>CM066038.1:353483983-354819697 GCA_033557465.1 Ichthyophis bannanicus | reverse complement strand
TCCATAAAGAAATGTTTCCGCATATTATTCCTGAGTCTATCCCCTTTCACCCTAATCCTATGTCCCCCTCATAACAGAGCTTGCTTTCAATCGAAAAAGGCTCCCCTCCTATGCATTTATGCCATGGAGGTATTTAAAAGTCTCAATCATATCTCCTCTATCCTGCCTTTCCTCTAAGGTGTACATATTAAGATCCTTAAGTCTGTCCTCATATGCTTTATAACAAAGACCACTAACCATTTTAGTAGCCACCCTCTGTACAGACTCCATCCTGTTTATATCCTTTTGAAGGTGCAGTCTACAAAATTGCACACAATACTCCAAATGAGGTTGCACCAAAGACCTATACAAAGGCACTATCACCTCCTTTCTTCTGCTGGCCATTCTTTTCCCTATGCACCCTTCCAACTTTTGCCATTGCCTTTTCTACCTGTTTATCTACTTTAAGATCATCAGACACAATCATGCCTAGGTCCCGCTCTTCTTTTGTGGACAGAAGTACCTCACCCCTATACTATATCGCTCCCTTGGATTGCTGCAGCCCAAATGCATGACCTTGCATTTTTTAACATTACATCTCAGCTGCCAAATTCTAGACCATTCTTCAAGCTTAGCTAGATCCATCCTCATGTTACCTACACATTACTGGGTGTCTACTCTATTGCAGATTTTGGTATCATCCGCAAAGAGGCAAACCTTACTCAACAGCCCTTCCGCAATATCACTAACAAAGATGTTAAAAAGAATCGGACCAAGGACAGATCCCTGAGACACACCACTGTGAACCTCTTTCTCAGACTGAGCTCCATTTGCCTGTATCCTTTCTCACCTCCCACTCAACCAATTTCTAACCCAAGCAGTAACTTTAGGGTCCATCCCTAGGGTTCTCAGTTTGTTTATAAGTCACCTGTGTGGAACAGTGTCAAATGCTTTACTGAAATCTAAATACACCACATCTAGGGCTCTCCCTCATTCCATCTCCCTGGTCACCAAGTCAAAGAAATCAAATAGATTTGTCTGACAAGACCTGCCTCTGGTGAATTCATGCTGCTTTGGATCCAGTGATCTGTTGGACTCCAGAAACCTCACTATTTTCTCTTTCAGCAGTGCTTCCGATAATTTACTCACTGCCGAGGTTAAACTAACCAGCCTGTAGTTTTCCACCACATTCTTACTTCTGCTTTTGTGTAAAGGGGCCACATGTGCCTCTCTCCAGTCCTCTGGCACCACTCCTGACTCCAGCAAGGCATTGAAAAGCTCAGTTAGTGGAGCAGCTAGAATGTCCCCAAGTTCCCTCAGTATTATCGGATGTATCCCATCTGGTCTTATTGCTTTGTCTACTTTAAGTTTAGCCTGTTCCTCACAAACACAGTCTTCTGAAAAGTGTTCAAGATGCCCCTTGCTTCTGTTCTTGTTTGTGGGTGTTCTCTGAGGTCCTGCTCCTGATTCTTCATTTGTGAACACAGAACAGAAATATTTGTTAAGCAATTCCACTTTATCCTTATCAGCTTCTAAATATTTCTCCCCTTCACCCTTGAATCTGACAATACCACTTTTGCCCTCCCTCTTCTAACATATCTGAAAAATGTCTTATCACCCCATTTTATTGCATTGGCTATTTTCTCCTCTTTTTGAATCTTTGCTTTCCTGACTACTTTGCTAGCTTCTCTACGTTTTTCCAAATATAGATGCAGGTCTTCATCCCTCTGTGTTCTGTGGTATTTCATGAAGGCATCTCTTTTTCTTCACCTTTTCAGCTACTTCTTTCGAAAACCATAGCGGTCTCCTTTTTCTTTTACCTTTATTTACCATTTTAACAAAAATATTGGTTGCCCTTAAAATATCCCCTTTCAGTTTCGCCCACTGTTTTTCTACATCCCCCAGCTGTTCCCATCCCGCTAACGACTCCTTGAGGTATTGGCCCATCTTGGCAAAGTTAGTTTTCCTAAAGTCTAAAACCCTCGCTTTTGAATGGATTTTATCAGCCCTAATCCTAATAACCACATTATTTGGTGATCACTGGATGTGAAATGATATCCCACTATAACATCAGAAACACTTTCATCATTTGGTAAGCACCAAATCCAGTATGGCCCCTTCACGTGTGGCTTCTGTTACCAGTTGCCTGAATAGTTCTCCCTGTAGAGAATCCAGGATCTCCTTACTTCTAGATGATACTGCAGCAGGGTTGTGCCAATCAACATCTGGCATATTGAAATTCCCTATCAGTAGCACTTCCCCTTTCCTGGCAATGCTGCGGATGTCTTCTATTAACTCTCCATCCACCACTTCTCCCTGTGAGGGAGGTCTGTATGTCATGCCAACACAAATGGATTTCTCTTTCCCTCTGTCTAGTTTAACCCACAGTGCCTCCTCTCTCCCTTTTAAGCTCTGTATTTCCATAGTTTTAATAATATTTTTTACATATAGTACCACTCCTCCTCCCCTTCTTCCCCCTGTCCTTTCTGAATAAAGTATAGCCTGATATAGTTACATCCTAGTCATGGTTGTCTGTGAACCATATCTCTGTTACTGCCACTAAATCCAAGTCAGCCTCTCCCATTAAAGCAACATCTGGGATCTTATTTCCCATGCTATGGGCATTTATAAACATTGCTTTCCATATATTTCCCTTTTTATCCATTTCCATAAAGGTATTTAATATTTCACTTACCTAGGGGTTTTCTTCACCCATCTCAACGAATCTAGTTTAAAGCTCTCTTCAGTAGATTAGTCAGTCTGCTACTGAAGACAGATCAACCCTTCTTGGACAGATGGATGCCATCTCTGCTCTGCAACCCTTGGAACAGCATCCAAAGGTCCAAGAAACCAAAATGCTCTTGATGACACCATCCACGCAGTCATGCATTTATCTCCAGGATGCGAGCTTCTCTGCCTTGACCTTTACCCTCAACAGGGAGGATTGAAGAGAACACCACCTGCACCTACGCTCAGAGGGATACCTGGCACTATCATTTGTGTCAATATGGATGAGCAACATCCGGTAATAGTGGGCTTGATGAGTCTCGGCAAACTCTCCATAATATTTCAGATTTTGACACCTTTCAGACAGCATACCTTTCTGGATATCAAGTCTGGTCGGCAGATGGACCCCTCAGTACCCCTCAGAAGAGAGTCACCAACCACCACTACCCTTTGCTTCCTTGTGGTCACTGATACTGAAACTTTGGGGTGATTGGATTATTTATATTGTATGTGAGAGATTGCTGCTTCTAAGCATCATTATTTGGGCACCTTTGTTAAAGTATGGCACTGGTACCACGAATGAGGTCAGTGCATCTTGCAGTGTAAATTTATTTTTAGTTCTGTCAAAGGGTGGGGGGGGGGGTGAGAAAGAAGGAAGAAAATGGTTGCTTCAGTGGGTGGTTGATTGCTGTGGGAGGGAAGGGTACTAGAGAGGGGACAAGTGAAGAGTGGGATGAAGCAGAGTTATTGTAAATAGCAAGTAGTTATGTTGAAATGTAGCTGTCTCTGGGAGGCCATGGGGCCATGTATGTTTGTATGCTTGTTACTTCTGAAAATGAATAAAAATATATAATAATTTTTTAAAAAGCAGAGAAATCTGTGCTTGCTACTTGCTTTCCAAGTTTGGCAATGTTGCTACAGGGTGCTGGCAAGGAAGTGCAGTGTTTGTGGAATAGAGAGGATTGAGTGTCATGACAGCTTAATGCATCTGTCTCACAAGCAGAAAGACAGAGAAATGATTTGTAATACTCGGTCATCCATAGGCTGTTCTTCTCATCCTGTCCTTAATCTTTCTCACAGTCTACAAATGTCAGTTATCTGAACTACTGTTATTATTACTCTTTCCTTACCCTGCCCTGCACTTTTTGATGCCTTCTCTATACTTTGTATTCCCACCTCATCCATCTTGCTGCATGTTTATCCACTTCTTGTACTGAACTCCATTCATCTGATGGACTCTTGCCCTCAAAAGCTCATGCCTCAATATAATGGTTAGTCTATAAGATGCCACCTGCCTCTGTCATTTTTGCTATTACAGACTAACATGATTACCCCTCTGATAATTAAAATCCACCTGGGCAGCAGCAGAATGAGATGGTGTTGGAGAATCATGTGTCTGTGACAACAGCAACAACACTAGAATTACCTACATGGAAGAAAGGCCTGGCAATCTGCTTTCCGTATCTTGCCATGAAAGTCTAATGGATAATCACAACAAAACAAATTGCACTATAGTGCTGAAAGATAAGACCCCTAGATCATAAGACACTCAACTGCCTTCTGAGGAGGAGCTGAAGACTTTTCAGAGTAAAGCCAGCATTTATGAAGTGGTTGGATCAAAGCCCTCGGAACGTCTGACTGCTGATGTAGCTCTGTATGAAATGAGAGTCGGAAGCTGCAAAGATGTCTTACATATTGGGACATGGAATGTACAAAGCATGAAACAAGAGAAATTGGAGGTGGTCAAGAAAGAAATGGAAAGTGTACAACTCGATCTGTTGGGTGTCAGCGAACTGAAATGGACTGGCATCGGGCACTTTACATTTGATGATCACATGTTATACTATGCTGGAAATGAAAGACAAAAAAGAAATGGTGTTACATTTATAATCAAGCGGAAACTTGCAAGAACTGTAATGAAATAAAATGCAATCAGTGAACGCTTAATTTCTATTCGTCTATGAGGAATGCCTATCAACACAACTATAATTCAAGTATATGCCCCAACAACAGCTGCAGAAGAGGATGAAGTTGATGAGTTCTATGAACAAGTACAAGCTGAAATTGACAGAACATGTAAACAGGATATCCTGATAGTCATGGTTGACTAGGATGCAAAAGCTGGCAACAAAGAACACAAAGTGGTTCGAAAATATGGACTTTGGAACAGAAATGAAGCTCAAGAAAGACTGAAAGAATTCTGCAAGACCAACAATCTATTCATCTCAAACACCTTCTTCCAGGAACAAAAGCGCCGACTGTACACATGGACTTCACCCAATGGATTGTATAAGAATCAAATTGACTACATCTGTGGAAGTCAACAATGGAAAAGCTCTATAACATCAAAAACAAAACCTGGAGTGGACTGTGGTATAGATCACCAACTACTAGTATACAAACTGAAGCTAAGGTTGAAAAAGAGCAAGCCACTCATGAATGTAACAAAATATGATCTTGAGAATGTACAACTAGAATTTAAAGATTGCCTGAAAAATTGATTTGCTGCTTTAGATACAAATGAGAGAGCTTCAGAAGAGCTATGGAATGACATCAAAAAGATTGTGTTGGAAGAAAGTGAGAAGTCTCTACAAAAGGTGAAAAAGCAAACACAGCCAAAATGGCTGACCGAAGAAACTCTAAAAATTGCTCAGAAACGCAGAGAAGCTAAAGTGAGAAGAGAAAAGAGGCAAATCGCAGAACTCAGAGATTTACAATGTACAGCAAGACAAGAAAAGGAGAAGTACTAAAATGACGCATGCAAGGAAATAGAATCAGAAACTATTAGAGGAAGAACATGATCATTTTTCCTAAAGGTACAAGAGTTAAAGAAAAAATTCTAGTCTTGAATTGAAATGTTACAAGATGCTTAAGGATGCATGTTGAATGATGCTGTGAAGATCAAGAAAAGGTGGAAAGAATATTCAGTCATTATACCATAAAGGTCAAGTGGACCAACAGCTGTTTCAACTTGTACCTTATGATTGGGAACCATCGGTGATGAAAGAAGAAGTCGAAGCTGCATTAAAAGCCATGACAAAAAAACAAAGCACCGGGTATTGATTGCATTCTTATTGAAGCATTACTGCAGTCAGATGCAGCTGTTACTGTACTTACATGGCTGTCCCAGGAAATTTGGAAGACATCATCATGGCCAACTGACTGGAAAAGATCTGTGTTTATATCAATACTAAAGAAAGGTGATCCAACTAACTGTGGAAATTATTGCACAATCACTCTGATCCCACATGTCAGCAAGATTCTACTGAAGATTATTCAGCAGAGACTACAACCATACCTGGAACAAGAACTGCCTTAAGTGCAAGCAGGATTGAGGAAAGGATGAGGAATGAGAAACATCATCGCGAATGTGAGATGAATCCTTGAAGAGACAAAAGAATACCAAAAAGATATCTATATGTGTTTTATCGACTACAGCAAGGCTTTTGACTGTGTAAACCATGAGAAACTCTGGTCCACATTAAGAAGCATGAGTATACCAGAACACCGGATCGAACTGCTGCTTCTTGATCAATGTAAAGGCTGTGCAAGAGAACTAACGGAACAAGGAGAAACAGAATGGTTTAAAATCAGCAAAGGTGTACAACAAAGCTGCATACTTTCCCCCTAACTGTTTAATCTTTGTTAATGATATAGCGGAAGGGCTGTCGGATAAAGGTTTGCCTCTTTGCAGATGATACCAAAATCTGCAATAGAGTAGGCACCCAGGAAGGTGTAGATGAGGAGGGATCTAGCTAAGCTTGAAGAATGGTCTAGAATTTGGCAGCTGGGATTTAATGTTAAAAAATGCAAGGTCATGCATTTGGGCTGCAGCAATCCAAGGGAGCAATATAGTATAGGGGGTGAAATACTTTTGTCCACTAAAGAAGAGCGGGACCTAGGCGTGGTTGTGTCTGATGATCTTAAAGTAGTTAAACAGGTAGAAAAGGCAACAGCAAAAGCTAGAAGGATGCTTGGGTGCATACGGAGAGGAATGGCTAGCAGAAAAAAGGAGGTGATAGTGCCTCTGTATAAGTCTTTGGTGCAACCTCATTTGGAGTATAGTGTGCAATTCTGGAGACTGCACCTTCAAAAGGATATAAACAGGATGGAGTCAGTACAGATGGTGGCTACTAAAATGGTTAGTGGTCTTCATTATAAAGCATATGAGGACAGACTTAAGGATCTTAATATGTACACCTTAGAGGAAAGGCGGGATAGAGGTGATATGACTGAGATGTTTAAATACCTCAGTGGCATAAATGCACAGGGGGAGAGCCTCTTTCAATTGAAAGCAAGTTTTGCTATGAGGGGACATGGGATGAGGGTGAAGGGGGATAGATTCAGGAGTGATATGCGGAAATATTTCTTTACGGAAAGAGTGGTGGAACCATGGAATAGTCTCCCAGTGGAAGTGGTAGAGATGAGGACAGTAACTGAATTTAAAAAAGCATGGGACTAACACAGAGGATCTCTAAAGGTAAAAAGGGGACTGTTGCAGTTGTTGATATGGAAGGACAGACTAGATAGGCCACATGATCTTTTTCTGTCATAATTTTTCTGTTTCTATGTTTCTATCTATATGCAGAAGAAATCATCAGAAAAGCAGGATTATGTGAAGACAATTTAGGTCTGAAGACTGGTGGAAGACTCAACAACCTCTGTTATGCTGACAATACCAAATTATTGTCTGAAAGTGAAGACGATCTGAAACATTTGCTTCTCATGATCAAGGAACATAGTCTTAAAATGGGCCTGCATCTTAATGTAAAGAAGACAAAAATCCTGAGAACTGGCAAAATCAATAATTTCGTTGACAGAGAAGAAATTGAAATAGTGGATAACTTTAACCTACTTGGATGAACTATCAATAAAGAAACGTCAAGCAGTCAAGAAATCTGACGATACATTGCTCTTGGCATAATGGCTATGAAGGACCTAGACAAGATTTTCTAGAGTATAGATGTCTCTCTCCATACAAAGATTCAACTTGTTCAAACTATGGTATTTTCTATAACATCATATGGATGTGAAAGTTGGACAGTGAAAAATAGACAGGAAGAAAATTGATGCCTTTGAATTATGGTACTGATGATGAATACTGTGTATACCATGGACTGCTTGAAAAACAAACCAGTCAGTACTAGAGGAGATCAAATCTAAGCTTTCCTTAGAAGCTCAGATGACAAGACTTTGACTTTCATACTTTATACACATCATGCGAAGAGAGAGAACATTAGAGAAAGACGTCATGCTTGGCAAGGTAGAAGTTTAACGCAAGAGAGGAAGGCCAACAATGAGACAAATCCATATAATAACAGCAGCTATGTGTGCCACTCTATCAACAATGAGCCACCTGACTGACGACCTAACACAGTTTAGGACAACTATCCAGAGGGTTGCCATGAGTCGACACCGACGTGATAGCACTTAACAACAACAACATCAGATTTTTTTAATTTTCAGAGTAAATCTAGCTTCAGAAAAGCATTTCACCTTACAATCTTCTGAAAGGCCTTTCCAAACTGACTAGAAGAACAGCAGGACGGCACTAGCAGCTGTAGGTGATCTACAGGCTCATAACTTCAGTCTAATATGTGGTAAATTATAGCAGAGAATATATTACCTCTACACTTACTTATAATTTACAAAGTGCTACCACCTTACTCAGCACTCTAAAGAAAGACAGTCCCTTTTTCACAAAACTAATAATCTAGTCTGATTGCATCATAATGCTTGAAAAGGGCAGTTATGCAAAATGGATGTGCAAGGAAAGAAGGGAAGGCAGGTGAAACTTCTAGGACCAGCAGTGACACAAGTATAGAGGCAGCTAGGACATTCTAGGAATATGCTTATGTCCACCTGTAGTCCACAAATCAAACTGAGATTTCTTAAAGAGAAGAGTTGCAACAGCCACAGCTTCCAGTGCAATCATGTAAGAGTAGTTGTCAGTTTTCAATTGCCCAAGGGGGCTAAGTTTCATTTCCACCATGTAGGGTGGAGGGACAGTGGAAAAGCTACAATAGATCAAGCAGCAGCGTCACCTTATTCCCTGCTGAAAAGTGAATTCAACTGTTTTTGGCAGATACAGAATCCTATGACTCTTCTAAGACAAGATTTGCATTAGAATAATCAGGTATTGAAAGTTTAATGGCTGAGGAGGGTCTAGAAGATCTTGTTAGCATGCTAAGCGATGAGGCAGTAGAAAGTCATGCAGGCACTACCAGGGCCAAGAGCGCCTCACAGGTAGAGCAGGCAGTAGAGAGTGGAAAAGATGCCCCTTCATCCTTTCCTCTGTCCTCAGCTCCAGCAGCAACAATAGCAGCAGTCCCCTCCCAGGGAAGAAGACAGGATGTCTAAACATCAGAGGTGTTAAAGCATTTTAAAGTGCCCGAGGATCCACTATATACAGAATACAATTACTGTAAGGAGGTCATTAGTAGAGGAAAGCTAATGGGCTATCTTACCAAAAGTGGCATGCAGCAACATTTGCAGAAACAGCACTCTTTCCAGCTCAGTTCAAGGAAAGAGCACTGATCCTAAGTTGAGGACTTGATCTGGCAGCAGAAATAGTAGTGGTGGGAAAGCTACAGAAAAAGGAAATGTATTTCACAATTTGAGCCCTTGGCATCTTCCTCCAGTAAGGTGCATTTCAGCAGCCCCAATGCGCATCAAGTTACCGTGGAGGAGATAGGATTAATATTCAGCAGCACTGTCATAGGACAAGCGACAGACAGCATCGAAGATGGTGACACAGGGGCTTGTTTACAAAGCCGCGGTAGCGGTTTGCGATCGTAATCGGAGCCGCGGCCCCATTGATTTCAATGGGGCCGCGGCTGCGATCGCGATCGCGAACCACTACCGCGGCTTTGTAAACAAGCCCCACAGTGTATCAGGGAAAGCATAGTCCCTGAATGACTAGCCCATGCAGGTGTTTGAGAACATGAGGTTTAAAAGGCTGCTGCAATTCTTAGCCCCAATTACCAAGTGCCCTGCAGGACAACTTTTAGTAGGTGAGAAATCCCCATTCTGTAAAATCAGATGCATGCCCAGTTGCAGTAGAGCTGCCTAAGCCAAGGGGTAGTAGTGTACATTTCACTAGCAACATCTGGACTAATCAGAATACTATACATGCCCACCTCTTCCTGACAGCATACTGGTGGCAGCTGGATGAGGCAGAGACAGGCTATAAGTATAAGTGGTGCACCAGGAGAAGGGTACCAGTTGACTTGGCCTCACACCCAAGCAATGGATGATAGCCACACTGGGGCCTATTTTTAGCAAAAAGAAGGGAAATGATGCAGAACTAGTAGCTAGGCCACAGACAACCCTCATGTTTCCTGTTTATTTGGTAACAGATGGTGAGATGTACATGATTAAGGCAGTGACAGCAAGAGCTTTCATGGTATCAGATGCTTTGCATACTTGTTGCACCTAGTTGTCAGACTCCCTAGGCCCATTCTGAAGCTACTGATCAAGAACTGTCAAAAAATAGCAGGTATTTTCTCCAAAGTATGACGGGCAGGCATGAGCTGCATTGGAAGCATAAAACAGCAGATGCACCTGCACACCACCTCATTCAGGATGTTAGCACCAGGTGGAATTGCACTTATCAGATGCTGGAGAGGTTAATGAAGCAGCGGGCAGTCCTCTATCAGATATCACTGGACCCCCCAAGATCAGTATTGAAAGCTCCCTGGGGCATCAGGATTGGACAAATATGACTCAGGTTATAGAAGTCCTGAAGCCCTTCATGGATGCCAACCATGGAAGAAATGAGTTCCAGAAGATTACCTGAACCTTCTCAATCCAATAGTGAAGTTAGATGTTTTTCAGCAATGACAAGACATGATGGCGGAGGCTTGGGTGCTGTTAAACCTCTTGCATGCTCAAGTGGAATAAAGGTTGAAACACCTCATGAAGGAGGTTGCTGATATGCTAGCTACTCTATGATCCATGGGTGAAAGGAACTATTGCCCTGCAGTACAACATACTGACTTACTGGAGGGAGAACCTGGTTATTTAGGTGGCAGAAAGGGAATACCAGAGGCAGAGAAGCTGTGGTGATACCGCAGAGGAAACAGTACTGGTAAACAGTAGTGGTAGCACCATCTCAGCCACCACTTACCCTCACCCCCAAATTAATGTGCCAGTCCTCTGTGAGTCCAAGTACAAGGAAATGTTTGATGACTGAAGCCCTAGATTCAGTGGTACGTGGCAGAGATCAGTGTGCTACAAGTGAGACCCCCACCCAAATTTCTGTAAACATGCAGACCGCAAAACAGGTTGCTATCAAATTTGCTATGAAGAGTTCTGGGATATGACTAGTCCTATGACTAGTCAAACTTAGACTACAAACAAATACCAGGTTTTTTTTTCAATGCCTTCAAATGTTCCTGTCTGGGCGGTATGGCATTCCAACCAAAATTTAAAAATGAGCCCTCTACCTGTACTCAGAAGAATACTTATGATTGTACCATGACACTGCTAATCCTAACACCTTATAATTACCACTATATAGATTTACCAGTGGTGTGAGGTCTCAGACTTATGATGGCAATGCTCAGATTCTCCTTAAGCAATATGCCTTATTGCATCAATGACCTCAACATATCACTGGATTTTTTTCTTATTTTAAAACTTCATCTTAAACTTATATCAAATTATATCAAATTATTCTAAAGTGCTGAAGCAATTGTAATTTTCTCCCATGTATCAAAGTCTTCTGGAGCTTTTCAAGCAATCATGTTTCAACCTCTTAATGTAAGATTGTGCTTCACAACTAAAATCAATGCATTTTCATGCTTGCTCGTGCATGTTTCTACTTGCTCTCCAAATGTAACATTCAATGCAGCTTATCTGGTAATCGCTGATTATGTCCTCGACGCCATCAACTGGGTACCGCTCTTTGCGTTTCATTAGTCTTCTTCAGGGGGAATTTAAATAATCACTGCACGATCTGTTAGCTTGCAGATAAACTCTTAACAGCACACTCTGTTGAACTCGCGGATAAACTTTACACTTATATTCACCAAGGCTTCCTTCCAGCCTAATGACGCCATCAACTGGGTACCGCTCTTTGCGTTTCGTTAGTCTTCTTCAGGGGGAATTTAAATAATCACTGCACGATCTGTTAGCTTGCAGATAAACTCTTAACAGCACACTCTACAATACAAAATTCACAATGTCTCTGTTTATCCGATGTAACTATTTTTTACATTTTTTACTTTTGGTTAGTATAAACCCTCAAGTATCGGACCTAGTAAATAGTGTTGCTACACGGGTATGGCATTCCAGCCAGTTTGATGCTGTGTTGACATTCTTTGGGTGTTTTAGGACCGCCAAACCTACAATGCTGTTGTACTGGTAACAACTCAGGCAGAACATCCAAGTTATCCAGTTCCAGGAGGGATATTTTATACCAGTCCTGGATTTCTGACAGTTCCATCCTGATGCATTATTAGAATTATAGCATTGATTTCAATGGGTAGGATCAGGAGCTGCAAATACCACACTGCTTTGTGATGTAACTTCCAAACCAGGACTGACCACAAAGTCTCCTTCCTGGAACTAGGTATCTTAGCAAGGATTCAGTTGAGAATCACTGCCTTAGCTAGAGCGCACAGTGCCTCAATTAATCTTTATCTGTGATCATCTACTATGTTAGTCAGCCAATGCACTACAGTAACAAATAGTGACCAAACTCAGGATACTCATGTACCAGAATCTATAGTCAATGCACCATTATTAGCCATGTGGGCTTGGGAAACCCACTGCTTAACCCTAGTTATGAGCAATAAGGATTGGATCTATTCTTTGGGATCCTTCCAGATACTCAGTGACTTCTTTGGGGCAGAATGCTAGGTTTGATGGACTTTTGGTTTGACCCCATATGACATTTCTTATGAATGCCACTGCTCTCTATTGCTTCTGGCCAAAGTCTATTGCTGTGATAGCTATGCTAGATTGTTAGGAGAAGATGGGTATTAAAAATAGGGGTAAAACCCTCAAGTATGAGAATCAGATTATTTGCCTAGGTTGGGTTTTTGGAAAACCATGTATATGTAGTGCACAAGGAATATTGTCATGCACCTTTCTGCTAAGTCATGTTAACGTTTGACTCATATCAGCACTAACAAATTCTCTAAACTTTCATTTTGTCTCATCTAGTGCCTTTCCTCCTGTCTGGTACGCATCACAACTGAAAGCAGTAATTGCATGCCATGTAGTGCACAAGTAACACAATATTCTATTGTACATACCATCCCCATTGTCCAGATACAGGTGGGTGGTGTCTTCTGTTGTGTAGGATGCAAAGCCCGTAATGTCTGAAAAGCGTGCTGCTGTAGTGGTGCTATCGATGGGGCCTCCTCCTGATGGCAGCTCAGGAGGATCATTCCATAATGTTGGAGCAGAATCGACAGGATAACCTCCTGAAACAGACATAGATTACTGTCACAATGACACTACTTCTCCCCACCTCTCAGCAGATACTTATGAGAGCCCTGATCACAGAAAAGTCAACAAGGGCTTCCTTTCAGAGACAGATCAATCCAGTTTTAATGATTCACAAACACAGTACTGTCCATCGATCATCTGGAGGTTGTTCATAAATAGGGCATTAGTAGATTTTAAAATTTAAAATAAATCATGAATTGGATCATTTGTCTCTATCTTCAGAAAACAAGATATTATTTCCTGTCATATTGGGAGGGAGAGTTGAAAGAATCTCTCGACCTGATATTCAGTGACATTTATCCAGTTAGCTAAAAATCACCATTATCCAGATAGTGTCAGCGGCTAGCACTGAATCCAGATATTCAGCGCCAGCCAGGTACAAACATAGACTGTAAGTGTAAGTCATCTAGAGAAAGAGAAATACCTGCTGTACCTGATTGTAACTTGTCTTGAACTACTAAATGAATATCTGAAATCTGGTGCTGAGTATCAAGACTTTATTTAACGCCATGGCCAGTGTTTAAAAAAACCCCTGCTAGCCACAGAGTTTAAATACTGCCCCATATGTTTCTGTCATTGTGATTTATGGAGCATATTTTTTGCAATCTAGGCCACACTGATCATGAATAGTTTGTAAAATTCTCAGGATCAAAGAAATGCTTGTTCCCATCTCTGCTTCCAAATCTGAGTGAAGGTTTTTGACATCATTCATGCGCTTTGTGATGAGTATGACTGAGAATCTTTTCCCATGAACACTTTACAATCTTTAATAATATGTTCATTCCTATAATTGTATATATTCTTCTGTCTTTTAAGTGAAGATGTTTCTGGAGCTCCTGATCCTAGTCTGTGCTGATAATGTAGTGATATATTGGAGGATAGACTAAAAGGCATGTCCCAGTATTGTGTGTTCCCCTTTGATTTTGGAAGGAACTATAAAAATCCCTGCATAACAAAATTCTGGTAATTTTATCTAGGTTGGGTAGATTGCGGCGAGAACCTGCGAGGGCTTGATGCTGCTGAGAAGCAGAAGGGAACTGCCACTATTCATGGCCAACTACTAGGCCTTGATTCAGGAGAGGTGTCATTCCAGGCTGGCTAGGCCTAACAGAGAGAAAGTACAACAGATCTGAGGGGTTAAGAGATTTTGAATAGCCAACCTGTTTCAACAAGTGTTTACCGGAGTATTCAAACTGCTAATTAGTTTTCCTGAGGAGACTGGAAAACTTGGAAGGCAAAGTTGCCAAGTTACCCGGTTCCAGAAGTGAGATTTTAAACCAGTTCTGGTTTTCTGACAATCCTGATGCATTATGGGACCAGCAGCACTGATGCCAATGGCTAAAATCATGGACTACAAATACCATAGTGCACTGCAATGCAAATTTAAAACCAGAACTGGCTAAATATCTCACTTGTGGAACTGGGTAACTTGGCAGCTCCAGGAAGGTGCCTCCTTCTAAACTGCCTTGGAAGCTCCAGTGATGGACTGAACCTTTGTGCATCCCAAACAGATGGCAAGGAATATTTGGATGTTTTTAATAGATCCTTGGAGACACAAGAAGTTCCACAGGACTGGAGAAGGGCTGATGTGGTGTCTTGTCACAAAAGTGATAATAGGGAAGAAGAGAGAAACTACAAGCCAGTAAGCCTTACCTTGGTGGCAGGAAAGTAATAGAGGTGCTCCTGAAAGAAAATAGTGGACTTCCTCAAAACTAATAGGTTGCATGATCTGAGGCAACATAGTTTTACCAAAGGACAATCTTGCCAAACAAATCTCATTGAGTTCTTTGATAGAGTGACCAGAAAACTAGATGAAGGGCATGCAATGGATATGATCTACCTGGATTTCAGCAAAGCCTTTGATACTATTCCTCAAAGGCGGCTTATCAATAAACTGAACAACCTGGGGATGGGTCCCAAGGTGGTGAACTGGATCAGAAATTGGTAATGTGGTTGATTTCTTGTTTTGAGTATTTTTCAGGAAAAGCTTAGGAACCTGGGTGCCCCACTCTCCCCAGAGAAGAAGCTAGGAATCTGGTCCTCAAGAAAAAGATCAGAACAAGTGGACGTGGAGAACCAATCTGTAGGGAGGCTGAGAATGAAACACTGAGACAACCTCTCTGGTTCTAGCAGAGCAAGAGAGAATTTATCTGCTAAACAGGAAGAATCCACAAAGGACTGTAACACTTGCACAGTTTCAACTTCTTGTTTTGATCATTTAAATTCTTTTTCCTGTGCTTTCATTCCTTTTTTGTTGTGTATCCTTTTATCTTAGGGAAAAGCCCCAACTAAAGGCGATTTTTAGAAAAGCGGACATTGTTGACTGGTTTTGTTGGAGAAGATTTTCTGTTTGCCGTCAGGCAATGAGGGCCATGGGGCAATTGTCTCCTTCATGCCCACCAGGACCCATCTTTCCTCTAAAGCAGGAGTGCACAAGTTGTCTTTGAAGGTCACAAGCAGGCCAGGTTTTCAGGATATCCCTAATGGAATCCACTGGAGTCCTGGATTTAGCATCAGTAGGATAGCTTTCTCCTTTATGATCCTCTCCACACTCACAGACTGGAAAAACAGATGAACGGTTCAGTGAAAAGACAGAAATATCACTGCAAGACTCCTCTGTGGAGTCCTCTGCATCTGTATGTGAACTCAGAACTACAGATAAGATCTTTCATTTTTAAACATCTTGGTCCGCATTGCTGGTGATTCCTAGGAACAAGCTAGGCTAGCAGGTTACTGCCTCCCCCTAAACCTCCAACTCCAGGCAGAGAAACAGGAAACACCTTGTGCTCTCATTCTCTCTCTCTCTCCTCCTTTCCTCCTCTTCATCTGATTCCGCTAGAATCTCCCCATGGAGCTCCAACCAATCCCTTGAACTCTACCATTTTGGTCACTGCTGTTGGAGTACATCATGGCAAAAGGTTTAGTCCTTCCTACATTCATTCTCCTCTCTCTCTTCCATATGTTACCCAGTGGGGAAACATAAGTTTCCAGTAAAGGGTACAGAAGCCTGATAATAGTACCTTCTCACTGAGGAAGCATCTCAGTGACCTATGAGATATTTAAGTTAGATTCTCTGCCTGGCTATAGACCCCTGGATTCAATCTAGGATATCTGAGCACCGCTCTCAGGATGATAGGTGCTGTGTAGTATTAATTCTAGCTCCATAGGCAGCTTTAGTCTGCTCTCTCAAACATGAGAGGTGTTCAGCCATATACAGAATAGAGGGCAGAGCTATGATACTATGAGAAAAAAAACAAACCTACAAATAATAGCTATATAGTCAACATTTTAGACCCCAAGTTTCAAAACAACTGTTCTCTTTTTCCTCATTCAGCATTTCAAATAGGGGTAAATTGCCAGAGTTTGGCTATAAATGGGAGGTTTACTGGTGTGGAACTTGTCACAGAGCTGCAAGTAAGAGAAAGATCTTGCAAGCAGGAAAACAAATATAAAGCCCAGGAGGTCTTTATAAAGGCAGAGGTTTCTAGAAGTGGGGGTAGCAATAGGAGTGAATGTGTATCCATGGCCCATCCTTTTAGGAAGGGTCTTTTCTTTCTAAATCTCTAAAATGGCTTTTTCTTGGAGCTGGTGCGAGAAGGGTAGATTTTTCTTCTCCAGGTGGGAGACCTATTAGTGGTTCTTCTGTCTGGCTTATGTTTGTCTCTATTTGTCGTCTATCCCAAGTTCTAGTTGACTGGTTTGGAAAAGACTCTTTCTGTAAACCATCTTGATGCATGAAACGAAAGGTACATATGTAAGTAAATAAACAAATAGGTATGGAGCTCAAGGAAAGAAACTGCAATAGTGGTCCAGGAAGAAGTCTATTCTAGTCTAAGAAATTAGGAGACCTGTCCAAGGAGCTGCTGCACCAGCAAGATGGTATATGACTAGCTTTGAGGGGGAATAAGGTGTTCTTGTGTGTTCTTGGAAAGGCATCTGATGAGAAAGCAGACCACCAGGAGCCTGTAGGATTCCAAACCACTGCACGTTTTCTTGAGGAATTGGAGTTTGAGATTATTTTTTTTCCATTGAAAGTTTTTGAAAACTGTTTGTGTGTGCAAGTAAAAGTTGATTTTGTTTTGGAACAGCCACCATTTGAATGAGGATTTTTCTTTGAGCAACTGAGAAGTGATCCCCTAGGGTCTAGGAGTAGTGTTCCCTCTTCGAAGAATCTTGTTCTTGGGCTGCAGCAAGTTTTCCCAGAATTACCCAGTACCTGAATGTAGCCCTTAGTCTGTAGAAGGAGAATCCTCTCTATAGAAAAGGGTTATAGAGAGAAGAGAAATAATAACTACTATTACTATTGATCATTTGTATAGTGCTACAAGGTGTACATAGCACTGTACAGAGAGAGATGGTTCCTGCTCATCAGAACTTACAATCTAGTCAAATAATAAATAACCAGTCAAGAGACAAATTATAACAAGGCATGTAAATTGAAGCCAGGAGTAAGATGATATGAAATGGAGATGAGCAGTTCAAAACTTCAAGGCAGCAATTCCTGCAAATCATATTCAAATAGGTTTTCCACCCTCATTCACACTATCAGGGCTTAATCTGTAGACAAGAAGGAAGTGGAACTCTGGAGGCAGGGGCCAGGAGCAGGAGCAACAGTAGAAGAGGGACTGGATTAAGGAATAGAGACATTATTCTGTGCTCTGCTCCAGGCTCCCCGCCTCCCCCCCACCCTTTCACTGCGGACTGCCAAGTAGGGAGGGGATGCAGCAGAACTCCCTGCTGTCCACAGTCTCCAAAGAAGTGGCAGAATTGTGTTCAAGCCATTTCACCAGAAATTAAGCCCTGAGTGGGATCCCCAATGCACTCCTAACCCCAAGAGCTACAGAAAGATTTTTTTTGGTTTGGTTCCTGAGGGGCAGAGAACGGATTTGTCTTCAAGGCCCTATATCAAAGGAAGAAGATGTCTTTCATTCCCTTTTGGATCTTTACACTCCCATTAATACTTTGCCCACACCCCAAAAATTTGTAAAAATTGTAATTTACTAGGTAGAACAAAGTTAGAAGCACAATTTCATTTATTATTAACTCACAGTTCTTCCTAAACAAAAATTCAAACAACTATTTAATCTGGAATTTGAATTGGATCTCTTCCCTCAGTACTCTCATCAGTGTCTCTCTTCATCCTCTCAAACAGTTCTTTCCTCATTATGTTTGTGTATTCTTCTTATGATTATTTTGGAAGCTTCTATTTGCACTTTCCCTCACTTGGTTTGCAGCTTGTCGTGCTGTAGGGGCTAGTGTGCATCAATGATGCTGAGGGCTAAGCTATCGGTAGTTTAACTACTGCCAGGGTCTCCAAAGATGGACAGATCTCACCTGAGGAGCCAGACCAAGACAACCACCCATCTGGGCAGCAGCAGAATGGGACAGAGTTGGCGGAGGAGGATCACATTTCTGTGACAACGGCAACAACACTAAACTTAAACTGTGCGGAGGAAAGGCTTGGCAATCTACTTCTGTATCTTGCCATGAAAACCCATCTGGGCAGCAGCAGAATGGGACGGTGTTGGCAGTGGAGGATCACATTTCTGTACTTCTGTATCTTGCCATGAAAACCCAAAGGATAGTCACAACAAAACAAATTGCACTATAGTGCTGGAAGATGAGACCCCCAGGTTGGAAGGCACTCGACTAGCTACTGGGGAGGAGCTGAAGACTTTTCAGAGTAAAGCCAGCATTTATGAGCCCTCAGGAGCCCTCGGGATGTCTGACTGCTGATGTAGCTATGCATGAAATGAGAGTCAGAAGCTGTAAAGATGTCTTACATACTGGGAACATGGAACGTACGAAGCATGAACCAAGGGATGTTGGAGGTGGTCAAGAATGAAATGGAATGTGTACAACTTGATCTATTGGGAGTCAGCGAACTGAAATGGACTGGCATTGGGCATTTTGCATCAGATGGTCTACTATGCTGGAAATGAAAGACAAAGAAGAAATGATGTTGCATTTATAATAAAGAAGAAACTTGCAAGAACTGTAATGAAATATAATGCAGTCAGTGAACGCTTAATCTCTATTCGTCTACAAGGAATGCCTATCAACACAACTATAATTCAAGTATATGCCCTAACAACAGCTGCAGAAGAGGATGAAATTGATGAGTTCTATGAGCAAGTACAAGCTGAAATTGACAGAACAAGCAAACAGGATATCCTGATAGTCATGGGTGACTGGAATGCAAAAGTTGGCGACAAAGAAGAATGAAAAGGGTTGGAAAATATGGACTTGGCAACAGAAATGAAGCTGGAGAAAGATGGATAGAATTCTGCAAGACCAACAATCTGTTCACCTTCAAGCAGCAACTGTACACATGGACTTCACCCAATGGATTGTACAAAAATCTAATTGACTACATCTGTGGAAGTCAACGATGGAAAAGCTCTATAACATCAATAAAGAAAAAACCTGGAGTGGTCTATAGTAAAGATCACCAACTACTGGTATGCAAACTCAAGCTAAAGTTATTAAAGAACAAGCCACTCATGAATGTAGCAAAATATGACTTTGAGAATATACTACTGGAATTTAAAGACTGCCTGCAAAACCGATTTGCTGCTTTAGATACAAATGACAGAGCTCTAGAAGATCCTTAGATCCTTCTGTTTTGTCTAATTGGTGGCCAATCTCCAACCTCCCGTTCTTGGCGAAACTTTTGGAGCGCTTTGTTTTTGAGCAATTGAACTCACATGTTGAGGCTACACATACTCTTCACCCCCGTCAAGCAGGTTTTCGTCATGGGCATAGCACTGAAACTGTTCTTTTGGCACTTCTTAATGAAATTCACGTTGCTCACGATCGTGGTGATCTTACTCTTCTTGTCTCTTTGGATCTTTCTGCGGCTTTCGACCTGATTGATCACCGGACGCTTCTCTCTCGTCTTTTCGACATTAGGTTGCGGGGCTCTGTTCTTCAATGGTTCCGTTCTTTTCTCACTGCTCGCTCGTTCACTGTACACTCGGGTAATCACTCTTCTTCCTCTCTCCCCCTTATCTGTGGTGTTCCGCAGGGTTCTGTTCTATCGCCTCTATTATTTAATACTTTTCTTGCCCCTTTGCCCCTTGCCATTCAGCAGTTTCCGGTGTCTCCGTACATCTATGCGGATGACATTATTCTTCTATGCCATGTCTCTCCCCTCACTTTGGATATTACCCCACTAAATGACTGTCTGTCCCACATTGCATCTTGGCTCTCGCAGAACTTTCTTCACTTAAACCCCTCGAAATCCACGGCTATGTGGGTATCTCTTAGCGGTTCCTGTCCTACGGTCTCTCCTATGATTGATTCAGTTTCTATTCCTCTTGTTTCTTCTTTCCGTTACCTGGGGGTTATACTTGATTCCACACTTTCTTTTCATGAGCACATTTTTTCACTCACTCGGCGGTCCTTTGTGACCCTTCGGCAGATTCGGGCTACTCGTTCTCTCTTTTCCCCTGACTCTTTGGTCACTTTGGTTCTGGCTCTGGTGGTTAGTAGACTTGACTTTTGTAATGTTTTCCTAGCCAACCTCCCTAAATATCAGCTTCAACGATTACAATCCATTCAAAACACTGCAGCTCGCCTTATCACTTTTTCCCGGCTGTTTGATCATGTCACTCCCCTCTTTCTCCGTTTGCACTGGCTACCACTCCGTTTTCGCTATCAATATAAGTTTCTGATTCTGATTTACCATGCTATTCATACTGGTCATCCTTTGTATCTTGCGGATCTGGTTTTTCTTCACACTCCTTACCGTCAACTCCGGTCTTTTCACGCCAATTGTTTATCACTACCTTCTCCGTCACAAGCCCGTTTAGAGCAGACTCGACATTCCGCCTTTTTCTTTCTTGGTCCATTTCTCTGGAATTCTCTACCACCTTCCCTCAGATTAGAATCCTCTTATCCTCAATTCAAGTCACTACTCAAAACACATCTGTTCACACAGGCTTTTGACCTTCCTGCCAGTTCCCCCCCCCCCTGACCATAGAGTTGTCTCCCCATGTTGTGCTGTTTGTTTGTTGGTGTTTTGCTTCCTTTTGTTTTTAGATTTTGCTTTCTTTATTTTAAATTTAACTATTTAGTTATTTGCTTTTATTGCTGTGTGCTGTGCTTTACTTTACTTTCATTTTATGGCATTCTTTTCTATGATTTGCAGTGTAGACCTTTTATTGTACACCGCTCTATGCTTCGGCAGTAGCGGTTTATCAAATGTTTTAATAAAGATAAAGATAAGAGCTATGGAATGACATCAAAAAGGTTGTGTTGGAAGAAAGTGAGAAGTCTCTACAAAAGGTGAAAAGCAAAAACGGCCAAAATGGATGACGGAAGAAACTCTGAAAATTGCCAGAAACGCAGAGAAACTGAAGCCAGAGGAGAAAGAAAGACAATCGCAGAACTAAACAGAGATTTCCAATGTGCAGCAAAACAGGACAAGGAAAAGTACTACAATGACACATGCAAGGAAATAGAAGCAGAAACTATTAGAGGAATAACAAGATCAGCTTTCTTAAAGCTACGAGAGTTAAAGAAAAAATTCCAGCCTCGAATTGGAATGTTACAAGATGCTCAAGGTTCTATGTTGAATGATGCTGAGAAGATCAAGAAAAAGTGTAAAGAATATACAGAGTTTTTAAATGATAAAGATCAAGTGGACCAATAGCCGTTTCAACCTGTACCTTATGACCCGGAACCATTGGTGAAGAAAGAAGAAGTCGAAGCAGCATTGAAAACCTTATCAAAGAACAAAGCACCAGGCATTGATGGCATTCCCATAGAAGTATTGCAGCAATCAGATGCAGCTGTTACCATACTTACAGGGCTCTGCCAAGAAATTTGGAAGACAACATCATGGTCAACAGACTGGAAAAGATCTGTGTTTATACCAATACTAAATAAAGGTTATTCAACTGAATGTGGACATTATCGCACAATCACTCTGATCCCACATGCCAGCAAGATTATACTGAAGATTATTCAACAGAGACTACAACCAAACCTGGAACAAGAACTACCTGAAGTGCAAGCAGATTTCAGGAAAGGACGAGGAACGAGAGACCTCATCGCGGATGTGAGAGGATCCTTGAAAAGACTAAAGAATACCAAAAGGACTTCTATTTGTGACTACTACAGCAAGGCTTTTGATTGTGTAAACCATGAGAAACTCTGGGCCACATTAAGATGCATGGGTATACCAGAGCACCTGATCGTTCTCTTGCACAATCTGTACATTGATCAAGAAGCAACAGTTCAAATGGAACAAGGAAAAACAGAATGGTTTAAAATAAGCAAAGGTGTATGACAAGGCTGCATACTTTCCCCCTACCTGTTTAATTTATATACAGAACAAATCATCAGAGAAGCAGGATTGTATGAAGACAACAGAGGTGTGAAGATTGGTGGAAGACTCATCAACAACCTTCGCTATGCTATGATACCACATTACTAGCTGAAAGTGAAGATGATCTGAAACATTTGCTTCTCACGATCAAGGAACATAGTCTTAAAATGGACCTGCACCTTAATGTAAAGAAGACAAAGGTCATGACAACTGGCAAAATCAATAAGTTCATTATTAAAGGAGAAGAAATTGAAATCATGGACAACTTTAACCTACTTGGATCAACTGTCAATAAAGAAACAACCAGAAGTCAAGAAATCCAACAATGCATTGCTCTTGGCAGAATGGCTATGAATGACCTAGACAAGATTCTCAAGAGCAGAGATGTCTCTCTCCATACAAAGATTTGACTCGTTCAAGCCATGATATTTTCAATAACATTATATGGATGCAAAAGCTGGACAGTGAAAAAGATAGATAGGAAGAAAATTGATGCCTTTGAATTATGGTGCTGGCGGCAAATACTGCGTATACCATGGACTGCCCGAAGAACAAAGCAGTCAGTACTAGAGGAGATCAAGCCTAAGCTTTCTTTAGAAACTCAGATGACAAGACTTTGACTTTCATACTATGGAGACATCATGAGAAAAGAGAGATCATTAGAAAAAGACATCATGCTTGGCAAGATAAAAGGTCAACGCAAAACAGGAAGGCCAGCAATGAGATGGATCGATACAATAGCAGCAGCTATGGGTACTAGTCTGTCAACAATGAGCCACCTGATTGAAGACCGAACACAATTTAGGACAACTATCCAGAAGGTTGCCATGAGTCGACATTGACTCGATGGCACTTAACAACAACATTTGCACTTTGGATGTCCGAAAACAGTCATAGAGATGTCGAAAGCACAGAGACGCTTCTCAGGCATTTTAGAGACTGGCTCTGGGGACATCCCCAGCATGAGAATATCCAAGTCTGAACAGGGCCATGGTGAAAGCATGGCAGTGGCATTCCCAGGAACCTGGATGTCCCCGTCTGATCTCAGAAACGTCATGGATGTCTGACATTATGGGGCCTGTTTACAAAGCCGCGGTAGCGGTTTCCGATTGTTATCGGAGCCGCGGCTCCGATAACGATCGGAAACTGCTACCACAGCTTTGTAAACAAGCCCCTATGTCTAAATTTAGACCTACTCAAGGCATCTGCAAAGTGCTCATTTTGGCGGAAAAGCATTCAGAAGGTGTAGAGTAGAAAGCATCCCATCATCCCCAGTACTCAGTGTTAGAAAGGTTTTAGAAGTTTAATTTGTTGTTTTTATAAAATACAGAACGATCAGGAAATTAAGCAAAAATAAGTGTAGAGGCTTCTAAAAGTGTTCTGCAAAAAAACTGTCTGGCGTGCAGATTCTTATCTCACTCCATTGTTCTACACTTAGAGATAGTGGGCTCTAAGGCTTTGCTAAGCACATAAGGAGGGGAGGGGGAGAGGGGAGTTATCTTTGTGGTCCTTTATGATAAGGACTGACAGAGGAACAGAAACCCAAAGCCAGAAGGCATACTGTGTGGATCATGAGAGCCAAAAATTGTTATAAAAGTGTGTCTATTTATAAGAAAGCTGATTCTTTTAGTTGCCATATTGTAAGAGACAAGAGCCCTCAGTAGGAAATGTATGCAAGACAGAAAAATTAGTTTTGCAGAGGTCAGGCTGGTCTTAGTGAAATAAAAGAGAGATCCTTGCTCTGTTGACCTTTTGCAATGCAAAGATCTTATGGAGCAAGCACAAACGTAAATAAACCATTGACCACCTGTACCTGCAAAAGAAATATGGGGACTAATATCAGCATGTACTACCACAAAGGGGATAAAAGATGTCAAGAACAAGGTAAATTGCATTCTTGCATATGGTCTGTCATGTAAGAATATGGAATTATGTTTAAAAAAGTAAAAGAATAAATAAAGGGGATGAGCAGAAACCCACATGTGCTGCCTGAACACAGCAGATAGGTCAAAAACACTGTATTAGTTAGCCAATAAGATGCTTCCTAGGGGCTTCCTGATTTGACAAATGTATAAATGTCACTGAAATATGTCAAAGTGTGTACTCATTTATCAAGAAATATGATATTTGACTATTCCGTCTTGCAAGATTGTAATAAATAAATAAAAGGAAACCTTTGGTTTCACTGAGGTGTCTGTTATTGTGATAAAATTACTATTGCTTATTATACTCAGCACACTGCCAATAATAGCAGCAGTGGGATTTGAACCTTGGCTACCCTGTTCCTAGCCCGCTGCTCTAACCATTTGGCTATCCTAGATGTCTGGGTTCTCAGATAGGTCCTGGGAATGTCTGTGCAGATGCCCCACAGACTTCTATCTGCCTGTTTTTATTCTGATGTTCTGGCTTAGAAACTCCAGATTGCACTTGGACTTCCCTTCTAAAATTCTCCTCCACGTGTATTGTTTTAATTTATGTAAACTGCACTGAGCAGTAACAATTCTGGGGCTGAGGTATATAACTAATAAATTAAACAAAATGAAATTCTGCTCTTGTCTAGAATGACAGGGTTTCATTCCACTGACATTCTTTTTCTCTCCATTGCTTTTAGCAAAATTGCCCTCTCCCTGGTTCATTAGATTGTCTAATGCACACTCTACATGCTCTTTCAGCCTTTCTGTAGTTGTCACTTCTCACAACTCATACCCTACTGACACTTAATATCTTCATGATTTCAGCCTCTCTGTATGCAGGACTGGACCATCCACCTGGCAGACTAGACAGCCGCCTAGAGTGGCGGACTCTGATGGGTGGCACAGCACCTTTGTGTTGCCACTTTGGTGCCCACTGCACAAAAACCATAGCCTGCCACTTCTTACCCCCCTCTGGTGCAACTTCCTGTTAGATGTGGGCAGGAGCGGCAGGCCATGAGTGTGTGTGTGGGCACCAAAGCACATGGCCTGCCAAAGCAGCCGCAGAAAGCCACCATTTTTAAATCAGTGGAAGAGTTGTGCCGCTGCCACCCGGTCCCACCTCCCTAAGATGAAAAGACAGAATTGGCGGCATGGGGGGGGGGCAGTGCAGCTCAGCAAGGGGGGGAAAGTGGAGGGGGTGGTGGAGGTAGCATGAGGAGAGGGGCAGCAGCAGAAATCTTTTGGATGGCCCTGTCTGTATGGCTCATCAGGCTGATAGGGTGCAGTATCCCCTGCTTTCTCGCAGTCTGGATCTCCACTCTTTGCTCCTGTGTTCTCATTTAGGCCTCTAGGCTTCACAAAAGGCAGCATGTCTTCCTCCCAAGGCTATAACCTTCCGTTCTTCTATTTGAGTCCATGGTAGCATCTGGAATTTCCCTCTTTACTTTCCTATGGGCCAGGACCAGCATCCAGCCTCAAAACCAATCCAATTGAGTGGGCAGCATCCAGCCTCTCCTGACATTGGAGCTCTGCCTCCCAGTCATCAGTTTGGTAGAAAGTGGACATAGAAAAACAGACACTTTCCTTCCAAACAGGGCCGGTACAAGAAGATGAGGCACTCTAGGCGAACCTCATCCCTTCTGGCTCCCAGCCCCCATTGCCGCTGCTCCTCTTCAGGACCTGCAGTGGCAGCAATAGTCTGAAACAGCCCCACAGTGCTTATTTATTTATTTATTAACATTTCTTTTATACCGCACTATTTGCCATCAGCGCGGTTTACATAGAACATAAACATCCGACAATATACATATGTCTGGTCATTACATTTAACAGGAAATGGAACTTGGAGAACACGGTAAACTATATACATAAGAAGTTGAATGAGAATGGATACTGTTTGGTGTTTCACATTGTAGCATTTTAAAGAGTGTTTTTAGAGATGACCAATGCAAGAATAACTGAGGCATTGCTTCCTGATTTGACAAATGTATAAATGTCACTGAAATATGTCAAAGTGTGTACTCATTTATCAAGAAATATGATATTTGACTTCTCCGTCTTGCAAGATTGTAATAAATAAATAAAAGGAAACCTTTGGTTTCACTGAGGTGTCTGTTATTGTGATAAAATTACTATTGTTTATTATACTCAGCACACTGTCAATAATAGCAGCAGTGGGATTTGAACCTTGGCTACCCTGTTCCTAGCCCGCTGCTCTAACCATTTGGCTATCCTAGATGTCTGGGTTCTCAGATAGGTCCTGGGAATGTCTGTGCAGATGCCCCACAGAATTCTATCTGCCTGTTTTTATTCTGATGTTCTGGCTTAGAAACTCCAGATTGCACTTGGACTTCCCTTCTAAAATTCTCCTCCACGTGTATTGTTTTAATTTATGTAAACCTCACTGAGCAGTAACAATTCTGGGGCTGAGGTATATAACTAATAAATTAAACAAAATGAAATTCTGCTCTTGTCTAGAATGACAGGGTTTCATTCCACTGACATTCTTTTTCTCTCCATTGCTTTTAGCAAAATTGCCCTCTCCCTGGTTCATTAGATTGTCTAATGCACAATCAGGAAGTCTAAACAATAAGATGGGAGAGTTAGAATATATAGCACTAAATGAGAGGTTAGATATGATTGCACTCTCAGAGACATGGTGGAAGGAGGATAACCAGTGGGACACTGTGATACCTGGATACAAACTATATCGTAATGATAGAGCTGATCAAATTGGTGGAGGGGTTGCGCTATATGTTAGAGAGGGCATTGAGTCAGAAAGGATTAAAGTTTTGCAGGGAACAAAATTTGCTCTAGAATCTCTATGGATTGAAATTCCACTTATGAAGGGGAAGGTGATGGCAGTGGGAGTATACTATCGACCGCCTGGCCAGAATGAACAAATGGATGATGAAATGCTCAAAGAAATCATGGAAGCTAACAAAAGTCACAACAGAGTAGTAATAATGGGTGATTTCAATTACCCCGGTATCGACTGGGTCAGTGTCACGGCAGGACAAGCTAAAGAGATAAAGTTTCTAGATGGAATAAATGACTGCTTCTTGGAGCAGCTGGTTCATGAACCGACCAGAGGGGAAGCCATACTGGACCTAGTCCTTAGTGGAACGCCAGATCTGGTGCAAGAAATAAGGGTGTTGGGACCACTTGGCAATAGTGATCATAGTATGATTATGTTTGATTTAATTATTGGAGGACAAATAGTAAAGGAATCCACAGTACTACCTTTTAACTTTCAAAAGGGAGACTATGATAGAATGAGGAATATAGTTAGGAAAAAACTAAAAGGAGCGGTTCCAAAGGTTAAAGACTTACAGCAAGCTTGGGCGTTATTTAAAACTACTATCCTCGAAGCCCAGACCAGCTGTATTCCACGCATTAAGAAGAGTGGAAGAAAGTCCAAAAAACTGCCAGCATGGTTTAAAGGTGAGGTCAGAGAGGCTGTTGCTGCCAAAAAAGCAACCTTCAGGAAATGGAAAAAAGAGCCAAATGATGAAAACTGGAAACAGCACAAGCACTGGCAAGTTAAATGCAAAGCAGTGATAAGGCAGGCAAAGCGGGAATTTGAGAAGAAACTTGCTACGGAAGCAAAAACACGAAATAAAGACTTTTTCAAGTACATTCGTAGCAAAAGGCCTGTGAGAGAGTCAATTGGACCGTTAGATGATAGAGGGGTAAAAGGGGCAGTAAGAGGAGACAAGGCTATAGCAGAGAGACTGAATGAATTCTTTGCTTCGGTCTTTACTGAGGAAGATGTAGGGATGTTACCCAAGACTGAAGTGGTATTTAAAGGTGATACTACAGAGGAATTGAGAGAAATATTGCTACACCGGGAAGATATATTACAACTATTTGATAAACTGAATAGTAGCAAATCACCTGGACCGGATGGTATACATCCCAGAGTGTTGAAAGAACTGAAATATGAGATTGCAGACCTGCTATTGGTAATCTGTGAACTTTCATTAAAATCATCTGTAATACCTGAAGATTGGAGGGTCGCCAACGTAACACCAATTTTTAAAAAGGGTTCCAGGGGTGACCCGGGAAATTACAGACCGGTGAGCCTGATGTCAGTACCAGGGAAAATGGTAGAAACCATCATAAAGAACAAAATTACACAGCATGTAGATAGTCATGGCCTAATGGGAGACAGCCAACATGGCTTTAGACAAGGAAGATCTTGCCTTACTAATCTGATATGTTTTTTTGAAGGTGTGCATAAACAGGTAGACAAAGGTGAGTTGGTTGATATAGTGTATCTGGACTTTCAGAAAGCTTTTGACAAGGTCCCCCATCAGAGACTTTTGGCAAAGCTAAAAAGTCATGGGATAGGAGGCAGTGTACTATTGTGGATCGGGAACTGGTTAAAAGATAGAAAGCAGAGGGTAGGGCTAAATGGCCAATATTCCCAATGGAAAAAGGTGAATAGTGGAGTACCCTAGGGATCTGTACTGGGTCCGCTACTTTTTGACATATTCATAAATGACCTGGAAAAGGGAATAACTAGTGAGGTTATCAAATTTGCAGATGACACAAAACTGTTTAAAGCTGTTAAAACCCAAGAGGATTGTGGAAAACTGCAGGAGGATCTGGATAAATTGGAAGACTGGGCATCCAAATGGCAGATGAAATTTAATGTGGACAAGTGCAAAGTTATGCACCTAGGAAAGAACAACCCACACTATAGTTACACGATGCAAGGCTCCACATTAGAAACCACCACCCAGGAAAAAGATTTAGGAGTCATCGTGGATAACATGTTAAAACCCTCCGCCCAGTGTGCAGCGGCGGCCAAGAAAGCAAATAGAATGCTAGGTATCATAAGGAAAGGGATGGAGAACAAAACAAAGGATATTATAATGCCTCTGTATCGCTCCATGGTATGACCGCACCTTGAATATTGTGTGCAATTCTGGTCGCCGTATCTTAAAAAGGACATAGCGTTATTAGAAAAAGTACAGAGAAGAGCCACCAAATTGGTGAAGGGGATGGAAGGCTACTCCTATGAAGAGAGGCTAAGAAGGTTAGGGCTCTTTAGCTTGGAGAAGAGACGGCTGAGGGGAGATATGATAGAGGTCTATAAATTAATGAATGGAGTGGAACGGATAAACGTGGATCAATTGTTTACGCTATCAGAATATAGAAAGACCAGGGGACATGTAATGAAGCTACAGGATAACCTATTTAAGACAAATAAGAGAAAATATTTTTTCACTCAACGTGTAATCAAACTCTGGAATTTGTCACCGGAGGATGTAGTAAGGGCTGTTAGTATAGCTGGGTTTAAAAAAGGTTTGGACAAGTTCCTGGAGGAAAGGTCCATAAACCACTATTAAAAAGGGACCCAGGATATCAATGCTTGACCCAGTACAAGCACTGCAGAACCTGTGTCTTTTGGGGAAACTGCTAGGTACATATGACCTAGATTGGCCACTGTTGGAAACAGAATACTGGGCTTGATGGACCTCGGTCTGACCCAGTATGGCATGTCTTATGTTCTTATGTTATACTGCCATGTACGTTTTGATGCAAGGTATATCATGACAGACATGCTACTATCTACTTGATCTTATTATATCTTAGAGTGCACTGAGATTACTTTGCAGTGTAGGTCTGATGACCAGCAGGCCTAAGTTAAACAGATAGTGCTGGCACTCTGACCTATACAGCCAGTGTTTAACTTATTCCGGTCACCACACTGGCTCAAAATTGTGCCCTAATGTGGTTTGTGCTGCTGAATATCCCCAGATGCCACCACTGAACACCCCGATGCTAACCAGCTAGGATTGGTGTACTCTGGGGGTGAGGCAGAGGCGGCACCCGAGGACAGCCAGCTAGTAGCAATATTCATCTGCTAGCCAATTATCCTATGGCTGCGAAACTTAGGAACCTGAAAGACTCGCATAACTTTTGCCACCACAGCTAACCAGGCAACAGTTGAATATTGCCTCTGTGCTTGGTTAGCTGCGGCACTATCTGGCCAACCCGGATATTCAAGGTTGGTGGCCTGATATGTTCCCAGCATTGAATATCCAGATTTAAAGTTCAGCAGTGATGGATAGCCACATTACAAGGGCTAGCTGCCACCATTGAATATCCCCTCTTATGTTTCTAGGTTGCTTAGTCTAGTCCAGTGGTTCCCAATCCAGTCCTCAGGACACAACTAGCCAGACAGATTTTCAGGATAACCACAATGAAGATATACAAGAGATAGATTTGCATGCACTGCCTTCATTGTACGCAAATCTCTCTCATGCATATTCGTTGTGGTTATCCTGAAAACCTGACTGACCAGGTGTGTCCCAAGGACTGTGTCGAGAACTCCTGGTCTAGTCCCAAGAGCTCAAAGTGAAAAGCAATGTAGCATTTTTGTATGTCATCATACAAAATATAAAACATACTGACAGCAATACCAAAAAATGTATATATTTAAAATAAAACCTAGTGATCCAAAGCAGCTCATATACATTCTCACAAAGATGATCGCCTCAGTATAATTCCTGACATATTCAGATAATTAAATTCCATAGGAATATTATATAACTAACTCCTGCCAAGCTGTAGGTCTCTTTCAGCAGTGTGCAGCACTGCAAGACAATCTGGGTGCACAGATTCCAAAAGCCAGACCAACCAGCAAACTCTGATTCCTGGGTTTTGCTAAGGCAGTGCTTCCCAACCTTCCTCTAGCACAGTGCTTCTCAACCTTCCTCTAGTGCAGCGCTTCTCAACCTTCCTCTAGTGCAGCGCTTCCCAACCTTCCTCTAGCGCAGCGCTTCCCAACCTTCCTCTAGCGCAGTGCTTCCCAACCTTCCTCTAGCGCAGCGCTTCCCAACCTTCCTCTAGCGCAGTGCTTCTCAACCTTCCTCTAGCGCAGTGCTTCCAACCTTCCTCTAGCGCAGTGCTTCTCAACCTTCCTCTAGCGCAGTGCTTCCCAACCTTCCTCTAGCGCAGTGCTTCCCAACCTTCCTCTAGCGCAGTGCTTCTCAACCTTCCTCTAGCGCAGTGCTTCTCAACCTTCCTCTAGTGCAGTGCTTCTCAACTTTTTCTGTACCGTGACCCCTTTTACCATTGGTCAACTTGTGGTGACCCCCAATGATAAAATCAAATGCGTCTCTCTTCCTTTACCGTTAACGCATTGTCGCTGTAATCATTTGTTGAATTATTAATATATTATAGGCCTTTGCAATATGTTTTTATTTATAAAATTTACTTATTTAAACCACAATAATTAATCACAATAACAAGTAACAATATTTGATTTCAAAATTATGATGATTTTGTAGTCAAATCATTAATATGAAATAAAATTATTTTTTCTACCTTTGTTGTCTGACCAATATATTCTCTGGTCATGCTGGTCCCGATCTGAGGCTTCTGCTTTCCTGTCTTCTCTTAGCTCTCTTTCTGTGGTCTATGGTCCATCTGCCATTTCTTATCTCTTCTTTTGTTTTCTTCACTTCTTTCCATCAGCCTATTTCCAGTCCCAGTAACCCTCCCCAGTATCAGCCCCTTTCCAGTCCTCACTTCCAGTACCTTCCAATGTCAACATGCATTCCCATGACTGCCACTGGTGTCCATTCCCTTCCAGTCACCCTCCTTCCCCACTGACCAGTCCCTTCTAGTACAAATACCATGGCAGCCCCTCTCAGATCCACTCCCTTCCAGTTCCATTCTCCCATCCCCTTGTATCAGTCCATTTGTAGCCTTAGCCCCCAGTTTTCTTCCAGGGCCAGCAGCTCTATCCTCCCCTCCCCACAATCAGCCCATTCCCAGTCGAAGCCCCCCAATCAGCTCGCTTCCAGTGCTAGTCCCCCCTCAAACCCATTACCAGTGCTAGGCTCCCCTAATCAGCCCATTACCAGTCCTACCCCCCCCCCATCAGCCCATTTCCAGTCCTAACCTCCCCGATCAGCTCATTTCCAATGCTAGCCCCCATCAGTCCATTACCAGTCCTACCCCCCTATCAGCACATTACCAGTCCCAACCCCCCTTGATCAGTCCATTCCCAGTCCTAGCCTTCCCTAATCAACCCATTACCAGTTCTAGCCCTCCCCCATCTGCCCATTATAATCCTAACCCGCACTGTCTCTCCCCTCTGTCCAGCATTTATCCCCCGTCTGTCCAGTATGTCCCCGTCTCTTCCCTTTGTCCATGTCAGCCCCCCCTCCCTCCCTCCTTTTCTCCATGTCAGCCCCCCTCCCTCCCTCCATCCATCCATCCATGTCTGCCCCCTCCCTCCCTCCATGCATATCAGCCCCCCTGTCCATCAGGACGAGAACAGCACACTGCCACGTAATTACATGCAACAAACAGTACAAAGACATGGGCAGTATTTAAAACTCACAACTTTTATCCCCCCAGTCCATGTCAGCCCCCTCCCTCCCTCCCTCCATCCATCCCTCCATGTCAGCCCTCCCTCCTTCCATATCAGCCCCCCTCCATCTCTCCCTCCCTCCCTCCTTCCATCCATCCATCCATCAATGTCAGCCCCCCTCCCTCCCTCTCTCCCTCCATTCAGCCTCCCTTGTCCATGTCAGCCCCCCTCCCTCCCTCCATGTCAGTCCCCCTCTGTCCATGTCAGCCCTCCCTCCATCCATCCATCATCAGCCCCCTCCCTCCCTCCCTCCATCCATCCATATCAGCCCCCCTCCCTCCATGTCAGCCCCCCTCTGTCCATGTCAGCCCGCCCTCCCTCCCTCCTTCAAGGGTTCCCTACTCCCCTCTCCCCATGTCTGCCTCCTTCTGCAGCCGCAGCTTCCTGTCTCTTAGGGAACCGCGGCTATGCCTGTCAAGCCGTTGCACAGTCTTTCTGTCTCTAAACGGGCTCCGTCCAGCATTGTCCCGCCTCCAAAGGAAGTGGTAACCAACTTCCTTTGGAGGTGGGACAATGCTGCACGGAGCCCGTCAAGAGACAGAAAGGCTCCGCAACAGCTTCACAGGTACAGCCGCAGTTCCCTAAGAGACAGGGTACCGTGGCTGCAGAAGAAGGAGGCGGTGAGTTGCCGCTGACGAGAAGCGGACTCGGCAGCAACTTGTGTGTTTTCTTTTTAACGTCGGAGTGAGGCAACCCCTGCTAAATCCTGTGGCGACCCCCGTGGGGGTCGCGACCCACAGGTTGAGAACCGCTGTGCTAAGGGTTCTTGGAGTGGGACCAGGAAAATCCTGGGAAACCTGTTGTACTCAGACAGCATTCCTTCCAATCTCTCCACTATCAAAAACTTAGTCCAGTGCAGGAATTGGTTCTGAATCCAGAGAATGTATTTAAGGAACTTAAAGCCACTCACAAAAATCTTCAGTATTAACAATGTCACTTCTTAACAGATAGCAAACAGAAAATTCAACAAATCACTTAGAGGCAGATTCTACAAAATCCACATCTGGTCTGCTAATACGTTTAAATTGGAAATATGCACAATTCCATGCCAATTCTGCATCCGCGGGTATAGATGCCCCAACGGTTATGAAATCAGTATGTAGACATGTCTAGCATAGCATGTCCAACATAGTGTTCAGCAGCCCGTGCACATATCCAGTGCGAGGCACATGCATGGGTACAGGCACGGGCTGAGGAGTAAAGTGGAGAAACCCATCCTGCCAATATAACGGGACATCCCCACATTTTGGATGTCCCCACAATCACTGTATTATGGAAAGCTACATGTTTCTGATCCTGCCTGTCTATGATACACCCATAGACGCCTCTGATGGCCATGCCTCCTCATGTATAAGTTATCCAGATAGTGACTGAATATTGCTGATATTTGTATAGGTTTTTTTTTACCTACTCTCATTCTATCCCACACCTAGTTCCTTCTTATATGGATGTTATCAGGTCCTTCAGTCAGATTTTCAGCTGGATGCTATCCATAGGAGTTCAGAAAATACACAGATAATGAAGTTACACATGTACCTGCTACTGGTGAGTGTATAACTTCTTTTGATAAAAGAAATGGTTTGTGGCATGGAGCTATGCCTTAGGCTTTGGGATATCAACATTGAATGATGACCTGAACTTCTTCTCCCCCCCAGTGGTTGAGCATTGCCTCCATAGCATCTTCAGTCCAACTGGGCAGCAATAGACTTGACTTAATTGAAACCAGGTTCTCTGCACAGCCTTGCACCTAGGCCACTAAGCCAATCCTTTGTAGCTTTACCTTAATAAAGATGTCCAGTAGAAAATGTGTAACAATAGCTAGCAGGATCTGCTTAAATTCATCAGAGTGGCTTGTCCAATGGTATTGCCACTCAAGACACCACAGGCCAGTCTGAGCCCAGTCCCTATGTGTTGCATAGTGGCCTTCCTCAGTACCACTCAGAGCAGAAAAAACAAGAGCCCAGCAGACTGACTCTGTGCATTCACAATGATGCCCAGCAATCACACCTTGTCAATTCCCCCCTCCATGCCAGTAGTTACTCTCTATCTCACAGTTTTTTTCCATTCATTGTTATGTGAAGTAGTTACTTCATAACACAACCAGACATTCATTTTTCCCCTTCCCCTCCCACCTACCTAACCCAGACATATTCTTTCTCCCCTCTCCTCCTCCCTCCCCACATTGACCCAGGCATACTCTCTCCTTCTAATTGGAGTGTGTAGTAAGTGAGAGGAGAGTAGGGTGTTCATTGAGTAAGATGTACTGTAGAGGTGTATGGAAGGTGAGCAGGAGTGTGTAGGATGTGCAGTTGGTGAGTGTCTATGTCAGGTAAGAGGTCATTTGTGAGGTGATTGAATGTCTATATTGGGTGTGTAGTGGGTAAGGGACTATAGGCTGTATATTAGGTGAAAGGTGATGTGTGGAGGACATGTTGGGTGAAAAGTTATGTAGGGTGCATGTTGAATGATAGGTTGTGAATGGGGTACCTAGTACATGAGGGGTATGTGAGAAATTGAGGGTGGGGACAGGAAAGAGTAGGAATTTTAGTGCACAGGCAGTGTCAATTGGAATTGATTGACTGTGATTAGAAGGTAGAGAAGGGCAGTACACAACCTACCTGTGGTGTAACTCAATAGCAACAGGAGAAAGAGGAGATGTTCTGCATGTGTTTTGGGCAGGTGGAGAGGACATAATGTAGGCAACAGCAGAAGTAACGAGAATGAGGTATCCATATCAGGATATGTCTTTGGAAGCTGAGTAGTGAAAGAATGGGAGCTGGAGGAGTCCCTCAACATAAATGACTTTGACATTGGTTTAGTGGTAAAGGAATGCTACACATGGTGCAGGCAATCAAGTCCAGTAGCAAGAATGAGCTTGTGATAGGCATGAAAAGCTTGGGGTGAATGTAAGTAAGATGGATGGGAGGGTGAGCACAGTGGGATGAGGGTGAGAGCAGCAGGTTGTGCATACACATGCCAGCAAATAATCTAGGGTTTGCAGATGGGTCATGGGAGCATTTTCTGAGGGAGTGAAGGCAGTCAATAGTAGGCTTCAGGGGAGCATAACAGAAGTAGGGTGACAGATAGACAGGCATCTTAGGATATTATTGCAATGGAAATATGTCTGGTTACAGCTAGAATGGAAATTAGCCATTGGTAACATCTAGAGTGGACATTTTGTCATTGGTTAGTGATGGAGTAGAAATTGACAGAGGATGGTGGCGCTCTATAATTTGACAAAAAAAGAGAAGGAAACCTCCAAAAGTAATGACAAAAAACAAAAATGGAGGTAGAAAAAGGGCACAGACATAGAAAGTCCAAAACAATATCTTTGTTAAGAGACCCAGCTCAGCTGAGTTTTGGCAAACTTGCCTGCATCAGGGGTCTAAAAAAAACCTATAGAAAAACAATATGTATAAACAACACTTTTCATACATAAAAAATGTATATACATAGAATAAACAGTACAAAAAAACCCATAGACTAATAAAATATTTAAATCTCAAATATAAAAGGTATATAAACTCATAAAACCATTTACTGATTCGTGAAAGTAGACAACATGATTGTATATGTACATATAGATATCCCACCTATACAATGCTCATTTTTACATAAAACCTGAATAGGAATAAGCAAAAACTATATGCCACATAGGAAAAAGTGGGAAACAAGGTATCAACCATATCAAAGTCACATTACCAAGATGGATAATTAGCAAAATATTTGCAAATTAGAATAGAAGCTTTTCAAGGAAAACATCTAAGAAGAACAAAAAGAGAAAATTAAAATCATAGAGTAAAATTGGAACCTCAGTGATCCTTTGAACACAGTGAAATCTAAATCCTATAAAAATATATTTTTTTTTTTAGTGCCATCAAGTCAGTGTTGACTCAGCAATCCAGCTACCTCTGGGTTTTCTTGGCAATGTATCACTGGAAGTAGATTGCCAGCCTTTTCTTCTGAGGCAATGGAGAGTAAAGCGACTTGCCCAAGGTCACAAGGAGTGCCAGTGGGAAATCAAACCCTTGATCTTCTGGGTCCTAGGCAGTTGCTCTAACCACTAGGCTACTCCTCCACTCATAAAAATATATACTAGGTAATAAATAATTATGGTCATAACTGTATCATACAGTTGTGGTCAATATTATTGGTGCTCTTGCATTTTAGGTAAGTTGTGTACAATATCTTGAGAAATAATTTGAAATATTCCAACTACAGTCAAACCTCGGTTTTCGTATGCCCTAATTTTCGTACGATTTGGTTTTCGTTGACTTTTTTCGTCAAGATTTTGTCCCAGTTTTCGTACATTGTCTCGGTTTTCGTACAGTTGAAAATGGAGCACCATCTTGTGGCCAGAAGTGGGGTTTTCTTTATTTTGATTCTCTTGCTGATTGACTGACTGTCTTCCATATGCCAACAAGAGTCTTCAATAAAGGTAAAAGTGATGTTAAATGTTCATTTATCCATTTCATTAGTCATTTATATTTATTTCTCATTGTTTTCTGTATATAAAAATATAGTTATCTATAAAATGTATTTTTTGTTAATATTTTTGGGTGTCTGTAACAGATTAATTGGATTTACATTATTTCTTATGGGAAATATTGCTTCAGTTTTCATATTCGGTTTTAGTCAGACTTTTTCGAACGGATTAATCACGAAAAACGAGGTTCCACTGTATATGTCATCATAATATTTTAATAGTATGTTCAAAGGTATACAACAAAAAAAAGATGTCTGTGCAACTTGACCACTTTGATTGAAGGATAAGGTGGTATACAAAACTGTCTAAATAAAATAAATAAATAAATAACTTAGATATAGTGATTTCTGAGAAAAAAAAACTAAATATGACCTGGACAGGATTAATGGCATCTTTCACTAATATTTGGCTGCACAACCCTTGGCAGTGATGACAGCCTCCAAACATTTCTTGTAGCCATCTGTAAGTTGCTTACATCTGTCTGTTGTAGTTTCTCCCACTCTTCAACTGCGATTTGTTCCTGCTCTTGAATGATTCCAGGAATCCTTTTACCAATGGCAGATTTCAGCTCTTTGCAAAGGTTCTTGATTGGATTGAGATCAGGACTCTTTGCTGGCTAGTTTAAAACAGTCCATTTGTTCATTTTTAACCATTCTTTTCTACTTTTGGATGTGTTTTGAACCATTGTCCTGTGGGAGGACCCATGACCTTCGACCCAGAACTAGCTTTCTGACACTAGGTAGCACATTTTGCTCCAAAATACCTTGGTAGTTCTCTGACTTCATGATTCCTTTAATATATTCCAGGCCCTCAGTTCCTGAGGCAGCAAAACAGCCCAAAAATATTATGGAACCTCCTCCATATTTAACCATAGGAAGGATGTTTTTTTTCCTTATAAGCTTCATTTCTTCTCCTGTAAATGTATCGCTGGTCTCAAGGAGCTCAAATTTGGTTTAAACTGTCCCCGGAACATTTTCCCAGAAGCATTGTGGTTTCTTAAGGAGGGGTTTGGCCAAAGATCAGGCATGCCTTTTTACGTCTGTCTTTGAGCAATGAGATCCTCCTTAGCCTTCACCCATGAAGTCCTTCTTTGTTTAGTGCACAGCACAAGGTGTGGGTTCAAAGCACCACTCCACATTACTCAAGGTCAGCCTTAAGCTCTGTGGATGTTGTGCATGGTGTTTTTCCAACAGTTCGCACTAACCTTCAAAGACTTCTTAGATTAATTTTCCTCTTCCCACCACGTTCTGGGAGGTTATTGACAGTTCCATGAGCAGAAAACTTCTTAATAGCATTGCACAATGTAGACACAGGAATCCCAAGGTCTTTGGAGATGGCTTTGTATCCCTTTGAAATTTGATGTTTGGCAATAATGGCTTTTCTGATGGCCTCAGGCAGCTCTCTTGTCTTCACCATTGTGAAAATGGAACAGGGGAGTGAATGTGGCCATTTTAAACATTAGAGCTATCTTTCATTGGTTGTTCCAAGTCTTGTGGGTACTGGCAATTGATCACAGGTGCGTCTAATTTTACTGCAGAGGGAATGTGGTTTTTCTGTTCAAACTGATTTGAATTGTTTATAAGAGTTCCAATACTAGTAATCATTTCCTGGCAATGTCCTAGTCTTTATACTATTTCCAACTATTTTCTTTTTTAATTGGGCTTGTTTTATTTGATTCTTTTATGTGTCAAATGTTTGCATATATAATCTAAAGCCGTTTCACTGGTAACTTTTTCTTTGAGATATTGACCATTTATTTTTTTATTTATTTAGCAAGCATTTGTAGCCCGCTCCTTCCAGCGATCAGAAGCGGGTAGGATTACTATTGTGAAACTGCCGAATCAAGGCAGGTACAAATTTTGTTTACATACAGATTGTCAGAAAAGCACATCATACAGAGTTAACACTTCTTAGCTATGGGGGAGTTCATTTACATATATACATAAATACATATATACAGGATAAGCTTTTTGGCCACAGTGGTCAGGGGCTGCTCCATCTGTGGATTTAGTTCAGGTTGAAATGAGATTGGAAAATGTGCGTTTTGAGTTTCTTTCTGAAGTCTAGAAGGTCATTGCTAGCTCGTAGTTCTGGTGGGAGTTGGTTCCACAGTGTTGGTGCCACATATGAGAAAGCCCTGTGGCTGGTGTTAGCTTTGGCAGATCTTATATCTGTTGGAGTGTGAAGGATGTTGGAATTGTGGGTTCTTCTGTTTCGGGTAGGAGGTTGCGATCTTACTAGGTTGTTGAGAAAGGAAGGTGCTAAGTGTGGATGAGTTTGAAGGTGGTTGTTAGTATTTTGTATTTTGTTCGAGCTGTTATGGGTAGCCAGTGTAATTGAATTAGCACTGGTGTGATGTGGTCACTTAGATTTTTCTTCATTATGACCCTGGCAGCTACATTTTGTGCCATTTGTAATATGTTTAGGGTTTTTTTAGGTAAACCTTGTAGGATGGCGTTGCAGTAGTCAAAATGTGGCATGATGAGTGCTTGGGCTACTGTTCTGAAGTCTTGGGGATCAATAATATTCCGAATGGGTTGGAGCACTCTAAGCTTGTGGAAAACTGCTCTGTTGGTCTTTCGGAGGTGTTTTTCCATCTTTAGGTCACAGTCAAATGTGACTCCTAGATACTTTATTTCTTTTTTTGTTTGGTAAGTGTTGTTACATAGTGTTATTGATGTGGGTGGGTCAAAATTCGGTTCTTTGGAGATATACATTACTTCGGTTTTTTTGTGATTAATTGACATACTACTTTGTTGCAACCAGTCTTGCATCTCTCTGATCAACCATTAAAGGGTTGAACTGCAAGGGTGCCAATAATGTTGACCACAACTGTAACTGTAATCTCTTTAGGAAAAAATTATACCGATATTACATTTTTTTAAAACTAAAAATCACTCTGATTTTTTAGTAAGGAATTCCTTCTATTGCTGAAAGAATTAATAAAGGAAACTACAAAAACAATTTGCTATAGCCCTGATTACCAAAAGGGCTTTAGTGGGACTTGTTAAGTTATATAACCAGTATTGTTTTGATTGCACCAAAGCAGTATCCATTAATGATTTTTGTTAATGTAGTTTAGTGAAAGGAAGAAAAATATAAAAAAATTGTTTTATAAGAATTTTCAGGAAAGGTTAAAAATTGTAACAAAAATCTATAAAATGTCAGATATCCAGTTTTTGCTAAAAAATATAAAAGACCTCATAAAAGTGTTCTGAACTATTTTCTTTATCCCTATTGTTGATGTATTTTATTATAATGTACTTAATTGTTTTATTGAAGTAACATACTAAATATTGATAGGAGAGATATTAATTGCTCCTTGTAGAATACAGTAATAGGATTTTGAGGTATCTGTGGTAATTTGCCCTTTTACTAAGTAAGCCACTGATAATTGATTATTATGGGGATATATGGAATGCTAGCCTTTAGTAGTAGGTGCCCCATTATTAAGAGGAATTTATTAAATGTGGGCTGCCACATTGTAAAGGGTGTCCCACTATTGATGTACAGAGTATCTGCATAATACATTTTCAATACAACCTCATTCTAAAGTTATATGGATTATTTCTCCTAAATGGCGGTAACATAGTAGAACAAATTTTGGAGCGACAAGGATAAACATTTCTTAATTCACAAAATATATCTGAGGAGTGAAATGAAAAAAAATTTCTTAGAGATTTTAAGGAGGAATATATCTAATATTGCAACGTGTGTTTCCTTCTAGTGAAGACAACAGAGGTGTTTGTGACAGAGGCAGACCCTAGTACTAGGTCAAAGAATGTGACCCTGCAGCCTAGAGATGATTTATAAGAAACATGGAAAGCACGTGTTTTCAATTGTAATCCACAGGCAACACGGGTGTGATGCCTCCACTATATTTTTGAGACTGTGTTTGCATCCTAACACAAACAGTAAGGGATCATTGGAACTTTTCAATGACTAAGCAAAGGATCCTAAATTGATTTGTGCTATAGCTTTTTGTTTAGCCTTCAGGTAACTTAGCACCCTAGGCCAGTAACTTGCTTAATGCAGCTACATCACTCATTACTTATTACAGCTTATTCTAAATCAGAAGCCTTAGAGTGAAAATGGAAAATTCATAAGGAGAGTGCAAGTGACATAGTTCCTTTCCAGGAAAAGGTTCTGTGCTAGATCAGGGCCGGCTCTAGAGTTGGTCCAAAGTGTTGGAGCCCTAGACGAACCTCAAACTTTACACCCCCTCTGCTTATGAAGATCTATTATTTAGCTTTGAATGGCCTGCTTTTTCTGCCTTCCAGAGGTTGCTGCTCTAGGCGATCACCTAGTTTGCCTAGTGGTTGAGCCGGCCCTGCTATGAATGCATCTTGGTGGTTTCCAGGAAACAAAGCAATACAAAAGTACTGGAAAAAATGGTGTTACTGTGTGTCACCATTTTGAATTTTGTGTGAGCAGCAGCACCATCCAGTGTTCTTTCTAGCTTACTAAAATGAAGGTTAAAGAAAAGCCTAACATATTCCAGAACAGTGGAGTTTCTTGCTGCCAGCCAGTTCACACTGGTAGGAGACTCCACTGAGAAGGAAAATCCTAGATCGTACATAAACCACTCTCGAAGACAGAACTCTGTCTTTGGCACCCAGCCACCGTGCCATGCAGAAGGAAGGCATCTGCCTTTAAGGGACAGGTGTCTTTGACCCACAGCCACTACACCAGAAGATAGCAAAGGTGTCTGCCCTTTGTGCAGTTGTTTAAAGCACACAGCCAGTCATACCACCCAGAGCGAGCAATAGGCTTAGAGCAGAAGCATAGGAGAAGAGAGCAGAGGGTTGATGCCTATGCAAAAGCAGCCAGCATCCCACTGTTTCAGAATGAGAGTAGCACTGCCTGCAAGAGAGTTTCCAAGAACTGCAACAATCAGGCATTCTAGTCCATCCGATCCAGGGGCTCCGCATAACAGTTTTAAGGATCTGCATCTACAGAAGCCACCAGTTCTTAGGAAGAAAAGGAACCCACGCAGTCCTCATGTACTAGTGACACCAGATCCAGGAGCGATTCCAGTAGAGTATCGGGGACCTGTGTCTGCATCACGAACAGCTTCAGATACATTGGGAAAGAGTACTAGAAAGCTGCAGGAGTAACTGGTTTAGCTTTGAGGTCTGTTTGAATGGTGACCTGTTTAGTATTAATAAAAATTTAAGAATAAAAAAATTCAAGTTAAAAAATAAAAGATAAGGAGTAATTGAAGGGAATGTGGTAACATATCAAACCGAGAGGAGAAAGGAGTAAACTACCTGTAACCATCGAGACGGAGAACTGCTTGTGCCTAGTTCTTATTGGTTGCTTCTGCTAATTGTTATTGTTGTTATTGCTCAGTAACCCTAAAGTAAAGTAAACGCTTGGCTCAGAACATGGTTTCTGGCCTGGACCCATTTATTTGAAAAGGGAGAGATGTAAGTGTGTCAAGTGGCAAGGGCAACCTGCTGTATGTCCCTCCCCGCCATAATAATCCTGATGAGCATCAGATTAAAATACTGCATAAAGGCTCATTGGATTTGAGTCCCCCTTTGTCTGATAAGCAGCTAGCAGCAGCTGAGGTGACTACAAAGAAAGGAGGGTTACACAAGCAATAGTAAAAGATTCTGGAGCTGAGGGTATTGAAGCTAACTCTCAAAGACTTGTATCTGATAAACTTTGACATTTCTAGCATATTTGACCTACTTCAACATACTATCATTTACTAGAGATGTATATTTGATTTGTTTCATTAAGGGGCTTTAAAAAAGTGTGTGCACAATCGATTTCAAGTATGGTAATGTATGAACTAACATATATACAGTCATTTTACGCAAATAAAAAGTTCTAATATGGTTTAAAACACTTTTAATTCAAAAGTGTGAAACAAACTGAGATCAATTAAAATTAAGGCAAAAAAATCCCTAAACAATAATCTTTGGCATATAGACCTACCTATGCAGTAATGTTTAGTTTGGGATGCCAAAGTGGGGAGGTGTCCACCATGCTGGATATCCTTCAAATGTGGGTTGTTAATAGAATGCTAGGAATCATAAGGAAAGGAATAGAGAATAAAAACAAAGATATTATAATGCCTTTGTATCGCTCCATGGTGCGACCACACCTTGAATATTGTGTGCAATTCTGGTTGCCGTATCTTTAAAAGGATATAGCAGAATTGGAAAAGATACAGAGAAGAGTGGCCAAAATGGGAAAAGAGATGGAAGGATATCCCTTTGAGGAAAGGCTTAAAAGGTTAGGGTTCTTCAACTTAGAAAAGAGGTGGCTGAGGACAGATTTGATAGAGGTCTAGAAAATAATGAATGGAGTGGAACGGGTAAACACAGATCGTTTGCTTACTCCTTCAAAAAGTAGAAAGACTAGGGGTTAAGTAATGAAGCTGTAGCACATTTAAGACAAACAGATAAAATATTTTTTCATTCAACGTGTAATCAAACTCTGGAATTCGTTACCAGAGGATGTAGTAAAGCTGTTAGTGTAGCTGGGTTAGAGGTTTGGATGAATTCCTGGAGGAAAAGACCATAAACCATTATTAAACTGGACCAGGGAAATCCACTGTTTACACCTGAGACAAGCAGCATTGAATCTGACTGGTGCTTGTGACTTGGATTAGCCAGTGTTGGAAACAGGATACTGGGCTGACCCTGTATGGTCTGACCCTGTATGGCATATTTTATGTTCTTATGGATTGCTGGCCAGAATATGGGCAGCTCATGGTTCTTTTTCACCATTTGTTGCCAGATGTTTAACTAAAAAGACCTTGGTCTGTAGTTTATCATTGACTGAGAGTCAAATGTGTACATCTTTAGAACTGCATATATTCTTATGTTTGATGGAACCAACTTCCTGGTGTTTTGATGCTCACAGTACATCTCTTAAATGGAGGTAAGATTGATTCTAAGTTGTGTATACACAATAGCCCTCACACCTCTAGAATGTTTATATCACTCAGATTAAGAATGATGATATCCAATGTCTACTTCTGAAAACATAGCTTTTTCAGAAATATTTTTACAAGCAGATTTTTCATCTGAACAATGTAGCTGCTTAGACTGGTGAACAATCTTCATTCTGTATCTATACTCTTTTCTTATATCTACCTAATGCAATGATTTTTAAATTGGACCCACAACTGTTATAACTGTACCTTTACTTAACTTGTAGTCTGTCATACATTATGTTTGATGTACACCAATGATCTTTTATCATTGTACTGTAATCCTCTCTGAGATCCACTTACTGTAAGGTTGGTGCAAAATATAAGAAATTTCATTAAATTAAATTAAATTAAATCTAAAGAGTAAGATGAGAAGGTATGTCAGGGAGCAATCTGGAGAATTCTTTTTCCTTGGCTAATAAATGTCCTAAACTTCCATTGTGAAACTTCTTTAATACTGTACATTATAGTGTCCTAGAGATCACGAAAAAAATATGCCTTAATGTTTCTATTTATGTCTTACATTTCTCCTTCTAACATGCTCTACAGAGTCTGAGACACCTTCCTGTTTATTTGTGGCTGGATCCAAGAGTAGACTCACTGCCTGATTGTGTTAAGGAGGCCAAGTCAGAGGCCCTAACACAAGCTGCCTACATTCCACAGGCCTTTGACAAACCTCACACCAGACTAGAAATAGGGTGGGTCATGCAAGGCCAGAGAAAAGAAAATCAACAGAGCTCTCCTAAATCCAGGATAAAACTCACTCACATGCCTCCAGCTGAAAGTAGCACAGGATTAGCCAGCACACATACATATATCCAGATCTGCACCCTTTGTAATTCCCACTAATTTCGGAGTTCCTTTGATTTTCCCTTTTGCCCTAGAATTACCAGACTACATGGCTCTCTCTGTTTATTGTCCCTTTCTGAAATTTTAAATGATGGCTATATTTATATTTTTAACATGCGGAATTTTGAAAAGAATTCTATAAAAGGAATCAGTGTTCATTTGGCTGTCCATCAGTCCATAGGCATGAGAGTCTCCAACAAAGAAATGGAAATTCTCTATATTTGTCACAGCTGATTAAGAAAATGTATAGTACTGGCTTAATATGTTTATAGAACAGAGTATATGAAATACACTTCTCCTTTCTTTAATGAGAAACAGTTGTGTGTGGTAGAATGTTAAGCAGCACTTCTTTCCAAAAATCTCAAACTTCCAGCATGTTGAACTAAAGCAACACAGACAGATAGAAAGAGGGAGCAATCACTGAAGCAGCTGGTGAAGGATGGTACCAGAAGAAATCCTCAAAGCCACTCTACCCTCCTCATACACACACAACCACATACTCCTATACACTCACATAAACCACTACCTACACCACACATATAATCCTCCTCACACCCTCATCCTGTCACTGCACACCCTACCCTCCCCATACACACACACAACCACGTACGCCTATACAGTACACCTGCCCCACCAAACTCACATAAACCACTACCTACATCACACATATAACCCTCCTCACACCCTCATCCTGTCACTGCACACCCTACCCTCTCCATACACACACACAACCATGTACAACTATACACCTGCCCCACCAAACTCACATAAACCACTAACTACACCACACATATAACCCTCCTCACACCCTCATCCTGTCACTGCACATATATATATATATATATAGATAGATAGATAGATAGATAGATAGATAGATAGATAGATAAACATGATGGCAGAAAAAGACCACATGGACTATCTAGTCTGGCCTTCCATGTCAACTACAATAGTCTCCTTTTTTTCTTAAGAGGTCTTCCGTGTTTGTCCCATGATTTTTTTAATTCAGATACTGTCCTCGTCTCTACTACATCCAGTGAGAGACTATGCCACGTATCTACCACTCTTTCCATAATGAAATATTTCCGCATATTACTCCTGAGTTTATCCCCTTTCATCCTATGTCCCCTCGTAGCAGAGTTTGCTTTCAATCAAAAGAGGCTCTCCTCTTGTGCAGTTAGTAACGCTTGGGTTTTTGCAATCTACCTGTTTTAGCCATCCTCTGCCAGTCACCCCCTGAAGAAACCTGCTCAGGTGAAACGCAATAACAGCGCGATTGAGAGCGTTGGGGCTGAAGCGGGGATTAGCTGATGGCAAAGCAGCATTTCAAGCAATACTCTCTCAGCTAAGTTTTGCTATTCACTCTCCGATATCAGCTTGGAAGAATTTATTAAGAAAAACGGTGCTACTGTCTATGCCAAAGGAGTCAGTGATAGCTCTTTTTATAGCAACATAATATCTATGGTCATTGATGCAAGAAGGGCTCTGCTGTGCTCTGACAGCGAAAGCTGTCTAGAGTGTATGGTTTGCCCGTTAAGTCTGAGACCTTTTTGTTGCTTTTCATAAAATGCTTGAAATTGCCTTCTGAACCCTCTATTGAATGCATTAAGTTTTGAGTTTGACACAACGATACTTTCATGTGTTATATACAGAGTTTTTTTCTGGTTTGACAATTTGTTGCTCTGTGATAGTTTTTGACCACCACTGCACTTGTGACGGAGGTATTTAAACATCTATATCATATCTCCTCTATCCGGCCTTTCCTCCAATGTATACATGAAGACTACTAACCATTTTAGTAGTCACCCTCTGCACAGACTCCATCCTGTTTATATCCTTTTGAAAGTGTGGTCTCTGGAATTGCACACAATACTCCAAATGAGGTCGCACCAGAGACTTATACAGAGGCACTATCGCCTCCTTCTTTTCTGCTGGCCATTCTTCTCCCTATGCGGCCAAGCATCCTTCTGGCTTTCACTGTCACCTTTTCTACCTGTTTAGCCGCGCTTTATAATAATCAGAAACAATCAAGCACAGGTCCCGTTCTTCTTTCATGGACAGAAGTACTTCAACCCCTGCACTGTACCACTCTCTTAGATTTTTGCAGCCCAGGTGAATGACCCTGCACGTTTTAGCATTAAAACTCAGCTACCAAATTCTGGACCATTCTTCAAACTTAGCTAGATCCCTCCTCATGTTATTTACTCCTTCCTAGATGTCTACTCAAGGTGTGTCAATTTTGGAGATGTCGTAATTTTAAAAAGCACTAGTGAAAAAAATGGTACAATTTCATGTGGCAAATCAACAACTAGCTTTAAATTTTGTGTAATATGTTATTTATCTACTTGTAATTTCTAGGAAATTATGCAAAAATACACACATTACTGAAATATGTTTAAGTGCTCTGATAATATTTTTTATGTGTTTGCATTGCATATTAATGCCTTTTGTGCCTCAGGTATCAGGTTATCTTACTTATTTGTGAACTGGTTCAATATAAAAATAAATAGCAATTGGACACAAGGTCCCAGGCATCTCCTTTTCCAGCTGCAATGGTTGAAAGAACAGTGTGAAGAGGTAAGGAAGATAGTCATGCCTACAGTGCGAAGGTCAGCTTGATATGGTTACTGCGAGTCTGCTCTGCAAGCTATGTTATGGAGTGAAAATGAATAGGAGAGAGGAGATGCAGTGGAGAAGATATTGAAGATCAGAGGTGAAAGAGATGAGAAGACTCAGCTTGGAGACAGCAGTGTGAGATCCAGGAAAACACCATCCATCAACACTGAGGCAATTACACTCACCCAATTACTGGACTGGAGCTCCAGAGTCTGAGCCTCCTCTTACCTGTACCATGACAACAGCACAGATTGAGGCTTTTCAGAGTAAGCCCATGGTGGTTGCAGACTGGCCATCATACACCCAGTCCATAGAAAGGTGTGTAAATTGACAACTGAGGCTGCTGGTCACATGTACAATCAGGAGAGGAGGGAACATTATATTAGGGGTCAGATAGTCAGCAGAGAGCTCATCAGCCGAAATAGAAGCAAACAAGATATGGCTTCTTTGCTGGATTTTGTTAAATAACATTAAATTAACTGCATAAATGACATTTAGAGACAATTATGTGGCTACAGGTGTTGTTCAGACAAATAAATATTACTCAATTTCCACATATTTCAACTGTAATTTGATGTAGAAAAGACCCACTTCAAGCAGTTTCTGAAGACAGCTTTAGATTCAGCATGCCAAACTACATAATTTGGTCACTAGTAGTTTGTAAATTTTGGAAAAATACAAATCTGCTGCTAAAATTGACATGCTCTACTACTGTATTGCAGATTTTGGAATCATCCGCAAACAGGCAAACCACACCGGACAGCCCTTCCGCAATATCACCAACAAAGATGTTAAAAAGAATCAAACCAAGGACAGATTTCTGCAGCACATCACTGGTAACTTCCTTCTCAGAGTGCGCTCAATTTACCTACACCCTTTGTCACCTCCCACTCAATCAATTTCTGACCCAGTCAGTCACTTTAGGGTCCATCTCTAGGGTGCTCAATTTGTTCATAAGTTGCCTGTGCGGAACAGTGTCAAAAGCTTTATTCAAATCTAAGTACACCACATCCCTTGGTCCAACTCCCGGTCATCCAGTCAAAGAAATCAATCAGATTTGTCTGACAAGACCTGCCTCTGGTAAACCCATGCTGCCTCAGATCCTGCAATCTATTGGACTCCAGAAATCTCACTATACTGTCTTTTAGCAACGTTTCCAATAATTTACTCACCACAGAGGTTAGACTAACCAGTCTGTAGTTTTCAACCTCATCCTTACTTCTGCTCTTCTGTAAAGGGACCACATGTGCCTTTCTCCAGTTCACTGGGACAACTCCAGACTCCAAAGAAGCACTGAAAATCTCAATCAGTGGAGCGGCTAGAATGTCCCCCAAGTTCCATTAGTATTCTCGGATGTATTTCATCGCTTTGTCTACTTTTAGTTTAGCTAGTTCCTCAGGAACACAGTCTTCTGAAAATCATTCAAGATCCCCATCACTTCTATTCCTATTTGTGGTTGTTTTCTGAAGTCCTGCTCCAGGGACCTTCATCTGTGAACACAAAACAGAAATATCTGTTAAGCAATTCCGCTTTATCTTCATCAGCTTCTACATATTTCTCTCCTTCACCCTTGAGTCTGACAATATCACTTTTGCCCTTCCTCTTCTAACATATCTGAAAAATGTTTTATCACCCCATTTTATTGCATTGGCTATTTCCTCCTCTTTTTGAATCTTTGCTTTCCTGACTACTTTGCTAGTTTCTCTAACTTTTTCCAAATATAGATACCTATCTTCCTCTCTCTGAGATCTCTTCTATTTTATGAAGGCATCCCTCTTTTTCTTCACCTTTTCAGCTACTTCTTTTGAATACCATAGTGGCCTTATTTTCCTTTTATTTACCTTTCTAACAAAAAAGGTTTATTGCCCTTAAAATATCCCCTTTCAGTTTTGCCCATTGCTTTTCTACATCCCCCAGCTGTTCCCATCCCGCTAATGACTCCTTGAAGTGTTGTCCCATGATGGCAAAGTTAGTTTTCCTAAAATCTAAGACTCTAGCTTTTGAATGGATTTTATCAGCTCTAGTCCTAATACCGAATCACACCATCTGGTGATCACTGGATGCGAAATGATCTCCCACAATAACATCAGAAACACTTTCTCCATTGGTAAGCACCAAGTGCAGTATGGCCCCTTCATGTGTCGGTTCTGCTACCAGTTGCCTGAATAGTCCTCCCTATAGAAAATCCAGGATCTCCTTACTTCTAGATGACACCGCAGCAGTGATGTGCTAATCAACATCCGGCATATTGACGTCACCTATTAGTAGCACTTCTCCTTTCATGGAAATACTGCATATGTCTTATATTAAATCTCTGTCCACTTCTTCTCCTCCCTGTGAGGGAGATCTGTTTATCACTCCAATGCAAATAGATTTCCCTTTCCCTCTTTCTAGTTTAACCCACAGTGCCTCCTCACTCCCTTTTAAGTCCTGTAATCCTATAGCTTTAATACTAGCTTTTACATATAGTGCCACTTCTCTTCCTCTTCATCCTACCCTTTTCTTCCTGAATAAAGTATAGCCCATCATGGTTGTCCGTGAACCATGTCTCTATAGCCGCCACTAAATCCAAGTCAGCCTCTTCCATTAAAGCCTCAACATCTGGGATCTTATTTCCCATGATATGGGCATTTATACATACCGCTTTCCAGATGTTGCCCCTTTTACCCATTTCTACAGAGGTATTTAATCTTTCACTTACCTGGGGGCTTTCTTCACCCATCCCCAATGAATCTAGTTTAAAGCCCTCTTCAGAAGGTTAGCCAGTCTGTTGCAGAAGACACATTGACCGTTCTTGTACAGATGGATGCCATCTCTGCTCTACAGCCCTTGGAACATCATCCCATGGTCCAGGAAACCAAAACGCTCTTGATGACACCATCCACGCAGCCATGCATTCATCTCCAGGATGCGAGTTTGTCTTCCTCAGTCTTTATCCTCAACAGGGAGGATTGAAGAGAACACCATGTGCACAACTATCTGCTTCACCCTCTGTCCCAGAGCCATGAAGTCACTTTTGATATGCTCAGAGGGTTACCTAGCAGTATCATTTCTGCTGACATGGATGAGCGACATCAGATAATAGTCAGTGGGCTTGATGAGCCTCGGCAAGCTCTCCATAATGTCTCGGATTTTGGTACCTGGCAGACAGCAAATCTGGTTGGCAGATGGATGCCTCATTACCCTCGGAAGAAAGTCACCAACCACCACTACCCTTCGCTTCCTTGTGGTCACTGATTCTTCAACTTTGTAGTGCTTGAGCTCTGTTTCTTCCCTTTCCTGGGATGCTTTCACCTACTCCACTTTCAAGGCTGCACACTGGTTCTTCAATTCAAGGGCTGCAGAAGTTGGATTATTGATTCTGCAGGCTCTGGTGACTCGTGTCCAACTCTTTTCATTTGGTAGCTTCCAATCTTCACCTCTGTTGGAGAACTTGGATGTTTCAAGAAACATCTCATCAATGTGCTTCTCACTGTTTTGGATGCTTGTCAGCCTCGCCATCTCTTCTCTGAGCTCCTCCACTTGTTTCATGAGAGCTTCAGCTTGCAGGCATCCTGCACATGGAACTGGTCCTTCAACTGGCATCGGGCTCTCTGTCTGGACAGAGGCAGAAGCTGTAATGGGGACAACACTTTGGCAATATGATTTTTCCCAGACATTATTCAGTTGGTGGAGTTTTGGTACCTGTTGAAGTAAAAGAGAGAGACCTTCCAAAATCCCTACCTTTTCCTCAGCTGTCCTTTAAAAGAAAAAGCAGTCCACCTCTTTAAAATGGGTTCTAACAGTGCTGTTCTATGCCCCTGTGTGTAGCTAATTGGGGAGATGCCCTATAAAGCAAGAATGCTGAAAAAGGGGGTGGGAGTTCGGGTGGGGAAAGGGGAGATCTAACTCCTGATGAGGTCAGTGGCTTCAAAGAGCTAGCACTAAATGGGAAGCTGGAACAAGAAACAATGAACTCTAACACCACAAAAAATTTCCCTTTTGCAATATAGAAAAAGGATTATCTTTTAAAAATGAAAACCAAAACCCCCTTAAGAGCTCTCAGGCAGAGAGATTGTATTTAAAAGCCATATAGTATTGCTTACAATGGAGTCCCTGTTAGGACACTTGTATAAATCCTTATACCCAAGCACATGTCCACACACAAGCCTTTTACTCACCCAACCCTCACACACCATATCCCCATACCCTACACCCACACATGCTATATTCATACCCACCATACAATACCTCACCCCAGACATGGTCCCACACTCACCCCACACAAATACACAACCCCACCTCTCTCCATATACTCAACATACAAAGCCTCCACACTACCATACCAATTCATCCTATACATATGTACCCAAACATGCTTCTCCACAAGCACATTTCTCCCTACATACCCTCCACATACACACATTCCCATATAACATTCCCACAAATGACTATTCCATCTGCTGCTCCCACATATATACACATTTTCCTTACTCCCCATTTTGATGTTATGTTTTTGATATGATTAAAACTGTGTGTGCTTTAAAAATTAGAGGCACATCCTTTATGCAAAGGCACTGATAATAATGAATAGTTACCCAGAGAAATTACATGATCAACTTTACTTAATTCCTTACCCTACAAAGCTTTTCATAAATCACCTCTTGCCACTTCAATCAAACCATTTTAACAATGGTTAACTCCAATTTAGAATCTGAACAGTACCAGCCACTGAAAAACAAGCTTCGGTTAGATCTATTTTAAAAAGAGATCCAAAGATCCCTTATCATTAGCAAGTTACAGACCAGTCTCCTCTCTCCCATTCTTAGCAAAGATTGCAGAAAAATGTGGGTTTTTTTACAACTCGGAGACTTTATCGATAAAAAGAAGATACTCCACCAAGACAGTCAAGCTTTAGGACATTGCCTAGTACTGAAACAATGCTAGTAGCCTTAATTAATGAAATTCATAAATACCTGGATATAGAAAAGCAGCCTTTATCATTTCTTTTGATCTTTCTGTGGCATTCAACCTTGTGGACCACACTCTTCTGAAGAACAGGCTAATTGAAAAAGAAGTTAGTGGTACACTATTTAAACTGGGTTGAGTCTTGCCTTTCCTATCATTCCTTTTCTCTTACATGAAACTCCCCCCACCTCTTCCATCCATCAATTTGCATATGGGATCCCAGAGGGCTCAAAACTTTCTCCTATTCTCTTTAAACTATTCTTAAGCCCCTTGGCACTCCTGTTCAATCTCTAGACATAAATGGACATTTCTTCACCAATAACATCCAACTGGTTACCTATTTGGATCCATCATCCTCTAATCTTTGGCCTCTAAATAGCTGTTTATCTGTTTTTTTCTCATGGTTGACAATCACCTGCTTACACAAAATCCATCAAAATCCAAGGCATTGTTGATCTAGGTCATGCATCAACTCTAGAAGTTGTTCAAACCTTAGCCAGTCACATACTGCCCCCCCCCCCCACACAAACACACACTTGTATCTTTAGTGAAAATCTTGGGTGTCCACATTGACTCCCAGTTTTCATTTACCCCTCAAATTACTTCAGTGGTCAGAAGCAGTTTTTCAGTTCTTAGGACTAATCAAGCCTGTTAGGCTTTTCCTGGATAAACCAGTGCTTTTAACTTTAGTGATTTCTTATATTGACTATGTAATTTCCTCTACAATGGATATGAATTATCTTCTCAGTCATCAACTTATACAAAATACAGCAATTAAGCTTTCCATGTCCTCTCATAAATATGACACAAAGTCTGTTCATTAAAGCTTATATCAATCAAAAAATCCCCTTGATTGTGAAGAAACAATTGTTAAGAAAGTAAAATAACCTTAATATAAATAAGACGAAAAAGACCTCCATATACCCATGAAATGCAAAACAGACAATAGCTAACTTCAATGAGTGCAGTCACCTGGGATAACAGATAACCGGAAACACTGCTAAATATACATCATTGGTCACAGAAAAAAATCTCTTAACATCTTAGCAAAAGGCATTCATAAAAATCAGTAACCTGTGCATATGAAACTTCCAGCAGGGTTAGCAGAAAAACAGTAACAACTTAGCTTATCTCTAGTGTAAAAGATCCACGGATTAGCCACAACCCCAACACCAGGTGTTTCGCCAGAAAAGGCTTCTTCAGGAAGTAAAATGAAACAATGTAGCTTGCCAATCATGCAATCAAGAAAAACAAATGCTAAGCACTTTCTCCCGACTCCATTCCCTTGCTCCTGACGAAGCCCGTGGGGGTGAAACAAAGATAAGAACATAAGAAATGCCATACTGGGTCAGACCAAGGTCCATCAAGCCCAGTATCCTGTTTCCAACAGTGGCCAATCTAGGTCATCTTTTCCCCAAAAACGTTTCCCCAAAAGATGAAGGTTCCACAATGCTTGTATTGAGTCAAGCATTGATATCCTGGGTCCCTTTTTAATAATGGTTTATGGACCTTTCCTCCAGGAACTTGTCCAAACCTTTTTTAAACCCAGCTACACTAACAGCCTTTACTACATCCTCCGGTAACAAATTCCAGAGTTTGATTACACGTTGAGTGAAAAAATATTTTCTCTGTCTTAAATAGTTTACCCTGTAGCTTCATTGCATATCCCCTAGTCTTTCTATATTCTGATAACGTAAGCAATCGAACTACGTTTACCCGTTCCACTCCATTCATTAATTTATAGACCTCTATCATATCTCCCTTCAGTCGTCTCTTTTCCAGGTTGAAGAGCCCTAACCTTTTTAGACTCTCCTCATAAGAGTAGCCTTCCATCCCCTTTACCATTTTGGTGGCTCTTCTCTATACCTTTTCTAATAACGCTATATCCTTTTTAAGATATGGCGACCAGAATTGCACACAATATTCAAGGTGCGGTCGCACCATGGAATGATACAGAGGCATTATAATATCCTTTGTTTTATTTTCCATTCCTTTCCTTATGATACCTAGCATTCTATTTGCTCTCTTGGCCGCTGCTGCACACTGGGAGGAGGGTTTTAACATGTTATCCAAGATGACGCCCAAATCTTTTTCTTGGGTGGTGGTTCCTAATGTGGAACCTTGCATCGTGTAACCATAGTTTGGGTTGTTCTTTCCTAGGTGCATAACTTTGCACTTGTCCACATTCAATTTCATCTGCCATTTTGATGCCCAGTCTTCCAATTTATCAAGATCCTTCTGCAATTTTCCACAATCCTCTTGGGTTTTAACAACTTTAAATAGTTTTGTGTCATCTGCAAATTTGATTACCTCACTCGTTATTCCCTTTTCCAGGTCATTTATGAATATGTCAAAAGCAGCGGACCCAGTACAGATCCCTGAGGTACTCCACTATTCACCTTTTTCCATTGGGAAAATTGGCCATTTAGCCCTACCCTCTGCTTTCTATCTTTTAACCAGTCCAGTTCCTGATCCACAATAGTACACTGCCTCCTATCCCATGACTTTAGTTTTGCCAAAAGTCTCTGATGAGGGACCTTGTCAAAGGCTTTCTGAAAGTCCAAATACACTATATCAACCGACTCACCTTTGTCTACCTGTTTATTCGCACCTTCAAAAAAAACATAACAGATTAGTAAGACAAGATCTTCCTTGTCTAAAACCATGTTGGGTGTCTCCCATTAGGCCATGCTGAGTAATTTTGTTCTTTATGATGGTTTCTACCATTTTTCCCGGTACTGATGTCAGGCTCACCGGTCTCTAGTTTCCCAGATCACCCCTGGAACCCTTTTAAAAAATTGGCATTACATTTGTTGGGCAGAAGGGTAGAAAGAAGTTTTGTCTCTATAAGGCAGCAAATTTGTGTGGCTGCTTTAGCAGTAAAGTTTGTTTAGAGTAGGTTTCAGCAGTGCAGCCTGTTCAATCAGCATTCCCTGAGAGCTGTTTTAAAGTTCTTCAGAGACAGCTTTAAGATAAGTAGACCAGTGTGCTTTTTGTGAAGGTTTTGAACTTTACTAGTCTGTTTCTTGTTTGCAGGATTTGTCCTAATTCTGAAGTGCTTTTACCATTACAATTGAGCTCATACTGCAGGCCAGCATGGCTATGTAATTGGTTTATTTATAATATGCATTGCTATGCTACAACGTATACTAATTTTACTATGAGGTGCCATTTAAGTACTTTCTCTGCCCCATCCCCTCTATTGGTGTTTGAGTTTTGAAATATAAGCTGTGAGATGTTTGTGAGAGTGTATGTGAAGCTTGTTATTTAGTAAAAGATTTTAGTGTTGGTTAGGGTTGTTTGGTAGCTCTGTAAGACTGGATTTAGGAGCTATGGCAGATTCATTGAGTAATTTATTTTATTTATTTATTTTTTAACAATTCTTATATACCGCACTATTAGACATCAGCGCGGTTTACATTGAACAGAAAACATCCGACAGTTTACATATGTCTGGTCATTACATTTAACAGGAAGAATAACTTGGCGAAATAGGGAAACTAAAGTAATGTAATGTAATGTAATGTAATGTAAAGTAATGTTTTGATGTGGGTGGTGGGTATAGAGAGTGCATCTTTTAGGCACCTTTATCTTTATTGAACTATTGAATAAAAATTATAATAAAAGAAGGGGGAGTTTTTTAATGCCTATGATGTAGAGCTCTTGATCTCCCCTACAGTTTTTGTTGCCGTATAGTGGGAAGTAATAAGGTCCTGAGGCTTTTTATCCCCTAAATTGTTGCTGCTATCGTGGTTTGACATAATCTTCTCCTTTTAGGTGGTTTAGTTGCTGTGACTCTTTTGAGCTATTGGAGTAAGTTCAGCTGAGTTAGGAATTATCTCGATTGTTTTGGTCTGAGAGTTTCTGTTTGGTGTATTTTATATATATGGAATCTTTTTACAGTCTCAAAGAAGAAATTAAGCATCCTTCCATGGCCCCAAAGGACTCTCTCCTTCTTCTTCAAAGCTGATGTATCAAATGTACTTCTTTCCTAACCTACAGCAGAAAGGTCATGATCTTATCTCCAGCTGACAATCCTTACTTCCTTCCCACTCTGTGGCAGAAAGCTGACCTATGCCCAGCAAATCTGCCCTCCCTTCCATCCTGCATCCAGACAACTGTCTGTCATGGCTATTTCTTCTAGAGGCTGGTAGCTAACAGCAGATCACACATTCTCAGTTTGAAGTCCATTCTCCAATGTGAAAGATGAACTTGAAAATAAAATCCAAGTAATCTAATTGTGTTAGATAATTAAAAGCCCATCTTCACAGCTTAAAAGCACAGGATTCACAAGACGTATTGAGGCCAATAGTCAAAAAAAGCTAAGCTCCTAAATTTAAAATGTAGGGAATCCATCCCCGCTATTAGCCCCCCTGCTGGCCCCAGCAAAAGCCTCCACATACGAATAACATGTTTGTATGGGGAGGCTTATAGAGGGGCGGGAGAGGGCGTTCTGGAGGTGGGCGGGGCATGGGCAGTCTGTGACCCCAGACATACAGGGTCGATTCTGAGGTTGGCCCTTTATGTCCAGGGTCATAAACTTAGACGGGGGATTTATTCCACCGTACAGGTGAATAAGTCTCCCTGGATGTCAGGGGATCCTGTTGCTGGGCCAGAAACAAAAGGAAGGGGTGCAGGAAGTTCCCTGCAGCTGGACCCTGGCCATGGGAGGCTGGATCGAGGGTCCGGCTGCAGGGAATGAAGTGAATCAGCGGCGGCCAGCATTCGTGGCTCTTGAATGGAGCTGTGGTGCCATGGCGATGGGACGCTACGGCACTGTCGCTCCATTCAGGAGCCTGATTAAGGTAGCCGGGCAAGTGGCTGTGCATGCAGGCCAATCGGAATCGGAGCCCAGCTTGCACATTCAGGCCCTAGACCAGATTCTGATCCCGCTGGCACATCTAGCCTCTGCGGGATCAGAATCAGGTCTACTTCTGGGCATCCCGATTCCTATCAGACGCACAGGGGCCTGGATGGCCACATTGGAATGTGCCTCCACGTGCCTAAATGTGTCCCCTGTTTTTAGCCAAACTTAACGTATGAGCCTAAGTTTTCAACTGAAAAATTCACCTAACTTTAGGGGTTAAATCTAAATTTAGAACTGACATTTATTTCTCTGGATTTATAAGCTTTATTTAGGTACCTAGTGCTGAAAAATCTGTGCTAAACTCCTATTTTTCCTGCCCTAAATCCTCCTAAATCCATCCCTGTTGCCACCAACGTTTTAGACGTTTGCTCCCTGTTAATTTTGGTGCTTAACTGACCAGCAAAGTACTTCATACAATTTGATGGACAATGACGACAAAGCAGGAATAGAAAAAGTTGTCCATCTGAATGCCTGCCCCTTCTTCAGAATTGAACAAATGGCAGCAAATGATGACAAAGTGAATGGGGATTCAAGATGGTGGTGGTGGTGGCGGCAACATGGGCAGCTACAGGCTCCGTGGAGATGGCATCTTCCTTGCCTGCAAGTCGGGTCTCACCACTCAGACTGTACTTGTAGAAATACAGGCAGGAAATGCCATAATAAATGAGAAATTGAACTGCATTCAGACTGACATTGGTGTAATGTGAATGGAGATATGTAAGTGGTGGCCTGGATGGAGCAAGCAGAGCAATGCAGTTCCACTACTGAGGATGAGATTCATATGCTCATCCTTAGCAGCGTACAACAAAATGAGGACGCTCCACAAACTATGGCCCTTACTAGTCCTAGACCACTTCCTGACAGTTTGTCGAGCTCTAATAACCCCACATCTCGACTACTGTAACACAATACTCCATGGCCTCACAAAACAAGCAATACATCCTCTACAACTAGCACAAAATGCAGCAGCCCGTCTAATCATTGCAGCACCGAGACAAGACCACATAACACCCATCCTCAGGACCCTACACTGGATCCCAATTCAGATCAGATACAAAGCAATAATCACCATGTTCAGAGCTATTCATAATCAATTGTCTGACTAAAAACACTACTACAGAGAAATCCAGATACAAGAGCAAAAAGGCAACCAAACTTAAACCTGCTCAACATACCTGCCCACAAAGCAAAAAGCACTCAGTCTGCCTGTAACAAAAATTTAGCCATATACAGCCCCTCAACCTGGAACATGCTACCAAGCAATTTAAGAGCCACTCATAACCTATCCGAATTATATAAGTTAAAAACGTACCTCTTCCAAGAAGCCTATTGAATGGACCCCTAAACACTCACCCTAAAACCATTTCCCCAAACCTCCCCCACATCCAAGCCCCAACCTACCCATCCCCCATTCCAGCCTACCCACCCGATAAAACAACACTCTGGGAGGAGTGGTCTAGTGGTTAGGACAAGGTACTTCAGGCCAGAGGGCCAGGGGTTCAAGTTCCACCTGGGGACAGCAATCTCAGGCTGGAGGGACTGGGATTTCTAGTCCTATAGGCACTCCTTGTGGTCTTGGGCAAGCCACTTAACCCTCCATTGCCCATGTTCCCTGTAAGTATTAGTGTATGTGTCTCATATCCCCTCATGTTAAATGTATCCCCCAATTGACCGCTTTGACCTGGTGAAAAACGGGATATAAATACAGCTAAATAATTCTGTATATAAGTTTACTGTAAAAAGTTGTAAAGTTATAATGTATCTACTACACCCCAACCTCTAATGTTCTCTACAACAAGTTGAAGTTCCCTGTAAAACACTTTGATAATTTGAAAAGCAGTATATAAGAAAATTTAAATAAGTAAATATGCTTGGTTCAAGGGGGAGTCTGACACTACCAAGGATGAGTTAAAGAAACTTGTGCAACAGCGCAGCGAATTGGAGAACCTTTCCCAGAGGGGTCCAAAGGGAAGCTTTGGAGTCCTTCACTGAGAGGTTACTGCAGGATTTCTGGAGCCATCACTACCTCTGGACTTGGTGATTGAGAGAGCGCATCATGTTCCCTCCCATCTGCTTTTGCAATATCTGAATTTTCATAACAAGAAGTTACTTTTGCTGAGATCTAGGCAAGTCAAGGAGCTTACATTTAAGAACTCTTTTCCTTTTAGCCTAGAAATAGACAAGCTCCAGCAGCAGTTTGGAGTGGTCAAGAAACATCTTTACTCACATAATGTTCCTCAAACCATGCTATATACCCAGCCAAGCCACCATTTTTGCTTCAGTGAAAGAAGCACAGAAATTTTTGACTCTGCATTTTCTTGATGACCCAGCACTGACTAGACATATCTCTTCAGATAAGCAAGGAGTATAGACTTCGCAGCCTCACAGACCTACCTATGCAGAACAAGTGGCAAAGGTTGTTAACACCTTGGCTGAAAAAGAGGACAAATCTGAAGTGCACGGCCTTGAGTTACAGCCACCGATTGCTCTGTCCTTCTATTTGGAGGTTGCTGGGAAGAGACTCTCTTTCCTGTGTTATTTCTGTTTTCTGCTTTAATATACTTTGTTTGGGGATATGTCCTCTCTTTTGGGCTCAGGCCTTTGATGTTGTATTATATCTATTTCTTGGGACAGAGGGGGGGGGGACAAACTTGGGTAATGTGGATGTGACTCATCATTGTAAGGTTGTTGACATATGCTCCAGTTGCCTTGTTCTGGTAGTGTGCTTGGAGGGAAGCGATGTAGCATCCACAGGTGAGGAGATATTGGACAGGGTGGGACCTGGCCCTCAGGAATATTTGTTCCCCAGATAAACACACTATCCGCTCTGTTTGATTTTATGTTTTTGCAATATTAAATGTTGCTCTGTTTGAATATGCTGACTTTGATTATCATATTTCTTTTGGATGGGATTGCCTGATCCAATTTGTCTGTCTTACGCTTTGTCATCTGGGTGGCTGATGGTTTGGACTGTATGTGAGTAATGGAGTGTGTGTGTGTAAGGTTGTAGGTTTGGTGTTAAGAGTTGTGGGATGGGGTGGATGGGAGCAGAGGATGGCTATTAGGGTTCATTAGTTGGGTTTGCTGAGTTATTACCAGAAGGATCTGTAGTGAGCAAGGCTTCAAAGAGCATGCTTTTATCTGTTACCTCCTACAATGTACCAGGACTACATGCTACAATAAAGAAGAGGAAGGTGCTCAGGGAGGTACAATGCATTGATTCTGACAGACTTTTTTCTACAAGAGACCCATTTGAGCTCAATGGATTTGAGCAAGCTTATTTTTCTGGCATATGTAACAGTGCAGGGATTGCAGTACTAACTCAGAAGAAATGTCTTATTTAAGATCTCTAAGACTTGGAAGGATAGACAGAGAAGGGCCCTCTTTCTGGAAGTCTTGGCGGATGGGAGAGCCTTGTGTTTAGTTAATTTGTATGTCCCAAACATGGGGCAAGTAAAATTTGTTTCCACATTTTTTTCAGGAGCTTGCTGTTTTTAGAGGGTCTCTTTTGGTTATAGGGAGTGATTTGAATTTGATGATGCATCAGGGTTAGGCCAGGATAGAGATCAGATCAGATCTGGGGAAGGATGTCAGAATATTACATAACTTGGTACAGGATTATAATTTAGTAGATATTTTGAGGCTATGTCATCCCCATGATAGGGATTTTACCTACTTCTTTCAAGTTCATAATTTGCATTATAGGATAGATCTTTTTCTGCTCAGTTTGATCTTATGTACAAATATTTGCTACACATCTGATAACCTGGTGGGATCATGCCCCCATGCATTTAGCCCTTGAGATGAGTGCATTGGTAGAAGTGCAAGTGAATTTTTGGCTGATGAACTGCTCCCTTCTAGCAACAGAAGCTGCTCAGAGAGAAGTTACAGATAACATTAAATACCTATTTAAGGTATATTGGTCATACCTATTTTCCAGGCATTGGTCATACCTCATTTCGACTATGCCAATGCCATATTACAAGGTCTTCCCCAGTCTACACTAAACCCGCTGCAGCTAGCCATGAACACGGCAGCAAGAATCCTCCATGGAGCCTCCAGAAGCGACCACGTGACGCCTCTGCTAATACAGTTGCATTGGCTACCCATCCAGGCTAGAATTATTTTATTTATTTATTTATTTATTAACAATTCTTATATACCGCACTATTAGGCATCAGCGCGGTTTACATTGAACAAAAAACATCCGACAATTTACATATGTCTGGTCATTGCATTTAACAGGAAGTATAACTTGGCGAAATAGGGGAAACTAAATACAATGAGTTTTCAAGATCTTGATAATCACTTTTAAAGCTGTTCACAATCTCTCATCCACATCCTTAACCTCCCTCATCCATGCCACATCACCAAATAGAGTAAGAAGATCCACGGCTATAAACTCCCTAACCGTACCGAAGGCACTTACTGTTTGCACTAAATCGACAGCCAACAGGGCTTTCAGTCTGAGTGCCCCGAGATACTGGAATTCATTACCCCATGATATCCGGGCTATTAAGAATCTACCACAGTTCAGGAAAGCCCTCAAAGGCCACCTCTTCAACAAGTACCTTATTGAGCCCAACTGCATCCCTTAGAGCTCCAAGACACCCCCCATACCATCCACATTCCCAGACAAACTTATAGCATACCAACAACACACCAAGTTGAAACTCAAACCCATGACGTGGATTGTGTTTTCTATGCATCCTCTTTGATTTTGTTTCCATGTAGTAAGTTTTGTAAATAGTTACCCCTGTTATCCAAGTTTTTTGTTCCCTGTTATCTATAAACTCATACATGTTATTTGTACTGAGCATTTTGTTCCATGTAAACCGCGCTGATGCCGAATAGTGCGGTATATAAGAGAATGTAAATAAAATAAATAAATAAAATAAATATTGACACTGAGGAGGTGGCCCTTGAAATAATTTCAGAGACTCTCAAAGTAGATGAGAGAGGGAAGTTCAAAGAATTGGGGGTTGGGGTTAGGAGACATGCACACCTTTGGGCAAAATCTAAGATCAAGGCAGAAGGCATAATCTTATGTCCCATCATTTTGGTAGGATACTTTGAACTAACCTTCCAGATGAAATTAGACATATGGGGATGATTCTATATAATGTGCGTGGACAGCTATGTGCTAGACATGCACCTAAGGCCCTATTCTCAAGAACTTACATATGTGAATGGGAATGTATATGTATACTATGGGAGATCACCATTCTGCAAGCACATGCATAAGTTTCATCATGCATAATTTCTGTAGTGGTGTGCATGGGGGTTGAGCTTGAGCAGAGCATAGGCAGGTCCTAAGTTCACATGTGTATATCATAAAATACTATAACGTATGCGCATTTGCTCTCCAAGCCAGACAAACAGAGAGTAATGGTCAGTGGTGAATTGGCGAATGTTCTAGTGGGGGGCCCACAAGCAAACTTTTGCTGAGGGCCCCCCCCCCCCCCCCCACCCCCCCCCCCCCCACCACAGTGCTCCCCTGCTCTGGCGGCAGCATGATACCCCCCCCCCCTCTGCTCTGGCAGCAGTAGCATGACAATGACATTTTCCCATGCTCCAGCGGCAGGGGCAGCAGCAGCAACGGCAGAGGCCCTGCATGGCAAACTTACTTACATTTGTTTGCTTTGGTGCCTCCGTTCCAAGCTCAGAGGTGTTCCTCCTGGACCTAAGTCACGCGGTAAAGCTGTTATCATGATACTTCGGTCCATGAGCTAACAGCTGGGCCCAGAACAGAGTTAGCGTGGCAAACAAATAAAAGTAGGATTGCCGCGCTGCCATGTAGGCCCCGTTCCTGCCCGGGCCCCCCCTCCTGCATTATGGGGTATGCTTGGGTGGAATTTATGTTGCTGGTAATAGTAAATAGAACTTACATATCATCCTGCTAGACCAGCCCAAACAAATGGATTGTGTTCACCTACCAGCAGATTGGTGGAGACAAAGCACCAATGAAAAGCCCAGATTTCAATGACATTATTCTCATGCCTCTATCCACGTCAGCCATCAAAGGTCCCTCAGTATTTCTTTTTTTCCAGCAGATGGTGGATGGATTTTTCTCCTCTCTGAAGAAAATCTAAGAACTGAGAGGAAAAGAGCTTGAGTAAACGCTCATGAACAACCACCTAAAGCTTTGAAGGGGTGACTCTCTCACTTGAGCATGACGTGGGAGGCTTCATTAGACTACAGTCTTTTTGGTAGCCATAGGAGGAGGGGAAATTGGTTCAGCTCCACGCCCTTACCATGATAAGGGCCTGTTGAGCAGCCACAGATTGGAATGATTTGGAAGAATCTGGAAGAGTACAGAAGCCTCACACAATCTCATCGCCCCCTCCCTTCTCCTCCTCCTCCATTCCCCCCTGCTCTCTCCTGAAGATTGCAGAAGGCTCTCTAAGGGATCTGTCTACCAGCCACCTTTCACACAATGCTGTTAAAATAAACCCAGCCAGTGAAGCTGATTCAGGGGCGTAGAGCTGAGCCCAGCACGGATCCTACGCCTGGGGCTCTCAGGGGGTGAGTACCAAGGCTTGACCTTGTCATTGTCCTTATTGAGGGCTCCCGGTTCCGTCTCTGAGGGATGCAATTTGCAGTGGATTGTTAGCGATCACTGGCACTATGTGGGGGTTTCCCGCTGTTTTCTGCATGTGTTAGTAATGTTTTTGCCTATTGCGCACCTGGGCAAGGCAGGCTGAAAGTAAAAGCCCTGTTTGATTACCTTGGCTAAGTGTCCCTGGCACGGGACACTGCCTGAAGATGAGGAACAGTTGGGAGCTATCTGAGATGTTGACTATGCCTCGGAACCAGATGAATTGGTTTTGGGCTCTGATGTGGATAAGCACATACTCTTACTTTCAGAAGGCTATGCAGAGGCCAGCATGATCCACCTGTTCTGGAAGGAAGAGCTGGCGGCATTGACTTCCAGGGTTTCGTCTGCCTTGAACTTGACAGATGGTTCTGGTATGGAGCAGGAGCCGAAGATACACCCACTTTTTCAAGGAGTGCGAAAATTCACTATTGTCTTCCTGTTCCCGGAGGTGAAAGATATGATTCAGTCCAAGTGGGACTCATCTAGCTCCCTGCCTAAAGGGTTAAAGGTCTATAAGAAGGTCTATTCTCTCCTGGAAGAGGAGTGTGGTGAATGGTTTGACATTCCAAAGGTGGATGCACAAGTCATGGTTGTTATCAGACAGACCACCATTCCTGTGAAAGGCAGATCGGCCTTAAAGGATGTTCTGGACCATAAGGTTGATTCCTTGCTGAAGAGCCAGTGTGCCATGGCGGCAGATATTTTACAGCTGGGGGTATGTACTAGTTCGACATCTCAAGCCCTGCTCAAGTGGATTAAGTCTCTACCACCTGATGAGAATATTTTCCTAGGCTGCGGCCTCCCTTTCTGATGCCATGTATGACCTGGTACGTTTGGCAGCCAGGGATGGTGCCCTGATGACTGTGTCACAGCGCTGGATTTGGCTCCTGTACTGGGCAGCTAACTTATCCTCCAAAGCCTCCAGACAAGTGAGGCAAGGGCACATACGTCATCTACTTTGTGGGGCCAAGAAGGATGGTTCCTTCTGGCCCATTCTGGAATTCAAAAGTGTCCAACGACACTTGCATGACCTGCGCTTTCAGATGGAAAACTTGCACTCTGTGATTCAAGTAATGCATGAAGGGGAATTCTTGGTTTCTCTGGATCTGGCCAAGGCGTATTTTCATATCTTGATAAGGGTGGATCAACAGAAATATCTGCATTTCGCTGTGCTTTGCTCTCACCATCAGTTCACCACCCTTCCTTTCAGGCTGTCCACCATCCCAAGGACATTCTTCAAGAGCATGGTGGTGGTGGCGGCTGCAGTGCTGCAGAGCCAAGGGATCTGTATCCATCCCTATCTGGACAACTGGCTCATCTGAGCTTGTTCCCTGTCAGAAGTATCTCAAGGGACATCCCAAGTGGTGTCCTTTTTGGAAAGCCCCAGCACATGCCCACGGCACAACTTCCTTTTGTAAGTCAGATGATCTTTATGTGCTGTTTGCTGGCCCACACAAGTGTGAAACAGTGGCCAGGCCAAATTTGGGGTGCTAGATTAAGGAGGCTGTTGCCTCAGCATATCTGGTGCAGAAATGGCCAATTCCGGAGGGTTGTGCACCCATCGTACCCAAGCACAAGCATCCTCATGGGTGGAGTAAAGTTTGGTAGACCCTGTAGACTTTGCTGGGCAGCAATCTGGACATTATTTTCCACTTTTGTCAAGCATTACTGCTTTGGTTTCCAGGCATGGGTGGACACAGCCTTTGGTTCAAGAGTTTTGCAAGCTACTGTGTCTTCTTCCCGCCCAGTGATGTAGCTTTGGTACATCCCACTTGTCTGGACTGATCTAGCAGGATGATATTGAAGGTGACATTTTACTAACCAGTTAATGTCCTTTCCTTGAGATCTGCTAGACCAGTCCAGCACCCTCCTCTGAAACTGTATTGCGTTGATCTTCTGCTGTGGTACCCTTGGGTCTACTAGGATTGTAATACTCGACTCTGCAGGTTCATCTTTTATTGACAACCTTCTGTTTATGCTTCCTGTACTTAGTTCTCGACTGTTGATTACTCTTTTATTGCCCACAATTGAGATTGTGTGAGGCTTGCCATGTTTTCTCCCATATGCTTTGGGATGAATACTGAAGGATCTCTGGTGGCTGAAGCAGATAGAGGCATGAGAATGATGTCATTGAAACCTGGGCCTTTCATTGGTTCTTTGTCTCCACCAATCTGCTGGAAGGGGAACACAACCCACTTTTCTGGACTGATCTAGCAGGACTCAAGGAAAGGACATTAATAACTAAAATGTTACCTTGAAAGAGAGAAAGGTAACTGTGTCATAAATACCATACAAGGGCCCCAGATTAGAAGAGGACCCACTTGGCCTCACAAATACTGCTCCACCGCAACTGCAGGCCTGGAAACGTATCTCCCACTGTGGGGCAGAAGACTTGCAATACCTGAAACTTCAGCCTGGCAACAAGATCTGCTTCTCTGGCTTCCACAAAACAGTATTTTACATGCAGAAAGGCAGTGAGGCATGGCTTAGCAAACTTCTTTATAGTAAGTATAAGGTTTTCTGGCTGCCAAGGGGTTGTTGTTTTTTAAGTTTTCAAGGTGGTGAGACAGGAGGGAAAAGTGTCCCCCCCCCCCCCTTTCTGTGACCACCACCACCACCATCATCATGAGGGGCCCCTCATTTGAATTTACATTACTGGTGAGGCATGAGTATCTCAAAGATTTATTTTAATTTAATTTACAAGCTTACAAACCACTATTTTCAATCATATTTGGCTGTATAGTGTGGTTTCCAAGACTCAAAAAATTTAACTCTCAAATCCCCCGCTGCCACCCCGTTTCCAACTAAAATCAAATAAAACCAATACCTAATCACCTAAAAAGTATTTAAAAAGCCAAATTTACAGTTACTTTCTAAATTGGAAGTATTCCACACAGTTCTTCAGTTCCTCGAGGAGTCTGTTCCAATAACTTGGAACCTTCTTTCCTGAGAAACAATCTAATAACTTCCACACATTTTGAGTGATCTAAACTTTTTATGAATAGCCTTAAAGGCCAAACATAAAACTTTAAGCAAAATCCTGGTTTCAGTTGGTAGCCAATACAACATCAACAATGGGGTACCTGTCTCCAGTCTCTTACTGTGGATAACAATTTCTGCCACAATATTCTGAATATGACACATCTTCGTCAACAAATGCTTAAGAATACCAAAGTAAATGTATTACAGTAATCCGGGTGCAGTACCGTACCTAGCCCTGTGCGAGTGGTGCAGCCACACGGAGCGCAAAGGCTTAGGGGGTGCATTTCGGCTGCCTGCTCTTGCCCTGCCGCCACCACTTTTGTTCTCGCAGCGGAAGGCAGGGCAACAGCAGGCAGCCAAAATGCATCCCCTAAGCCTTTTCGTGGGTCTTTCTGGTCTTTCTGCAGCTCTGATCCCTCCCTGCTCTGACATCGCCGAGCCAGAATCGCGCCTTGTATAAATTGCACATCAGGCATGCGCCACCCCCCCCCCCCCACGCTACTTGCTCTTGCCCTGCTGCCTGTGCTGCCGTAGAGAAAAGAGAAGGCAGCAGCAGCAGCAGGGCAGGAGCAGGCAGCGGCTGGACAGAGATATGGGGAGGAGGGGGGCGTGTGCCCGATGTGCAAATCACACAGGGTGTGATTCTGGCTCGGTACGGCCCTGTCCGGGTAACTCAAAATTGTTACCATTTGAAAATCCTGTAGACATAGCATTGACCTTGGTTGACATGCAACCTTTAACTTAAGCCAGGCCCTACTTACCACTGAAATTAAAGAATACCACCACAGTCTTAATCTCTTGCACAACTGGAATAGTAACATCCAAACATGAGATTTGATCTAATTCTTTTTATTGTTCTGTGGATCCCACCCACAGTATCTCAGTTTTAGCAATGTTCAGTTTTGGCCAACTTTTCAACAGCCATTTATTGATGGATAAAAGGCAATCCTCCAACCATAGAATCATTAATTGATAAAAAATACTGAACATCACCAGCATAAACAAACACGCTGAATCCAAAAGATCTGATCGCTTGGGCCACAGTACTCATATACTGAAAAAGTATGAGCAAAAGGGGAGATCCTTGTGGCATCCAATCTGCTAAATTCATTTCTTTGGAACAGTCCCTTCCATCGTAAAGATTAAATATTCTATTTTTCAAGAAGGAGGTAACGCCTGTCCCTTTATTCTTACCTTATCCAACAGCACTCGATGATTTAAAGTATCAAACACTGCGGTTATATCTAAAAGTAGCAATAGTTCTGAACCTCCCTTGTCCATACACCTTTGTATCTCATCCAACAGAGCCCACCAGCATGGTTTCTGTGCTGAACCCTGGGCAAATTCCAGATTGGGCCAGGTCCAGTCCTTTTATGTCCTCAAAACATCGTGCAACTGAGTTGTAACAGAAATTTCAATTATCTTACCAACCACAGAGAGGTTAGAAGTGGGTCAGTAATTTTTTCCTCAGTCATAGAAAGCATTGGCATCTTTAAAATCAAAACAGTGCCTGTTTCAAAACACTGGAACCTCATCTCTTTCTAATGATTTATACACCTAGCTCTCAAAATTGCAAATACTCAGGCCCTACATTTTTTTAAGGGCCAGGCTGAACCTGGATCCACCTTACTACTATCTTTTACAAATTTTGTCAACAACCTCTTGACATAGATATCTGATAGAAAGCAAAAATCTGCTACTTCACTTTCATTAACCTGAAATCCCTTATCTTGTATACTGGAAAATTTTCTCAAAACTATCCTTTCTTTTTCTAATTCCACTTTCAGCATAAGGGGCGTGTTAGGGGCACAGCAGCCAGTAGTGCGGGATTTAGGGCAGCACTAATTCATGCCTTGGGCTTGCAATACCCAGAAGCACATAATAAAAGTTCAGCCATGCTAAAACTCCAATGCTATCTGTGGCAGGGAATAGAGCAGGAATGGTACAGAGAGTGAGCAGTTATCATGGCCACATTAGTGGTGCTTCTGACCACCAAAGATCATGGCCCAAACAAGTAACTACTTTAAAAAGTTTTTTTTGTTGGAAGAAACACTTTACCTTGCCGACACCTTTTTACTTTTATTGTGCTAACTCATTTTATTAAACTTCATGAATTAAAAATATATCACAAATGTGTCCATAATCATATACTCTGCTCAAAATGCACTGTACTCGACACAATGCTATGTTTTGAACTATCCACTCTAAACAGTTCTGCATTGGGAGATGTAACTTATCTGTGTTTATAGCAATTTGCAAACACCCGAGACTTAAAGCCTCATTGAACCACAATTGATTTTCTTCAAAACTTCATCTGCAATGAAATTATTGGAATGTGGTCTGTAAGTGTTCTGGTAATTTTACAGAATAGCGGAGGTTACTCTTTCCACAGTAACACAATAATGTGAGGAGGTTCTTCGGGAAGGGAAAATTCAGATACTATATAAACCTTTCCTAAAGATGGATCCCCGTTTTTGGTTGGCTAAGCCACTGTATCCACAGCCACATCATCAGGGTGGATCAAGCTGGTTATATATGCATCAGGAGGAAGCAGTGGGGATGGAGGGTCATGTGACACGGGTTTCCCAGGCCTTACACCCAGTATCTGCTGTATCTGTGCAGACACTGCTAGTGCATCCTATGCTCTAGAGAAGAGGCCAGTCTTACCAAGTAGAGGAGAAGTAGTAAAACAAGAGACTATCTGGGAGCCGCTAGTCCAAACAAGAGGAGCCAGAAGAGCATCTGAGTAATCCACTGACACCAGAGCCCTAAGTTGCCAGTGTAGCATCGGGGACCTGCATCTACGGCAGCTACCAGCTCAAAGATACACTGAAAGAATATAATTCAAGAAGAGGGTTTCCTCTTATCAGGGAAGAAACCCACAGAGCAAAGAGAGAAAAAGGAGTGGAACGGCTTATAACCGCTTTTGAGTAAGGAGAAAGGATTTGTAACTGCTTATAATATTTTTGTTGTCTCTGCAAATACCTATTTTTATTATTGTTATCAGAGACCCTAAGTTTCTTAAAGTAAACCCTTTGGTTCAGAACAAAATTCTGGCCTGTTAATGAGAGAAGTGGGAATGGGGTCAATGGAGTGAAAGTACCAAAGGCCTCCCAGTGTATACCATCCCTCTTCAGGAACCCTAATTATCTCTGAAACTGAAAAGACAGCATTGCTCTTGGAAGTTGTGCCCTCCGTCTGTCAAACAGCATGCACAGCTGTTGCAAGGAACACAGTCTGGTGGGGTTACTCAAGTGCTATTCCAATCATAGTGCCCTGGGGCCTTCACAAAAGTGTCCCACTTCTCCTTCCTTCTCCTATGGTAAACTTTCTGTTAAGCTGAGTAGGTTTAAGGAGCCGTGTCCCTGCAGTGATGTCTTTAATAGATGATCCAGGTTACCCTCCCAGGCTGATACTCTCACAAAAGGCTCCTTCAGCTTCTCCTTCTTCTCCCCTGGAAAAAAAAAACCACCCTCCTCTCTCATTCTCTGGACTCCTGTATTTGGAAGACATCCAGAACTTTCTTGCCTAGATTTTTGTAGTTCCCTCCAAATATAAGGAACCACCTACTACATATAGGATTGTCAGGTGTAGTCCAAGGGCCGGCCCATACACTAGATGAATTAGGCGATTGCCTAGAGTGGCAGACCCTGGTGGGCAGCTCAGCCCTAGACAGCCCTGATGTGTCTCCCACCACACCACGGGCCGTCGCCATGCCGCCCCCAACATCCAGCTTCTCATCAGGGGCTGATGGGCGGCACGGCAATCACCTCTTTGAATCCGTAGCAGTCTTTAAGGCGCAGGAAGTCTGAGGGAGCAGAGGTGACAGGCCATGTGCGCCCACATGCACTTTAAGGCCTCCTGCAGCTTCAATGAGGTGATCGCTGTGCTGCCCATCAACCCTGGGTGAAATGCTGGATGTCAGGGGCAGCGAGGCGGTGTGGCAGAGGTGGCAAATCAGGCGTGCCTAGGGCAGCAAGAACCCTTGAGCCACACTGTGTAGCCCAACATCCCCCTGCCCCCATTACATAGTCACATAAATTCCAACCAAGCATCCCCAGCATTGCAGAGAGGCCCAGGCAGGAAGGGGTCCCAAGCAGCCCAGCAACTCCACACTGTGGAGACAAAGGCAATTGACAAACTTGCTTTAAAATATTTGCCACGGTGACTCCCACTGCTGCTGCTTTCTGCTAAAAGTCTTTTTAGCGCATCAGCCAGTATCGCCCACTGCTGGGCTGATATATTGTGATGACTGCAGCAGTGCCGGCTGCCAGGCCAGAGAGACTCAGCAGAAAGCAGCAGCAGGAGACAGCACAGTAAACATTTGAAAGTAGAGGAGAGTGGACCTGGTGGGGACCATGGGGAGGGCCCTTCATTATAGCTTATGCCACCGCCATTACATCACTCACTATCACACACACATCTTTGGCACAGAGACCCAGAATATTCTGAAAGTTGCTAGACAAAAGGCTCATTTTGGTGCCCTGCTACATATACATGCATGTATGTGTTAGAGGGACAGTTAAAAGCAGAAAAACATTGACATCAACTGAAAACCCCATTGGATTTGTTCAAATTTTCCAAATTTCTCACTCTGAGCTAGATTTACCAAGGTGCGCTACAGCGTTAGTGCATGCTAAAACTGTTAATGGAGTTAATTATTAAATAGACCGGGTGCACAAAACCGGACCCGCCAGAGACATAAATTCTGCACAAGTGGAATCCAAGGAAGAAGAGGGCCCACTAGTACTGTTTCCTGATCTTCTCAGATGCACCCCCATCCCCATGTTGAGAGCTGTTCCAAACTTGTTGTCTGGGAGCCCTTAATTTAAACGTCTGCTCCTGGCACCTGGAGTAAATATCACACTTTAAGAAGTATTAGTGCAGTAATGCGATAGGGAACTTTAGTAAAATCTTGCTCTTTGTTTTTAACTAAGGATTAGGCCTACATATTTGTCATGCCTTGTGTGTGTACTTTTGAGTCAATGCTGACTCCTAACAACCCAGCAGCTTAAGAACATAAGATATGCCATACTGGGTCAGACCAAGGTCCATCAAGCCCAGCATCCTGTTTCCAACAGTGGCCAATCTATGTCATACGTACCTAACAGTTTCCCCAAAAGACACAGGTTCTGCAATGCTTGTAATGGGTCAAGCATTGATATCCTGGGTCCCTTCTTAATAATGGTTTATGGACCTTTCCTCCAGGAACTTGTCCAAACCTTTTTTAAACCCAGCTACACTAACAGCCTTTACTACATCCTCCGGTAACAAATTCCAGAGTTTGATTACACGTTGAGTGAAAAAATATTATCTTTTATTAGTCTTAAATAGTTTACCCTGTAGCTTCATTGCATGTCCCCTAGTCTTTCTATATTCTGATAACGTAAACAGTTGATCTACGTTTACCTGTTCCACTCCGTTCATTAATTTATAGACTTCTAACATATCTCCCCTCAGCCGTCTCTTTTCCAGGTTAAAGAGCCCTAACCTTTTTAGCCATTCTTCATAGGAGTATCCTTCTATCCCCTTCACCAATTTGGTGGCTCTTCTCTGAACCTTTTCTAATAACGCTATATCCTTTTTAAGATATGGCGACCAGAATTGCACACAATATTCAAGGTGCGGCCTCACCATGGAACGATATAGAGGCATTATAATATCTTTTGTTTTATTTTCCATTCCTTTCCTTATCATACCTAGCATTCTATTTGCTCTCTTGGCGGCTGCTGCACACTGGGCCGAGGGTTTTAACATGGTATCCACAATGACGCCTAAATCTTTTTCCTGGGTGGTGGTTCCTAATGTGGAACCTTGCATCGTGTAACCATAGTTTGGGTTGTTCTTCCCTAGGTGCATAACTTTGCACTTGTCCGCATTAAATTTCATCTGCCATTTTGATGCCCAGTCTTCCAAATTATCAGGATCCTCTTGCAATTTTCCACAATCCTCTTGGGTTTTAACAACTTTAAATAGTTTTGTGTCATCTGCAAATTTGATAACCTCACTCGTTATTCCACTTTCCAGGTCATTTATGAATATGTCAAAAAGCAGCAGACCCTGCACTGATCCCTGGGGTACACCACTATTCACCTTTCTCCATTGGGAAAATTGGCCATTTAGCCCTACCCTCTGCTTTCTATCTTTTAACCAGTTCCTGATCCACAGTAGTACACTGCCTCCTATCCCATGACTCTTTAGTTTTGCCAAAAGTCTCTGATGAGGGACCTTGTCAAAGGCTTTCTGAAAGTCCAAATACACTATATCAACCGACTCACCTTTGTCCACCTGTTTATTCACACTTTCAAAAAAACATAACAGATTAGTAAGACAAGATCTTCCTTGTCTAAAGCCATGTTGGCTGTCTCCCATTAGGCCATGACTATCTAACATGCCGAGTAATTTTATTCTTTATGATGGTTTCTACCATTTTTTCCGATACTGACGTGAGGCTCACCGGTCTGTAGTTTCCCGGATCACCCCTCGAAACCTTTTTAAAAATTGGTGTTACATTGGCGATCCGCCAATCTTCAGGTATTAGAGATGATTTTAATGATAGTTCACAGATTACTAATAGCAGGTCTACAATCTCATATTTCAGTTCTTTCAACACCCTTGGATGTATACCATCTGGCCCAGGTGATCTGCTACTCTTCAGTTTATCTAATAGTTGTAACACATCTTCCCAATGTATCGATATTTCCTTCAATTCTTCCGCACCTTTAAATACCACTTCAGTCATGGGTAACATCCCTACATCTTCCTCAGTAAAGACCGAAGCAAAGAATTCATTGAGTCTCTCCGCTATCGCCTTGTCGCCTCTTAGTGCCCCTTTAACTCCTCTATCATCTAATGGTCCAACTGACTCACAGGTTTTTTGCTATGAATGTACTTGAAAAAATCTTTATTTCGCGTTTTTGCTTCCGCAGCAAGCTTCTTCTCAAATTCTCCCTTTGCCTTCTTTATCAATGCCTTGCATTTGACCTGCCAGTGCTTGTGCTGTTTCCAGGTTTCATCGTTTGTCTCTTTTTTCCATTTCCTGAAAGATGCTTTTTTGGCAACAACAGCCTCTCTGACCTCACCTTTAAACCATGCTGGCAGTTTTTTGGACTTCCTTCCACTTTTCTTAAAGCGTGGAATACAGCTGGTCTGGGCTTCCAAGATAGTATTTTTCAACAATACCCAAGCTTGATGTAAGTCTTTAACCTTTGCAACTGTTCCTTTTAGTTTTTTCTTAACTATTTTCCTCATTTTATCATAGTCTCCCTTTCGAAAGTTAAAAGGTAGTACTGTAGCTTTCCTTACTATCCCTCCTCCACTAATTAAATCAAAGGCGATCGTGCTATGATCACTATTGCCAAGTGGCCCCAACACCCTTATCTCTTGCACTAGATCTGGTGTTCCACTAAGGACTAGGTCTAATATGGCTTCCCCTCTGGTCGGTCCAAGAAGCAGTCATTTATGTCATCTAGGAACTTTATCTCCCTAGCATGTCCTGCCGTGACACTGACCCAGTCGATACCGGGGTAATCGAAATCGCCCATTATTATTACCGCGCTGTAACTTTTGTTAGCTTCCTTGATTTCTTTGAGCATTTCATCATCCATTTGTTCATTCTGGCCAGGCGGTCGATAGTACACCCCCACCGCCATCCCCTTTTTACATGGAATTTCAATCCATAGAGATTCTACAGCAAATTTTGTTTCCTGCAAAACTTTAATCTTTTCTGACTCAATGCCCTCTCTAACATAGAGCGCAACCCCTCCACCAATTTGATCAGCTCTATCATTACGATATAGTTTGTACCCAGGTATCACAGTATCCCACTGGTTGTCCTCCTTCCACCATGTCTCTGATATTCCAATCACATCTAACCTCTCAGTGCTATATATTCTAACTCTCCCATCTTATTTTTTAGACTTCTAGCATTTGCATACAAGCATTTTAGAGACTGTATTTTATTCATATTAATTTGGCTATTGGTAGACATGGGTAATTTGGGATCTTTAAGCTGTGTCTGCTCCATACTCGAGGGCATTTGGGCTACTTTACTCTTTTTTGGAACCTCTCTGCTTTTGGTAGTATCCTTCAAGGATACATTCTTCCGAACCATCCGCTCTTGGGCGACTGTCGGCTTTCCCCTATTATCTAGTTTAAAAGCTGCTCTATCTCCATTTTAAAGGTTAATGCTAGCAGCCTGGTTCCATCCTGATTAAGGTGAAGCCCATCCCTTCGGAAGAGCCCCTCCTTTCCCCAGAATTTATTTATTTACATTCTCTTATATACCGCGCTATTCTGCATCAGGGCGGTTTACATTGAACAAACTGAAATTACATTGAACAGGGCATTATAACTTGGAGATAACTAATTTACAGGGAACATGGGCTATGGAGGGTTACGTGGCTTGAATGTACCCCAGTTCCTAACAAATCTAAGCTCTTGGGTTTTCGTGGCAGTGTGACCAGAAGGAGATCACCAGGTCTTTCTTCTGAAGCAATGGTGGGTTAAGTGACTTGGCCAAGGTTATGAGGAGTTCAAGTGGGAACTGAACCCCAGTCTCTTGGTTACTAAGCCAGTGCTCTAACCATTAGGCTGCTCTTCCATTCCTTTTTTGGACCTTACCAGGTACCTTTTGTCTATTCTGTCTCTTTTCTTTTAAAGCCCCAAAGAAATTTATTTTGAACCAGTGCATGTTTCCAAGTGAAAAAGGTGCCAGTACTCATATGCAGGGCTCTTTTATTAATACATGAGGACCACTGGCCAATTTTATCAAGCAATGGAAGAGGTGCTGGCACTCAGCACCACCCTCAAAAAAGCCTTGTTCTGAACACTGGTAAAATTCATTTTCTGCTAACGTTGCTCTGTAATTGAATAGAAAAGGCCCCCACCTGCTGCAACACTCAAAATAACTACTTGTAACAATAAACATTTTCTGGCTCTACATTTCTGTTTTAATGTGTAGTTTTGTATGTCACTTTCCTGTAACAATTGAAGTTCTTTTCCTTACTCATACTTTGTTTTACAAAGGACAGTATATCAAACGTAATAAACTATAATTTGAAAATAAAATCTCTATTCCAGAAACTTTAGTTGATAAGAACCCCCCCCCCTCCCCCAACACCATCACCAGCACTGTGGGTGCACACTCTGTCAATCACTGACATGCAGTGATTCCCACTGGGAATCTATATACATTATATGCTAAGGAGTGGGGCCTGCATGTCAGTGATTGACAGAGTGTGCATGCTTGTTCTTCCAAGAAGCATCTCTGTATGGACCTGAGCTAACCAGTTGGCCTGTTTACCCAAGTACCCATGACACTAGTGAAAGCAACTGAAAGAAGGCCCTGTACTATCAGAAGATAGTGAACTATGGCATCAATGGAGACTGTTTCACCAGGTAACAGCTAATAAAGTATGAAAAAGATACAAATGAGAATTCAGTAGGGTGGCAAATAGAGCTTGGCCTCACTCCCTCTCCAGTTTTTGGTCTTCTTCTTTCTTTTTAATGATACAAATCTAGAATTCGTATCTTAAGGTATCATCTTTTACAGTGTTTGATGTCTTCTTCTTAGAGAAAACACGTTCCCTAAGGATGTGAACCTGCTAGGAATACATTTCTGGTCCCTAAAGGAATCTGGTTGGCTACCTGGACTTAACTGCAACTTTATATGTCTTGACTCTCTTAATACATGCGGTAGAGGGAGGCATATGTGGCTACTACCTAATCCCAAAGAACTAGGGGCCCGATATTCGAAAGGCATTAACGTGGTTTACAGCCCTGTAAACCGTGTAAGTGCTGCTGTGCAGGATATTCAATGGCGCTAACACGATTAGTGCCGCTGAATATCCCCTCTCTTCACCCTTACACACCCTGATGCTAACTGCTTAGCATCGAGGCAGGGCATTCCAGGAAGGAGAAGAGGCGGCAACAATCAATAACTGGGCAGCAGCAATTTTGCATGCTGTCCAGTTAGTGACCTCCGCCTAAAAGATAGGTGAACATACAAAATCACCTGGTATGTTCTGGATTTATTTATCACTAAATTTGGGATACTGGTGGCAAAAGATAGGTGAGGCAAAAGCTCGCCTATCTGTAAGCGCAGGAGCTAACAGGGCAGCATGCGATATCGCTGCTGCCCGGTAATTGACTGTAGCTCAGAGGCAGTGTGGCAAACCCAGATATTCAATGCCGGGGACACATATGACCCCAGCATTGAATATCTGGAGCTAGAGGTTGGTGGGCAGGGCTATACACCGAAGGGGCGCATAGCCCTCCTAACTCAATATCGGGCCCAAGGACTTTATGCTGTGATACAAGACCAGAAACCGTGGGGGAATATTCAAAAGCATTTACATGGTTTGAAGACCTACAAACTGTGTAAAGCCATTCAGTGGGATATCCAGCGGCACTAAGGGGCTTGTTTACAAAGCCGCGGTAGTGGTTCGCGATCAATGGGGCCGCGGCTCCGATTACGATCGCAAACCGCTACCGCGGCTTTGTAAACAAGCCCCTAAGACAGTTAGTGCCACTGAATAACCACGGGTGCCGCCACTACATGCCCTGATGCTAATTGGTTAGCAGTGGGATGTGCTGGGGGCATTACGGTGTGGCACCCGCCAATAACCGGGCAGTAGCTAAATATCTCTGCTGCCCAGTTAGTTTCCCAGCAATCTGGCCAACCTGCATATTCAATGCCAGGACCTGGATATGGCTCCGGCACTGAATATCTGGGTTTAGAGTTAAGTGACGGCAGCTAGCTGCTGCCGCTCAATATCGGGTCTTGTGTGTTTATTTTCTCTTTATCATTAATACAGACCGTCTCCCTAAGGAGGTTCCAAAAGCGATCACCCAAATAAAACAGCTATGTCCTTCTGTGCAATAGAATCTCTCATTGAGTATCTGCAGAGTGAAAAGCTGGAGGGTCTTCTACCCAAGGAAGAGACTTGAGCTTATCTGCTGTATGCCACTTCCAGCTCACACTGCCTGTTAGTTTTGCTGCACCTTTTCTGATTTTGACAGTTGTCTATGCTGTTAACCCAATATATTGCTTTCTTTTACTTACATGTTTTGAAATTTCCAGCCGTTATGAATATCTGTCTTCTTGTTTTACTCTGTTTTGGGTAAATAATGTAAAGGATGGAAATAAAAATGTATTTGCATAATAAGAAAATACAAAATTGGTTTACAAAAATTTTAAAACACTCTGAGGTGCCTGTTAAAAGCATAATAAGCAGTTACTGTGTGAGTTAACATGCAGCAGCACCATACCTAGCCCTATACCACACAAGGCACAAAAAAACTAGGGGCACATTTGAGGATGCCAGCCTCGGCTCCCCCCAATGCTGCCTGCCCTTGCCCTGCCACCGCTTTTAGTGTTCCCTTGGTTGCCGCAGGACCTCCAATTTAAAAAAAAACAGCAAACTACATGGGCCTCTCCAACTCTGCAATTGCATGCTGGTCTGATCCCCTTCCTCTACATATGCTGGCATCAGAGAAGGGAGGGACCAGACCAGCCATTCAAATGCAGATCTTTGCAACTCTGCATTTGAATAACTGGTCTGGTCCCTCCATCCTCTGACATGAGCATTCTTCAGAGGAGGGGGATCAGGCCAGCATGCAGGTGTGGAGTCGGATAGATCCTTGTGATTTTTTTTCCAATTGGAGGTCCCACAGCTGCCACCACGGGAACCCTAAAAGTGGCAGCAGGGCAAGGGCAGGCCGGGTGGGGAATCAGCTGGAGACATGGAGGTAAGATGGGGAGATGCTGAGCATGGGACAGAGGACAATCCAGGAAAGGGGGGGGGGGGCGTGCCAGATGTGCAAGTTGCACAGGACGCATTTATGGTTTGGTATGGCTCTGGCATGCAGTAACAGTTCATGCACAGCTGTGGCATTTATGGTGCACTGTTTGCCATGGCAGAGGGATGGAAAGGGATAAAGAATGGGAGGGTTAAGGGGGGGGGGACAATGGGCAAGTTATGGGCATAAACAATGCTTGCAGTTAGCATAGGATAATTTACCGTATACATCTGCGCTATCTTTAATGCAGCTACCATAACCTGACCTTCCTTAAAGAACCCTCTTTTGCCCAACAGCCCCTCTGATATTCCTTATAGTACCCTCACCCCCGGCTCTTACTGGGAGTTCCCTAGTGTCTAAGCAGGAGCAGGTGTGATCCCTGAATGCTCCTGCCCTGTGACCAGCCTGGATTCAAAATTGGACCTCAGACCCCTAGGAATAGTCTCCCTGTACTACTGCTAGAAGTCAGACTTCCAAATAAGGAGCAGATGCAGTGCAGGTGTCCTCAGTAGGAGCAGATGCAGCACAGGTGTCCTCAGTAGGAGCACATGAGGCACAGGTGTCCTCAGTAGGAGCACATGCAGCATAGGTGTCCTCAGTAGGAGCACATGCGGCACAGGTGTCCTCAGTAGGAGCACATGCGGCACAGGTGTCCTCAGAAGGAGCACATGCGGCACAGGTGTCCTCAGTAGGAGCACATGCGGCACAGGTGTCCTCAGAAGGAGAACATGCGGCACAGGTGTCCTCAGTAGGAGCACATGCGGCACAGGTGTCCTCAGTAGAAGCACATGCGGCACAGGTGTCCTCAGTAGGAGCACATGCGGCACAGGTGTCCTCAGTAGGAGCACATGCGGCACAGGTGTCCTCAGTAGGAGCACATGCGGCACAGGTGTCCTCAGTAGGAGCACATGCGGCACAGGTGTCCTCAGAAGGAGCACATGCGGCACAGGTGTCCTCAGAAGGAGCATATGCGGCACAGGTGTCCTCAGTAGGAGCACATGAGGCACAGGTGTCCTCAGTAGGAGCACATGCAGCACAGGTGTCCTCAGTAGGAGCACATGCAGCACAGGTTGTCAGGCAGGAGAAGCACCAGGAGGAAACAAATCCAAAACAACAGGTTGAGACTGAGTCCAAGAACAGGCAGACATCAAGACAGGTGGAATAGTTTCAGTAGCGATAGACAAACTGAGGTCAGACACAAGGATAACAGAGAACGAGGCACTCTGTGCTCCCACAAGAGGGCAGGGAAGGCTGGGAGTTCCAGAGTATATGTATATAAATAAGGAGGCAATCAGTGGAATCAGGGAAGCAAACAAAAGTTACAATACAGCAATAATGGGTGATTTTCAATTATCCTGGTATTGACTGGGTCAGTGTGATGGCAGGACATGCTAGGGAGATAAAATTTCTAGATATAGAATGCTAGGTATCATAAGGAAAGGAATGGAGAATAAAACAAAGGATATTATAATGCCTCTGTATCGTTCCATGGTGCGACTGCACCTTGAATATTGTGTGCAATTCTGGTCACCGTATCTTAAAAAGGATATAGCGTTATTAGTAAAGATTCAGAGAACAGCCACCAAATTGGTAAAGGGGATGGGCTAAAAAGGTTAGGGCTCTTTAACCTGGAAAAGAGACGGCTGAGGGGAGATATGATAGAAGTCTATAAATTAATGAACAGAGTGGAACGGGTAAACGTAGATTGACTGTTTACGTTATCAGAATATAGAAAGACTACGGGACTTGCAATCAAGCTACAGGTTAAACTATTTAAGACAAGTAAGAGAAAATATTTTTTCACTCAACGTGTAATCAAACTCTGGAATTTGTTACCGGAGGATCTAGTAAAAGCTGTTAGTGTAGCTGGGTTTAAAAAAGGTTTGGATAAGTTCCTGGAGGAAAGTTCCATAAATCATTATTAAAAAGGGACCCAGGATATCAATGCTTGACCCAATACAAGCATTGTGGAACCTGTGTCTTTTGGGGAAACTGCGAGGTACGTATGACCTAGATTGGCCACTGTTGGAAACAGGATACTGGGCTTGATGGACCTTGGTCTGACCCAGTATGGCAAATCTTATGTTCTTATGTTCTTAGATGAAATAAATGACTGCTTCTTGGAACAGCTGGTTCATGAACGAACAAGAGGGGAAGCCATTTTGGACTTAGTTCTTAGTGGAACACAAGATCTGGTGCAGGAGATAAGGGTGTTGGGGGCCACTTGGCAATAGTGATCATAGCATGATCATGTTTGATTTCGGAAATGGAGGAAGGACGGCAAGGAACTCCACAGTACTACCTTTTAACTTTCAAAAGGGAGACTATGATAAAATTATTAAAATAGTTAAGAAAAAACTAAAAAGAGCAGTTGCAAAGGTTAAAGATTTACATCAAGCTTGGGTGTTGTTTAAAAATACTATCTTGGAAGACCAAACCAGCTGTATTCCATGCTTTAAGAAAAGTGGCAGGAAGTCCAAAAAAACTGCCAGCATGGTTTAAAGGTGGGGTAAGAGTGACTGTTGCCAAAAAAGCATCTTTCAGGAAATGGAAAAATAACGAAAACTGGAAACAACACAGGCACTGGCAAGTTAGATGCAAAGCATTGATAAGGCAGACAAAGAGAGAATTTGAGAAGAAACTTGCTGTGGAAGCAAAAACGCATAATAAAGACTTTTTCAAGTACATTCATAGCAAAAAAAAACCTGTGAGAAAGTCAGTTGGACTATTACATGATAGAGGGTTAAAAGGAGGCAATAAGAAAGGACAAGACCATAGTGGAGAGACTGAATGAATTCTTTGCTTCAGTCTTTACTGAGTAAGATGTAGGAATGTTACCCATGACTGAAATGGTATTTAAAGGAGATGCTGCAGAAGAATTGAAAGAAATATTGATACACCGGGAAGATGTATTACAACAATTTGATAAACTGAAGAGTAGCAAATCACATGGACCAGATGATATACATCCAAGGGTGTTGAAAGAACTGAAATATGAGATTGCAGACCTACTATTAGTAATCTGTGAACTATCATTAAAATCATCTGTAATACCTGAAGATTGGAGGATGGCCAATGTAATGCCAATTTTTAAAAAGGGTTCCAAGGGTGATCCTGGAAAATACAGACCGGTGAGCCTGACGTCAGTACTGAGAAAAATGGTGGAATAAAATTACTGAACATGTAGATAGTCATGGCTTAATGGGAGACAGTCAACGTGGCTTTAGCCAAGGATGGTCTTGTCTTAATAATCTGTTACGGTTTTTTTGAAGGTGTGAATAAACAGGTGGACAAAGGTGAGTCAGTTGATATAGTGTATCTGGACTTTCAGAAAGCCTTTGACACGGTCCTTCATGAGAAACCTTTGTCAAACTTAAAAAGTCATGGGATAGGAGGCAGTGTACTAATGTGGATCGGGAATTGGTTAAAAAATAGAAAGCAGAGGGTAGGGCTAAATGGCCAATTTTCCCAATGGAGAAAGGTGATAGTAGAGTACCCCAGGGATCTGTGCTGGGTCCACTGCTTTTTAACATACTCATAAATGACCTGGAAATGGGAATAATGAGTGAGGTTATCAAATTTGCAGCGGACACAAACCTATTTAAAATAGTTAAAACCCTTAAGGATTGTGGAAAATTGCAAGAGGATTTTGATAAATTGGAAGGCTAGATGTTCAAATGGCAGATGAAATTTAATGTGGACAAGTGCAAAGTTATGCATCTAGGAAAGAACAACCAAACTATTGTTACACGATGCAAGGTTCCACATTAGAAACCACCACTCAGGGAAAAGATTTAGGCATCATCATGGATAACACATTGAAACCCTCCACCTAGTGTGCAGTGGCAGCTAAGAAGGCAAATAGAATGCTAGGAATCATAATGAAAAGAATGAAGAATAAGACAAAGGATATAAAAATGCCTCTGCATCATTCCATGATGCGACCGCACCTTGAATATTGTGTACAATTCTGGTCACCATATGTTGAAAAGGATATAGCGGAATTAGAAAAGGTACAGAGAAGAGCCACCAAAATGCTAATGGAAATGGAAGGATACCCCTATGAGCAGAGGCTAAAAAGATTAGGGCTCTTCAACCTGGAAAAGAGACAGCTGAGGGGAGATATGATAGAAGTCTATAAATTAATATGCTTAATCAAACTCTGGAATAAAAGCTGTTAGTATAGCGGGATTTAAAAAAGGTTTTTACAAGTTCCTGGAGGAAAGGTCCATAAATCATTATTAAAGAAGACCTGGATAATTCACTGCTTGTCCCAGTACAAGCATTATGGAACCTTTGTGCCTTTTTGGGAAGCTGCCAGGTACTTATGACCTGGATTGGCCACTGTTGGAAACAGGATACTGGGGTTGATGGACCTTGGTCTGACCCAGTATGGCATTTCTTATGTTCTTTTACATGAACCATCAATCCAAAGGATTTTCAGAATGGACCAATCGGATGGTGCCACATCATAGGGCAAAAATAAGCAAAAGAATGAAGGGAGGCTCACTTCCTATTTAGGGACCAGTTCCTATGAGGTAAGTGCATGATAATGCACATCCTACCAGAATTATATGTTGTTAGCTGAAGGCTTTTGACTGATTGGCTATCAGCATATTTTAGTATTGGAAACCTAGAAAATGGCAGCAGAAAAGACCATGCGCCCTATCCAGTCCATCCATCTATAAGAAGAATTAAGCTCTATAATTCCTTCCTCTCCCTCAGAGATCATCTGTACTTGTTTCATGCTGTCTTGAATTCAGATACAGTTCTCATCTCTACCACCTCCACTGGAGGCTGTTCTACCACCCTTTCCATAAAGGGTGTTCCATATTAATCTTTCTTTTCCTAATACTGTGCTTTCCTTTGAATTACCTCTCTGTGGTTAGCTGTATTTTTAGTGACTACTTGACTTCTTAGGCAACCACAGGCCCGATATTCAATGCATTGAATATCTGGGCTGCCCGGATTGCCACAAAGCTAACCAGACAGTGGTGATTTCAGCCGTTGCCCGGTTAGCTTCTGTGATGAAAGGAAGGATTTCCTGTGCCTGATTTTCGCTGTGCATCACTAGCCAGGCAGAAGCTCGATATTGCCGCTGCCCAGTTAGATATGGGTTTTGCCCCGGAACACCCTGATGTTAACTGGTTAGCATTGGGACATGTAGCAGCAGCACCCCCAGATATTCATCGGCACTAACCATGTTATGGCCTTTTAATAGCTACGGGTACCAGTCTGTCAACAATGAACCGTCTGACTGAAGACCGAATGCAATTTAGGACAACTATCCAGAGGGTCGCCATGAGTTGACACCGACTCGATGGCACTTAACAACAGCAGCATTTATGTAGTTTTCAGGTCTGCAAACCATATAAATGCCTTTTAATATCTCCCCACCTCCACTTTTAAGCTCAATATTTAAGGGTTAATTTTCAAAAGCCTTTATCCAAATAACTATGGAGGTTACCTAGATAAGGGAAATGAGAGAGATATTCAGTGGCGCTATCCATATATTGCTGCTGAACATTTCTACAGACCATCTTGGCACTATCCGGTTAATGCAGGGGTAGGAGGATGGGCAGAGAGAGGATGGCACAGCCACTATCCAGATGATCACAGTACTTATCTGAACGGTGGCAATTTTCAGCTGCAACCCGGGTAAGTTGCTTAAGTTGCTCTTCAGATAATTTATCTGGATAGCAGCTGAAAATCACCACTATCCATATAAGTGCCATCAGGCCAGTCCCAGAATTGGTTTAAAATGTTGATGCCCTAGACAAACCTTAAGTCGTACACCTCCACCCCCCCTCGACTGTCAGACTATTGTTTAGATATGAATGTTTGGATCTTTGCTATTATATTTATTTATTTAATATCTTCTCTATACCGCGCTCTTTATCAACAGTGCGGTTTACAGGTAAACAGTAGCCTGTACAGTGCGGTGGGGGCCTGCACTGTACCTTACAATGAACAGGTAGTGTAACTTGGGGACTAACGTGGGTAACTATATACAGGCTGGGCACACAGGTCACAGATACAGTAGTGACCAGCATTGCTTAGCAACTATTTACAGAGTAGATAGCTATATACATGTTGCTATGTACAGGTTATACAGTTGTTCACGTGGCGCTGCATCAGTGGGGCGTGGGTGTGCAGGGGGCGCTGTTCTAGTGATTGGGTATGTCTGATTGTGGCTTGTCACTTGCCTGGGAGTAGTGTAGGAGGAAGAGATGGTGCTTCAGTGTTTTCCTAAACTGTGCAAGGTCCGTAATGGACCGGATGGTGGTTGGTAGGGCGTTCCAGCTTGTGGGTGCATAGAACACGAAGGCTCTGTTCCTTGTTGCTTGCGAGCATTTCGTGATTGCATTTGGGATTATCACTGTGTTGGCGGCGAATGACCTTCTGGATCTGTTGGGGGGAGTGGGGCAGACGAGGTCCTTGAGTGAGGCGGATGAGCAATTGTTGATGGCTTTGAAGGTTAGTATCTTTAGTATTAGTATTTTGAAGGAGAGTCAGCAGTGGACAGGCAGCCAGTGGAGGTGTTTCAAGATTGGAGTTATGTGATCCCTCCTGGAAGCTCCATGTAGTATTCTGGTGGCAGCGTTCATTGCCACCTGGAGTGGGTTCAGCGTGTTCTTCGGGAGTCCATGTAGAATTGAGTTGGCATAGTCGAAGTGGGGGATTATGAGTGCTTGATAAATTGTCCTGAAGTCATCTGGCTCCAGTAGGGGATGTAGGTGCCGAATTGTCCGTATCTTGTGGTAGACTGCCTTGACCATGTTCTTTATATGGGCTTTCATGTCCAGATGTTGGTCTATTATGACTCCTAGACAGCAGAGTGTGGGTTTGCTTAGGAGCTCAGCGTCTCTTACTTTTAATGATGTGGGAAGTGTAAATGTTTTTTTGAAGTTTATTCTGAGGTTTTGGGTGTGGAGCCAGTCAGTGACAGCATCGAAGCAGGTTGTTAGCGGTGAAAAATCTGTCTGGTCGGTTGAGAACAGCATGTAGAGCAGTACATCGTCAGCGTATACCACGCAGGCGACATTGAATGAGCGGATGAGTGAGCAGATGGGTTGCATGCATATATTGAACAGCAGGGCCGAGAGCGAGGATCCCTGTGGTATACCTTGTTTTAGTTGGAAAGGTTTGGAGGTCATGGAGCCTGTTCTTACATGTTGCCATCTGTCTGTAATGTATGACTTACACCAGTTTAGAGCTGTGGCATGGATTCCCTTTTCCTTGAGGTGCCCCATGAGTAGATCATGATTGACAGAGTCAAATGTTGCGTCAATATCCAAGAAAATTAGTGCAAATCCCTGTCTGATGTTGTCCATTCCGGTGATTAGGGTATTGAAGAGGGTGGTCAGGAGAGTCTCGATGCCATGTAATTTTCTGAATCCGTGTTGACATGGGTCGAGAGGAGCGATGGTTTCGATGTGGTGTTGGATTTGGTGTTGGACAACCTTTTCAATTATTTTGGCCAGTAGTGGAATGCTTGAGATTGGTCTGTATGAATCCACCTTCTGGGGGTCTAGTTTGTGATTCTTTAGAAGTGGCCTGATGAATGTTTCTTTCAGACTTCATGGGAATGTCCCTGTTGCGAAGGAAAGGTCCATGAGTTTGGATAGGAATGGGCTGAATTCCACACGCAATGACGTTATCCAGAAAGCTGGGCAAGGGTCATTTGGCGCTGTGGTGGTGTTGATGGCGGTGATAATATCTTCGGTGCCTTTCTCTGATGGGTTAAATGAACTGGTCTGCTCAACATTTATACCCCCCAGAAGCTAATTTTCTAGGCAGCAGCCTTGTTTGCCTGATGGTTGGGGCAGCCCTGCAAAGCACATCGCTTATCGTGGTGGCAAACATGATCTGTTTCATTTTGTGGTGCAAATTCAAGGAACATTCAACCAGAAAGCAGCACCAGGCCAGGTAACCAATTAGAGCAGCAATACTACAGTTAATTGATCATGATTTTTATTCATTGAAAAGCAGGCATAGAGACAGAGAAAGCACAGTTACTTACCTGTAACAGGTGATCTCCGGAACAGCAGGAATTAGTCTTCACATATGGGAGACGTCGCTGACGGAGCCCGCATGGGAATGCTCCCCAGCATCCAATCAGAAAGCCTTTGGGAGCATCCCCCGCGCCTGCGTGGTGGCTTACCGCCCTTCCTACTGCCTCTCCCCAGTTGAGTCTCATAGCTGAGCCAGAAGGAGAGGAGAGGAAGGAATAGAGAGAAAGAGATACAACTCCTAGGGGAGGTGGGCGGGTTGTGAAGACTAATTCCTGTTGTTCCGGAGATCACCTGTTACAGGTAAGTAACTGTGCTATCTCCAGGAACAAGCAGGAATGAGTCTTCACATATGGGGACTCCCTAGCTGAGGATGCCCAGGGGAGATCCCGTAAGCCCGGCCCAGGACGAGATGGCATTTGCCCAACCTGAATCCCCGGCATCCCCCGAGGGATGGAGGGTAGGAGTTGAGAAAAGAAGAACAGCAAAACCCAAAGACTACAGGGAGAGTAGTCATTAGAGTGCATGGAGCATCATTAAGTTTTTAATGAATTAATGACTTAGTACCATGTAAAGCTTACCTACTGAGTTGTAGGAAGTAGGACTGTGATGGAGGTACTGTAGACGCAGTAGCGAGGTCTTCAAAGGAACTTCACCGCAGCGAGGAGGAAGTTCCAAATCCGGAAGGCCAGGAGATCCAGGAATCAGCTGGGTCAGGAGAAGGACGGCAGGTCTTCAAGGAAGCTTTATGCAAAGCTGAGCACCCCCTTAGGAGCAGAGTCCATAACTCAAAGGACTAGCAGTAGAAGACTGGCCGATCTAGATAGCCTATTCCGGAGAAGAGTAGGGGTGTACCCCGGAGCAGAAGGAGTACACAGCCTACCCTAGCTAAGAGATAGGGTCTGAACCTCCGGGAGGAGGGCATAACTGAAATAGAAGCTGTTGACTTCACAGCAGTAGGGTACAACCAGTCCGAGGGCCGATCTAAGGAATAGGCAGGCGGACTGGCCAGACCCCAGAGGGGGGGGGGGGCGTGAGTACCAGCCATTGGGTAAAAAATAGGCGGCAGAACACAGGCACTGTGGGCATCCCCTAAAATGCGCCTATCGAGCAGGCGATATCTGGCATATCTAGGCCGTTGGGCATGGAGAACGCCCCACCCCGGCACTAATGCAGGTACGCTGAGGAACCTACCTCCATGAGCATAACACTGGTAAGGCAGACCTGCCAGTGATCCACAGAACGCCCACCTGGGGAGGTGGCGTCAAGATCCGTCCGGGAGAGGGATCTATTCCGGTGGAACACGGGCAGATCGGCGAACGAACAGCACGGTAGCGTGAAGGACAGAGGATAGCATCAGTCCGGAAGAACACACCAGGGGGCTCGAGGCCCTATAGGTGTCCCCAGGACCTGCACGCAGAAACTCGCCCCCCGCACTAATCGGGGGACATGAGGGCATAGTCCCTGGTAAGCATTGGGGAACTATAGCGGCTGGAAGGAAAATTCCGGTACAGAAGCAATCAGCAGGGGATACTGGCCGAGAAGGGTTTGGGGACGTACCTAAGGGTAAGCCAGCTGATCGTGGGCCAGAGCTATCATGGAGTAGAGGTGGTCTCCCTCTACCAATGGAAGGAGAGTACCTGAACCCCTGGATAAGCCCCCGAACCATTTGCCCTACTGAACGAGCCCCAGAGTAGAGCTCAATTGTAAACTTCTGGTAAGAAGGTAAATTGCAGGTAGCCGCCCACCGGAGCCTAAAACTGCTTGGTATGAGAGTTCTGGTGCGGCCCCGGGGGCTTCAACCCAGGGCGAGGGGTCCCTTGCTTGGGTGCACCTGTCGGTTGGGCGGAAGGGTGACATTTCCTCTTCCTAGGGAAGGAAGGCCTGGTGAGGCGCGCACCACCGCCGGGGGGAAGCCGGGCCCTAGGATGGCTTCTAACGCTGGGAAGGTTAGCGAAGCACTGCGCGACCTGACGTAAGGCTTCGCTATTGAAGAGGTGATCTCCGTCACAGGGAGAATTACCCAGGTTATGCTGTGCCCGTCTACACAACTCGGACGCCTGCAACCATGCTGTACGGCGTGCTCTAATGGCAACAGCAGAGCATCTGCTGACCGACAGGAAGGAGTCTAGAGAAGCACGAGAAAGGAACCCAGAGATATTCCTGCAGTGATAAAGAAGCAAGGAATATTCAAAGGCCTTGGTTGCAGACAAGAAGGGAGACAACAGAGATAATCTCTCAGTGACCTCCCAGAGCGACAGACTCATATAAAAAATATATGAAATAATTCTGGACGCCAGCATAGACGTTTGGAAGGTTTGACGTCCTAGAGTATCTAGCGTCTTCGCGGCGCGGCCTGGAGGGCGAGAAGAATGCTTTTCCTTGCTTCCGGCCTTCCTCAGTGCCGATTCCACCACAATGGAACGATGTGGAAGCTGGTGCTGCCGAAACCCCTGGGAGGGAGGCACCCGATACAGAGCATGCATCGCAGTCGACGGTGCCAGAACCCTCAAAGGCGACCGCCAAGCCCCCAGCAGAAGATCCTGCAGGGAGGGATGCAGAGGAAGCATCACGGCGGCCCGTTCCGCAGGGCCTGGAGTTAGGTCCGGGATAAGGATGGCCAGCAAGTCCGCCATGTCAAGGAGGAAATTCTGAAAAGACGGCTCTCCCGGAGGGGCTATGCCGTGGGAGGCGGTGGCGGGAGAGGCTGCCAGGGCACCGAGAAGCCTCTCGGGCTGATGCCCGCTGGGCAGAGGAGGGGACCAACAGCCCCGGACTGGGGTGGTCAACAAGGCGTCGTCGGCTCCTGGAATTGATTCCAAGCTAGGCATCGAAGGGGTCGATGGCGCCGACAGAGCCGCCGGAATCGGCCTCGGCCCCGAACCCGGGGCTGCGCTGCCCCCGGCAACTGAAGCGGTTCCGTGGCAGCTGGAGGGCAGTGGCCAACAATCTCTGCTCTGCGTCGCGGGAGGGGACGGGGGCCGATCCCGAGACGTGTCGTGGCCAAGTCTTCGAGGCTGGATACCGATTCCAGGCTGGGCATCGAACCGAGCGATATAATCGACTCCCTTCTAGAGGGCCCCGGCGGGGGCGGCCGTGCCGGCGGTGCTGATCCCGGAGAGCGGATCGGAACCGTGCCGATCGGCGTCGCGAGCATCAAGGGCCCCCAAGGACGAAGCTCGGTGGAGAGGGGCACATCCAACGCCGGCGCCGATGTCGGGTGGCGGGCACTGCCAGATGCCGGGCCCCCTCTCGAGCCCACCTGACCCAGAGGGAAATCCTTCCGGGACATACGACCCGTCCCCGAGGGTACCCAGGTCACCCGACGACGAGCCCCTGCGGGAAGGGAAGTGCCAAACTCCTGCGCCGACGCTGGGGTACCGTTGCGGGACGGCGCCGATCCAGGCTGGATCGAAGCGTTCGAAGACCCCGGGGCCCTCTTTCTTGGAAAGGGCGGGGCCCTCGACGGCCGCGACGATGCTGGGGGGTCGCCCGTCTGGGGCTGATCGACATACCCCGAGGCTCCCGGGGAAGGCCGACGGCGGTCCCTGGCGCTCGACGCCCCTGCCGTCTCCGGCAGGGCGGTGCCATGCAAACCCGGTACCACCCTCGCGCAGGGCTGGGATACCGGCAACCCAGCGCAGGTCGAGGCGCCCGGCCCCAAGGCCAGATGACCATCCCAGGCGAAGAGTGGAACCACCGACGCCGACGCGCCCGAAGCGGGTACAACCACTGCGCATGGCCTGAACGTAGGGCCACCAGACTGTGTCGAGTTGGTCGGCCCTAGAGCTGCCGAGGGCAGCGGCAGGTGATCCCCGGTGGGGAGCGGGTCACTCGACCCTGACGCCGACGGGTCGGCACCGCCGGGAGCGGATACCATCCCCGTAGGAATGCCATACCGGCAGGAGTCGGTTGGCCCCGGAGGTGCCGAGGACCGCGGCTGACAGCCCCCGGTGAGGAGCAGAACGCTCGACGCCGGCGTCGAGGGGTCGGCACCGCCCGTAGCGGATACCACCCCCGCGCATGGCAGGGATGATGGAACGCCAGGCTGGACCGATTCGATCGGCCCCGGACGATCCTCGGTGAGTAGCGGGACGCTCGACACTGATGCCGGGGGGTCTGCACTGCTCGAAGCGGGTACCTCCCTCGAGCATGGCTTGGACATAGGGAGGTCAGACTCGGTCGAGTCGATCGGCCCCGGAGGCGCCGAGGAAACCAGCTGATGATCCCTGGCGAAGAGTGGAACACTCGACGCCGATGCCGGGGAATCGGCACCGCTCGAAGCGGGTACCTCCCTCGTGCACAGCTCGGGAATGTTCTGTGAGGAGCGAACCCCAGGAACATCCCGAAACCCCGTAAATGCTTTGGAGCCAGAGGACTCCCGCCGGGGTATAGTAGCCAAGGGGGACTTGAGGGGTTGGCCGGAGCCGTCGCCATGCCGCGCATGAGACTCGCCCCTCAAGACTTGGCTAGTCTTAACAGACTGTTGCGCGGTTACCTGATCCTGGAGAGAAGAAAAACCCGATGACCGTGCCTTGGGCGTGAAAACGTCATCGAGGGATACCCGAAAAAGGGAAGGTCTTCTCCCGACACTGTAGCCCGGAGGACCCGGGGGGAAAGGGTCAGGCCCCAAACAAGAGAGGCACCAGGCATTGGAGTCCATGTGGAAAACTAAGTCCCCGCAGTGAGGGCACTTCTGGGGCTCCATGCTGTAAGCCCAGTAGGCCTCGGCGCCCAGAGGGAAAAAAGGTCCCGCTAGGCGACGAAAAATAAGTGAGAAAAGAAAGGAAAAAAAGGTAAAAAGTTCTGCGGTGGCAGGAGGGACGTCCTGCCTGCTCCGCGGAAAACGAAAAACTGGGGAGAGGCAGTAGGAAGGGCGGGAAGCCACCGCGCAGGCGCGGGGGATGCTCCCAAAGGCTTTCTGATTGGATGCTGGGGAGCATTCCCGTGCGGGCTCCGTTGGCGACGTCTCCCATATGTGAAGACTCATTCCTGCTTGTTCCTGGAGATATTCTAAGTAACTCTTCTTTTGTGTGTTCCTTGTTTATTTCTTTGGTTTGGCATTTGATTTCAAACTCATGCACATACAATTTGATGTTAATGTATTTAGGTTTTATAGGTGGACATTAAAGGAACACTCCATCCTTCTGCAAAGTACTCACTGTTTCAGCTACATGAACAGTAACCCATTATACAACAGTGGAGCTATTTCATAGCACATACTTACAAATTGTAAAAGAAGTACCTGGCAGGGCAGGGGCAGCAGAACTCCCTTTTGATTGAGATGGAGGGGTGCAACAAACCAGTCTCTGTCCCTGATCCACCAAGCTCCCTAGTTGCTGATGTTGTGCGGAGCAAAATGTTGAGCAGGCCAATTCTGTTCCACTGCCTATGTGACAGAATATTTCATATATTCATATTTACGTGCATAATGCTAGGCTGTGAAAATCTCACTTTGGCACTATCCAGCAAGCACTAAAGCGGTCTGTGGGTGGTGCCGGCCACTATCTGATAATCGCTGCCATTGTCTAAAAAATAGCAATTTTCAGTCACCTTCTGGATAAATTGGGCTACCGAAAAGCTGAAAATTGCCACTATCCAGATTATGCAGATAGTGACCACACAATCCGGATATTCAGTGGCAGTCACTATTCTGGATACCACCTCTAAATATCAGGTGCTGTGAATATATCAGCCCCTAGGATTTTAGATTTAAGCACTTGCCTTTTCCAAATTTGAGTTCAAGACAAGTTACAAACCCATGCACAAGTTACAGTATTTCCCTATTCAAGTGGACTTAACATCTAAGTTGTGGCTGAGCCAGTGGAGGGTGAAGCAACTTGCAGAGATCACAAGGAACGTCTTCAGGCGCAGGAGGATTTTCATCCAGGCTTCCAGGCTTCTAATCTGTGAACTATCATTAAAATCATCTCTAATACCTGAGGATTGGAGGATCGCCAATGTAACACCAATTTTTAAAAAGGGTTCGAGGGGTGATCCGGGAAACTACAGACCGGTGAGCCTGACATCAGTACCGGGAAAAATGGTAGAAACCATCATAAAGAATAAAATTACTCAGCATATAGATAGTCATGACCTAATGGGAGACAGCCAACATGGCTTTAGACAAGGAAGATCTTGTCTTACTAATCTGTTATGTTTTTTTGAAGGAGTGAATAAACAGGTGGACAAAGGTGAGTCGGTTGATATTGTGTATCTGGACTTTCAGAAAGCCTTTGACAAGGTCCCTCATGAGAGACTTTTGGCAAAACTAAAGAGTCATGGGATAGGAGGCAGTGTACTACTGTGGATCAGGAACTGGTTAAAAGATAGAAAGCAGAGGGTAGGGCTAAATGGCCAATTTTCCCAATGGAGAAAGGTGAATAGTGGTGTACCCCAGGGATCTGTGCTGGGTCCGCTGCTTTTTGACATATTCATAAATGACCTGGAAAGTGGAATAACGAGTGAGGTTATCAAATTTGCTGATGACACAAAACTATTTAAAGTTGTTAAAACCCAGGAGGATTGTGGAAAATTGCAAGAGGATCTTGATAAATTGGAAGACTGGGCATCAAAATGGCAGATGAAATTTAATGTGGAGAAGTGCAAGGTTATGCACCTAGGGAAGAACAACCCAAACTATGGTTACACGATGCAAGGTTCCACATTAGGAACCACCACCCAAGAAAAAGATTTAGGCGTCCTTGTGGATACCATGTTAAAACCCTCGGCCCAGTGTGCAGCGGCGGCCAAGAGAGCAAATAGAATGCTAGGTATGATAAGGAAAGGAATGGAAAATAAAACAAAAGATATTATAATGCCTCTATATCGTTCCATGGTGAGACCGCACCTTGAATATTGTGTGCAATTCTGGTCGCCATATCTTAAAAAGGATATAGCAATTTTAGAAAAGGTTCAGAGAAGAGCCACCAAAATGGTAAAGGGGATGGAAGGCTACTCCTATGAAGAAAGGCTAAAAAGGTTGGGGCTCTTTAACCTGGAAAAGAGACGGCTGAGGGGAGATATGATAGAAGTCTATAAATTAATGAACGGAGTGGAACGGGTAAACGTAGATCGATTGTTTACCTTATCAGAATATAGAAAGACTAGGGGACATGCAATGAAGCTACAGGGTAAACTATTTAAGACTAATAAAAGAAAATATTTTTTCACTCAACGTGTAATCAAACTCTGGAATTTGTTACCGGAGGATGTAGTAAAGGCTGTTAGTGTAGCTGGGTTTAAAAAAGGTTTGGACAAGTTCCTGGAGGAAAGGTCCATAAACCATTATTAAGAAGGGACCCAGGATATCAATGCTTGAACCAATACAAGCATTGTGGAACCTGTGTCCCTTGGGGAAACTGCTAGGTACGTATGACCTAGATTGGCCACTGTTGGAAACAGAATACTGGGCTTGATGGACCTTGGTCTGACCCAGTATGGCATATCTTATGTTCTTATGTTCTTATGTTCATAACCTGCTTAGGCTACTCCATACATTTCATTCATTTATGAGGTTAATTTGCATGCTTTGGTTCTCCTGAAAACCAAATCAATTTGAGATACCCCCTTCCTCAAGAACATGCTTGTCAAAGTTTCCTTCTGAAAGGTTCCACTTAACTCAAAGGTTCTCAATCTTTTTGGTTGGATGGACCCCTTACTAACCTCCAAAACATTCAGGGACCCCCAGTTCATCCTCACCATTCTTACTGTCCTCCCATCCCCTCAGTGCCGCATCTATCTACACTATTTCTCTATCTTTCCTCCCCATCCTGTCCGCAAGTCAGTCTCTCCCCTTTTCCCAAGCCAGTTCCCTCCAGGCTCCTGCTCTCTCTCTCTCCCCTCAGGCAGTCCCCACCAGTCTCAGCCCCCCACCAACTTCAAGCCAGCCCCAGCAGTCTCTATCTCCTCCTCGCCTATTGATGCTGCAATGCTGTTCCCAGGCCCTGCAAGCTGATGCTGGTTTTGGTATTCCTGCTTCCAGCCTCAACATCTGCCTCTGATCACATTCCAACTGCTACCACTGCTGGCCCTTCCTCGTGACTACTTCTGCTTCTACGGATGCTGTATCACCATTCCTGCACTGACTTCTGTATTCTGCTTGCATGCAAGATCGTAGCATGCAACAACTTTTTCTCTCTTTTTGGTGTCCTGCGGACCCCTATAATGGTCTCATGGACCCCAGGGGTCTACAGACCACAGGCTAGGGATCCACTGATTTAGTTCATTCCAATCAGTTAGGTCTAGGACAACATCAGCGCAACTTCTGACAAACTTAAAATCCCAGTACTCCCTCTCCATATTATACAAGTAAAATTATGGATTTCGAACCTCCTTCGATGAAATAAGCACCATTGAATAAATAGGTTGTATACAGTTTATCTGAAGATGCAGCAGCTACATCTGAGGTGTAAAGTATGAATTATGACTTGAAGATAGTCTCCACTTGACTTCTTGGCTGAGATTGAGAACCTGTACAATATGGGGGGAGGGTAGGTCAGTAAAAAGATTAAGACATTGACACTCAACCCCATGAGGACAAAGGATGAGGTATGAGATCCTGAAAACTGGAGAGCCAGAAGAGGAGTAGAGCAACATATGCACAGTGGCCCTAAAGTAAGTAAGATAAGGCTTCTCTTTGGCCTAGGTATTTGCCACCTTTGAAATTTGACATCCTAGGCAGTTACCTATGTTCTCTAAGCTTAAATACAGGCCACAAAAGAGTCAGCTAGACTCGAGGATCCCCTTTGTCAGAGACAAGAAAGAAGTGAGGATGAACCAGTAGGCTTAGAGGGTGGATGCTGGAGAGAGTAGCATGAGTTAGCCAGTCTAGCTACATCAAAAGACCAAAAGCTACCTGCTTAAGATAAAAGTGTAACACTCTGAGAATTGTGATTGTTTTTACTTAATTTTCTCAACTCATTGCTGTCATTTTAACCTTTGGCTACTTTTCTTTTTGCTGGGTGGAAACATATTTTTGATGAAAGTTCACTAACAAAGATGTTTTCAATAAAGGAACACCACAGTGTCACACTCAACTTATTCACTATCCTCCCCCCCCCCCCCCCACACCCCCACCCCCACCCAAACACCTACAAATATCACATAAAAGTAGCCACTCTCATTTTTTTCTCTGTCCACTGTTATATGCATATACCTCAGGCCATTTTATAAGAGCCTGCTTGAACATGTAAAATGCTGTTCTATAGGCTCAAGTCCCTTCTAACAATACCATTATCTGTATTAATTACCTGTATGGTGCCTCTGATAAGGAACAGCACAGCAACACCCCCAGTTTGCTCACTTCACACTAATAAGTGTGGCTAAGGCTAAGTAACAGAAACTTCCAGAAACTATAAATATTAACATCACTTCTAGAAGGAAATAAAGACAAAATAAGAAGTTGATCTTAATTTAACTAGCAATTAAATTCTTTTGCTGTTTTCTTATTAATAATACTGCTTTATGTGCTGTATATTTGATTTCTGGCTCATGAGACTTGTTGATAGAAGTGGTCACTACATAAGCTCGGTCCCCTTTCCCAGCTTGTTATCAGTGCTTTAGTATGAAGTGAGAAGCTGGCTGAGTTCAGAGGCCAGTAGCAGGCAGCCTGGCTTCAGGTAGCCACAGTGGGCCTCCGGCCAGTGGTAGGATGAAAGGATGTCTGTTCCCTTGTCACAAAGTGTAGCCTGTCCTGCCCTGAGGTCTGCAGGCAGTGAGGAGCCCTGTGGTCATGCTGAAATGTTAAGTCAACATGTTTACAGAAAGACTGGGACTGTGTATATACACCTGAGCATATGATTTAGAAAGCAGGCTGTGCCCCTCTTTTACCTTAGTCTGGATGCCAGGCAGAGGCAATCTGACAGAAGAGTGGAGTCACGGGGAGGGAGATAGGGAGAGATAAGAGGGGAATGGTAGTGCGGAGCAGCACTATGAGTGCACTTAAAGGCCATAGGCACGAAACGGGCATACATTTGTTGCTCAGCATTATGCATCCTTTGTGGACCTGCAATGTGAGTTCAGGGTTCTGTGCACTTGATGAGGGTCCATCCCTAGTGGTTTAAGGCATGTTTTAGAGATTACTAGGACAGGAATCACTGAGGTTGGTTCCTAATGCCATGTACCATTTGATGCAAGGTATGTCCTGACATACATGTTCACATTTACATTCTGGTATACCATATTGGGGTGCACTGGGCTTACCTAGCACTGTTCAGGGCATGAAGGGGACTGCTATATGGTCTAGGTTGCAGCAGCTGTCATTTCTCATTGGTATTTATGTCTAATGTGCATCAGCAAACTACTGCCTGTGATGAGCAGCTTAGGAGATGCACCTTTTTCCCAAGGGGCGTGGTATCCGCAGGTACATACAGTGGGTGTGGGGATGTCCAATTCGTTTCCCTGCATCTGAGGCACGGGGCTGGATGAATAGCACTTGCACATGCCCGCCGAACACGTCTCTCTCTCTGATTCCGGACCCACAGGCACGTCCAGACCCACAGAGGCGAAATTAGGTTCAAAGGGTGCCCGTTTTTGTTTTAGATGTGTCCGCGGGCCAGACGTCCATGTTATGGAATCATGCTCAATATGTATACAGACTAAACAATTATCTAAGTGATTATTTTAAACAAAAGTACCAAAAATATGTTTTTTCTTCAGCTTAATATTGCATACCCAGGGATGGCCCCAGAGTTGGTTCAGGTGTTGGTGGTCCTAGGTAAACCTTAAGTCTTATGCTGCCCCCCAGCCATCAGAATCTATTGTTTAGCTTTGAATGCCCTGCTCTTTGTTGACCCGCAGAAGTTTCTACCCTTGGCAACTGCCTACTTTATCTAATGATGGGCAGGCCCTGTGTGTATCTTGCTAGCTGTGGATCCATCCCTTTCTATCTATGGAAGCTATTCAAGAAGGATATTTACTGTCACAGTATGTACAAGAGATGTGCAGAACCAAAAAAATGAGTTTGGTTAATATTAGTTCAAAATGAAGTTTTAGCAATCTTCGTGTGTTCTTTCATGTTTTTGTGCATATTCATCTTGATTGCACACTTTCTATGTGCACTATAGCTTTTTTGCACACACAAATCAATTGTGTGTGCATTATTTATAGTTATAAACTCACACAAGCTATAAGCATGCACTTTTAATATTTAGGCGCTCAAATTAGTCCAAAAGACACATCCCTACTATGTACATTTGTCTTTTTCTCTGCCACTATCTTCTTCTGTGCCTCTGTCTCTTTCTCTTCATTCACCCTATCTGTATCTGTCCATCCCTCTCTCTGGTTTTGTCTCTGTCCCATTCCATTTGTCCTCTTGCTTCAGTTGCCCTTCCTTGACTTCTCTCACTGTCTCTTTCCACTTTTGTCACTACTTTTATTCCCATGTCTTCAAGAATGCTGCTTCACTCCTCTGCATTGTGGTTATATTTGAGAGCCTCAGTTTATTCTTCAGTACATTCTCCGGCAATCCAGAAATGATACCGTACAGTTTGAAGACAGGAGAGAAATTGATATGAGCGCCGATTTCTATGGCTAGTCATGAAAGATTTCTTTAGGTAATGCCCAATGAGTGAATGCTCCCCTAGTTTATATCCCAATTCATTAAAATATTTCTTGGCTGGCAGCTTCCAAGTATAAGAGATTATTACTTATAACTAATACTTTTTTCCCTTTGTTGCAAAGAAGGCAGAAAAAGAAGAGTTGATTATAGTGAGTGTAACATCCCTTTCTGGTAAATTATGACATCCTTAAAAAAAAAAAAGTCCATGTGTGCAGGGCTGTCCTTGGAGGAGTGAATGAATATCAAGATGACTGATTTGGGCCCTTTATTTTCATAGAGCTCTGCGCCACAAAAGTAGACCCATCAAGAGCAGCAAAGCTTCAAGTTAGATGCGTCACAGCTGTACTGTACAGTTCCATGTTCCTCTGACAGATGTTGCCTTGGTCAATTGCAGTTCAAGGAGCCTGCTCCCAAGGAACAGAATTCTTGGTGTAACTGTGGATTGCTGAACAGCATGGAATCCCTGGATGCATCACTGACAAACAGAGGAGTGCTGTGCTGGAGATTCAGGTTGTAGGAATTAGGCTTTGGGTAGATCTGCAGCAGGAGGAGGAGACAGAAGGGAAGAACAGATAGACAGGATGGATGCTGCTGTTAGGGGCACAGGGAGAAAGGAGGCTGCTGGGTACCGGATGGGGAGGAAAGAAAAGGAAATGCTGCAGGAAGAGGAAAGAAAGGGGAATAGATGCTGCTGGACATGAGAGGGAGAAATAGGGATTACATGCTCCTGGATGGAAGGAGAAAGAAAAGAGGATGGATACAGTTGGTCAGGGGTGGAGGGGATGAAAGAAGGGCACGTGTGTCACATATAAAAAAAGTTAAAGTGCCATGTAGATATTGATAAATATAGATATAGATCTATACACACACACACACCCCTTGCAAGCATCAGCCCTATTGCACAAGGCATATTTCCCCTGGAATATTCAAGTCAGATGTGCCCAGCAATAAGATATGAGCCATGGGCTACAGCAGAACCAACAGAGCAGATGAACACACACATCCTTTTTATCTAGGGATGTGTATTCATTAGCATGCATTTGGTTTGTTAGCATGCACAACTGATTTAGTATGTCTTAACTTACAAATTAACCCATTAGGCTGGTTTACACATTAAAACATTTTCATTAAAGTAAATGTGTGAACATTTTCTTTCAAAAAAAATCACAAAAAACAGCCAAATGAATCAAAAATGAATCAAAGGTTTCAGCACTATACACATTCCCAGGACCATACCAAGCTAGAAATGTGTCCTGTGCGACTTATGAACCTGGCGCACACACTCACACCCCAATCAAAAGGGTCTCTCCTTGTTGAATGGCATATGAAAGAAAGAGGACACAACCAAGCTTTCTTCTGCTGGACTAACCTTTCAGTACACGGGGTTTATCAAAAGCAAATCTGAGAGGCAGCTGATAATTCAGAGGCAGTGCTATATGCGGCCAAGGGGAAGGTCCCCAGCTTGATTCCAAAGTCAATTCTTCTGCTCTCTGGGTTGGCTACTCAACTAGAAGCCAGACTTAAAGCTAAAGTGTAATGATTACAGAATTCTAAACTGAGCTCTGGTGGATAGCTGAAAGCCAAATTAGAACAATGATTAGACTACATAGCTTGGGAGACCTAGGAATATAAGACAGTAAAAATCCCTGGGTCGTTGCAAATGAAGGTTCAAGGATCCAAGATCCTATAAATGATAAGTGGTAAAATGGTTCCCATTCAGCTGGAAGCAGAAAGAAATTAGATGGAACTGCCAGGTCATAAAGAAAAAAAAGAAAGCAATAAATCTTAACACACATCTAAGGCAGGAGCATTTGCTCCATGCGATCATTCCATCTTTGGAGTATGTCTTAGTACTTGCCCAAAAGTGCAGTTTTCTAACTTCTAGCCCTTCAGCTTCAGTCCTACTAGAGTACAAATCCTTCAATTTCTCACTGATTACCCTTCTAATAGTCAAAAGTGATACTTTCCCTAATCCCAATTCTATAATACAATAAGAGTATTGACCTTGGAATTAAGATGGTGGCACCTTAGGAAATCGGCGTTTCAGTGCTTTCTGTGTTCTCATACCTTTTTTTCTAATGGCTCCTAAGCGTAGAGGAAACGCCAAAGCCAAGTCGGCAAAGGCTGTTTCCACTGCAGCAGGACAGCAGCAAATTGAGGTGCTCCTCCTAAAGACCCTGGCACTTGAGAAGGCTGCGAAAGGCGGCTCGCTAGTGCGGGGTGTCGATGGGGAGGCGTCTGCAGTAGAGCATGAAACATCTAATGCACAGCCGTGGCCCGGTGGTGCCCTGCTGGGCTCGGAGAGCTTGGATCCAAGCCCTGGTACTATAGACCTGCTGACTTCCTCACAGGTTGAATGTGAAGATAGAGAGGTTGGGGACCCTGCTTCTTGTTCTATGCCACGAGTCCCCCGTCCTCCCATGCAGGAGAGGATGGTCAACAGCAGCCCTGTGAAGGATGGTGCAGCAGCAGCAGTAACAGCGTGTCGTTGGGGAGAGAAGGGAATCCAGCTGATGGCTCCACCAGGCTTACAGAACCAGCTTCCAGCAGAGATTACTCTACAATCAATTTTGACTTGGCTGATAAAGCTGGAAGCTACAGTTTCCAAATGTGCCGTGGCTGTCTTTTTTGCATTGGTGCAAGTCCTTGCACAAAATTCTGCTCAGCATCAGACTTTTGTTGAAGAAACTTATGGCAAATTTGGAGAAATTACTAAGGAAGTCAGTGAATCTACAGCAGTGATTGATCAACTGGTAAAGGAAAAATTGGAACAATTTGAGAATAAACTTCAGAATTTGAACTTGAGGGTTTTAAATTTCCCTCAAGTTTTAAATGTATCTCTGCTGGAAACTTTTAAGAAGTATATGTGCAAGGTTCTTTTAGTGCCAGAGTCTGCTTTACCTCTGATAAACAGAGCTTACTTTTTACCTGTTAAGAAGCAAATGTAGGAACAGGCTAAACTTCCTCTGTTATGAATCTGATTTACTTCTTAGAAGATCCCTCTTGTTCGATTTTGGCTAGAGCAACTTTACTGGTTAAGTTTTACTTCAAAATGGACTTGTCTAGGATTACTTTCCCTTTATTTTACGAAACTTTCACCCTTTATGGGTGAGACCCTTAGAATTTTTCCTGATGTGAGTTGTTCTACAAAGGAGTGGAGGCAACAGGAAACCTTAGCTCTAGATGCGAACTTCTGACTATGAAATCCATGTAAATGTTATGTTGTATATATTGGTGTTAAATATATTTTCTTCTCCCTCGAGCAGCTCTGAGCCTTCTTGGACCTCCAAAAGGCTGTACCCTCAGCTGTTGCGGGGGAGAATTGTGGCTAGGGGCAGTGGACGCAGTGGGAATAGTGCTTGGGGTGTGTGCCTAATACCAAAGCTCTTGCTTTAGATTTTTATTTTTGTTGTTAAATATCCCTATTATATTACTCCGTCCCACCTTTTATTGTGGTTTAAGTGAGAGCTTACGAACTTTCTGTTTGGTTTGTTCCCTGATTATTGAAATCTTGTTACTCTTGAGTTACAGACACAAGTTTATATTTGCAATTATGTTTAAATTGCAATAAATGTAAAATTTTAAAAAAAGAGCAGCTGCCTTACAGAGGCAGCTGGGATTCCCACTTCAGCTGTCCCCTCAGAATAGCAAGTATCACCCCTACATATTAATTTTCCCTTATTCTTCCCTATTGCCACCCCAATGCAAAAATTAAAAGTAGCTCTGAAGGTATAAAAATCCTTTAATCCAAAAGAGATGCCTTGTGCATAGAGTGATGGTTTGTTCAAAGGTGAGGGGTCCTAGATGTCAAGAAAATGTACATTATTAAGATGGAACAGTAACTCAAGAAAGTCATTAGCAGAATGAGGAAACCTAGGGGATGCAGAGGAGCAATGGGCAAAAGCGAAAGAAGATAACTGAAGTTCAGTAGTCCCTGGCTACTCTCAGGGGGTGCTACATGGGGTCTTCTGACCAAAAGAGAGGAGTATTACCAATAAACATTACACCAGAATATAAGTCAAAGTGGCACATATATAATAGTCATAGGAAGACAAATGGTAACTGAGATGGGAGTAAGAGATATATTAGCTTAATTCAATTTTCTCCTGACCCCTGAACCTTGAGTTCTAATCACCAATCACTTGTTTTGAATAATGAGATGAGGCTGTGGTCGCTTCCCTACTCTTTATTAGCAGCAAATTGTATTGCAGGCAGAAAAGATAGTAAAGTCACTCTTAAAGGCTCTAATCTGAGCACCAAACAAGGTGGAAAAGTTACTAGTTACCTGTCAGCACTGCAGAGACCAGTATTCCGAAGAGTGTCAGCAGGACCAGGCGAACGGTCTTGAAGTGAGACATGCTTCCTTAGGAAAAGGCAGGATGCAAGTGTGCAAAGACAGGGCAAAGGGAACTCGTGGGAATTTTGGATGAAGGGCTCAGAGCATGAGAAGGTGAGACACAGAGATGAGGGACCTCAGGAGCTTCCAGCACACAAAGGATACGTTGTCTAGTCTGTTGCAAATTTCTCCAGATGAGGCAGCCAGAACACACACACTGTGAAACACACACTCAGACTCCTTCTCCCCCCAACATAGCTCTCCTTTACAGCCAGAAAGAAGGGCCCCTCCCACTAAAATTCTTTCTCCCCCCCCCCCCCCTCCAAATAGCACTCCTAAGTACTTTTAATTACACTCAGGCATTTTGATCTACTGAAATCACAATATACAGACTCAGTCAATACAAAGGGAAAAGATACAAGCTTCTCTTTAAAAAGGGTGATTTGTGCACAATGCAGATCTTTGTGTATATACACACAATATACCTAATTTATTTAGAAGAATTTATGATTTGCAGCATCTACAATTCTGATTGAGATTCAACAAACACACACATAATAGTGAATAAAAGGGATGCATAAAATGACAATAAAATAGTCTAGAAATAAATACAAATCAAATATATAAAACAAAACATTGTATTTATTTACATTCTCTTATATACCGCGCTATTCTGCATCAGTGCGGTTTACATTGAACAAACTGAAATTACATTGAACAGAGCATTATAACTTGGAGATAACTATTTTACAGGGAACATGGGCTATGGAGGGTTTAGTGGCTTGCCCAAGACCACAAGGAGCACCTGTGGGACTAGAAACCCCAGTCCTTCCGGCCCAAGGTTGCTGTCCTCTAGTGGGATTTGAACCCCCGACCTTCCAGCCTGAAGTACCTTGCCCCAACCACTAGGCTACTCCTCTACTCCATGATACATGATACAATGATAACATGATAACATGATACAATCTCCTAATCAGTCATTATGCATCGTGACCCCGAGAAACACAAATAATTTTGTGGTGTCCATTAAATCATTACAGGCTTGATTTTATAAAAATATGCCTATGGCCCTCATTCTCAAATGAGGGTTGCGGGGCTGCACGTCCCACCGTGACGTGCAGCCCCACAAGCCATCTGTACCGTATTCCCCCACCAACTCTTCCTGTATATCCTGTGCATCAGGACAGGGAGAACCAATACGGCGTCGGGATCCGAGCAAAGCAGGGCAGGCCAGCCTGGCAGCACATACAGGGCCAATTCAGATCATGGCCCTATACATGCTGCCGGGCCTGCTGGGATGTGCTGCTTATACCACCTCAGAGGTGGTATAAGCAGCACAATTTGCCAGATCAGAGCAGGGGAGCCACCCCTGAGACTGGGACCGGATGCAAGGGGGGGGGGCCCTGCCACCCAATCCAGACATGGGAGGCCAGCCGTGGGTCGGGTGGCAGAGATTTGGGGGGCTGGAGCCACAGATGCTGGGGTCACCTGCAGGGAGGATGTCCCTGCAGACAGAGGTGACATGCTGGGCCGTCCTTGGGCCTGATTCTGGCTTCCACAGGAACATTTTGTTCCCGTGGACCAGAATCGGGTACTAAAGGCCCAGTTTTCAGCGGGGACAACCTGACAGCCCAGACGTCCTCCTCCCGGAATGGGGTTCCAAGTAAGAAGTCGAAAGAGGGGCCTATTTTAAGCCTAATTTACAGAGGCCACCTAAGTACCTGTGGTCTATAAAATAGGCTACAAGAACCAGCTCCAGTAGCACACCAGTGCCCACATGCGTATTTACACTTACTCCACAGCTGGTGTAAATGTGGGCATATACCAGTGTATTTTCTAAAATAAGTATATAGATTGCAACCCCACCTCCACCACTCAAACTATGCCCTCAGAAATGCATACACAGATTGGAAAGTGTGCACGTACTTTTCCACATGCACAGACTTTTTTCAAACAAATGCAATTATGTAAAAACCCTTTCCAGCAAGTAAAACAGACTTTACACCCATTAAAAGCTTTCTAAAATTACCTCTACATCATTTTTGTCATGTGCTTTTAGAGCTGTAAGCATGTATCGGAATTGAAGTACAACATAAGATGAGCTTTGTTAAGCCAGACCAGTGGTTCTCAACCCAGTCCTCTGGTACCCCTAGTCCACAGGGTACCACAATGAATATGCATGAGATAGATCTGCATACAATGGAAGCAGTGCATGCAGATCTATCTCATGCATATTCATTGTGAATATCCTGAAACTCTGATTGGCCTGGAGGTACCAAAGGATTGGGTTGAGAACCACTGAGCTAGACCATGGTCCATTTCACACTCTATTTTACCTACTTATAAGAATAATAGTTTCTAATAGGATCTTTTACTAAAGCTGTCAGCACATGTTCTGGCGCACGCTGAAGGCATGCTGGGACACGCATTGACAGTGTGGGGCCATGACAACGAGGGCTGATTTTTGCACTGTGAATCATGCATTGGGGAGGTAGGGTGGGTTAGAGATGGACAGTGGAAGTAGTGAGCATTGCAGTCTTAGCGTGGAGATAAACACCGCATGCTAACTGCGACTCTTGCAATTAACTCAGGTTTGCCTAATGCCACTTGCACTATTTGTATTCTATATTAGGGTACAGGATTCCACGTTAACTGCCCAAAACATGCTTTTCATGCCCCCAAAGGTTAATGCAGTAGTGTTGAATCTAATGCACCATAGTTTTGGCGTGTTAGGTGCTACACCATAGCACCCTTTAGTAAAAGGGCCCATAAGTGTTTGGATTTGCTCTTAATTTAATTTAATTTCATTCATTTCTGTTCTGCTTTTACCAGCCAAGCTCTGAGAAGATAACTAAGTGAAAGAAGTTGATATCATAAAAACTTCGTCCATAAAAATTTATACAATAAATTCATAGTAATATCAAACAACAAGTTTACCATAAAACCAAACTAAAATCAATCCCATATATAAACTGAACAATAAAACAATAATTACATATCATAATAGACATTATTGCATTTGAAGCTGTACAAAGTTCATATAAATAAATACTCTTGATAAATATATATTTCTCTTTAATTAAAAATTTCTGAAAGAACAAGGTTTTTATCAATTTCTTAAACTCCAGGTAATTTTCCCTTCTTAATATTGTCAGATAAATAATTCCATTCAATATCAGCATAAACTCTCCATTGTCCTGTGGACAGGAAAATACCTACAGTACCTGAATGTACTTGAACATTTGAGAAAGGCATGAGCTAAATTCCTCCTAAAGCTAAATAAAACTTAGCTAGAGTTCTGATAAGGCCTGAGAGGTGATATATCAAGAAATAAACTATACTAAACTAAACTACACTCCTAAGTATAACACCCGACTATTGAATGCCACCATCTTAAGCACAGAGTCCAATCAGTTCGCAAACCACACACTCGCAATTTATTATGTATTTATTTAACAATTTTTATATACCGCCTTATCGTTAAATCGAAGCAGTTTACATTAAACTCACGTGCTTACAGAGAACCTATGAAACTTGCAATTACAATAACTTATAAAGGGGCTAGGGTGGGGAGGGGGGCATGGAGACATGCAGGTGAAGCAATGAGGCATAACTTATTTACAGAGAACATCGTATACAATACAGTATGTTGCAGAGGTTCAGCTATTCCAGAGTTAGATGGGTTCAACTATATCCGGGTTAAGTGGGTTCATTGAATTGATCTGCAAAGAAGAAGGTTTTTAGCTGCTTTCTAAAATCCTTTGTGTCAGTGGTGGATCTCAGCTTCCCAGGTAGAGAGTTCCAGATCGCAGGTGCAGCAAATGAGAATGCTGTCCTAGTGGTTGATTCCTTTGCTTTTTTTTGTAAGCACAAGGTGTAGAGATAGTGTCTATCATGCTCTGTCTCCTTCTCCTAGGCCTCTCAATGTGACTATTGCATAGTATCTCCTCTAGTGCTCCCGCTGACATGTTGTTTCTTATCTTGAACACAGTAAGAGCAGATTTGTATCTAGCATGGGCAGTGATAGGTAGCCAATCGAGCTGGTGCAGAAGGGGCGTTATATGATCATATTTCTTTGAATCAGTGATGATTCTGGTGGCAGTATTTGGGACCAGTTGTAAAGACCTTGTAGCTTGTTTTGGTAGCCCTTGATAAATGGCATTGCAATAGTCCAACAAAGGGGTTATTATAGCTTGACAGACTGATCGGAAGTGGTCCTGGTTGAGGAGGGGCTTGAGTCTTCGAATTGTAGCCAGCTTATGTAAAGCATTCTTGGTGATTCTATTGATGTGTGGTTGTAGGTTTAAATGGCGGTTAAGGGTTACTCCGAGATATCAAACTTCTTCCTTAATTGGGATGGTAGAGTCTGCCACAGTTATTGAAGTAGGGAGGATTGATGAGGTATTCCGTGTGATGATTAGTGCCTCAGTCTTCTTCATGTTTATGTTTAGGTTGTTACTGGATAGCCAGCTGGATACCTCTTGGAGACAATTTGTCATGCAGGAGTAGTCTGGAGAGTCTAGGATGATCAGAGTGTATGCCATAATGTCGTCAGCACAGATAGCGTAGTTTACCTTGTGCTTTCTAAAAATCATGCAGACTGGCTGTAAGTATATGTTAAAAAGAAGGGCAGACAGGGACGATCCTTGTGGGACTCCCTGTGATGTGTGAAATGCAGTAGAGAAGTATGCTCCCACCTTGACCTTCTGTTGTCTGGCACTGAGGTATGATTGGAACCATTTGTGAGTAGTGTTACATAAGCCAATGTCTGCTAGTCTACTCAAGAAGATGTTGTGTGATACAGTGTCAAAAGCAGAGGAAATATCAATGAACACTAGCAGGAATCCAGCCTTGATATTGTCAATTCCTCTGAGAAGGGTGTCAAGTAAGTAGATGAGTCTCCATGCTGTAATTAGGCCGAAAGCCATGTTGATGCAGGTCCAAGTGGGGCATGTGTGTCCAAGTGATCTTGGAGTTGTCTCTGCACTGTTTTCTCAATGATCTTGGTCAGGAACGGGAGGCTGGAGATAGGTCTGTATGCAGCTGGATCTGTGGGGTCCGGTGAAATAGCTTTCGGGATTGGTTGGATAGTGGCTTCTTTGAGTGCAGCAGGTATGTAGCCTTGGGCTAGGGAGGCACAAATTAAAGTGTGGATGAACTTGGTTAGCTCTTCTTTTGCTGACTTTATCCATGCCACCGGGCAGGGATCTGATGGGGCTGTGCTAGAATTCAGCTCCGAGATTGTACAGGTAACTTGTTCAGTTGTTGGGATGTGGAACTCACTCCATTTGTGTGGTACAGTTGGTCTTGTGCTCTGTACAGAATAAGAGGTGTTGGTGGGCTCTTGGGTTCTCAGAGAGGGGTTGTTCTTTGCGAGGAGGAAGTCTGCAAATGCTTGTGGTTGAATCTTGTCATCATCCTTTTGCAATGCTTCCTTTGTAAGGGACCGGACTATCTCAAAGAGCTCCCTAGGCTTGTTGCTAGCCTTTAAGATGAGATTGGTATGGTATTGCTCCTTTTGGTTGTTGATAAGGTTGTTGTAGTACTGTTGCATTCTTTGGTATTCTTATAGTGTGCTATCAGAGCGGTCTCGTCGCCATTGTCGCTCCTCCTTGCGTAGCTTTCTTTTAGTCGTTCTTACTATCTCGGAGTACCAGGGGGCGGGATTACTTCTGCTGCTCCTTTTCATTTTGCTATTTTGGTCGGGTGCTCTAGCTGCATCGCTAATGTTGGTATTCCATATGTTAATTACTTTGTCAAGATCAGTGCAGTGCAGGAGGAGCTTATGTAATATGTCATTGAGGAATCTATTTCTGTCGAAGCTCTTGAACCTTCTTGTCTGGTTGGGTATCTTCTGTGGTTCTTGCGTGTGAGGGAGCTGGATCTTAAAATCTATGGCGTGGTGGTCTGACCAGGGTATAGGTGTGACTATAGGAGTGCTTATTCTGTTTTATTTATTTATTTATTTATTACAATTTCTTATATACCGCACTATTTGGTATCAGCGCGGTTTACATTATAACATAACGACCATGACAACAAACTGTTTGGTTTTACATCGAACAGGGGTCCAAACTTGGATAACAGGGGTCACTATATACATGAGATATTTACATGGTATGAGTAACTTGGATAACAGGGGTCAATTATATACATGAGATATTTACATGGCAATGAGTACAAATAACATAATGAAAGTGAGGGTTGTTTCCAAAGTGGGTCATTTCTTCAGAGGGGATGTCTAGGTGCCATTGGTAGTTGGGTAGCATTGCAGGAAAAGATGGTATTTGAGTGCCTTCCTGAACTGCGATAGGTCGGCAATAGCCCTGATGTCTATGAGGCTCTTAGCTGAAAAAATAAAATCTGGGGTGGATCCCGAGCGGTGTATAGGTTGCTTTGGAATGTAGTGGAGTTGAAGAGAGTTCATAGCTTGATAGAAGGCTGTTTCTGCTTTATTGGATGTTGAAGTGAGGTTTAGATCCCCTAGTAAAATCAATGGCTTGTGAGGAGACTTGGCTGCACATAGTGATTCAAGTATTATGGAGGTGTCTTCATCTCCTGCACTGGAGGATCTGTATGTTAGACATATAGCTAAGGTCCTGCTTTCAATATTAATTATCTCACAGTTCTTGGAACTTGATGAGCTAATTTTCTTAAATTTGAGGTCAGTTTGGGCCAGTATGAGTACCCCTCCTCCTCTCTTATGGGCGCAGGGACAATTATAAGATGTGTGTGTTGGTGGAGTGATTTGATTTAGAATAACTTGGTCTGTGTCTTTATGCCATGATTCTGTGATGCATAGGATATCAGTTTGGTGGAATTGAATGTGGTCTAAAATTGTGTTAATCTTATTGTGAATGGAGCGAGCATTAATCAGATCTATCTTGAGAGGGGCGCTGGTGGAAGCTTGAGGGTGGTGTAGAGTAGCTTGTGGAGATGGTTGGATTCTTATAAGCCTCAAAGTTTTCCTGAATGATTGCTTATAAGTGGTTTGCCAGCCTGGTTGGTTGACTTGTATACTTGGAGGATGTTCCAGTAGGGCTGGTAGGGAAGTAATGGTAAAGTATGTAGCCTTAGTGGGCTTACATTATGATGAGGACATCAGGATCTGTTGATATGATATGGGGCTGTGCATCCTTGTTAAGTCTTGAAGGAGAAAATTCTCAGTGGAAGAGTGCAGTAGGGTTAGAGAGCACTACTTACTTAAGACGTCTTCAATCTTTTCTGTGAGGTTGCTGTGTGAAGATTGATGCATGCGGATCTATAGAGTCAAGTCCTCATGGTGCTTAGGGAATCCTGCTTGGTCTTGGTCCACCTCTTCGGTCCACTCCTAATGGCTACGCCACAAGGCCCTCTGGCGAGGCCATCAGGTGTGGGCGTGCCCATCTGTGTTCTTACTTTAAAGTTAGTGCCTCTGTATAAGTCTTTGGTGCGACCTCATTTGGAGTATAGTGTGCAATTCTGGAGACCGCACCTTCAAAAGGATGTGAACAGGATGGAGTCGGTGCAGAGGGTGACTACTAAGATGATTAGTGGTCTTCATTATAAAGCATATGAGGACAGATTTAGGGATCTTAATATGTACACCTTAGAGGAAAGGCGGGATAGAGGTGATATGATTGAGATGTTTAAATACCTCCTTGGCATAAACGTTCAGGGAGAGAGCCTCTTTCAATTGAAAGCAGGTTCTGCTACGAGGGGACATGGGATGAGGGTGAAGGGGGATAGATTCAGGAGTGATATGCGGAAATATTTCTTTACGGAAAGAGTGGTGGATCCGTGGAATAGTCTCCCAGTGGTGGTGGTAGATATGAAGACAGTAACTGAATTCAAAAAAGCATGGGACAAACACAGAGGATCTCTAAAGGTAAAAAGAGGACTGCTGTAGTTGTTCATATGGAAGGACAGACTAGATAGGCCATGTGGTCTTTTTCTATCATCATGTTTCTATGTTTCTAAGTTCTGCTCCTGGCCTCTGATTGGTCTTGGGGCTTGGATGAGAGGAGAGGCTTTGCTTCCCACTCCTCGTCCCAACTCTGATTAGGGCTCCCTTTAATCGTTGGCGGGCACCAACCAGTCTGGAGTAAGGTTAAACAAAACAGCATTTATTAATATTATCTCAGGGAGAATCTCCAATTACCAACCCGACACAGCCATGTTTCGGTACTGCCTTAATCAGGGGTTTCGTAACCCAATTAGAATACCAAAAATCCCCACACAATCAAAATTTTCTTCATCTTTTGTCGGGTATAAACCGCCAGAGGGAGAGAATTACACTCCCCCTCCCATGCAGTACATACCCCTTTTATTAATTATTTTTTAAAATCACTTCAACAGTCCTTGTGAAATTAAAACCACACTTAACTGATCAGCTAGCACGTCAGCTAGCACAAACGTGCACGTTTCGGGGTAAAAAAAACCCTGCTTCAAACGTTCCAGAAAAGGTAGTGTATCCCGCTCTTCAATAACTGACAAAAAACGCCGAACCCAAGGTATTATATGCCCTCTCATCCCCTAGATGTGTTCTAATTGCTAATATTAGGTTATATTTTTCTTTATTGCCTCTTAAGGATATGTTTGCATCTGATTTCTTGCATGTTTCTTTATATATTTCTGTTGTATAAAATGGAAATTCTCAATTTAAAAAAAAAAAAAAGAGAGGACATCAACCCAACACCTAAACATCTAAAACTGCTTTCCACCATTGTTTATAAAGGTTAAGACTGCATAAGATAATGTGATATTAAAACTGCACTCCTTATGACTGAGATTCTTTTGTGCAAATAAAGGTCTCAAATAAAAAACAAAAAAAATTGTAGTACCTAGGGTATATATCAAACCCCCACCCAGATGGAAAAGTATGCATATTATAGTGCTAGATCCAGGAGACCACACCTTACAGAAGCAGCAAACTGTCAAGGATTCAGCTTGAGTTGAAAAAGCCCAGCAGCCGCGATTTCATCGTTTTTTGTTTTCCTGCTTTTGGCGCAAAAGTCTAAGTTGTCATGGGAATGCAGTAAACAACTTTGCCGATGCTGACAAACAAATCATTTAGATATAAGGAGACATGGGCAAAATGGATCTGCATTTAAAGCCTAATATGAATTAAATAACAATTAAATATCAAGATCTGTGTCTAAATTGATCTAAAGGTGGAGCCACTCGAATCTATTATAATTGGGCATGAACTATTAATTATTTTAAAGGATGTAACTTGGAAGATATGCATGGTAAAGTTAGGCACAAGCACTAGACAGTGTAAATGTGCACACCTAGATATGTAAAGAAGACAAGTTATAGTATTTTATAACATATGCACATAAATTTGTGCTCCACCCCGGCCATGCCATTTGCTTGACACATGTACTTATAGGATAGTGCCCAACTAAAGCACGTAAAGGACCATTCTTTGTGCGTAAGTCAAGGAAAATACATAATTTGCATGCATTGATGGTGCATAACTTTATGTGAATCATTATAAAACTAGGACATTTCCTCACCGAACTCACCATAATGAATGAAACCAGAATCAGGAATCTTTCTGTAACAGCAATATAATCACCATCCGGTATCAGGCATATTCTAAAGTAATACAAAATCCTAGAAAAGTCACTCAGGACCAAAACTCACACAAGGAACTTACCCAAAAAGGTTTAGCACTGTAAATATTGTAATGGGCTCCAGAACATCAATACAGCTACTTGGAAAACTGAACAAGCAGTGTAACTACAGATCCTTGCACAGAAAGCATAGTTACTCACCTGTAACAGGTGATCTCTCCAGGAACAGCAGGAATTTAGTCTTCACATATGGGTATCGTCGGTACCGACGGAGCCTGTGCGGGAATGCTCCCCAGCGTCCAATTAGAAAGCTTTTGAGAGCATCCCACAGCGCCTGCATGCTGCCTTCCCGCCTTTCCCAACTGCCTCTCTCCAGTTGAGTTTTAAAGCTGAGACAAAGAGAGACAGAGGGAAAGAGAAAGAGATAGATAGAGAGATACAACTCCTAGGTGAGGTGGGTGGGTTGTGAAGACTAAATTCCTGCTGTTCCCGGAGATCACCTGTTACAGGTGAGTAACTATGCTATCTCCAGGAACAAGCAGGAATGTAGTCTTCACATATGGGGACTCCCTAGCTTTAGATGCCAGGGAGAAACCCCAGAAGTTGTGTGCCTCTGTGAAAGGGCTCCACTTTCCCCCATGGATCTCTGGCATCCAACCAGGGATGTTGGGTAGGAGTTGATTAGGTATGGAACAGGTGTTGGAGAACAGCCTGACCAAACAAGGCACCCGGCGGGAGTCCTTGTCCAAACAGTAATGGGCTGTGAAGGTATGAACCGAGGCCCAAGTGGCTGCTCGACAGATGTCGTCGATAGAAACAGAGTGCAGATGAGCCATTGAAGCTGCCATGGCTCTCACATTGTGAGCTGTGACATGGCCCTCCAGAGGAAGGTTCTTACTCTGATAGGTGAAGGAAATACACTGTGCAATCCAGCTGGACAGTGTTCTCTTGGAGACTGAAAGTCCCAAATGAGAAGGATCAAAAGCAACATAGAGTTGAGAGGACTTTCTATGTTGCTGTGTTCTTTGCAAGTAAAAGGCTAAAGCTCTTTTACAGTCCAAAGTATGACGATTCCTTTCTGCATTTGATGCATGAGGCCTTGGAAAAAATACAGGCAGGTAGACCACCTGGTTAAGATGAAAAGGCGAGACCACCTTAGGCATAAAGTGTGGATGAGTCCTAAGGACTACCTTGTCATGATGGAACCTTGCATAAGGTGGATCAGCCACTAGTGCCTGCAGCTCACTGATGCAACGTGCTGATGTGATTTCAATGAGAAAGATAACTTTCCAAGAAAGGAATTTCAAGGAGGTAGTAGCTAAGGGTTCGAAAGGTGGCTTCATGAGCTGGCCAAGAACCAAATTTAAGTCCCATGCCACCGGTGGTGGCTTAATGGGAGGCTTAGTTAGTAGAAGGCTTCTCATAAATCTTGCTATAAGAGGATGAGAGGAAATAGGTTGTCCATTTAAAGGCTTGAAAGAAGCCACAATAGCACTTAAATGGACTCTTACTGAGTTTGTTTTGAGTCCTGCATTGGATAAATGAAGGAGATACTCCAGCAATGATTCAAGTAGTATCGCAAGGGGGTTAAGATCCTTCTGCGAGCACCATATGGTAAACCGTTTCCACTTAAAAGAATAAGAGCATCTTGTGGAAGGTTTCCTAGAAGCATACAGGATATCCTTTACCTGCTGGGGGAGGTTAAGGTCCTGAAGATCTAGGCCTTCAGCAACCAAGCCCTGAGATGCAGTGATTGGGGATTGGGATGCTATAACATTCCCTCCTCCTGAGACAGGAGATCTGGAGCAGACCCTAAATCCAGAGAGGGAGCTTGAGAGAGATGTAGAAGCAGAGGGTACCACACTTGCCGTGGACAATGTGGAGCTATGAGGATCATACCACCTCTGTCTCTCTGAAGCTTGAACAGGGTTTTGGGGATCAGGGGAATGGGTGGAAAGGCATAAAGGAAGTCTTGACCCCAATGAAGGAGGAAAGCATCCTTGGCCTGAGAGCCCTGAGCTGGAATTCTGGAACAGAACCGGGGAGGTTTGGCATTCAATGGACTTGCAAAGAGGTCTATGTCCGGGGTTCCCCAAATTTGAAAAATCTTGGCCATCTGGTCTGCATGTAGAGACCATTCGTGTGGAAGCAGAACTCGACTGAGTCTGTCTGCCCAAGAGTTTTGGATACCTGGAAGATACACAGCCAAGAGATGAATCGGATGCTCTCTGGCAAGGGCCCATAGTCGCAAAGCTTCATTGCAAAGCGACAGAGAGCCTGTTCCTCCCTGCTTGTTCACGTAGAACATGGTTACTTGATTGTCCGTATGAATGAGGACTGTCTTGTAGCTGAGCAGGGTGTGGAACACTCGCAGAGCAAGGAAGATTGCTCTGAGCTCCAGAAGACTGATGTGTAGATGAGTCTCCTGTGGAGTCCAGGTGCCTTGGGTGGAGAGGTTTTGCAGATGAGCTCCCCAACCCATTGGTGAAGCATCTGTTGTGAGAGTTGCCTGGGGTAAAGGCTGCTGAAATGAGGACCCCAGCAACAGATTTTGAGTGGACTGCCACCAACGGAGGGACAAAATAAGACGATTTGTGTTTGCTATTCTGTCTGACAGGCATCCTGATGCCTGGGTCCATTGTGTGGATAAAGTCCACTGGGCTGCTCTCATATGGAGGCGAGCATAAGGAACCACATGCACAGTGGATGCCATGTGGCCTAGTAGTTGTAGCATTTCTCGAGCAGTGAGGTGAGGCTTTAGCACTGCTTGAGAGGCTAACTGCACCATGCGAAGGCAACGAGCCTGAGGAAGATAGGCCCTTGCTTTCCTGGTATCCAACAAAGCTCCTATGAACTCTAGAGATTGAGTGGGAGTTAGGTTGGATATGGGATGTTTATAACCAGACCCAAATACTGCAGGATACGCATTGTGCAGGATAGAGAAGTCCTGGCCTCTGACTCTGATAGGGCTCGAATGAGCCAATCGTCTAAGTAAGGGAAGACGAATATCCCTAGAGTGTGAAGAAATGCTGCTACTACTGCCATGCATTTTGTGAACACCCTGGGTGCTGAGGCCAGGCCAAAAGGAAGCACTCTGTATTGGTAGTGCTTTCCCTGAAAAAGAAACCGAAGGAACTTTCTGTGAGTTGGATGGATGAGAACATGAGTGTACGCATCCTTGAGATTTAGAGAACAAAGTCAGTCCTGGCTCTGAAGGTATGGCAGCAGAGTTCCTAGAGAAATCATTTTAAATTTCTCCTTGAACAGGAATTTGTTCAATTCTCTGAGATCCAAAATGGGTCTGTGTCCTCCTGTTTTCTTTGGTATAAGGAAATAGGGGGAGTAAAACCCTGTACCCTGTTGAAGAATGGATACCTCTTCTATTGCCCCTTGGGCAAGAAGCATGGTGACCTCTTGATCTAACAGGTTGATAAGAGAGGTCTGAGAATTGAACTGTCTTACCATTGTAGGTGGGGGCAAGTGGAGGAAGTGAAGCTTGTTCCCTTCTCTTATAATAGAAAGAGTCCAATGTTCTGCTGTTATTTGCCCCCATCTGGGGGCAAAGTGACATAACCTTCCTGGAATGGTGGAAGGTTCTGGTCCACTGAGAGCCAGGAAGGCTAAGTTCTCTAGATGGAAGTCAAAGGCCTTGAGGCGGCTGAGACTGCTGAGACGGTTGAGGCTTAATAGTCTTTGCTTTTCTCTGTTTGGGTGGTTGCTGAGTCTTCCGGACAGGCTGACCTGCAGAACGTCCCTGCTGATAAGAGGGATAAAATCTCTTCTTTTTGGAGAAGAATGGTTTTTTGAAAGATTTCTTTCTTGCAGGGTCAGCTGTGGCTTTGGATAACCTATCCAAAATGGAGTTATCAGCATCCAACTCATTGGCTTTTTCTTGCCAATTTTTGCCAAACAGATTTTCACCTGTACAAGGGATATTGTCCAGTTTGTCCTGGACCCAGAGCTCCAAATCGGATGCCTGGAGCCAGGCAATTCTACGTGCACCTATGGCAATAACAGAGGTTCTGCTTATGCATTCAAAACAGTCAAAGGCTGCACGATTGACAAATTTAGACACATCCTGGGCATGTTTAACCAGTGTGAGGAAATCCTGCCTCTTATCCTCAGGAAGAAGAGGGCTCAACACTTCTAAATCCCCTGTGACTTCCCTTAAGGAACATTGCCATATATAAAATATAGGAACTGATCCTGGCAGAGAGCATGGAAGCATGGAAGCCTGGAAGGTACGACGTCCAAAGGCATCCAAAGTCCTACACTCACGTCCTGGAGGGTTAGAGGCGTGCCTCTTTGCACTCCTGATGCTTCTCATTGCTGACTCCACTACAATAGAGTGGTGAGGCAATTGAGTCTTCTGGAAACCAGGACAAGGGGGGACCCTGTACATGGTATCCAGTCGACGGGAGTGAGGAGAAGTGGTTAGGGGGGTTTCCCACATTCTCAACATGAGATCATGTAAGATCTCATGGATAGGCAAGGTAGCTGCCTCTTTAGGAACTTTGGGATATTGCAAAATCTCCAATTCCTTTGCTCTGGGCTCTGTTTTAGGAGCCACAGTAATGGACAGACCTCAAGCCACCTCCCTGATGAAATCCTGGAAGGAGATATCTTCTGGAGGAGACATCCTCCGCTTGGGAGAGGAAGGCTCTTCAGGGAGAAGTATCCCGGTACCGACAGAACTGTCAGAATCCTCAGAGTCCTCCGAGGATTCGAAGTATCTTTATCTTTATCTTTATTGGTGACTTAATATACCACTCAGGCAAAATGCGTCAGAGCGGTGTACAATATGCAAAACAGCTGCAGGGAAGAAAGAAAAGAACGCCAAATATATGACAGGAAAGAATTAGGAGAAAAGGAGAAAGCTAAAGGGAGAAGAAAGGTAAAGGAAGAATAACTACAGAGAAGTCAGTGGAGGGGGGGGGAGGGGAAGGAGGTGGGGAAAAATCAAAAGCAAGACAAAAGAGGTAGGTCTTTAAGTGGGTCTTAAAGGCTTTCAGGGAAGGTTCCAGGCGGAGGTCCGGGGGAAGCGAATTCCAGAGACGGGGCCCAAGGAAATAAAAGGCAGAAGAGCGGGTGGATTCAAGGTGAGCCTGTGAGGGGGATGGTAGGAGCAAACGGTTAGCGTGGATGGAGCGTAGCGAGCGGTGGGGAGTGTGGAGATGGATCTGATCTGCGAGATAAAGAGGGGTACCTGAGTGGATAGATTTGTGAACGAAAGTGAGGACCTTATATTGAATGCGGAAGGGGACAGGAAGCCAGTGCAATCATATGAGAAGAGGAGTGACATGGTCGAAACGGGAAGAGCAGGTGAGAATGCGAGCTGCAGTGTGATGGACTCTCTGAAGGCGTTGTAATTGGGACTGGGGAAGACCGGCCAGGGAAGCATTGCAATAATCGAGACGGGTGACAACAAGTGAAAGGAGAAGGGTGGTCATGGACGAGAAAGAGAGGAAAGGACGGACAGAACGAAGTTGGCACAGAGTAGAGAAGCAATGTTGGACAACAGAAGAGATATGGGGTTTAAAGGATAAAGAAGAGTCGAGGGTAACGCCTAGGTATCGTAGGGAAGAGACAAGAGGGACAGGGGAAGAGGAAAGCACAGGGAAAAGAGACGGAATAGGACTGCCAGCAGTGAACCATATTGCGGAGGTCTTGGTGAGGTTGACATGCAAAAAGTTGGAAGAGAGCCATGAGGCCACGGTGGAGAGACAGTTGTTGAGAGGTGTAATGTCAGGGGAGGCAGAGTTTGTGTGATAGAGTAGAAAAATGTCGTCGGCGTAGTAGTGTGCAGATATACCCTGTTGTTGTACTAGAAGAGCGAGAGGAGCGAGAAAGACATTGAACAAGAGGGGGGCAAGAACAGACCCCTGTGGGACACCACAGGGAAGGGGAGTAGATGGTGAGGAGAGAGGACCAGCGGACACACAGAAGGAGCGACCCGAGAGAAAGGACTGAAACCAATGGAGGACGGTGCCAGAAAGACCTGCATCGAGTAGGCGTGAAAGGAGGGTGCGGTGATCAACAAGGTCAAATGCAGCAGAGAGATCAAGTGAGACAGCAATAGTGAAGAGACCGCGGTCGTGGGCAGAGTGAAGCTTATTAAGGAGGGAGAGAAGAACAGTTTCGGTGCTATAGCCGGGGCGGAAACCAGATTGGAGAGGGTGCAGGGTAAGTGAAGCTTCGAGATGTGAGGACAGCTGGGAGAAGACAAGTTTTTCAAGGAGCTTGGAGGGAAAAGGAAGGTTAGAAATGGGACGCCAATTAGAGGGGGAGGATGGGTCAAGGGAGCTCTTTTTCAGGACAGGGCGGATGATAGCGTGCTTCCAGGGGGTGGGGAAGATACCGGTGGGTAGGCTGTTGTTGATAATGGAGAGAAGATAAGGGGAAAGAGCCAGAGAGGGATCTAATAGCCAGCGGGAGGGAATGGGGTCAGAGGGATATGAGGTTTTACGAACGGAGTGAAAGACCTTGGAGAGGGTGGAGGCAGAAATGGGCTCGAAGGAGGACCACCTGTGGGAAAGAGGGGGGACACACTGAGAGGAGAGCAGAGTGGGAGAGGGAGGAGGAGTGGGCAGGGGATTGGGTGGAGGAGGGGAGAGGGGAGAGGGGAGAGGGACAGGAAGGGAAGGAAAGGCGAAGGGAAAGTATCTTAGAAGAGAAAAAAGCAGCCAAGACAGCTGGGTCAGGGGAAACAGGAGAGGGGGAAGGTGAGGAAAAGGAACGGGGGGCAGACAAGGAGTGAAGGACGGAATATAGCTGGCGAGAGGAGTTAGCAGATGTTGAGATAAGTGTAGAAAAGTAGTCCCGTTTTGCAGCGTGGAGGAGGGTGCGGTAGTGATGATAACAGGTTTGAAAACGGTTCAGCGAGGGGGGGGAGGGGTGCTTACGCCATAGTCTTTCAGCCTGGCGAAGGTATCGACGGTGGAGGGAAAGACCAGGGTGAAACCAGGGGTGACGGCGAGGGTGACGGGGGGCAGGACGTGATTGAAGGGGAGCTATGTTGTTAAGAGCAGAAGAAAGAGTATCATTCCAAGCATGGACCTGGGCATCAACAGAAAGAAGATGAAAATCAGAGGAGAATAGGGTGTCGGGGTAGGGAATCTGAAGTAGGGTGTCCGAGGTAATGCGGCGAGTAAGAACAGGGGGGGGGAGGGGTGGTGGGAGGAGGGGAGGGGGGAGAGTGTAGTGGGAGTGAGAGGGAAGAGAAAAGACAGTAGTGGTCAGTCCAAGGAAGGGATAGGGAAGAAAAGGAAGAGAGGGTAAAGGGAGTGGTCAGGGGAGAGATGAAAAGATCAAGAGTATGACCAGCAGAGTGGGTCGGAAAGGAAACGAGTTGTTGGAAGGAAAGGTCTGCTAGAAGCGAGAGAAAAGCATGATCACGGGAGGAGGAGGGAGAAGTGGCATGGATATTGAAATCCCCAAGGATCAGGAGCTGGGGGAAAAGAAGCAAGATTTCAGATATGGTTGAAAGGAGGGAGTCCCAGGTAGGGGAAGGAAGAGACGGCGGGGCATAGATAAGAAGAAAGTGGAGTGGTGGAGAGGAGTACCTTCTGTCCGGATGCTCTTGTAGAGCACGATACCGGTACCGGGGGGAATCGGTACCAGTGTATCAGTACCAGAAGACATGGCTTGACTGGGTGCCGGCAGTGCGGACACCGATGTCGATGCTATCGGTACCGGTACCGATGTCGGCACCGGGGCCAGTGCTGGTACCAGTTGAACCGTCTGACGCGTTGATGCCGCAAGGAGAGCCGCCAGACTGCATTCAATAGCCAGGAACCTCTAGTCTATCGATGCTGCCAATGCCTGGGTATCGGTACCGGAGAAGACTGCCGGTACCCCAGAGCATGGCACCAGTAGTTCTGCCGAGGTCAAGGTCTTGAGAACATCCTGGAGCCCCGATAATGCTTTGGAAGCCAAAGACTCCTGCCGGGGCAATTTTTCTGGTGCAGAACCCTCAAGGGCAACGCCAGAGGCATCTCGATGCTTAGAAGGAGATCTACCCTTTGAGGACCGGCTGGACTTATGTTTAGTTACCTGAGATCCATGGGAGGAAGACGAAGCCCTGGAAGATGTCGATGCCACAGAGGCTGCATCAGAGGGAAAGAGGGTGCTAAGTTTAGCAGCCCGGTTTTGTCGACCCCTTTTGGACATCATGGCGCAAGCCATACACTCCGAGATGGAGTGCTCAGGACCTAAACATTGCAGACACCACTCATGGGTGTCGGTGACGGATATGGTACCGCCACATTTAGTGCACTTCTTAAACCCGGAGGCGGGTTTTTCCATGATGGAAAAAATGTGGGGCCTAAGGCCCAAAATGGCGTGTGCACCTGAAAGTGAAAAATTTGGAAAAACCCCCCAAAAAACAAATATATATATATTTTTTTTTAATTTATTTTTTTTTTAAAGAAAGAAAGAAGAACCGGCGGTACCGGTGTAGCGTCAAGGAAGGCAGACGCGACCACAAAAAAAGAAGAAGAAGGAGGAATAATTTTCTGCGGTGACAGAAACGACGACCTACTGGCTCTGCAGAAAACGAAGAACTGGAGAGAGGCAGTTGGGAAAGGCGGGAAGGCAGCACACAGGCGCTGTGGGATGCTCCCAAAAGCTTTCTAATTGGATGCTGGGGGGCGTTCCCACGCAGGCTCTGTCGGTACCGACAATACCCATATGTGAAGACTACATTCCTGCTTGTTCCTGGAGATACTTCCTACTAACAGACTACCAAGGTCTCAGTCACACATGCTGAGCATGGATAGATCCTCACCAAGTATAGAATAAATTACTATAAACTAAAAATATGTAGACAAAACTAAACTGAAACCTAAGACGACAAACTCTGCATCTAATGCAACACTACAGAAATAGAAACAAAGATGCATTTCCCCTGTACTGTGCAAAATATAAAGATAGCAGATGTAGATTCCAAAAAGTGGCATGTCAAAATCAATTAACCAAAAATAAAATTATTTGATTTTTCTCATCATCTCGCTCCCAGTCTTCTGATTTCTGCTTTACTCTGTCTTCTCTTAACTCTGCTCTCAGGGTATCCTATTTGCCATTTTTTTCTCACCTCCTCACTTCCTCCCCTACACTTCTGACACTAGTCTTTCATTTTCAGCTTTCTTCCATTTATTTTTCTGCTTCTCTGTCCACTGAGATTTCACACCAGCTTCTCACCATTCAGTCCTCAACTTTCCTCTTTCTGACTGTTGCTACCTACAATTTTCTATCTCCCTCACCCATGGCCTCCTAGTTCCCTAAAGTTCCCAGCTTTATAAAGGAGAAAAACCTACCACCCGCCCATTCTTCTTGCCATGCCCCATTCCACTCCCTCCTCTACAACCAACATGTTTTCCACCAAAACATATTATCGGTAAAACCTCAGAGCAGAGCATTAGCAGTAAATATGAGAGACTGAGATCATAATCCACATAATCTGGTTTAGAAGTGCGTTTCATGACTGTCATGCTATGCGCAGAACTAACCCATTTGGAGAAATTGCCCCACAAGCTCTCTCATATGTATCACCCAATTAGGACTAGCCCCAGAGTTGGTTCAAGGTGTTGGTACCCTAGGCAAATCTCTAGCCCCCTGGACTGATATAAGCTATTGTTTAGCTTTGAATGCCCTGCTCTTTGCCCCCCTCCACAAGACGTTTCCACCCTAAGTGATCGCCTAGTTTGACCAATGGTTGTCTCAGAGCTGCCCGCCATATATATGATCCCTCCATACACAACCCCCATTCCCAGAGCCTCCAACTATATACGTACATGATCTCCCCACATACATCCCCTAGTCCCAGGGCTTCCCATCATATATATAATCCCTCCATATATATCACCCCAGTCCCAGAGCCCCTATACACACGCAACCTTCCCATATACATACATCCCCCAGTCCCAGAGCCCCTATACACATACATCCCCCAGTCACAGAACTTCCAATCATACACCTCCACACCACTGCATGTTGCAGTCCCTATGGGCTGCATTAAAAACCAGCTCCCTCCAGTAAAGCTCCAGCTACCTCCCGACTTCCCACACAAACTGTGACCAAGCATGCGCACAGAAGCAGCCTCCTATTCATGCTTCCTCCTTTGCGGGATCATGGCAAACCAGAAGTGAACAGTCTTTCTGAAGAGGCAGCTTGCCTTGCCATAGAGGAGTGTCCAGCATGCCGCAATGAATTCTTCAGCATCAGCAACTATGCTGCACTGAGGCACTCCTTCCTGGTGATCCACAGTGAATAACTACAGCAGAAATACCTACTTTTAAATTGCTGGTTTAAAGTTTCCACCGGCAGCATCCTGGCCAGAGGAAAGCAAGGCAGGCTGACTGAGAACCGGCCAGTTGGTAACCCTATATGCCCCATTCTCGCTCTCTCCTTCCCCAGCCTCTAACATATTTACCCTTTCTCTCCATCTTTGCTCCATGCCCAAAGTTCAGCATCTCTCCCTCTCTTCCTATGACCTGCATCCAGCATCTTCCTAGCTTCCCAGGACCGCACCAAACTAAAAATGCAGCCTAAAAATGGCATTCTTTCCCACCCAGCTTTGTACTGAAACTTGCTTGTCAGGCTTCTTCGAAACCCAGTGATATCAGTACCCCTTCTGTACTTGTGCCCTGTGCGGCTGCACCACTCTTACAACCCTCGGTATGGCCTCTGTCTCTTCCGTTCCCTTCTATTCTGTATCCAGTATTCCACTTCTCTTTCCTAGTGCCTCATAGTTCAGCATCTCTTCTTTTCTACTCCACATAGTAGAACATTTCCCCTTGCTCATGCCTTTTTTTTTCCCAGAAGTACCTCAAGGAAACTTACATTCAGGTACAGTAGGTATTTTCCCGACCCCAGGGAGCTTACAATCTAACAGGCCAATGCAGAAAGCTAGCACCGACTTTACAAGCTCCTAATGCCATGTTTAAGCACTTTTAACGATCTGCAAATGCAGGAAACAGACAAACGCCAGTGGAAAACCTAGCACCCAACTAATTCAACACGTATTTAAATGAACTTGAATTATTTAAATCTATTATAATTAGCTGGGCTGGTATGCAAATCATAGCTATGCCCAATGCAGAAACAGGTGTAGAAGATTTCGCAACCAGCCACAGCGCCAATGTTTTTACTTCAGGGTCTGAGTAGAAGTAAACCTCTAACATGTGCCCCCGACAGTATTTTGATGGCACCAGGTGCTTTCCCGATGCCTAGATCATCTCAGATGTTCAGGCATCAGGAAAAGCCCCTGATGCCATCAAAATACTGTTGGGGGCCGTACCCCACAATAAAATGATCTCTGGTGGTCCAGCAGCCCAGATTCCACCTCTGACAGTACTTTGATGGCATCGGGAAAGGCCCCTGATGCCATCAAAATAACTGCCCCCTCAATAAAATGATCCCTGGTGGTCTAGTAGCCCCTTCCCCTCCCCCCCATTAAATAAAAAAAACTATTGGTCTAGAGGCCCCTACCTGGTAGTCTGGCAGCCCCCAAATTCACCTTAAGTGGGAACGCTGCCTACGCGCTCCCATTCTGCGTTGGTCATCTTGCAAAATGGCAGTGTCTGGCCTCCAGGGTGAGGTCAGACTGCCATATAAGATAGATTATGCCTTATAGGACAGTCTAACCTCATCCAGTGCATCCCAAGATGCATAGCGCGGGGCCAGCACCGCCATTTTGCAAGATGGCCGATGCGGGAGCGTGTAGGCAGCGCTCCCGCTTAAAGTGAATTTGGGGGCCACCAGACCACCAGGCAGGGGCCTCTAGACCAACAGGTTGTTTTTAATTTAATGGGGGGGGGAAGGGGCCACTAGACCACCGGAGATCATTTTATTGTGGAGTACGGCCCCAGACAGTATTTTGATGGCATCGGTGGCATTTCTTGATGCCATCAAAATACTGTCGGGGTTGGGATCAGGGCCGCTGGACCACTAGGGATCATTTTATTGTGGGGTATTTTGATGGCATCAGGGGCTTTTCCTGATGCTGAGATAGTAACATAGTAAATGACGGCAGATAAAATCCAGTATGGTCCACCTAGTCTGCCCAGTAAGATGGCAAGAGTAGGTGCAGCTGCCACTCCCTGCAGGCCACCCCCTCCCCATGTCTTTGTTTTAGAGGTGAACCCACTGCTCCGTGTAGGACACCCCTGTATGTTGAGAAATTAGTTAAGTTTATTTTGAGTTTATCCTATTGCTGTAAAAGGATCCACTGTATCTGTCCCATGCCATTTTGAATTCTGCCACTGTATTTGCCCCCACCACTTCCATCGGGAGGGCATTCCAAGCATCCACCAACCTTTCAGTGAAAAAGTATTTCCTGACATTGCCTTTCAATTTACCCCCTTGCAGCTTCATGTTATGCCCTCTAGTTTTACAGCTTCCCCGTCTTTGGAAGAGGTTTGTTTGTTCATTACTTCTCTTTCACTATTTAAAGGTCTGAATCATATCTCCCCTGTCCCTCCTCTCCTCCAGAGTGTACATATTTAGGTCTTCAAGTCTCTTCTCATAAGGCTTCTGACGCAGGCTCCAAATCATTTTGGTCGCCTTCCTCTGAACAGTTTCCAGTCTTTTTATATCCTTTGCAAGATACAGTCTCCAAAACTGAACACAGCATTCCAGGTGAGGCCTCACCAGTGACTTATACAATGGCATTAGTAACTCTTCCTTTCTGCTGGTAATTCCTCTTTGTATGCAACCCAACATCCTCCTGGCTTTTGCCACTGCCTTGTCGCACTGTTTTGCCACCTTGAGATCCGCAGAAATAATCACACCAAGGTCCTTCTCTCCTGGTCCGTGCACACCAACCTCTCGCCCCCTATCGCATACATTTCCCCTGGATTTCTGCTTCCCAAGTGCATGACACTGCACTTCTTTGCATTAAATCTTAACTGCCAAGCATTAGACCATTCTTCCAGCTTTTGTAGATTTTTCCTCATGCTATCCACTCCCTCAGGCGAGTCCACTCTGTTGCAATTTTTTGTGTCATCTGCAAAAAGACAGACCTTTCCATGCAGTCCTTCAGCAATATCACTAACAAATACATTGAACAGTGCTGGGCCCAGGACCGAACCCTGGGGCACCCTGCTAATCACCCTCCTTTCATCCGAGTGAGCTCCATTTACCATCATCATTTACGATCATCCCCCAATGCCATGTTTATGTTGTTTATGTTTATTATATTTGATGTACTGCCCTTCATTTTAAAAAAACAGAGCAGTGTACAATTTCCAAAATAAAAGAGTGGCCTAATGGCCGAGAAAGTGAAAAGAAGAGGATAGTTTAACCAAGCATACCAGACAAGAGGAATAGACAACACAAAAAAAAAGAAAATGGGATCACATAGGGGGGGCAGGGAGGTCAAATGCAGAGGAAAATAGATGGGTTTTTAAGCGAATTTTGAAAGTATGGTGATCTTGTTCCAATCTGAGGGAGGTGGGTTATGAGTTCCAGAGTGTGGGTCCAATAAAGAAAAAGGCAGAGGTACGGGTTGACTGCAGGTGGGCACGGGAAGGAGAGGGGAGGTGAAGGCGATTTATGTGCGCAGACCGGAGAGAATGGCTAGGGGTGTGAAATTGAATGAGCTCTGCCAGGTACTGAGGGGTATGGGTTTAGATAACCCAATGAACAACAGTAAGGAGGTTATAGTGCATACAATAATCTGTTGGGAGACAGTGAAAGTGAATAAAAAGGGGGGTTACGTGGTCCTGATGAGTAGAGTGGGTAATAATGCGTGCTGCTGTATTTTGGATACTTTGTAGTCTGTGCGATTGGGACTGTGGAATACCAGCAAGGGCAGAGTTACAGAAGTCAAGACGTGACATAACAAGAGACAACATAAGAGTGGTTAGAGCCTGTGGAGTAAGAAAGGGATGAAGAGCACGTATCTGATGGAGAAAAAAGAAAGAGGTTCTAGTGACATGAGAAATATGATCACGGAAGGAGAGATCAGGGTCAACACCAAGGTAATGAAAGCAGGACACCAAGGGGATGGGGGAGCCAGAAAAGGAATGGACTACCTGAGGGCAAGGACTGCCAAGAGTGAACCAAATAGCATGTGTCTTGGACAAGTTTAGGTGCAAACAATTGGTGGTTAACCATTCGACAATAGAAAGGAGACAGGAATTAAGTGGGGAGAGATCCGGCTGAAAGTGGCAAGAATGATGAAGGAAAACAAGGTCATCAGCATAGTAGAAAGCAGATACTCCAAACTGTTGTAACAAAAGAGCAAGAGCCTCCAGGAAGATATTGAACAGGAGGGGAGCCATTACTGAACCTTGGGGGACACTACAATGCAAAGGGATAGGACCAGAGGAGACAGCTGGAGTGGATTGAGAAAGGATAGAGTAAGACTGAGAGAAGAGATAAGAATAAAACCACCGATAGACAGTGCCACGAAGACCCTCACGCAAACAGGAAAGAAGAAGAGAATGATCGACAAGATCAAAAGCTGCTGAGAGATCCAAGGACACCGCCACCGAAATGTCACCACGATCATGAGCAACGTGTATCTCATTAAGGAAAGCAAGAAGAAGCATTTCTACACTATGGCCTGGGTGAAAAGCAGATTGACGGGGGTGGAGGAAGATGGTGGTATCCAAATGATGGGATAGCTGGGCAAAGACGGCTTTTTCAAGTATTTTGGAAAGAAAAGGGAGGTTAGAAACCTGACGATAGTGAGCAGGGACAAGAGGGTCAAGTGAAGGCTTTTTGAGAATAGGACAAATGAGGGCATGTTTCCAGAGATGGGGAAAGGTACCAGATGAAAGGCTAGTGTTAATCATGGTGAGGATGGTGGATGGGAGGAGCAAGGGAGGGTGTGAGAAGCCATGATGAGGGTATAGGATCAAGGGAGCAGGTGGTCTTGTGGGAGGAAGAAATCGATTTAATAAGTTCAGAGATGGAAAGTGGGTGGACTGAGACCCAGACGTGTGAAAACGGAGAGACAGGAGGGGAGGAGGAGGAAGAGGGGAGGATATTGGGGGAGGGCCGTATGGCAATGATGCTCTAAGGTCAAGGATCTTTAAGTTGAAGTAGGAAGCCAGTTGCGAAGGGCAAGGAGTCATCGATGAGGATACAGGATTGGAATTAGGCTGGAGTGCTATGAGTGACCTAAGAACTGTATAGCGATGTCGAGTGTGATTTGCGGCAGAGGAAATTGCAGTGGAAAACTATGCTTGTTTGGCATGGTGGATCTGGACACAGTAATGGGAGTGATGCTCCTTGAAGGACTGTAGTGCGGGTGGTGAACATGTTTTCCTCCAGATTCGCTCTGCATGACAAAGTTAGGAGCGAAGAAGGTGAAGGCCAGAATGAAACCAGGGCTGTGAGAGATGGTGACATGGAGGGTGGGGCTGTAGTGGTGCCAAATGGTCCAGGGCACCAGAGAGACGAGAGATCCAATGAGGTCCTCAGCAGCTGGGAAGAGCTGGAGGGTAAGGGGAGTGATCCGATGGAAAGAACACACTTGAGTTGATGGTGAGGGGTTAGAGGGATGAGGGGAGAAGGTAGGGCAAGATGACTGAAAGAGACATTGGAAGATTAGACAATAGTGATCGGTCCAAGGTAGTGGTGTAGAGCATAGATGATGTAGTAGAAAGACAGAATCAGATGGAGAAATAATCAAGTCGAGGGTTATGACCGGCTATGTGAGTTGGTATGGTGACATGCTGTATGAGGGACAGATCTTGAAGGAAAGAGATAAAGGAGTGATCTCTAGAGGAAGAAGGTGAGTCAAGGTGCAGGTTAAAATCCCCTGCAATTACTAAAGAGGAAGAGGTGGACAGAGAGTTAATTGAAGACATACGCAGCATTGCTAGGAAAGGGGAAGTGCTACTGATAGGAGATTTCAATATGCCAGATGTTGATTGGCACATTCCTGCTGCAGTATCATCTAGAAGTAAGGAGATCCTGGATTCTCTACAGGGAGAACTATTCAGGCAATTGGTAACAGACCCCACACGTGAAGGGGCCATACTGGACTTGGTGCTTACCAATGGTGAAAGTGTTTCTGATGTTGTAGTGGGAGATCATTTTGCATCCAGTGATCACCAGATGGTGTGGTTCAGTATTAGGACTAGGGCTGTTAGAATCCATTCCAAGGTGAGGATCTTAGACTTTAGGAAGACTAATTTTGCGAAGATGGGCCAATACCTCAGGGAGTCGTTAGTGGGATGGGAACAGCTGGGGGATGTAGAAAAACAGTGGGCAAAACTGAAAGGGGGTATTTTAAGGGCAACCAACCTTTTTGTTAAAATGGTAAATAAAGGCAAAAGGAACAGGAGACCGCTATGGTTTTCGAAGGAAGTAGCTGAAAAAGTGAAGAAAAAGAGGGAGGCCTTCATGAAATACAAGAGATCACAGAGAGAGCAGAAGACAGGCATCTGTATTTGGAAAAACTTAGAGAAGCTAGCAAAGTAGTCAAGAAGGCAAAGATTCAAAAGGAGGAGGAAATAGCCAATGCAATAAAATGGGGGGATAAGACATTTTTCAGATATATTAGTGAGAAGAGGAAGGGCAAAAGTGGTATTGTCAGACTCAAGGGTGCAGGGGGGTGGAATATGTAGAAGCTGATAAGGATAAAGCGGAATTGCTTAACAAATATTTTTGTTCTGTGTTCACAGATGAAGAACCAGGAGAAGGACCTCAGAAAACACCCACAAATAAGAACAGAAGCGAGGGACATCTTGAACTATTTTCAGAAGACTGTGTTCGTGAGAAACTAGCTCAACTTAAAGTAGACAAAGCGATGGGACCGGATGGGATACACCCTAGAATACTGAGGGAACTTGGGGACGTTCTAGCAGCTCCACTGACTGACATTTTCAATGCCTCGTTGGAGTCAGGAGTGGTGCCAAAGGACTGGAGAGAGGCTCATGTGGTGCCTTTACACAAAAGCGGAAGTAAGGATGTGGTTGAAAACTACAGGCCGGTTAGTTTAATTTCGGTGGTGAGTAAATTATTGGAAACGCTGCTGAAAGAGAAAATAGTGAGGTTTCTGGAGTCCAGCGGATTACAGGATCCGAGGCAGCATGGATTCACCAGAGGCAGGTCTTGTCAGACAAATCTGATTGATTTTTTTGACTGTGTGACCAGGGAGTTGGACCGAGGGAGAGCTCTAGATGTGGTGTATTTAGATTTCCGTAAAGCCTTTGACACTGTTCCTCACAGGCAACTTATAAACAAACTGAGCACCCTAGGGATGGACCCTAAAGTTACTGCTTGGGTTAGAAATTGGTTGGGTGGGAGGCGACAAAGAGTACAAGTAAATGGAGCTCACTCTGAGGAGAAGGATGTTACCAGTGGTGTGCCCCAGGGATCTGTCCTTGGTCCGATTCTTTTTAACATCTTTGTTAGTGATATAGCGGAAGGGCTGTCGGGTAAGGTTTGCCTCTTTGCGGATGATACCAAAATCTGCAATAGAGTAGACACCCAGGAAGGGGTAGATAACATGAGGAGGGATCTAGCTAAGCTTGAAGAATGGTCTAGAATTTGGCAGCTGGGATTTAATGTTAAAAAATGTAAGGTCATGCATTTGGGCTGCAGCAATCCAAGGGAGCAATACAGTATAGGAGGTGAAGTACTTTTGTCCACTAAAGAAGAGCGGGGACCTAGGCGTGGTTGTGTCTGATGATCTTAAAGTAGCTAAACAGGTGGAAAAGGCGACAGCAAAAGCTAGAAGGATGCTTGGGTGCATACGGAGAGGAATGGCTAGCAGAAAAAAGGAGGTGATAATGCCTCTGTATAAGTCTTTGGTGCGACCTCATTTGGAGTATGGTGTGCAATTCTGGAGACCGCACCTTCAAAAGGATGTGAACAGGATGGAGTCGGTGCAGAGGGTTGCTACCAAAATGATTAATGGGCTTCATTATAAAGCATATGAGGACAGACTTAAGGATCTTAATATGTACACACCTTAGAGGAAAGGCGGGATAGAGGTGATATGATTGAGATGTTTAAATACCTCCGTGGCATAAATGTTCAGGGAGAGAGCCTCTTTCAATTGAAAGCAAGTTCTGCTACGAGGGGACATGGGATGAGGGTGAAGGGAGATAGATTCAGGAGTGATATGCGGAAATATTTCTTTACGGAAAGAGTAGTGGATCCGTGGAATAGTCTCCCAGTGGAGGTGGTAGAGATGAGGACAGTAACTGAATTCAAGAAAGCATGGGACCAACACAGAGGATCTCTAAAGGCAAAAAGTGGACTGTTGTAGTTGTTATGGAAGGACAGACTAGATAGGCCATGTGGTCTTTTTCTGTCGTCATATTTCTATGTTTCTATGTTTCTAAATGAGGATACTTCAAGGATAAGTCTGAGATAGTCAATAGAAGTGAATAAAAGAGGTGAGGGCGGAGGGCTGGAGGAGAATAAACAACCAGAACATACAATGCTGGAGAGGTCTGGAGGTGGAGGAGAAGGGCTTCCAGATAGTGTAGCAGCGGAGAGACTTGTGTGAAGGGAAGAGAAGAATGGACAAGAGCTACAACGCCACCGCCTGTATGGCCTGTGCGGGGAACAGAGATGGCAGCAAAGTCAGGAGGGAGACAGTGCACAAGAAAAGCATCCTTCCCCTCTTTGAGCCATGTTTCAGTAAGCAGTAAAAGATCTAGGGATTCTTGGACAGTGAGGTCTTGTACCAGAAGAGTTTTCGCTCTCAAGGAACGACAATTAAGAAGCCCCAGTTTGATGGGGAAAGGTTGTGAGACAATCACGGAAGCAGAGGCAGATTGACAGGTAGGTGGCAGACGCATGAGGAGATTTTCAGGGCAGCGAAACAGAGCCATCAGGCTTGAAAGAGGGAGCCGAGCGGAGGGTACAACTTCCCCATAGTACTGGAATGGGGGCCATGAGGAACCCAGCCAGTGCCGTTGCAGGGAAAGCTGCAGCAGTGGAGGCAAAAGGGGAGAAGAAAGTGCACCTACCTGAGGCAGAAAGGGCTGCTGGCTGGAGGAAAGCTGGGAAACGAGCCAAAGGAGGACACAAAGTGTCCAAATAGCAAATCTTGACCAGACGCTGATGCCTATGCAGCTGGAGCCAGCAGCGCTGTATCTTTATAGTGCTGGAAGAGCAGGTTACCTTGTTGAACGCGGTCGCGTCACTTCTGGGGGGGACGGAGCCACTAACAGTGAATGTAGGGCAGACCTAAGGAAAGCTTGCAACAATATAGTCAAAACAACAAAGCAAAGCATGAAAGGCATAGAGATGGACGCCGCTGGCGCTGTATCTTTATAGTACTGGAGGAGCAGGTTACCTTGTTGAATATGACCGCGTCACTTCCGGGGGTGGGGGGGTGGAGCCACTAACAGTGAATGCAGGGCAGACGTGAGAGAAGAGAAACACAAAACTTGCAACAGTACAGTCAAAACAACAAAGCAAAGCATGAAAGGCACAGAGGTGGATGCTGCTGGCGCTGTATCTTTATAGTGCTGGAGGAGCAGGTTACTTTGTTGAATGTGGCCGCGTCACTTCTGGAGGGGTCGGAGCCACTAACAGTGAATGCAGGGCAGACCTGAGGGAAGAGAAACACAAAGCTTGCAACAGTACAGTCAAAACAACAAAGCAAAGCATGAAAGCATCAAAATACTGTCAGAGCTGCTATGCAAATTAGCCATGTGGTGCCGAGAGCCAGCCAAATTAGCACAGACTTCTGCGCATGTGTTTGGCTTGCTCTCACAAGTTTAACACTGAGATGGCTCATTTGCATGTGCATGGTTAAAACAGGGGTCATTTTCATGCCCTATATTTGCTGCTTCTGGTGTTAAAAAATATGCAGTCGGGCCGCGTTAAAATCATCTTCGGCGCTCGTCTAGCACCAGTTTTCTGCATCGACCTGTAAGTTTGTACCTGAGGCAATGGAGAGTCAAGATGACTTGTCCAAGATCACAGGAAGCAACAGTGTGATTTGAGCCAGGCTTCCCTGGTTTTCAGCCCACTGCTCTAACCATTTGGCAGCTGCTCTGTGTCCTTCTCTATCCTACCACCCCCACAGGCATCCAGCATTCCCCTTCCTTCCTCATCCCCTCCTCCAATGTTCAGCATCTCTCTTTCTTGGCCTCCCCCTCCTGCTAGGCCTGTTCCCACCCCTCATCACTACTGTTGCTACCATCCAGGGCTGGTGCAAGGCAATGAAGCACCTTAGGTGAACCTCATCTGTTACGCCCCCCTTTGCCACCCCTCTCTGGCCTGAAAGCGACAGCAATAGCCCCATGGTGCTTATCTTCAAGCTTCAGTGCCATGGGGACGTTCACTTCCACCGCTCTCCACCACCCGATGCCAATTACTGTGCGTAAAGCATGTGCAAACAAGGAAATCAGCATTGCACTTAACACAGGTGTACTTACCCATTGAGATGGCAATAAGTGCACTCGCGCTAACAGCAACATTCGCAGTTAGTGCACACCAGTGATGCCTGCGCTGTGATGTGTTACAAATGCCCACACTCTGCTCCTAACCCGCCCAGTCAACGCCTCATCATGTGCTAAGCAGTGAGCTTGGGGTTTTTACCATACAGCCATGCAGTAGCAGAATGGCAGATTAGTGTATAATACGGTAAATCCCATGCTAACCGTTGGCGCACTTTGATAAACATGCCTATAAGTGAATGGTAGATAATGCAATGCAGTCAGCTATACCTCTTGAGATGTTGATAACTGCTCCATATTATTGGCTGTGTTAACAGTTAACACCCAGTAACTTCCTTTGTGTCAACCATAAAAACCTCCTTCCCTGCCCATTCCATACTAGGTGATAAATATAGGAATCATCACATGCTAATTGTTAAGGTACTGCATTAAGTGAATTATTTACTAAAAGGGCGCTAAGGTGTTGTATTTAATCCTAGCCCCCATCAGCCATTTCTAGTCCTATCCTAGACCCCATCGACCCATTTCCCATCCTAGCCCTCCCATCAGCCATTTCCAAACCTATCCTAGCCCCCCAGCAGCCCATTTCCAGTCCTAGCCTCCCCATCTGCCATTTCCAGTCCTATCCTAGCCCCCCATCAGCCCATTTCCAGTCCTATCCTAGCACCTCCATCAGGCCATTTCCAGTCCTAGCTCTCCCATCAGTTATTTCCAGTCCTATCCTAGCCCCCCACATCAGCCTATTTCCAGTCCTAGCCCCTCATCAGCCCATTTCCAGTCCTAGCCCCTCATCAGCCCATTTCCAGTCCTAGCCCCTCATCAGCCCATTTCCAGTCCTATCCTAGCCCCCATCAGCCTATTTCCAATCCTAGCCCCTCCATCAGCCATTTCCAGTCCTATCCTAGCTCCCCATCAGTCCATTTGCAGTCCAAGCCCCCCATCAGCCCATTTACAATCCTAGCCCTCCCATCAACCATTTCCAGTCCTATCCTAGCCCTCCCCATCAGCCCATTTCCAATCCTAGCCCCCCATCAGCAATTTCCAGTCCTATCCTAACCCCCCATCAGCCCATTTCCAATACTAGCCCCCATCAGCCCATTTGCAGTCCAAGCCCCCATCAGCCCATTTCCAGTCCAAGCCCCCCATCAGCCCATTTCCAATCTTAGCTCCCCATCAGCTATTTCCAGACCTATCCTAGCCTCCCCATCAGCCTATTTCCAGTCCTAGCCTAGCCCCCCATCAGTCTGTTTCCAGTCCTAGCCCCCTATCAGCCTATTTCCAATCTTAGCCCCCCATCAGCCATTTCCAGTCCTATCCTAGCCCACCCCCATCAACCCATTTGCATTCCTAGCCCCCCATCAGTCCATTTTCAGTCCAAGCCCCCCATCAGCCCATTTCCAGTCCTAGCCCTCCCATCAGCCCATTTCCAGTCCTATCCTAGTCCCCCCCATCAGCCCATTTCTAATACTAGCCCCATCAGCCCATTTACAGTCCAAGCCCCCCATCAGCCTATTTGCATCAGTTATTTCCAGTCCTATCCTAGCTCCCCCCCATCAGCCTATATCCAGTCCTAGCCCCCATCAGCCCATTTCCAGTCCTATCCTAGTGCCCCCCATCAGCCCATTTCGTATTATCCTAGCCCCCATCAGTCTATTTCCAGTCCTAGCCCCCCCCATCAGCCATTTCCAGTCCTATCGTAGCCCCCCCCATCAGCCCATTTGCAGTCCAAGCCCCCCATCAGCCCATTTCCAATCCTAGCCCCCCCCCCCCCACCAAAGAGCCCTGTGGCTGTCCAACTGGCTTTAGAGGGCTCCCGGCAGGCCCCGGCTCACCTCTCTACAGCCGCCAAAGTGAAGAGCACCGTTTTTCTTCACTTTGGCAGCTGTGTTCTAATGTAGGCTGTTAGCACACCGGAGATCAAAGAACATTTTCTGTGTCCTGGCACTAAGCGCACCAGCGGCCTATATTAGAACACAGCTGCCGAAGTGAAGAAAAACAGCACTCTTTACTTTGGCGGCTGTAGAGAGATGAGTCGAGGCCTACCAGGAGCCGCAGTAGAGAGGTGCACCGGGGTCTGCCGAGAGACGAACAGCATGTGTAGGATGTTGTTGATGCGGGGTCCTGTGCGAACAACATTTTTGCACAATGGACAGGCTGGCCCTGACCATCGCTATATCTAGCTGTAGCTGAGACTGCAAAAGAGCCAAGCTGGAGGTGACCAGATTGCTGAGGGTGCAGCTGCACAGAGAAATGAACAGCTGGCTCTGTGTAGTAAGAGACTCTTCCTACAGAATGGAAGGTTTGTAGCCCAACACGATCATAAACTCAACTTCCAGAAATAGAAACTATAGCAGATGGATAACTGTGCATGGCATCCAAAGACTTTGGCAGGATTCGAGAGCCCTGCAGGAGGAAATTAGAGGCTTGAAGGCCAAATGGCAATCTGTAATGAATGGTGACATTTTTGATCTATGCACCTTTAAACAAACTGAATGACTACATGACCAATGCACCAAATCTTCATTCATACTGTTGATTTTTAGTGGTGAAGCATGCCCAAGGGGTGGTGGGGGGGGGGGGGCAGACAAACTAGAACTACTTTAGGAGGAGGAGAATGCAGAAGTATGAGGCACTTCAGCAATCACATTGAAATGTATTGGTAAGTTAACAAATAAGTCTATCCCTGCTTAGGCTGCTTGCATTCAAAGGACAGAAATAAAGAGGCTAGGCAAAAATGTTTGCAGAATTACACATGAAGAAAAAAATGCAGAAGTTTGCTGATAGCACAGAAAGAGCCCTGAGAAAGAGAGAGGGGCTATGACAGCACTGTTTTTGTCTCAGTCCTATAGGAAATTAAGAGGGGCATTTTCAGTGGTGGCATTGCCATTTTAAATACAAATATTTAATGCCGAAGCTGCATCTGGCCACCGGCATTGCATATCTGGTTTGTCCGGTTAGCTCATTAGCTAACTGGTCAGCGGCATTATTCAGCTGCTGAACGGATAACTAAACCTAAACCAGCTAAAGTTAGGACAGCTGTCCTAAATTTAGCCAGTTAGGGTTAACTGGCCAACAGCTCAATATCACCGCTGACTGCTCCTATTTCACCCCAACACTAGTCAGCTTGCATTGGGGTATACAAACAGGGTAGAAATGGATATTCAGCGGCACTAAATGGTTTAGTTCTATTGAATATCCCACTGACTGCAGTTTAACCGGTTAGAAAGTCTACTAACCAGCTAAATCACTTTTAATATACCCCCCTAAGAGTTTTGTAAAAATCTCTAAGCTCTGTGCATAGTGAGTAGCACTGAGCAGGACTGCACTGCTGAGTGAGGGTAGAAGGGAAAGAAAACCAGGCAGGGCAGGGCGCTGGTGTCAGCTAGATGAGGCAGGGACAGGCTGTAAGTACAGCGGGGCTTTCCACCTGTCCCAAAGTTTTGGCATTAGCAAATACATTGTATAACTCTCTTCTATTTCATTCTTTTGAGGTAGTAATACACTTTTGTCCTCCTTACCCTCCCCCTCCCCCTAATCCTAGACACAGCATGCCTGAGTGACTTGGGTACCCCTTTCTCAGTCCAGAGGGCTGGAGAGAGGCTTTCACTAGCACTTAACCTTAGTGTTGCTGTGTGGCCTGCAGGGGTCATCACAGTATCGGCAGCTATGTTCTCTCTTCCTAGGACTTAAATGTGACCTGTATGGAGCAACTGAACCTAGCCAACCCCTGACAGGAGGCTCAAACTCAGCCCAGTATTGCTTTCTTAAACTGATGCTTGAACCTCTCAAGTCAGAGCTGCCCTGCTACTCTGGGTGATAATGGGGCATCTGTGTCTGGAAGGATGGGTTTAAACTTTTCACACAGTCAGTGCATTTTTCTAGCAGAAAAGGTGCCGGCACTCATTTGTATAGCTCTTTCATTAATACATGAAGACCACGGGTCACTTTTAGCAGGCAGTGAAAAAGGTGCTGGTACGCCATATCTTCACGTGCCCCCGTCAAAAAGTCCGGCAATCATAAACGTCAAGAACCCATTTTAGAAAGTAGTTTCTTCACATAGTTCCCAGAAATCTGTCCCCAACTAGAAAAAAAAGTAACTCCTCTTCACAACATGCAATCTATTTCTTTATTTTATTTTGTACTTCTAATGTAAATAAATGATCCCATGATGCAGCGAGATAGCAAAACGCTATCAGTATCTGATGTGGTGTACAAATAAATGTTGACAACTTTCCTAAAATGGGCAGAGACTGTAGCAGCAGCTTCTGTTAAATGATGACTAAATTAAAAATATCAAACTCAAAAGCTTTATTTACGGACTTGAAATACACCCGAAGACACTAAAACAGGAAGGATCAATATTTTTGCCTCTGAAGTTCTCAGATATCTTTTCCTCCTGAAAAAATCCTAATAAAAATGAAAGTGACCACTGAGAAGTACAATTTTTAGTAGTCTTAACACTAATTGGAGAAAATGTATTTGTAGAGCATTTGTATAACAGGTTTTGCACAGCAGCATAAGGTGCCGGCACATGCTGTTCATTCACAGATTCTTATCTTCAGTTCAAGAGAAGTGAGGATTCTAATCTGGAGAAGAAAGCGCTTGGGTGGTCTTTCCCTTCAAAACGCTAGGTGAGTGATAGCAATATAATGTTTTTTTTCTCTTGTGGATGGAGAAATCTTACATGTGATCTACATATACGAGGAAGGGGATAGAAGTTAAAACGTGCTTAGTTAAATCATGGGCTGCCAGCTTTTTGAGAGAGAAAAATGTGCCGCCTCCCAAGAACTGCAAAAATGGCGGCAACTCCCGCAAGCTACATGGTGATGGTGGTGGTAGCGGTAGCGAGCGAAGCGGCAGGGGGCCAGGGAAGAGTATAAGAGTTTGCCCTCTTCGGCCTCCATTGAGCCATAGCCCCCTCTTAAACTTTCCTTATTTTTAGAGTTTATAAGCCAGTTCCAGCTATTCATTAGTCTTCATCAATACATGTTTCCTTCTCGTCTCTCCGGGCCAGTCCAGGAACAAGAGGGTTGTCAATCTTCTCCAGCAACTGAGGACTGAAAAACTAAAGTTTTGTAGAGGTGGTATCTGGCTCCCCCTGCTGGCCAACCCTCAGTCTTTCAGTCCTCAGCAACTGGAATGGACGGAATCCTGGCTGGCTCCCGAGAAAGCCCTTTAGAGTGGAGAGATTTCTTTCTTTTGCTTTCAGGCAGTGATTATGAGGAAAGAGCCCTAGCAGGGTTCACCTCCACAAATTTATTTCGCTGACTTTCATTAAGAAACGGAGCTGCTTAAGCAGAGCCTGCTTTTCTCAGCAGCTCCGGTTACCAGTAGAGGAAGCAGAGAGGTGCTGGGAGCCCCAGAAACCATACTGCCGACCTCGGGCTTAAGTTTCCTCGCCCACTAGCAGTGGGGGGAGAGTAACTTGGCAGAAGTCTTACTTCCCAGCTTTGTTTGAGGTATGTTGAGCACTTTTTAATCTTGTCGGGCAAACCACGATGTTTGGCGGGGTTTCTTTGTGGTCGGCGTTTCCTCTTGTCTCGCGCTGATTACTACTGTGCCGGGTTATTTTTCAGTTTTTGCTGACTTTTTCTTTTCGGGGAGTCATTTCTACTTCGGTTTTGGGGTACTTTATTTTTTTTCGTTATCCTGTTTGGCAGTCATGGAAAGTACCTCAGAGAGCTGCCCTGAGGGTGGTTTAGAATTGGCGGGAACGTCAGCCATTACAGTTTCCGCTCCTGTTCTATCAGCTCAGGAAAAGCCCGTGAAACGGAGAGCCAAGTCCAAAAGACAAGAACAGGTGGGGGAAGCTCCTCCACCTTCTCTGTCTGAAGCTCAGAAAGGGTTAGAATCGGTTTTTTCTGCTGATTTTATTTTGGCTCTCCATCAGGCTTATTGTTTAAAGTGGCAACAAGCTCAGGTGAAGGGCTCTGTCACTGGATCCGGGCAAAGCTTACAGAATCATCCCCCCCCCCTTTGGATCCTGGTGAAGGTTCCTCTAGATTGGCACAAGGACCAGAGGTTAGTGCAGATAAGGCTGCTCAGCATGTCTCGGATCTCCCAGGTCTGGAGGAGGGCGAACTCCTCTCTGATTCCGGTTTGGACTGGACTGCAGATTTAGATGAGGCTGAGTTAGGATCCAGTGAGGATCCCAATCTGTTTAGGGTTTTTAGAAAGGAGGAGTTAGGTCCATTTATTGCCCAAACTTTATCAGCCTTGAATATTCGTTTGCCAGCGGCTCAGGAAAAGCCTTTAGAGGATCCTCTTCTCCAGGGTTTTAAGATGGAGCAGAGGTGTTTCCCTGTGCACAGAGTCATGAAACAGATGGTTGAATCTGAGTGGGAATGTCCAGAGGCTTCTTTGAGAGGAGCACGGGCGATTGGCCGGTTGTAGCCTCTGCCGCACGAGGAACAAGAGTTACTGAAGATGCCTAAGGTGGATGCCTTAGTCTCAGCGGTCACCAAGAAAACGACTATTCCTGTGGAGGGCGGCGCGGCTCTCAAAGATTTGCAGGATAGGAAATTGGAAACCTTGTTAAAACAGGCTTTTGACTCTTCTGCACTGTCGCTGCGGGCGGCTATCTGTGGAGCGTGTGTCTCCTGGGCCTCCATTCGTTGGATCCAGGGAGACTCTCTCCCCCGATCGGAGCAAGACGAAGGCGCAAAGCTAGAGTCGGTGGCAGCTTACCTAGCAGATACCTTCTATGATCTGGTGTGGATTTCGGCGAAGTCCATTGCTATGGTAGTTGCGGCTTGGAGATTTCTTTGGTTGAGAAATTGGGCGGCGAACGCCTCTTCCAAGACGCGGCTCAGTAAGCTACCATATAAGGGTTCGCTGCTGTTTGGGGCAGTGTTGGAGAAGATTGTCAAGGATCTTGGTGATTCTAAAGGCGGTCGACTTCCAGAGGACCGACCAAAATCTCAAAAGCCCAGCAATTTGCACAGGGGTGCCTCTCGGGAATTTCGCAGATTCTGAGGTTCCCGTTTTGCCCCGTACCAAAGGGGTCGCTTTGCGGCCAGGGGTCAGTCCTTTCGGGGGGCACGAGGCTTCGGTAGAGGTTACTTCGGAGCCCAGCAAAATACTGCAAAAAAACCCCAATGAAGTACGGTTGGTCCGGGCGGAACTCCCGGTGGGGGGATGGCTTCAAGCCTTCCTTTCCGTCTGGGCCACCATAACTTCCGACCAGTGGGTCCTGGAGATTATTCGCGACGGCTATTCTCTCGAATTCGCTCGTCCGCTAGCGGATGCTTTCGTGGTGTCTCCATGTGGTTCGGGGGTAAAGCAAGCAGCGGTTGCGGATACCCTTCGGCGGTTGATACTTCTGCAGGCGGTTGTTCCGGTTCCTCCAAACCAGTTAGGGTTCGGTCGATACTCAATTAATTTTGTCGTGCCCAAGGAGGAGGGGTCTTTTCGACCTATTCTAGATCTAAAGAACGTGAACCACTGCTTAAGAGTTCCGCATTTTTGCATGGAGACCCTTCGGTTGGTTATTCAGTCAGTTCAACCAAACGAAGTCTTAACGTCCATAGATCTCACGGAGGCTTATCTTCATATCCCCATAAGATCAGAGCACCAGAAATTTCTACGCCTTGCGGTGCACATGGGACATTTCCAGTTTCGGGCTTTACCGTTTGGCCTGGCAACAGCGCCACGCACCTTCACGAAAGTAATGGTGGTGGTAGCAGCAGCCTTAAGAAGGGAGGGCGTTCTCGTACATCCCTATCTCAACGACTGGCTAATTCGAGCACCATCCGTGTCGGACTCTCTGTTGGCTACGGCGAGGGTGGTGAATCTTCTGGAGCAACTGGGTTGGGTGATAAACCAAGCCAAAAGTCAGTTGCAGCCGGTCACACGCCTCCTGTACTTGGGAGCAATTTTCGATACCACTTTAGGGGCGGTTTTTCTGCCGGAAGGCAGAGTGCAGAAGATTTTGTCACAAGTGCGAAACTTCTTGCGTCTCAAAGCACCGACAGCGTGGCGTTATCTGCAGCTCCTGGGGTCCATGGCAGCGGCGTTGGATCTGGTACCGTGGGCAAGGGCCCACATGCGGCCGTTACAACAGGCCTTGCTTTCCAGATGGTCTCCTCAAGAGCATCCTCTGGACTGCAAGTTGCCCAGTTTACCCAATGTCACCATAAGTTTTCAGTGGTGGTTGGATCCCGTTCACTTACGAGCTGGAGTTCCCTTACGCCAGCCGGACTGGGTGCTAGTGACTACGGATGCCAGCCTCGCGGGCTGGGGGGCTCATTGTCAGGTGACTTTTGCTCAAGGGGTTTGGCCACCAGAGTTCGAGGATTGTTCCATCAACCTGTTGGAGCTCAAAGCAGTTTCGTTGGCTCTTCGAGAATTTCTTCCTCTTCTCGAGCGAAAGGCAGTGCGAGTGTTTTCCGACAATGCGGTAACAGTCTCCTATATCAACAGGCAAGGCGGCACAGGGAGTGCAGTGTTGCTGGCGGAGAGTCAGCAGCTGATGTCCTGGGCGGAGGAGCATCTGGTGGCTCTGTCGGCGGCGCATGTAGCAGGTCGAGACAATGTCCAAGCCGACTTCCTCAGCCGGTACGTGGTGGATCCCGGAGAATGGGAATTCAACGCCGCAGTGTTTCACTAATTGACTCTCAGGTGGGGTCAGCCGGTGATGGACCTCATGGCCACCTTCGACAATGCCAAAGCGCTTCGATTTTTCAGCAGGCGCAGGGAGCGCATGTCGGAGGGTCTCGACGGCCTAGCTCAGCTGTGGCCATGCAGGGCACTTCTTTATGTGTTTCCTCCATGGCCAATGGTCGGCAGAGTTGTTCGACGGATAGCGCGTTATTGCGGTCGAGTAATTCTCATTGCGCCAGATTGGCCCAGGAGAGCGTGGTATGCAGATCTAGCTCGCCTTCTCATAGACAGTCCCTGGAAGCTGCCCTTGCGAGTGAACCTGCTGGTTCAGGGGCCTCTGCTCATGCCGGATGTGGATCGCTTCTCTCTTACGGCTTGGCTCTTGAAAGGCACAGGTTAATACGTAGAGGATATTCGGCTTCGGTTGTGGCTACTTTGTTGCAGGCCAGGAGACGGTCCACGTCCCTGGCTTATGTCCGAGTTTGGCGAGTTTTTGAGACTTGGTGCGCAGGCCGGAACCTCCGTCCGCACAGCGTCTCCGTACCGCACGTATTGGCCTTCTTGCAGGATGGGCTGGATAAGGGGTTGGCCCTTAGTACCCTCCGGGTTCATTTAGCAGCCCTTTCGTGTTTTCGGGGCACTGTGAAAGGGACTCGACTGTCGGCTCATCCAGATGTCCTTCGATTCCTGAGGGCGATCCGGAATATTCGCCCACCTCTTCGTCCCGTGGTTCCACCTTGGGATTTGAACCTCGTTCTTGAGGCTTTGGCGCGGCCTCCTTTTCATCTGGCTAAGGACATTTCGCTCAGAGAGCTCTCTTGGAAGGTTGCCTTCCTGGTAGCCTTGTGTTCGGCTAGACGCATTTCGGATCTCCAAGCTCTTTCCTGTAGGGCCCCGTATCTGCAATTTTCGGAGGAGAGAGTCCTCTTGCGGACGGTGCCTTCGTTTCTTCCGAAGGTGGTGTCCACTTTCCATATCAATCAAGCTATTTCGCTTCCCACCTTTAGAAACGTGGATGGTCTCCCTATTGATGCTGTTCTGGAAAACTTGGATTTGGGTAGATTGCTCAAGAGATACCTTAGAAGAACTAAACCTTTCCGCAGAACGGAAAGATTGTTTGTGCTGTTTGGAGGGCCTCGGAAAGCGGAGGCAGCTTCCAAGGCATCCATTGCTAGATGGGTAAAACAGGCGATAGTGGCAGCCTATCAAGCAGATGGGAAGCCACCTCCAGAAGGGCTTCGAGCTCATTCTACTCGGAGCCAAGCGACTTCTTGGGCCGAATATGCTTTGGTTCCGCCTGCGGATATTTGTCGGGCGGCTACGTGGTCGTCGCTCCACACGTTCGCTAAGCATTACAGATTGGATGTTGGGGCCCGGGCAGACGCAAATGTTGGGGCTTCAGCCGTCATAGCGGGCCTGGCGGGTCCCTCCCGTGGTTAGATACTGCTCTGGTACTTCCCTCTTGTTCCTGGACTGGCCCGGAGAGACGAGAAGGAAACAGAAATTAGACCTTACCTGCTAATTGTCTTTCCTGGAGATCTCTCCGGGCCAGTCCAGGACCCACCCGTATCATTTGCCAGATTTCTTAGTGATGCGAGTGCCTAGGGGGGGTACGTGGCGTTGTCTATTGGTCAATCAGTCTTTACGACACCGAGAGTTGCGTTTCACCTTGTTCGTTACGGTTCGCTGCGTTAGCTTCAGGTTGGTCTCTGGGGCTTCCTCGAGGTGGTTTTTGTTTAGGTGCACTTTGCAAAAAAAATATAAAACAAAAAAAAACCCCCAAAGCAGTAGCGTTGCATATCTTTCTTATATGCATAGGTACCATATATGTTCTTAGTCACTGCTTGTAAGTACATAAGTTCAACATATGTCTTTTTTCTTTGCTTTGGGCTTATGTTCTTCAACTGCTTGGATATGAATAGACTGAGGGTTGGCCAGCAGGGGGAGCCAGATACCACCTCTACAAAACTTCAGTTTTTCAGTCCTCAGTTGCTGGAGAAGATTGACAACCCTCTTGTTCCTGGACTGGCCCGGAGAGATCTCCAGGAAAGACAATTAGCAGGTAAGGTCTAATTTCTGTATGTTAATCTTAATAATGCCCCCGTTCACAGACTTCTTGTCACAAACAGATTTAAGAGCTCTTAAATATGGCACTTATCTCCCACTCTATGAAGTGTCCATTGACGTGAACAAACTCCTTCACGTGCAGAGTATCCCCAACCCCAGCTGGCGGGTTCACCACTCCTTCATGGCTTCCTCAGCGAGATCATTCCTCATCTGGTTTCTCGAACCGGGGGCGCCGGGCTCAAGGGGGCTATGATGAGTGCTGTAGCGGTAACACAGAAAGCTTTGATGCTGTGACAGTAACTGCTGTTAAATTTGAGCCCTTTATATTGCCTGAGTGAAAAAGGAAGGGGCACTATTTGTACAGTAGATGACTTTTGAAGACCACATTTTTGTGAATTATTTTGATGATTTTTTTTGTGATATTTTGGTAGTATTGATTGTTAGCTTTAAGCCAGATGTGCTCACATTTCAGCAACTCTCCTTGTTCTACCATCTCTGATCTTACTCCAGCCTCCTAGAAAAGGGGGTGGGGAGGGTCCTGAGCCTGCTGGCTCTCCTCTTCCTTTCTCTTACCTAAATAACCTGCAGCTGGCCTTTCTTGCTGCCTCAGCTAGACCTGGCCAGGTTGTTCTATTCTGTGCTCCTCTCCTCTCCTCATATCTGCCAGCATTCATCTTCTCTGCCTCGGACTGACTGCTCCCATTCATTCCTTCATATATCTTTATCTTACTCCTTTACCACCCTCCTTCCTCCTTTTCTACCCTTTCTGACCCTCACTTCTCTCCCTCCTCCTTTTACACCCTCAAACCTCCTCCGCCCTTCAACCTCCCTCTCTTCTTGCTTCCTATTTGAAAAACTCAAGGGAGATCCCCAGGCGTCAGTGGCATGCAGTGACATTTACAGTAGGGGATTCAATAAATGTGCTAAATATTTAATTAAAGCTAATGTTGTCCCCCATTTTAAGATGAACTGATGGTACTGTTTCCAGAAAGAACCATGAAAATGTCCATATCACTTGAAACAAAACTAGTTAAAAATGTTACATTTTGAGCTCTTTCTGAGAGTCATTTGCAAACTTTGCTGAAATTATATAGCACTGAAATAAAAATAGTCATTTCTTATCAATTTTTATATGCTGAACACAAATCTGACAGTGAAATTGCAAAGTTGGCTCTAGTTTTTTTTGTAATCTACAAGAATTAATGTTTACATCATGAAATGCATGTCAATAGTAAATATAATAGGCTTTCGGTTAATACCTGTAAAAAACCAAGTCATAGACTACTTCTTAGATTTTTTCGCCTGTCTCTTGTACAGCTGTTCGGGAGCTTCTCTGGGGAGTGTCCAGCAGTAGTCAGCCAGCATTGTAGTGGACCATTTTCCCTGGTATCTTTGCTCCATCGTTGCGATATCCTGGTGAAAACGTTCGCCCTGTTCATCACTAACCATACCACAGTTGTCAGGAAAGAAATCGAGATGGGAATCAAGGAAATGGATCTTTAGAGACATATTGCAGCCAAGTTTCTATACTGCATCAGCACATCTTCTACTAGTTCCTTGTAGTTTTCTGCCTAACATTCCCGAGAAGGTTTGTTGACACTAGGCGAAAAGCATTCCATGCTTGTTTCGCATCACCCTGCAGCAAGCTGTTGAACCGGTCATCTTTGAAGAGCTCTCGAATCTGAGGGCCCACAAAAACTCTCTCTTTAATTTTTGCTTCGCTGAGTAGAGGGAATTTTTCATGCAGGTATCGGAAAGCTGGCGAAGTGTGGTCCATGGCTTTCGCAAAGTTTTTCATCAAACCTAGTTTGATGTGAAGGGGTGGTAGCAGGATTTTGTGAGCCTCAACCAGAGCTGGGAGCTGGATATTCTTCTCTCCAACCGTTACATTTTGTCTGCGATTCCATCCCTTCCGCAAGTAGTGCCAATCCCTTGCTCGGCTATCCCACTCACTTAAGAAACACATGCATTTTATATATCCCTGCTGCAGTCCCATTAAAAGGACACCATAGAGCTGCCAGCTGTACTTGTTATAGTTAATGGAAGTCAGTAGATGCTTTAAGTTATCGTATGTCTCTTTCATGTGGACGGCATGCGCTACTGGAATAGATGGAAGACGGTTTCCATTGTTCAAAAGCACAGCCTTCAGACTCAGTTTCGAAGAGTCTATAAATAGTCTCCAGTCTTGTGGGTCATGAGTGATTTTTGAGGCTTTCAATATCGGAACAGAATACCAGATTACTTTCCTTTCCGACTGCGTCTAGTACACTGCTGACGTCAGATGGCTTCAGCAGCCGTCTGGCAGTAGTATTGCATTGCATCAGAAAATGATGCAATAAACTCTGGATGATGTGTGCATGCTGGTATTATGCAATGTGATGCAATATGTACCAAAAAAGGAGCTAAGGATCCGCACAATATAGAAGAAAACAAAAAAGCGGAGCCTGGACTGGTATAAAAAACCTTGTTTATTGCGCCCCAACGCGTTTCGGCCACCGGCCTTCTTCAGGGGGTCTTAGAGAACACACCTCAAAAATAGTAAACATAAACATAAAAGTTAAAATCATAATATATAAAAAAGATATTGTATTACATCAATAAATAAATAAATAGAATATTGATGAAATAATAAATAAAACCATAACTTAGACATAGAGCATCTAAAGGACAAACTATTAATCCATAATAGTTAATTAAAAACAAAATAGATAAAAATATATTATAAAATACATATACACTGGAAAATAATGAATACCTTTTTAAAAAAGGGGGGGGGGGAAAAAAGAGAGAGACGAGGAGAAGCAAACAATAAATAAATACCTTAGTAGGAGCAAATTGAATGTTATCCCGGAATGAGCCTACGGGATACTGACGGCTGACAATGAACAAATAAATTATTAAATAAGTAAATAAATACTCACAAAGCAAATAAATACAATTCTAAAAGATCAATAATACATATTGACAAATGTATAACTAAATAATTAATTACATAAATAAATATACATATACATAAAAAAGTGTAAAAACCACATGTACTGTATAAAAAACATTTATAAAAATAACAATTATAAAAGTAAAACTATATACATGTGTAATAAAAACTTTTCATATATGAACACAACAAGGTACTTCAGGGAACACAAAAAAAAAAGAAAAAGCAAGTAAAGAAGAAATCATCATAGAACCCATATAAAAATGCATATAAAAATAATATGAAAAACACATGTAAAACATGTGAGAATTGTATAAAGAAATTATAAAAAAACCTATTCCAAAAACAAATTGTAAAAAGGTGGAGACACTCTTAAATGTGCTTAAAAAGTACATCAAAAAATTGTAATTTTAAAAATGCAGCTTATATAATGTGTTTGTTGTATTGCCAACAAATAGCTAAAAATATCAACCAGAAAACACAAAGTAGTAGAGAAAGATGGATGATTAGCCGAAATAATTCATGATAGAATTGAAGGTCACATCAAAAAAGTTATCTATTGTGACTTACATGTCATACTTATTGTACTGACAACTTATAAGTATGGAATAGGTTTTTTTATAATTTCTTTATACAATTCTCACATGTTTTTCATATTATTTTTATATGCATTTTTATATGGGTTCTATGATGATTTCTTCTTTACTTGCTTTTTCTTTTTTTTTTGTGTTCCCTGAAGTACCTTGTTGTGTTCATATATGAAAAGTTTTTATTACACATGTATATAGTTTTACTTTTATAATTGTTATTTTTATAAATGTTTTTTATACAGTACATGTGGTTTTTACACTTTTTTATGTATATGTATATTTATTTATGTAATTAATTATTTAGTTATACATTTGTCAATATGTATTATTGATCTTTTAGAATTGTATTTATTTGCTTTGTGAGTATTTATTTACTTATTTAATAATTTATTTGTTCATTGTCAGCCGTCAGTATCCCGTAGGCTCATTCCGGGATAACATTCAATTTGCTCCTACTAAGGTATTTATTTATTGTTTGCTTCTCCTCGTCTCTCTCTTTTTTCCCCCCCCCCCCCTTTTTTAAAAAGGTATTCATTATTTTCCAGTGTATATGTATTTTATAATATATTTTTATCTATTTTGTTTTTAATTAACTATTATGGATTAATAGTTTGTCCTTTAGATGCTCTATGTGTAAGTTATGGTTTTATTTATTATTTCATCAATATTCTATTTATTTATTTATTGATGTAATACAATATCTTTTTTATATATTATGATTTTAACTTTTATGTTTATGTTTACTATTTTTGAGGTGTGTTCTCTAAGACCCCCTGAAGAAGGCCGGTGGCCGAAACGCGTTGGGGCGCAATAAACAAGGTTTTTTATACCAGTCCAGGCTCCGCTTTTTTGTTTTCTTCTATGTGATGCAATATTACATCATTCAAGGCTTATTTGGGATGTTGTTGATGTCCTACTGGATAAATTTACACGGTGAAACTTCAAAAATGAACTACATGCAATATTTTCAAAACGAGAGCCAATACATTTTTTTAATGATATATTCGTGTTCAGCTCACCAAGATACTACAGATTAGGGCCTTTTTTAAGTCAGTAACGATTTCAATGTTGACCAGTGTAGTCTACACCATAATAAGAAAGGCTTGGTAGCCACAATATAACAGTTCCACCCCCCCATAAAGTCACCGCCTATATCCTATCTCTATCCTCTTACCACCTGCACACTGTGCCCAATGGCTTCCTCCTCTTTCTGCCATACTTTGTGCTTTCTTACATGCTTGTCTCCCATTCCTTCACCCAATATTCCCTTTCCCTTTCTCCTGCTATCCTCTTACTGCCCGTTTCCCCCACCCTCTCAGCCCCACTCCCTGCTCTTCCCATCCTGTTTCTATACCCCTTCTCTTCCTTGCATGATCCCAGGGCACACCCCTACTCTGTCTTCTCCCTTCTCTTCCCCTTCTTGTGTTCTGAATTCCCCACACTCTGCTCTCAATCTCCTCCTCCCCCTCTTCTTTACTCTCTCTTTAACCCTTCCCACTCCCCTTTCTTCCCATCCTGCCCCTACCCATTTCTCTCTTCTCCTCTTGCCACCCCAATCTCTCCTATTCTCTTCCCTCCTTTTGCCCCCCCAATCCTATTACAAGACCAAACACCACCTGTGCTCATCTATGCATTCCACTGCCTTATTCCTTCTGTCTTTCCTCTCTTGCTTCTTGAACATTTCCCTCTCTGTCTCCCAGTAGTGACCAGGCAGGAAAAAATAGGGTCATTGAATTTAACAGGCCCTTTTTTCTCCTTCCTCTGTGATGGTGACAACCTAGCCTCTCTCTTTTTTTTAATCCAATGGCCCATTAGCCCAGCCAAGCTTCCCCAAATCTAGCAGATAGCAGCACTGTAGTTTAGAGGGAAGGAAAAGAGGATGGTTGGTTGATCAGAAGAATTGGTACCACAGTGCAGTGACAGGCCCCAAGAGAGGAGTAGCAGTAGATTCAGGGCTCTAGGTTGGCTCAGAGATGTTAGTACTGATGTTTGGGGCAGGAAAGAAGCAGGTCTCCCAACTTGGCTCCATAAACAGCATCAGAAAAGGCAATAAAAGAGGTCCCCTTGGACTACATGTGACTTGATGTGCTGCATCATGGGCAGGTGCAGAAGCTATAGCTCCTAGTCATGTGCAGGACAGGAGAAGCTATTTCCAGAGGTGTGCAGGCAAAATATATTTTGGTTTTATTTAGTTTCTTGTGTTGTTTGAAGGGTTTTTTTTCTTTTTATAACTTTTATTTCAGGGCAATTTTGTTAATTAAAAAGGGTCTGTTAAGGGAAGGAAGTGATGTCATCTTTGAGATGGCGGCCTGATTCCTAAGCTTCGATGTTGGGCAGCTAAAATAAGTATTTAAGAGTTTGAAAAGTGCTGCTACCTCTATTCTAGGTACATTCACAGCACCACACAAACTCATGCTGACCCTTGAGAACTTCAACCTCAATGCAACATCCAACAAAGAGGCCAAAGCTTTCCTCAGAGTCATGAAAGCCATGCACTACACTCAATTAATACATGCACACACAGACAGGGCTCCACTCTGACCTCATCTTCGCCCCAAGACAATACTGGAGAATGACGACATAACCCCACCAACCATCACACTGACACCCTGGTCAGATCATTATATAATAACATTCAATATAACAGTCGCCAGCTTGAACAGTCAAAACCACGTACAACAATGGCAGGAGATTCAGGAGTTTTAACAAAGAGCAACTCCTGAGGGAAGTCGCTATACCATCTACCAACCAATTAGTCCACACAATATCCACGCTGAACACAACCACCTCACTAAATGACCCTTGCCCGGTAACGTGGATGAAGTCTGCCAAGGAGGAGCTCACCCCAATCACCTACAAAATAATGCACGCATCCTTTACAAAGGGCCACAAGCCTTTAAGTCTCAAACAAGCGTCAATAAGACCTATCTTAAAAAAACCTGGCACTTAACACAGAGGACATCACTGCATACCAACCAGTTTCAAGCTTACTCTTCATGGCCAATATCATAGAGAAGATGGTACAAATGCAACTGCAAGATCACATCAACACATACATGCCACTAGATCCCCATCAACATGGATTCAAACTCAACCATAGTGTGGAAACATTGCTAACATCACTCTTAAAGAATAGACAACAAAAGGGAGAGTTGTTTGGAGAGACTTGTGCTTTTGCTGCTTTACCATCTCTAGCAATTGCACCCCTGTGGAGACCATCTATAAGATTGCTCCTCCCCTCTGTGATCAACATTGGAGGTAAAAGCTCAGTTCCTTATCGTCCCTTCAGTCCAGTCCCACACCTCTGGGGTAGTGTACCTCTTCTAGCAGCTTGGAGATTGAGCATGTCAACTTTTTGATGACAGTAGTACTAATACCACAGGGACCGCCCACAAGCTCTAGTATGCTCATTCTCTTAGCAGCTGGAGGAGGTGATGAGCCAGGTTGCTGGACTCACTGAAGGGACAACTAAGGAGTAGTTAGTGTGTGTTCGTTTTTGAAGATTTTTCATCTTTACGTTTGAAGTCTATGGGGTTCTGCCTATTCGGCAACCTTATGTTTATTTCTGATAGATTAGTTAGTGTGGACATAGTTTAAAAACAACAACAAAAAAAACAAGACAAAAGAAGAAGGACCAGAATGGCAAAGCCTCCCCCCCCCCCCCACCTCGACAGCGGGGAGTGTTTAGAAGCTTCCTTTGAGACCGGAGATTTGGTGGCTCCCAAACCCGCTTTCGGGTGAGGAGCCGCCAGGGCGATTGAAAGGCAGCAGTTTGCGGCAGAGATCCCTGGAGGCCACTCCCTCTTAGCACTGAAGCCGTGATTATTGGGTGAGCGTGAGGGGAGGAGCAGAGCAGCAACAACGCACCTGCATTACACCGGAAAGCTTCAGAGAGTAGAAGGTAAGAGAGGCGTTGGTTCGCGGTGGTAGAATTCGGCCAGAGGGAGCGGGCAGGCCCAGTGTGTTCTAAAGAGGCCTAACCACATGGTAAGCAGCTAAGAGCAGCATGGGACAAAAAGGAGTGGTCCTTTCAGCCTTTCTCTGACACTGGCTTTGGCACGCTGCATGTTGTTCGCGCTCTCTCCTCTCTTCCGCAGCACAGGGCATCAAGTCCTCTCAAACCTAAGGAGGGTAGCTTTTAGTGTTACTATTCCTTATAGTTCAAAGTATAAAAGGTAATTGGGAGGCTTTAGTTTGAGAACATTGGAAAGGGGAGGTTTTTATTTCTCTTCCGTAAGGCCAGTGACAGGGCTTGGGGATTTGAGAAATGCCTCCTCTGCTGGCTGACATTATGCCAGCCAGACCGCAGTGTCTCGTCTGTGGGTCCGACGCAGGACAGTCTCAGAGGCTGGCATTTGCAGCGGTGTGCGTAGAGGCCACCTCAATATAGCAATCCCTAGGGGACAGGGCTGCCCAAGAAATGGTGCTCATTCCGCCTAAGGAGGCGCAGGACCCAGTATTACCACCGCAGGAGACAAATCCCTGTCCTCTGGCCATTCCTGGAAAGTCTGCATCCCAGAGCCTGGGGGTGGCAGGGGTCATGGGTATTTTCTTGCCTGAATTGGTGCTCCTGCTGCATCAGGCCTTCTGCCTGAACCAGTAGGGACCAGCCGGTTCCTCCGCTTTGCAGTGTGGGTCCAAACGAAAAGGGCCCACGGACAGCGAGCAAGGAGTGGGACCAGCAAAGAGGTCCAGGCCCGCAAAGGATGGTCAGGGATAGTCTCTTTTGTCCAAAGGGCCCAAGAAGAGGACCTGGATGTGGACTTGCAGGCAGACGAGGATTTGGAAGAAGGGGAGATCCCAGAGCAGGAAGAGCAGGCGAGGATTGTACAGGTGTTCCACCATGAGGAGCTGCCAGCGCTCATCACGGAATCCCTTAAGGCTCTTAATATGCCCACAAGTCTCCCAGAGGAAGACGAGTCATTGGAGGTATGCAAGAAATAGAAGGCTTTTCCAGTACATAGAGTAGTGAGGCAGATGATACAGGAGTGGGATCTTCCAGAGGCTAGCATTAAGGGGGCAAGGATGATGGCACGTCTCTATCCGCTGTCTGATCAGGATCACATGCTTTTTCAGCCTCCTAAAGTGGATGTGGCAGTTTCGGCTGTCATGAAGAAGACAACTATCCCAATGGAAAGGGGTGAATCGCTGTCTGCAGGTCCCACATTTTCACATGGAAAACCTGCAGTCTGTCATAGTAGCAGTCAGAATAAGGGAGTTCCTGACATCTCTCAACCTCACGGAAGCGTATCTCCACATCCCCATATGGCTGGAACACCAGCAATTCCTCAGATTTGAAGTACCAATGGGACATTTCCAGTTTCGGGCATTGCCATTCGATCTCGCAACAGTGCCTCATACCTTTACCAAGTGGTAGTAGCGGCGGTGCTTCGCAAGGAAAGCATCTTGGTCCATCTGTATCTAGATGACTGGCTGATTCAGGCAAAATCCAGGGACAAAAGTGAACAAGCAATTTCCTGGTGGTGCAGTTCCTGCAAAGCCTAGGTTGGGTAGTCAAACGTGGCCAAGTCAGTTGGTCCCATCTCAGAAACTCGAGTACCTGGGAGCGTGCTTCGACACCCGAGTGGAAAGGGTCTTTTTACCAGACCCAGGGTCTTTGAAGGCTGGTGCAACAGTTTCTAAGGCAGATGAAACTGTCAGCATGGCATTACCTGCAAGTACTAGGGGCGATTGCAGCCACTCTCGAGTTGGTGCCTTGGGCAAGGGCTTTGCTATCGGCAGTGGTCTCACCAGATGTAGCCATTGTCCCAGAACCTACCTGCCCGCCGGCGACCAGGCAAGCACTCGAATGGTGGTTACGTCTGGGGAATCTGGAGTGCGGTATGCTGCTCGAGTCTCTACCATGGGTCCCACTGATGACCGACGCCAGTCTTTCAAGATGGGGAGCCCATTGTGAAGGGTACATTGCCCAGGGACTGTGGAGCACGGCGGAGGCATATTGGTCGACCAACAGGCTGGAGATGTGGGCAGTGGCCCTGGTGCTTTGAAGTTTCCAGCCATGGTTGCAGGGGAAGGCGGTAAGAGTCCTTTTGGACAATTCAACCATGGTAGTCTACATCAACTGCCAGGGAGGCATAGGCAGTGTGGTCCTGGAGGAGTCGTCAGAGGTACTGTTAAGCTGGGCCTAAAGTCACCTCCAGGTACTGTCGGCAGTGCATGTGACAGGAGTCGACAATGTGACTGCGGACTATCTGAGCCGGGTGCAGGTGGATCCCAGAGAGTGGGTTCTCAACTAGGTGGTGTTTACTCAGGTGGTATGATGCTGGGGTACCTCAGTTATAGACCTCATAGCAATGTTTGAGTCGGCCAAAGCCAGCCGCTTCTTCAGCAGAAGAAGGGAAAGAATGTCAGAGGGCCTAGATGCCCTAGTGCATCAGTGGCCCTCGGAGGAGCTCCTCTATGTCTTCCATCTGTGGGCTCTGATAGGCCGGGTCATGCAGAGGATCGAGGGGCATCTGGGTTTGGTAGTTCTGATTGTCCCAGATTGGCCAAGAAGACCATGGTATGCCGACCGACCTAGTGCAGATTCTAGCGGATCACCCATGGCACCTTCCGGGCTCAAGAAGATCTGCTAACCCAAGGGCCAGTCCTCATACTGCAGGTAGATCGATTCTTGCTTACAGCCTGGCTCTTGAGAGGGTGCGATTAAGGAAGAAAGGCTACTCGGTCTCGGTGATCTCGACCTTACTGCAGGTGAGGAGGAAGTCTATGTCGCTCGCCTGCATTGGGGTCTGGCGTATTTTCAAGGTGTAGTGTGAGGGCAGACAGGCTCGGCCAGCCATGTCTTTGGTGCCAGATATCTTAGCATTCTTGCAGGCCGGGTTCGAGAAGGGTCTAGCGGCTAGTTCCCTAAGGGTACAGCTGGTGGTCCAGGGGGTAGTGTTGGGGATGTACCCGGACATCAGACTATTCCTCAGGGCCAATGTTCCCTCTAATTTTCTGTAGGCTGTGTGCGCATAAAATATCAGCTGTGCAGCTTTTGAAGGAAGGTTAAATTTTTGTGCGCCACATGACACTCGGAGTTAAATACTTTAAAATTTGACTACACATCAGAATACAGTATATACACCACATTGATTGCACTAGAAAATATTGTAGAACTTGTGAAAACCGTAAATACACAACAACTTTTAAATTTTGACGTCTGTTATTTTCTATCAGAATCAGAACCGTAATTTTTGTGCGCTCTGTTGTAAAGTATGTGCGCTCGCTCAGCGAGATGTGTACACGCGCACAGCTTAGAGGGAACAGTGCTCAGGGCGGTCTCCCCTTGCCCCTACCGCGAAGGCCAGTGGTGCCACCCTGGGATCTCAATTTGGTTCTGACGGCTCTGGGAGGAGAGCCCTTTGAGGCTTTGAAATGGGCATCCCTAAAGGACTTGACCCTAAGATGGTGTTTCTCGTGGAAATTCTGCATGCAAAATTTTGGAGCTTCAAGCTCTGTCTTGCCAAGAGCCGTTCTTCTCTTTTTCCAGAGAGAAAGTGGTCTTGAGGACGGCGCTGCCCATTTTACCCATGGTAGTGCCTGCATTTCATTTGAATCAGTTTGTCTCCTTGCCAGTCTTCGGGGACCCAGCAGACGTTTCTGCCAAGCCACAGTTGCAACTTCTGGATGTGTGGTGTGTTCTAAGGCATTATTTGAAGAGGACTGCAGACTTTTACAAGTCAGATCGCCTATTTGTGCTGTTTGGAAGGCTGCGTAGAGGGGAGGCGGCAGCTAAATCCTCAATTTCAAGATGGATCAGGGAGGCAATCGTGTCGGCATACATCTTGAAGAGTAGGTCGGTTCTGACGGGGTTGCATGCTCATTCCACAAGGGCCCTGCGGCCTTGTGGGCGGAGTATAGTTTAGTGCCCTCCCATTAAGTTGCACTGCTTTGCTATATCCCCAGAGGTGTGGGACTGGACTGGAGGAACGATAAGGAAGGCAAAATTAGATTTATCTGCTAATTGTTGTTCCTTGAGGAACTCCATTCCAGTCCCGGATCCCTCCCCAACTGCTGAATGTCATTGACCAGAGCCTGAAGTGGATTTCTTTGGCTGAGGCAGTGGCCTGGAGGAGCCAGGTGTTGTTGTGAGGCAGCCATGAGGTCTAGCTGTAGGTAGCCCTTCCCCCAAGCCATGAGGTAATCGGCCTGCTAAGAGAAGGCATTGAGATTTCAGTAGACACCCTTCCCCCACTCCAGGTCTGAGCACAATAGCCCCTAGCCCAGAAATCAGCAGACCTGAGCATACCGGTTTGGACAGGTCACCCAGGTACCTTCCCCAGGGGCTGCTGATTGGTGGGCAGGAAATACCTGTGGCAAATGGGATTGTAGAATGAGTTTAAAACTGTACTGTATATAAGGCATTGTAGGCCGTCCCTCGGGGTTCAGACCTTTTGTGGAGGGTACCGGCTCTCTGTCTGATCCTGTGTGCACATTAAAGATCCTGTTTGCATTCCAGCCTGTCTGAGAGTTTTCCTTCTGTGGGTGAGTGATTGAATAAGAGCTTTTCACAGCGTTTGCTATTACAGTTGGGGTGAAAGTTGTGGCGAGCGTACTTAAAGGATTCTCTGTCTCACGCTCGGTGCTGCATGCATTCGCCCTGTGTGGGCTACAGGTAAGCCTCCACATTTTGAGGGGAGGGGGAATCTCTTCTCTGAGAGAGGGGAAGGTTTCGAGTTTTCAGATGTACATTTGTTTGTTTTAAGTTTATCACTTATTTTTTGCTCCTGTGAGTCTGCTTTGTTAATAGGTTACTGGAGTTTGTGGGCGGTCCCTGCAGCATTAGTACTACTGTCATCAAAAAGATGACATGCTCAGTCTCCGAGCTGCTGGAAGAGGTACACTCCCCCAGAGGTGTGAGACTGGACTGGAGTTTCTCAAGGAACAATAATTAGCAGGTAAGTCTAATTTCACCTTCTCCTGCAGTGTGTTTGAAGAGAGACTGTGTGTTTTTGCTGCTTTACCATCTCTATCGATTGCACCCCTGTGGGGACCAGCTTTAAAATAGCTCCTCCCTTGTGTGATCAGCCTCAGAGGTAAAAGCTTAGGTTTCCCATGGGACGTGACTGTGGGCACATGACTGAAGGGGTGTGACCAAATGGGCATGTTCTGCCCCTTCGGAGCACCGGAAGAAGCTCTGATTTGTTATGAGTAAGCGGAAGATGAAGAACAAGGCACCGGGAGGTGCTGAAGGAGCAGGCCCAGTCAAGGGGCCTATGGACCTCCATGTGCAACCTGTTGCTTTGCCTCTTTCTACAACTGTAATACTTTGGATATTGAAACTTTCTTCAGTTCTGGTTGCCCTTCATCTTCACCCCAGCCGCCTTCTATGATGAATTTATCTGCTCTGGATGTTAGCAGTGGTTCTCAGAGAGCCATTTCTTTTCCACCTGCAAGCAAACACTCTGCGATCCCTCTCCCTCTCGGGGCTCCCCCCCAGCTGGTGCTTTGTACCCCAAGACAATTGCTCTTACATCACCATTTTCACGTTTGGTTGTGCTGTTTGATCCCTCCACTGAGGTTTTCTTGAGGGATGTTTGGGTAAGCTGTCAAGAGTGGAATCAATATTGACTGGGACTATGGGTCAACTGTGCAAGTTTTCTGAGGAGTCTGTGGACAGATTTAAACAGCGGGACTCTTTAATTTCTTTAGAGTCTCATATAATGAAACTTGAGGCTCTCAGCCCTCACTGCATTCTCTAATAGGGGCAGTAGTTAAGGATAGTTTGGTTATTCATACCAAACTAGAGGCAATGGAGAATCAATTAAGGGCAAGGAATTTGTGATTCCTAAATTTTCCTATGATGCGGCTTCTGTCCCCCCTCGAACTGCTGAAAAAGTATTTGAAGGAAATTTTGTTGTTTAGTAATTTTGATGCGCTAGTTATTTCCAAGTTATTTTACGTTTCCAAGGGGACTCAGGTAGAAATAGCCGAAGGAGAGGAGTTGGATTCCATCGCTTCTCCGGACAGCCTTGATTTGAGTGCTTTTCTTGAGACCTCTCAGGACATTGTTTTTGAGAGGGCGACTCTGCTGGTCACTTTTGGATTGGAGGCTGATAAGATTGCTATTTTGAAATTATACTTTTCTTTAAAGTCTCTTTTGTGGCTAACCAATAAACATTTTTTCTGATGTTGCCAGGCCTACGCAAATGCGTAGGAAGACTTTCTTCCAGTTGCAGTCTAGAGTCTTGGCTATCGGAGCCACGTTCTGTCTCCTTTTCTCCTGTAAGTGTGTGGTTACCTATGCTGGAAATAAGTTTGTTTTCACAGATGTTTCCGCATTTGGAAAATTTTCTTTGGGACAAATCAATGGGTTAGTATGGATACTTGGGGATTTGTGAATACTCTTGACTCTTGTCCTGTTTTTGACTGGGATAATTCTAGGTATTAATACATTTGTTCTCTTCTGCTGCTCTCCCATGATGGGGGCTGGAGCATCTCTTGCTATTGTGGGTTTTTTTTGTTGCATATTTTCCGAATTTCTAATGGTAGCAGATTATGCTTTTCTTATATACATTGTATATGTATTTTGGTTAAAATCTTAATAAATAAAAGAGGTTTCCTGCTAATTTTCCTTGACATATCATCGACCTTTGACACTGTATCTTACACCATACTTTTGAGATGGCTACAAGAGATCGGTCTGCACATCATCATAATGAAATGGTTCCCATCATACTTGGAAAACAGGCAATAGTACGTCAAATGCAGAGGAAACACATCCACATTGATCAGCATAAAACAGGGAATACCACAAGGATCAGAAATATCATCACTGCTCTTCAACCTTTACATCTAGCCTATCTGTGCTGTCATCAAAAAATACAAAATTCACTAACAGCTATACGCCGATGACATCATGATATATACCTCCATCAACATTGACAAACCAGACTACAGAACTATAACCAAATGCATCACAGAAATGATCACATGGCTCAGCAACCACAACCTCAGCATAAACTACAATAAATCAGAAGCCCTCATAATAACAAGAAACACGTTCTTCACTCCTCCAACATAATAAAGTTACAAAACAGAAGCATAACTATCAAAAATGAGGTCAAATACCTAGGAGTCATCCTGGATCAGAACTTGAACCTACAATCCCACAAACAGGATGACAAAGAATGCATACCATAGAATGAAGATTGTCCGGAAATTGAAGCCACTCCTCAGCCAGAATGACTTCCGTACAGTACTTCAAGCCACTGTCACACCAGTTTTAGACTACTGCAACTCATTGTACCAAGGCCTACCAATGCAGGCCATTCACCCCCTGCAAATGGCCCAGAACATGGCAGCTCATATCATCGCAGGATCAGCAAAACATGAACACACCACCTATACTGAATCAATTACACTGGCTCCCAATGAAGAGTTGCACCAGGTTTAAAATAACACTCATCATCTTCAAAATCTTACAAAACAGCTCAGCAGACACACTCCACGATCTAACAAAAAGAGACCCTGAAAGGGAGAAGGATAAACAATTAGAACATGTTACTTACCCCACTGATTATTCCAAATCCAAACAGACCACATCTAATAGGGTGCTCTCACTATATGCACCAGCCTTATCGAACACCCTCCCAGAAGACATTACTGTACATAGAGCACTTTGGTAACATCACATAATGCAGTGCAGAATGACCACCCCCACCAATATCGGACTCTGGATACTGAACAATAAAAAACACGACTCTGACACATGATTCCTGTTGACATTACACAACTTATATATAAGTTACTGTGATTTTGATAAGTTACCTGCATGCCGTGTTACTCCACCCCTATTGAAACGTATCACAGGTCTGCGACTAAAAAGCTGTTTGATTATTTTCATCTAATTTCCATGTATTTTGGTGTGCTGAAAACAAATAAAATATTGAAAAAACTCCTAGACGTCATGATTTGCCACAACATGCAAAATTGTCTTCAAATTTATCAAATTTTTTCAAATTACTATTAATTAATTCAAATTACTATTAATTAATTCACATAAGTGCATTTAAGATATAAAATGCCAAAAAACCTTAAAGGGGTTGTCCGAGTTATGTAAAAAAAAATATAGCACTGTAAATCTGATGGTCAGCAATATATACATAAGCTAAGCAAGTTTTAAGTCCGTGCTTCTAATGGTAGAAGGGGTTAATCTTTCCTGAAGAATCCAGTGGGAGGGAGACACAGGGCAGATAGCAGCAGCTCCGGTCAGTGCAGGGGGGCATGGCCAGCACTGTGACGCCTCATGTACAGACACAGAGCTGCTCTCTCCTGCATGCCACACTTGTGCACGAATCATCATCAGGTTCTTGGTTCTAGGCTGTTCACACTTTTTCATCGCAATTCGTGTTAGCTCGTCATTCTTCAACCATTATGTTATGGCTCTGCGAAAGTGTATTAATTCGCCAGACAGTTTCTGTTTCATCTGTGGTGAATATACAGTGTTGAAGCAACAGCAGAATATTACAGACTTTGTGAAAAAAGTATACTTTGCATACTTTGGACTAAAAATTGGAGATCAAGATAAAGTCTGGGCGCCTCATAAAGTGTGCAAACGGTGTGTTGAGGACCTCCGAAACTGGTTCAAGGGTAAGAAAAAAATCTTTCCGTTATGGGATTCCTATGGTATGGCGAGATCAAAAGAACCATAGTGACGACTGTTACTTTTGTTCATGCGATGTGAAAGGGTTTAATTCCAAATATACCCCAATCTTCACTCGGCAATTCGTCCCATCCCCCATGGCACAGATATACCAGTACCCAAGCTCCCTGCTACCTTGGAAGAGATACCTAGCTCCGATGAAGGTGAAAGTCATACCTGAACCAGATGACGAATCAAGTTCTGACTTTGGAGATGATACAAAACCAAAATTGTTTTCTCAGGAGGAGATGAATGATTTGGTAAGAGACTTGAATCTTCCCAAAGATGCCGCCGAATTACTCGGATCAAGGCTGAAAAGCAGGAATTTATTGTTGCCAGGAGTGTCATCTTCATGGTTCAGACATCGTGAAAAGGAGTTCATTCCTTACTTCGCCCAGGAAGACAAGTTGGTTTATTGCATCGATGTCGAAGGTCTGATGGGTCAATTTAAAATCCAATATGATTCAGAGTAATGGCGTCTTTTTATAGATTCTTCAAAAAGAAGTCTCAAAGCAGTTTTACTCCACAACGGTTTTTACGTTTACATACCTGTAGGTCATTCTGTACACTTGAAGGAAACCTACGAGAACTTGGAATTGGTTCTTCGTAAACTTAAATATGAAGACCATGGTTGGCAAGTGTGTGGGGACTTGAAGGTCTTATGCATGCTGCTCGGGCAACAAGCTGGGTATACCAAATATCCTTGTTTTCTGTGTCTATGGGACAGTCGAGACCGACAAAATCACTGGACCAAGAAGAGTTGGCAGCCGAGGGTGCTAACAGTCGGTGAAAAAAATGTCCCCCGAGAAACTTTGGTACCTTCCCATAAAGTTCTTCTACCACCTCTCCACATAAAATTGGGATTGATGAAGCAATTCGTAAAATCACTTCCAAGAGATGGAGAATGCTTCAAATACTTGGTCACCAAGTTTCCAGGCCTGTCGGAGGCAAAATTGAAGGAAGGTGTGTTTGTCGGACCAGACATTAGAAGGCTTATAGTTGATCAAGAGTTTGTCAATACCATGATGGATCCTCAAAAAGAAGGGTGGATTGCATTTAAAGAAGTCGCACAGAAAGTTTTAGGCAATAACAAAGATCCTCACTACAAAAAGATCGTCGGACAAATGCTGAAAGCATTTCAAGCTTTAGGTTGCCTGATGAGTTTGAAAGTGCATTTCCTCCAGTCCCACCTTGACTACTTTCCTGAAAATTTGGGAGCTGTGAGTGAGGAACAAGGTGAACGATTCCACCAAGACATTAAAGAGATGGAAAGGAGATACCAGGGAAAATGGAGCATTACAATGATGGCAGACTACTGTTGGATGCTTCAGAGAGACATTCCAGATGCTACTCACAAGCGTAAATGCACCAACAGGAGCCTCACAAGGAAGAAGACTCGAGTTTAGTGTGTGTAGGCGAGCTCATTTCAGTTCAAAAAAGGATTTTCATGAAAATATTGTAATAAAACTTTAATTTTATAAATCTATTTCCATTTATTTGGAGGTATTGCCTTATTTAACATAGTTACCTAAATTGTCAGGAAATGTGATGTCCTATGACAAAATGGAGGTCATTTTCGGATTCAGCGCACCAAAAACCAAAGATTACGTGGAATAACCAAAACAGCTCTTGGAAAAAAAGTTTTTGCAGACCTGTGTAATGTAAACTGCCTTGACTCAAGGAGAAGGCAGTATATAAAACCTGTTAAGTAAATAAATAGTGAAGCTTATTGATGGCGAAGAGCAAGATTGATGAACTTAAAACATTCCTCCGGCCCAGCGTGAAGGGAACTGCAAGACAGCTCTCTCTCGGGGTCTGGTGGCAATAGCAAACATGCGCTCATTTCTTGGTGAGCTTAAACGGGATTTAATGACTGAATTTGATAGGCAGGCAGAAGAAATTAAGAAGCTTATGGCCGTGACATGGACAAAATTATGAGGTTGAACGCACGAGTGAAAGAAACAGAGCAGAAAGTGGAGGCCGAAAAGGAAGCCCTGGCAACAGTGGTGCAACACACAGAACAGGTAGCAATCACTTGTCAGGAACTTCAAAGCAAATTAGAAGACTTAGAGAATAGATTGTGCAGGTATAATTTGCGCAACGGAGCATACCAGAGCAAGAAGGCTTCTCTGATGCAGAAGCCTTGGTGTGGAGGGTATTTGCATAAGTGCTGTAGTCGGCCTCGGAGACTGAGATCAATCCAGATGAGCTTGAAATTGAGTGGGAGCTGGGCTTACCATGTGCGAACCTACCCCCAGAAACTGTTGTTTGCCTCCACTGGTTCTTGATAAAAGAACATTCTTTGTACTGCCCAGGCCATGCCCACACTGGAATCTGAGGGGCACAAGTATGAGATTTACTGGGATTGGTCAAGCCTTACACTGCAGAAACAGAGTATTTTGTGAGATTACTGCAGTGCTCCGCTGCGCATACTTGCAGTACAGATTACTGCATCCAGAGGGTTTGACGTTTACCAAGAATGGGTGTCCTACAAATGTACAACTTTTGATGAAGCCGTCCGCCTGTTTCAGGAAGCATCACTAGAGGTTCTGGCTCAGCAGGGATCTGATGCAGGACCTAAATTGCTACAAATGCAACCAAAGTGACAGAGAATCTTGGTAGGGGGCCACAGACTGAAAAGACATTCAGATGAATCACAGAGGGATGTGACATGAGTGGGGTCTTGGGTTTTGGACCGGATTGCCACAAGCTAGAGATAGCAAATGGATGCTCGGAGTGGATCTGAATAGTGGATTGGGCACTATGCATCTGTTTTTTTTTTCTTTGCTTTTTTCTTTTTCTTTTTCTTTTTACATTTTTGACTTCTTTTTTCTCCTTTATGGCTACTTTTTCTTTTCTTTTTTTCTACTTTTTTTCTTCTTTATGGACAGTATCTAAGGGATATATTTGTGCACCCTCATACCTATGTTACCTATTCGTATATGCTTGCAGTTGATTTCATTTGGGGAGTTGGGTGTGGATTGGTGGACTATTTGAGAAGATTATGGGGAGGCTAGAACTGGGGGGGGGGGGGGTGTCCCCAGGGGTAAGCAGTGGATTTCTCCAGTCATCTTTAATCATGGTTAATGGAATTTTCCTCCAAGAACACATCCAAACCTGTTTTGAACCCAGCTACACTAAAGAGCTTTTACTAGAGCCTCCAGTAAAGAATTCAAGAGTTTGATTACACGTTGAGTGAAAAAAATATTTTCTCCGATTAGTCTTAAATGTGCCACATTGTAGCTTCATTGCATTCCCCCTAGTCTTTCATATTTTTGGAGGAGTAAACAACTGATCTGTTTACCTGTTCCACTCCATTCATTATTTTATAGTCCCTCTTTCATATCTCCCCTACCATTTTGGTCGCTCTTCTCTGTACCTTTTCCAATTCTGCTGTATCCTTTTTAAGATATGGAGACCAGAATTGCACACAATATTCAAGGTGCAGTTGCACCATGGAGTATTACAGAGGCATTATAATATCTTTGGTTTTATTTTCTATTATCTTATGATTCCTTGCATTCTATTTACTTTCTTGGCCGCGGCCGCACACTGGATAGAGGGTTTCAACATATCATCCACGATGATGCCCAGATTATTTTCCCAAGTGTGATTCCTAATGTGGAACATTGCATTGTGTAACTATAGTTTGGGTTGTTCTTCCCCAAGTGCATAACTTTGCACTTGTCCACATTAAATTCCATCTGCTATTTAGACACCCAGTCTCCCAATTTTTCAAGATCCTCTTGTAATTTTTCCCAATCCTCTTCTGTTTTAGCAACTTTGAATAATTTTGTATCTTCTACAAACATGACCACCTCACTCGTTATTCCCATTTCCAAGTCATTTATAAATATATTAAAAAGCAGCAGGCTCAGCACAGATCCCTGGGATAGTTCACTATTCACCTTTCTCCAATGAGAAAATTGGCCATTTAGCTCTACTCTTTGTTTTCTTTCTTTTAACCAGTTCCTAATCCACAATAGTACACTGCTTCCAATCCCATAACTTTTTAATTTCTGCAAGAGCCTCTCATGAGGGAACTTGTCAAAGGCTCTCTGAAAATCCAGATACACTATATCAACCGGCTCACATGTGATAGGCGGAATATTATGTATATATCAGAAGGAATTTTATATATGCAGCAGACATATCAGGGTTATTACAAATAGGCTGCCAGTGTAGGCCACAGGTCATTTGCCAAATCTGCAGAAGAAGTCTGTTAGCTTGTTTACTGTGAAGGTAGGACACAGGTCATTTGCTAACCTTGCAGAAAAAGCTCTTTAGCTTAGCCTTGCAAAAGCAATGCACACACATTATATAGAGAAATAAGTAAAGAGAGCAAAGGAGATAAGATATGCTGATTCTCCTTTTGGAAGCTCTATAAAGATAACCTTTTAACGCTGCAATTCAGTTTTTGCATCTGTCTGTAACCTTCCATGACATATATGGTACATATTTTTATCCTATATAAGCAAAGCTATACTCTGAATAAACTGAGCAGCTTATATCATACTGAGTGTGTGATTATTTGCTGTTCCCAAGTGCTCGTACTGAGAAGTAGGATTCAGGCAGACGGAACCAAATTCATAGCATAAGCATCAGTTGTGGTAACTGAGAGAAAATAATATCAGTTGGGGTGACTGATACATAGAAGCTCAGTTGTGGTAACTGAGATATACATAAGAAATAGTATAAGTTGGGGTAACTGATACATAGAATAAAGAACCCAATCTGTTCTAGTAGCAACAGTTTTAGTGTAAGAAGTGGGATTCGATGGATTGGGTAAGTAACACATTGTTGTTTGTCTGGTCCCACTCCTCGAATTCTCACTAGAAGAGTGGCTGCAGTAGTCCTCGACCAATTTGGCTTTTATACTGCGGTAATACCTGTCTCCCGGAATCCTGTGTCTTAGTTTATCTATGTGCCTGTAAGACGCCCCCAGTCTCTGAGGAGGGTAAAACCATTGACCCAGCGTCCCTGGAATGCAAGTGACAGGCAGTGTTTGTCTGTTAGTCTCTCTATTCTTCCAAGCCTTTCCTGTCTTCTTTAGATAATGGGAGGGTCCCTGGGTAAGGGGGACCGACCCACTAAATCTTTCATAAAATTTAAAACAACGAAACATCTCCCAGGGTCTGCTTTAGCACGCTCATCCATTAATTGTGAACTAATGTGTTTGAACAGCTAGTTCTTTTCTTCCGGTCTGTATGAGTTTGTATTGCAGCATGGAATGGATTTTCTGAGTCAATGGATGGGATTGGAATGTATTGTACACTGAAGAAAGAACCTTAGAAGCAGACCGTACAGATAACAAGCCTGGCAGTGTTTTGTGTGTTTACATTAATTCTGTACTGCTAGCTATTGTGTGCAGTAATCTGGCTGGAAGATCTTGACTGCATGTTTTCTTAGAACTTCTCTTAAAACAAGAAAAAAATAGTTTATAATTAAAAGTACAGCCTGAATGTTGCAAATTCTTTTCTTTTTCCATGTGAATATATCATAAGAACAACTTTTGATTCCAATTGGCAGTAGAATCATTGAGAAATAAATCTGCATGATCGTAATTTCATAATCTTTAAGATATTTAGATTTGATAGGTGTGATAGAGGAGGAAGAAAGAACATTAGCTATTTCTTTATTTGTGTGCAGTAAATAAGTTTAATCCACATGTGTAAGTTTTGTTTTCTAGGTTAGGGATCAGCAAGGTTACTTACCTGTAACGGGGGACGAGTTGAGTCAGCAGGCTCAGGATAGCTGCATTGGAGGAAGAGGAGGATGAGCTTCGGTGGGAGCGGGACCGGTGTCTGGAGGAGCGGCTCCTTGAAGTTTTGTGCCTCCTCCGAGGCTGAGAGCAGTCGCTGGAGTCAGAGGAGTTACCTGAGTGGTCTCTGCCACGTTTATTCCCTTTACGGGAGCGAAGACCGGCATCGGAGGAGCGAGTCTTGTCCTGCCCTCTCCGGCTGGCATGGGTGCGCTGCGGTTCCCCCCCCCCCCCCCCCGCGATTCCGGGGTTGCTCCGATCCTCCGGGGTGTGTGAAGAATCGCCAGTTCCTGAAGAATCGCCGGTTCCAGCGTCGCGCTGGGATGACGTTGAATCGCTGGATCCACAGTCGCGCTGGGATGACGTCAGTGAATCGCCGGGTCCAGAGACGCGCTGGAATGACGTTGCAGAGCAGGATAGGAGGGCGTCACACAGGGGGAGGAGCCGGACGCGACGGCGGGAACTTCAGAGAAGACGGAGGGAGGGCACTCACCCAAGGCGCCATGATCGATTACATCCACCGCATGGCCGGGGGCCGTCGGGAATCCTCCGAATTGCAGGATGCAGCTGTGGCCGGACACAGGCAGCGCTGCGGATCCTAATGTGGGGCCGGGGATGGAGGCCCGGAGGGGCACATCCTGGGCCTTGGAGATTGTAGCCGGAGTTTGTTGCAGGCCTGAAGGTTCGCCGAGCTGGCAGAGGGCACATAAATCATTGTCCGAGGAGCGCAGTTTTCTACCGCAAGGGCACCTCTTGGATCCCGGTTTGGGCATCGCTCCGTGAGTATCCGATGGCTGATAAGTTGATAAGTTGCAGAGAAGAGGCAGATCCGACTTGCTGGCAAGGCAGAAGAACAGAAACTGGCCAGGCTAGGGGGCGGAAACGGGAGGTGGGCTAGCAGAGAAATTTGAGAAGCACTTCCGAACCTGGTACCGCCCGGAGGACGTCACCATGTGTGGCTGACGAAATCCTGCAGTCCATGGAGAACTGAGTGGATCCTGGTTAAGAAAAATTTGTCTGCTGATTTCTGTGTGTCAAGAGATTAGAACACAATGCCCGGGTCTGTTATGATGTTTGTGCTGATAAAATGTTAACAAAGAGAAGTTGTAAACAATGACAACTGAATTTCTATGAATGCATAACCTTTTGAGAAGCTTATTTTGAAATTCTATGTAATGAACCATATGTATTTTGATCCTTTTTTTGTGTCCTGATGTCTGTCCTTTGTGAGCTGAGATGTCTATGCTAATCAATGTTCAGAGTAATGGAGTCAAACCATTACCTGAAATAAGAAAGTTTACTTTCCAGATCTTAATGTGAGATTTTACCCTTGCTCTGTTTGTTTTCTTAAACACCAAGCACATGTAAATTTGTTCAGTTCAATTAATTTAAAAAAAACCAAGAGGAGGAAGTGTTCTCTGGTATTGCTGTGGCTGCATTGTAAAAGCTCAGTGCTATAAAAAAGAGAAGTATGTGCCATCCTGTATCATCTCATGATTGTGGATTGATAAACAGAACAGCAGCACCCTGTTTGCTGTGTGCAAATTATACCTTTTTTTTTTTTTTTTTAAGAAAATGTATTTTTGTTTTGAAAACATTCCTGATTTCAGTTTTGGAGGAACAACTAAGAAAAACCAGATTATATGTTTAAGCACCATGAATTTATCTAGTTTATCCTTATGCATGTATGTTACCAAATGTGATCCTTATAGTACTATATTTATGCAGATGTATAATCTTCTACCTACCATTTGTTTACAACAATACTAAGTTTTTAACAATTGTTTGATGTTCTTAGCAGCCTTGCCAAATAAGGATACATTAGCATGGTATAAAAAAACAGAAGGACCTATGCATGTAGTTTGATGGAATGATGTAAGTGGAAAAAAAGTGGTGTTGAGAGGAGTATGATGGAATATTCATGTTGGAAAAGAGAACTCAGATTGACAGTAAAAAATGGTGAAGGTAAATTGAGATGTGAAATGATGTATCCAATGTATCCACCTAGAAAAGGAACTGACAATGAACACTCTACAATATCTGATTATGACATCTCCATTAACTCCAGTTTTGGAAGTCATCTAGCCCAGATACATACTCAATAATTGGAAATAGACATTTGGAGATAGGCTGGGTGTACTTTTCATTCTAATGAGCTTTGGGGAGACCCACACTGGCCATGTGGTGCTTTTCAGATGCATTATTCCCTTTTTTGCCTCTATGTGTCCTGGCCCGACACATGAAGGTAAAGGAGGAAAGATACCTACACAAAGTTTTACAAGGTTGGTACAATCCTAAAGTTGTGAAAAATTGCGGAAGTGTGGGCATCTTGTCTGCAACTTTTCTGATCATAAAAAAAAATGTATTAGCTAATTGAGTTGCTTAGGATTGGCTGTTGTATGCAAGCAGCAATCCAAGAGGGGAGAACCTCCGAAACCTTAAAAAAAAAATTTGTAAAGAAACTAAACTGTCTTGCCTTTGACTCTGTTCAACAAAAACAATTGCCCTAAGGGGGTAGACTGAAAGTTTTCCCCCTTTGAACTGTTATATGGAAGGCTGCCTACTTTTTACACATTTGACCTCTTGTATTTCCTAGCAGCAGAGGCAACTCTCTTCCCTCCACAGGTATGCTCAGCAGTTCCAGTCCCTTCTGATAGATGTCTCAGCTCTTTTTTTTCAACCTGGAGACTGGATTCTGGTAAAAACATACCACCAGCACACACTACAAGCCTCTTTTCCAGTATGGGACCGTTTCAAGTTCTTCTGATAACACAAGACTGCAGTGAAGGTGGCGGCTAAAAGATCCTGGAGCCATTGCCCTCGCTGGAAACATTCTTCATCTCCAGATCAGGCTTCAGGACCAGGATGAGAAGTATCTGACGCCGGGGCAGCTAAAGCCCTAGCAGCTGGAGAGGGAGAGGAGAAGACTCCTGAAGAAAAGCAGCTATCAGCTTGGAGGTACCAAACCAACACATCCCTTCAAGATTGGTGATCAGGTGCAGGTCAGAGCGCTTCACAAGCACGGTATCCTGAACCTGCCCTACAGACCTCCAACTACAGTGATTGCCATCACACGGACAGCCATCCTGTGTGACTCCTCCTCTTCATGGATCTACACGTCAAGAATCAAGCGTGCACCGCCTTCACTGACGCCTTCTTCGGTTCCAGATCATCATGAGCAAGACTGCGTTGACTCTCCTCCTACCACTCATGTGGTGCCTCCTTCAGCCCATCTCTGGAACTGTTAATACGGCAATACTACTTGTCCAAACTGCCTTAAATGTATCCGATTTTTGTGTGCGCAGCTCGCTACAAGCTGGAGCTTTTCTATCAATATGTCTCATTGCTGTACCTTCTAATCACTGCCTTTAACACCTGTCTTTCTTCTGTGGCCTCTTGGCTCTCAACTAATTTTCTTCACATTAATCTCTCGAAAACTTCGGCTATCTGGTTCACTTTTGGTAATCCCCCTCCTCTCCTCACTCCCTTGTTTTCTTCTTCACCTATCCCCACCGTCTCTTCCTTGCGGTACTTGGGTGTGATTCTTGATTCCTCCCTTTCCTTTAAAGAACATATCTCCTCAGTCGTTCAACGTTCCTTCTTTACCTTAAAACAACTCCATGCCGTACGTCCTTTTCTTACCATTTCTTCTATGACTACTCTCATCATCTCTCTTGTTATGTCTCATCTTGACTACTGTAATGTTTGTCTTGCTGGTCTTCCCCAGTCCCAAATTTGTTGTCTTCAACGTGTTCAAAATGCTGCTGTTCGTGTCCTCTCCCATGCCTCACGGTTTGATCATGTCACCCCTCTGTTAATACATTTTCATTGGCTCCCTGTTGTCTTTCGTGTTCAGTATAAAATCCTCATTTTTGTACACAGGGTGATCCATTCCGGTATCCCCCTGTATCTTGCCAGCCAGGTTTACCTTCATACCCTTCATCGACCTCTACGTTCTATTCATGCTGACCATATGTTTCTACCCCCTCCCAAGCACACCTAGAATCCACTCGGTCCTCTGCTTTCTTTTTTCTTGGTCCAAGGCTCTGGAAATCCCTTCCCTCTTCTCTACGTCTAGAAACCTCCTACCCGTCCTTCAAAGCCAACCTGAAAACCCATCTTTTCTGTTCTGCATTTAAGCTTTCCCTTCCTGCCCCACCCTCCTCCCCTCCCTAGGCCTCAGGCACTATATCCCTACCCCTGTCTTACATCACCTCTATGCTGTTACTGTGTTCCTCTCTCTTCCCTTTTGTTAGCCATCTTTGTCCCCCGACTGCTCTCTGTTTCTATCCCTTTTTTCTTTGATTTTATGGCGTTCCTTTTCTGGCTCTTTTTCGCAGCCCTCTCCTTTTTAACAATTTTATGTATTGTGAACCGCCCAGATGCTAATTGTATTGGGCGGTATATATAGAGTTTTAATAAACATAATCTATGTGAAATGCAGACGTTTACTGTACTTGACAATTTAAACTGCCCCCAGCCCCATGTTTCTTTTTCTACTTTCTTGTATAACATTGGTGTTACTCGCCCCTCCTTAGGATATAACCAGGTCCTGTTTTCATTGCAAATTGTCTCTAGTCTCAATGCTACAGATTGTTTTATTTTTATAAAGGCTCCTACTCCTGCTTTTAACCTGTCTAATGCTGCTCTATACTGTTCCTCTACTACAGCAGTTTCTCATGCTTACTCTCTGATGTATCTTCCTTTGGGGTGGTTTTTATTATGCAGCCACACTGCTTACACCTATGTTCCTATAAATGCTACCAGTGGCCCTTGCACTTTTGCCAGGCTCACTGCTGCTGCTTTCTCTGATGTCCCTCTCAATGTTAGTTTTCCGCTCTCCCGCACACACCTTCCTCGATCACAGCCTATGCTGTCCACCTGTAACTCCAATGTTGAACCTTACAATGATCATACAGCCTTAGGCCTCACATTATCTATTGTTGGGGCCCCTGGATTAGCTTTACACAATGCTATGGAAGTTAGTCACATTGCTTGCTCCTTAGCTAAATCTATCAATCTCACTTCCTCTATATTAGCTTCTATGAACCATGAAATGTCTGGTCTACGCACTGCCATCTTGCAAAATAGACTATCTATAGATTTCCTGCTTTTACGCTTAAAACATGGCTGTGAAGAATTTGAGGGTATGTGTTGTTTTAATCTTTCTGATAACAGCGTCTCAATTGAGTGCTCTATTCAAGACCTATGCAACCTTGCATCCCAAATTACAGTTCCCTGTGCTGATAATTGGTGGTCCTCTTTCACCTCTTGGTTTTTCGGGTTAGGGCCTGCTTTATGTGGCTTGCTGACCTTTGCTATTAGTCTTTTACTCATAATTCTCATTGCCTGCTGTTCTCTATCTCTTGTCTGTTCTATATGCTGCCGCCCTCCTCAACCTCAGGGTGCTTTCCATTCTCACTATTACCGTATTCCACCTTCCTCGTTTCTGAAGCTTATCCTTTCAGGATAACAGGAGGGGTTGATAGGCAGAATATTATGTATGGAGGAATATTATGTATATATCAGAAGGAATTTTATATATGCAGCAGACATATCAGGGTTATTACAAATAGGCTGCTAGTGTAGGCCACAGGTCATTTGCCAAATCTGCAGAAGTCTGTTAGCTTGTTTACTGTGAAGGTAGGACACAGGTCATTTGCTAACCTTACAGAAAAAGATCTTTAGCTTAGCCTTCCAAAAGCAATGCACACACATTATATGGAGAAATAAGTAAAGAGAGCAAAGGAGATAAGATATGCCGATTCCCCTTTTTGAAGCTCTGTAAAGATAACCTTTTAACCCTGCAATTCAGTTTTTGCATCTGTCTGTAACCTTCCATGACATATATGGTACATCTTTTTATCCTATTTAAGCAAAACTATACTCTGAATAAACTGAGCAGCTTATATCATACCGATAGTGTGTGATTGATTATTTGCGGTTCCCAAGCGCTTGTACTGAGAAGTAGGATTCAGGGAGACGGAACCAAATTCATAGCATAAGCATACGTTGTGGTAACTGAGAGAAAATAATAGTTGGGGTAACTGATGAAAGTAAGCTAGTCTGTACAGGGCTGTGTACATGGCCAGGGTACTCAACAATATACTATTAGCCCTAAGAAAGAGTTAATACCATTCAGAGCTTATTACTCAGTAACATCCTTGAAAGACTCTGCTAAGATAATTAGGTGAAAGGTTCCAAATAACAAACACTAGTCTTTGTTTAATAAAGATAAGTAAAGGGCAAGTTGTCTCCCAGTCTCGAGTCAGAGGTAACAAACTGTCAGTATTAGAATTAATGTCTACATAGTTATGTCTGGGAATATGTGTATGTCTCCTCATGATGACCTATGCTAATGAGAACTGAACTATGATGGTATGGATACGTGAAGTTTGACGTAGAACAATAAAGTGAGAATTATGCTGTATAATCAAATATTTACCTATAAATAAAGTGGCCGAAAGCTAAGATGACAGAGTAAACAAAGGCAGTAGCTTAGTTTGCTCTCCCAAAGCTTTGGTTGTTTTTAATAATACAAGTGTGTTGTGTATTATTTACTGATTTTTACAGATTCCCTTCTCATTGCTTTGTGTGTGGATTTCCGTTACCCAAGAGCCCTGGTGTGTTACCGGTGAGGGGAGGTGCAGAGTACACTTTCAGTTGGTGCAGTGCCGGATACGTATCAGATGCGTGAATGGCATGACAGAGCTAGGGCTTTAGTGTTTAAGAAAGGTAGCCCTTCTTATTGTATGCTTCTATTGTATGTATGAGAAGCATGGTGATGTAGCCATCAATTCCGTAGCACATTGGGATTCAGTGACTAAAGGTAATGAGGATTTGCAGTTTCCTTTGGAGGGAACTTTCTCTGTAGATAAGGTCCATTGCCTGAGATATGAGTTAGCAGTTAAAGGTAAACCGTGCAATTGTGCTTACATGGTGGGAACGGATGGTACATGAGGAAAAACATAGGAATGTTTATGTTTTGAAACAAAAGTTGTTTGTGTTAGGAAATGTAGCTAACAACCAGCTGAGTGAGTGAGGATCACTTGTGTAGCAGAACTAAGAGAAAAAAGAAAATACTTAAAGAGCACAGAAGTTAGGGGGAGTAGAATTGTGTATTTTGGATATTTGGAATGTCTCCCACCTCAAGGAATTGAGAGCACGTTTGAATCAAGAAACGGAAAGTATTGTACTTGTAATAAGAAGCTTAAGAATGGCAATAGGTCATAGTGTTTCTGTTGCGAAAGAATTAAGTGTTTCTGATGAACTTATTGATAAAGTTGAAAGAGATTTGGACAGACATTATGAAACCTACAAAGAGGAGCGTGATCAATTATGTTATGATCTAGGCTCTATTCAGGATGCTATACACCACTAAAATAACTCATGTTAAGAACATAAGAACATAAGAAATGCCATACTGGGTCAGACCGAGGTCCATCAAGCCCAGTATCCTGTTTCCAACAGTGGCCAATCTAGGTCATACGTACCTAGCAGTTTCCCCAAAAGACACAGGTTCTGCAGTGCTTGTACTAGGCCAAGCATTGATATCCTGGGTCCCTTTTTAATAGTGGTTTATGGACCTTTCCTCCAGGAACTTGTCCAAACCTTTTTTAAACCCAGCTAAACTAACAGCCCTTACTACATCCTCCGGTAACAGATTCCAGAGTTTGATTACACGTTGAGTGAAGAAATATTTTCTCCTATTTGTCTTAAATAGTTTACCCTGTAGCTTCATTACATGTCCCCTAGTCCTTCTATATTCTGATAGCGTAAACAATTGATCCACGTTTATCCGTTCCACTCCATTCATTAATTTATACACCTCTATCATATCTCCCCTCAGCCGTCTCTTTTCTAGGTTAAAGAGCCCTAACCTTTTTAGCCTCTCTTCATAGGAGTAGCCTTCCATCCCCTTCACCAATTTGGTGGCTCTTCTCTGTACTTTTTCTAATAACTCTATGTCCTTTTTAAGATACGGCGACCAGAATTGCACACAATATTCAAGGTGCGGTCGTACCATGGAGCGATACAGAGGCATTATAATATCCTTTGTTTTATTCTCCATCCCTTTCCTTATGATACCTAGCATTCTATTTGCTTTCTTGGCCGCCGCTGCACACTGGGCGGAGGGTTTTAACATGTTATCCACGATGACTCCTAAATCTTTTTCCTGGGTGGTGGTTTCTAATGTGGAGCCTTGCATCGTGTAACTATAGTGTGGGTTGTTCTTTCCTAGGTGCATAACTTTGCACTTGTCCACATTAAATTTCATCTGCCATTTGGATGCCCAGTCTTCCAATTTATCCAGATCCTCCTGCAGTTTTTCACAATCCTCTTGGGTTTTAACAACTTTAAACAGTTTTGTGTCATCTACAAATTTGATAACCTCACTAGTTATTCCCTTTTCCAGGTCATTTATGAATATGTCAAAAAGTAGCGGACCCAGTACAGATCCCTGGGGTACTCCGCTATTCACCTTTTTCCATTGGGAATATTGGCCATTTAGCCCTACCCTCTGCTTTCTATCTTTTAACCAGTTCCCGATCCACAATAGTACACTGCCTCCTATCCCATGACTTTTTAGCTTCGCCAAAAGTCTCTGATGGGGGACCTTGTCAAAAGCTTTCTGAAAGTCCAGATACACTATATCAACCGACTCACCTTTGTCTACCTGTTTATGCACACCTTCAAAAAAACAGATCAGATTAGTAAGACAAGATCTTCCTTGTCTAAAGCCATGTTGGCTGTCTCCCATTAGGCCATGACTATCTACATGCTGTGTAATTTTGTTCTTTATGATGGTTTCTACCATTTTCCCTGGTACTGACGTCAGGCTCACCGGTCTGTAATTTCCCGGGTCACCCCTGGAACCCTTTTTAAAAATTGGTGTTACGTTGGCGACCCTCCAATCTTCAGGTATTACAGATGATTTTAATGAAAGTTCACAGATTACCAATAACAGGTCTGCAATCTCATATTTCAGTTCTTTCAACACTCTGGGATGTATACCATCCGGTCCAGGTGATTTGCTACTATTCAGTTTATCAAATAGTTGTAATATATCTTCCCGGTGTAGCGATATTTCTCTCAATTCCTCGGCAGTATCACCTTTAAATACCACTTCAGTCTTGGGTAACATCCCTACATCTTCCTCAGTAAAGACTGAAGCAAAGAATTCATTCAGTCTCTCTGCTATAGCCTTGTCTCCTCTTACTGCCCCTTTTACCCCTCTATCATCTAATGGTCCAATTGACTCTCTCACAGGCCTTTTGCTACGAATGTACTTGAAAAAGTCTTTATTTCGTGTTTTTGCTTCCGTAGCAAGTTTCTTCTCAAATTCCCGCTTTGCCTGCCTTATCAATGCTTTGCATTTAACTTGCCAGTGCTTGTGCTGTTTCCAGTTTTCATCATTTGGCTCTTTTTTCCATTTCCTGAAGGTTGCTCTTTTGGCAGCAACAGCCTCTCTGACCTCACCTTTAAACCATGCTGGCAGTTTTTTGGACTTTCTTCCACTTTTCTTAATGCGTGGAATACAGCTGGTCTGGGCTTCGAGGATAGTATTTTTAAATAACACCCAAGCTTGCTGTAAGTCTTTAACCTTTGGAACCGCTCCTTTTAGTTTTTTCCGAAGTATATTCCTCATTCTATCATAGTCTCCCTTTTGAAAGTTAAAAGGTAGTACTGTGGATTCCTTTACTATCTGTCCTCCACTGATTAAATCAAACATGATCATACTATGATCACTATTGCCAAGTGGTCCCAACACCCTTATTTCTTGCACCAGATCTGGCGTTCCACTAAGGACTAGGTCCAGTATGGCTTCCTTTCTGGTCGGTTCATGAATCAGCTGCTCCAAGAAGCAGTCATTTATTTCATCTAGAAACTTTATCTCTTTAGCTTGTCCTGCTGTGACACGGTCCCAGTCGATACCGGGGTAATTGAAATCACCCATTATTACTACTCTGTTGTGGCTTTTGTTAGCTTCCTTGATTTCTTTGAGCATTTCATCATCCATGTGTTCATTCTGGCCAGGTGGTCGATAGTATACTCCCACTGCCATCACCTTCCCCTTCATAAATGGAATTTCAATCCATAGAGATTCTACAGCAAATTTTGTTCCCTGCAAAACTTTAATCCTTTCTGACTCAATGCCCTCTCTAACATAGAGCGCAACCCCTCCACCAATTTGTCCAGCTCTATCATTACGATATAGTTTGTATCCAGGTAGCACAGTGTCCCACTGGTTATCCTCCTTCCACCATGTCTCTGAGAGTGCAATCATATCTAACCTCTCATTTAGTGCTATATATTCTAATTCTCCCATCTTATTGTTTAGACTTCTAGCATTGGCATACAAGCATTTTAGAGACTGTATTTTATTAATATTAATCTGGCTATTGGTAGGCATGGGTAATTGGGAATCCTTATGCTCTGTCTGCTCCTTACTCAAGGGCATTTGGGCTACTATACTCCCTTTTGGAACCTCACTGCTTTTGGTAGTATCCTTCAAGGATACCTTTGTCCGAACCATGCGCTCCTGGGTGACTGTCGGCTTTCCCCTATTTTCTAGTTTAAAAGCTTCTCTATCTCTTTTTTAAAGGTTAATGCCAGCAGTCTGGTCCCATCCTGATTAAGGTGAAGCCCATCCCTTCGGAAGAGCTCCCCCTTTCCCCAGAATGTTCCCCAGTTCCTAACAAATCCAAAACCCTCATCCTTGCACCATTGTCTCATCCACGCATTGAGACTCCGGAGCTCTGCCTGTCTTTTGGGTCCTGCACGTGGAACAGGAAGCATTTCGGAGAACGCTATCCTGGAAGTTCTGGATTTCAACTTCCTACCTAAAAGCTTAAATTTAGCCTCCAGAACTTCCCTACCACATTTTCCTATGTCATTGGTACCAACATGTACCAAGACAGCAGACTCCCCCCCAGCACTATCTATGATCCTATCTAGGCGGTGCGTGAGATCTGCTACCTTCGCACCAGGCAGGCATGTTACCAGGCGATCCTCACGTCCACCAGCCACCCAGCTATCTACATTCCTAATGATTGAATCACCAACTATAACAGCTGTCCTGACCCTCCCCTCATGGGGACATGGCCCTGGAGAAACGTCCTCGGTGCGAGAGGGTTTTACATCACCTGGAGGACAGGTCCTAGTTACAGGATCACTTCCTGCCACACCAGGGTGATGCTCTCCTGTCACGTGACCTCTCTCCTCCATGGCAACAGGGATGCTGCCAGACTGGAGGTGGGACTTCAGGACTATATCCCTGTAGGTCTCGTCCATGTACTTCTCTGTCTTTCTTATGTCTTCCAGGTCTGCTACTCTAGCCTCTAGAGAACGGACTCGTTCCCTGAGAGCAAAGAGCTCCTGCACTTAGTGCATATGTAGGACCTCTCACCAACTGGGAGAAAATCATACATGTGACACTCAATGCAAAAGACTGGAGAACCCCCATCTCGTTGCTGGACCTCTGTCTGCATCTTAGTTTAATGCTTGTGTTTAGGTCTTTTAAATTCGGTATATAATAAGGATTGGTGTAGATGCTTATACTAATAAAAGTGTATCTAATACCCCTAATACACCCTGTGTACCTGAAGCTTAATTAATCTCAGGTCCTCTGTGTATGACTGATTTGGATTAAGAGCTGCACCTGAGAGCAGCCCCTTTCCTCTAAGATGTGCAAGTACCTATAAAACTACAATTACCCCAGGGGTGGGTGGGTGCTGGGGAGGGAGGGAGGGAGATAAGTCCTATTAAAGAGGGCAGTTACAAGGTACCCTGTCCTGAACCCTCAGCAGGGGGATGGGGGTACCACACAAAGCCCAGTTAGTTGAGAGAGGCAAGGTAAGTACAGCTGAGAAGGCTGAACTAGCACACCACTAAGACAAACAATAAATAATTAAACAAACAAACAGTTAGACAAACAGTAAATAATTAAATAAACAGCTAGAACTCACAGTAAGATGTCCCAGGAGGCAAATATCCACTCACTAGCAGAGCTCTGTAAAAGTTCAGCCCCCTTCTCTGATCAGAGAAAAGCAAACTAAAACAGCCTATGCACACGTGGAGAAAACAGGAAGAAGGCTACACAATACCTCAGGGGGAGGGGGGGAGGGGGAGGATTCACTCAGGCAGGCAAGGACAGGAAAAAAGCTTAACAAACAGCAGGTTCTGGGGAGAGAGATTTAATTCAAAATGGCTACCACACAAAGCCCAGTTAGTTGAGAGAGGCAAGGTAAGTACAGCTGAGAAGGCTGAACTAGCACACCACTAAGACAAACAATAAATAATTAAACAAACAAACAGTTAGACAAACAGTAAATAATTAAATAAACAGCTAGAACTCACAGTAAGATGTCCCAGGAGGCAAATATCCACTCACTAGCAGAGCTCTGTAAAAGTTCAGCCCCCTTCTCTGATCAGAGAAAAGCAAACTAAAACAGCCTATGCACACGTGGAGAAAACAGGAAGAAGGCTACACAATACCTCAGGGGGAGGGGGGGAGGGGGAGGATTCACTCAGGCAGGCAAGGACAGGAAAAAAGCTTAACAAACAGCAGGTTCTGGGGAGAGAGATTTAATTCAAAATGGCTACCACACAAAGCCCAGTTAGTTGAGAGAGGCAAGGTAAGTACAGCTGAGAAGGCTGAACTAGCACACCACTAAGACAAACAATAAATAATTAAACAAACAAACAGTTAGACAAACAGTAAATAATTAAATAAACAGCTAGAACTCACAGTAAGATGTCCCAGGAGGCAAATATCCACTCACTAGCAGAGCTCTGTAAAAGTTCAGCCCTTCTCTGATCAGAGAAAAGCAAACTCTGTTCTGGCACTGTTAAATCTGAAGCAGCTGTGGGAAATGATATTGTGCCTACTTATCCTTTTTGTTTGTATCCACTGGCGTGGCTTGACTGTGACTGCAAATTGGAGTCCTAAAGAAGTGTTTAATTTGGCTAAAATTTTCCTAAATTACAGGGATAACCCTGGTAGATTTGTGTCTTTATGGTCTCAAATAATTAACAGTTATAATCCCACTTGGGCAGCTCTAGATAATTTGCTCGGAACTGTGTTTTTTTTAATCCAGCTGATTTTCATAGGGTCACTCATCCAGTTCGTGAAGATAACAAGATGACTGGCAATGGCCACTGACAGACTCTGTGATAGATTTTCAAGAGAAGACTCAAAGAGATAATTTTGTTTTTGTGTAGAGGAAAATTGTTAGAATTCCTTAAAGTAGTATGGAAACCTGTAAAGGATTGGTCGAGATTAACATCTCTAAGGCAGGATAGGGGTGAAAAGGTTACAGATTTTCACACTAGGTGTATGCTAGCTTTTAAGGACTATTCTGGGGAGGCAGAAGACACACCTTCAGGATTCACTAATATTTTTGTAAATGGTTTGATTCCGAGAATAAAGGAAATTTTGGAAACTTCAAAAATAGATTGGCAGCTAGAACAGCTGATGCAATTCTGGAAGGAGCTCGATATAGTGAATTGAAATTTATCAAGGAACAGCAAGAAGAGCAAACTAAAATAGATCTTTATCTTTATTAACACTTTATATACCACCCTTGTCAAGACGTGAGAGCGGTTTACAATAAAATAATATACACAAACTAGTGTCAGAAAGGAAAGGAAATCCAATAAAATAAAGAAAAGGCTGACCAAAGGGGTCACAGGACAAACAATAGACAATAAGTAGACAGGACAAAACGCCACTATGAACAGACAAACCAATACCCAGACAGAAAAGAAATCCAATAAAATAAAGAAAAGGGTGACCAAAAGTGGTCACAAGACAAACAGTAAACACTACCAAGCAGGACTATAAGCAACTGAGGACAAACAAAACAATAAATAGACAGGACTGCTGGGAGGGAGGTCATAAGCCTGTTGGAACAAATAAGTTTTTAATAAATTTTTGAAATGTTGGTATGAGGATTCAAGTTGAAGAAAAGGTGGTAGAGAATTCCAAAGTGAGGGGCCCAGGAAAAAGAAGGCGGCATGGCGTGTCTGTTCCAGGTGAGCCTGTGCAGGTGAAGGGAGAGACAGTCGATTTGCGTGCAAAGAACGGAGCTGGCGATAGGGAGTGTGGAGGGAAACTAGGTTTGCTAGATACTGAGGGTTGGATGTATGGATGACTCTATGTAATAGTACAAGAAACTTATATTTAAACCGAAAATGGAGCAGCAGCCAGTGACGGCGATACAGCAGAGGAGTTACATGATCAGATTTCCGAGCAAAAGTGACAAGTCGAGCGGCTGTATTCTGGAGTTGTAAGCGCTTGAGTTGATAAGCAGGGAGATTAGCAAAAGCCACATTACAACAGTCCAGTCTGGACATGACCAGGGCCAGTAGAAGAGTAGTGAGGGAATCGGGGGACAAAATCGGGCGGACTAAGCGCAGTTGTCGCAATATAAAGAAAGAGCGTCGGGATAAGTTTGACACATGTTCATGAAAAGACAACGACGAGTCCAGAGTTACCCCTAAGTACCGGAGAGAGGAGGTGAGTGGAATGGAGATGGAATTTATTTGAGGCATGATGATAGGACAGGGAGTGCTCAACGACACCCACATCGTTAAGGATTTTGAGGGATTCAAATGAAGAAAATTAGAGGAGAGCCAGGTGGCAACATGGGTGAGGCAAGTATTGAGCGGAGTAATATCGGGATTGACTGGAGAAGTATGAAAAAGAAGGACAATGTCATCTGCATAAATATAAACCAAAACTGGGAACTGTTGGATCAAAAGATGTGAAAAAGACTAAATTGCTCAACTTGCAGATTGCTTCTATGCAACCACCCATGGGCAGGGGGAGAGGTAGAAACAGAGCCAGAGGAGGTCATGGGAATCCTCAGCGAGGGCGTGGACAGTCCAGAGAAATGCGTACTTGTTATACTTATGGTGAGCTTGGACATTTGCAGCGAGACTGCCCCCGGAATCAGAATCTTGATGTCCAGAAAGCTGATTTCCCTCCAGTAACAGCTGAATTCACTCCCGTATATCAGTGCTTCTCTAACCCAGAAGATTGTGGAGATGATACCTGGGATGCATGACTATTGTTAAGTTTGAATGTAACTCCTCAGGGTGAGATGGAAGCTAAGCTGGGAGGATCTACTTTGAAGTTTGTTATTGATACTGGAGCTACCACATCAGCACTGCGTTTACAGGATTTGCCTGCCATTTCTCACATTCAACTAGCACAAGCTCAGATAGTACACTGTGAAGGCATTGAGGGTAAGATAATTCCTCATCGTAAACTTGAATTTTTACCTTTGCAGATTGGAGAGACTGTATATCCTACTACCTTTCTTGTAGGAGACACTTTACCAGTGAATCTTTTAGGTCGGGACTTTTTGGCTTCACATCATGCTACTCTATCCTGGATGAGTGGCAAGTTATATTTCCAGCTGTATTCTCTCTCTGAAGTGCTGTCCCCTGCAGATGCCAGTACCATTCATCCTGCTCTTGGAGAACTTCCTTCTACCCCGTGGGCAGTGCCGGGATATAATGTCGGATGCCTTTCTATCCCTCCTGTGAAAATCACCGTGAAACCTGGAGTTCAGCTTCCTAGACTCAAGCATTATCCACTGCCAGCAGCTGCCATTGAAGGAATTCGTCCTGTGATTGAAGATCTCCAGAAACAAGGTGTCATTTATTCTACGACTTCACCATGTAATACTCCAATTCTTCCTGTACTAAAGGCTGACGGTAAGACTTCTAGATTTGTGCAAGACCTGCAAGCAGTAAATAATGTGATTTTGCCAATTTTTCCCTTGGTACCTAATCCACATGATATCTGGACACAGATACCTTCAGGGACTACCTGGTTTTCTGTTGTAGATTTAAGTTCTGCTTATTTTTCAGTAAGAATTAGCAAAGAAAACCAATTTTTATTTGCTTTCCATTTTGACAATAAACAATATACTTGGACCACTTCGTGTCAAGGGTACACTGATAGTCCTGCATATTTTACGCAGGCCCTAAGAACTGCATTGCTTGATGTAAGACTCGACCATTCCTCTTTAGTTCAGTGTGTGGATGATTTGCTTTTACGTTCACTAAGTTATGAGATTGTTTGTCAGATTCCTTGTCTCTATTAGCTCATATTGTACCCACATTATCACAGTGGGTAGCCTTTTTAAATATAAAAGCTGCGCTGGGAAATGTGCCGTGTTTATCTTTGCTAGATTATTCTTTACCATTCAAACTGTATGTGGCTATTTCTGATTCCTCTGCTACCTGTGTGCTTTTACAAGCTTTCTCAACTGGTTGCAAGCCAGTAGGCTATTTCTCAAAGTGATTTGATGCAGTGACTTTGGGACTCCTACCATGTCTACGTAGTTTGGTAGCAGTGGCTTTTGCAATTGAAACTTACTGATTTTCTGGTTTTACAGCACCCTCTTGAAGTGTATGTGGCACATTCAGTTTCTAGGTTGCTCCATTTAACCAAGACTCAGCCTTTCTCCTCCACACGTTTATTGACTCTGGAATAATTTACAGTATATATTACATCAATATGCAACCCTTCAACACTTCTAGCTCCCTTGGCAGATCTTGTGGAGGAGGATGGGTCTCATGATTGTTTCCGAACTATTTTGGCATTTTCTCGAGCTAGACCTGAACTTTCCCCTATACCTTTACCAGCCCCGGATATAACTTTGTTTGTGGATGGTTCTGCTTTCAGAGATGAGATGGGTTATGCAGTCACAACAGTTAATGATGTAGTGGAATCAGCTTCTTTGCCATTGACCAGTGCACAGCTAGCAGAAGTGTTTGCAAAGGGCAACCATTTTGCAGACCAAGAAGCACGGCAAGCTGTTCTTCGAGCATCGGTGTCACCGACATTGCTGTATTTAACACCATCTAAAATGACTTTGTTTTCCCTTTCATCTCTCTTGCAGCAATATCAAGATATTTCCTTTGAAACCCAAACGCTGTGGACTTCGTGGGGTGCAACCTGTGTTGCACAGGGCTACTGGAAAAAGGATCATCTGCTTATTTGTCCTGACAGTCTATTGTTTCCACTTACCCTGTTCCTGCATCATAAGCTTCACCGCTGTGGCTATGAATTATGCCTTTTTCGGTTCTCCGGTATCACCTGAACTTTTTTTTTTTCTTTGGCACAGCTTGTCTGCACTGTTTCAAGACTGGCAGAGTAGGGTCAGCTTAGGGTCAGTTATATGGATTTCTGCCTTCCGGACTCTTTTTGCTTTTGCAGCTTGATTTTGCAGATCTGCCCTGTGCCAGAGGAGGGGGGTGGTATTTGTTTGGTGGTCACTTGTCTTTTCTCTGGATGGGTAGCAGCTTATCCCACTACCAGTATGACTGCTGGGGTTGCCATCAAATTACTGCTCACTCAGTTTATTCCTGTTTGGGGTGTACCTTTTGTTCTTTCTTCTTATCTGGGTCCAGCCTTCGTTGCGGGTGTCTGGGAGGGTATTGAAAATTTGGTTTGGTATTAAGAGACAACTGCACACTCCTTATGATCCGCAAAGCTCTGGCCAAGTGGAACGGATGACTAGGACACTCAAAGGTCACTTACGCACTCTGACACAGGATTGGGCTACAGATGGGACGGAAGCCCTTTCCTTTTGCCCTTAAGGCAGTGAGTAATTCCCCCAGCCTGACACCATATGAAATAGTTACTGGACGTCCAGCTGTTTCTCCACATAACTTGGCAGTTATCCCGGATCCTCAATTGTTGCGCAGCAATATTTTGACTTATTGCTCACGATTGCACTCAGTCCTGTCTGTTTCCCCTTTATTGCAGGTGAATCCTCAACGAGATACTCCGTCAGAATCATCACATCCAGAAGTGAAGCCAGGGGATTGGGTCCTGATTATGAATTTGCATCCAAAGACACTTTTGGCTCCCAAGTTCCTAGGTCCATTCAGATTTTTTTTTTTTTTTAAACTAAATAAATCCCAACTTAATTTGAGAAAGAAACATTAGCCCCAATACACCCCCCTTGCATGAATACCATGAAAAATCCAAACATCTAAAGGGTGGGACCCTGGACTGGCCCGGAGAATGATCAAGGAAAGATAATTAGCAGGTAAGAACTAATTTCATTTTCCTTTTCGCCTCTCCGGGCCAGTCCAGGGAAGGTTAGGGCAATACCAGAGCAGTACCTAAACTCGGGAGGGACCCGCCAGTCCAGCAATAAGAGCCGACGTTCCCACTTTTGCATCTTCCCTGGCCTGAACATCCAGACGGTAATGCTTTGTAAAGGTATGTAACGAAGACCATGTAGCCGCCCTACAGATATCTACTGGAGGAACAAAAGCAAATTCCGCCCAGGACGCCGCTTGAGCTCTAGTAGAATGCGCTCTCAGACCACTAGGAGGAGAGCGTCCTCCGGTCTGGTAAGCTGCCACAATAGCAGATCGTACCCATCGAGCAATTGTGGACTTCGAAGCCGGCTTCCCTTTATTAGGCCCAGCATACTGCACAAACAATCTATCTGTTTTACGGAACGGTTCCGAAACTTTAAGGTATGTCTTTAAGACACGACCAAGATCCAATTTTCGAAGAGCTCTATCAATAGGAGAATTTGATAAATCCGAAAAAGTTGGCAAAACTATTGATTGATTAATATGAAAAACAGATAGCACTTTCGGTAAAAATGAAGGAACTGTACGTAATAAAACTCGTTCAGGGAGAAATTGCAAATAAGGCTCATGACAAGACAAAGCCTGTAGATCAGAAATTCTTCGCGCTGAACACAAGGCTACCAGAAAAGCAGTCTTCCATGAACACTCCTTTGGAGATCGGGAGGAAATCGATGCTAATGACGAACTCGACAACGCCTCCAAAACAATATTCAAATCCCACGGAGGCACAATGTGCCGCAGCGGAGGACGAATAATCTTAGCCGCTCTAAAAAATCTTTGCACATCCGGATGCAAGGATAGCCTGCAATTTTGGACTAATCCCCTAAAACATGAAGTGCGGCCACCTGAACCTTAAGGGTATTAAGTGCCAACCCCTTATCCAAACCTTCCTGGAGAAATAAAAGCAATTGAGGCAAGTCAGCCGAACGAGGAAGAACATCACGCCGTTCACACCAAGACTCGAAACACTGCCATATGCGAACATACGCAAGAGATGTCCCAGGTCTTCTAGATTTAAGTAAGGTATCCACTACAGAATCCGCATAACCTTTGCGAGTCAAGCGGGACCTCTCAATAGCCAAGCCGTAAGCAAGAAGCGATCCACATGTGGCATGAGCACGGGACCCTGATTTAACAGATTGACCCGGACTGGAAGACGCCAAGGAGGAGCTATTAGAAGCCGAACTAGATCGGCATACCAAGGACGCCGAGGCCAATCCGGCGCAATCAGAATCACAGACCGCAGTGCTTCGCTATGCGTTGAACAACTCGCTCGGCTCACCATTGGCCAAGGTGGGAAAACATACAATAGAATGTTCTCCGGCCAAGGCTGAGCTAGAGCATCGAGCCCTTCTGACATGCATTCCCTGCGTCTGCTGAAAAAACGGTTCGACTTTGCATTGTTGAACGTCGCCATTAGATCCATAACCGGTTGCCCCCACTTTAAGGTTATCTCGTGAAAAACTGCTACGTTCAACTCCCATTCTCCTGGATCGAGGACAGATCGACTGAGATAATCGGCCTGAACATTCTCTTTGCCTGCCACATGAGCAGCCGACAATGCTAAAAGATGATTCTCTGCCCAAGCCATCAACTTCTGACATTCGTTTAGGAGAGAGGAACTCTTTGTTCCCCCTTGTCGATTGATATATGCCACTGTAACAGCATTGTCGGAGAACAAACAAACTGCCTTCTTTGTGAGAAGGTGTTCGAAGTGCTGAAGAGCAAGCCGGGCAGCGCGTAGCTCTAGCATGTTGATCGACCACAGTGTTTCCTCTTTTGACCAAAAACCTTGAGCTATTTGCGACTGACAATGCGCTCCCCAGCCTGTCAGACTGGCATTTGTGGTGACTAACACCCACGCGGGCTCCTGCAAAGGAACGCCCGCTCTGAGATGTACCGGGTCCAACCACCATTCTAGACTTTCCCTTACCATTTCCGGACAAAACAGGCGTTGTGATAGAGGATGCAGCTGCGGTGACCATCGGGAAAGTAGCGCCTGTTGTAAGGGCCGCATGTGAGTCCTGGCCCACGGAACCAGATCCAAGGCAGCCGCCATGGAACCCAAAAGCTGTAAATACTTCCAAGCCGACGGAGCTTGAATTCTTAAAAATGCTCGCACTTGTTGCAAAATCTTGACTATTCTGTTTTCCGGCAAGAAAACCGCTCCTTGAGCCGTATCGAAGTAGGCCCCTAGATAAGTCAGTTGTTGAACTGGCTGCAAGTGACTCTTTGCCTGATTTATCACCCAACCTAGTTGTTCCAAAAGTTAAACAACTCGAGACGTCGCCACTACGGAAGCCAGATGAGAATCGGCTCTGATTAGCCAATCGTCGAGGTATGGATGAACACGGATCCCTTCTTTTCGCAGCGCAGCTTCTACCACTACCATGAGTTTTGTGAAGGTTCTTGGAGCCGTGGCTAGACCGAAAGGCAACGCCCGAAACTGGAAGTGACCCATTGGAAGGGCAAAACGTAAAAATTGTTGATGAGATGGCCTGATGGGAATGTGAAGATAGGGCTCTGTAAGATCTATTGACGTGAGGAATTCCCCCGGTCTTACTGCCCGAATCACTGTACGCAGCGTTTCCATGCGAAAATGAGGCACCCGCAAAGCACGGTTGACCCCTCTGAGATCGAGAACTGGTCAAAAAGAATCCTCCTTTTTGGGAACCACGAAATAAATCGAGTATCGACCGCGACCGTATTGGTCTCGGGGGACAGGGACTATTGCTCGAAGCTGTAATAGACGCAAAACCGTGTCTAACACGGCTTTCTCTTTTAGCCCCTTCGCACAGGGAGACAGAACGAAGGCTGGTAGCAAATTGCAAGCGAAATCCAGCGCATACCCTTTTTGAATTATTTCTAACACCCACTTGTCTGCAGTGATCTCGGTCCAGGCTGAGAGAAAATCCTGCAGGCGTCCCCCTACAGGTACTAACGCCTGAACCAAGAGACCTTCATTGCGGTTTCTTAGCTGCGGATTGAGAAGCCACGAAGTAAGATCTATTGAAACCTCTGGCTCCTCGAAAGGACTGACCGCGAAATGTCGCCCGGCCTCTAGAATAGGGAGCAAAGCGAGCCCCTCGAAATCTCATGAAATCTCGACCGGTAACCCGAAGAGCTGCTGCACCTCTCCCGGGTCTCGGTCTATCCTCTGGCAAACGCCCTCCTTTAGAATCAGCCAGATCCTTAATAATCTTTTCTAACGCTTCTCCGAATAGCAACCTTCCTTTATAGGGCAACTTGCTAAGCCGTAACTTAGAAGACACATCTGCTGCCCAGTTACGCAACCATAAAAAACGCCTAGCTGCCACAAGTGATGCCATAGTTTTTGCGGCAATCCGCAGTAGATCATAAAAGGCATCTGCCATATAAGCTGATGCTGATTCCAATTTTGCACTTTCCGCTCCCTGCATTGAAGCAGAATCTCCAGATACTTCTCCTTGAAGCCACCGAATGGATGCTCTAGAAACATAAGCCCCACAAACAGCCGCTTGCAGAGCTAAAGCACTAGAATCAAACGCTTGCTTAAGAAGAATTTCTAGCTTCCTATCCTGTAAATCTTTAAGAGCGGCTGCTCCTTCCACAGGAATAGTCGTTTTCTTTGTTACTGCGGAAACTATCGCATCCACTTTGGGCATACGCAATAATTCCTTTTCCTCCTGCGGCATAGGATAAAGGCGTGCTAAAGCGCGGCTACCACGGAGCGTAGCCTCCGGAAATTCCCACTCAGATTCAATCATCTGCTTTATCACCCGATGCATGGGAAAACAGCGCTGTTCCGCTTTAAATCCCTGCAATAAGGGATCCTCCAAAGGTTCCTGAGAAGCTGATGGAGGTAATAGGTGCAAGGCAGATAATGACTGCAAAATAAGAGCTGATAGTTCTTCCTTACGAAAAACACGAAATATGTTAGGATCTTCTCCTGGTGCAATTTCACCCTCTTCCAGCTCTTGAGAAGGTAGGTCCAAACCTCCCTCTGACAGGCCTTCCATCTCTTCTTGACCCAAAGGGACAGAGATTTGTGAAGAAAAAGGGTCCAAAGGATCCTTAGCAACCTCTTTAGCTAAAGAAGGACCTTCTCCAGGATCTTCTGGCAATAAAACACACATAGGAGATGTTGTAGAGTCCTTAATAACTCCCTCAGACGCAGAAGATCTCATTAAAAACGCCTTATGCATAGCCAATATAAACTCTGGTGAAAAGAAAGACAATACACTTTCCTGTGCCGGTGGCAGAAGCTGCGCAGGCTTTTCTTGACAAACCTCTTTAGAAGACTTAGGGGCTTGTTTACAAAGCCGCGGTAGTGGTTCGCGATCGCAGTCGCGGCCCCATTGAAATCAATGGGGCCGCGGCTCCGATTACGATCGCAAACCGCTACCGCGGCTTTGTAAACAAGCCCCTTAGTCTTTCTCTTTGAGGGCCGTTGGTGTTCAGCTGTTAAAACAGCCGGCGCCACTAAAGTGGCCGCCTTTCCCGCTTTTTCCGCGGGCAAAGACATCTTTTCTGAATCCAATACAAGTTTTTCTGCCATAGATGTATCTCACCTTTTTAAATCAGTAGTAATCAGTGCCGCGCTAAGACCGGAGAAAAACCGCTGGCTCAAATTAGCAGGAACAATGCCTCTCGCTGAAATCACGCCGCTGTAACAAAACAGTAACACTGCACCGGTAGTCACCCAGCTGACTTGTTAAAGTTTTGTTCCGCTGCTAGCGGAAGCAGGAAACAGCTGAATTAATAAAGTTTTGTTCCGCTGCTAGCGGAAGCAGGAAGAGCATGGCATTACAAACGCAGAAGAAGTACTGGGGCTCCCAGATTCAATCTGCCACAGGAGTCAGAGACGGAGTAAAAAGACAGGCAGGCTCTAACTGAAACCGTCGCGCTCCAATTCTCTCTGCCGGCAAAGCAGGTAAATATACTAAAATGCTCCGTTAGGACTATAATTAAATCAGTAATGCTCTGTTAGGACTATAATTAAATCAGCTCTGCTAGAGCTAACTTAAAAAACAACAAATAAATTTATAAATAGCAAAAACTTAAGGGAGAGATTTAAATCGATCCTCTTTAGCTGCTGAGGACAATAAGACTAGCAGTTGACTTCAGGGGGAGTGGCTTCACCGAGCAAGAAAACTTGATGTCTTTATGTCCTCAGCTGCTGAGGGGGATTGACAACCTAACCTTCCCTGGACTGGCCCGGAGAGGTGAAAAGGAATATGAATTTGCATCCAAAGACACTTTTGGCTCCCAAGTTCCTAGGTCCATTCCGTGTGCTCCTGGTGGGATACTCAGCTTGTAAAATGGAAGGACATTCTCATTGGCTACATCTTACACAGTGTAAAAAGGCTCCTTCACGGGATTCAGAAGGTGGTTCCCTGCATCGGTGAATCAAGAGATTGCAACGCAGAGACTCATTGGACAACAGTGATATTGCAGAAAGGACTATCGTGATTAAGTGCTTTTTGAATGGACTAATTATGCAAAACACCTTCTTCCAGCATCTATACTGCTGCTTAGGTGGATAAAGTTAGTTTGAATTAGTGTTTTACTGATATATAAGCAATGACCTTTTGGCACTTAACCTCTACTTCATGAAGAGACTGAGAATTAGAGGGTAGTTATAGCTATAGTATATATCTTCATCATATTAAGAGTAGGTGTATTTTCATTTTGTTTTAGAACATTTATTTTTGAAGTAATTAATAGTTTTAGATATTTAGAGGTTTGTTAAGAATGTTTCCTTATCTGGTCGTAGTTATGTTGTGGCATATTATTGTTAATAAAGCAGTACTGCATTCAGAATCTTGGGAATGTTATGGGGAATACCCAAATATTTTTGAGTCACATCTGCAGTTACAAAACACTTTAATCTGTCAAATTGTGCTGTTTGCCTTCCAACTGTGACAGCCACTCAGCATGGGTTTCTACCACGAGCTAGGCCTAAAACCTTTCAAGAGTTTCGTGATATAGTTTTAATCTAACTACTGTACAATAGTCTCATACAAACATAGAACCTAGAGTAGTTAGCTCTATGCCTCTAAAGTCCCCTCCAATATGTTTCATGGCTCAAAGTACAGGGAAAAAGGTAGGGGACACCCCGTGGAACATCTGTAGAATAGTAATGCTACATAATTCTTCTATCTGGTATAAGAAATCCCACGTAAGAAAATCCTATATTTCAGTAGTACAATTAATGCAAGTTCATGGGAACCAAGTGCATGATTATGACTTGTTACAGTATAATAGTTCTGGCTACCCTTTGAATGACTTTAGTTCAGACCTAAACATACCTAACTGGAGTTTCCCTTTGTTAGGGTATTACCATCCCTGGGAACGTAATCTGTCTGCAGGAATTAAAAGAAATGAGCATTACTCAGTGGGCTCTGAATAATTGTACACAGAATACATCTTGTCCCCACAATTTGACAATTTGGGAAAATAGATTAGTGGCTTTAGAAGTTAGAATATTTTGTGTGTGGTAATCTTGCGTATACAGAACTTCTTAGAGGTTGGTCAGGTACTTGCTATGTTGCCCAGTTAGATACCTTGTGGCGTTTTTTTGTTTACCTTACCAAAATATTACTTTATTATCAGCCCTGAATACTTCTATAAGAAAAAGGGATGTTTCCCCTCAGGATAAAGCCATAGCAGCTGCACAACAGCTGGTAGATTCTACAAGTCCTTTAACTAAATCTCAGATAGACGTATTTACAAGGTGCAGTGGACAAGGTGTCTGCTTATGCAGCCTAGAATCGCATGGTTTTAGACTATCTCCTAGCGAAGGAAAATGGCGTGTATGGATTAATTATTGATTATTGTTTGCTTGATGATGAAGGAAAAATAGTGAAAGGCCTACTAGATAAGGTTAGAAATCATACTTTTGTTCCACGTAATAGTTATGTAAGTTCTTATTCTGATTTTTTCGATTCTGTTTCTTCTTTTTGGAGTTCATTATCTAGGCCCCTTGCAAGGCATGTTAGCATCATTGTTTGGCTTTTTAGGGATTATCATTTTAGGAGCATTAACCTCCAAATGATAGAGCACTGACCTCTAAAATGATGTTACAGATAGACCCAGAATCCAGTTACAATCCTTCTTTAATATCAATGTCTGAGTTTCCTTACCTTTGAAATGATTCTTTACAGAATCAGAGGAGGGACTGAAAGTAAGCTAGTCTGTACAGGGCTGTGTACACGGCCAGGGTACTCAACAATATACTATTAGCCCTAAGAAAGAGTTAATACCATTCAGAGCTTATTACTCAGTAACATCCTTGAAAGACTCTGCTAAGATAATTAGGTGAAAGGTTCCAAATAACAAACACTAGTCTTTGTTTAATAAAGATAAGGGCAAGTTGTCTCCCAGTCTCTCAGTCTCGAGTCAGAGGTAACAAACTGTCAGTATTAGAATTAATTAGAATTAATGTCTACATAGTTATGTCTGGGAATATGTGTATGTCTCCTCATGATGACCTATGCTAATGAGAACTGAACTATGATGGTATGGATACGTGAAGTTTGACGTAGAACAATAAAGTGAGAATTATGCTGTATAATCAAATATTTACCTATAAATAAAGTGGCCAAAAGCTAAGATGACAGAGTAAACAAAGGCAGTAGCTTAGTTTGCTCTCCCAAAGCTTTGGTTGTTTTTAATAATACAAGTGTGTTGTGTATCATTTACTGATTTTTACAGATTCCCTTCTCATTGCTTTATGTGTGGATTTCCGTTACCCAAGAGCCCTGGTGTTTTACCGGTGAGGGGAGGTGCAGAGTACACTTTCAACTGATACATAGAATAAAGAACCCAATCTGTTCTAGTAGCAACAACATTTATCTACCTGTTTATTCACACCTTCAAAAAAAATATAACAGATTAGTGAGACAAGATTTTCCTTGGCAAAATCCATATTGTCATTCAGCAAATAAGCCATGACTATCCACATGTTCAGTAATTTTGCTCTTTATAAAAAGGTTTCTACCATTTTGTCCGGTATAGACAAAGTTCACCAGTCTGTATTTTCCCAGATCACTCCTGGAACCCTTTTTAAAAATTGTCATTACACTGGCCACTCTCGAATCCTCAAGTACTACAGGTGATGTTAAGGATAATTCATAGATTACTAAAAGTAGGTCTGCAATCTCATATTTCAGTTCTTTCAGCACCCTCAGATGTATGCCATCCAGTCCAGGTGATTTGCTACTCTTTAGTTTATCAAATAGCTATATTACATCTTCCCGATTTACTGAGATTTGTTTCAATTCCTCTGATATATCACTTTTGAATATCATTTCTGGCATAGGTAAATTACCTACATCATCTTCAGTAAAGACTGAATTCTTTGCTTCATTCTCTCTGCTATGGCCTTGTCCTCTCTTAGTGCCCCTTTTACCCCTCTATCATCTAATGGTCCAACTGGCTCTCTCACAGGTATTTTGCTACAAATGTACTCGTAAAAGTTTTCATGGTGTGCTTTTGCTTCCACGGCAAGCTTCTTTTCAAATTCTCATTTTGCCTGTCTTATCAATGACTTGCATTTAACTTGCCAATACTTATATTGTTTCCTGTTTTCATCATTTAGCTCTTTTCTCCATTTTCTGAAGGATTTTTTCTTAGCTATAACAACCTTTTTGACCTCACCTTTAAGCCATGCTGGCTGTCATTTGGCCTTCTTTCCACATTTCTTAAAGAATTGGCTGGACTTCCAAAACAGTATATTTAAAACACGCCCAGGCCTGATGTAAATTCTTAACCTTTGCAGTTGCTCCTTTTATTTTTTTCTTAACCATTTTACTCATTTTATCATAGCGTCCTTTTTGAAAGTTAAATGCTAGCACAGTGAATTTCCTTGTTATCCACCCTCCATTTATTAAATCAAATATGATCAAGTTATGATTGCTATTGCCAAGCGGCCCCAATACCACTATTTCTCACACTAGATCCTGAGTTCCACTCAGAAGTAGATCTAAAATAGTTTCCCCTCGAGTTGATTCCTGAACTAGTAGCTCCATGAAGCAGTCATTTATTTCATCTAGAAACTATCTCCATAATATCGCCTGATGTAATATTGACCCAGTCAATATTAGGGTAATTGAAATCTCCCATTACTGTGTTGTAAATCTTGCAAGGTTCTCTAATTTCTTTTAGCATTTCATCATCTGTCGGTTCATTCTGGCCAGGCGGGCGGTAATCCACTACCATTCCATTCCATTCCCCTTTTTACATGGAATTTCTATCCATAAAAATTCTACAGTGTATTTTATGTCCTGCATAACCTTTATGTTATTTGACTCAATGTCCTCTTTAACAAAGAACACCACCCCTCCACCTATGTAATCTATGCTATCAATCATTGCGATATGTTTTATATCTTGGTATCACAGTCTGATTTGTTATTCTGCTTCCACTGGGTCTTTGAGATGCCAGTTATACTGTATCTAACTTTTCATTCAGTGCTATGCATTCTAACTCTCCCATCTTAATTTTTAGACTTCTAGAATTTGCATACAGGCATTTCAAAGTTTGTTTTTTGTTCATATCAACAGTTTGGCTATCAGATGAGTGGTGAGGAAACCACTGCTGAACCTAGAAATACACAGGAAAATGAGTCCTGTCACTTTAAGGCAGAATGTATCAAGGGTTTCCCTAGTAACCAAGAGTCTGTGACTCAGAGAATAGTCATCCCTAAGCCCCGCCCACAGCAGCACGTCAGGGAGAAGCTTGACCCTAGTCACATGTGCTGGGAGCAAGGTGTGGCTCAGGAGGAAGGAAAGTTTAAAAAGCTGATTTGCAGTAACACAGATAGAATAAGAAGTGGAATAGGAAGTGGTAAGAAGGTGCCACTCTTGAGACGGAGAAGCAGCAAGGGAAGAGAAGGACAAGGAGAAAGACAAGGAGCATGGAGAGCAAGTGAGAGAGTGCTTGCAGAGCATGAAAGGCAGAGTGTAAGAAACACTGGAAGCCGAAGAGAGAAGCTTGATGAGAGATTGCCAAGCACAGCTGAGGAAGCAAGGAACGAGAGGCTGGTGCAAGCAAACGAAGGTGCTGCAGCTGAGAGACAGCATGACTGGCTTGCAGAGCAGAGAGAGTTTCTAAATACCTCAGAATCAAGGCAAGTGTGTCCTTCTCAATTCCTAGACAGGAAATGCCCACGAGAATTAGCTATAGAAGGGAAAGCTAATTCTAGTTATAGACAAAGTACCAGGATAAAAGGAGACAGTTTATCCAAGCACCGAGTAACTCACTTAACAGAAGAGCTACTGCAAAAGCAGGCTCTACTCAAGAAGTTAAATGAACTAATAGAGAAAGAAAATAGCCAGCTCTCTGTTCAGATACCTTTTGATGTAAGTGAGAGAGATAGTGTAGAGGAAATGGACATAACAAGTGTGGAGAACAGTAACATGGATTTACAATGTGCTATATGTCAGGTCTCTGATGTGGAAGAGTCCTAGAGAGCAATTGTATGTATGCCGTGCTTAGGAAGCAGCCTAATTCTGAAGACGTCACAACTGAAAGAAACAGCTGAGTTCAACTGATAAGGTTGAGAGCTGGATGTAAATGTTCAAGGGACATTTAAAAGTTTATTTTGCTGCCAGAAGTTTGTTCCTGCAAAGGAGAAAACATTTAAAGTTTAAAAGTTTTGTAAAGTGACAATTTTGATTTACAAGCAAGATTGTGCCTGTTTCTTTGAAGTTTGGAATAGAAAGCAAGTTTGTTCCTGATTTCTTTTTGAAGCTGTACTGTGGATTAAAAACCTCCTTTATATAATTTACCCCTCGCGTCCTGTGTATGAAGGAACCCCTGAATACATTGAATAAAATTCTCTGTCTTACGCCTGAACCCTTGAGTCACAACTCCTTGCTTTAATATAGGACTACAATTCCCAGCAGCCCTCCTGGCAGCCATTTTGAGGGAATCTTATTTTAAAGCCAAAAGGCGACCTCACCTGCTACCAGTTACCTACCTGGCCAGGCGGGGGCGACAGATGACAAGGATAATTTGGAATCTTTCAACTTGGTCTGGTTTTTACTTAAAGGTACCTGGTGTTTCTTTTACCTTTATTGGAACCTCTCTATCGGGATATCCTAACTTCCCTATTTTACTAGTATTCTTCAAAGTTACATCTTTCCAAACCATGCACTCTTGTGTGACTGTTGTCTTTCCCCCATTTTTTTTTTATATTTAAATTTTTATTGTCGTTATTTCCATAACATAACCATATACATGTATCAAGAACATTCCATCATCCAAACATTGGGTATCCGGCAGCCTAAGTTCCTTTACAATAATATCCTCCAATTAGTATATTAGTCATAGTTCCTTTTTAAGCTTCTACTGCTGTCCTGATATATTTCCATAATAAACAATTTAGCTATACCCTGTCTCTATTTGAATTATCACCGATTTGTCTACCTAACCCAACCTTGTCACCCCGCTCTAAACTGTTTTGTATTTGTAGAGTTATTCAACACAATTTCCCATGTTGCACCCCCTCTTCTTTTCCACATACATACAGTTCTTTGCATATCCTACCACTGCCCCCCTTCTTCCCATAGCCCTCCCCCCTCCGCCCCCCCGTGGGCTACCCCCCTCCCCTCCCTATACCCCCGCTCCCCAACCTAACCCCTTACCTTCCCCTGTATACCCCCCTAACTCATTCCCTTGCCCCTCACACCCCCTCCATCCCCTGCCCCAACTAAAGCTCCCCCTCCTTTCCCCTCAACCCCAAAGTATCTTTCCTTAGATACGCCAGCACCTTGCCCCATTGCTTCTCAAATCTATCCGCCTTTTGCCAGTCAATTTTTCCATTAAGTACACCTGCCTAAGTCTATCCACACAGTGCTCCACCCTCAGGGCATCCCGTTGTTTCCATCTAAATGCCAGTTCACAGCGGGCTGCACTCAGGCACGCCATTATTTTCCGCTTCCCTTGTTCAGGCCCCCCAACACTCCACCACCCCATCAAATACCCGCAGGGATCCAGCACCACCTCCCCCCCTACCACCTCCCTAATCCACTCCCGGATCTCTCCCCAATACTTCTGTATCTTGGGGCAAGTCCACCATATGTGGAAGAAGGTTCCCACCTCCTCACATTCTCTCCAACACAGGTTGGATGCTCTAGGGAACATCCGATGCAGGCGATCTGGTGTATAATACCATCTCATGACTACCTTGTACCAGTTCTCCCTGATGGCCACCGACAAAGGCAAGAACCTCACCTGGTCGAATATAGTTTTCCATTGCCCCTCCTCTAGCTCTCCCCCCAATCCCCTTCCCACTCCAGCATATATCTATGCTTGCTTGTCCGTGGCCCCTGTGTCGCCGTATACAGCGCCGAGATTAAGCCCGGGGAGGTTTTCTTGCCATACCACACCACCTCTAACGGTGTAAAGTCCCGCTCTAGACCATCTGTCCCCAATTTCTTTCGAAGGAAATGTATCACCTGCCCATAGTAGAACCTGTCCCCTTCCCGCAGCCCATATGCCTCCCTCAGATCTTCGAATGGAACCCATCCCCCCAATCCACAAATTGATAGAAGCACTTCAGTCCCCCTTGCGCCCATCTGCGGTAACCTCCCCCTTCTCTCCCGGGATGGAACTCCTCCGTGTAGCACATCTCCCTCATCAATGAGAACTGCGCCCCCCCTTTCCCGCCCTTCTAGCCCCTAATCTTATCCCACTCGTGTAATACATGGTTCACATATGGATTATCCCGCACCTTCACCCCTCTCTCTCCCCGTCCCATCCAGGGAAGGCCGGTCAGGGGCCTCCCCCCTCCATTTCCATCTCCACATAATTCTTCTTCTCACCCCCATCACGCCAGTCCATCACATGGCACGCCTGGGCTGCCCAGTAATATGCCTGCAGATTTGGCACCCCCAACCCCCCTTCCTCTCGCTTCCTATACATCAACAGCTCGCGCTATCCTCGGTGGTCTTTTCCGTCAGATGTATTGATTCACCCTCCTCTGCATCCCTCTCAGATGGGCCCCCGGGATGGCCACCGGCAATGCCTGAAAATAATACAACATTCTTGGGAGCACATTCATTTTTATCGCCGCTATCCTGCCCAGCCAACATATCTCAGTGTGCCCACCTCTGTAGGTCCTGACCTATCTCTTTCCACAGTTTGCTATAATTTGCCCCGTATACCCCCTGTGGCTGGGGCGTTATATTAACCCCCAGATATCTAATAGCTCTATCTGCCCATTTAAAGGGGTAGCTCTGTTTCAACTTCTCCAACAACGGCCTGGGCAAGTTAATATTCAAGGCCTCAGTTTTGTCAGGGTTTACTCAGAACCCTGATACTTCTCCATACTTTCCCAGCTGCCGCATAAGCTCCGGCAATGACTCCTCCGGCCGTGTCACCATCATTAGTACATCGTCAGCAAAAAGAGATATCTTATGGTGGTGCCCCCCCCCCTCTGCAACCCCCATACCCTTCCGTTACCCTTAATTGCCCTGGCCAAGGGCTCATTGGCCATAGCAAACAGTATCGGGGACAGAGGACACCCCTGGCGCGTCCCCCTCTCCAGATCTACAGTCCCGGTGTACCTTCCATTGATCTTTATTCTCGCTTTAGGGCCCCTATATAAGGCTTGTACCCACCTCATGAACTTGGAGCCAATATCCATCCTCTGCATTACTAGAAACAAAAAATCCCAATCCACCCTGTCGAACGCTTTCTCAGCGTCAATAGACAACAACATAGCCACTTCCATCTGGTCTTGCGCCCCCCAGACTGCCTCCAGCACTCTCTTGATATTGTCAGAGGCCTGCCGCCCCATTATGAATCCTGTTTGGTCGATCCCTATCAAACCCGGCAACAGCCGAGCCAATCTATTGGCCAGCATCTTAGCTATGATTTTTACATCTACGTTTATCAAAGAAATGGGGCGGTAGGACCCTCACTGCATAGGGTCTTCCCTCCCCCCTTGAGTAGGACTGTGATCCCCGCTGTGAGCATCTCTGCCGAGAGGTGCCCCCCATCCTGTTGCACCCCATTAGCTACTCTCACCAACTCTTCCAACAATTCTTCCTGGAACGTTTTGTAAAAGGCCCCCGTCAGGCCATCCAAGCCCGGAGCCTTCCCAGGTGGCAGCTCCCTTAGAGCCTGCTCCACCTCCTCCCTTGTAATATCCCACTCTAATCCCTGGCTTTCCACCTCCTCTAATCTCGTCAATTCTATCTCCTTTAAGAAGTCCTCGCCTTGTCCCACTGTCCCACCCTCCTTCCTCTTATACAGCTCCATATAAAATTAGCAAAAGCGCTCCCCAATTTGCTTCTCAGATCGTAATATCTCTCCCCGGTCCCCTTCCAACCCTACTATAGCTATCTGGGCCTCTCTTTTCCGCAGTTTATGGGCCAGCAGTCTCCCTGCTCTGTCCCCCCACTCATAATAACACTGTTTCATCCTAGCCAACTTAAACCCAATCTCTTCAACCTGCAGTTTATTCAACTCCATCCTAAGTTGGTTTAGCTGCTTAAGGTCCTGCTGCTTACCCTGGGCTTTATAGCGCTCCGCCACCCCCTTTATCACTCGTTGTAGATTTTCCTCTCGTGCAAGCCGCTGTTTTTTAAACCTGGCAGCCCACATCACTAACCGCTCCCTCACCACTGCCTTCATTCCTTCCCAAAGGCCTACCCTCCCTACTTCCCCATTATTGTTGGTCTTCCAGTACTCCTGTAGGTACCCTTTTACATCTTTCACCACCTCCTCTTTCTTTAGTAGACTTTCATTTAACCTCCAAAATCGCACCCCCCCTCCGCCCGGTTGTACCCTATCCCCACCCACGTTGGCGCGTGGTCCGACCAGGTGATGTTCCCAATCTCTGCTTCCTGTACCCTATGACCCCACCTACAGTCAAACAGGAGATAGTCTATCCTGCTAGGACTGTCGTGTGACGCTGAGTAGAAAGTATACTCTCTACATCCCTCGTGTCACTGCCTCCACACATCCCTCAAATGGTATTTCCGCATGATGTGCTTCAGCACCCTTCTAACTTTATTCTTCCCATCTCCTCCCGAAGCTTGCCAATCCCACTGCGGATTTAGGGCAAGGTTAAAGTCCCCCCCCCCGGATAAGCGTCCCCTATACATGCTGGGCCAATAATTCCTTCACTCCTCTCCAGAACTGGGCCTGCCTCTCGTTCGGTGCATAGATATTGACCAGAGTGATCTGTTCCCCCTGCCACTCCCCCCTCAGTACCAAAACCCTGCCCTCTTTATCCCGCGCCACTGCACTTACCCTAAAAGAGCTATCCCGCCGCAACAATATAGTCACTCCCCCCTTCTTACTCGCCTCCGCCCCCCTAATACCCCCAAAATACTGATGCGGGTACATCGCATTCCGCATCAACCCCTCGTTCTTTCTCCTCAGATGGGTTTCCTGCACCAACACTATCTCCCATCCCAACCTAGTGGCCTCTCTATAGAGCTGGTGTCTTTTCCGAGGGTTATTCAGCCCCTTTGCGTTAATAGATCCTATCTTCCCCATTGGCTCCTCCAATTCTCCCATAGACCCCCCATCTTTCCCTGCCGATAGACTGCTGGCCGCATTCCCCCCACTGCCCCCCCTGTCCCCTCCCCCCCCTCCCTCTCCCCCTCCCCCCTCCCTCTCCCCCTACCTCTCCTCCCCCCCTCTCCTTCCCTGCATTACCACTCCCTCCGGAGTGCCCAGATCCGCCCCAGTGACTCTCCCCGGGTGCTTGGCCTTCCTTTTCCTACCCCCCCGGCTCCCTCCCCTCCCCCCCCCCGCCTGTAGCAATTAAAATCCAGCATTTAACGCACACTATATCCCCTCCGTTTCCGTTCTATTCCCCCCTTTCACAGATAAGCAGTTTCTTTTGTCCTCCCCCTTGTCCCAGTGTCTCCCCCCCTCTCCCTCCTCATCCCTTCCCCCCCTCTCCTTCCCCAGCTCACCACCATCTCCAAAGTGCCTGGGGAATCAGATACATTCAATTAAGGCACCAAGTCCACCTCTCCTCCGCTCCCTTAGTATACATGTTAATATGCATTAAAGCAAGTTGTCTCAGTCAACAGAGTCCTTTGCGATCCAGACACCCCCTGTTTAGGGCCAGAGAAAACCTCTCCCCCTCACTCTCCAATCTCTCCTTCCACGGATCGTTGCTCCATGCCTCTGGATAACCATGTTAGCCGTTTGCCCTTGTTCTCCACTCTCTGCCACTTCATCCCTGTGCTCCTCAGCTGTGAACGCTGCTCCTTTGGCTGAATACTCGAGTGGCTCTCCGGGATATTTTTCACTCCCAGTGCATGCCATGCCCCTTCAACACTCTGAATTCTACGCATGGCTCCCTGCACCATTACCAAAAGCCCAAAAGGGTAGAGCCATTTGTATCTCCATCCTTCTCTGTGCAGCAGTGCTGTGACCTCTCGCATCTCCCCCCACCGTTGCAGCGTGCCGGCTGAAAGATCTTGGTAGAGCTCAATCGTCGCCCCTTCCCACTTGTAGGGCCCAAGTTTCCACGCCGCTGCTAGAAGCTTCTCTTTTAGCTTAAAGGAGCTGATGCACGCTATCACGTCTCTGGGCCTATTATCTCGGGCGGGACCTAGGCTCCGATGGGCTCTTTCCATACTGATCTGCTGTCTATCCCACTCCCCCGTGGGGTCAGCCTCCTGTAGAATTGCACTAAACAGCTGTGCAAGTGTCCCCTCGCAGTCCTTGTATCTTTGATCCTCGGGGACGCCCCTCACCCGCACATTGCACCGTCGGGATCTATCCTCGAGATCCTCGGCCTTCGCCTTTAGGAGGTCCTGAGCGAGTTTCAACTCTGCCCAGCCAGCTCGCAATTCACCCATCGCACTCACTTGTTGCTCCAGCCGCTCCTCAGCTTTCTCCACTCTGGCCCCTAATTCCTTCATATCTTGCCTCAGAGTGCCCAGTGTCTTTTTTAGTTCCTTCTTGAAGGAGCCTATTTCAACCTTTAACTCCTCCTTGAAGTTCGTTAGTCATTCCTTCAGGCCCCCCAGAGAGTCCGTATTCATGTCTGACTCTCCATCTGAGCTGGACCTCTCTGCTGCCTCGGCCTCCATTTTGGCCTCGTGGCTTACTCGCCCTGTCTCCTCCACCGTCGCATAAGAGGAGCGGTATTCTGCCAGCCGCTTTTTCACGGACATCTGCGCCGTTGCCTTATGTGCTTGCCCAAGCTATCTATCTCTCAACAGCCAGGGTAGGATCGCTCGTTTTCTCGCTTTGTTTTCGAGCGCCCCGGAGCTCCCTCAGAAAGCTGCCATCTCGCTCCCTGACGTCACCGGAACCCCCATTTTTTAGTTTAAAAACAGCTCTTTTTTTTTTTTTTTTTTTTAAGGTTAATGCCTGCAGCATGGTTCCACTATGGTTAACGTGGAGCCCAGTCCTTTTGAAAAAGCCCCTCCTTCCCCAGAATATTGTCCAATTCCTAAGATTCCTAACAGGGTCTCAGCATTCCAAGCAAAGGTGCGAGTATATGGCTTTTTAATTACTAGTTCTCTGCATGAGAGCTCTTAAAAGGGTTTTGGTACATTTTTAAAACAAAGTTACATTCTTTTTGGTGCCGTAGTTCAAAAGGGGAAATATTTTCTTTAGTGGTGTAGGTTTAAAACTCTGCTTTTAATATCTTTCTCAGCTCTTTGAAGCTACTGACACCTCATCAGGTGCTAGTTCCCTCCCTACCTCTCCAACTCCCGCCCACTCCATGTGAGTAGTTTTGCCTTATAGGGCACCTCCCCAATTAGCTACACACAAGGATTTGGAACAGTACATTTCAAACACATTTAAAAGAGGTTAATAGCCTTCTCTCTGAAAGGACAGCCGGGAAACCGGCTGGTACTTTGGTAGGTCTCTCTCTCTTTTGCTTCAACAGGTACCTAAGCTCCATCAACTGAACAATGGCTGGGAAAAATCGTATTGCCAAAGCTGTTGCCCCTGTTACAGCGTCTTCCTCTGTCTAGACAGAAATCTCAATGCCAGTTGAAGGATCAGTTCTATGTGCAGGATGCCTGCATGCTGAAGCTCTCAGGAAACAAGTGGAGGAGCTCATAGAAGAGGTGGCGAGGCTGAAGAGCATTCAAGACAGTGAAATACATTGATGAGCTGTTTCTTGAAACATCCAAGCTCTCCAGCAGAGGAGAAGATGAGAGCCTACAGAATGACGAAGGTTGGACACGAGTCTCCAGGGCCAGCAGAATCACCACTCCAACTCCTCCAGCCCTTGAATTGAAGAACCATTATACAGCCCTGGAAGTGGAGGAGGTGAAAGCATCCCTGGAAAAGGAAGAACCAGAGCTTGAGCACCCCAAAGTTGCAGAATCACTGACCACAAGGAAGTGAAGGGTAGTGGTGGTTGGTGACTCTTTTCTGAGAGATACTGAGGTGTCCATCTGCCGACCAGAATTGATATCCAGAGAGGTATGTTGTCTGCCAGGTGCCAAAATCCAAGATGTTATGGAGAGTTTGCCGAGACTCATCAAGCCCACTGACTATTACCCAATTTTGCTCATCCATGACAGCACAAATGATACTGCCAGGAATCTCTCCGAGCATATCAAAAGTGACTTCATGGCTCTGGGACAGAGGGTAAAGCAGATAGGGGCGCAAGTGGTGTTCTCTTCAATCCTCCCTGAGGGTAAAGGCCTTGAGGGTAAAGGCCAAGGCTGAGAAGCTCGCATCCTGGAGATAAATGCATGGATGGTGTCATCGAGAGCGTTTTGGTTTCCTGGACCATGGGATGCTGCTCCAGGGGTTGCAGAGCAGAGATGGCATACAACTGTCCAAGAAGGGTCAATATGTCTTCAGTAGCAGACTGGCTAACCTACTGAAGAGTGCTTTAGACTAGATTCATTGGGGATGGATGAAGAAAGCCCCCAAGTAAGTGAAAGCCCCCAGGTAAGTGAAACATTAAATACCTTTAGGAAATGGGTAAAAGGGACAACATATGGAAAGCAATATGTATAAATGACTGTAGCATGGGAAATAAGATCCCAGATATTGAGGCTTTACTGGGAGAGGCTGACTTGGATTTAGCGGCAATAACAGAAACATGGTTTACAGACAACCATGACTGGGATCCAGGCCCGTACCTAGCCCTGTGTGAGCAGTGTGGCTGCACAGGGCGCATTTTAGCTGTCTGCCGTTGCCTGCCGCCGGCACTTTTTCTTCTCTCAGCGGTGGCAGGCAATGACGGACAGCTAAAATGCGCCCCTTAAGCCTTCTCGCCGGCATGCAAGAGCAGGGAGGGACAGATCTGTTTAGCATGCCGGCGACTTGCACATCGGGTGCGTCTCTTCTCTGTTGCCGTGGGGGGGGGGGGGGCACGCACCCGATGTGCAAGTTGCACAGGGCATGATTTACACTCAGTATGGCCCTGCTGGGATGTAACTATACCAGGCTATACTTTATTCAGAAAGAACAGGGCAGGAAGAAGGGGAGGAGTGGCACTATATGTGAAAAATAATATTAAAGCTATGGAAATACAGGGCTTAAAAGGGAAAGAAAAAACACTGTGGGTTAAACTAGAAAGAGGGAAAGAGAAATCTATTTACATTGGTGTGATATACAGATATTGGATCCACCTCTTCTCACAGGGAAAAGAGGTGTATAGAGAGTTAATTGAAGACAAATGGATGATGAAATGCTCAAAGAAATCAAGGAAGCTAACAAAAGTTACAGCGCGGTAATAATAATGGGTAATTTCAATTACCCCGGTATCAACTGGGTCAGTGTCACAGCAAGTCATGCTAGGGAGATAAAGTTCCTAGATGAAATAAATGACTGTTTCTTGGAGCAGCTGGTTCATGAACTGACCAGAGGGGAAGCCATATTAGACCTAGTCCTTAGGGGAACACCAGATCTAGGGCAAGAGATAAGGGTGTTGGAGCCACTTGGCAATAGTGATCATAGCATGATCGCATTTGATTTAATTAGTGGAGGAGGGATAGTAAGGAAATCCACAGTACTACCTTTTAACTTTCGAAAGGGAGACTATGATAAAATGAGGAAAATAGTTAAGAAAAAACTAAAAGGAGCAGTTGCAAAGGTTAAAGACATACATCAAGCTTGGGTATTGTTGAAAAATACTATCTTGGAAGCCCAGACCCGCTGTATGCCACGCTTTAAGAAAAGTGGAAGGAATTCCCTGTTATTTGTAAACTCAATGTTATTTGTATACATTGCAGTATTCTTGTTCGATGTACACCGCGCTGATTTTAATAGCGCGGTATAGAAGAAAATGTTAAATAAATAAATAAATAAAATAAATAAGTCCAAAAAACTGCCAGCATGGTTTAAAGGTGAGGTCAGAGAGGCTATTGTTGCCAAAAAACCACCTTTCAGGAAATGAAAAAAAGAGCCAAACGAAGAAACCTGGCAACAGCACAGGCACTGGCATGTCAAATGCAAGGCATTGAAAAGGAAGGCAAAGGGAGAATTTGAAAAGAAGCTTGCTGCGGAAGCAAAAACGCGAAATAAGGACTTTTTCAAGTACATTCGTAGCAAAAAAACTGTGAGTCAGTTGGTCCGTTAGATGATAGAGGGGTTAAAGGGGCACTAAGAGGGGTTAAAGGGGCACTAAGAGGCGACAAGGCGATAGCGGAGAGACTGAATGAATTCTTTGCTTTGGCCTTTACTGAGGAAGATGTAGGGATGTTACCCATGACTGAAGTGGTATTTAAACGTGCGGAAGAATTGAAGGAAATATCGATACATCGGGAAGATGTATTACAACTATTAGATAAACTGAAGAGTAGCAAATCACCTGGGCTGGATGGTATACATCCAAGAGTGTTGAAATAACTGAAATATGAGATAAAAGACCTGCTATTAGTAATCTGTGAATTTTCATTAAAATCATCTGTAATACCTGAAGATTGGAAGATCGCCAATGTAACGCCAATTTTTAAAAAGGGTTCCAGGGGTGATCCGGGAAACTACAGACCGGTGAGCCTGACGTAAGTACCAGGAAAAATGGTAGAAACCATCATAAAGAACAAAATTACTCATCATGTAGATAGTCATGGCCTAATGGTAGACAGTCAACATGGCTTTAGACAAAGAAGATCTTGTCTTACTAATCTGTCATCTTTTTTTGAAGGTGTGAATAAACAGGTGGACAAAGGTGAGTTACTATGTTACTATGGTTGATATACTGTATATGGACTTTCAAAAAGCCTTTGACAAGGTCCCTCATCAGAGACCTTTGGCAAAACTAAAGAGTCATGGGATAGGAGGCAGTGTACTATTGTGGATCAGGAACTGGTTAAAAGATAGAAAGCAGAGGGTAGGGCTAAATGGCCAATTTTCCCAATGGAGAAAGGTGAATAGTGGTGTACCCCAGGGATCTGTGCTGGGTCCGCTGCTTTTTGACATATTCATAAATGACCTGGAAAAGGGAATAACGAGTGAGGTTATCAAATTTGCAGATGACACAAAACTATTTGAAGTTGTTAAAACCCAAGAGGTTTGTGGAAAATTGCAAGAGGATCTTGATAAATTGGAAGACTGGGCATCAAAATGGCAGAAGAAATTTAATGTGGACAAGGGCAAAGTTATGCACCTAGGGAAGAACAACCCAAACTATGGTTACACGATGCAAGGTTCCACATTAGGAACCACCACCCAGGAAAACGATTTAGGCGTCATTGTGGATAACATGTTAAAACCCTCGGCCCAGTGTGCAGCGGCAGCCAAGACAGCAAATAGAATGCTAGGTATCATAAGGAAAGGAATGTAAAATAAAACAAAAGATATTATAATGCCTCTATATCGTTCCATGGTGAGACCGCACCTTGAATATTGTGTGCAATTCTGGTCACCTTATCTTAAAAAGGATATAGCGTTATTAGAAAAGGTTCAGAGAAGAGCCACCAAAATAGTAAAGGGGATAGAAGGATACGCCTATGAAGAAAGGCTAAAAAGGTTAGGGCTCTTTAACCTGGAAAAGAGACGGCTGAGGGGAGATATGATAGACGTCTATAATTTAATGAACGGAGTGAAACGGGTAAACGTAGATTGATTGTTTAAGTTATCAGAATATAGAAAGACTAGGGGACATGCAATGAAGCTACAGGGTAAACTATTTAAGACTAATAAAAGAAAATATTTTTCACTCATCGTGTAATCAAACTCTGGAATTTGTTACTGGAGGATGTTGTAAAGGCTGTTAGTGTAGATGGGTTTAAAAAAGGTTTGGACAAGTTCTTGGAGGAAAGGTCCATAAACCATTATTAAGAAGGGACCCAGGATAGCAATGCTTGACCCAGTACAAGCATTGTGGAACCTGTGTCTTTTGGGGAAACTGCTAGGTACGTATGACCTAGATTGGCCACTGTTGGAAACAGGATACTGGGCTTGATGGACCGTGGTCTGACCCAGTATGGTACATCTTATGTTCTTAAGAGATAGGCATCATTTCCAGGAAAGGGGAACTGCTAGGGGATTTCAATATGCCAGATGTTGATTGACACATCCTTGCTGCAGTATCATCTAGATGTAAGGAGATCCTGGATTCTCTACAGGGAGACTTATTCAGGCAGCTGGTAACAGAACCCACATGTGAAGGGGCCATACTGGACTTGGTGCTTACCAATGGTGAAAGTGTTTTTGATGTTATAGTGGGAGATCACTTTGCATTCGGTGATCACCAGATGGTCTGGTTCAGTATTAGAACTAGGGCTGATAAAATCCATTCAAAAGCGGGGGTCTTAGACTTTAGGAAAACTAACTTTGCCAAGATGGGTTAATACCTCAGAGAGTCGTTAATGGGATGGGAACAGCTGAGGGATGTAGAAAAATAGTGGGCAAAACTGAAAGGGGATATTTTAAGTGCAATCAACCTTTTTGTTAAAATGGTAAATAGAGGTAAAAGGAGACCACTATGGATTTTGAAAAAAGTAGCTGAAAAGGTGAAGAAAAAGTGGGAGGCCTTCATGAAATACAAGAGATCACAGAGATAGGAAGATAGGTATCTATATTTGGAAAAACTTAGAGAAGCTAGCAAAGTAGTCAGGAAAGCAAAGATTCAAAGAGGAGGAAATAGCGAATGCAATAAAATGGGGGATAAGACATTTTTCAGATATGTTAAGTAAGAAGAGGAAGGGCAAAAGTGGTATTGTCAGACGCAAGGGTGCAGGAGAGGAATATGTAGAAGCTGATAAGGATAAAGAGTAATTGCTTAATAAATATTTCTGTTCTGTGTTCACAGATGAAAAATGAGGAGCAGGACCTGAGAAAACACCCACAAACAGGAACAGAAGCGAGAGGCAGCTTGAACAATTTTCAGAAGACTGTGTTCATGAGAAGCTAGCTAAACTTAAAGTAGACAAAGCGATGGGACCAGATGGGATACACCCGAGAATACTTAGGGGCACGTTCTAGCAGCTCCACTGACCGACCTTTTTAATGTCTCAGAGTCGGGAATGGTGTCAGAGGATTGGAGAGAGCCATATGTGGTTCCTTTACACAAAAGCGGAAGGATGTGGTTGAAAATTACAGGCCGGTTAGTTTAACCTTGGTGGCGAGTAAATTATTGGAAGTGCTGCTGAAAGAGAAAACAGTGAGGTTTCTGGAGTCCAACGTACTACTAGATCTGAGGCAGCAGGGGTTCACTAGAGGCAAGTCTTGTCAGACAAATCTGATTGATTTCTTTGACTGACCAGGGAGTTGGACCGAGGGAGAGCCTAGATGTGGTGTATTTCGATTTTAGTAAAACCTTTGACACTGTTCTGCACAAGCGACTTATAAACAAACTGAAGACCCTAGGGATGGACTCTAAAGTTATTGCTTGGGTTAGAAACTGGTTGAGTGGGAGGCAACAAAGGGTACAGGTAAACGGAGCTCTCTTAGAGGAGGAAGAGGAGTGGTGTGCTCCTGGGATCTGTCCTTGGTCTGATTTTTTTTATTTTTTTATAAATTTAAACTACATATCAGGAAAAAAAGAAATAAAAGGAACAATATATACAATATAAAAACAAATTAAACACCACAATTTTCATATCAACAGTCCACATCAAGGAGGTGTTCATACAAAAAGAAAAGGAAAAACAAACCCAATCATGACCCGGTATAAATTCCCCTATATAGCCAGGATAAAGAAACAACTACCACCAATTAATAACTACCACCAATTGATAACTAATCCTTCCCCTTCAAAAACTCTAACAGTTGTTCAACCTCCACGAAAACATAACGCTTACCTTGAAAAATGATGTGGCACTTGCAGGGAAATTTCAAGTAAAATAAAGCTCCAAGGGCCAAAACACGTGGGCGAACCTCCAAAAAGGCCTTACGACGCCTTTGTGTGGCCCTTGAGACATCAGGAAAAATTTGAATACATTGGCCACAAAATTTCTCAAACTTCTTTTTAAAATAAGCACGAAAATTTTTTTCTTTACCTAACTCAGAAACCAAAGTAATTAACAAAGTCGCACGAGTAGCAATCTCATCATCAGATGATTCTAAAAACTCAGAAATATTTAATGAAGAGGAGGCTGGCTAACTGATCACTTTGCATCCCCCTTCCCCTCCAGAACTTTTGACTAAACTCCCTATAGAAAGATAATAAATTCTAAACAAAACAATTGAATTAACATCAGTTAACAATAATACCTCCTTAAGATACTTTTGAAAAAGCATTTCAGGGGAGAGATAACATGTCCGAGGAAAATTTAATATACGCAGGTTCCTAGAACGCAAAGAATTTTCCAATATTTTATCTTGACGGTGCAAAGAAGAAACATCTTGTACAAGTGCAGCCAAAACTCCTTGTTGTGAGAGAGCCCGCGCCTCCTGAGACTCTATAGTCCTCTCCACCGATAACAATCTAGATTCCTGATCTGATAACTTTGCCATGGTCTCTTTAGAGAAATCAGAAATTCTCTGAAGGGAGGACCCAAGGGCCAATTCCATCCGGGAAAGCATAGCCCATATGTCCTTTAAAGATACTTCTACGGGAGGAACTTGTACCTCCCCAACCGGAAGGAATGACATTACCGAGGGAAGTGGAGGGGGCAAAGACCCAGATATAGAGTCAATTCGTAAAAAGGAAGTAAAGCATCTTCAGCTCCTCCTTGACTCACTACTCCCAATAGGGAGGGAGAACCAGAAGGAGGTTCAATCTCCTGACCAAACGGGGACACACCTTTTTCAAATGGAGAGATACTGGAAGAAGATGTACTCACGGCGGATATATCCTCCAAAGCAATATCCGTCGGCTGAGTTAAAGGTAATGTTCCCCCAACGTGGACGTGAGCATCCATTGGACCCACCACTTTAACAGCCTTCATCTGTGCCGTCGGAGGATAACGCTTCTTCCGCTTCCCCATCGGTGGTCACTCCAAACGCCAAAGTGTGCCAAAGGGGTGTCAAAGGGGCGGGACCTGCCCCTTCGGGCACGCGCCTGCTACCGCTTCCCGCGGTTAGGGCCAGGTAAAAATAGTCCCTTAACTCCTGCTGCCCCAATCAGAGCAGCCGCAACGGGATCGCCGGGACCAATCGGGTAAGATGCAGCAAACCAACAGCAGGAAACAGCTGAGCACCTCGGCGTCCCGTGGTGGGGGCCAAGTAAAAATTGCCCCTTAATTCCTGCTGCCCCAATCAGAGCAGCCGCAACAGGATCGCCGGGACCAATCGAGTAAGATGCAGCAAACTAACAGCAGGAAACAGCTGAGCACATCGGAGTCCCATGGTGGGGGCCAGGTTAAAACAGCCCCTTAACTCCTGCTGCCCCAATCAGAGCAGCCGCAACGGGATCACCGGGACCAATCGGGTAAGATGCAGCAAACCAACAGCAGGAAACAGCTGAGCACCTCGGCGTCCTGCAGTGGGGGCCAGGTAAAAATAGCCCCTTAACTCCTGCTGCCCCAATCAGAGCAGCCGCAACAGGATCGCCGGGACAAATTGGGTAAGATGCAGCAAACCAACAGCAGGAAACAGCTGAGCACATCGGCGTCCCACGGTGGGGGCCAGGTTAAAACAGCCCCTTAACTCCTGCTGCCCCGATCAGAGCAGCCGCAACGGGATCGCCGGGACCAATCGGGTAAGATGCAGCAAACCAACAGCAGGAAACAGCTGAGCACCTCCTGGTCTGATTCTTTTTAACATCTTTGTTAGTGATATTGCCGAAGGGCTGTCGGGTAAGGTTTGCCTCTTTGTGGATGATACCAAAATCTGCAACAGACACCCAGGAAGGTGTAGATAACATGAGGAGGGATCTAGCTAAGCTTGAAGAATGGTCTAGAATTTGGCAGATGAGATTTAATGTTAAAAAATGTAAGGTGATGCATTTGAGCTGCAACAATCCAAGGGAGCGATACAGTATAGGGGGTGAAATACTTCTGTCCACAAAAGAAGAGCGGGACCTAGGCGTGATTGTGTCTGTTGATCTTAAAGTAGCCAAACAGGTAGAAAAGGCCACAAAGAAAGCTAGAAGGATGCTTAGGTGCATAGGGAGAGGAATGGCCAGCAGAAGAAAGGAGGTGATGGTGCCTCTGTATAGGTCTTTGATATGACCTCATTTGGAGTATAGTGTGCAATTCTGGAGACCACATCTTCAAAAGGATATAAACAGGTTGGAGTCGGTACAGAGGGTGGCTACTAAAATGGTTAGTGGTCTTCGTTATAAAGCATATGAAGACAGACTTAAGGATCTTAATATGTAGACTTAGAGGAAAGGCAGGATAGGGGTGATATGACTGAGATGTTTAAACACCTCCGTAGCATAAATGCACAGGAGGAGAGCCTCTTTCGATTGAAAACAAGCTCTACTACGAGGGGACATAGGATGAGGGTGAAAGGGGATAGACTCAGGAGTAATATGCAGAAATATTTCTTTACGGAAAGAGTGGTAGATGCGTGTAATAGTCTCCCAGTGGAGATCACAACAGTATCTGAATTCAAAAAAGCATGGGACAAACACAGAGGATCTCTAAAGGGAAAAAGGGGACTGTAATGGTTGATATGGAAGGGCAGACTAGATAGGCCATGTGGTCTTTTTCTGCCATCATGTTTCTATGAGTAGAAGCCTTTTCCCCACAAGTGCTTGGGAACAGGTTCCACTGCATTGTCCCTGAGCAGGCCTGCAAGCTCTGAGAGCAGCAAGGTCTGGTGAAGGAGAGATCACAGAGGCTCTCCTGGGAAGAACCTTGGGGTACCTGCTGCAGGTGGAGGAGGTACCCCTCCTTTACCACCTGCAGAACCCACTAATCGGAGGTGACCCCGGCCCACTTGTGGGAAAGGAGAGCCAGTGGGCTGGTGAGGGTCTCCCGGGGAGAGGAGGCTCTGCCCCGGGAGTCAAAAGCTCCCACCGGTTTGGGTGGGAGTTGTGGCCTGGGACTTCTGGGTTTTCACATCCTGGGTCCGTGGCCCTGGCTCTTAGGCTGAGGGCCTTGTTGTTGATGGCCTAAGGGCTGGTAGTGACTTTGGTGGAAAGACCCCTTTTTCTTCAGGAAAAGGGGTCTTTTCCCTGATGGTTTCTTGTGGGGGGAGGGTGGAGGTCTTCTTAGACAGCCTCTGCCTAGTCACAACCTCGGCCTCTATGTTGGCCATGGGTTTGCCAAACAAGTATTCCCCAGTACAGGGGACGTCAAGCAATTTTTCTTGGCCCATTGCTGGAGTTCAGAGGTCTGTAGCCAGGCTTGGCACTGGGCACCAATGCCAGCTGCTGCCACTCGGGCAGCTGACTTGAAGTCATTGTATGCTGTTCGGGAAAGAAACTTAGAGCAGTCCTTGATGTTGGCTGCCAGGGATTGGAACCGCTGGAGGGGATCCCTGGTGAGGCCAGCCGAAAAGCCAGAGAGCTACTGGATCAGGGCCTTGAGGAACATGGCTATGGCACAGAGCATAGGCCCGAATCCGGCACCCGAGCATGCGACCCTGGTAACATTTGCGCCCGAGGGTGTCGAGGGCCGAGGGGGAGAGAGGCTCGGCCCTCGACACCCTCGGGCGCAAATGTTACAAGGGTCGCACGCTCGGGTGCCGGATTCAGGCCTATGAACTGTGCATAGGCATATTCCTCAAGGCCCTGATCCAGTAGCTCTCTGGCTTTTCGGCTGGCCTCGCCAGGGATCCCCTCCAGCGGTTCCACTTAAGCTTCTGCATGGTTGACTCTACCACCCTTGAATTATGTGGGAGCTGACTCTTGTGGAACCCGGGGCCCTTCTTGACACGGTAGATGGTGTCGAGGCATCGGCTGACCAACGACACAGAGGCCGGGATCTCCCACATCCTGAGGAGCAGCTGCTCAAGAATCGGCTGTACCGGCACCGTGAGAGTCTCCTTCGGTGGGGACTCATACTGGAAAATTTCCAGTAGAGCCAACAGGGCCTGGGCCATATCCCAGACGAAGTCGTGAAAGTCCACATCCTCTGGGGGAGAATGGTGCCGAGGTGCCGGGAGAGACTGCTCCAAGGGGATGTCTTGGTATCGACAGGTTTCCAGGGAGGCCTCGACATTAGTCTCCCACTCTGAGTCGGAGGGTGTCGACGACTCTGAGGATCTGTGGTCTTGTCTCAAGGTCGGCCCCAAGGAGCTGGGATCCTCCGGAGGATCTGGGGTCCGATTCCCGGAAACTTGCAGGGAAGGACTGGAATGACCGGGACCTCGACTGGTGCCGAGAACTTGCTCGGAGCCTGGCTCGATGCCTGGGGATCCCTGCCATCGGGGGTCCAGTTGTCAGGGCAGATGAGGCAGACAAACTGGATATTATTGCCTGCTGCAGGGCCAGGATAGCAGAAATATTCTGTTCCAGGGCCGCCATTCTGGTTTTGAGGGCAGAAGGCTCCACAGCTTTCGGCGGTCACAGAGGACCTCGCATGGTCTCCGCTGGCTGAGAACTCCTCCTTAGAGACCTTAGTGGGGCGCTGCTTGGAGTCGCCCAAGTCCCGCTACGGGACTTTTCCGGATTTCACTGGTGGAACCTCGATGGACCAAGGATTTTTTCTTTTTTTCTCTCTGGATCCAGGATCTTCTTGGAGGAGCCGCCACCCTGGGCCTCCAAGGATGCCCTGGCCTCACATGAAGTGCTGGGCTTGGAGCTTGGTGTCTGGGAAGATGGTGCCAAGTCGGACCTCAGGAACATTCTCTCCTGCAACTCCGACCTTTTCTTATTGGTTTTTGGAGTCATGACCTGGTACAGGTCACGGGTGGTACACCTGTCACGTGGTCCAGGCCCAGGCAGCGTAAACAGCAGTTGTGCGTGTATTAATAGACATGGTTTGACTACAGCGGTCACATTTTTTGAACCCACCGGAGGACATGGTAAGAGCATCCAGCTGAGGTCGACAACTTGAGCAAAAAAAGGCACGAATGCTGGTCGAGGCAAGCCTTGATCAAAAAGAAGGGAAGGAGCTGAGAACAGCGTTGGCTCGAGGCAGGAAGAGGAAACTGTACGCAACTGGGGAAAAAACACACTTAAGGGTATTTTGAAAGATTTTTTCCGGGGACACAGGACAGGTGTCCATTGGGCTCTGCGGAAAAAAGGAGACTGAGCAAGATGGCACCGTTGGGCAGGAAGGGGACCATGCATGCGTAGTTACTCACCTGTAACAGGTGTTCTCCAGGAGCAGCAGGAATCAGTCCTCACATATGGGTGATGTCGGCGCCGACGGAGCCCCTGTGCGGAGCATTTCCCCAGCTTTCATAGAAAGCCTTTGGGAATGCAGCGCGCATGCGCGGTCCCCTTCCCGCCCAAGGGTGCCATCTTGCTCAGTCTGATGACATAGCTAAAAGACAGCAAAAATAGCAAAAATAAATCATATGACTGCAACTCCAAGGGGAGGAGGGAGGGTTGTGAGGACCGATTCCTGCTGCTCCTGGAGAATATCTGTTACAGGTGAGTAACTACTCTTTCTCCAGGATCAAGCAGGAAGTCAGTCCTCACATATAGGACTCCCTAGCTTAGGGCTACCAGAGGCCCCAAACTGAAAAATGAGGTCCCTCCAGAGCCTCAGCATGCAAGAACAGAATCTTCTCTGATAACGCCCCCGACAGGTAGCCCAACACCAGGGCCGGAGGGTAGGAGTTGCCTAGACCCCAAAGAGATTATGGAGTACCGCTTGCCCGAAAGCACTGTCCCCGTGGGACTCCCTCTCAAGGCAGTAGTGGGCCGCAAAAGTCTGGCTTGAAGACCAAGTAGCGGCCCGGCAGATGTCTGCCAACGGAACAGAGCGGAGATGAGCCACTGACGCAGCCTTCGCCATGACACGGTGAGCCGTAACTCAACCCTGCAACAAGAGGCTGGCCGCCCTGTAAGCCCAGGCGATGCAGTCAGCTACCCATATGGACAAAGTACGCTTGGAGACAGCCAACCCCAACTTATTGGGGTCACAAGAAACAAAGAGCTGAACTGCCCTCCGGTGCTCCCGCGTACGGTCAAGGTAGAAGGACAACGCCCTCCTACAGTCCAGGGTATGCAAGACCATCTCAGCCCGGCTAGCACGAGGCCTGGAAAAGAAAGTCGGAAGAACCACCTCCTGACTGAGGTGGAAGGAGCAGACAACCTTTGGAAGGAACTTCGGGCGAGTCCGTAAGACTACCCTGTTCCTATAGAACCTAGTATAAGGTGCTTCTGAGACTAGGGCCTGAAGCTCACTCACTCGCCTAGCTGAGGGAAGGGCTACCAGAAATAGCGTTTTCCAGGACAGAAAACGCAGAGGGCAAGTAGCCATAGGTTCAAATGGTGGGCAAGTAAGCCGTTGCAAGACCACATTTAAATCCCATTCAGGGGCAGGTGGACGCACTGGAGGCTTAAGCAAAAGCAGGCCTCTGAGGAAGCGAACCACCAAAGGATGACTGGAGAGAGACTGACTCTCCACCTGTGAGTGGTGCGCTGAAAGAGCACTAAGATGAACTCTAACAGAATTGGACTTAAGGCTTAGGCTGGACAGGTGAAGCAAATACTGCAGCACCACTGGTACCAGGCATGAGAAGGGATTCTCGTGTTGAGTACACCAGGAAGAGAATCTACGCCACTTAAGGGCATAAGACGTTCGGGTGGACTGCCTCCTAGAGGCCAAGACTACATCCTCCACTTCCCTAGGCAGTAGCAGAGGCGCTAGGACTACCCTTTCAGCAGCCAGGCCATCCAATTGAGGGACTGGAGATTGTGGTGCAAGCGAGATCCCTGCTCCTTAGACAGGAGATCGGGTTGCATCCCCAGAGGAAGAGGAGTGTCCACCACTAGTTGCAACAGTAGTGGGAACCAGGGTTGCCTTGGCCACCTGGGGGCCACCAGAATCACTGAGGCCTTGTCCCGGATCACCTTGAATAGTGTCTTGGATACTAGAGGCGTGGGAGGAAACGCATATAGGAGGCCTGTAGACCATGGAATGAGAAACCATCCGCTGCTACTCGGAGAGGATGCGATTGTCTGGAACAGAACCTGGGAAGTTGACGGTTCAGAGGACTGGCAAAGAGATCTATGGTAGTAAGACCCCATCTCAGGAAGATCTGTTGAACCACTAAAGGGTTCAACTGCCATTCGTACGGCTGCAGAATCCTGCTCAATCTGTCCGCCAGGTAATTCTCCTGACCTGGGAGGCAGACTGCTTTGAGAAGAATGCCATGATCAACTGCCCAGGAGCACAGTTTCTGTGCTTCCTGACAGAGAAGGTGGGACCCTGTGCCCCCTTGTTTGTTCACATAGAACATAGCCACTTGATTGTCTGTCTGAACCAAGACGGACTGGTGAGACATGAGATGAGAGAAAGTTCTCAGGGCTAAGCGGATAACTCTCAGTTCTAAGAGATTGATCTGCTGTGCGGCCTCCCAAGGAGTCCACAGGCCTTGAGTACATGCCCCTTGGCAATGTGCACCCCAACCTTGAAGAGAAGCATCGGTTGTCAGCACCTGAGAGTGTGGAGGTGCCTGAAAAGGCACCCCTTGCACTAGATTAGGAAGATGAAGCCACCATTGCAGAGAAGACTGTAGTAGGCTGGACACCCTCACTGTGTCCGTGAGGCTTCCTGTGGCCTGGTGCCACTGAGTCCTGAGGCCCCACTGAGCTGGTCTCATGTGTAGACGGGCATTTGGAGTCACATGGACCGTGGATGCCATGTGGCCTAAGAGCCTCAGGAATTGTCTGGCGGAGACCAGAGAATTGCTGTGGAATAGCCTGGCTAGAGCCATCAATCTGTGGGCCCTGTCCACTGGTAGAAAGGCCTTTGCCTGAAAGGTGTCCAGTCGAGCTCCTATGAACTCCATGTTCTGGGAGGGATGCAAACTAGACTTTGCGAAGTTTATGACAAATCCCATGTGCTGAAACAGAGCGACAGTGCGAGGGGTGGCTTGATTGGCCTCTTGCGGGGGACTGACCCCTGATGAGCCAATCATCCAGATATGGAAAGACAAAGAGGCCTTGAACCCTGAGGTAGGCCGCCGCCACCACCGCCAAGCACTTGGTGAAGACCCTGGGGGCGGATGAAAAGCCAAAAGGCAGTACTCTGTACTGATAATGGTTTCCTCCCACTACAAATCTGAGATATTGTCTGTGGTCTGGATGAATAAGGATGTGAGTATAAGCATCCTTTAGATCTAAGGAGCATAACCAATCTCCCTGCTGGAGGTAGGGCAGCAGGATTCCAAGGGTAAGCATCTTGAACTTTTCCCTCTCAAGGAACTTGTTCAGGTTTCGCAAGTCTAGGATGGGTCTGAGGCCTCCTGTTCTCTTTGGTACCAGGAAGTACCTGGAATAGAAGCCATAACCTCTCAGGTGGTGGGGCACCGGTTCCACTGCCTGTTCCTTCAGAAGACCTGCCAACTCCTGCAGGAGTAAGTCCCTGTGCAGAGGGAGTCTGGGAGGCTCCCCTGGAAAATAGGAGGGAGGTACCTGGTGGAAGTGGAGGAGATAGCCCTTCTGGACTATACTTAGAACCCAGGTATCCCTTGTGAAGGCTGACCACCTGTGGGCGAACAGGGCCAGCCTGCCTCCAGTGCTGATGGGGGCCAGCTGAGGAGGAGAGGCTATGCCAATGCAGTCAAAATCCCTCTCCCTGCTGAGCAGGAGCTGGAGTAGGAGGCTTGGGGGCTTTCTGCCTACAGGGCCCATGACCCTGCCCCTTGGCCTGCTGACCCTGTTGGGGAGCTACAGAGGCCTGATAATGAGGGTACTGTTTATAGGCAGATGACTTCTTCGGTTAAAAGGTCTTTTTTCCCCGAGCCCTTCTTCTTCTGAGAAGGGGAAGAGGTTTTTCTGGACAGCCTTGTCCGGGTAAGAGTCTCGGTCTCAAGTTCGTCAGCCTTGTCAGCCATGGGCTTGCCAAAGAGGTTTTCACCTTGGCAGGGGACATCGACCAACTTGTCCTGCACCCATGGCTCGAGGTCCGATGACTGTAGCCAAGCCTGACGGCGTGCACCGATGCCGGCCGTGGCTACTCGGGCCGAAGCCTCGAAGCCATCATAGGCTGCTCGAGATATAAACTTTGAGCACTCACGAATACCCGAGGACAGAGCATTGAACCTCTGCAAAGGTTCCTCGGAGAGACCAGCAGAGAACCCGGCAATCTACTTCGCCAGGTATCAAAGGTACATGCCCATGTACAGCTGGTAGGTCTGGACACGGCAAGCAAGCATAGAGCCCTGGAAGCACTTCTTACCGAGGGCATCCAGGTTCTGGGCCTCCCGGCCGGGAGGCATCAAGGAGTGCATCTTCTGACTCTTCAGACGATGCATGGCCGATTCCACAACCATGGAGTGGTGCGGCAATTGTGCCTTTTGGAACCTGGAGCTCTTGTGGACTCAATAGATGGAATTGACCCGCTTGCTCAAAACCAGCGTTGAGGCCGGCGCCTCCCACATGCAGACGAGCAACCATTCCAGTATCGGAGGAACCGGAACAGTAAAGGTCTCCTTCGGAGGAGAGTCATACTGTAGGGCCTCGAGCTCCTCGGCTCGAGGCTCCTCCTCGGGATCCGCGGGGAATGCCAAAGCCTTGGCAATGTCCCGCACGAAATCCGAGAACCGGGTATCCTCCAGGGGGGGGACCTTCTCCGAGGCTCGGACTTGGGTGAGTCCGAAGGAATGCACCGAGTCCGAAAGGTGTCGGGCGACTCCTCATCCTCCGTCTCCCAGTCGGACTCCTCGGAGGAGGAATCGAGCGGCTCCGGTCGGGCAGGTATCGATGACATCCGCCCCGACGCCGAGGGTACCGGCGTCGACGACCTCGGTCCCGAACGGGAGGCCGAGGGGGACCTTGGCCGAGGATCGACTCGAGCTTGCATGGACTTGAGGATCGGCTCGGCCTCCGGGGTCGACTTGGACGTCGATGTCCCGGTGGTCGGGACAGATGCACCGGTGAGACCGGCGATCAGTGCCCGCTGCTGTTCCATGAAGGCAGCCAAGCTGCTCTCCAAGGCCGTCAACCTGAGTCTGACCTCAGGAGACTCAGCAACCCCCGACTCGGGCCCCGGCGGCGCCGGGCCTGACGTCGGCTCCCCTGGAGGTGAGTCCACGAGGAGTACAGTACTCACGTGACCCGGGGACTCCATCTCCACACGAGGTTGCTTTGCAGGCCTCTCCGACTCCGAAGACCCGGGACGGCGCTCGGGGCTATGTGACTTGGTCCTTGAGGAGCCAAGTGCATCCACCGACGCCACCCTCGCGGGTTTTTTCTTCTTATGATGCTCCCGCGAGGGAGACCCCCTTTCAGAGGAGCCTCGACGCTGCTCAGGGCCGGAGTCCCGAGATGTCGAGGCCTCTGACGAGGTCCGGGCCCTACCGGACGCGGAGTCAGAGAAGATTCTTTCCTTTTGGTGCTGCCGACTCCGTAACGCCTTAGAGGACATTTTCCCACAGGGACCACAGATCATCGGGTCATGATCGGGTCCGAGGCACCGGAGGCAGCAGTCATGTGTGTCGGTGAGACACATAAGTTTCTTACACTGATCACACTTTTTAAACCCGCTGGCAGCCATCGGGGGTAAAAGGGCCCCTGCAAGGTCAAAAGACAGGGCTGCCACTGAAAAAAGAAAAAAATGGCGCGAACGCTAGTCACTAAGGACAAAAACCGAAAAAGAGATCCGGGCTCGATACCGACGTTATCGGGCCCAGGCGGGAAAGGGAAACCGGCGTCGAACCGAAGAAAAACAGGTTAACGCAGAGAAAATCAACTTCTTCCTCGGGTGAAACGAATATACATCTGTCTGGGCTCCGTGGAAAAAAGAAGACTGAGCAAGATGGCACCCTTGGGCGGGAAGGGGACCGCGCATGCGCGCTGCATTCCCAAAGGCTTTCTATGAAAGCTGGGGAAATGCTCTGCACGGGGGCTCCGTCGGCACCGACGTCATCCATATGTGAGGACTAACTTCCTGCTTGGTCCTGGAGAAAGTAGCATGTCCCTAAGGCTTTCTTTGAAAGCTGGGGGAATGCTCTGTGCGGGCTCCGTTGATGCCATCACCCATATGTGAGGACTGATTTCCTGTTTGTTCCTAGAGAACATAAGAAGCCTCTGTAATATTTCCCCATCTCCACATCTGTAGGTAGGGGGATACAACTCCACTTGAATCTGGACTGGTCTAACAGGATGAAATGGAAAGAGGAATTACAAGGACTTTTTTGCCTGCATAAAACCTGATTTTGTCTAAAACCTACATTTGAAAGATCTTACCGAGCTTTTTCACATCAGAGTGTCACTCAGCCTATCACCTATATTCAAAAAGGTGTCACCGGGACTTTTGAATTTCAAAAATATCACCTAGTCTATAGCCAAAAATGAAAAGGTTTCAGAAGGATTTTTTTTTTTTTGGTGTATTTTGTCCTATCTGTATACCAAATTCTTACTACATATAGTATACATACAAAATTGTTACTTACCCAACTAGAGGTCCTCTAGAAAATCCAGGAATGATGAGCCTTCAAATAACATAAGGATTCCTGGTTATGGGATCCACTGGAAATCTTCACATTTCTCTTTTTGATTTGAGTTTGGAGCAGGAATTTCAAAAACATTCAGCTGGCCAAGGATGACTTTCCAACATGAGGCAGTAAGAATATAGAAGAATAAGATACACACAAAGGCATTGATTAAATTATAAACTCTGATGAGCAGGGACAGTCTTTGTCACATGTCTATACAGCGCTGCATATACCTTGTAGCGCTATATAAATGACTGATAATAGTAGTAGTAGTGTTCATAAAAAAAATAATATCTCATTGGAGAAATGAACTTTGTACAGTTCAGAGTGTTAGAGGGTAATTGAAAAGGTCTAAAGGAGTGGAGGAGTAGCCTAGTGGTTAGAACACTGGCTTGGTAACCAAACAACCAGGGTTCCTGCTAGCACTCCTTGTGGCCTTGGGCAAGTCACTTAACCTTCCATTGCCTCGGAAGAAAGGCCTGGCAATCTACTTCCGGTGACACTGCCAAGAAAACCCAGGAGCTTCTGGGTCGCTAGGAGTCAGGACTGACTCGAAGGCACACATTGCATTTGCATGAATGGTTCTGGCAGAAGGATGAATATGCTTTTGTGTGTGAATATATGAGTGAGGTTATCCTGGATGCTCTTCAATTAGTTCCCTTCTTCTGCAAATTGATTTTTTGAATAGAAAAAGGCCTGTAGTTCATATCAGCATTTGCCTCTTTGTTCCACAATTTACCTTGTACTACTACTTATTATCTGTACAGCACTACAAGGCATATACAGCGCTGTACAGAGAGTTCCTGCTCAAAAAAGCTTATAGTCTAGTCAAGACAGACAACACAAGTGGGGACAGCATAGTTACTCACCTGTAACAGGTGATCTCCGGGAACAGCAGGAATTTAGTCTTCACATATGGGTGACATTGGTACCAACTGAGCCCATGCAGGAGCACTCACCAGTCTCGCCATGCAGGAGCAGTCTCGAAGAGGTCATAGATCCCTCATGAATTTCTGATATCGTCAAAGTCTGGGACGGAGGCTAAGAGTTGCTTCTAAGTCTGAAAGAGGTGCCGCAGTACAGCTTGACCAAACATAGCATCCCAGCGAGAGTCCTTGCCCAAACAATAATAGGCAGCAAAGGTATGGACAGAAGATCAAGTTGTTGCTTTGCAAATTTCATCAAAGGCTATTGAGTGTAGGTTTGCCATCGAGGTTGCCATGGCACGAATATGTGGGCGGTGACATGCCCTTCGAGGGAGAGTCCCGCTTTGTCATAAGCAAATGTAACGCAGTCCGCTATCTATCTGGAGAGCATATGTTTAGATACAGGTAGACCCAGGTGACTAGGGTCAAATTAGATGAACTGGAAGGCTTTATGATGATCTCAGGTCCTTTGGAGATAGAAAGCCAATGCACACTTGCAGTCAAGAGTATGCAGAGCTGCTTCACCTCGAGACACATGCAGTTTAGGAAAGAAGACTGTAAGGTAAATTGACTGGCTTAAATGGAAAGGAGACATTACTTTTGGCGCAAAGTGTGGGTGAGTCTGAAGGACGACTTTGTTATGATGGAACCGGGTATAGGGTGGGTCTGCCACCAAAGCCTGAAGCTCACTAATACATCTAGCTGACGTGAGGGCAATTAGGAAGAGCACCTTCCAAGACAGGAACTTTAGTGAGGTCGAGGCTAATGGTTCAAAGAGTGGCTTGAGAAACCACACTAGAATGACACTGAGGTCGCAAGCCACTGGAGGTGGCTTAAAGGGCAGTTTGGAAAGCAGGAGACATCTCATGAAATATGCTACTAGTGGCTGTGAGGAGATGGGCTGTCCATCCAGTAGGTGGTGAGAAGCAGCAAAGGCATTGAGGTGGACTCTCATGGAGTTGGTTTTCAGACCTGTCGAGGAGATACTGGAGGAGTGATTCCATTAGAATAGAAAAAGGATTAAGATCTTTCTGGGAACACCAGACAGAGAATCTACACCAATTAAGTGTATGAACGTCTGGTGGAGGGCTTTCTAGAAGCCAGAAGGATCTCCTTAGCCTCATGTGTTAAGGTCGAAGCCTTGTAACGCTATGCTCTCAAGCAGCCAAGCTGTGAGGCGGAGAGACTGTGGATTGGGATGGAGTAGTGAGCCGTTGTCCTGGGACAGATCATCAGGGGCAGATCCCAACTGCAGAGAATGAGTCTGAGTCAGACATGGTAGCAGTGGAAACCATGGTTGCCACGGCCAGTGAGGAGATATGAGAATCATGGAGCCCTTGTCTGACTGAAGCTTGAAAAGCATCTTGGGAATGAGGAGTATAGGAGGGAAAGCATAAAGCAGACCATGACACCAGTGTAGGTGGAAGGCATTCACCTGTTGATTAGTGGATATTGGAGTTCTTGTGCAGAAGCAAGGGAGCTTGGCATTTTAAAGAGTCACAAACAGGTCTATGTCTAGAGTTCCCTAGGTCTGGAATATGTAGGATATTGTGTCCGGATGGAGACCATTTTGTGGGGAAGAAGGATCAGACTAAGCTTGTCTGCCAAGACACTGAACTCCCCCGGGAGGTACACCGCTTGGAGGTGTATCTGATGAGAAACGAGAAATGGCAAAGGAACAGAGGTGGAGAGCCTCCTTGCAGAGGATCCATGAGCCTTTCCCTCCCTGCTTGTTTACATAGAACATGGCAACATGGCTGCCTGTCCTGATCAGGACCTGTTGTGCACTGAGGAGGTGTTGAAACACCTGGGGGGCATTTGAGATAGCACGAAGTTCCAGGAGATTGATTTGGAGTTGTGAGTCCTGTGTTGTCCAGATCCCCTGTGTGGACAGGTTGCCCAGATGTGTTCCCCAACCCAGTTTGGAGGCATCCGTCGTCAGGGTGCATTGAAGTGGAGGCATCTGAAAAGGTGACCCTACAAACAGATTTTCTGGAGAACACTACCACTGAAGGGATGTGGTTAGAGGGGCAGTGATGTGGATCCTGTCCCAGAGACGGCTGGAGGCCTGCTTCCACTGGGAGGCAAGAGTCCACTGGGCTGTCCACATATGTAGTTGGGCATATGATACTGTAGAGGCCATGTGCCCAAGAAGCTGTAGCATCTCTTGGGCGGTCAAATGGTCTCGTAGAAGCGTCTGGGATGTTAGTTCGACTAGATGGATGCAACAGAGCTGGGCAGAAATGCCCTGCACTGTTGAGTGTCTAGAAGGGCTCCGATAAACTCTAATTTTTGAGTTGGAGTGAGCTGGGATTTTGGGAAGTTTATCAGACATCCCAAGCGGTGTTGTACTTTGATGGTACAATGCAAGGAAAGCAGTACCTCCTGGGAAGTGTGTGCTTTTATCAGCCAGTCGTCTTAAGTAAGGGAAGATGAATATCCCCAGAGACCTTAGGTATGTGGCCACGATCGCCATGCACTTTGTGAACACCCTTGATGCAGAGTCCAAAGGGAAGGACTCTGTATTGATAATGTTTTCCTTGAAAGGTGAAGCACAGATATTTCCTGTGTCCTGGATGGATAAGGATATGTGTGTATACTTCTTTTAGATCTAGAGAACAGAGCTAGTCCTGACTCTGGAGTAGGGAAGAAGAGTCCCAAGAGAGATCATCTTGAACATTTCACGGACTAGAATATTGTTGAGGTTTCAGAGGTCCAGAATGTGCCTGTATCCTCCAGTTTTCTTTGGAATGAGAAAGTACACCCATTCCCTGTTGGGATATTGGGACATCTTCTATGGCACCTTGAGACATAAGAGAAAGTGTAGTTACTCACCTTTAACAGGTGTTCTCCAGGGACAGCAGGAATCAATCCTCACAGTTTTGCTCGATGCTCCGCAGTCTCCGGTCCTTACACACCAATCGTCTTGACCTCCCCTCCCCAGCCCGTGCTCATTTAGAGCGAATCCGACACTCAGCATTTTTCTTCCTAGCCCTGTCACTCTGGAACGCCCTTCCCGACCAAGGGTGCCATCTTGTTCAGTCAAATGACATAGCTAGGGTGGTAGTAAAAACTAAAACAAGGTAAGGAGGCGGGACGGTTGTGAGGACTGATTCCTGCTGTCCCTGGAGAATACCTGTACAGATGAGTAACTACGCTTTCTCCAGGAACAAGCAGGAAGTCAGTCCTCATATATGGGACTCCCTAGCTCCAGGATGCTGAGGACCGAACCACGATAGCACCAACAGCGGCCAAGTTGGGTAACCGTGAGTTGCAGAAGATGAGTCCCCAAATGAGAGACTCTGCAAGACTCTAGCGTCCACTATCAATCCAGTAGCCTGAACACAGAAGAGTTGGAGGGCAGTTGTCGTCTACAACCCAAAAAGATTAAGGAGTATTGCGTGGCTGAAGGCACTGTCACAATGGGACTCGCTCTCCAGGCAGTAGTGAGCTGCGAAAGTGTGAATTGAAGACCATGTGGTGGCCTTGCAGATCTTCATCACCGGCACTGAGCGCAGGTTCACCACCGATGTGGCCATCGCTCTCATGCGATGCGCTGTGATCCGGTGCTCCAAGAAGAGCCCAGCCTGCTCATAAGTGAGGGCAATACAGTCCGCCACCCAAGTGGACAGAGTTCACTTAGTCACAGGAAGCCCCAGCCTGCTGGGGTCGTAGGAAACGAAAAGCTGAGGAGCTTTGCGATGGCCCTGAATCCGCTGTAGGTAGAAGGACAGGGTTATTTGCAGTCCAGTGTATGGAGCATAGTTTCCTCCTGACCGGTGTGAGGCTGTAGAAAAAGGTGGAAAGGAGATACCACCTTTGGGAGGAATTTGGGATGAGTGCGGAGCACCACCCTGTTCTTGTAGAATCTTGTATATGGTGGTTCTTCCATCAGGGCCTGAAGTTTGCACACTCTTCGAGCGGACATGAGGGCCACCAGGAAGGCAACCTTCCATGAAAGATACTGCAGATGGCAAGTGGCTAGAGACGCGAATAGTGCTCTGGTGAGCTGTGAAAGCACCACATTGAGGTCCCATTCCACTGCCGGAGGGCGGACCATGGGCTTAGACAACAGGAGGCCCTGCAGGAACCAAGAGACCAGGGGCTGATCAGAGAGGGGTGTTCCCTCAATAGGGTGGTGGTGTGAGGCTATCGCACTCAGGTGCACTCTCACTGAGTTAGACTTTAGCCCGGTGTGCAACAGATGGTGCAGGTACTGGAGCACTAATTGCACCTGGCAGGAGAACGGTTCTCCCGTCTCTCCACACACCACACTGAGAATCTTTGCCATTTAAAGGTATAAGCTCGCCTGGTGGAGGGCTTTCGAGAGACCTGCATGACCTCCTCAACCTCCTTTGGGAGGTTGAAAGGGGCTAATTCTATCTTTTCAGCAGCCACGCTGTTAGAGACCCCAAATTGGGGTGTAGGAGGGAGCCCCCTTCCTGGGACAGGAGGTCCAGGGCATGGCCAGCAGGACTGGGATTGTAGTCAACATAGAGAGCAGCAGTGGGAACCAGGGCTGTCTGTGCCACCTGGGGACAATTAGTGATGCCCCCTCATGCTGGACCTTGAAGAGGGTCTTGGTGACCAGAAGGATCAGTGAAAAAGCATAGATGAGGCCTTCCGTCCACAGGATCAGGAAGGCATCCGCTGCCACCCTCTCTGGGTGTGGTTGCTGCGAGCAGAAGCGGGGTGGCTGTGTGTTACCCAGGGTGGCAAATAGGTCCATCATGGGCCTGCCCCAGAGGTAGAAGAGCCAAATGGCCACTCTGGAGTCAAAGCACCACTTGTGTGGTCGGAGGACCCTGCTCAGCCTGTCCGCCAGGAGGATGTCCTGGTCCGGGAGATGAACTACCCGCAGGAGGTCGTTGTTGTGAGTTGCAAAGGAAAGGAGGGTCACTGCCCCCTGGCAGGGTGGTATGACCCCATGCCCCCCTGCTTGTTGATATAAAACATGATGACTTGGTTGTCCATCTGAATCAATATGGACTGGTGTCGCAGGTGGTGGTGAAATGCCCGTAGGGCCAGGAGGATCATTCTGAGCTCCAGGAGACTGATCTGTAGTAGGGATTCTGCCTGGGACCAGCTGCCTTGTGTGCAACTGCCCCGCAGTGCGCCCCCCCAATCTAAGAGGGAGGCGTTTGTGGTCAGGATCCTTTGGGGCACGGGTGCCTGAAAGTTGCCACTAGTCGAGCGACTCTGCCAGCTGGTGGGCTATCCTGATCCTGTCCCGCATTCTGCATGTGGCTTGTGTCCACTGCAAGCGGATGCACCACTAAGCTGTCTGCATGTGTAAGTGGGATGGTGGGGTCATATGGACCGTGGAGGCCATATGGCTCAGCAGGCAGAGGAGACGAGCTGGCACTGACCGGCAGCGTTGTATCTCTACCACTAGCTGTCTGAGGCATTCTGCCCTCTCCCTTGGGAGAACAGCTTTGGCCTATAGTGTGTCCAGCTGAGCACCTATGAACTCTAGGCTCTGGGCTGGGGAGAGGTGGAATTTGGGGTTGTTGATGATAAATCCCAGGTGCTGCAGCAGGAGGGTCACGTGTCCTGTGGCCTGACTGGCCTCTGTAGCTGTGCTGTCCCTGATGAGCCAGTCATCTAGGTAGGAGAAGAAAAAGGCTCTTGTACTGTAGATGCAAGTGTGCAGCTACCACTGCCAGGCATTTTGTAAGGAGGCAAGGCTGAAGGGTATTAACCCTTACTGGTACTGTTCTCCTCCTACCACAAACCTTAGGTACTGCTTATGGGAGGGGTGGATTAGGATGTGTCTGTACGCATCCTTTAGGTCCACAGCCAGTCTCCCTGGCAGAGGTAAGGCAGCAGTGCTCCAAGGGAGAGCATCTTGAACTTCTCCCTCACCAGAATCTTGTTTAAGTTTTGCAGGTCTAGGATGGGCCTGAGGACCCAGTCCTTTTTAGGACCAGGAAGTACCTAGAATAGAAGCCTTTGCCCCATAGGTGATTGGGTACAAGTTCTACTGCATCTGCTCATATTACTCCTCTTCTCAAGTCTCTTCATTGGCTTCCTATCTGTTTCCGCATCCAGTTCAAACTTCTTCTGCTGACCTATAAGTGCATTCACTCTGCAGTTCCTCCTTTCCTTTCCTCTCCTCTCTTATCTCTCCTTGCACCCCTCCTTGGGAACTCCGCCCTTCTGGCAAATCACTTCTCTCTGTGCCCTTCTACTGCTAACTCCAGACTTCGCTCCTTTCACCTTGCTGATCCTCATGCCTGGAACAAACTACCTGAGTCTGTACATCAGGTACCTTTCTCTGGCCCTTTTCAAATCTAGGCTAAAAACTCACCTCTTCCCTGCTGCTTTTGGATTCTGACTCACCTGATCTCCTTTGTGTTTCCTTACCATTCTCCCTAGATGTATCCCATGTCTGCACCAACAGAGTTGTCTGTCTTGACTAGATTGTAAGCTCTGATGAGCAGGGACTGTCTCTTACATGTCTGTGCAACGCTGCGTATGTCTTGTAGTGCCATACAAATGCTCAGTAGTAGTAGTAGTAGTAATGTCAGCCTCAATCTCACCTGTTTTGTCAGCCATCGGTTTGCTGAACAGGTTGTCGAGCAGCTTGTCTTGGATCCATTGCTCAAGGTCGGTGGATTGCAGAAAGTCTTGGCATCGGGCCCTGATGCTGGCTGCAGTGACCTAAGCCGCCAACTCGAAGCAGTCATAAGCTGTCCGGGAGAGGAACTTGGAACAGTCCTCGATCCCAGAGGCCAGGGTCTGGGAGGAGTTCCCTGATGAGGCCTGCTGCAAACCCCAACAGCTCTTGGGCTGCAGCCTTTAGGTACATGCTTATGTGAAGTTCATAGGACTGGATCCAGAACCCCAGCATCGAGCCCTGGTAGCACTTGTAGCCGAGGGTGTCGAGAGCTCTGACCTCCCTCCCTGGGGGAATCGAGGAGTGGTTCTTCTGGCTCTTCTGCATATTTGACTCGACAACCATGGAGTTATGTAGGAATTGGGGTTTGTGGAACCCTGGGCCCTTTCGGAGGTGGTACATGGTGTTGAGGTGCCGGTTCACTACCGGTACAGACGCTGGTGTTTCCCATATCTGAAGTAGTAGCCTCTCGAGGATCGGCTGTACGGGCCTGGGAGGGTTTCCTTGGGTGGATCCTCATACTGGAGAATCTCCAACTCCTCGGTATGTGGGTCTTCCTCCGCCTTGGTTTGCACAGAGGGGGCTCTGGCCATGTCCCTGATGAAGTCATGGAAGGCCACATCCTCAGGAGGAGAGTGGCGCCAGTGGCGACTGGTGTCCAGAGAAGCCTTGTTGTCCGTCTCCCACTCGGAGTCAGCGGAGATGACGAATCCGAAGCCCTGCGACTCCTCGCAAGGACGGCATCAAAGGGTCAGCGGTCTGCAGAGGACTTGGGGTCTGAATCACGGACATTAGCCAATGAGGATGGATGCCAGAAGAACTGGACTGGGATCTCGACTGGCGCTGAGGGCTTACCCAAGGCCGATGGTGCTCAGAGCTCGGCTCGACGACCGGGACTCCCTCGCAGTTGAGGGACCAGTCGTTGCGGCATATGAGGCACACGAACCGGCCATCATCGCCTGCTGCAGGGTCAGGATAGCAGTGATGTTCTGCTCCAGGGCTGCCATTCTGGTTTCCAAGCCAGAAGGCTCCGCAGCCTTTGGCACGAGCACAGAGGATCTCAGGCCTGGCACTGGCACTCTAGCGAGTGTATCATCAATGAGGACTATGGCATTGAGGAACCTCGCATGGTCTCTGCTGGCCAAGGAATCCTTCTTGAGGACCTTGGTAGGGCGCTTCTTGGATTCGCCAGAGTCCCTCCAGGCGGTTTTACTGGATTTCTCTGGTGCAACCTCGGCAGACTTCGAAGACAATGATTTCTTTTTCTCTGGGTCCAAGGTCTTCTCGGAGGAGCCACTGCCACGGGACTCAGAGGACGCTTGGGCCTCACGGGATGTGTTGGGCTTGGAGCTCAGCCTCGGGGAGGCTGGGGCCGAGTCAGACCTGGGGAACAATTTCTCCTGCAACTCTGACCTTTTCCTGTTGGTTTTGGGCATCATGGCCTAGCACAGGTCACAGGAGGTGCTGTCATGGTCCGGGCACAGACAGTGCAAGCAGCAATCATAGGTGTCTGTTACTGACATGATTTGACTGCAGTGGTCACGTTTTTTGAACCCACCGGGAGACATGGTGGGGAGCACCAAGATGGGGTCAATGACTCCTGGGTGAAAAAAGGCACGAATGCCGGTTGAGGGAGACCTTGATAAAAAAAGAGAGCAGAGAATGGCATTAGGGGACGGCGTAGGCTGAAGGCGGGAAGAGGAACCGGTACGCTAACCGGGAAAAACTTTAAGGATAATTAGCAGGAATTTTTCTTGGGAAACAGGACACACGTCCATTGGGCTCCGTGGAAAAACGAGACTGAGCATGATGGCACCCTTGGGCAAGAAGGGGACCAGGCATGTGTGGTAGCATATCTCAAAGGCTGTCTTTGAAAGCTGAGAAAAAGCTTCCGTGCGGGCTCCATCAGCGCTGAGGTCACCTATATGTGAAAACTGACTTTCTGCTTGTTCCTAGAGAAGAAACCTCATCCTGTAGGACAGCAGTGAGTGGGGGTTGCGTTCGATATTCCCCCTTGAAAGTGGAGGGGGGCAGCATTTGTAGACAGTCTGTACTCTTCCTGGACTATGGTGAGTGTCCACCGCTCTGAGGTGCCATCTGTGGGGATAGTGACACTGTCTGCCTGCTATGTGGAGGGGATGGGAGTCCTCCAGAGGCAGGGTGGCAATGTTCCCTAGAAAAGAGTCGAAAACCAGGAGCAGACTGTGGCTGCAAAGTTGGTTGAGATTTAGCCATGCCACCTGAGGCTTCTTCTGTTGCTTAGGAGGCTGCTGCCTCTTCTGTGGTTTTTGACCCTGGTACTGAGAAGTAGGAGGATAAGAAGAATAGAATCTCTTCTTATTATTGTAGAAAGACTTCTTAACAAGTGTTTTTTTTCTTAGCAGAGTCAGCTGTTGTTATAGACAGTCTTTTTAGAGTACTGTTTTCTGACTCTGAGAAGCCTTATCTTGCCAGTCTTTGCAAAAGAGATTTTCCTCTGTGCAAGGTATGTTGCCTAGCTTATCTGAGGCTTGAAGCCATACAGTTTGACGTGTACCAATGCATATTGCTAAGGCCCTGCTGTGTGCATTCAAAAGCATCAAAGGTAGCCCTACTGACAAATTTTTTTTTTTTGTAAATAACTGTTTATTATAGGTTTCAATATAAAATACAAACATCATGGCAGTGAACATGAAACCGGAAATGCATCCCCCCCTCATAGCCTACTAGACATAAAGAACAAACCCAGCAACATTCAGTGAACCCCACTCTCTCCCGTACCCCTCCCCCCCCAGCCATGTCCATCCCGTCTGCTCACCCAATCAGACCCCCCCAAGCCAGTCCGACTCCCCCTCCCCCCGCCTGATTCACACATACCCCCATCCCCCCCCCAACTACCAACCCCCCCCCAACTCCCTAACCCCCCTTACCCCTCCCCCCCCGTATCTCCAACCCCTCGCCAAACCTCCCCCCAAAGAGCTTCAAAGTTATCAACCCTACCCCGTCGCGCCGCCGTCAATTTTTCCATCAATACAATATGCCTCAGTCGCTGCACAAAGCCACCCTCCGAGGGTGCCTCCCGCTGTTTCCAAGCCGCTGCTACCGCACAGCAGGCAGCGCTGAGACAGGCCATAACTACCCGCCCTCCTTGCTGCCTCTCCGTCCCCCACCACGACAGAAGAAATATCCCAGGCTGTAACGCAACTTCCACCCCAACCACCCGCCTTATCCATTGCTGCACCCCTCTCCAAAAGACCTGGATTTCCCCACACCCCCACCAAATATGCCAAAACGTACCCTCCTCCCCACAGTCCCTCCAGCAGGCCACCAAAAAGCGTAGTTACTCACCTGTAACAGGTGTTCTCCAGGAACAGCAGGAATCAGTCCTCACATATGGGTGACGTCGGCGCCGACGGAGCCCTCGCGGAGCAATTTTCCCCAGCTTTCAAAGAAAGCCTTTGGGAATTGCAGCGCGCATGCGCGGTCCCCTTCCCGCCCAAGGGTGCCATCTTAGCCAGTCAGATGACATAGCTAAAAGAAGCGTAAAAATTTGCAAAAAAACTAAAGCAGATAATCGCAACTCCAAGGGGAGGAGGGAGGGTTGTGAGGACTGATTCCTGCTGCTCCTGGAGAACACCTGTTACAGGTGAGTAACTACGCTTTCTCCAGGACCAAGCAGGAAGTCAGTCCTCACATATGGGACTCCCAAGCTTAAGGCTACCGGAGACCCTAAGCACAAAAAAGAGCTCCCTCTAGCTCAGCAGTACAGAAGGAAGGAATCTTCACTGAATTATTACCCACCGGTAGCCCCCATCCGGGATGGAGGGTAGGAGTTGCTCAAACCTCGAAGAGATTTCGGAGGACTGCCTGTCCGAAAGCACTGTCCCTGCGGGACTCCCTCTCGAGGCAGTAATGGACCGCAAAAGTCTGGCTCGAAGACCAAGTAGCGGCCCAGCAGATGTCTGCCAACGGAACAGAGCGGAGGTAAGCCACTGACGTAGCCTTCGCCCGAACACAATGAGCCGTGACTCGACTGTCTAAGGAGAGTCCGGCTGCCCCATAAGCCCAAGCGATACAGTCAGCAACCCATATGGACAGAGTACGCTTGGAGACCGGGAGCCCCAATTTATTGGGGTCAAAAGATACAAAAAGCTGAGCAGCTTTACGGTGCTCCCGCGTACGGTCAAGGAAGAAGTTCAATGCCCTTCTACAGTCCAGGGTATGCAGGACCATTTCAGCTCGGCTGGAGTGTGGCCTGGGAAAGAAGGTCGGAAGTACCACCTCCTGATTGATGTGAAAAGGGGAGACCACTTTTGGAAGAAATTTTGGGTGAGTCCGTAGGACTACCCTATTCTTGTAGAACCGAGTGTAAGGGGGATCAGACACGAGGGCCTGCAATTCACTTACGCGTCTAGCGGAAGTGAGGGCTATCAGGAACAAGGTTTTCCAAGATAGAAAACGTACAGAACAGGTAGCCATAGGTTCAAAAGGCGGACAGGTGATCCGCTGTAAAACCACATTTAGATCCCAGTCAGGTGCTGGCGGGCGCAGAGGTGGTTTGAGTAAAAGGAGACCTCGGAGAAACCGCGCCACGAGAGGGTCGCTGGAAAGAGGTCTGCCGTCCACCGGCACATGATGTGCTGAGAGAGCACTGAGGTGAACTTTGACGGAGTTGGACTTAAGTCCCAGATTAGAGAGGTAGAGCAAGTACTGCAAGATCACCGACACCGAGCAGGAGAAGGGATCCTGAGACTGCTGGGCACACCAAGCGGAAAAGCGACGCCATTTAAGGGCGTAGCATTTGCGGGTAGAAGGTCGCCGGGAAGCTAGGACGACCTCCTCCACCTCTGCCGGCAATAGAAGGGGAGCGAGGACTACCCTTTCAGCAGCCAGGCCATCAGATGTAGAGATCTGAGGTTGGGGTGTAGCAGGGACCCCTGATCCTGTGTTAGGAGATCTGGTTGAAACCCCAGAGGGAACGGATCCTCCACCGCTAATTGCAGCAGGAGTGGAAACCACGGCTGTCTGGGCCAGCGAGGAGCTATCAGGATCATGGAAGCTTTGTCTCGGAGAACCTTGAAAAGAGTTCGGGAGACTAGCGGTATGGGAGGAAAGGCATACAGGCTTTTCGACCATGAGAGCAGAAAAGCATCCGCCGCTACTCGAAGGGGATGCGGCTGCCGAGAGCAGAAGCGAGGAAGTTGCCGGTTGAGAGGACTGGCAAAGAGATCCATCGTGGGGAGGCCCCACTTCAGAAAAAGTTTCTGAACTACCAAGGGATCCAGGCGCCACTCGTGCGGCTGGAGGATTCTGCTGAGTTTGTCCGCCAGGCAATTCTCTTGGCCTGGGAGATAAACTGCCTTGAGAAGAATGCCGTGGCTGACGGCCCAAGAACAGAGCTTCTGTGCTTCCCGACAGAGAAGGAAGGAGCCCGTGCCTCCCTGTTTGTTCACGTAGAACATGGCAACTTGATTGTCCGTCTGGACAAGGACGGACTGGTGAGAAGTCAGGTGGGAGAAAGCCTTGAGAGCCAGACGGATTGCTCTGAGCTCCAGGAAGTTGATCTGTTGCGCAGACTCCCACGTGGTCCAGAGACCTTGAGTACATGCTCCTTGGCAATGCGCTCCCCATCCTAGGAGAGAAGCATCGGTTGTCAGCACTTGAGCTGGCGGAGGAGACTGAAAAGGCATTCCGAGCACCAGGTTCGGCCGATGAAGCCACCACTGTAGAGAAGAGGCCAGCGGGCCGGAGATGCGCACTAAGTCGGCTAGGCCACCCGAGGCCTGTTGCCACTGCTTGCGAAGGCACCACTGAGCAGGCCGCATATTCAGGCGGGCATTGGGGGTCACGTGGATGGTGGAAGCCATATGGCCGAGTAGTCTCAGGAAGCGCCTGGCGGAGACCAGGGACTGGCTGCGAAAATGGCCGGCTAGGTCCATGAGCCGTTGAGCCCTGTCGAGAGGCAGGAAAGCTCGTGCCTGAAGAGTGTGCAATCTTGCGCCGATGAACTCAAGATCTTGTGAGGGGAGCAAAGTGGACTTTGCGAAGTTTATGACAAAGCCCAAGTATTGCAGAAGAGTCACGGTGCGGTGTGTGGCTTGCGTGACTTCTGGAGAGGACGATGCTCTGATGAGCCAGTCGTCCAGGTACGGAAAGACATAGAGGCCGTGAAGCCGGAGATAAGCCGCCACCACCGCGAGACATTTTGTGAAGACTCGTGGTGCGGAGGATAGGCCAAAGGGCTGTACTCTGTACTGGTAATGATTTCCTGCCACCACAAACCTTAGGTATTGGCGGTGGCTTGGGTGGATGAGGATGTGCGTGTAGGCATCCTTTAGATCCAAGGAGCATAGCCAATCTCCCTGCTGGAGGTAGGGCAGGAGGATTCCAAGGGTAAGCATCTTGAACTTCTCCCTGACGAGGAACTTGTTGAGGTTGCGCAAGTCCAGGATGGGTCTGAGGCCTCCCGTTCTTTTTGGTATTAGGAAATACCTGGAATAGAAGCCTTGACCCTGCAGGTGGTGGGGCACCGGTTCCACAGCCTGTTCCTGAAGAAGACTTGCTAACTCCTGAAGGAGTAAGTCCCTGTGCAGAGGGAGTCGTGGAGGTTCTCCTGGGAAATAGGAGGGAGGGATCTGGTGGAAGTGGAGAAGATAGCCTTCTCTCACCACTTGAAGCACCCAGGCATCTGAGGTGACGTTGGACCACCTGTGGGCAAAGTGAACCAGCCGGCCTCCTGTGCTGGGAGGAACCAGCTGAGGGGGAGAGGCTATGCTGATGAAGTCAAAAACCCCCACCCTGCTGAGCAGGGGCCGGTGGTGCAGGCTTGGCGGCTTGCTGCCTACGGGACCCGTTACCCCGTCCCTTGGCCTGCTGACCCTGTTGGGGAGCCGCGGGGGCCTGATATTGAGGGTAGTGTTTATAGGCAGCCGCCTTTCTCGGGTAAAAGGACTTCTTTCCCGAGCCCTTCTTCTTCTGGGAAGGGGCGGAGGTCTTCCTAGAAAGCCTAGTTCTGGTGAGAGTCTCCGTCTCGATTTGGGCAGCCTTTTCAGCCATGGGCTTGCCAAAGAGGTTCTCACCTCGGCAGGGGACATCGACCAACTTGTCCTGCACCCAGGGTTCAAGGTCAGACGACTGAAGCCAAGCCTGTCGGCGGGCACCGATGCCGGCTGCGGCCACTCGTGCCGATGCTTCAAAGCCATCATAGGCTGCTCGAGACATAAATTTGGAGCATTCTCAAATACCAGTTGTCAAGGCTAGGAACCTCCGCAAAGGTTCCTCGGACAGCCCAGCGGAGAATCCGGCTATCTCTTTAGCCAGGTCTCTGAGATACATGCCCATGTAGAGCTGGTAGGTCTGGACCCGACAAGCAAGCATAGAGCCCTGGAAACACTTCTTACCTAGGCCATCCAGGTTGCGGGCCTCCCTGCCAGGAGGCACCGAGGAGTGCATCTTTTGGCTCTTAAGCCTATGCATGGCCGATTCCACCACCATGGAATGGTGCGGTAGCTGTGCTTTTTGGAAGCCAGGGCTCTTGCGGACTCGATAAATGGAATCGACCCGCTTGCTTAACACCGGCGACGATGCCGGACTCTCCCACATGCGGAAGAATAGTCGTTCCAGCATGGGAGAAACCGGTACAGTAAAGTGCTCCCTGGCGGGAGAGTCGTACTGAAGGGCATCGAGCTCTTCGGCTCGGGGCTCCTCCTCGGGATCCGCAGGGAAGGCCAAAGCCTTGGCCATATCCCTGACGAAATCCGAGAACCAGGCGTCCTCCGGAGGGGACTGTTTCCGAGGTTCGGACTCAGGCGAGTCCGAGGGGACACACCGAGTCCGAAAGGAATCAGGTGACTCTTCCTCTTCAGACTCCCAGGCCGACTCCGAGGAGGAATCGGTGGGGTCGGTCCGGGCGGGCGGAGGCGTCGGCCGCCCCGACGCCGAGGGAGTCAGCGTCGATGACCTCGGTCCCGAACGGGAGGCCGAAGGTGACCTCGACCGAGGATCGACTCGAGCCCGCATGGACTCGAGGATCGGCTCGGTCTCCGGGGTCGACTTAGACGTCGACGTCCCGGCGGTCGGGGCAGAGGCGCCAGCGAGGCTAGCGATCAGTGCCCGCTGCTGGTCCATGAAGGCAGAGAGTCTGCTCTCCAAGGCCGTCAACCTGAGTCCGACCTCAGGTGACCCAGCAGTCCCCGACTCGGGCCCCGACGGCGTCGGGCCCGACGTCGGACCCCTCTGAGGCGAGTCCAGGAGGACTACAGGACTTACCCGAGCAGGCAACTCCGACTCCAGACGAGGTCGCTTTGGCAGATGCTCCTTCTCCAAAGACCCGGGACGGCTATCGGGGCTATGCGACCTGGCCCTCGCGGAACCAGGAGCGTCCACCGACGCCGCCCTCGCGGGTTTCACCTTCCGACGATGGTCCCCGGAGGGAGAACCCCTGTCGGAGGAACTCCGGCGATGGTCAGAGCTGGAACCTCTGGACGCCGAGGCCTCCGACGAGGTCCGGGTACGGCCGGGGTCAGCGAAGATTCGTTCCCGCTGATGCCGCCGACTCCTTAACGCTTTGGAGGACATTTTGCTGCAGGCCCCACAGATCAGTTCCTCGTGATCCGGGCCAAGGCAGCGGAGGCAATTATCATGTGTGTCAGTGAGTGACATATTTCTGTCACACTGAACACACCGCTTGAAACCACTGGCAGCCATCGGGGGAAAAAGGGCCCCTGCAAGGTCAAAGGACTGGGCTGCCAGTGAAAAACCGAAAACGAAACTGACAGAAAATCAGAAAAACCGAAAAATAACAGAAGGACTCGCAACGGCGTCGCGAGTCCGGGCAGGAAAAAAGAGATTAAACACGAAAAAATCAACTTTTTCAGCGGGGACAAGACGGGCACGTCTGAAGGGCTCCGCGGAAAAAAGAAGACTGGCTAAGATGGCACCCTTGGGCGGGAAGGGGACCGCGCATGCGCGCTGCAATTCCCAAAGGCTTTCTTTGAAAGCTGGGGAAAATTGCTCCGCGAGGGCTCCGTCGGCGCCGACGTCACCCATATGTGAGGACTGACTTCCTGCTTGGTCCTGGAGAACGCCCGGAAACATCTTATGCAGTCTCGAGGGCGTATAATACCAGCGAACCAAAATCTTAATCCCATTCTCCCAGATACTGCTAGCTAGAGGCGCCTTCTTGCCCTGTGACCACACCACCTTCCAGTCCTTCCTACTGACAAATTTTGAAACATTTTGTCTATGCTTGACTAGGGCAAGATAATCTGCTCTCTTGTCATCTGGGGGAGAAAAACAAAGGCCTCGAGATCCCTGGATACTTCCTTGAGGAACATTTCCATGTAGAGGATATAGGAGATGATCCTAGTTGACAGCATGGATGCCTGGAAGCATCAACGCCCAAAGGCAACGAGAGTTCTCGATTCTCTACCTGGAGGAATTGAGAAGTGAGTTTTTAAGCTTTTTATTTGGCGCATTGCTGATTCAACCACCATGGAGTGGTGGGGAAGTTGCAATTTTTGGAAGCTGTACCCGATACATGGCATTGAGACGTTGACTGTGAGGTGAGACTGTGAGGGGAGTCTTCCACATACGGAGCATAAGGTCATGAAGGATGTGGTGCGCCAGTAGAGTGGCAGCCTCTTTGGGTGTTGGATATTGAAAGATTTCTAATTCCTCCGTCCTTGGTTCCTTCTTCGATGTTACTGTGATAGAGACCCTTGGCTAGGTCTCGAATAAACTCCTGGAAAGACCTGTCTTCCGGAGGCGACATACGTCGCTGTTGAGGCAGAAAAGGTTCCAAAGGAAGGTCCCGGGGCCCTCAGGAATCAAATGACTCTACATCCGAAAAGAAGAAACAGGGGGACTCAAAGTATCGACAGGCACGGCGTTCGCCCAAAGCTAAATGCCGGTACCGAGCTCTACCTCTGGAGCTTTTGTCCGACTTCAATGCGGACTTGTGCTTGCATTTTAAAGATACCTGGGATCCATGGGAGGAGGATAAAACCCTTGATGAAGTGTATACCAATGATACTGCAACCGAGGCGAAGAACGTCCCAAATTTAGTGACCCGGTTCTGTAGGCCTCGTTTGGTCATCTTTTGACAGAGGCGACAGTCTGTTGGCTGGTGTTCTGGACTGATGCATGTGCCAGTTGCTGATATGGTATTGGCACACTTGGAACATTTTTTGAAACCACTAGCTGGTTTCTCCTTGCCTTCAAAAGATGGAAAGGCAGAGGCTTAAGGCCTAAAACGGTGTCGATACGCCTGGTTCCACAAAAAGAGAAGTTTTTTCTGCTGTGACAGGATTTGCTTCCTGCTGGCTCCGCGGAAAACGAAGAACTGAAGAGAGGGAGTTGGGAAAGCAGTCGTATAGGCACAGTGAAATGCTTCCAAAGGCTTTTCAATTGGACGCTGGGAAGCGTTCCCACACAGGCTCCGTCGGTACCGATGTCATCCATATGTGACGACTACATTCCTGCTTGTTCCTGGAGATTAGGATGTATCTAGGGAATGGTAAGGAAATACATAGGAGATGAAAAGGACACTAGGGATTGGTTTTATTTGATGTCATTATGTAGACCTCTGATATTTGTCTCAAAAAGCAGTATATTGAGCTTGGTTAAACATTAAACATTTGTCATTTCCAAAACATTAGCATGTAGATGTAACCAAATTTTATTTCTTCTGACTTTTTAAGTCCAGCAAATGACTGGAATCAGTGAGTCTACATGCAGATATAGCGTAGTTACTCACCTGTAACAGGTGTTCTCCAGGAGCAGCAGGAATCAGTCCTCACTTATGGGGTGACGTCGGCGCCGACGGAGCCCTCGCGGAGCAATTTTCCCCAGCTTTCAAAGAAAGCCTTTGGGAATTGCAGCGCGCATGCGCGGTCGTCTTCCCGCCCGAGGGTGCCATCTTAGCCAGTCAGATGACATAGCTAAAAAAGACAGCATAAAAATTTGCAAAAAAGAACATAAGCAGACGATTGCAACTCCAAGGGGAGGAGGGAGGGTAGTGAGGACTGATTCCTGCTGCTCCTGGAGAACACCTGTTACAGGTGAGTAACTACGCTTTCTCCAGGACCAAGCAGGAAGTCAGTCCTCACTTATGGGACTCCCAAGCTCAAGGCTACCGGAGACCCTAAGCACAAAAATGAGCTCCCTCTAGCTCAGCAGCACAGAAGGATAGAATCTTCGCTGAATTATCACCCACCGGTAGCCCACATCCGGGATGGAGGGTAGGAGTTGCTCAGACCTCAAAGAGATTACGGAGGACTGCCTGTCCGAAAGCACTGTCCCTACGGGACTCCCTCTCGAGACAGTAATGGACCGCAAAAGTCTGGCTCGAAGACCAAGTAGCGGCCCGGCAGATGTCTGCCAGCGGAACAGAGCGGAGGTAAGCCACTGACGTGGCCTTTGCCCGAACGCAATGAGCCGTGACTCGACTTTCTAAGGAGAGTCCGGCTGCCCCATAAGCCCAAGAGATACAGTCCGCAACCCAGATGGACAGAGTACGCTTGGAGACCGGGAGCCCCAATTTATTGGGGTCAAAAGACACAAAAAGCTGAGCAGCTTTACGGTGCTCCCGCGTACGGTCAAGGTAGAAGTTCAATGCCCTTCTACAGTCCAGGGTATGGAGGACCGTTTCAGCTCGGCTGGAATGTGGTCTGGGAAAGAAGGTTGGAAGTACCACCTCCTGATTGATGTGAAAAGGGGAGACCACTTTAGGCAGAAATTTTGGGTGAGTCCGTAGGACTACCCTATTCTTGTAGAACCTAGTGTAAGGGGGATCAGACACGAGGGCCTGCAATTCACTTACGCGCCTAGCGGAAGTGAGGGCTATCAAGAACAGTGTTTTCCAAGACAGAAAACGGAGAGAACAGGTAGCCATAGGTTCAAAAGGCGGACAGGTGATCCGCTGCAAAACCACATTCAGGTCCCAGTCAGGCGCTGGCGGGCGCAGAGGTGGTTTAAGTAGAAGGAGACCTCGGAGAAACCTCGCTACGAGAGGGTCATTGGAGAGAGGTCTGCCGTCCACTGGCACATGATGTGCTGAAAGAGCACTGAGGTGAACTTTGACGGAGTTGGACTTAAGTCCCAGATTAGAGAGGTGCAGCAAGTACTGCAAGATCACCGACACCGGGCAGGAGAAGGGATCCTGAGACTGTTGGGTACACCAGACTGCAAAGCGACGCCATTTAAGGGCGTAGCATTTGCGGGTAGAAGGCCATCGCGAAGCTAAGACGACCTCCTCCACCTCCGCCGGCAGGAGAAGGGGAGCAAGGACTACCCTCTCAGCAGCCAGGCCATGAGGTTGAGAGACCTGAGGTTGGGGTGCAGAAGGGACCCCTGATCCTGAGTGAGGAGATCCGGTTGTACCCCCAGAGGGATTGGATCCTCCACCGCCAGTTGCAGCAGGAGCGGAAACCACGGCTGCCTGGGCCAGCGAGGGGCCACCAGGATCATGAAGGCTTTGTCTCGGAGAACCTTGAAAAGAGTCCGAGAGACCAGCGGGATGGGAGGGAAAGCGTACAGAAGGCTCCCCGACCACGAGATCAGAAAGGCGTCCGCCGCAACCCGAAGGGGGTGTGGCTGACAAGAGCAGAAGCGAGGAAGCTGCCGGTTGTGAGGACTGGCAAAGAGATCCACCGTGGGGAGACCCCACTTGAGGAAGAGCTTCTGAACTACCAAGGGATCCAGACGCCACTCGTGCGGCTGGAGGACCCTGCTGAGTTTGTCTGCAAGGCAATTTTCTTGGCCCGGGAGACAAACTGCCTTGAGGAGAATGCCGTGCCTGACGGCCCAAGAGCAGAGCTTCTGTGCCTCCCGGCAGAGGAGGAAGGAGCCCGTGCCCCCCTGCTTGTTCACGTAGAACATGGCAACTTGATTGTCCGTCTGGACAAGGACGGACTGTTGGGAAGTCAGGTGGGAGAAGGCCTTGAGAGCTAGGCAGATCGCCCTGAGCTCCAGGAAGTTGATCTGCTGAGCAGACTCCCACGTGGTCCAGAGGCCCTGAGTACGTGCCTCTTGGCAATGTGCTCCCCAGCCCAGGAGGGATGCATCGGTGGTCAGCACCCGGGTCGGCTGAGGTGACTGGAAAGGCATTCCGAATATCAGGTTCGGCTGCCGGAGCCACCACCGGAGAGACGAGAGCAGCGGCTCGGAGACGCGCACTAGGTCTGCCAGGCCGCCTGTGGCTTGTCGCCACTGCTGGCGGAGACACCATTGAGCAGACCGCATGTTCAGGCGGGCATTGGGGGTCACATGGACGGTGGAAGCCATATGGCCGAGCAGTCTCAGGAAGCGCCTGGCGGAGACCAGGGGCTGGCTGCGAAAGCGGTCGGCTAGGTCCATGAGCCGTTGAGCCCTGTCGAGCGGTAGGTACGCTCGTGCCCGAGGAGTGTGCAGCCTTGCGCCGATGAACTCGAGATCCTGTGAGGGGAGCAAAGTGGACTTTGCGAAGTTTATGACAAAGCCCAAGTGCTGCAGCAGAGTCACCGTGCGGCACGTGGCGTTGGTGACCTCTTGAGCGGACGCTGCTCTGATGAGCCAGTCGTCGAGGTACGGAAAGACATAGAGGCCGTGAAGCCGGAGATGGGCCGCCACGACCGCGAGACATTTTGTGAAGACTCGCGGTGCGGAGGATAGGCCAAAGGGCAGTACTCTGTACTGGTAATGATTTCCTGCCACCACAAACCTTAGGTATTGGCGGTGGCTTGGGTGGATGAGGATGTGCGTGTAGGCATCCTTTAGATCCAAGGAGCATAGCCAATCTCCCTGCTGGAGGTAGGGCAGAAGGATTCCAAGGGTAAGCATTTTGAACTTCTCCCGCACAAGGAACTTGTTGAGGTTGCGCAAGTCCAGGATGGGTCTGAGGCCCCCTGTTCTCTTTGGTATCAGAAAATACCTTGAATAAAAGCCTTGACCTCTCAGGTGGTGGGGCACCGGTTCCACCGCCTGTTCCTGCAGAAGACCTGCTAACTCCTGAAGGAGCAACTCCCTGTGCAGAGGGGGGCGCGAAGGTTCTCCCGGAAAATAGGAGGGAGGGACCTGATGGAAGTGGAGAAGGTAGCCTTCTCGCACGACCTGAAGTACCCAGGCATCTGCGGTGATGCTGGACCACCTGTGGGCGAAGTGAACCAGCCGGCCTCCGGTGCTGGGAGGAACCAGCGGGGGGGGGAGAGGCTATGCTGAGCGAGTCAAAAACCCCCACCCTGCTGAGCAGGGGCTGGTGGTGCAGGCTTGGGGGCTTGCTGCCTACGGGACCCGTTACCCCGTCCCTTGGCCTGCTGGCCCTGTTGGGGAGCTGCAGGGGCCTGATAATGGGGGTACTGTTTGTAGGCAGCCGCCTTCCTCGGGTAAAAGGACTTTTTTCCCGAGCCCTTCTTTTTCTGGGAAGGGGCGGAGGTCTTCCTAGAAAGCCTGGTCCTGGTGAGAGTCTCAGTCTCAATTTGTGCAGCCTTTTCCGCCATGGGCTTGCCAAAGAGGTTTTCGCCTCAGCAGGGGACATCGACCAACTTGTCCTGTACCCAGGGCTCAAGGTCCGACGACTGAAGCCAAGCCTGTCGGCGGGCACCGATGCCGGCTGCGGCCACTCTAGCCGAGGCCTCAAAGCCATCATAGGCTGCTCGGGACATAAACTTTGAGCATTCCCGAATGCCCGTGGACAAGGCTAGGAACCTCCGCAAGGGCTCCTCGGAGAGACCAGCGGAGAATCCGGCTAGCTCTTTAGCCAGATCCCGGAGATACATGCCCATGTAGAGCTGGTAAGTCTGGACACGACATGCGAGCATAGAGCCCTGGAAGCACTTCTTGCCAAGGCCATCCAGGTTACGGGCCTCCCTTCCAGGAGGCACCGAGGAGTGCATCTTCTGGCTCTTAAGACGATGCATGGCCGATTCCACTACCATGGAATGGTGTGGCAGCTGTGCCTTCTGAAAGCCAGGGCTCTTGCGGACCCGATAGATAGAATCGACCCGCTTGCTCAGGACCGGCGAGGAGGCCGGACTCTCCCACATGCGGAAGAGTAGTCGTTCCAGCATAGGAGGAACCGGCACAGTAAAGTGCTCCCTCGCGGGAGAGTCATACTGGAGGGCGTCGAGCTCTTCGGCTCGAGGCTCCTCCTCGGGATCCGCAGGGAAGGCCAAAGCCTTGGCCATATCCCTAACGAAGTCCGAGAACCGGGCATCCTCCGGGGGGGACTGCTTCCGAGGCTCGGACCCCGGTGAGTCCGATGGGACACACCGAGTCCGGAAAGAATCAGGTGACTCTTCCTCCTCAGACTCCCAGACCGACTCCGACGAGGACTCGGTGGGGTCGGCCCGGGCAGGGTGCGGCGCCAGCCGTCCCGACGTCGAGGGAGTCGGCGTCGGCGACCTCGGTCCCGAACGGGAGGCCGAGGGTGACCTCGACCGAGGATCGACTCGAGTTCTCATTGACTCGAGGATCGGCTCGGTCTCCGGGGTCGACTTGGACGTCGACGTCCCGGCGGTCGGGGCAGCGGCGCCAGCGAGGCCAGCGAGCAGTGCCCGCTGCTGGTCCATGAAGGCAGACAGTCTGCTCTCCAAGGCCGTCAACCTGAGTCCGAGCTCAGGTGACCCAGCAGCCCCCGACTCGGGCCCCGACGGCGTCGGGCCCGACTTCGGCTGTCGCGGAGGCGAGTCCAGAAGGACCACAGGACTTACCCGGGCAGGCATCTCCGACTCCAGGCGAGGTCGCTTCGGGATGTGTTCCTTCTCCAAGGACCCGGGGCGGCTGTCGGGGCTATGCGACCTGGCCCTCGCGGAACCAGGAGCGTCCACCGACGCCGCCCTCGCGGGTTTTTCCTTCCGACGATGGTCCCCGGAGGGAGAACCCCGGTCGGAGGAGCTCCGGCGACGGTCCGAGCTGGAGCCTTTCGACGCGGAGGCCTCCGACGAGGTCCGGGTACGGCTGGGGTCAGCGAAGATTCTCTCACGCTGATGCCGCCGACTCCTCAACGCCTTTGAGGACAGTTTGCTGCAGGGCCCACAGATCAGTTCCTCATGATCCGGGCCCAGGCAGCGGAGGCAAAAGTCGTGTGTGTCGGTTAGTGACATATTTCGGTCACACCGACCACACCGCTTAAACCCACTGGCAGCCATCGGGGGAAAAAGGGCCCCTGCGAGGTCAAAGGACCGGGCTGCCAGGGAAACCGAAAACGAAAGCTGACTAAGTCAGAAAAACCGAAAAAAGTAAGCGGACTCGAGACCGACGTCGCGAGTCCGGGCGGGAAAGCGATCGGCGTCGAACCGAAAGGAAAAAGAATAAAATAATGAAGAAAATCGACTTTTTCGCGGGGACAAGACGGGGACGTCTGTAGGGCTCCGCGGAAAAAAGAAGACTGGCTAAGATGGCACCCTCGGGCGGGAAGACGACCGCGCATGCGCGCTGCAATTCCCAAAGGCTTTCTTTGAAAGCTGGGGAAAATTGCTCCGCGAGGGCTCCGTCGGCGCCGACGTCACCCCATAAGTGAGGACTGACTTCCTGCTTGGTCCTGGAGAACATCTCATTATCAGAACTTCAAACCATGCAATACTATCCAGAAAGTTTGGTTAGGCCAAGTTAGGTCTGTGAATAGTATTGTGGGTAGGCCAACACTAACAGTGGGTCTTGTTTTATCTGAATTGTGTTTGGAGAGCACAGGCTCTGCTGGACCTTTGCTCTTTGAGAAGAATGATACCATAGAACTGGCTGTCAGCTCACCCTATTCAATTTAGACTTTTTTCCATATGAACACAGTGACACCAACTACTAAAAGATGTGCCCTTTGCAAAAGCTTTATTTTTTCCTTTGGCCTCCTTATGGACATGCATAGAGAAGGATGCCAGTTTCCTACAATCCATTGGTCCTGGGTTTGACACAGGGTATTCAGCTATGCTTGGTGGGGGATACAATATAAAAAAAAAAGAGAAGGGAGGTCAAGGGGTAATGACAAAATGATCAACTCCTTCCATAGATAGCTCAATTAGGAATCAGGACACTGAGGAAATGGCCACAGGTACCTATCAACCTAACTAATATGCTGTCAGAAGCAGTCACAGTGTTTGTGACATACAATAGCTATTTATTTTTTTTTATTGGGAATAGGGGGTTGGAATGCTCTGAAGTCTTCAGGGTTACTGAAAATGCATTCCTTTCCTATGGCTCTCCAATGCTAGTGTGTATGTAGATAATGGAAAACAGGACAGTAAAGCAAGAATGTGGCATGAGGATAAGGAGGCTTTGTCAGAGAATGTGAAGTAATTTCAAAGGTTTATTCCAAGGATTGTGATCCCACATTTTTTTTTTCACATTCGCACACTCGGGTTTTACTGTCTATGAAAATTTTACAGAATTGATCTATTCTGTATAAAAACAAGACGGTGTTTTTATTGGCTTTATGGTGAAAAACTTTCAACTTAAATGAGACACATTTATTTTAAGCTGCAATTATCATCTAAAAGGAAAAAAATAAATTCACGTTTGGGTAAACAGCGATATTTCTCTTCAAGACCTGCCTGCTTGCTGTTTCTGACCAAAACCCTGGCTAAGAAACCAGTGTGACTCAGACAAGGAAGGCAAGGATGTACAGAGTTGCCAAGTTACCCTGTTCCAGGAGTGAGATTTTTTGCCACATCTGGTTTTAAATTTGCATTACAATGCAGTCTGGTATTTGTAGTCCCTGATTTTACCCATTGGAGTCAGTGCTGCAGGTCCCATAATGCATCATGATGAGCTTGACTGAAATCCAGGACTGGCTTAAAATTTCACTCCTGGAACTGGGTAACTTTGTAACTCTGGATGTAGGGTGTTAAGTTCTGGTCAGCAGCCTTGGCGTGGAAAAAAAGCAAACAAGTTTCAACCAGGCCCAGTCCAAGGACATTACACAGTCTAGGCAACCTTCATTCTTGTTATCCCGGCCCTTACCACCACCACTGCCACATTTCTCAGAACCAGCAGTGGAGGCAAAGGCAACAAAAGAAAGCACAATGTGGGGCCTCTAAATCCCTGCGTGTTGTGCTCTGAAAGTACAGCTGGTCTCTCCCTTTCAACCCAGACTTCCTGTTTGCATCAGAGTTGGTGGGACCAGCTGCACTTTCAGAGGACAGTGCACAGGGGTTCAGAGGCTTTCCCTCCATGTTGCACATTTTTCATATTGTATTGCTATTGCCACTGCTGGTCCCGGGAGATATAGTGGCAGCGATGATGGTGGGGGCAGGAGTTCAGAGGTCACCACTATAAGGGCTTTTCGGCGGTACTTTCTACTACTATCCTAAGTTTGGCACACTAGGTGACAGCCTAGTTCGTCTAATGGTAGTGTCGGCCCCAATTTCAGCAAAGCAAGCAACAAACTGGCTCTCGGGTGTAATACAACCAGGGTTTATTCAAGATCTTATTTTTCCACACTGGCAAAAGTTCAGAGGGAGTTTTGGTTTTGTAAACAATAGAATTATTTTCTTCCTCTCCTCTTTCCCTTTTAGAATTTACAAAGCAAAGAGGGTATGAAGACCAGATATGTCACACTCCCGGACTCCTCCACGCAAATGGGTCCAAAAACTATATACAAGTTTGCAGCAGTCTCTGTATAGTTACTGTACATGTCAGGGAAGGAGTGGGTGAACCCTTCAACTCCTCCTCCCAAAAATATTTATATTTATATATTTATATTATATATATATATATCTTTTTTTAAATCAAATAAAGGTAACCCAGAACCAAACTGTGCTCTTAGAGAGACTCGAACCTTCTAATACAGGCAGTGAGAGGGGCAGAGAGGGAGAACTGAAGAAATCAGGAGAAAAAATAGAAATACAAAAAATGACAAATGGAGAGGGAACAGGGTATGAACTGACATCTTCCACAACAAGCTGCTAAAAAACAGAAACCAAGAAAACACGTACTGTTTTTTTTCACTCATATAAGAGAGATCTAAAGAAACTTGTTCTGTGTTTCATATTGGACTACTCATCATCCCAGGCACAATACAGCACTCTAGGATTGAAAGGGATAATAGTGGTTGTAGAGGGGTCTGAAAACGAAGTGCGTTTGAGGACTTTTTTTTGGGGGGGGGGGGGAAGGGGGAGAATAAAGGAACAAGAAAAGGAAATGGAAGATCTGATGCATACAAATACACATCTTTAATTCTATAATGGATAACTAGTAGGAGAACAATAATAAATCAGTTGCTATCTACTCACCCCCATCAAAGTTATGAAATCATAATTAATTCTGAAAATAGCAAAAGCTACAACTAAACCCCAGTTCCAGAAAATGAACAAATCATTGCATAAATGATAAAACAATGACAATAAAGAAATTTAATCTGCTATTTTAACAAAAGCTTCCACATTTTAAGGACTGAGGCTTGCAGTGGCAGTTTTTTTATTTTCAAGATGGAAACAAGATTTCATAAGTGGATAGGAATAAGTAAATGGAAAATGACTGAGGAAAGAAGTGACGTTCAGCTCTGAGTGGAAGAAATAAGAGGTAATCGCACCAAAAAGAAACATAACTTGCTTTGTGCAGCACCTTCTGAAAGGTTTCTGGGAATCTTGGCAGACTTCTCTTTCTCTAGAGCTGAGACATGTTTTCTCTCCTCATTCCATGCTCAAGAGCCTATAGTACTATGCAGCATTTTCTTCAGTGAAGCAATTGGGAGGAGTAGGCACAGTTTAATATTTGGCCACTCAACTTAAACCAAAATAAATTAAAGTGAAATATTTGGTGAAAAAGTAGCCCCTTTTTTGAGGCTGCAACAAAGGATCACAGAATGCTGTGCATATGTGTTATATGAATCGTGTCCTATCCAAATGGAAGGGAATGGTAAACCCTTTCCTAGTTTGCCTGGAAAGGTTGGAGTGTGCCTGGGAAAAGATGTCCTTTTGACAAAATCACAAAGGCATAAAGTTTCCTCTCTGAGAAGAATCTGCTGAGAGATGAGATGGCTGAGGGGACATGTAATTATAATCCAAAAAATCCAGTCCCATGTTTGCCATCACTCCCACCCCCTGCACCAGTAGAATGCCAGTCATAAGGTTAGCTTATACGATGCAGCTCCTGCAGGAAGTCAAGTGCCTCTAAACCCCAGTCACAGTCCTGTCTGGTCCATGTCCATGTGTCACTGCATTCGAAATTAACATCTGTTAACCACATGTTCTCAATGATTGCACTTGATGGATGCAAGATAGAAGGAAAAAGTGAGTTGGAAGTGACAAGTAGAAGGCTCACTTGTTTTCAGTCTTTAGTTGGCTTGATATGCAAACCCCACAGATGTCACATCAGTAGAGAGAATGTTTATGGCTCACACAAAGCACCTTTTTGTTCTATTGGAATCCTATTTTTCCCCAGCTCAGGAGGTGCATAGCAAGCTCCCTTAATTTCTTGTAGAGTCCTGGCCAGAGGAGAACTACCAAGGCGAGGAGGAAGTTAACCTAGTGGCAGCTGGTTCGGTCACTTCCAGCACAGCATTGGATAGGGGAGTTGCATCTGAAAGTTTGGGAGAATCCATGGTTAAGAGACATGGGAGATGCTTGGAGGCGTTGCACATGCTCAATAATCATCCAATGTTTCAATTTCTCCCATGTTAAGTCGCTCTGAAGAGGCATTCACTGAAAATCCTGCCAAACAAAAAAAAAACACAAAACATTAGGTAGAATCAGAGGAAGGCAACTCTCCAGTTTGGAATAGGTTTTCATTATATTCCTTTTAAAGTGAGAAGGAAACAGTATGATAGAGCCCCAGACAGAAATAACCTGAGGGGTCGGCTTCCTAGCTGTCCTGATTTATTTATTATTTATTTATTTATTACATTTTCTTTTATACCGCGCTATTTAAGATCAGTGCGGTTTACAATAAACATTGAAACTACACATCTCAGTTTAGTGATTTGTGCTTACAATAAACATTTAAAATAACTCGGGTATACAATGAACAAGTTTGCTGATAAGACCTGGATTTAGGAATGGCTTCTTTGCTTTTCATCAATGTCCATGTGGTACAAAAACTAAATGGGTAAAATTCATTCCATCCCTTACTTCCAATGTATATAGCATAAAACGGAACTTGTAAGAGCAATATACCTAGGACAATTGCCATGTTTCAAACCACGTTTCCTTGCCTTTAGTAGTATTAGAACAAAAGTGTCTTTGTAAGATTAATAATAGTCTTTGGAAGATTAATAAAAAATCACAAAATAGCCGTCTTTCTTCTGTTTAGCGTAGTTACTCACCTGTAACAGGTGATCTCCGGGAACAGCAGGAATTTAGTCCTCACATATGGGTATCGTCAGTACCGACGGAGCCTGCGCGGGAATGCTCCCCAGTGTCCAATAGGAACGCTTTTGGGAGCATCCCTCAGCACATGCACGCTGCCTTCCCGCCTTTCCAACTGTCCCTCTTCAGTTAGGTTTGTAGCTGAGTGAAAGGACAGAGGGAGAGAGGAAAGAAAGAGAGAGAGAGAGAGAGACAACTCCTTGGGGAGGTGGGTGGGTTGTGAGGACTAAATTCCTGCTGTTCCCGGAGATCACCTGTTACAGGTGAGTAACCATGCTATCTCCAGGAACAAGCAGGAATGTAGTTCTCACATATGGGGACTCCCTAGCTGAAGATGCCAGGGAGATAGCCCCAGGAAGGTGCCACTGTAGAAGGTGAGAATCCTTCCTCCCATGGATCTCTGGCATCCCACCAGGGTTGGTGGGTAGGAGATGGTTTAAGTTTGAAAGAGATTTTGAAGAACAGCTTTGTCAAAGAAGGCATCCCGACGGGAGGCTTTATCTAGGCAGTAGTGGGCTGTGAAGGTGTGTACCGAAGCCCAGGTAGCTGCTTGACAAATGTCATCGATAGACAGAGTGGAGATTAGCCATAGACGCTGCCATGGCTCTCACATTATGAGCTGTGACATGGTCATGAAGAGGAAGACCCTTACTCTCATAAGTAAAGGATATGCATTGGGCAATCCATTTAGATAAAGTTCTTTTGGAGACTGGAAGTCCCAAATGACTAGGGTCAAAAGCTACAAAACGTTGCGAGGACTTTCTATGTTGCTGTGTTCTTTGTATGTAAAAGGCTAAGGCCCTTTTACAATCCAAAGTATGAAGGTTTCTTTCTGCATTAGAGGCGTGAGGCCTCGGAAAAAATACAGGAAGATAAACTGATTGGTTTAAATGAAAAAGCAAAACCACCTTTGGCATAAAGTGTGGGTGAGTTCGAAGAACAACCTTATCATGATGAAATCTAGTATAAGGAGGATCAGCCACTAAAGCTTGCAATTCACTAATGCGACGGGCAGAGATGATTGCAATTAGGAAGATGACCTTCCAACTCAAAAACTTAAGGGCTGTAGTGGCCAAAGGTTCAAAAGGCGGGTTCATGAGCTGCCCGAGAACTAGATTTAGATCCCATGCTACCGGTGGTGGCTTGATGGGAGGTTTAGTTAATAAAAGGCCTCTCATAAATCTTGATAGGAGTGGATGAGTGGAAATTGGTTGTCCATTTAGAGGCTTGCTTATAAGAAGCTGCAATTGCACTAAGATGGACTCTTACCGAATTGGTCTTTAACCCAGAATTCGGTAAGTGAAGGAGATACTCTAGTATCGATTTTAGGGGTATGACCAGGGGGTTTAATCCCCTCTTGGAGCACCATATAGTAAAACGTTTCCACTTGAAGATCTTCTTGTGGAAAGTTTCCTAGAAGCCTGAAGGATCTCTTTTACCTGCTGGGACAGGTTGAAATCCTGGAGATTTAAGCCTTCAGCAACCAGGCCGTGAGGTGCAGGGACTGGGGATTCGGGTTCCATAGCATCCCGTTCTCCTGGGAAAGGAGATCTGGAGCATGCCCTAACTCCAGAGGTGTCACTTGAGAGAGATGCAGAAGCAGGGAATACCATGTTTGGCGTGGCCATCGTGGTGCTATGAGAATCATGCGACCCCTGTCCCTCTGAAGCTTGAAGAGTGTTTTGGGGATGAGGGGAATGGGTGGGAAGGCATAAAGGAAGTCCTGACCCCAGTGAAGGAGGAAGGCATCCCTTGCCTGACAGTTGTGTGCTGGAATCCTGGAACAGAACCGGGGAAGTTTGGCATTCAGTGGACTTGCAAAGAGGTCTATGTCTGGAGTGCCCCAGAGATTAAATATCTTTGCCACCTGGTCTAGGTGGAATGACCACTCATGAGGTAGCAGTACTCGACTGAGTTTGTCTGCCCGAAGGTTTTGAATGCCTGGAAGATATACCACTAGAAGGTGAATTTGATGCTCTCTGGCGAGGGCCCATAGTTGCAAAGCTTCGTTGCATAACGACAGAGAGCCTGTCCCGCCCTGCTTGTTCACATAGAACATGGCTACCTGATTGTCGTCTGGACTAGGACTGTCTTGTAGCTGAGCTGGGCATGGAACACTCGAAGAGCTAAATAAATTGCTCTTAATTCCAGGAGGTTTATGTGTAAACCAACCTTCTGTGGAGTCCAGGTGCCCTGGGTAGAGAGATGATTCAGGTGTGCTCCCCAACCCACCTGTGATGCATCTGTTGTTAGGGTGGCCTGAAGAGGGGTTGATGGAAAGGAGACCCCACTGTCAGATTTTCTAGTGATTGCCACCATTGGAGGGACAAAATTAGTCATTGGGAGACTGTTATTTTGTCCGACAAATGACCCGTGGCCTGTGTCCACTGTGTGGAGAGGGTCCACTGAGCTGCTTGCATGTGGAGGCGAGCATATGGGACTACATGAACTGTGGATGCCATGTGTCCCAGTAACTGCAGTAGTTCCCGAGCAGTGAGGGAGGATTTGCCTGCTGCTTGGGAAGCTAGCTGCATAATGCGAAGACACCGGGCTTGTGGAAGGAAAGCCCTTGCCTGTCTGGTATCCAGACAGGTTCCTATGAATTCTAGGCAGTGGGAAGGAATTAGTTGAGACTTCAGGAAGTTTATTTCCAATCCCAAGTATTGGAGGATTCGCATTGTACGGGACAGTGCATTGCTGGCCTCTGCAACTGTGGAGGCTCGAATGAGCCAGTCGTCTAAGTAAGGGAAGACAAAAATCCCCAGGGTTCGTAGAAATGCTGCTACTACTGCCATGCATTTCGTGAACACCCTTGGTGCTGAAGCCAGACCAAAAGGAAGAACCCTGTACTGGAAACGTCTTCCCTTGAAAAGGAAACGTAAAAATTTCCTGTGATCTGGATGGATGAGAATGTGAGTGTATGCATCCTTTAAGTCTAGAGAGCAAAGCCAGTCCTGGCTTTGAAGGTATGGCAGAAGAGTTCCTAGAGAAATCATTTTGAATTTCTCTCGAAACAGATATATGTTCAATTCTCTGAGGTCTAGAATGGGTCTGTGTCCCCCCCCTGTTTTCTTTGGAATAAGAAAATAGGGGGAGTAAAACCCTGTCCCCTGTTGAAAAATGGGTACTTCCTCTATTGCCCCCTTGGGCAAAAAGTGTGGAGACCTCGTGATCTAACAGATTGTCTGCAGAAGTTTGTGAATTGAATTGCTTTAGAATTGTAGGAGGGGGTATACTGTGAAAATGAAGTTTGTACCCCTCTAATACAATGGACAAAGTCCAATCTTCTGCTGTTATCTGATGACAAAGTGGCATAACCTGCCTGGAATATTGGGGGGTTGGGGACCCCTCAGAGGCAGGAAGGCAAAGCTCTCTAGGAAGGAGTCAAAGCCCTTGAGGGGGCTGAACCTGAACAGCTGGTTGGGCTCTCAGGCCTTTTGGTTTCTTTTGCTGTCTGGTTTGTCCCTTTTGGGCAACCTGACCTGGAGTCTGGCTCTGCTGGGTATAGGAAGGATAGAACTTCCTCTTTTTGCTAAAAGAGGGTTTTTTTATAAGGTTTCCTTTTGGCTGGAGTGGCTGTAGACTTTGACAATCTAAGGTAGAATTGTCAGCATCTAACTCGTTGGCCTTTTCCTGCCAGTTCTTGCCGAAGAGATTCTCCCCCGTGCAAGGAATGCTGCCTAACTTGTCCTGTACCCAAGTCTCCAAGTCTGATGCCTGTAGCCAGGCAATCCGTCGTGCACCAATGGCAATAGCAGAAGTTCTGCTGATGCATTCGAAGAAGTCAAAGGCTGCACGATTGACAAACTTGGAGACATCTTGAGCATGCTTAACTAGAGCAAGAAAATCTTGTCTCTTATCATCTGGGAGAAATGGGCTCATAAGTTCCAAGTCTCCTGTGACTTCCTTAAGGAACATTCCCATATATAGAATATATGAACTGATCCTAGCTGAAAGCATGGAAGCTTGAAATGTTCTGCATCCGAAAGCATCCAGAGTCCTGCATTCATGATCTGGAGGATTTGATGCATGTCTTTTTGCACTTTTCATCCTACGCATAGCTGACTCCACTACCATTGAATGGTGTGGCAGCTGAGTTTTCTGAAATCCAGGACATGGTGGAACTCGATACATAGTATCAAGTCTCCTAGAGTGAGGAGAAGTAGTCAGAGGTGTCTCCCATATTCTGAGCATCAAGCTATGTAGAATTTCATGGATAGGCAGAGTAGCTGCCTCCTTAGGAGCTTTAGGATATTGGAGGATTTCCAATTCCTTTGCTCTGGGTTCCTCTTCAGGAGCTACTGTGATTGAAAGACCTTTGGCCATATCACGGATAAAATCCTGAAATGACATGTCCTCTGGAGGTGACATTCTGCGTTGGGGGAAAGAGGGATCTTCTAGGAGAAACCCTCTGGTGCCAGCAGAATTGTCAAAGTCTTTGGAATCGGAGGAATTGAAGTATTCCTGAACCCGATGCTCTTGCAAGGCACGATCCAGGTACCGATCGAAGTCGGTACCGAGGTGACCCGGTACCGCTTTATCCACTCCAGCCAGAAATGCAATGGGAAGAGTTCCCAGCGGGGCCGGTACCGTCGGTACAGGCATTGTAGGTGTTGGTATCAGTGTCTGTACTGGCATCGGTGTCGATGTCGGCACTGGTGCCCTTGGGACCACCGGTACCGCAGCTGAGAGAAGAGCTGCGATACTGCGCTCGATAGTAAGAAACCTCTGGTCTATCGAAGATGCCGATGCCTGGGTGTCGGTACCGGTAAGAATGGCCGGAACCCCTGAGCATGGCACAGGTAGTTCTTACGAGGTTGAGGCCTCGAGAACATCCTGAAGCCCCATCGATGCTTTGGAAGCCGAAGCCTCCCGCCAGGGCTGTTTTGCTGGTGTGGTTTTCTCAAGGGCAATGCCAATGGCCTCTCGATGCTTAGCAAGAGAGCTACCCTTTGAGGACCGGCTTTTGTGTTTAGTTACCTAAGATCCATGGGAGGAAGAAGAGGCCCTTGACGATGTCGATGCAATGGATCTGGCATCTGAAGAAAAGAGGGTACCGAGCTTTGCGGCCCAGTTCTGTCTTCCTATTTTGGTCATCCCCATGCAGGAGAGGCATTCAGTTGGAGAATGATTAGGTCCTTAACATTTTAGACACCAATCATGGGTGTCAGTGACGGAAATGGTACCGCCACACTTAGTACATTTTTTTAAAACCACTAGTTGACTTTTCCATGATTTAGGAAAAATGGGGCCTAATGCCCAAAATTGCACCTAGCACCAAAAAGGAGTTTCTGAAAAGAAACAGTGTAAGGTGTTTTTTTTAAAAATGAAAACAAAAGAAAAGAACCGGCGGTACCGGTAGGCGTCATGTGGTAGGCAAACGCGACCAAAAGAAAGAATTTTAAAGACGGAATTTTCTGCGGTGACAGGGAATAGGTCCTGTTGGCTCAGCGGAAAACGAAGAACTGAAGAGGGACAGTTGGAAAAGCGGGAAGGCAGCGCGCATGTGCTGAGGGATGCTCCCAAAAGCATTCCTATTGGACGCTGGGGAGCGTTCCTGCGCAGGCTCCATCGGTACCGACGATACCCATATGTGAGGACTACTTTCCTGCTTGTTCCTGGAGATTAGACTTAATTTGAGGAGTGCTTAAGGATTTGAAAAACTCCTCCTACTTAGACTCAAAGAGAGAAAAGACCAAGTAAATACATGTGCCGACATCACCCACATAACTGAAGAGTAGACTCAGTAAAGACATGTGAGGTATGACCATGAAACAGCACTTCCCAAACTGTAGATCACAAAAAACACATTTGGGGGGGGGGGGATGTGATCAGACTGGGCCAAAAAAACCCAAAACCACATGAGCTCACAAAAGCCACACACTGGGATGCAATCAGACTGGGCCAAAAAAACCCAAACTCACATGAACTCATACCTCCTATTGAGCCTGCGCTATACCTAAGCCTGCACGAGGCTCCATGGAAGGACTGATATCAACGCAAGCTCCACAACAGATGAGTGTACCACTGCAACAGATACTGCAGGAGGACCAGGAGCAGCAGGATAGATCAAAAGGTAGGGTGGCTCTGGAGTCATATGCTTGTTGTGGCCACAAAAAGCTGCCCCTCTCTTATTCTCCAAGAAACTGTCCATAAGACATGATATAATACTAGGTCAAAAAAGAAGAATGGTCTAACATCTTATTATTAAATACAAGAAATGGTTCTCAATCTAGTTTTTGGAACACACCCAGTCAGTGAGGTTTTCAGAATATTCACATGAATATGCACGAGATATAGTTACATATAATGGAGGCAGCACATGTAAATCTCATGTGTTTTCATCGTGAATATCCTGAAAACACAACTGGGTAGGTGTGTCCAGAGGAGTAATTTGAGAATCAGTGGTAAAGGTGATGTGGTCAGCAGGACAATTATCACATTTTTTCTCCAGGAAGTCAGAAAGCCTTTGGGAGATGCCACCACGCATACGTGGTCCCCTTCTCACCCAAGGGTGCCATCTTGCTCAGTTTCCTTTTTTTCTACAGAGCCCTTCAGACGACTATCTGGCTGGTCTCCGGAAAATGTTGATTTTTCTCTCTGAGTTTCATACTCACTCCGGTATTGCACTGGTACTCTTCTCGTCAACCAACCTCGTTGCCTCAGTGTCGAGTTTGGTCTATTTTTGTAGTCTTTCGTTCTTTCTTTTCCTGGCGTCTTCGCACTTTTTTTCTCCCACTGGCAGCCCAGAGAGTCTTTCACCTCGCAAGGGTACGTTTTCCCCCAATGGCTACCAGTGGCTTTAAGACGTGTGATTGGTGCTCTAAAATTATGTCTTTGACCGACACACACGACTGCTGTCTCCGCTGCCTTGGGCCAGACCACGACCCAGCAGCCTGCGGTCTCTGCAAAAGGATCTCCAGTAAGGCCCTCAAGAACCGCCAGCAGCAGCACGATAGGTTTTTCCCCCGAGATCATGGTGCCTCCGAAGACCATCTCGGGCGGAACCTTCCGAACCAGAGCCTCATTGTGGGTCCTCAAAAAAGGGGGTCTCTCTTGAGGAATCTAAGGAAGAAGAAGAAACCCTTGAAGGCGGCGTCCTTGGACGGTTCCGACCAGCCGGGAACTCAGCGGGCCCGGTCTCGGGCCTGCAGTCAGAGACATTCGTCCGAGGCATCTCAGAAGGAGCGGCCTGCAAAGGTCTCCCAGAAGGATCCGACCACAGATTGGCCTTGGTCCCCAGACACTATCCTCGTTGAGGATTCCCCTTCAGGGGAGCCGGCTTCGGGCCAGAATTCCTCAGTGCCTGCACCAAAGGCTGAGGAGCCTTCTAGTCTGGAGTCCAGAATGGTGGCCCTGGAGTGCAGTTTGTCTGCCTTCATGGACCAGCAGCAGGCGCTGTTGTCCTGCACAACTGGTTCATCCGCCCCGACCAGCGGGCCCTTGATGTCCAAGATGTCCCCGGAGGCCGAGCCGATCCTTGAGGTCCTTCGGCACAGAGGTCGCAATCCGAGTCCCGCTTGATAGGACTGCAATCATCCCCAGCAAATTTGTCAGGCACCGGCCGCAGGACATCGGGAGCCCCAAGGCCCGCAGAGCAGCCCTCCTATGAGTCCTCGATGGACTACTCCGAGTGGGAGACAGAGAATGAGGAGTCCCCCAATACCCGTCGCCACCACAACGTCTCATCTGACTCTCCTGTCTCGGAGCCTCGACAGCGGTCCTTGCCTGAAGATCTGGGCTTCCTTGATTTTGTCAAGGGCATGTTTAAGGCCTTGGTGTTCCTGACAGTCGGAGGCCCACCCTCGGGCGGATGAGTTCGAAATCCTCCAGTACAAGGACCCTCCGCAGGAATCACTCATGGTGCCCATCCCTCCCATCCTGTAATGGCTGATGCTCCGAATGTGGGAGACACCGGCCTCGATGCCAGTGGTGAGTAAACGGCTCAACTCAATGTATCGAATCTGCCGGAGCCCGGGCTTCCAAAAGTCAGAGCTGCCACATAACTCTATGGTGGTGGAGTTGGCCATGCGTTGGCTGAAGAGCCAGAAGACGCACTCTTTGGTGCCCCATGGCAGGGAGGCCCGCACTCTGGACACCCTTGGCAGAAAGTTCTACCAGAGCTCAATGCTCATCGGCCGCATCCAGGCTTACCAGCTGTACACAGACATGTACCTGAGAGACCTGGCTAAGGAAAGCGCTGGGTTCTCAGCTGGTCTTTCTGAGGAACTCTTGCAGTGGTTCAAGAACCTGGCCAAAGCAGTGCGTGAATGCTCCCAATTCATGTCTCGAGCGGCCTATGATGGGTTCGAGTTGGTGCTAGAGTAGCGGCGGTGAGCATCGGTGCACACCGCCAAGCTTGGCTACAGTCGTCTGACCTTGAGCAGTGGGGGTTCAGGACAAATTGGTTGATGTCCCCTGCCAAGGAGAGAATCTCTTTGGCAAACCCAAGACTGACAAGGCTGCTGACCTGAAGACAAAGTTCATGATGAGGACCAAGCTATCCAAAAAGACTGCTGCCCCTCCCTGTTGGCAGGGCTTGGGAAAAAAAAGTCCTTTTACCCAAGGAAGGGAGCTGCTTACTGAAACTACCCACCTTATCAGGCCTCCCTGGCTCCCCAACAGGGTCAGCAGGCCAAGGGATATGGGTATGGCTCGTGTAAGCAGAAGGCTCCAAAACCCCAGGCACCGGCTCTGCCCCACCCAGGGGGGCATTTTTGACTCCTTGAGCATAGCCTATATACCCCAAGGAGATCAGCAGCTCACAGGGGGACGTCTGGCCCTCTATGCCCAGAGGTGGGTGTCCATCACCATCGATTCCTGGGCACTTCGGGTAGTCCTCCACCTGACTCAGATGCCTCCCCCTTATTTTCCGGGAGAGCCCCTCAGGTCTCCCCTTCACCAGGACCTTCTACTGAAGGAGTTGGCAGGTCTTCTCAAGGACAAAGTGGTGGAACCAGTGCCCCACCATCTCAAGGGCAAGGGTTCTACTCCAGGTACTTCCTCGTGCCAAAAAGGACAGGGGGCCTAAGGCCCATCCTCGACCTGCACAACCTCAACAAATTCCTGGTGAGGGAGAAGTTCAAGATGCTCTTCCTTGGAACACTGCTGCCATACCTCCAGCAGAGAGACTGGCTATGCTCCTTAGACCTCAAAGGTGCTTATACCCACATCCTTATCTACCCCAACTACAGGCAGTAACTGCGGTTCGTAGTGGGGGGGGGGAAGGCATTTTCAGTACAGGGTGCTCCCCTTCAGCCTAGCCTCTGCCCCAATAGTTTTCACAAAATGCCTGGCGGTTGTGGACACCTTCCTTCGGCTCTAGGGGGTCTTCGTCTTTCCCTACCTGGATGACTGGCTCATAAAGGAAGGCACAGCCTCAGAGGTGCAGGAGGCCACCGCACGCAACATCCAAGTTCTGCAGCACTTGGGTTTCGTCAAACTTCCTCAAGTCTCACCTCATCCCAACACAGTGTCTGGAGTTCATTGGGGCAAAGATAGACACTCTCCAGAGTTGAAGGCTTTCTTGGCCTGGGACCGAGCCACTCGTCTCCAGACTCTGGCTCGGGACGTATAGTACCATCCCTCGGTGTCCGCTCGGCTTCTCCTGCACCCTTCTTGGGCACATGGCTTCCACGTCACCCCCCGACGCTCGCCTCCACATGAGGACGCTGCAGTAGTGTCTCCGGGACCAATGGTCTCAGGCCACGGGCCGCCTCTGAGACAGAGTTTCCGTGACCCAATTGGCAGATTCTCTGGTTTGGTGGCCGTCTCCCCAGCATCTCGAGGCGGGCATGCCTTTTCAGGTCCCAAGCCCCTCAAGGGTCCTCACCACAGATGCCTCCCTGCTCAGCTGGGGAACCCACTGCTGAGATCTCCACACTCAGGGCAACTGGTCACCAAGTGAGAGCACCCAGCAAATCAACCTTCTGGATCTCCGAGCCATATACATAGCCCTGAGGGTCTTCTGTCACCACCTGCGTCACCAGCCGGTGCTGGTCCAGACAGACAACAGGCGGCGATGTTCTACGTGAACAAACAGGGGGGGCACGGGGTCTCATACCTTTTTGTCAGGAGTCACTGGTCCTCTGCTCATATGCAATCCAATAGGGTATCCTCCTGTGGCAGTGTACCTGCCAGGCCAGGAAACCCTGCTGGCCAGCAGGCTCAGCAGAGTTCTCCAGCCACACGAGTGGCAGCTGGACCCCAGGGTAGCCAGCCAGCATTTCCGTCTCTGGGGGGGGGGAACACGTGATGGCCCTTTTTGCCAGCCCAGACAACTTCCAGTTGCCCCGCTTATGCTCTTGGCAGGCCCACCCCTCCAGGATGGCAGTGGATGCGTTCCTGGTCTCATGGTTGGAAGGTCTCATGTACGCCTTCCCTCCTACACCACTGATTACCAAGACCTTGTTCAGAACCCTCCACGACAGGGCCTTGCTCATTCTGATAGCGCCTTTGTGGCCCCGGCAACCGTGGTTCCCGTTGCTTCTACAGTTGACGGTGGAGACCCCCATCCCCTTGGGGGCCGCCACGGAAACTCCCATCTCAGGAGGGGGGCTCTCTCCTGCACCCTAACCTGGGGTCCTTGTCGCTGACAGCATGGCTGCTGAGAGGGTGACTGGCCCTTTTCAACCTTCCGGTTGAAGTGGAAGACATTCTGCTGGCCTCTCGCAAGGCCTCTATTAGGAAGGCTTACGCCCTCAAATGGCGCAGTTTCTCTGTTGTGCCAAACACAGGGCTGACCCCTTCTCCTGCCTGGTGGCTCTGGTGTTAAAGTACCTTCTCCACCTCTCTCAGTCCGGGCTCAAGTCTAACTCCGTCCGAGTGCATCTTAGTGCCTGGCGGTGCACCACCATCCGGTGGTTGGTAAGCCCCTCTCGGTCCAACTGTTGGTGACCCGTTTTTTTCGGAGCCTGCTCTTATCGAAGCCCATGGTTTGCCCTACGGCAACCGAATGGGACCTCTACGTAGTGTTGGAGCAGCTCACTCGCCCGCCCTTCGAACCTCTGGCTACCTGCTACTTTCGCTACCTCTCTTGGAAGGCGGCTTTCCTGGTCGCACTTACTTCCACTCGCAGAGTTAGTGAACTTCAAAGCCCTTGTGGTGAAGGCACCCTATACCAGGTTCTACAACAACAGAGTGGTGCTTTGCACGCACGCCAAATTCCTGCCTAAGGTAGTATCACCCTTCCATCTCAACCAGGAAGTGGTGCTCCCTACCTTCTTTCCAAAACCTCACTCCAGTTGGGCAGAGACAATCTTCACACCTTGAACTGTAAGAGGGCTTTGTCCCTCTATATCCAATGCACTCAGGTCCACCGTAAAGCCTCTCAGCTTTTCATCTCCTACAACCCCAGTAGGCTGGGGGAGGCGGTGACCAAGCATACCCTGTCCACATGGGTGGTGGACTGTATCACCCTTGCTTATAAGCAGGTGAGGCTCCTGCTGGAAGGCCGCGTCACGGACCACCATGTCAGGACCACGGTGGCTTCGGTGGCAAAATTGCGCTCCATCCCGATAGTAGACAACTGCCGGGCTGCCACCTGGTCTTCAGGTCATACCTTCGCAGCCCAGTACTGACTGGAAAAAGAGTCCTGACGGGACAATGACTTTGGCCAGGCTGTGCTCCGTAACCTTTTCGGGGTTTAGGCAACTCCTACCCTCCGACCCTCCTGTGTTCAGGCTACCAGAGTGCTGGTTCATCGGACACAAGGGTCCTACTATGGCCTGTGTACACGGACTGAATTGTTGCTGCTTGCAGCTCTCCGTGAGGGAGCCCTATTTTTGCTATGTGCTCTCGGTAGCCTGTAGCTGGGGAGTCCCATATGTGAGGACTGACTTTCTGCTTTTTCCTGGAGAAAGCGTAGTTACTCACCTGTAACAGGTGTTCTTCAGGGACAGCAGGAATCAGTCCTCACAACCCTCCCTCCTCCCCTTGGAGCTGCTCCTTTACCATCTTTTATTTTTGCTGTCTTTTAGCTATGTCATCTGACTGTCACCAAAAAAATTCACTCTATAAATGTGTTCAAATATTTCTTTAAGATTTTTTTTTAAATTTTTTGCCTACAGGTCTCAGATAAACGGTAATTTTGACACTCTTTTCATGGGTAAGAAATACTCCCCAATTTAGTGTCCGTTTACATCAATGACCTTCGGCTTTTTTTTCTAAGGCAAAGCCACTTATCTTATGTGGTATACAATCCTTATAAATTTCTTTATCCAACTTTAGCGAATAAAGAAATTTATAAGGATTTTATACCACATAAGATAAGAGGCTTTGTCTTAGAATTTTTAGAATTATATGCAACAGTAAAAAGAAAAAAAAGCCGAAGGTCATTGATGTAAACGGACACTAAATTGGGAAGTATTTCTTACCCATGAAAAGAGTGTCAAAATTACCGTTTATCTGAGACCTGTAGGCAAAATATTTTAAAAAAAATCTTAAAGAAATATTTGAACACATTTATAGAGTGAATTTTTTTGGTGATAGTTGATTGTTGTTCACTCAGGATAGAGACCTTTTTTCATTTTTATGTCATCTGACTGAGCAAGATGGCACCCTTGGGCGGGAAGGGGTCCACACATGCGAGGTGGCATCTCCCAAAGGCTTTCTTTGAAAGCTGGGGGGATGCTTCCGCAGGGCCTCCGTCCGTGCCGATGTCACCCATATGTGAGGACTGAATCCTGCTGTTCCTGGAGAACACCTGTTACAGGTAAGAACTACGCTTTCTGGACCTATTAGAATATTGAAGCAGACAGGACTGGGATTCACAAAAGGCAGTATGAGGGAGATACGTCCTTCTGATTAAAAACATTTTAATAGGTAAAAGAACATTTAAACCCCCCCCCCCCCACTACAAATATGTTGACTCTGCTGAAACATGCAGGGTACCTGTGGGCTCTTTCTCAACTACACTGATGCCCTAGGGCTTCCGTTTGTGCTCATACCTACAGATACATTTCAGCTAACAGCACGTTATATGCAAGAGACATCACTTTTTTGGGCTACACAGAGCAGCACCTTTTACATATTTCTAATCCAAGCAGCTTCATAGCACTTCTTATACATTTATATGCTTACAAGACATCACAATGTTGTCAGATTTGCTATTTCCAGAGATTGTGGGAAGTTTAGGATATTCAAAACAAATTTGAGAGCATGTTCAAGAATTCCCTGGATGTAGCACATTGACAAGTGAGCAGAACACCTATCAATTAACATCTGCCTGAAAATTAAAACAAAACAGGCTTCATGAAGCTATTGCACTGAAAAAGCAATTAAGAAAGGCAGGCATAGCTGAGCTGCTTACTTGCAATGGAGGTTCTCCATGGATGGCAGGATAATAGACATATACTGCTCTCTCAAAGCCCAGAGACGTTTTAGAGGGCATGTGTGCTAGCTCCCTCTGTAGTGTAACATGTCCTGCTCTCTCAGTCCACACAAAGCTGGAAAGATGTCTCCTCTTAGTATAAATGAAGCTCTCTTGGAGAAGAATGGAGAGAGAGAAGGAGGGGTGTGTCTGCATTACTCTGCTGTCGACAGAGAACCACCATTACAGGTGAGCAACTTGGCTTTCTCTGTGGACAGGTTGAATAATGCAATCAAACACCTGACTACGTATCTGAGGATTGCCTATTCAGTTTTTGAGATCCATTTGGCAACCCAGGTAGCTCACCAATAGGCAGCTGGAAGGAATGAGATTCCTAAGAAAAGATGATCAAGCACAAGTTATTCAAAGGTCCTGTCCTACCTATAAGAGGAATCAAGTCAGTAGTGTTTGATAAAGTTATGAATTGAGGACTACACTGCAGTCTTACATATATCCCATTTGGAAGCATTTCTTAGGCTGGTGATGGAGGCTGCTTTGGCTTGTAGTGATGCACCCCAATCCAATCTGTGAATGGAATGTTTGGCTGATGGTAACAGACTGATGCAGTCTGCTAAACAATTTGATAGCAGGTGCTTGGTAATCCTTATGTTTAAATGGAACAGATCAAAGGATGTAATGGGTTGTGAACACTGATGGATGTCCTTTATATTGTGATAATAAAAGAATGATCTTTTGCAGTTCAATGAGTGTAAAGGTTGCTTCTCCTGGTTGAGAATGTGGTTTGGGGGGAAAACGTTAAAAGAACCTTGTCTTGATTGATAAGGAACTAGATACCACTTCTGGGAGAAAATGTGATGGGCTATAAAATACCACAATTTGAGCAGAAGCATGTATAGGAGAGATGGTAAATGAATACTACTGATCTTTTTGACAGAAGTAACAGCAATTAAATCTAGAACTTTCCAAGTTAGGCATATCAATGATCTTTCGGGTTAGCACTTCAAAAGGTGCCACCATGAGTTTGGCTGACACTATATTCAGGACCCAAACTGGAGAATGTTCTAGATTTCTTGAGATAATGGCAATACATCTATTACTTACCTTCCAACTTTCATGTAGTTAAAGCAAGATACTTTAAATCTAGGTATATAAACCGTCCCGAGGCAGGTTCTCCAAATGGGAGATTTTTGCGCATACCATGACAGTCATGAACCTCACTTCTAAGCCAGGGTATGTGGAGTATGATCTCAGTCTCTCAAACTTACTGCTAATGCTCAGCATACTACTTGCATCATGCCAAAGACAGCACCCCTCTGCGGTGTTAACAGTGATGGTCCTGCACCACAAAAAGCAGTCAAGGTAACCAAACAAGGCCAATATGAACCAATGAGTATGATGCTGGAAGAATCTTGTATTATCTTTTGAATGACTGTGGAGACCAAAGAGATGGATGTAAATGCATACATGAAGCCTTGATTCTATGGGATTGTAAAGGTATCTAATGCTACTGCTCGCTGGTGGCTTTCTCAAGCAGAATACCAGGTATTTTACCTTGATGTCCGTTGCAAACGGGAAATGTCTGGTAGGCCTCAGAGACTGAATATTTTTATTTATTTATTTATTTATTGTTCTTATATACCGCGCTCTTTAAAATCAGTGCGGTTTACAGGTAACATTCAAGCATCTCAGATATCTGTTATGCCTTTACATCGAACAGGAGTGAAAACTTGGATGTCAACTAGGGTAACTATTTACAGTATCTACAATTCTGTACATTAATACCAAGAGTTGTCTTGTGGCTTATCCTTGCTTAGCTGGATGTGATGCTGCTAAATTAGGTTGTGAATAGTGTAATAGAAAGAGGTGATGTTTTAGAGCTTTTCTGAATTGAGTGATATCAGTAATTGCTCGCATGGGAGACGGAAGTGTGTTCCAGCATGTGGGGGCATAGAACTTGAAAGCCCTTCTTTTTGTTGTCTGGTTGCATTTAGTTATTTCGCAGGGTATTTGTAGGGTATTGATGGCAAAAGATCTCCTCACTCTGGTTGCTGGGTTAGGGTGGAGCAGTTCTGTTAGGGAGGAGGAGGACATGTTGTTGATGGCCTTAAATGTCATCAAGACTATCTTGTATGTAGTACGACAGTAGATAGGCAGCCAGTGCAGAATCACATCATTGTTCAGGGACCATTTGTGAGGATCAAGTTTTGGACTAAGCCAATGTACCAATTGGTTGTGTTGCACCAGTAGATAAGTGACCTGAAGGAAGCATTATTGATGATGCTAAATTCTGTATTCAGATTGTTTCTTTGCATAGCTTGTAAGAAACTGATCCTCTGTTAATTGATGTAAAGCATGGCTACTTGTTTGTCCGTTCATACAAGAAGTACTTTATCCATAAGTAATTGTTTGAAGACCTGAATTACATAGTAGATTGCTCCTATTTACAGGTGGTTTAAGTGATGACAGCATTCGCTAGATGACCAAACATTTTGAGTGCATTGAAAGCGTAGTTACTCACCTGTAACAGGTGTTCTCCAGGGACAGTAGGAATCAGTCCTCACATATGGGTGACAGCACCGATGGAGCCCTGCGCGGAGCATTTCCCCAGCTTTCAAAGGAAACCTTTGGGAATGCTACCACGCATGCAGAGTCCCCTTCCCACCCAAGGGTGCTATCTTGCTCAGTCAGATAACATAGCTTAGGCAAAAGACAGAAAGGTAAAGGAGGCAACTCCAAGGGGAGGAGGGCGGTTGTAATGACTGATTCCTGCTGTCCTTGGAGAACACTTATTACAGGTGAGTAACTACGCTTTCTCAAGTAACAAGCAGGAAGTCAGTCCTCACATATGGGACTCCCTAGCTCCAGGCTGCCAGGGCCCGAATCACAACAGCAGCAGTGGCGACCCAAGGGAGGCTGTGAGTTGCAGAAGGCGAGTAACTACCCAAGAGACTCTGCAGACCCAAGCATCACCATAACTCCGGTAGCCTGAACACTGGAGGGATGGAGTTGCCTATAGACCAAGAATGCTTCTCTGATCACTGCCTGACCAAAGGCACTGTCCCTGCGGGACTCACTCTCAAGGCAGTAGTGGGCTGCGAATGTATGGACTGAAGACCACCTGGCGGCCTTACAGATTTCTTGCACCGGCACTGCGCATAGGTTGGTCACCGATGTGGCCATAGCCTGCACGCGATGAGCAGTGATACGGCGCTCGAGAGAGAGGCCAGCTTGCTCATAAGCGAGGGAAATGCAGTCTGCCACCCCAGTGGACAATGTTCACATGGTCACAGGTAGCCCTAGTCTGCTGGGGTCATAGGAGGTGAAAAGCTGAGGAGCTTTCCGATGGGCCTTGGTCCTCTGTAAATAAAAGGACTGGGTCCTCTTGCAATCCAGGGTATGCAAGATAACCTCCTCCCTGCTGGCATGCAGCCGTGGGAAGAAGGTGGGGAGAACTACCTCCTGATTCAGGTGAAAAGTGGACATCACCTTTGGGAGGAATTTGGGGTGCGTACGAAGCACCACCCTGTTCATATAGAACATGGTATAGGGTAGGTCTGCCACCAGGGCCTGCAGCTCGCTTACTCTGTGAACAGACGTCAACACCACCAAGAAGGCCAACATCCAAGAGAGGTGGTCTCAGGTGACAGGTGGCCAAAGGCTTGAACGGCGGCCTAGTGAGCTGGGAGAGCACCACAATGAGGTCCCATTATGCTGCCGGAGGGCGAAGAGGGGGCTTCGATAGCAGGAGACCCCTGAGGAGTCTGGAGACCAAAGGCTGGCCTGAGAAGGGGTTCCCCTCTATTGGGTGATGGTTAGCCGCTATGGTGCTGAGATGCACCTTCAAGTTAGATTTCAAGCCCGAGTGTGAGAGGTGCAGCAAGTACTGCAGCATGAGCTTTACCTGACAGGAGAACGGGTTCTCATTCCTCTCTGCACATCAGACAGAGAACCTCCTCCACTTGAAGGCGTAAGCCCTTCTGATGGATGGCTTCCGGGAGGCAAAGAGGATTTCCTCCACCTCGTCTGGGTTGAAAGGGGCCGGTGCTACCCTTTCAGCAGCCATGCTGTTAGTGTTAGGGACCTCAGGTTGGGATGTAGCAGGGAACTCCCCTGCTGGGACAGGAGGTCTGGGTCCTGGCCCAGTGATACTGGGGTTGCCCCAGACAGGGCTAACTGGGACACCTGGGTGCAATCCGAATTACTGAGGCATGCTCGCTCTGGATCTTGAAAAGTACTTGGCTATCAGAGGTGTTGGTGGGAATACATAAAGCAGGCCCTGTGACCAGGAGATCAGGAAGGCATCCGCCGACACCCTCCTGCGGTGTGGCTGGGAAGAGCAGAATTTGGGCAGCTGTGAGTTGTCCAGGGAGGTGAACAGGTCCGGCCAGGGTCTCCCCCAGAGGTGGAAAAGCCTCCGGGCCAGGCACCATTCGTGAGGCTGAAGGACCCTGCTAAGGTTGTCCACCAAGCAGCTGTCCTGGCCCGGTAAGTACACCACCACAGCAAAGGAGTGGAACGCCACTGCCTCCTGACAGAAGGAGTAAGAGCCTGTACTCCCCTGCTTGTTCACATAGAACATGGCAACCTGACTGTCTGTCTGTATGAGGACTGGGAGAGGTTGCTCAGGAGGTGGCAGAAGGCCTGAAGGGCCAGGAAGATGGCCCTGAGCTCAAGGAGATTGATTTGCAGGAGGGATTCCTCTGGGGACCAGGTGCTCTAAAGGGAGAAAGGCCCTGACCCTCAAGTGTCCAGCTGGACTCCTATGAATTCCACGTCCTGGGAAAGGCTGGACTTGGGGTAGTTGACGATGAACCCCAAATGCTGCAGGGTATGGATAGTAAGCCTTGTGGCCCGCCTGGCCTCAAGAGGTGTGCTGCCTCTGATGAGCCGATCGTCCAGGTAAGGAAAGACGTGGGCCCCCTTGGTAGCGCACATGGGTGGCTACGACTGTTAGGCATTTTGTGAAGACTCTTGGAGAATAGGCAAGACTGAACGGCAGCACTCTGTACTGGAAGTGCTGCCCTCCCACCACAAATGTCAGGTAATGCCTGTGGGAGGGGTGGATCAGGATGTGGGTGTATCCATCCTTGAGGTCCAAGGAGCAGAGCCAGTCTCCCTGGCGGAGGTAGGGCAACAGTGTCCCAAGGAAGAGCATCTTGAACCCCGCCAGCGCCGCTGAAACCATCCTCAGCCCCCTGACTTGCATCGAATGAGGGAGCAGGAAGCCAGCTTCCTTCCCACTCTCTGGCCCAAGGACCAATCAGGGGCTACACCATGACTTTAAATTTAAAGCACCATTGGACGCATGGAAGGAACCCCGCCAGCACCGCTGAAACCATCCTCAGCCCCCTGACCAGCATCGAGCGAGGGAGCAGGAAGCCAGCCTCCTTCCCACTCCCCAACCCAAGCACCAATCAGGGGTTCCACCAGGACTTTAAATTTAAAGCACCATCAGGCACGCCCATGCCAAAGGGCCCTTTGGCATGGCCCTTAGGTGGGGACCATCAAACAACAGCAGAAGACCAGGCATCTGCCCAGCCCTCCATACCACGCTCTACCAAAGAAAAATCAACTATAGATAAGAACATAAGGATATGCCATACTGGGTCAGACCAAGGTCCATCAAGCCCAGTATCCTGTTTCCAACAGTGGCCAATCTAGGTCATATGTACCTCGCAGTATCCCCAAAAGACACAGGTTTCACAATGCTTGTATTGGGTCAAGCATTGATATCCTGGGTCCTTTTTAATAATGGTTTATGGACCTTTCCTCCAGGAACTTGTCCAAACCTTTTTTAAACCCAGCTACACTAACAGCTCTTACTACATCCTCCGGTAACAAATTCCAGAGTTTGATTACACGTTGAGTGAAAAAATATTTTCTCTTATTTGTCTTAAATAGTTTACCCTGTAGCTTCATTACATGTCCCCTAGTCTTTCTATATTCTAATAGCGTAAACAATTGATTTACGTTTACCCGTTCCACTCCATTCATTAATTTATAGACCTCTATCAAATCTCCCCTCAGCCGTCTCTTTTCCAGATTGCCAGCATTGAAACAGAACCTCTTACAACCAAGCCCTTTATGATAAGTTACAGACTATCAACCAAACATGATACCACACAATCTCATATATTACATGATGATACTATTTGCTACATTCCTCCTCCTATCATCCACCCAGGTACTTAATACTCTGAGTATTATCGGAGTATTAACATACCAATTCTTTATAGACCAAACCTTCCTCACCTGATAACCTACCATAAAATACCACTTTCTAAACCAGCTCGCATACTAATACAGATCAATACAGATCCTCTGTAGCCCACAACAACCGATGTCAAACACCAAGTTTACCCAGTCAAATATTCTCTTATTGATGCTCGCTCATAATTTTTAATTGTGTCCTAAATGACCAATGATCCTAACTCAATTAACACAGCAAACAAGAAAGTGCATGTTGATCCTCAAGTTATGACTGACTTCCTCTATAACAGACAAAGCACATTAGTGCTACTATGAACCACCACAGCAACAGAACAGCATAGCTAAAAATCACCTATGGCGCAACTTCAACCTAATAAATAAAAGAGAAATTCTAGATATCATCAACAATATCAATAACACAACTTCACCACAGGACTCCTTGTCCTGGAACATGGCTAAAAATCTTACACAATCAGTTTGCTCAGACCATTTTAAAGATAGTTCACAACTCCCTCTTGCAAGGATAGCTACCCTCCAGCTCTCAAACAAGCCTCAATACACCCTACTCTAAACAGGGCCTCATTAGGCACAACAAACCCAAGTTCATACAGACCAATTGCTAGCATCCCATTTTTGGCCAAAATAATTGTATGGCTTTCTCAATTATTTTGGCCAAACGCCAGATCCTTTAAGTTAACACAAGGTATCTCTCAAGGATTGGATTACTATTCAATTTATAATCTACTAAAAAACTGGAACATGCACTTTCACCTCTATGCAGATGAGATCATGTTCTATATGCCATTCAAAGTAGATTTCACTATCATATCTGATGTCTTCACTGCTGTTACAAACCTCCTTGCAGACATTAACCTTTCAGTAAACAAAAGCAAAACCGAAGCTCTACTTGTATTCAGAGATCAGGATTTTAAGTCACCAAACAAGATCATAACACATAATGCGAAAATATCAATAAAAAAGAGAAATCAAATATCTAGATATAACCATTGACAGCAGCCTCAACATGTGTGCACATATTAAAAATGTTGCAAAACCAGCATATTGGAAGTTGAAGTTCCTCAAGCTCCTATGACACTTGATAGACTGTATTACAAGCCATTATTACACCCCACCTGGAGTGGACTACGGAAACATTATCTATCAAGGTCTCCCAAAACATGCACCATATCCGCTACAGTTATACAAAATACTGCTGCTAGAGTCCTAAAAGCTAGTACAATAAACAGCACATTAACACCAATCCTAAAAAGTCTACACTGGATTCCAACCTCTCAATGGACAAAACACAAAGCCATCACTACCACATTCAAAATCCTTCATAACCTCTCAGCTCCCTGCCTCACTGATCAGATCACAAAAGCATCCACGACAAGACCAAGAAGAGCTGCAAAACCAGAATCTCCTGATTATATCTCCACTCAAGACCAAAACCATAGAACAGACAACAGGGAATTCTCAATTTATGCCCCCATAATTTGGAACCCTTTACCCAAAACCATCAGAGCTGCACAATCCACTAAAGATATGAAAAAACCTCTCAAAACACACCTCTTTAGAGAATACTATGGACCTAATGGCAATACCTATAAATGTAACATGCTATCCTGATCGGTTGACCAATTTAACCCCTTGCACTTATCCCTTCTGTAATATAAATCATTCCTCTCCTTGTTCCTGATCCTCTGTTGAATCACTATTTGTATTCCCTGTCCCATAGTTAACCCCATATTTATCTCCAAGTTATTTACCCGTGTTTACTGCAAAACATATCTCTACTGAGATTATGTCATGTTGTTCTTTGTAAATCGCTTTGGACAAAGGTGGTATAGAAAAACTGTTAAATAAATAAATAAATAAAAACAGCCAAAATGGATGACTGAAAAAACTCTGAAAATTGTCCAGAAACACAGAGAAGCTAAAGTCAGAGGAGAAAGATAGTCAATCGCAGAACTCAATAGAGATTTCCAACATGCAGCAAGACAAGAAAAGGAGAAATATTACAATGACAAATGCAAGGAAATAGAATCAGAAACTATTAGAGGAAGAACAAGATTGGCTTTTCTAAAGCTACAAGAGTGAAAGAAAAAATTCCAGCCTCGAATTGGAATGCTACAAGATGCTCAAGGATCCATGCTGAATGATGCTGAGAAGATCAAGAAAAGGTGGAAAGAATATATAAAATCATTATACCATAAAGATCAAGTGGACCAACAGCTGTTTCAACCTGCACCTTATGATCAGGAACCATTGGTGATGAAAGAAAAAGTCAAACAGCATTGAAAGCCTTATTAAAGAACAAAGCACCGGGCATTAATGGCATTCCCATTGAAGTATTACAGCAATCGGATGAAGTTGTTACCATACTTACAAGGCTCTGCCAGGAAATTTGGAAGACAAATTCATGGCGTACTGACTGGAAAAGATCTGTGTTTATAGCAATACTGAAGAAAGATGACCCGACTGACTGTGGAAATTGTCGTACAATCGCTCTGATCCTACATGCCAGCAAGATTCTTCTGAAGATCATTCAGCAGAGACTACAACCATACCTGGAACGAGAACTGCCTGAAGTGCAAGCAGGGTTCAGGAAAGGGCGAGGAACTAGAGACATCATCGTGGATGTGAGATGGATCCTTGAAAAGACAAAAGAATACCAAAAGGATATCCATATGTGTTTTATTGACTACAGTAAGGCTTTTGACTGTGTAAACCATGAGAAACTCTGGGCCACATTAAGAAGCATGGGTATACCAAAACATCTGATCGTTCTCTTGCGCAACCTTTGCACTGATCAAGAAGCAACAGTTCAAATGCAACTAGGAGAAACAGAATGGTTTAAAAAATCAGCAAAGGTGTATGACAAGGCTGCATACTTTCCCCCTACCTCTTTAATTGATATGCAGAACAAATCATCAGAGAAGCAGGACTGTATGAAGACAACCGAGGTGTGAAGATTGGTGGAAGACTCAACAACCTTCGCTATGCTGATGATACTACATTACTGGCTGAAAGTGAAGATGATTTAAAACATTTGCTTCTCAAGATCAAAGAATATAGTCTTAAAATGGGTCTGCACCTTAACGTTAAAAAGATAAAGATCCTGACAACTGGCAAAATCAATAAGTTCATCATTGATTAAGAAGAAATTGAAATAGTTGACAGCTTTAACTTTCTTGGCTCAACAATCAATAAAGAAAGGACTAGCACTCAAGAAATCCGACGATGTATTGCTCTTGGTAGAATGGCTATAAAGGACCTAGACAAGATTCTCAAGAGCAGAGATGTCTCTCTCCATACAAAGATTTGACTTGTGCAGGTCATGGTATTTTCAATAACGTCATATGGATGTGAAAGTTGGACATGAAAAAGATGGAAGGAAGAAAACTGATGCCTTTGAATTATGGTGCTGGCGACGAATACTGTGTATATCATGGACTGCCCAAAGAACAAACCAGTCAGTACTAGAGGAGGTCAAATGACAAGACTTCGAATTTCATACTTTGGACACATCATGCGAAGAGAGAAATCAATGGAGAAAGACACAGTTCTTGGCAAGGTAGGTGATCATCATAAAAGATGAAGGCTGGCAATGAGATGGATCAATACAATAACAGCAGCTATGGATATCACTCTATCAACAGTGAGCCGCTTGGCTGAAAACCGAACAAAGTTTAGGTCAACTATCCAGAGGGTCACCATGAGTCGACACAGACTCGACAGCACTTAAAAACAACATCTAGTTGGTTACTGGAATTTTCTGGGAAGGAGATCACTGATGCCGATTCCATTGGAATTGTAGTTGCCAATAAAATGGTCTTATGTCTAACTTTGCAGAGGAAAACATCATAACAATCGCTGCTATGTGTCCCAGGATACTTCTGATTGATTTAGAAATCTCAGCAGAAATACAGTAGAATGATTTAGTTCCAGGACCTTCTAAAGATGAGCTTCTGGAAGGAATGTTTTTGTCTGGGGACTAACTAACTTTGCCCCAGTGATCTCTCTCCCTACACCCCTCCTCAGGAACGCCACTCTTCTGGCAGATCCCTCCTATCTGTGCCCTATTCTTCCACTGCCAGCTCCAGACTTTGATCTTTCTACCTTGCTGCTCTTTATGCCTAGAACAAACTACCTGAGTCAGTATGTCAGCCTCCATCTGTGGTCCTGTTCAAATCCAGGGTAAAAACAGGCCTCTTTGAGAGTGATTTTAGATTCTGATCCCTTTAGTCTCCTGTTCATCTATGTTTTTCCTTACCATTCCCCTAGATATATCCTAGTGCACAGTTGTTGTGTTGTCTGTCTTGACTACACTGCAAGCTCTTATGAACAGGGACTATCTCTTACATGACTCTCTACAGCGCTGCATATTTTTATTTTATTTATTTAAAAAGTTTTATATACCGCCTCTTCCAGAGATCAGCAGCAGTTTACAGAGAACATAACAATGAACTTTACATTGAACAATGATCGATTCAATATCCAACAACGGTTATAACAAAACTATATTAAAATAACTATGTACAGTTGGGTGGATCATGGTGAGTTGGGCGTTCACTTGTCTATGAGGTGACGTTGATCGGGGTACGTAATCGCTATCTAAGTTATTTTGGGTTATGCCTTGTATTGCTATACAAACGATAAATAGTAGTAGTGGTAGAACTCTATTGACTGCATTGAGATAAAGATGAACTCTTCATTGATGAGAGACCCCAAGGTTTGCAGTGTATGCTTGGAGGGATTCATGGACAAACTAAAGTCTTATGCGACCCTTGCTAAGATGAGCCAGTTGCTGAGTTAGCGTAGTTATTCACCTGCAACAGGTGTCCTCCGCGGACAGCAGGAATCAGTCCTCACATATAGGCGACATTGGCGCTGACGGAACCTGCAAGGTACCTTCTCACCAGCTTTCAAAGAAAGCCTTTTGGTGATGCACCCAACATGTGGAGTGGAGGAGTGGCCTAGTGGTTGGGGCAAGGTACTTCAGGCCGGAAGGTCGGGGGTTCAAATCCCACTAGAGGACAGCAACCTTGGGCCGGAAGGACTGGGGTTTCTAGTCCCACAGGTGCTCCTTGTGGTCTTGGGCAAGCCACTTAACCCTCCATAGCCCATGTTCCCTGTAAAATAGTTATCTCCAAGTTATAATGCCCTGTTCAATGTAATTTCAGTTTGTTCAATGTAAACCGCACTGATGCAGAATAGCGCGGTATATAAGAGAATGTAAATAAATAAATAAATAAAACGTGTGGTCCCCTTCCCGCTCAAAGGTGCCATCTTGCCTCAATAGGATGACAGAGCTCAAAGGCAAAAAAATGACAGAAAAAGCAACTCCATGGGGAGGAGGGAGGGTTGTGAGGACTGATTCCTGCTGTCCCCTGAGAACACATGTTACAGGTGTGTAACTATGCTTTCTCCAGGAACAAGCAGGAAGTCAGTCCTTGCATATGGGACTCCCTAGCTACAGGCTACCAAGAGACCTGTAAAAAGTCACGGATGACCAGAAAAGGGTGAGCCGTGAGGAGCAGCAGTGAGTCCTGAGAAGACAGACTCCCGAGTGGCCCAAGTATCCGGCAAGAAAACAGCACGCTGGTAGCCTGAACACACAAGGGCCAGTGGACAGGAGTTGCCTACACCTCAAATAGATGACGGAGTACTGCCTGGCCAAAGGCACTGTCCCTATGGGACTCCCTTACCAGGCAGTAATGAGCTGCAAAGGTATGGACCAGGGGGTGGCATGGCAGATTTCTGACAAGAGGAACGGAATGCAGGTTTGCTATGGATGCCATCATGACCCTGACACTGTGCGCCATGACCTGGAGCTCCAGCAAGAGCCCAGCCTGCTCGTAGGTGAGGGCAATGCAGTACGCTTAGTCACTGCTTCCCCCAGCCAACTGGGGTCATAGGAGACAAAAAGCTGTGAGGCTTTGCAGTGACCCTGGATATGCTGGAGGTAGGAGGACAGTGCCCTCTTACAGTCCAGACTATGAAGGATGGTCTCTGCCCTTCTGGCGTGAGGCCACAGAAAGAAAGTGGGGAGCACCACTTGATTGACTGAGGTGAAAAGAGGACACCACCTTGGGATGCGTGCAGAGCACAACCTTGTTCTTCTAGAACCTCATGTAGGGTGGATCTGCCACCAATGCCTGGAGCTCGCTGACCCTGTGAGTGCCACCAAGAACATGACCTTCTAGGAAAGGTACCGTATGTGGCGGGTAGCCAGAGGCTTAAGCGGTGGGCCCATGAGCTGCGACAGCACCACGCTGAGGTTCCGCTCTGCCACCGGCAGGCGGACAGGAGTCATGGACAAGAGACCCTGCACATGTCATGAAAGGCTCGATGGAGAGGGACGTGCCTTAGATAAGTTGGTGGTGTGCCACGAATGCACTCAGGTGGACCCTAACAGAGTTGGACTTCAGTCCTGCCTGATACAGGTGAAGCAAATATTGCAGCACAAGCTGCACAGAGCACGAGTACAGGTTGACCCATCGCTCAGCACACCACACTGAGAATCTGCACCATTTGAAGGTGTAAGCCCGTCCTGTGGAGGTCCTATGGGAGGCCATGAGGACCTCCTCCAACTCCCCTGAAAGATTGAAAGGGGCCAAGGCTACCCTTTCATCAGCCAGGCTGTTAGCATCAGAGACCCCAAGTTTGGGTGTCGGAGGGAGCATCTTCCTGCAACAGCAGTCCTGGGGCACTCCCCAGAGGCACTGTGGGTGCCGTGGATAAGCAAAGGAGCAGTGGGAACCATGGTTGCCTGGACCACCAAGGGGCTACTAGTATCAGTGATGCCCTGTCATGTTGAACCTTGAACAAGGTCTTGGCAATCAGAGGGATGGGCGGGAAAGCGTAAAGAAGGCTCTCCATCCACGGGATGAGGAAGGCATCCGCTGCCACCTGGGATGAGTGTGGCTGCCTGGAGCAGAAACGGGGCAGCTGGGTGTTGGCCAGCCTGACAAAAAGGTCCATCTGTGGAATCCCCCAGAGTTGGAAGAGCCGATAAGCCACTTTGAGGTCTAGCCGCCACATGTGCAGCTGGAGGACCCTACTTAGCCTGTCCACCAGGGCGCTGTCCTGGCCCGGCAGGTACACTGCCTGCAGGAGCATCCCGTGCCAGTTTGCATATGAGCAGAGAGCTACTGCCTCTTGGCAGAGCGTGTATGACCCTGTGCCCCCCTGCTTGTTGATGCAGAACATCACCACTTGATTATCCGTCTCAACTAGCACTGATCGGTTTGGCAGGTGGTGACAGAAGACTATGAGAACCAGAAATATGGTTCCAAAGCTCCAAGAGATTGATCTGCTGCAGACTGTCCGTCTGCAACCAACTGCCTTGAGTGCAGAGGTCATTACAATGGGCTCCCCAGCCTAATAGGGAGGCATCCATCGTGAGGACATTCTGGGGGGCGGGGAGCCTGGAAAGGCATCCTGGCCTGAAGGTGCTGGGGGGCTTGCCACCAGGTGAAGGAGTCGGCCATTTGGCGGGTCACCATCACCCTGTCCCGCAGGCGACCTGTGGCCTAGGTCCACTGGAAGTGGAGGCACCATTGAGTCGCCCTCATGTGAAGGTGGGCATCTGGGATAACGTGAACTGTGGACACCATGTGACCCAACAGGCAGAGCAGAAAGTGGGCAGACATCGAGTGTTGGCGCTGCACGGCAGCGGCCAGCGCCCTGAGGCGATCAGTCCTGTCCTGAGGGTGGAAGGCTCTGGCCTGAATGGTGTCCAGCTTTGTCCCTATAAACTCCAGACACTGTCGGGAGGAGATGGGACTTTAGATGGTTTATTACGAATCCCAAGTGCTGCAGGATGAGGATGGTGCACACCGTTGCGTGTTGCACCTCGGTGGCTGTGCAGCCTCTTATGAGCCAGTCATCCAGGTAGGAGAAAACAAAGGCCCCATGGAGAAGAAGGTAGGCCGCAACGACTGTCAGGCACTTGGTGAATACCCTCGGTGTGGAGGCCAGTCCGAAGGGTAGCACCCTGTACTGATAGTGGCTGCTTCCCACCACAAACGAGGTATTGCCTGTGGTTGGGATGGATGAGGATGTGTGTGTAAGCATCCTTTAGGTCCAAGTAGCATAGCCAGTTTCCCGGTTGGAAGTATGGCAACAGTGTTTTGAACGTCTCCTTCACAGGAGCCTGTTTAGATCCTGCAGGTCCAGAATGGACTGGAAGCCTCCGGTCCTCCTGGGTACGAGGAAGTACCGGGAGTAGAACTCTTTGGCCCTGAGGTGTGTGGGTACCAGTTCCACCGCCTGTCCTCAAGAAGGTTGCCAGTAGTAAGGTCTGGTGAAAGGGAGTCCTGGAGAGCTCTCCCAGAAAGAATGGAGGGGGCGCCTGTGCCAGTTGGAGGAGGTAACCCTCCCTCACCACCTGCAGTGCCCAGGAGTCGGTGGTGATGGATGGCCACCGGTGTGCATAGAGAATCAGATGTCCCCCTATGGGCTGCTGTGCTGGGTCTCCTGGGGGAAAAGAGGCTATGCCCAAGGAGTCAAAAGCTCCTGCCAAGCTGGACTGGAGCCGGTGCCTAAGGCTAGGGAGCTTTAGGCTTATGAGGCCATGCCCTTATCCCTTGGCCTGCTGCCCCTGTTAGGGAGCTGGGAAGGGCTGGTACTGACAGTAGTTTCCATAAGCCTTCCTCTTCAGGTAGAAGGACTTTTTACCTGAAGGCTTTGTCGGGAAGGGTCAGTGGTCTTCTTGGAGGGCCTAGTCCTTGTCAGGAACTCTGACTCCAACTCTAGAGAGTTATCAGTCATGGGTTTGCCGAAGAGATTCTCTCCCCAGCAAGGGACATCGACCAGCTATTCCTGAACCCATTGCTCCAGGTCGGAGGACTGTAGCCAAGCCTGGCGTCGGGCACCAATGCCTGCTGCAGCTACTCTAGCCACAGACTCCAAGCCGTCATAGGCTGCCCAAGTCAAACTTGGAGCATTCTCTGACACCCGAGGCCAGGGTCTGGAACCGCTTAAGGGGTTCCTCAGAAAGACCAGTCGAAAACCCAGCAAGTTCCTTCGCCAGGTCCCTCAGGGTACATGCCCATGTACAGCTAGTATGCCTGGATTTGGCCAATGAGCATTGAGCCCTGGTAGCACTTCCTGCCCAGGGCATCCAAGGCACAGGCCTCCCTTCCAGAGGGCACTGAGGAGTGCGTCTTTTGGCTCTAGAAGAGACGTATGGCTGACTCCACTACCACGGAATTGTGTGGCAGCTGTGCTTTTTTGGAAGCCAGGGCTCTGGCGGACCCGGTACATCGAGTCCAGCCATGTGCTCACTATGGGCACTGATACAGAGTCTCTCACATGTGAAGGAGCAGCCGTTCCAGGATCGGGGGAATGGGCACTAAGAGTGCCTCCTTTGGAGGGGCCTTGTACTGGAGGATCTTGAGTTCCATGGTCTGAGGGTCCTCCTCCGACTTGGTGCCGAAGGCTAGTGCCTTGGTCATATCCTCGGGTGGGGACCAGTGCCAGATCTCAGGGAGAGACGGGTCAGAAGTCACATTCCAGTGACAATGGGTGTCCGGGGATTCTTCGTTCTTGGTCTCTCAGTCTGACTCGTAGTCGGTGGAGGTGTCAAGGGCAGTCAGGGCTCTGCGGTCAGAGCCATGAGCACTCATCGGGGATGACCTCAGTCCCAAGGACAGGGAATGATGTCGAGGAACATCATGAATAGCAATAAAAATGGTCTGAATTTCTTAGAGTAATACCACAGTTGAGCCAAAAGAAATCAATTTTCCATTTAAGATAAGCCTGACCAGTTGTTTTTGAAAATAATAGATTTTTATAATTAAATCAAGTGAACTACCTAAATAATTTTCTATGTAAAAAGAAGGGGGTCGTTGATGCAAAAACGGAGCATTTTGGTTAAAAAGCAAATGCCATAGCTCCTTTAGGTCTGAGACCCAGTCTTCAAAAAAAACCTGTTATATGTGTTATTCGGTATTCTCATAATGACAGAGTAATTGATTTCTTTTGGAGGAACATCATGAGGCTGGTGGCACTTTAGGATTGGTTTGGAGGTCGAGGGCTCAGTAGTTTGGAGTGATGACCCAGAAGAACCAGGTATCAGAGCCCGCTGCTGGGCCATGAAGGCAGACCATCTGCGCTCCAAAGCCAACATCCTGGTCTTGAGGCCAGATGGCTCTGCAGCCCTTGGTACAGACACAGTGGGACTTGGGCACGGCGCCGGCTCTATCGAGGGGGAATCCTTGACCAGGATGGCCTTGGGGTTTCAAGACAGTTACTGGATGCTGACAATTTCCATCGGGGTATTTTGGTCAGCTGCTCCTACTCCTTCCCCTCAGACTCGCGATGGGGGCTGTGGGTCCAGGGCCTGTGGGATTTGCCCACTTTCCTAGACTCGTTAGCTGACGCGGTCTTCAAGGGTTTCCGGCTCTTCTTGGACTCTTCCTTGGGGGGGGGGGGGGAGGGGGAGGGGGTATTTCCGGCTGGAGGACTTGCAGCCTTGGGGCTCCAAGGCAGCATGGTCTCCCTGGGGTTCTGGGATTCTGGAGGGGGCCCTGGAGTGTTGTTGTTGTCAGAGACTCTGATGCAGAGTCCGTCTTGAGAAAGGACTCCTCCTGTTGCTGCTGACGGCTCTTAATGGCCTTTGTTCTTATGCTTATTAAACAAGGCTGCTTCAATAAAGTTACGATGCTGCAATTATGCATCTGGCTACTACTATGCAGAAGGCTATACATTTCCTCACCTAAAGATTATGCACCTCCACCGGGATGTTTACTGAGGACTTTTGCCAATATTCACTTCTATAACCTTTTAGATTACTCTGATTACTTCTGCACAAAATTTCTGACTAGTAAGATATTTCCAACATAAACCTGATCAGGTTAAAGCGGAATTGGTTAACAAATATTTCTGTTCTGTGTTCACAGATGAAGAACCAGGAGCAGGACCTCAGAAAACACCAACAAACAAGAACAGAAGCAAGGGGCATTTTGAACAATTTTCAGAAGACTGTGTTTGTGAGAGGCTAGCTAAACTTAAAGTAGACAAAGCGATGGGACTGGATAGGATACACCTGAGAATACTGAGGGAACTTGGGGATGTTCTAGCAGCTAAACTGACTGACCTTTTCAATGCCTCGTTGGAGTCAGGAGTGGTGCCAGAGGACTGGAGAGAGGCACTTGTGGTTCCTTTACACAAAAGCGGAAGTAAGGATGTGGTTGAAAATTACAGACTGGTTAGTTTAACCTCAGTAGTGAGTAAATTATTGGAAGCGCTGCTGAAAGAGGGAATAGTGAGATTTCTGGTGTCCAACGGATTACTGGATCTGAGGCAGAATCAATTCACCAGAGGCAGGTTTTGTCAGACAAATCAGATTGATTTCTTTAACTGGGTGACCAGGGAGTTGGACTGAGGGAGAGCTCTAGATGTGGTGTATTTAGATTCCAGTAAGAGTAGTTACTCACCTGTAACAGGTGTTCTCCAGGAGCAGCAGGAATCAGTCCTCACATATGGGTGACGTCGGCGCCGATGGAGCCCTCGCGGAGCAATTTCCCCAGCTTTCAAAGAAAGCCTTTGGGAATTGCAGCGCGCATGCGCGGTCCCCTTCCCGCCCAAGGGTGCCATCTTGCTCAGTCTGATGACATAGCAAAAAGACAGCAAAAAAATTAGCAAAAACGAAATGATAGGACTGCAACTCCAAGGGGAGGAGGGAGGGTTGTGAGGACTGATTCCTGCTGCTCCTGGAGAACACCTGTTACAGGTGAGTAACTACTCTTTCTCCAGGACCAAGCAGGAAGTCAGTCCTCACATATGGGACTCCCAAGCTTAAGGCTACCGGAGACCTCAAGCACAAAAATGAGCTCCCTCTAGCTCAGCAGTATAGAAGGAAGGAATCTTCTCTGAAAACGCCCCCGACCGGTAGCCCAACACCAGGGCCGGAGGGTAGGAGTTGCCTAAACCTCAAAGAGATTATGGAGGACTGCCTGACCGAAAGCACTGTCCCTGCGGGACTCCCTCTCCAGGCAGTAATGTGCCGCAAAAGTCTGGCTTGAAGACCAAGTAGCGGCCCGGCAGATGTCTGCCAACGGAACAGAGCGGAGGTGTGCCACTGACGCAGCCTTCGCCCTAACACGAGGAGCCGTGACTCGACCCTCCAACGAGAGGCCGGCTGCCCCATAAGCCCAGGCGATACAGTCAGCTACCCAGATGGACAAGGTACGCTTGGAGACAGGTAGCCCCAAGTTATTGGGGTCAAAAGAAACGAAGAGCTGAACAGCCCTCCTATGCTCCCGCGTACGGTCAAGGTAGAAGGACAAGGCCCTCCTACAGTCCAGGGTATGCAGGACCATTTCAGCCTGGCTGGAGTGCGGCCTGGGAAAGAAGGTCAGAAGAACCACCTCCTGGTTGAGATGAAAAGGAGAAACCACTTTTGGAAGAAACTTAGGGTGAGTCCGTAAGACCACCCTATTCCTGTAGAACCTAGTGTAAGGAGGATCAGACACTAGGGCCTGCAGTTCACTAACACGCCTAGCAGAGGTAAGGGCTACCAAGAACAAGGTTTTCCAAGAAAGAAAACGAAGAGGGCAGGTAGCCATAGGTTCAAAGGGCGGATAGGTAATCCGCTGCAAGACCACATTCAGATCCCATTCATGGGCTGGTGGACGCAAAGGAGGCTTAAGCAGAAGGAGGCCTCGGAGAAAACGAGCCACCAAAGGGTGGTTGGACAGAGGCCTGCCATCTACCGGTGCGTGACGTGCAGAGAGAGCACTGAGGTGGACTCTGACAGAGTTGGACTTAAGGCCCAGATTGGAGAGGTAAAGCAAATATTGCAAGACCACCGCAACCAAGCAGGAGAAGGGATTCTCAGACTGCTGAGCACACCACACGGAGAAGCGACGCCACTTAAGAGCGTAGGACTTCCGGGTGGAGGGCCGCCTGGAGGCCATGACGACCTCTTCCACCTCCCGAGGCAGTAGGAGGGGAGCAAGGACTACCCTTTCAGCAGCCAGGCCATCAGATGAAGGGACCGGAGGTTGGGGTGTAGGAGAGACCCGTGGTCTTGTGTCAGGAGATCGGGTTGAAACCCCAGAGGAAGAGGAGTGTCCACCGCCAGCTGCATTAGAAGCGGGAACCAAGGTTGTCTCGGCCACCGGGGAGCCACTAGGATCATCGAGGCTTTGTCTCTGAGAACTTTGAAGAGCGTTCGAGACACCAGCGGCATGGGAGGAAAGGCATACAAGAGGCCTGTGGACCATGGAATCAGAAAAGCATCCGGCGCTACTCTGAGAGGATGCGGTTGTCAAGAGCAGAATCTGGGTAGTTGCCGGTTCAGAGGACTGGCAAACAGATCCAAGGTGGGGAGTCCCCACTTGAGAAAGATCTGCTGAACCACTAATGGATCCAATCTCCACTCGTGTGGTTGGAGGATCCTGCTTAGTTTGTCTGCCAGGTAATTTTCTTGACCTGGGAGATAGACAGCTTTGAGGAGGATGCCGTGGCCGACTGCCCAAGAGCACAGCCGCCGTGCCTCCTGACAGAGAAGGAAGGAGCCTGTGCCTCCTTGTTTGTTCACGTAGAACATTGCTACTTGATTGTCCGTCTGGACCAGCTGTTTATTTAATTATTTACTGTTTGTCTAACTGTTTGTTTAATTATTTATTGTTTGTCTTAGTGGTGTGCTAGTTCAGCCTTCTCAGCTGTACTTACCTTGCCTCTCTCAACTAACTGGGCTTTGTGTGGTAGCCATTTTGAATTAAATCTCTCTCCCCAGAACCTGCTGTTTGTTAAACTTTTCTCCTGTCCTTGCCTGCCTGAGTGAATCCTCCCCCTCCCCTCCCCCTGAGGTATTGTGTAGCCTTCTTCCTGTTTTCTCCACGTGTGCATAGTCTGTTTTAGTTTGCTTTTCTCTGATCAGAGAAGGGCTGTACTTTTACAGAGCTCTGCTAGTGAGTGGATATTTGCCTCCTGGGACATCTTACTGTGAGTTCTAGCTGTTTATTTAATTATTTACTGTTTGTCTAACTGTTTGTTTAATTATTTATTGTTTGTCTTAGTGGTGTGCTAGTTCAGCCTTCTCAGCTGTATTTACCTTGCCTCTCTCAACTAACTGGGCTTTGTGTGGTACCCCCATCCCCCTGCTGAGGGTTCAGGACAGGGTACCTTGTAACTGCCCTCTTTAATAGGACTTATCTCCCTCCCTCCCTCCCCAGCACCCACCCACCCCTGGGGTAATAGTAGTTTTATAGGTACTTGCACATCTTAGAGGAAAGGGGCTGCTCTCAGGTGCAGCTCTTAATCCAAATCAGTCATACACAGAGGACCTGAGATTAATTAAGCTTCAGGTACACAGGGTGTATTAGGGGTATTAGATACACTTTTATTAGTATAAGCATCTACACCAATCCTTATTATATACCGAATTTAAAAGACCTAAACACAAGCTTTAAACTAAGATGCAGACAGAGGTCCAGCAACGAGATGGGGGTTCTCCGGTCTTTTGCATTGAGTGTCACATGTATGATTCTCTCCCAGTTGGTGAGAGGTCCTACATATGCACTAAGTGCAGGGAGCTCTTTGCTCTCAGGGAACGAGTCCGTTCTCTAGAGGCTAGAGTAGCAGACCTGGAAGACATAAGAAAGACAGAGAAGTACATGGACGAGACCTACAGGGATATAGTCCTGAAGTCCCACCTCCAGTCTGGCAGCATCCCTGTTGCCATGGAGGAGAGAGGTCACGTGACAGGAGAGCATCACCCTGGTGTGGCAGGAAGTGATCCTGTAACTAGAACCTGTCCTCCAGGTGATGTAAAACCCTCTCGCACCGAGGACGTTTCTCCAGGGCCATGTCCCCATGAGGGGAGGGTCAGGACAGCTGTTATAGTTGGTGATTCAATCATTAGGAATGTAGATAGCTGGGTGGCTGGTGGACGTGAGGATCGCCTGGTAACATGCCTGCCTGGTGCGAAGGTAGCAGATCTCACGCACCGCCTAGATAGGATCATAGATAGTGCTGGGGGGGAGTCTGCTGTCTTGGTACATGTTGGTACCAATGACATAGGAAAATGTGGTAGGGAAGTTCTGGAGGCTAAATTTAAGCTTTTAGGTAGGAAGTTGAAATCCAGAACTTCCAGGATAGCGTTCTCCGAAATGCTTCCTGTTCCACGTGCAGGACCCAAAAGACAGGCAGAGCTCCGGAGTCTCAATGCGTGGATGAGACAATGGTGCAAGGATGAGGGTTTTGGATTTGTTAGGAACTGGGGAACATTCTGGGGAAAGGGGGGGCTCTTCCGAAGGGATGGGCTTCACCTTAATCAGGATGGGACCAGACTGCTGGCATTAACCTTTAAAAAAGAGATAGAGAAGCTTTTAAACTAGAAAATAGGGGAAAGCCGACAGTCACCCAAGAGCGCATGGTTCGGACAAAGGTATCCTTGAAGGATACTACCAAAAGCAGTGAGGTTCCAAAAGGGAGTATAGTAGCCCAAATGTCCTTGAGTAAGGAGCAGACAGAGCATAAAGATTCCCAATTACCCATGCCTACCAATAGCCAGATTAATATTAATAAAATACAGTCTCTAAAATGCTTGTATGCCAATGCTAGAAGTCTAAACAATAAGATGGGAGAATTAGAATATATAGCACTAAATGAGAGGTTAGATATGATTGCACTCTCAGAGACATGGTGGAAGGAGGATAACCAGTGGGACACTGTGATACCTGGATACAAACTATATCGTAATGATAGAGCTGAACAAATTGGTGGAGGGGTTGCGCTCTATGTTAGAGAGGGCATTGAGTCAGAAAGGATTAAAGTTTTGCAGGGAACAAAATTTGCTGTAGAATCTCTATGGATTGAAATTCCATTTATGAAGGGGAAGGCGATGGCAGTGGGAGTATACTATCGACCGCCTGGCCAGAATGAACAAATGGATGATGAAATGCTCAAAGAAATCAAGGAAGCTAACAAAAGCCACAACAGAGTAGTAATAATGGGTGATTTCAATTACCCCGGTATCGACTGGGACAGTGTCACAGCAGGACAAGCTAAAGAGATAAAGTTTCTAGATGAAATAAATGACTGCTTCTTGGAGCAGCTGATTCATGAACCGACCAGAGGGGAAGCCATGCTGGACCTAGTCCTTAGTGGAACGTCAGATCTGGTGCAAGAAATAAGAGTGTTGGGACCACTTGGCAATAGTGATCATGGTATGATCATGTTTGATTTAATCAGTGGAGGACAGATAGTAAAGGAATCCACAGTACTACCTTTTAACTTTCAAAAGGGAGACTATGATAGAATGAGGAATATAGTTCGGAAAAAACTAAAAGGAGCGGTTCCAAAGGTTAAAGACTTACAGCAAGCTTGGGTGTTATTTAAAAATACTATCCTCGAAGCCCAGACCAGCTGTATTCCACGCATTAAGAAAAGTGGAAGAAAGTCCAAACAACTGCCAGCATGGTTTAAAGGTGAGGTCAGAGAGGCTGTTGCTGCCAAAAGAGCAACCTTCAGGAAATGGAAAAAAGAGCCAAATGATGAAAACTGGAAACAGCACAAGCACTGGCAAGTTAAATGCAAAGCATTGATAAGGCAGGCAAAGCGGGAATTTGAGAAGAAACTTGCTACGGAAGCAAAAACACGAAATAAAGACTTTTTCAAGTACATTCGTAGCAAAAGGCCTGTGAGAGAGTCAATTGGACCATTAGATGATAGAGGGGTAAAAGGGGCAGTAAGAGGAGACAAGGCTATAGCAGAGAGACTGAATGAATTCTTTGCTTCGGTCTTTACTGAGGAAGATGTAGGGATGTTACCCAAAACTGAAGTGGTATTTAAAGGTGATACTGCAGAGGAATTGAGAGAAATATCGCTACACCGGGAAGATATATTACAACTATTTGATAAACTGAATAGTAGCAAATCACCTGGACCGGATGGTATACATCCCAGAGTGTTGAAAGAACTGAAATATGAGATTGCAGACCTGCTATTGGTAATCTGTGAACTTTCATTAAAATCATCTGTAATACCTGAAGATTGGAGGGTCGCCAACGTAACACCAATTTTTAAAAAGGGTTCCAGGGGTGACCCAGGAAATTACAGACCGGTGAGCCTGACGTCAGTACCAGGGAAAATGGTAGAAACCATCATAAAGAACAAAATTACACAGCATGTAGATAGCCATGGCCTAATGGGAGACAGCCAACATGGCTTTAGACAAGGAAGATCTTGTCTTACTAATCTGATCTGTTTTTTTTGAAGGTGTGCATAAACAGGTAGACAAAGGTGAGTCGGTTGATATAGTGTATCTGGACTTTCAGAAAGCTTTTGACAAGGTCCCCCATCAGAGACTTTTGGCAAAGCTAAAAAGTCATGGGATAGGAGGCAGTGTACTATTGTGGATCGGGAACTGGTTAAAAGATAGAAAGCAGAGGGTAGGGCTAAATGGCCAATATTCCCAATGGACAAAGGTGAATAGTGGAGTACCCCAGGGATCTGTACTGGGTCCGCTACTTTTTGACATATTCATAAATGACCTGGAAAAGGGAATAACTAGTGAGGTTATCAAATTTGCAGATGACACAAAACTGTTTAAAGTTGTTAAAACCCAAGAGGATTGTGGAAAACTGCAGGAGGATCTGGATAAATTGGAAGACTGGGCATCCAAATGGCAGATGAAATTTAATGTGGACAAGTGCAAAGTTATGCACCTAGGAAAGAACAACCCACACTATAGTTACACGATGCAAGGCTCCACATTAGAAACCACCACCCAGGAAAAAGATTTAGGAGTCATCGTGGATAACATGTTAAAACCCTCCGCCCAGTGTGCAGCGGCGGCCAAGAAAGCAAATAGAATGCTAGGTATCATAAGGAAAGGGATGGAGAATAAAACAAAGGATATTATAATGCCTCTGTATCGCTCCATGGTACGACCGCACCTTGAATATTGTGTGCAATTCTGGTCACCGTATCTTAAAAAGGACATAGAGTTATTAGAAAAAGTACAGAGAAGAGCCACCAAATTGGTGAAGGGGATGGAAGGCTACTCCTATGAAGAGAGGCTAAAAAGGTTAGGGCTCTTTAACCTGGAAAAGACACGGCTGAGGGGAGATATGATAGAGGTCTATAAAGTAATGAATGGAGTGGAACGGATAAACGTGGATCAATTGTTTACGCTATCAGAATATAGAAGGACTAGGGGACATGTAATGAAGCTACGGGGTAAACTATTTAAGACAAATAAGAGAAAATATTTCTTCACTCAACGTGTAATCAAACTCTGGAATCTGTTACCGGAGGATGTAGTAAGGGCTGTTAGTATAGCTGGGTTTAAAAAAGGTTTGGACAAGTTCCTGGAGGAAAGGTCCATAAACCACTATTAAAAAGGGACCCAGGATATCAATGCTTGACCTAGTACAAGCACTGCAGAACCTGTGTCTTTTGGGGAAACTGCTAGGTACGTATGACCTAGATTGGCCACTGTTGGAAACAGGATACTGGGCTTGATGGACCTCGGTCTGACCCAGTATGGCATTTCTTATGTTCTTATGAGAAGTGAGGTGGGAGAAGGCTCTCAGAGCTAGGCGGATGGCTCTGAGCTCCAGGAAGTTTATCTGCTGCGCAGACTCCCAAGGAGTCCAAAGGCCTTGAGTACATGTCCCTTGGCAATGTGCTCCCCATCCCAGGAGAGAAGCATCGGTTGTTAGTACCTGAGAAGGAGGAGGAGATTGAAAATCCACTCCCAGTACTAGGTTTGGCAGATGAAGCCACCACCGCAGAGAAGAGACCAGCAGGTCCGAGACTTGTACTGAGTCCGTCAGGCTCCCCGTGGCCTGATGCCATTGAGTGCGAAGGCACCACTGGGCAGGTCGCATGTTCAGGCGGGCATTGGGGGTCACATGGACCGTGGAAGCCATATGGCTGAGCAGTCTCAGAAATTGCCTGGCAGAGACCAGGGAATTGCTGCGAAAGTGGCTGGCGAGATTCATGAGCCTGTGGGCCCTGTCCAGAGGCAGGAAGGCCCGCGCCTGAAGAGTGCTTAACCTTGCGCCGATGAATTTGAGATCTTGAGAGGGGAGCAAAGTGGACTTTGCGAAGTTTATGACAAAGCCCAAGTGCTGGAGCAGAGACACAGTGCGATGAGTGGCTTGAGTGGCCTCTTGGGAAGACTGGGCCCGGATGAGCCAGTCGTCCAGGTACGGAAACACAAAAAGGCCTTGAAGTCTGAGATAGGCCGCCACCACTGCCAGGCATTTGGTGAAAACCCGTGGGGCGGAGGATAGGCCAAAGGGCAGGACCCTGTACTGGTAATGATTTCCTCCCACAACAAATCTGAGATACTGTCTGTGGTCTGGATGAATAAGGATGTGAGTATAGGCATCCTTTAGATCTAAGGAGCATAAGCCAGTCTCCTCGCTGGAGGTAGGGCAGCAGGATTCCAAGGGAAAGCATCTTGAACTTTTCCCTTGCCAGGAACTTGTTGAGGTTTCGCAAGTCCAGGATGGGTCTGAGGCCTCCTGTTCGTTTTGGTATCAGAAAGTACCTGGAATAAAAGCCTTGACCTCTCAGGTGGTGGGGCACCGGTTCCACAGCCTGTTCCTGAAGAAGACTTGCCAACTCCTGAAGGAGTAAGTCCCTGTGCAGAGGGAGTCTTGGAGGCTCCCCTGGAAAGTAGGAGGGAGGTACCTGGTGAAAGTGTAGAAGATAGCCTTTCTGAACTATATGAAGTACCCAGGTATCTGATGTGATGGCTGACCACCTGTGGGCAAAGTGGACCAGCCAGCCTCCTGTGCTGAGAGAAACCAGCTGAGGGGAAGAGGCTATGCTGATGGAGTCAAAAACCCCCACCCTGCTGAGCAGGGGCCGGTGTAGTGGGCTTGGGGGCCTGCTGCCTACGGGACCCATTACCCCGTCCCTTGGCCTGCTGACCCTTTTGGGGAGCTGCTGAGGCCTGATACTGAGGGTAGTATTTATAGGCAGCCGCCTTCCTCGGGTAAAAGGGCTTTTTCCCCGAGCCCTTCTTCTTCTGAGAAGGGGCAGAGGTTTTTCTGGACAGCCTAGTTCTGGTCAGAGTCTCGGTCTCGATTTGTGCAGCCTTTTCAGCCATGGGTTTGCCAAAGAGGTTTTCACCTCTGCAGGGGACATCGACCAACTTGTCCTGGACCCATGGCTCGAGGTCGGATGACTGAAGCCAAGCCTGTTGGCGGGCACCGATGCCGGCTCCGGCTACTCGAGCCGATGCTTCAAAGCCATCGTAGGCTGCCCGAGAGATAAACGTCGAGCACTCTCGAATCCCAGTGGACAAGGCTTGGAACCTCTGCAAAGGTTCCTCGGAGAGACCAGCCGAGAACCCGGCAATTTCCTTTGCCAGATCTCGGAGATACATGCCCATATAGAGCTGGTAGGTCTGGACTTGACAAGCAAGCATAGAGCCCTGGAAACACTTTCTACCGAGGGCATCCAGGCTCCGGGCCTCCCTGCCGGGAGGCACCGAGGAGTGCATTTTTTGACTCTTGAGTCTATGCATGGCCGATTCCACCACCATGGAATGGTGCGATAGTTGTGCCTTTTGGAAGCCGGGGCTCTTGCGGACTCGATAAATGGAATCGACCCGCTTGCTTAACACCGGCGCCAATGCCGGGTTCTCCCACATGCGAAAGAAAAGTCGTTCCAGCATCGGAGGAACCGGTACAGTAAAGGCCTCCTTCGGGGGAGAATCATACTAGAGGGCATCGAGCTCCTCGGCTCGAGGCTCCTCCTCGGGATCCGCGGGGAATGCCAAGTCCTTGGCCATATCCCGCACGAAATCCGAGAACCGGGTGTCCTCCGGGGGGGACCGTCTCCGAGGTTCGGACTCAGGCGAGTCCGATGGGACACACCAAGTCCGAAAACTACCAGGAGACTCTTCGTCCTCCGATTCCCAGTCAGACTCCGCGGAGGAGGATTCGAGTGGCTCCGGTCGGGCGGGCACTGATGCTCTCTGCTCCGATGCCGAAGGAGTCGGCGTCGATGACCTCGGTCCCGAACGGGAGGCCGAGGGAGACCGCGACCGAGGATCGACTCGAGCTCGGATGGACTTGAGGATCGGCTCGGTCTCCGGGGTCGACTTGGACGTCGACGTCCCGGTGGCCGGGGCAGACGCATTGGCAAGGCCAGCGATCAATGCTCGCTGCTGGTCCATGAAGGCAGCTAAACTGCTCTCCAAGGCCGTCAACCTGAGTCCAAGCTCAGGAGACCCAGCAGCCCCTGACTCGGGCCCCGACGGCGTCGGGCCCGATGTCAGCTCCTTCGGAGGCGAGTCCACGAGGACCACAGTACTCACGTGTCCAGGCGACTCCATCTCGAGACGAGGATGTTTCGAAGGCCTCTCCGACTCAGAGGACCCGGGATGGCTGTTGGGGCTATGCGACCTGGCCCTCGAGGAACCATGAGTGTCCGCCAACGCCGCCCTCGCAGGTTTTTTCTTCCTATGATGTTTCCGGGTAGGAGACCCCCGCTCAGAGAAACTCCGACGATGCTCAGGACCGGAGTCCCGGGACATCGAAGCCTCTGACGAGGTCCGGGCCCGGCCGGACGCGGAGTCAGAGAAGATTCGTTCTCGTTGATGCTGCCGACTCCTCAACGCTTTTGAGGACATTTTGCCACACGGACCACAGATCATTGGGTCATGATCGGGTCCGAGGCAGCGGAGGCAGCAGTCGTGTGTGTCGGTAAGAGACATGAGTTTCTTACAGCGATCACACTTCTTAAACCCGCTGGCAGCCATCGAGGAAAAAATGGCCCCTGCGAGGTCAAAAGACAGGGCTGCCAGTGAAAAGGAAAAAAATGGCGCGAACGCTTGTCACGAAGGACAAAAAACTGAAAAATAAAGAAACGGACCCGATACCGGCGTAGCGGGTCCGGGCGGGAAAAAGGATCCGGCGTCGAACCGAAAAAGAATAAATAAGAGAGAAAATCAACTTTTTCAGCGGTGAACACAAACAGCGTCTGTAGGGTTCCGCGGAAAAAAGAAGACTGAGCAAGATGGCACCCTTGGGCGGGAAGGGGACCGCGCATGCGCGCTGCAATTCCCAAAGGCTTTCTTTGAAAGCTGGGGAAATTGCTCCGCGAGGGCTCCGTCGGCGCCGACGTCACCCATATGTGAGGACTGACTTCCTGCTTGGTCCTGGAGAAAAGTCTGACACCGTTCCGCACAGGTGACTTATAAACAAACTGAGCACCCTAGGACCCTAAAGTTACTGCTTGGGTTAGAAATTGGTTGAGTGGGAGGCGACAAAGGGTACAGGTAAATGGAGCTCATTCTGAGGAGGAGGTGGTTACCAATGTTGTGCCCCAGGGATCTGTCTTTGGCTCGATTCTTTTTAACATCTTTGTTAGTGATATTGCGGAAGGGCTGTCGGGTAAGGTTTTCCTCTCTGCGTATGATACCAAAATTTGCAATAGAGTAGACACCCAGGAAGGTGTAGATAACACGAGGAGCTTGAAGAATAGTCTAGAATTTGGCAGCTGAGATTTAATGTTAAAAATTGCAAGCTCATGAATTTGTGCTGCTGCAATCCAAGGGACAGAGATAGTATAAGGGGTGAAGCACTTCTGTCCACAAAAGAAGAGCAGAACCTAGGTGTGATTGTGTTTGATGACCTTAAAGTAGCTAAACAGGTAGAAAAGGCAATGGCAAAAGCTAAAAGGATGCTTGGGTGCATAGGGAGAGGAATGGCCAGCAGAAGAAAGGAGGTGATATGCAGACCTTAGTTGGAGTATGGTGCGACCTCATTAGGGGTATGGTGTGCAATTCTTCAGATCGCACCTTCAAAAGGATATAAACAGGTTGGATTCAGAACAGAGGGTGGCTATTAAAATGGTTAGTGGTCTTTGTTATAAAGCATATGAAGACAGACTTAAGGATCTTAATATGTATACTTTAGAGGGCAGACGGGATAGAGGTGATATGACTGAGATGTTTAAGTACCTCCATGGCATAAATGCACAGGAGGAGAGCCTCTTTCGACTCTGCTACGAGGGGACACAGGATGAGGGTGAAAGGTGATAGACTCAGGAGTAATATGCAGAAAGCCTAGTTACTCATCTGTAACAGGTATTCTCTGGGGACAGCAGGAATCATTCCTCACATATGGGTGATGTCGGCGCTGACGGAACCTGCGCAGAGCAAATCCCCAGCTTTCAAAGAAAACCTTTGGGAATTGCTACCACGCATGCGTGGTCCCCTTCCCACCCAAGGGTACCATCTTGCTCAGCCAAATGACAGAGTTAAAAAGATGGCAAAAACAAATGAAGATAATAGGACTGCAATTCCAAGGGGAGGAGGGAGGGTTGTGAGGACTGATTCCTCCTGTCCCCGGAGAACACCTGTTACAGGTGAGTAACTACGCTTTCTCCGGGAACAAGCAGGAAGTCAGTCCTCACATATGGGACTCCCAACTACAGGCTACCATGAACCCATAGCCCAAAAAAGGCACCCTCATCGAGAGCCGCAAGCAGCCGCAATGAAGTCCGTATTACGGACTAACAGGACCTCTGCGTCCAAAGGAATTAGCACTCCGGTAGCCTGAACACAGAAGGGTCGGAGGGCAGGAGTTGCCTAGACCCTGAAAAGGTTACGGAGCACAGCCTGGCCAAAGGCACCGTCCCGTCGGGACTCTCTATCCAGGCAGTAATGAGCTGCGAAGGTATTGCAACACCATGACCACCGGGCAAGAAAAGGGGTCGACCCCCCGTTGAGCGCACCAAAGTGCAAACCTACGCTACTTAAAAGCGTAAGTTCATCTGGTAGACACTCTGCGTGACGCCAGCAAAACATCCTCCACTTCTTTCGGAAGGTGGAGCGGGACTAAAGTCACCCTCTCAGCAGCCATGCCGTCAGCGAGAGGGAGCAGAGGTTGGGATGCAGAAGAGAGCCCCCCTCCTGGAAAAAGAGCCATGGAGCTGACCCCAAGGGGATGGGGGCCTCCACCGCTAGCTGCAGAAGCAGTGGAAACCACGGTTGTCTGGGCCACCATGGGGCTATTAAGATGACTGAGGCTCTGTCATGGAGAATCTTGAACAGAGTCTTAGCGATCAGTGGTGTTGGGGGAAAACGCATACAGAAGGCCCTCCGACCATGAGACCAGGAAGGCATCGGTGGCCACCCTGGCAGGATGTGGCTGCCTTGAGCAGAAACGGGGTACCTGGTGATTGTCCGGGCTTGCGAACAGGTTCATCACTAGTTCCCCCCAGGTTTGGAAAAGCCCGCTGGCTACTCCTGGGTCCAGCTGCTACTCGTGTGGCTGGAGCATCCTGCTGAGTCTGTCAGCCAGCCAGTTGTCCTGGCCCGGCAGGAATACTGCCTTGAGGAGAATGCCCTGCTGGACTGCATAAGAGCACAGATCCATGGCTTCCTGATAGAGGGCATGGGACCCCGTGTCCCCCTGTTTGTCCGTCTGCACTAGGACAGACCTGTGGCCCAGGCGCTGCCGAAAAGCCTTCAGGGCTAGATGAATTGCCCGCAGCTCCAAGAGATTGATCTGTTGAGCACTCTCGCCCGGAGACCAAGTGGGTGCGGTATCCCTGGCAATGGGCTCCCCAGCCCAGCAGGGAGGCATCTGTGGTGAGGACCCTCAAGTGGTGAAGGGCCTGGAAGGGCATCCCCGCCTCCAAGTGTTGGGGCGATAGTCACCAGGTCAGGCACTGTAACAGCTGCCTGGCCACTCTGACTCTGTCCTGGAGATGTCCTGTGGCCTAGGACCATCTGTCCCTGAGGCACCACTGCGCCGTCCGCATGTGGAGGTGGGCATCTGGAGTGACATGCACTGTGGAGGCCATGTGCCTGAGGAGGCACAGTAGATGCCTTGCTGGCACTGAGGGACGGTGCTTTATATCTTTGGCTAGCGCCATGAGCCTGGCTGTCCTGTCTGCGGGTAGGAAGGCCTTTGACTGAAGGGTGTCGATCCTTGCCCCAATGAATTCCAACTCTTGTGATGGGCAAAGGTTTGACTTGGGGACGTTTATTATGAAGCCCAAGTGTTGCAGGACCTGGCCTGCTGCACTTCGGGGGCTGCAGTGCCCCCGATGAGCCAGTTGTCGAGATAGGGGAAGACAAAAATCCCCTGAAGCCTGGGAAAGGCGGCGAGGACTGCCAGGCACTTGGTGAATACCCTGGGGGCCGAGGATAGGCCAAAGCGAAGCACCCTGTATTGGAAATGATTGCCTCCCACCACAAAGCGTAGGTACTGATAGGGTTTGGGTGGATTAGGATGTGAGTGTAGGTATCCTCTAGGTCTAAGGAGCATAGCCAGTCTCCCTGGCGGAGGTAAGGCAGCAATGTTCCGAGAACTTCTCCCTCACCAGGAATTTGTTGAGGTTGCACAGGTCAAGGATGGGCCTTAGGCCCCCTGTCCTCTTTGGCACTAGGAAGTACCTGGAGTAGAACCCCCTGCCCTTGAGGTGGTGGGGCACCGGTCCACTGCTTGGTCCTCGAGAAGACCTGCCAACTCCTTCAGAAGGTGGTCCCGGTGAAGAGGAAACCTGATGGGCTCTACCGGGAAGTAGTGTGGAGGAACCTGGCTTAGATGGAGGAGGTAACCCTCCCTGATCACCTGTAATGCCCAGGAATCGGTGGTGATTTATGCCCACAGGTGGGGGAGCTAAGGTGAGGCGACCTCCTGTAGGCTGCTGAGCTCAGGTCGGGAGAGGGGCCATGCAGCAGGAGTCAAAAGCTCCCTCCAGGCTGGGCTGGAGCCTGGGGCTTGGGAGTCTTCTGCTTATGCGGGCCATGCCCCTGTCCCTTGGCCTGCTCCCCTTGCTAGGGAGCCGGGGAGGCCTGGTAAGGGGGGTAGATTTGGTAAGCAGTGGACTTCCTAGGGTAAAAGGGTTTTTTACCCGAGCCCTTCTTTTGGAAAGGGGCAGTGGTCATCTTAGAGATCCTAGTCCTCGTCATGAACTCGGTCTGCAGCTCAGTGGCCTTGTCGGTCATGGGTTTGCCGAAGAGATTTTCCCCTTGACATGGGACATTGACCAACTTGTCCTGTACCCATTGCTTGAAGTCAGACGACTATTGCCAAGCTTGACAGTGTGCACCAATGCCCGATGCGTCTACCTGGACCGCCGACTCGAACCCATCGTAGGCCGCCCGAAACAAACTTGGAGCATTGATGGACAGCTTTAGACAGGTCCTTGAAGTGCTGCAAAGCCAGCCGAGAACCCGGTGAGCTCCTTCGCCAGGTCTCTCAGGTACATGCCCATGTACAGCTGGTAGGCTTGGATTTGACAATTCAGCATCGCGCCCTGGTAACACTTCCTGCTGAGGGCATCCAAGGTGCAGGCCTCCTTGCCGGGGAGCACCGAGAAGTGCGTCTTCTAACTCTTCAGTCGACACATGGCCGACTCCACAACCATGGAGTTGTGCGGCAGTTGTGACTTCTGAAACCCAGGGCTCCGACGGAGTTGGTACATCGAGTCGAGCTGTTTGCTGATCGCCGACGTCTCCCACATGCGGAGCATAAGTCATTCCAGGATAGGAGGAATGGGCACTGTGAGGGTTTCCCGAGGGACAGTCTCGTATTGGAGGATCTCGAGCTCGTTGGTTCGAGGATCCTCCTCGGACTCCATCTGGAAAGCCAAGGCCTTGGACATATCCCAGACGAAGTCCAAAAAACCCAGCCCAATACGGAGGCATCCGTAGTGAGGACCCTCTGGGGGTTTGAGTGTTGAAAAGGCATGCCCTTCTGCAGGTGCTGTGTGTCTTGCCACCAATCGAGTGACTCTGCTAGGTGACAGGTGACCGAGATTCTGTCCTGGAGCCTGCATGCCTGCACTGAGCTGTCCGCATATGGAGGCAGCGTTGGGGACCACATGGACTGTGGAAGCCATGTGGCTGAGCAGGTGAAGCAGGAATTGCGCCAGCACGGCATGATGGCACTGCCCCTTGGTTGCCAGGGCCCTGAGGTGATCTGCCCTGTCTAGGGGGAGGAAGGCCCTGGCTTGGAGGGTGTCCAGGCAAGCCCCTATGAACTCCACATCCTGTGTTAGTGAGGTGGGATTTGGGGTGGTTTATCACGAACCCCAGATGTTGTATGACCTTGATGGTGCAGGCCGTGGCCTGTTGCACCTTTGAGGCAGTGTCTCCCTTTACCAGCCAGTCGTCCAGGTATGGGAAGACAAATGCCCTTGGAGGTAGGCGGCCACCACTGCCAGGCATTTTGTGAAGACTCTTGGTGCGGAGGCTAGGCCGAACGGCAGTATCCTGGGTACTGGTAGTGGTCACCCCCAAACATGAACCTTAGGTACTGCCTGTGTCTGGGATGAATAAGGATGTGGGTATAAGCATCCTTTAGGTCCAAGGAGCATAACCAATTTCCCTGCTGGAGGTAGGGCAGTAATATTCCAAGGGAGAGCATTTTGAACTTCTCCCGCACCAGGAATTTGTTCAGGTTTCTCAAATTCAGGATGGAACTTAGGCCTCCTGTTCTTTCTGGGACCAGAAAGTACCTGGAGTAGAACACCTTTCCTTTTAGGTGGTGTAGTATGGGCTCCACAGCCCTGTTCCAAAGAAGGCCTGCAAGTTCCTGCAGTAGCAGGGCCTGGTGCAGGGGAATCCGAGGGTAATCTCCTGGAAAGAAAGGGGGAGGCGTCTGGTCCAGACGAAGCAGGTAACCTTCCCTGACCCCCTGAAGTGCCCAGGAGTTGGTGGTGCTGGCAGCCCCCCCGTTGGTAGCTGATCCTCCATGAAGGGAGAGGCTATGCTCTGGGAGTAAAAACCCCGACCCATTCTGGGCTGGAGCTGGTGTCTGGGGCCTGGGTCCCTTAGGTTTAACATGGGCCCTGGCCTGCTACCTTTCCCTGATGACCCTGCTGAGGGGTCTTGGGGGCCCGATATGGGGGATAACCTCAGTAAGGCTGGCCTTTCTGGTGGAACAGAGGCCTTTTTCTCCGATGGTTTCTTCCTAGGAAGATTGGAGGTTTTCCTTGAGCGTCAAGTCTTTGTGACATACTCTGTCTCTACCTTGTCCTCCATTGGCTTGCCAAAGAGGTTTTCACCAAGGCAAGGGACATCAAGGAGCTTTTCCTGGACCCACTGCTCGAGGTCCGATGCCTGGAGCCAGGCATGGCGTCAAGCACAGATGCCTGCGGTGGCTGCCCTCATGTTGGACTCAAAGCAGTCGTAGGCCACCCGAGACAAATACTTCGAGCACGCCCCGACAGACTTCGTGAAGGTCTGGAAACGTTGGAGGTGGTCCCTGCTGAGACCTGCCAAGAAATCCCCGAGTTCCTTGGTTAGGTCTCAGAGGTACATACTGATATACAGCCGATATGCTTGTATACAGCATGGTAGCATCGAGCCCTGGTAAAATTTACACCTGAGGGCGTGGGATTCTCTGCCCGGGGGCACCAAAGAGTGAGTCTTTGGGCTTTTTTGTCAACCCATGGCCAATTCGACCACCATGGAGGTGTGAGGGAGTTGCACCTTCTAGAAGCCGGGCCCTCGCTGGACCCGGTACATAGTGTCCAGGCGTTGGCTCACAATCGGTACCAATGCAGGTGTTTCCCACATTTGGAGAAGGAGGCATCCGAGGATCGAGGGGACGAGGACCGTGAGGGTCTCCTTGGGAGGAGCCTCATATTGGAGGATTTCGAGTTCCTCCATGTGGGGTTTCTCCTCAGACTCAATGGTGAGGGACAGCATCTTCACCATGTCCCGGACAAACTTGAGGAACGAGGTTGTCCTCGGGCAGGGACTGGCGCCTCGATGCTGGTGGAGACAGATATGAGGGGAGGTCACGGTGTGCTAGTGTCTCAGGGGAAGCTTCACCCTCAGACTCCCAATCCAAGTAGTCTGTCAAGGACTCGAGGACTGATGGCTCTAAGGGCGTCGTTGGATCCAGCCTTCGATGAACCTCGGATGGGGCTCGGCCAGAACCAGAGGCACTTGCCAGAGAGGATCTCGCACCGAGGATTTGGAGTGGATCGAGACCCTCACAGAGGATTGATGAGGCATGGGGCTCTCGAGGATCTCTTTGGTGGCCCAGGGAGGCCTCAACATCGAGGTCCCTGCGGTCTCAGTGTGTGCACTGGCGGGACCAGGCATCGACGCTTATTGCAAAGCAAGGAATGCAGAAACACTGCGTTCCAGCGCCATCATTCTGACTTTCCATTCAGGGGTTGCAGCCTTTGACACAGAGGCCGGGGTGACCACTTTGGGTGTCAGGGAGGAGAGGGTCCTTGACAGGATGGGCTTCAGGGGTCCGGGATCTGTTGCCGGCAGCCTCAGCGTATGCCCTGGGTACTTTGGCTGGTCGCTCCCGCTACTACTCCTTGGAAACCCTCCAGGGACTGTGGGGCCTCACACGGGACTTGCCATGCAAGTCCCCTTCCCAGGAAGAAGTCCTTGACAATTCCTTCTTTTTCTTACGCTCTCGCTCCAGGAACCCTTATCAGAGTGTCCGTGTGCCCGCTTGGGCACAGCGGGGGCTTTATGCGACTCCGAGGATCTGTGTGGGGCCTTAAGAGAGCGCAGCTACCGGGGATACCTGGGCTGAGTCTGACCTATGGAATAAGTCATCCTGCTTCTGCTGGTGACTCTGGATGACCGTAGTGGACATCTTTTTGCACAGGTAGCATGCCTCTGGGCCACGGTCAGCATCTAGACACCTGAGGCAACAATCATGTGTGTCAGTAAGGGACATGTTCCTGGAGCACTGATCATATTTTTTAAATCCAGTAGCCACCGGGGCATAAAAGGCCCCTGCGAGGTCGAAGACCTTCGACGCGGCCAGTGGTTAGAAAAGGCATGAAACCGGGCTGAGTGAAAATACTTAACTAAACAGGTTCCAAGTCCTGAAGCCGAGGTAAGAGAGCTCGGAGGCAGGAAAGGGACCGGTGCTAACCACATGGTACACAGAAGTGCACGAGGAAATCAACTTTTTTCTGGGGAAGAAAGACAAACGTCTGTAGAGCTCTGCAGAAAAAGGGAGACTGAGTAAGATGGCACCCTTGGGCGGGAAGGTGACTACGCATGCGTGGTGGCATCTCCCAAAGGCTTTCTTTGAAAGCTGGGGAGATGCTTCCGCGAGGCTCCGTCGGCGTCTATGTCACCCATATACTAGGACTGAGTTCCTGCTTGTTCCTGGAGAACTTAAAATGAATAATGTTAACAAGAATTCAGAGCAGACAAAATCATAGCCTGCATTACAGTCTAAAAATTAGGAGCCCCCATAATAGACTTAAGCCTATACAATAATTGTAACTAGAAGTATAGTCGCTGCCATATTCTTTAAATGTGATGTCACATGGTGAGCTGAAACACAAAGGTAACAAACTTCAGAACAAAGAGGAACAATATAATTCCCAAATGTTAAATAGGCTGGTAATACTTTAGCTCATGACTTGCCAGGTTCTGCACGAGTAGTTTCAATTTTAACAAGTTTCACATTTATTTGATAAACCGCCTATCAAAATATGAAATAGCAAATAAGTAATGCCAATAAGTAGACCCCTGCATTGTACAACAATATAATTAACTTATTTGAGAGTCCTATAAGTGCCCATTTAATATTAACAGCACATTAGATTTGCACGCCACCTACCTAATAAGCTGGGATCTGCCCGCACCATTTTCTGCTTCTTCTTCTTCTTACTGGCACTCTGCGCAGTCTCAAAGCTGGATTGCTGGTTGTTGCTGTTACTATGATTGGTCTGAAAGACTGACTGCAGTGCACTATGGCTCATCCCCCACAACGAATCCTGCAATACAGGCAAACTCAGTTACAGGTGTGATCCCATTGTTACCTATGCTAAAAAACGCTCAGTAGATCATCTCCTTACCACAAAAGGCAGAACATTTCATATCAAACTGCACTAGAAAAAAATAATTTGAACAGACCAGACTTGCTCACCACAAGATTGGCAAGGGAATTGGATGTGAGTGTGTGAAAGAATTACTCAATCAGTGCGCATATGATGGTGTTCTCATGCAGTTCCTGTTTGTATGTATTTCTTGTGGGCTGCCAGAGCTCCCCTTTTGCCCACATGCATGGCTGGCTGGCTGGCTGGTTGGCCCAATCACACAGTCCGCTAAGGCCTGCAGCCCTCTCCCATCCTCTCTGACCTGCTGCTGTTGGTCCCTCTACTTACTCCTGCTTTGTCTGCTGCTCCTTTCCCATCGCTGCAGCTGGACCTGCCGTTTGTATCATCCTGTGCAGGATGTGAGCAGGGACTGTCTCTTGTATGTTTGTCTGTACAGTGCTGCGTGCGTGGTGCTATATAAGTGCTAAATAGTAGTAGTAGTAGGATGGAGGAGAAGTGATTTGGAAGGAGGAGGTGAGCAGCGCGATGGGCTGCAAAACAGCCCTTCCTTTTTTTGCTTTGCCGCCAGCAAGAGGAGCAGCTCTGGAGGAGGAATCTCTGTGTTCCATTGCACTGGCCACCCCACTCAGGCCTGTTTGCTTTGCTGCCGCCAGGAGGAGGTCCCGCTCCCCATTCAGAGGCAGTTGACTGCGGTATCGAGGCTGCAACGCCAACCTCCCAACACGGCACTTCCTTGCCTGGCAGACAGCCCTTGACCAGCCGACTCTATAACCCGCTAGGCACGCCCTCCCCCTAGCCCACCCACCAATAGTATGCAGTCTCCTCCTCCGGAGAACTTCCCCTGCCATCCACCCAGTTACGGGCCATCCCCTCCGCAGCTGGCCTTGCATTAACTATTTTCTGGTATAGAAGCTGTTCATGTGGTCTCAAAATCCAATTGAGTCAGACACATTTTGTGATCCCAGTAGGTATGGAGCTGATGAACATTTGTTGGAAGACAAAGGACACAAGATCTGCTTCATTTTGTTTGTTTATAAAAGCACTGCTATTTGGACAAAGCTCAATTTTCCAGACACCACCTTGCAGGGGAGCCTTGAATACACTGAAAATTTCTCTTGAGAAGGCTGATCTAACTCTTTTCTCTGCTTGCCTAAGCGCTTTGGATATAAAAGAAGTGTGCGTGAGCTCCCATTCCACATCCGATGCATCAGTCTATACCACCTGGTCTTGCAGTTGTTGGAGTAGATAAACTCTGTTGATAATACTACTACTTCAATTTTCTCTTTGGCATGTGAAATGCCCCAGGGCTCAGTTCTTACCCTTATTTTGTTCAACTTGTTTTTGTCACCTTTGGCCACTCTAATTCATGATCTGGGAATTAGCTCCTACTATTTTGCAGATCATATTTAAATTGTGACCTTCAAGGATCACCTGATGCCTGATTTGAAGTTACTGAATTCTTGTTTAAATAACATTGTTAAACTGGCTATTCAATGATGGCCTTCAACTGATTCCTCAGTTAGGAGATCTCTGGATTACTAGTACAGGGCATGGCAGTGTCCTATCACCATCTACTAATTGTCAACAGCTTCTGTTATATGATTATATACCTACCCCGGGTGTCATATTTCAGTTGCAGTGAGATCATCTTTTCTAGCTCTATAGCATATTAATTCAAGTATTGGATATAAAAGATCTTTTGTTGATTTTTGCACTTATAATCAGCCATTTGGATTGCTGTAATTCGCTCTATAACTGTCTTCGGTTGTCATCACTATGTTGGCTACAATCTGTAAAACTGTAGCCATAAAGCTTGTCTTAAACATAGATATGACACAACTCCACTTCTAGCTTCTCAATGTTGGCTACCTGTGTCCTTTGTAGACTAAAATTCAAAATCTTTTGACTCGTAGAGCTTTATAAACTAACAATCCGCTCTATTTATTAAAATATCTGGCTTCATATCGTCCTTTCCATTCTCTCCAATCATAAAATGAAAATCTCCTTACTTTATCACCATCTACAATCATTTATCTTAAGATTATTTTGACTACTTTTACGCTCTTAGCTCCATCCCTATAGAAATCCTTGCCTTCTTTCCTTCAGACTGAGAGCTCCTACCAGAAATTTAAGTTGGGTTTTAAATCTTTATTTCTTGCTCAGGCCTTTCCTGGCCTTACTAGGATTTCCTGGCAACTGGCTAGGATTCAGCTAGTTAAGGCACTTTGATCTATTGCAGGATTGTTGGTCAGGATGACTTTGCTCTATGGTGTCAGTTGCTAGTGTTTGTATGCTTGGCTCTCTCATGGCCTTAGTTCTCTGTTGTGTCATTTTGTATGTTAGTCTCTGGTAATTACCAGTTAAGTGTTAAGAATATTTTATGTATTTGTAAACTGCTTTGTTACAATTATATGACTGATGGTATATCCAATTTTAATAAACTAAAATAAACTTCCCACCACTGAAATGAACAAATCATCCAGTTGTTTATGCGTATGTGGTATGACAATGGCTGGAAATTTCAGCATCCGAGCTGATGCACATTGAGGAGTGTTATGAGGCATCACACATACTGCAGCTTCAATTTGGCCACTACCATAAAGCAGCATGCTAAAGAGATCATTCTGCTTGTGAGATCCTTGATCATGTTTATTACGTTTTTTTTTCTCTTTGATAGGGAGAGAATGCTTTCCTTTTCCAGAGTGTCTAACAGGGCTCCAAGGAATTAGAGACTCTGGTAAGGATTTTAAGTTACATTTGAATAGAATAAGCAAAAAAAAATCTGAGAAGTGGTTAGCATCTTCTGGAGAAGAGCCCTTCTCTAATCAGTGGTCTGGATACAGAAATATGAGATAGCAACTACCAACATTCTGTGAAAACTCTGTACTGTTGAAAGTGTGAATGAAAGCATTTAGTACCAGCTGTGACTCCTGTTTTGGGTCCTCCGGGTCTACAACTGGCCCATATCCTCCCAATATTTTTGGAATAAATAAATGCTTGGGGTAGAAACACTTATGGTCTTCTAGGACGTGCTCTACTGCACTTTCCTAAATTCTTCTTATAGTAGACCAGATTGGAAAAGTTCCAGTTTGAAGGTTTTATATGAGTCCATCTGTTATTAATTACCAAAACTTACAGAAACATTGGATTCCGCATTCTCTTTGGAAACACTGTTTAAGTGCCTCATTTTCAAAAACATGAGAAAAAGTTTTAGACTTCCTTCTATCCCTTTGCCAAGGTCTTTGAGGTAGGTTGTGCTACTGCCATCTGTTACGGGATGGTAGCTTCTCTGGTAATAAAATTGTTTTCCATAGAAAAAATGTTGCTTTCTGGTAGAAGACTGTGCCACTGTGGCCAATGAGAGTGTATGAAGCATGGAGCAGTGTCTATAATTAAGATGACAATTTTTTTGATTTATTTCCACATTGTTGCCCATGCATGGCATGCTGCCAACCAGCATGTGACTTCCTCGAGACGAGATGCCCTAAACCTTACCAGACTTCTTGCCCCTACAGTCACTGAGGAAATCTTCACAGAAGTACTAATCATTTCATACATTAGATCCGATCCTCTCAAAATTCCTCCAGATTAGTGAGTCAGTCTGAAAATTTGATTTCACTCTGAGGAAGAAGTTCTGAAAAAGGTTTCTGCTTTTCAAGACATTCATATTTATGCTGCATCATGTAAAGTTGGTGTCCTACAATTTTTGAATTTAGCTTGTAATCCTGAAGTTTCTTTTCCCAAGTGAGATCTAATGCCTAATTGTCTGTGAATCTTTTCTGGAGAGTAGTTAAGTGTTCCTTTGAATGCTTCATCTTCAAGAGAGAATCTACCACCACTGAATGATGAGGTGGTTAAACATTAAATCCTGGACTAGGCTGGATCCTGTTTTTAAAACTCAGCTTCCTTGCCACTGATGCACAAGAAATGACGTTCTACTATATCAGAGTCTACAGCAGCATGTGCATCTTTACAGTCACAACTTGCTTTGGCATATCAATGAATTGCAATTAACTGAATACATCTAGCCTGCTTTATTCTCTCAAAGTGGAAAAGGCATTACTTTTAACATCTTTTATACCAATTGGGGATAAGTTAAAATTCTTAGGCAGAGAGATACTCCAAAATATTGCAGCTGACAGATTCTTCTATGGGTTAGAGTTTTGCACATATCATGACAGGAATGAACCTCACTCTTAAGCCAGGGTATGATGGATATGACCTCTGTCTCACGCATTTACTGTTAACTCATCTCAACACTTGTGCCAAAGAGAGCCTCCATCTAGTTCAAAAAGTGTAATAAGGACAAGAAACTTATCAAGATGCGCATGAAAAATCTTTTTAACAAGGCTAGTTGTACCCAGGACAGCTGGAACAATTTTTCTATCTTTCTGCTATATTATAGTGTTCTCAGACTGCAGTTTTGATATTTTAGGATCTGCTTTCTCTCTACACCTATCAATTTTTTCATCTCACCATGATTCTTCCCAGGAGAGTTTCAAGTACTGCAAATCAGAGTAGGAAGATAGCTCTTGGTCTTTGCTAATGAAATTTTCTTGAAAGGTCTAACAGGGCTGGAGCCTCCATCTGCTTCATTTTTTCAGTTAGATCAAAAATTAACTACTCCACCTTCAACTGAAGTTTTGAAATACTCTGAGTTATGGCCTCTGGCTAGGAGACATCTTATAAAAACTGACGAGGACTAGCTCTTGAAAACCTCCAGCACTGGCCTCATCAATTCCCAACAAGTGATGGCACAAGCATGTTATGAAAGAAATTCTTCGGAAAATTTCCCCAGCTTTATTTCTGAATTTCATCTAACAGAAATGATTTTTTTAATCATTTCTGAGGAAGGACCAGGAGAGCAAGAATGGACATAGCTCTAAAGAATTAAGTGCTAAGTTAATTCAACACTGAGTGAATTACCATCAAAGGAGCTGTTTGCATGGTCAGCAATTTCTATGCTGAGCAACTTGATGCCATCTACTGTGGCATTTGTGTCAACAAGGCTATCTGCACCGTGCCCTTATGTGCCGACAGCCCATGTGATACTGCAACTATTTCTGGAGCAGAGGATCCCTCCCCCATACCTGCGGCATAGTGATCTGGCCTTTTGCGGAAGGAATGCTCTTATTTCACTTTTCTCTGACACAACTCCCTTTGCGTATTCCTCAAAGACGACTCACTCCTCGTGACTGAATATTCTCTGCCCTCCCTAAGCTACTCCTATCACCTCTTTCCTGGTCTGGACTTCAGTGCTGGAGGCACATTTAACAGAACTTCCATCTTATAGGCCTCTCATAATAAATGGAAATACCTAGTTTCCTTACTTGTCCTATTTATCTATCTTAAATAGATTGCAAGCTCCACAGAGTTGGGGGTTGGGGGGCTTGTTCCTAATAGGTATGTATGCAGTGCTGTGTGGCTTACAGTAGCACTAAAGGAATTATCAGTAGTAGTAGTAATAGCTGCTAGGGATATCATGATCTGACTCCAGACATTAGTAACAAATGGGCATTTTGCAGCCACAGAGGCATCCCCTGAAACCAAAGGCTACATACAGCATACGAGGTGTGATCAAAAAGTATCAAGACTTGTACAGTAACACAAGAAGTATAACACTGACAGTTATTGCACTCAGTCTACTTCAAAATATCTAATAAAGTTTTATATACCGCCAATGATCCCAATTAAAAATAAAGGTTGTATGTGGTTTAACAGCAAGAAGAAAAAATTAACATTTAAAAAGAAATAAAGGACATTAAACCCTATTAGATAACCAAGTTTTAAAACTTTTACGGAACTGACAAAGAATGGATACACTTCAATTGTTTAAGCAATGTTGTGCTGCCATGAAAGGGACTGTATGCAGGAAGCATGATTTAAAACAAACATCTCTACACGGGAGGAACAACAAAGTATTGGTTAATTGTAGGCATATGGATTTGCATATTGCTAACAGAAGTAATAAGGAGGAAAAATATTCTGGTACAAAATCATTAAAAAAATATATTTATAAAAGAAACTTAAAACGAATCCGGTTATAGACTTTCAACCAATGTAATTAGCGAAGTAAAGGGGTTATTGCCATACATTGTGAAACGCCAAAGATAAGATGTGCAGCCTTGTTTCGACATAATTGCAATCATCTAATCTGATATTGAGAGCAATTCCAAAATAATACATTTCCATAATCCAAATATGATAAAATAGAGTTTTGCACCACAAGTTGAAAATGTTCTTTAGAAAATAAGTCTTTCAGCCTACGTAACTGACAATCTATAAAATGTTTTTGAGACAACTGAGCTAACAAGCTTCAAAGTTAAATCCGAATCTATCAAAACTCCTAAATTTTTTTAAACTGGCTCTATCTTAAGATGTAATTGTGATAGTACACACAGTAAAGATTCCTGTAACGGTTTACTTTTAAAACATGGTCTTTGTTTTTGAGATATTAACTTATAGCTGTAATAACTTTGCCCAAACTTCCAACCATGCCAAAACATTGTTAATGGTTGAGTAGTAGTCTATAGAAGATGGAGAAAAAATGAGTAACACTGAAATGTCATCAGCATATGAATAACGTTTTAAATTCAATTGTTCAAAAGCACATCCCTGGGTTGTCATAATTAGGTTAAAAAGGATCGGTGACAATGGGGAGCCCTGCGGGACCTCACAACAGGCATACCATTCAGAAGGCCTATCTTGAGCTATCTGTACCAGATACCTTCTGTACTTTAAAAACCAAAAAAAAACCCCAATTCCGCACTGAACCAGTAATCCCTATATGCTCCAGTAGGAGCATTAACACATCATGATTTGCTAGATCAAAGGCCGAACTTAAGTCAAACTGCAGGACTGCAAGATGACTCTCCCTCAATGCTACATTTATATCGGAAACTAAAACCCCTAATAATAATTCAGTACTGTAAGCCTTTCTAAACCCAAACTGGTAAGCCCTCAAACAATCAAAGTTGTCCAAATAAGAAATTAATTCGCCACAAATGTCTCATGAACCTTAACCAGTAAAAGTATATTAACTTTAGGGCGAAATTAGTAACCTCAGCCATACTCAACTTAATATCTTCCAGAATATTTCGGTAAGTTCCCCGAGTCATAAACTCAACCGTAATGCCATAAAACCATACCCTAAAGTCTTGTGGCGCTTGCATAAGAAGATAAGTCAGGCAGTGACCTGCAGAGGAAAATTGTTTTGCATGCTTATTAAAGATTTCATTAACCTTTTCATATGATGGAATAATAAATTCAGACCAAACAGGGTCTACAGTAATTGAGTAATTTATCATTTAAAAATTCCCCAAAATGTTCTATATCAATCCACCCCTTATCAAAAGTATTACGTATGTTGTCTACCTTTTGTTGAAAATAATTCGCAAAGTGTTGCACGGATAAAATTGGATCTGGTTGTACTTTCATTTTATCCCTTAATAAAGAGGCTGTTAATTTAAACAAAGAGCATGGCTATGAAGAAGCAGCATCAATTATGTTTGCATAGTACTGTTTACGGGCTTGACGAATTGTTGCTTTATATCTTTTATACGCTATTCGCCAATTTTGTCTATCAATATTTGTATATGATTTCCTCCATTTCCTTTCCTCCATTTCTTCTTCAGGGCTAGTAGTTCCTGAGAAAACCAAGGAAGATGTTGTTTAGCTACATTTCTTACAGGTGATTTGAGCAATATCTTCCAACACTGAAACTATATTTTTTATCCAACTAGATAAACAGAAGTCATAGAGGAACTTTCTTGGAAAACTCCACTGCTTCGTATCTTCTTCCAGTAAACATCGGGAGAAGGTCTTAATCGAGCGTAAACCAATTCAAACAAAGGAAATATTTGGGCTTTAATGCTTGGTAGATGGAATATGAATTCTATAAGAAAGTGATCAGACCAAATTAATGGGGGTACATAAACATCTGAAACATCACCTTGTGATGGTGAAAAGTAATAGGCACATTGATCCAGATAGTGACTGGATACATGAGTGGACTGTAATGGAGCTATTATAAAACCTAGCGAACACAAAAAAGTACTGTATTCATAGACCTTAGTATCCTGCAGATCCTCCATATGAAGATTAATGTCTCCCAATAAAAAACAGTTTGGGTAAGCTGATACCCAAGATGCCAAAAACTGAAAATAAGAATCCTGCACATTTATCCAAATTCCAGGGAGACGATACACTAGAACAACAATATATTTCTTCTTTAAATCAATGGAGGATATCTCACAACATAATGCTTTTAAATGAGGGGAAGTAATGGTATCCAATAACCGCTAGTGATAAAACTTTTAAGTAAAATAAGTAGACCCCTTCCTACTTTCCCCTCTCTAGGCACATTAAAACCTACAGCACACATCATATACTATAGGGTCTTCATGTGAAGTGAATCCACAATTTGTAGTAGTCCCCTTCCGATAAAACACACTTCCCCCCCAGTGTCCCTGCCACTGCTGGAAACAATTTTGAAATGCCTCTTTCGTTATGCTTTGAAGCTGCTGTATTGAATTCTGCTTAATGGTTTGGAAACAAGAAAAAGTCACAAGGTGTGAGGTCAGGTGAGTATGGAGACTGACAGACCTGCTTGATTTGGTGTTTGGTCAAGAACTGCTGGACAAGATGTGATGCATGAGCAGGGGCGTTATCGTGATGAAGCAACTATTCAACATTCCTGTGCAACTCTGACCTTTTACAACAAACTGCATCTCTCAAACGAGTCAGAACTTGGACACAGTACTCCTTACTGATGGTTTGGCCTTTTGGAGCATACTCATGATGAACAATACCCTGGTAATAAAAGAAAACTGTGAGCATGACCTTGACATTGATCCTCACCTGACAGGTTTTCTTGGGTCTAGGAGAGTTTTGAGTCTTTCAATGTGAGAATTGAGCCTTAGTTTACGGACCATAACCATAAACTCATGATAAATCACCAATAATAATCTATTTGATGAAATCGGAGTCATTTTCAATACATTCAAACAATTCCCTTGCTGCAGTCTCTCTTTTTGGTCAGGGGACAGGGGTTTCGGCACAAATTTTGCAGACATACGTCTCATCCCCAAATAAACAGTAAGAATATACTGTACCAACCCAAAACTGATCAGCAAGCTCCCTGAAAGTTAACTGATGATTTGAGCGTATTGTGGCACGCACTGCTGCAACTTTTTCTTCTTTCCTGCTCATGGATGGCATTCCAGAACATTAATCACTGTCAGCACTTTGGCGGTCCACTTGGAAACATTTGTACCAGTCATCAACTCGAGCATGACTCATGCATTCATCACTATACACTTGATGTAACTTGCCATAAGTCTCTGCACAAATCTCCAAGTTTCTGGCAGAATTTAATGTAAATTCGTTATTCAATTTTTTCACTCATTGTAAATCTGACAAACTGCTTTTACATGATACCACACATCAGAGCACATAACTAGGCCACTGCATGCTTAATAGCATTGTGGTGTGACGTATTGTTATATAGCTGCACAAGTTTTGATACTTTCTGATCACACCTTGTGGTGAGCAGCCCATCTAAGAGTGTGTTTTTCCACCAAAAAAATAATGGGGAGAAAGAGAAGAAAAAGGACCAGAGAAGGGTGGAAGAATAAGCAAACTGAAGAGAAAAATCTGTTAGTGACAAAAATTGTTCGAAAGTATGAGAATCAAACTACATCCAGGCAACAGTTCAGAGTAAATAAGATTGGCAAGATTCATGAGGTAGCAGCTGCACAGGAAGCCTGCACGTGCTCAGAAAAAACAAGATTTTCCCGCGTTCTAAAAGGGTTTTTCCTGGTCTGTGCCATCAGATGACATCATTCTTATTTATCCAGCTTGTTGAAGAATGAAAGTTTCTTTATGTATGTCTGTACTAAGTACAACTGTTTATTGCATACTAAATAATAAACGATGATTCAACTTAAACATAAGACAATGGTAACAGTGTTACATATTCAGGTACTATCCTGCTGGTTTAGGCATCATTTGGGGTAGGAGGAGATTTGACAGACAACCTCAAGGTGTTAGGTTGGTACTGTACACATTCCTTTGGAGCGATCCTTAATAACAAACAATGTAATCTGTTTTAAACAATTAAACAACTTCTGCATCCTGTATATCTACATGATTTAATGCTGGGTCATAAGCTTCCTAGAACAGAAATATTTTATCAGTCGATCCATGGTAGCTATAGTTTGTCCATGGTAACTCTAATTCCATCCAAAGTCGCTTTCTCTTGCAGATATGGTTTAACATTCTCATCTTCATTTGTTCAAAACAGTATTAATGATTTCATAATGAGCAAATGATGCACACATTAGCAATCTACTCAGTCCACTGTTCAACATCATTCTTTCTGCGGTCTGAAACAATGCAACTTAATCCTTGGGGAACTGCATTAGTTCAACATTAACTTTCTCCCTTTGTTGAAATTAATCCTTAATATCACCATCTTCTTTTAAGAACATAGAAGATGGTCATAGATGGTAGCATGCTTTCTTCAGTCCGATATCTGACATCATTCTAGGTACCAGCAATGCATCAAAGTAGTTCTTTGATAGTGAATTTTTTTTTCTGAAGCTTTTGCAAAGTTCACAAGCCTATCTATACATTCTCAACAGAATCAGCAATTTATGCTTTATAGGCTGAATCAGGGCAGCATGTAAACGTGGCAAGCACAATGCATATAGCCAAAACTTTTGTATCCATGCGAGTAGAACAGTTATCCAGCAGCTACACACTCTTGAAGTTCTCAGGAAGCCTGACTTTACAGTACTGTTTTCCTGCCTCAGACACAAGATGGTTTATTTGAAAAGGTGTTTCATTCACTGGTGATTTCTTAGAATAAAAAAAAAGATTCCATGCTGGTCTCGACCAAAGGACCATCAGGTCCAGCATCCTGTCTCCAACAGTGGCCAATGCAGGTCCCGAGTACCCAGGGAAATGGGTATAATTTAACATTCTTGAAAGCACAGTTACTCACCTGTAAAGCACAGTTACTTACCTGTAACAGGTGATCTCTGGGAACAGGAATAAGTCTTCACATATGGGTACGTTGGTACCCACGGAGCCTGCATGGGAACGCTCCCCAGCTTCCCAAAAAGGAAAGCTTTTGGGAGCATCCCACAGCGCATGCACGCTGCCTTCCCGCCTTTCCTAATCATCTCTCCTCAGTTTGAGTTTAAAGCTGAGACAATAGAGAGAGAGAGAGGAAAGGAAAGACAGAAAAAGAGATACAACTCCTAGGGGAGGTGGGAGGGTTGTGAAGACTTATTCCTGCTGTTCCCAGAGATCACCTGTTACAGGTAAGTAACTGTGCTATCTTCAGGAACAAGCAGGAATGAGTCTTCACATACGGGGACTCCCTAGCTAAGATGCCTGGGAGATCCCCCAGGATATGAGACCCTGGAAGGGGTCTACTTCCTCCTATGGATCTCAGGCATCCATCCAAGGGAGGAGGGTAGGAGTTGTTTAAGAATGGAACAGGTGTTTGAGAACAGCCTGACCAAACAAGGCATCCCGGCGGGAGTCCTTGTCCAAGCAGTAATGGGCTGTGAAGGTATGAACTGAGGCCCAGGTGGCTGCTCGACAGATCTGGTCGATGGACACAGAATTTAGATGAGCCATAGAGGTGGCCATGGCCCTCACATTATGAGCTGTGACATGGCTCTCCAGAGAAAGGTTCTTACTCTGGTAGGCGAAAGAAATACACTGAGCAATCCAATTGGACAGTGTTCTCTTAGAGACTGAAAGTCCCAAATGAGAAGGATCAAAAGCAACAAAAAGCTGGGAAGACTTTCTATGTTGTTGTGTCCTTTGTAAGTAAAAAGCGAGAGCTCTTTTACAATCCAGAGTATGAAGATTCCTCTCTGCACTGGATGCATGAGGAGCTGGAAAAAAGACAGGTAAATACACCTCTTGATTAAGATGCAAAGGTGAGACTACTTTAGGCATAAAGTGTGGATTTGTCCTAAGGACTACCTTATCATGATGGAACCTTGTATAAGGTGGATTAGCCACTAATGCCTGCAATTCACTGATGCGGTGAGCTGAAGTGACTGCATTGAGGAAAACGACCTTCCAGGAAAGAAACTTCAAGGAGGTAGTGGCTAAGGGTTCAAAAGGGGGCTTCATAAGCTGACCAAGAACCAAATTTAAGTCCCATGCCACCGGAGGAGGCCTAATGGGAGGTTTAGTTAAAGTTAGGCCTCTCATGAATCTTGCAATGAGAGGATGAGAGGAAATAGGTTGTCCATTGATGGGCTTAAGGGATGCTGCAATAGCACTCAAATGGACTCTTACTGAATTCGTTTTAAGGCCTGCATTGGAAAGATGCAGGAGATAGTCTAACAGAGAATTTAAAGGTAGTGCTAGAGGGTCAAGACCCTTTTCAGCACACCAAATGGAAAACCTCTTCCATTTAAAAGCATAAGAACGCCCGGTGGAAGGTTTTCTGGAAGCATGGAGGATATCCTTCACTTGTTGAGAAAGATTCCAGTCCTGAAGGTCTAGGCCTTCAGCAACCAAGCTCTGAGGTGTAGGGACTTGGGGTTGGGGTGCCACAAAGTCCCTTCCTCCTGGGACAGGTCTGGAGCAGCTCCCAAGTCCAGGGAGGGGGCCTGGGAGAGATGTAGAAGTAGAGGGTACCACACTTGGCGTGTCCAGCGTGGAGCTATGAGGATCATAGATCCTTGATCCCTCTGGAGTTTGAACAGAGTCTTGGGAACCAAGGGAATGGGTGGAAATGCATACAGGAAGTCCTGACCCCAATGAAGGAGGAAGGCATCCTTGGCCTGAACTCCCTGACACGGAATTCTGGAACAGAACCGGGGAAGTCTGGCATTCCACGGACTTGCAAAGAGGTCTATGTCCGGGGTTCCCCATTCTTGGAAGATTCTGAGTACCTGATTCATGTGCAAGGACCATTCGTGTGGAAGCAGAACTCGACTGAGTCTGTCTTCCCAAGAGTTTTGGACTCCTGGGAGGTATACTGCCAGGAGATGGATTTGATGCTCTTTGGCGAAGGCCCACAATCTTAAAGCTTTGTTGCAAAGCGACAGAGAGCCAGTTCCTCATTGTTTGTTTATGTAAAACATGGCTACTTGATTGTCCGTATGAATGAGGACTGTCTTGTAGCTGAGGAGGGTATGAAAGACCTTGAGAGCTAGAAAAATTGCTCGAAGCTCCAAGTGGTTGATATGAAGAGAGGTCTCCTGTGGGGACCAAGTGCCTTGAGTGGAGAGGTCCTGCAGATGGGCTCCCCAACCTGTTTGGGAGGCATCTGTTGTGAGGGTTGCTTGGGGCAACAACTGTAGGAAGGGGGACCCCAGCAACAAATTTTGAGTGGACATCCACCATTGGAGAGACCAAAAGAGACGTTTGGTGGTTGCTATTTGGTCTGAGAGAGCTCCTGAAGCTTGAGTCCACTGGGTGGACAAAGTCCATTGAGCTGATCTCATGTGTAGGTGAGCATAGGGTACCACATGCACTGTGGAAGCCATGTGGCCTAGCAGTTGTAGCATCTCCTGGGCAGTTAAGTGGCTCTTTGACTGAATCTGGGAGGCTAACTGCATTAGACGTTGGCAACGGGCCTGAGGAAGGTAGGCCCTTGCAGTAGTGGTATCCAACCAGGCCCCTATGAATTCTAGGGACTGAGTAGGGGTGAGCTGAGACTTTGGGAGGTTTACAACAAGTCCCAGATACTGCAGAATGCGCCTTGTACGGTCCAGGGAAATCTGGGCCTCTGACTGAGATGGAGCTCGGATGAGCCAGTCGTCCAGGTATGGGAAGACAAATATTCCCAGAGTGCGTAGAAATGCAGCAACTATTGTCATGCATTTGGTGAACACTCTTGGAGCAGAGGCCAGACCGAAAGGAAGGACTCTGTATTGGTAATGTTTTCCCTGGAAAAGAAACCGTAGGAATCGTCTGTGAGAGGGATGGATGAGGACATGTGTGTACGCATCCTTGAGATCTAGAGAACAAAGCCAATCCTGACTTTGAAGGTATGGAAGGAGAGTGCCCAGAGAAAGCATCTTGAACTTCTCCTTACATAGAAATTTGTTCAATTCTCTGAGATCTAAGATGGGCCTGTATCCCCCTGTCTTCTTTGGAATGAGAAAATAGGGGGAGTAGAACCCTGACCCTTGATGAAGAAGAGGAACTTCTTCTATTGCCCCTTGGGCAAGAAGGGTAGCTACCTCTTGACCTAGAAGGTCGAGAAGAGATGTGGGAGAATTGAAGTGTCTCACCATGGTGTGGGGAGGAAGGTCTGAGAAATGAAGCTTGTAGCCCTCTCTTATGATGGAGAGGGTCCACTGCTCTGATGTTATTTGCTCCCATCTGGGAGCAAAATGAGCCAACCTTCCTGGAATGACGAGAGGCTCTGGCTGCTTTAGAGCCAGAAAGGCTAAGTTCTCTAGCATGAAGTCAAAAACCCTGAGGAGGTTGGGCTTGCTGAGTTGCAGCAGCCCCTGTAGGCTTAGGCCTGGCCTGTTTAGGTTGCTGACGCTTAGTAGTAAAGCGACCTGTAGAAGATTGTTGGCCAGAAGTAGAAGGAAATCTGCCCTTTTTAAAGAAAGACTTTTTAAAAGGCTTTTTCTTGGCAGGAATGGAGGTTGACTTTGAAAGTCTATCCAGAGCAGAGCTTTCTGCATCCATTTGAGTAGCTTTTATTTGCCATTCTTTGCCAAAGAGGTTTTCACCTGTACAGGGAAGATTTCCTAAGCCATCTTGAACCCAGGGTTCTAAATCAGAAGCCTGGAGCCAAGCAATCCTGCGAGCAGCTATGGCAATGCCTGAAGCTCTGCAGGCACCTTCAAAGGAGTCAAAGGCTGCCCTGTTGGAAAACTTTGAAATGTCTTGGGTATGGCTTAAGCCAAATGAGGAATTCCTCCCTTTTATCCTCTGGAAGAAAAGGGAGGAAAGTGTGCAACTTTTCTGCAACTTCTTTTAGAAACATACCCATGTAAAGACTATATGAGTTGATTCTGGCAATAAGCATACTGGCTTGGAAGATTTTCCTACCAAAAGCATCCAAGGTCCTGCATTCTCTTCCTGGAGGAGCAGAAGAGTGTCTCTTTGTACTCTTTATCCTTTTCTTAGCTGACTGCACCACAATGGAATGGTGAGGAAGCTGAGTTTTATGAAATCCAGGACAGGGAGGAACACGATACATAGTGTCCAATCTGCGAGAATAAGGAGAGAGAGTGAGAGGAGTCTCCCATAGATCAATCATGTGTTCATAAAGAATCTCATGAATTGGTAAGGTGACTGCCTCTTTAGGAGCCTTAGAATAGCCTAAAATATCCAATTTTTTTGCTCTAGGCTCTGATTCAGAGGTTACTGCAATAGAAAGTCCTTTAGCTACTTCTCTTATGAAGTCTTGAAAGGACAAGTCCTCTGGAGGAGACATTCTTCTTTTTGGAGAAGGCGGCTCTTCAGGAAGGGCTATAGACACTTCAGGAGACTCGTCTGATGTATCAGAATCATCAGAGGAATCAAAGTATCGCCTGTCAGGGTGCTCTTCCAATGCTCGATACGCGTATCGAGCAGTATCGACATCGGGCATTCTCGGTACCGGATCGGTACCGATAAGCAGCCCTGGACCAGGAACCGCAGTAGCCGGTATCCTGGTCGATGTCGATGTAGTCGGTACCGGTATCGGCGCTGGTGCCGGTACCGGAGCCGATGCCGACAACTGAGTTTGTCTCGGTACCAGCGGCGTCGCAGCTTGAATGAAGGCCGTAATAGCCTGCTGCATGGACAGAACATTCTGATCCATCGACACCATGAATGCCTGGAAATCGGTACCGGGAGATGGTGCCGGTACCCCAGAGCATTCTAACAGGTGAGTGGTCGAGGCCGTGCCATCGATGTCAACCTGTAACCCCATAGGAGGAGCTTTGGAAGCCGGAGCTTCCCGCCGGGGTTGTTTTGCTGGTGCAGGATCCTCGAGGGCAAGCCCGGAGGCATCTCGATGCTTAGAGAGAGATTTACCCTTCGAGGACCTGCTAGGTTTATGTTTGGTTACCTGAGATCCATCAGGAGAAGAAGACCTGGAAGATGTCGATGCTACCGACGCTGCATCAGCGGGAAACAGCACATGGAGCTTAGATGCTCGGTTCTGTAAACCCCGTTTAGACATTAGAGAGCAGGAGGGACAATCCGGAATGGAGTGGTCAGGACCCAAACATTTAAGGCACCATTCATGGGTATCTGTAACAGAAATGTTACCGCTACACTTAGTGCATTTCTTGAACCCGGAGGCTGGTTTTTCCATGAGGAAAATTTTCTTGTAGGCCCTGAGGCCCAAGAGGAAAAAATACACTAAGTGAAGAAAAAATATAGTTTTGGGTTTTTTTGAAAGAAAGAAAGAGAAAAAGACCAGCGGTACCGGTCCGGAGTCGGGGAAGGCAGACACGCGACCAAAGATATAAAATAAAATAAGAACTTCTTCAGCGGTGAAAGGGCTCGACCTGCTGACTCCGCGGAAAAGAAGAACTGAGGAGAGATGATTAGGAAAGGCGGGAAGGCAGCGCGCATGCGCTGTGGGATGCTCCCAAAAGCTTTCCTTTTTGGGAAGCTGGGGAGCGTTCCCGCGCAGGCTCCATCGGTACCGACGTACCCATATATGTGAAGACTCATTCCTGCTTGTTCCTGGAGATTAGGTTTTCTCTGGGGACAGCAGGAATCAGTCCTCACATATGGGATGAAGTCGGCACTGATGGAACTGGCACAGATCCAAACCCTGGCTTTCAAAGAAAACGTTTTGGGATCTACACCGCGCATGGGCAGTCACGTTCCCACCCAAAAGTGCCATCTTACCTCAGTATGACGACATAGCTCAAAAAGCATACAAGAAAACAACTCCACGGGGAGGAGGGAGGTTTGTGAGGACTGATTCCTGCTGTCCACAGAGAACATCTGTTACAAGTGAGTAACTACGCTTTCTCTAGGAACAAGCAGGAAATCAGTCTTCATATATGGGACTCTCCAGCTACATGCTACTGAAAAAAATTGTAAAAGCCACGGGTGACCCAAAAAAACAGACTGTAAGGGTAGCAGGGGCACCGTTTGGCTGGAAGTCTGACACTACAGTAGCAGCATCAAGGATGCAATCCCCACCCCGGTAGCTTGGACACCGCAAGTTGGAGGGAGGAGTTGCATCATTCCCCAAAGAGGTGACAGAGTACTGCCTGGCCGAAGGCATTGTCCCTCCGGGAGGTTTCCTCCAGACAGTAGTGTGCAGTGAAGGTGTGCACTGAAGACCAGGTGGCGGCCCAGCATATCTCCAGTAAGGGCACCAAGTGCTGGCTCGCAACCGAGGCCGCCATGACACGCACATTGTGTGCTGTTACTTGATGCTCGAGAGTGAGCCCCGCCGTTTGGAAGACGAAGGAGATGCAATCGGCCACCCAGCGTTTAAGGGTGCACTTGCTGTGAGCCCCAGTTGACGGGTCAAAAGAGACAAAGAGCTGCGTTGAGTGGCAATGGGACTGTGTCCTCTGAATGTCAAAGGACAACATCCACTTACAGTCGAGAATGTGCAGTGAGGCCTCCACTCTAGATGAACGAGGCTTAGGAAAGAATATGGCCAACATCACCTCTTGATTTAATTGGAAGGCCGAGACAACCTTTGGTAAGAATTTTGGGTGAGTCCGAAGGACATCCCTGTTCTTGTGGAAACTGGTGGAAGATGCGTGAGCCATCAGCACCTGCAGTTCGCTAATCCTTCTGGCAGAGGTGAGTGCCACCAGAAACACGATTTTCTAGGAAACAAATTTGAGATGGCAGGTGGCCAAGGGTTCAAAGGATGGGGCCATAAGCTTCCCCAAAACCACAATGAGGTCCAAGCTACCAGAGCAGACGAAATTGGGGGCTGGGAGAGAAGGAGGCCCTGCATTAATCTGCTCACCAGGGGGTGCAGTGACACCGCTTGGCCCTTCACTATGTAAAGCTGAGCCAAGATGGCACAGAGATGCACTTGAACTGTGTTGGACATAAGGACAGCCCCTGACAAATGCAGAAGATACTGCAGGATGTCTGGCATCACACGTAGGAGAAGGGGTTAAGACCTTCCTCCGCACACCAGTGCAAAATCCTGCACCACTTAAAGGCATATGCCTGTCACAGAGTCCTTATGAGAGGCCAAGAACATCCTCGACAGGCTTGGAGACCATGGTGCGCTACAGCTAGCCTCTCAGCATTTAGGCTGTCAGCACCAGTGATGGGAGATTGGAGTGCAGTAGGGTCCCATTGTCCTGTGATAGCAGGACCGGGGCACTCCCCAGTGGTAGCGGGTCTCTCCAGGACAGTTGCAGCAGTAGGGAGAACCAGGGTGCAATAAGAATCACTGGGGCTGCTTCCGCTTGGATTTTGAGGAGGCTCCGCTGCACCAGGGGCATGGGCAGGAATGTATAAAGGAAGCTTCCAGACCAGGGGAGGAGAAAGGCGTCTGTTGCCTCCCGGCCCTCGGCCAGCTTCCATGAGCAGAAACGCGGCAGCTGCACGTTGTCCTGACTGGCAAAGAGGTCCATCTCCGGGGTCCCCCAAAGCTGGAAAATCTCTCCCAGCATTGCCGGGTTCAGCCTCCACTCATGGGGCTGAAGGACACGGCTCAGTCGGTTGGCCAACACGTTGTCCTGTCCCAGTAAGTACACTGCCCTGAGTGCGATCTTTCCCCGCTGCAAAATTCCAGAGGTGTACCGCCTCCCAGCAGAGGTGGTACGACCTCATGCCATCTTGCTTATTGATGAAGTGCATCGCTACGTCATTGTCTGTCTGGACCTGAACCACCTGGCCTTCCAGATGATCCTGGAAGATGTGCAGTGCCTAACAGACTACCCTGAGTTCTAGTAGGTTGATCTGTGAGGCACTCTCCCCTCTGGTGACCATGGACCCTGCAACTGCAGATGATCGCTATGGGCCCATCAGCCCAGCTTGAATGTGTCTGTTGTGAGAGTGCGTTGCACTGGGGAAGCTTGGCCGGGGGGTGCTGCCACTAGTCGAGGGAGGCTTTCAGGGCTGGTGTTACCAGGATAGTGTCCGCCAGATGTCCGGAAGCTTGCGTCCACTGGGCGCCGAGTGTCCACTGTGCCTGCCTCATGTGGAGGCGGGCAAATGGGGTGACGTGGACGGTGGAGGCCATGTACCCCAGTAGACAGAGCATTTGCCTGGCCATCACTACTGAGTCTCCTGGGATGGCCTGGGCCAGGGCTGATAGCTGCTGAGCTCAATCAAGAGGCAGAAACACCTTCTCCTGAGTGGAATCGAGGAGGGCATTGGACTCCAGATACTGGGTGGGCCGAAGGTGGGACTATGGGAAGTTGACCACAAATCCCAGGCTCTGGAGTAGCCCAATGGTGTGCTGCATTGCATTGCGGGCTTCCCCCAGCGTGGTGGCTCGAATGAGCCAATCGTCTAAATAAGGGAAGATGAATAACCCCAGGAGGTGAAGACGAGCGGCCATGACCGCCAGGCATTTTGGGAATACTCCGGGAGCCGAGGCAAGGCTGAAGGGGAGTACCCGGTGTTGAAAATGTCGTCCATTAAGGATGAACCAGAGGTACTGACGGTGCCTTGGGTGGATCAGGATGTGGGTGTAGGCATCTTTGAGATCCAAGGAACATAGCCAATCTTCCTGCAGGAAGTAGGGCAGCAAGGTTCCAAGGGATACCATCTTGAACTTTTCCTTGACCGACCAGGAAGCGGTTTAGGTCCGGTAGATCCAGGATGGGCCGGAAGCCCCCAGTCTTCTTAGAGACAAGGAAGTAGCGGGAGTAGAACCCCCTACCCAGAAGGTGCAGGGGGACAGGCTCTACCGCTTGATCTTCGAGTAAACCATCGAGCTCCTTCAGCAGAAGCTCCCTGTGCAAGGGGTTTATCGGTGATTCCCCTGGAAAGAAGTGAGGCAGCAGCTGTTCAAAGTGGAGGAGATAACCTTCCCCGACCACCTGTAGCACCCAGGCGTCTGTGGTAATGTTGGGCCACCTGAACGAAGTAGATCAGCTGTCCTCCTGTGAACCCTGGGCCCTGTACCTCCTGGGGGAAGGAGATCATGCCCAAGGAGTCAAACACCCCCCCCCAGGTGCTGTTTGGGGGACTTTGGCTTATGGGGGCCATGCCCCTGGCCGTTGGCCTGCTGCCCCTGCAGAGGAGCGTGATAGGCCTGAAACTTGGGGTAGTTTCCTTAAGCCTTCTTGGTTTTTGGATGGAAGGACTTTTTCCCCTGAAGCCTTCTTACTGGAAAGCTCAGACACTTTCTTGAACAGCCTGGTTCTCGTCATGAATTCCTTCTTCAGCTCATCAGCCTTCTCCATCATGGGCTTGCTGAAGAGACTCTCCCCCGGTAAGGGACATTGGCTAACTTGTCCTGAACCCATTGCTCCAAGTCGGACTACTGTAAGCCAGGCAAGGCATCTGGCACTAATATCCACTGCAGCTACCAGAGCTACCGACTCAAAGTTATTGAAGGCTGCTCGAGTTTGAAACTTGGAGCATTCTCTGACTAATGACACCAGGGTCCTGAAGCGCTCCAGAGGTTCACCTACTAACCCAGCGATTTCCTTGGCCAGGTCCCCTCAGGTACAGCTGGTATGCCTGGATCTGGGCTGTGAGCATGGAGCCCTGGAAATGCTTTCTGCCAAAATCATCCATGGTGTGTACCTCCCTGCCTGGAGGCACTGAGGAGTGTCTCTTCTGGCTCTTAATGGGATGCTTAGCCGACTCCACAGCCATAGAATTATGTGGCAGCTGTGATTTCTGGAAGCCAGGGCTCCGGCCAACACGATACTGTGGATAGAGGCGACAGTTCATAATAGGCACTGTCACCAGGGTCTCCCACATCCTGAAGAGCAACTGCTCCAGGATAGAGGGCATGGGCACCATCAGTGCCTCCTGAGGGGGAGCACTGTATTGGAGGATCTCGAGATCCTTGGTACGCAGCTCATCTTTTGGCACTGCCATGAAGGCGAGTGCCTGGGAATCTCCTGGATGAGCTCCAGGAAAGCCAAGTCTTCTGGAGGCGACTGTCACTGATGGTGTGGTGGGGACGGGTTGGAGGAAATGTCTCGGTGGAGAACGGTGTCGGGAGACTCCATCCGCCTCCTATGCCGACTATGAACCAGAGGAGTTGGCTAGCGCTCCATGGTTGTCGGACTGACTCGGTGTCAAGTACTCTATTTTTGTAGAACCTGGTATAAGGTGGGTGCGCTACAAGTGCCCGCAGCTGATTCTACGTACTGAAGTAAGCACTCCCAAAAAGATGACTTTCCAGGTGAGGAACTTGAGAGGACAGGTGGCCAGCAGCTCAAAGAGTGCCGAGAGCAGCTGTCCCAGGACGACATTGAGATCCCATGCCACCAGCGGTGGTCGAAAAAGGGAATGAGAAAGCAGAAGACCCCACATAAAGCATCCTATGAGTGGATGAGCAGAAAGAGGCCGATCATCAACGCTGAGGAGATATGCTGCAAGAGCACTAAGTACACCCTGACAGAGTTAGACTTCAGTCCAGAGTTGGAGAGGCAAAGTAAGTAAGTCAGCATCGTCTCCACCGAGAAAGTAAAGGGGTTGAGGGCCCAGTCTGCACACCAGACTAAAAAATCTGCACCACTTAAAGGTATATGCTCTCCTGATGGAATCCTTGCGAGAAGCTAGGAGAATGTTCTCGACATCTATGGAAAGATGAAACTCTGCTAGAGTTACCCATTCAGCAGCCAAACCGTGAGTGATAGGGAGCGAAGACTGGGGTATAGTAGGGTGCCGTCCTCCTGCGAGAGTTGATCTGGGGCACAGCCCAGGTGAAGGGGTGGTGCACGAGACAGCTGTAACAAGCGGTTCCACGGTTGCCGGGCCACCGTGGGGCAATGAGTATTAAGGAAGTCCTGTCCGCTTGGACCTTGAAGAGGGTCTTGAGTACCAGGGGAGTTGGTAGGTAAGTGTAGAGGATGCCCTCACACCAATCCAGGAGGAAGACAACGGATGCCACCTGACTGGGACAGGGCATCCTGGAGCAAAACAGTGGTAGCTGGGCATTGTAAGGAGATGCAAAAAGATCTATGGTGGGGTTTTCCCCACATCAGAAAGATCTTGCGGATGTTGAGAGCCCACTTGTGTGGTTGCAGGACTCTGAGCTTGTCCGCCAAGGCATCTGATGCTTCACGGCGAACTTCCAAGGAAGTGTATCTGGTGAAGGCCAATGTTTTCAGCAACCAGAGGGATGCGAGAAAAAAATCCATGCACCAAAAAATAATAATAATTTAAAAAAAAAAACGTGGCGCAGAGGCACCGATGTTCCTCGGGATCATTAAAGGTGGGAAGGGTGACGTGAATCAAGTCAAGATCGTGCGGCTGGAGAACTCTGCTCAGCCTGTCAGCCCGCAGGTTGTTCTGGCCCAGTAGGTATATTGCCTGCAGGAGAATACCCTGATGGACTGCATACGAGCAGAGGACCACAGCCTCATGGAAGAGGGCACGAGACCCCGTGCCCCCATTTGTTCACATAGAAGGTTGCCACCTGGTTGTCCATCTGGACCAGCACCGGCTGGTGACGCAGGTGGTGGCAAAAAGCCAGAACAGCAAAAAGCCAGAACAGCAAAAAAACGATGGTAAAAAAATTAATTTATCTCCAGGATTCAGATGGATGTCCTCCCTTTGTCGGTTCATACAGATGATGCCAGTGGGGAGGGGGTGAGCAGTGTAGTGTTGGCCCCTGCCAGAGAGGCCCCAAGTTGCCCTCAATGGAGCCAGTACCTGGAGAAAGCATAGTTACTCACCTGTAACAGGTGTTCTCCGGGGACAGCAGGAATCAGTCCTCATATATGGGTGACATCGGCACCAGTGGAGCCCTCGTGGAAAGAGTAGTTACTCATCTGTAACAGGTGTTCTACAGGAGCAGCAGGAATCAGTCCTCACATATGGGTGTCATCGACGCCTATGAAGCCCTAGCGGAGCATTTCCCAAGCTTTCCATGAAAGCCTTTGGGAATGCAGGCACACATGCGCGGTTCCCTTCCCGCCTAAAGGTGCCATCTTACCTCAGTTAAATGACATAGCTAAGAACAGCACACAAAAATGGAAAAACAAACTATGTACAACTGCAACTCCCAGGGGAGGAGGGAGGGTTGTGAGGACTGATTCCTGCTGCTCCTGGAGAACACCTGTTACAGGTGAGTAACTACTCTTTCTCCAGGACCAAGCAGGAAGTCAGTCCTCACATATGGGTGACTCCCTAGCTCTGGGCTACCAAGGAACCCAGGCTGAACAAGAGAACTCCCTCTAGTCCCAGCATCAAAGAAAGGCTATTCACTGACAGAACCTCCACCGGTAGCCCAACAGAGGGCAGGAGTTGCCTAAACCTCAAAGAGATTCCGGAGTACTGCCTGGCCAAAAGCACTGTCCCTACGGGACTCCCTCTCCAGACAGTAATGGGCCGCAAAAGTCTGGCTCGAAGATCAAGTTGCAGCCCTGCAGATGTCTACCAATGGTACAGAGCGGAGATGAGCCACTGAGGCAGCCATTGCCCTGACACGATGGGCCGTGACCCGACCCTGCAAAGGAAGGTCAGCCGCCTTGTAAGCCCAGGTGATACAGTCAGCCACCCAGATGGACAAGGTACGCTTGGACACAGCCAACCCCAACTTATTAGGGTCAAAAGATACGAAGAGCTGAGTAGCCCTTCTACGCCCCTAACGTACGGTCAAGGTAGAAGGATAAGGCCCTCCTACAGTCCAGGGTATGCAGAACTGCTTCAGCCGGGCTTGCATGAGGCCTAGGGAAGAAAGTTGGAAGAACCACCTCCTGGTTGAGGTGGAAAGAGAAGACAACCTTAGGGAGGAACTTAGGGTGAGTCCTGAGGACTACCCTGTTGCCATAGAACCTGGTATAAGGCCTACCACAGACCAAGGCCTGAAGCTCACTCACTCGTCTAGCCGAAGTTAAGGCTACCAAGAAGAGTGTCTTCCAGGACAGGAAGCGTAGTAGACAAGTAGCCATCAGCTCAAAAGTTGGGCGAGTCAGTTGCTGCAAGACCACGTTCAACTCCCACTCAGGAGCAGGACGACGGATTGGGGGCTTGAGCAAGAGCAAGACTCTGAGAAAGCAGGACACCAAGGGATGAACCGACAGAGAATGTCCTTCTACCAGTGAGTGGTGAGCTGCTAGAGCTGAGAGGTGGACCCGAACAGAATTTGACTTAAGTCCCTGATTGGATAAGTGCAACTGGTACAGTACAGGAGACGGGATCCACTGTACGTAGCTGACACCACACAAAAAGCGTAGTTACTCACCTGTAACAGGTGTTCTCCAGGAGCAGCAGGAATCAGTCCTCACATATGGGTGACGTCGGCGCCGACGGAGCCCTCGCGGAGCAATTTTCCCCAGCTTTCAAAGAAAGCCTTTGGGAATTGCAGCGCGCATGCGCGGTCGCCTTCCCGCCCAAGGGTGCCATCTTAGCCAGTCTGATGACATAGCTAAAAGACAGCATAAAAATTTGCAAAAAAACTTAAGCAGATGATTGCAACTCCACGGGGAGGAGGGAGGGTTGTGAGGACTGATTCCTGCTGCTCCTGGAGAACACCTGTTACAGGTGAGTAACTACGCTTTCTCCAGGACCAAGCAGGAAGTCAGTCCTCACATATGGGACTCCCAAGCTTAAGGCTACCGGAGACCCTAAGCACAAAATGAGCTCCCTCTAGCTCAGCAGTACAGAAGGAAGGAATCTTCGCTGAATTGTTACCCACCGGTAGCCCCCATCCGGGATGGAGGGTAGGAGTTGCTCAAACCTCGAAGAGATTTCGGAGGACTGCCTGTCCGAAAGCACTGTCCCTGCGGGACTCCCTCTCGAGACAGTAATGGACCGCAAAAGTCTGGCTCGAAGACCAAGTAGCGGCCCAGCAGATGTCTGCCAGCGGAACAGAGCGGAGGTAAGCCACTGACGTAGCCTTCGCCCGAACACAATGAGCCGTGACTCGACTTTCTAAGGAGAGTCCGGCTGCCCCATAAGCCCAAGCGATACAGTCAGCAACCCAGATGGACAGAGTACGCTTGGAGACCGGGAGCCCCAATTTATTGGGGTCAAAAGACACAAAAAGCTGAGCAGCTTTACGGTGCTCCCGCGTACGGTCAAGGTAGAAGTTCAATGCCCTTCTACAGTCCAGGGTATGCAGGACCCTTTCAGCTCGGCTGGAGTGAGGCCTGGGAAAGAAGGTTGGAAGTACCACCTCCTGATTGATGTGAAAAGGGGAGACAACTTTTGGAAGAAATTTTGGGTGAGTCCGTAGGACTACCCTATTTTTGTAGAACCGAGTGAAAGGGGGATCAGACACGAGGGCCTGCAATTCACTTATGCGTCTAGCGGAAGTGAGGGCTATCAGGAATAAGGTTTTCCACGAAAGAAAACGCAGAGAACAGGTAGCCATCGGTTCAAAAGGCGGACAGGTGATCCGCTGTAAAACCACATTCAGATCCCAGTCAGGTGCTGGCGGGCGCAGAGGTGGTTTAAGTAGAAGGAGACCTCGAAGAAACCGTGCTACAAGAGGGTCGCTGGAAAGAGGTCTGCCGTCCACCGGCACATGGTGTGCCGAAAGAGCACTGAGGTGGACTTTGACGGAGTTGGACTTAAGTCCCAGATTAGAGAGGTAGAGCAGGTACTGCAAGATCACCGACACCGAGCAGGAGAAGGGATCCTGAGACTGCTGTACACACCAAACGGAAAAGCGACGCCATTTAAGGGCGTAGCATTTGCGGGTAGAAGGTCGCCGAGAAGCTAGGACGACCTCTTCCACCTCTGCTGGCAGGAGAAGGGGAGCAAGGACTACCCTTTCAGCCGCCAGGCCATTAGATTGAGAGATCTGAGGTTGGGGTGTAGCAGAGACCCCTGATCCTGTGTTAGGAGATCCGGTTGAAACCCCAGAGGGAACGGATCCTCTACCACTAATTGCAACAGGAGTGGAAACCACGGCTGTCTGGGCCAGCGAGGAGCCACCAGGATCATGGAAGCTTTGTCCCGGAGAACCTTGAATAGAGTTCGAGAGACTAGCGGGATGGGAGGAAAAGCATAGAGAAGGCTTTCCGACCATGAGAGTAGAAAAGCATCTGCCACTACCCGAAGGGGATGTGGCTGACGAGAGCAGAAGCGAGGAAGTTGCCGGTTGAGAGGACTGGCAAAGAGATCCATCGTGGGGAGGCCCCACTTCAGAAAAAGTTTCTGAACTACCAAGGGATCCAGACGCCACTCGTGCGGCTGGAGGAGCCTGCTGAGTTTGTCCGCCAGGCAATTCTCTTGGCCTGGGAGATAAACTGCCTTGAGAAGAATGCCGTGACTGACGGCCCAAGAGCAGAGCTTCTGAGCTTCTCGGCAGAGAAGGAAGGAGCCCGTGCCCCCCTGCTTGTTCACGTAGAACATGGCAACTTGATTGTCCGTCTGGACAAGGACGGACCTGTGAGAAGTCAGGTGGGAGAAAGCCTTGAGCGCCAGACGGATTGCTCTGAGCTCCAGGAAGTTGATCTGTTGAGCAGACTCCCACGCGGTCCAGAGACCTTGAGTACATGCCCCCTGGCAATGTGCTCCCCAACCCAGGAGGGAAGCATCGGTCGTCAGTACTTGAGCCGGCTGAGGCGACTGAAACGGCATTCCGAGCACCAGGTTCGGCCGATGAAGCCACCACTGTAGGGAAGAGGCCAGCGGCTCGGAGATGCGCACTAAGTCGGCTAGTCCGCCGGTGGCTTGTTGCCACTGCTTGCGAAGGCACCATTGAGCAGGCCGCATATTCAGGCGAGCATTGGGGGTCACGTGGACGGTGGAAGCCATATGGCCGAGTAGTCTCAGGAAGTGCCTGGCGGAGACCAGGGACTGGCTGCGAAAACGGCCGGCTAGGTCCATGAGCCGTTGAGCCCTGTCGAGAGGCAGGAAAGCTCGTGCCTGAGGAGTGTGCAGTCTGGCACCGATGAACTCGAGGTCCTGTGAGGGGAGCAAAGTGGACTTTGCGAAGTTTATGACAAAGCCCAAGTACTGCAGAAGAGTCACCGTGCAGTGTGTGGCATTGGTGACTGCCGGAGAGGACGATGCTCTGATGAGCCAGTCGTCGAGGTACGGAAAGACATAGAGGCCGTGAAGCCGGAGGTAGGCCGCCACCACCGCGAGACATTTTGTGAAGACTCGCGGTGCGGAGGATAGGCCAAAGGGCAGTACTCTGTACTGGTAATGATTTCCTGCCACCACAAACCTTAGGTATTGGCGGTGGCTTGGGTGGATGAGGATGTGCGTGTAGGCATCCTTTAGATCTAAGGAGCATAGCCAATCTCCCTGCTGGAGGTAGGGCAGAAGGATTCCAAGGGTAAGCATCTTGAACTTTTCCCGCACAAGGAACTTGTTGAGGTTGCGCAAGTCTAGGATGGGTCTGAGGCCTCCTGTCCGTTTTGGTATTAGGAAATACCTGGAATAAAAGCCTTGACCTCTCAGGTGGTGGGGCACCGGTTCCACAGCCTGTTCCTGAAGAAGACTTGCTAACTCCTGAAGGAGTAAGTCCCTGTGCAGAGGGAGTCGAGGAGGTTCCCCGGAAAATAAGAGGGAGGGACCTGATGGAAGTGGAGAAGATATCCTTCTCTCACGACTTGAAGCACCCAGGCATCTGAAGTGATGTTGGACCACCTGTGGGCGAAGTGAACCAGCCGGCCTCCGGTGCTGGGAGGAGCCAGCTGAGGGGGAGAGGCTATGCTGAGGAAGTCAAAAACCCCCACCCTGCTGAGCAGGGGCTGGTGGTGCAGGCTTGGGGGCTTGCTGCCTACGGGACCCATTACCCCGTCCCTTGGCCTGCTGGCCCTGTGGGGGAGCTGCGGAGGCCTGATATTGAGGGTAGTGTTTATAGGCAGCCGCCTTTCTCGGGTAAAAGGACTTCTTTCCCGAGCCCTTTTTTTCTGGGAAGGGGCGGAGGTCTTCCTAGAAAGCCTAGTCCTGGTGAGAGTCTCCGTCTCGATTTGTGCAGCCTTTTCAGCCATGGGCTTGCCAAAGAGGTTCTCGCCTCTGCAGGGGACATCGACCAACTTGTCCTGCACCCAGGGTTCAAGGTCAGACGACTGAAGCCAAGCCTGTCGGCGGGCACCGATGCCAGCTGCGGCTACTCGAGCCGATGCTTCAAAGCCATCATAGGCTGCTCGGGACATGAATTTGGAGCATTCCCGAATACCAGTTGTCAAGGCCAGGAACCTCCGCAAAGGTTCCTCGGACAGTCCAGCGGAGAATCCGGCTATCTCTTTAGCCAGGTCTCGGAGATACATGCCCATGTATAGCTGGTAGGTCTGGACACGACAAGCCAGCATAGAGCCCTGGAAACACTTCTTACCCAAGGCCATCCAGGTTACGGGCCTCCCTGCCAGGAGGCACCGAGGAGTGCATCTTTTGGCTCTTAAGCCTATGCATGGCCGATTCCACCACCATGGAATGGTGTGGCAGCTGTGCTTTTTGGAAGCCAGGACTCTTGCGGACTCGATAGATGGAATCGATCCGCTTGCTTAATACCGGCGACGAGGCCGGACTCTCCCACATGCGGAAGAGTAGTCGTTCCAGCATGGGAGGAACCGGTACAGTAAAGTGCTCCCGGGCGGGAGAGTCGTACTGAAGGGCGTCGAGCTCTTCGGCTCGAGGCTCCTCCTCGGGATCCGCAGGGAAGGCCAAAGCCTTGGCCATATCCCTGACGAAGTCCGAGAACCGGGCATCCTACGGAGGGGACTGCTTCCGAGGTTCGGACTCAGGTGAGTCCGAGGGGACACACCGAGTCCGAAACGAATCAGGTGACTCCTCTTCAGACTCCCAGGCCGACTCCGAGGAGGAATCGGTGGGGTCGGCTCGGGCAGGCGAAGGCGTCGGCCGCCCCGACGCCGAGGGAGTCGGCGGCGACGACCTCGGTCCCGAACGGGAGGCCGAGGGTGACCTCGACCGAGGATCGACTCGAGTTCGCATGGACTCGAGGATCGGCTCGGTCTCCGGGGTCGACTTAGACGTCGACGTCCCGGCGGTCGGGGCAGTGGCGCCAGCAAGGCTAGCGATCAGTGCCTGCTGCTGGTCCATGAAGGCAGATAGTCTGCTCTCCAAGGCCGTCAACCTGAGTCCGACCTCAGGTGACCCAGCAGTCCCCGACTCGGGCCCTGACGGCGTCGGGCCCGACGTCGGACATCTCGGAGGCGAGTCCAGAAGGACTACAGGACTTACCCGAGCAGGCAACTCCGACTCCAGGCGAGGTCGCTTCGGGAGGTGCTCCTTCTCCAAAGACCCGGGACGGCTATCGGGGCTATGCGACCTGGCCCTCGCGGAGCCAGGAGCGTCCACCGACGCCGCCCTCGCGGGTTTTGCCTTCCGTCGATGGTCCCCGGAGGGAGAACCCCTGTCGGAGGAGCTTCGGCGATGGTCAGAGCTGGAGCCTCTGGATGCCGAGGCCTCCGACGAGGTCTGGGTACGGCCGGGGTCAGCGAAGATTCTATCCCGCTGGTGCCGCCGACTCCTCAACGCTTTGGAGGACATTTTGCCACAGGCTCCACAGATCAGTTCTTCATGATCCGGGCCCAGGCAGCGGAGGCAGTTATCGTGTGTGTCAGTGAGTGACATATTTCTGTCACACTGACCACACCGCTTGAAACCACTGGCAGCCATCGGGGGAAAAAGGGCCCCTGCAAGGTCAAAGGACCGGGCTGCCAGCGAAAAACCGAAAACGAAACTGACCAAAATCAGAAAAACCGAAAAATAAGAGAAGGACTTGCAACGGCGTCGCGAGTCCGGGCAGGAAAACGACCGGCGTCGAACCGAAGTGAAAAAAGAGAAAAACTCACGAAAATCAACTTTTTAGCGGGGACACGACGGGTACGTCTGTAGGGCTCCGCGGAAAAAAGAAGACTGGCTAAGATGGCACCCTTGGGCGGGAAGGCGACCGCGCATGCGCGCTGCAATTCCCAAAGGCTTTCTTTGAAAGCTGGGGAAAATTGCTCCGCGAGGGCTCCGTCGGCGCCGACGTCACCCATATGTGAGGACTGACTTCCTGCTTGGTCCTGGAGAAAACCTCTTCCATTTGAGAGCATAGGTTTTCCTAGTGGATTGTTTCCTAGAGGCTAGGACAACCTCCTCAACTTCCTGAGGTAGGCCCCAGGGAGCCAAAACTACCCTTGCAGCTTCCAGGCCATCAAATTGAGAGCTTTGATATTGGGGTGCAGAAGGGAACCCTGATCCTGGGAGAGAAGGTCGGGTTGCAACCCCAGAGGTAGTGGGGAATCCACTGCCAGTTGAAGCAGAAGTGGAAACCAAGGCTGTCTCGGCTACCTGGGAGCCATCAGCAGGACCGAGGCCTTGTCCTGAAGAATCTTGAACAGAGTTCGGGCCACCAAAGGCGTGGGAGGAAATGCATACAGGAGGCCCTGAGACCATGGTATCAGAAAAGCATCTGCTGCTACCCGCAGAGGATGCGGCTGTCTGGAGCAGAACCGTGGCAGCTGTTTGTTCAGTGGACTGGCAAACAGATTTATCAAAGGAAGACCCCATTTCAGGAATATCTTCTGAACTACCAAAGGATGTAGCTGCCACTTGTGCGGCTGCAGAATTCTGCTCAACTTGTCGGCCAGGTAGTTTTCCTGGCCTGGTAGGTACACAGCCTTGAGGAGCATGTTGTGCTTGAGGGCAAATGCCGCCATGGCCCTGACACGGTGTGCCATGACACAGCCTTCCCAGCAGGAACTCCACCTGCTCATAGGCAAGGGCGATACAGTCTGCCACCCAGCTGGACAGCGTATGCTTGGTCACTGCCTCCCCCAACCTACTGGGGTCATAGGAGACGAAAAGCTGAGTGGCTTTGCAGTGGCCCTGAGTGCGTTGGATATAAAAGGACAAAGCCCTCTTACAGTCCAAGATGTGAAGGACTGTCTCTGCCCTACTGGAGTGAGGTCTTGGAAAGAAGGTAGGAAATACCACGTCCTGGTTGAGATGGAAGAAATTTAGGGTGTGTGCGGAGCACCACCCTGTTCTTGTAGAACCTGGTATTTGGCGCCTCCGCTACTAAGGCCTGGAGCTCACTAATTCTGCAAGCAGAGGTGAGTGCAACCAGGAACGCCACCTTCCATGAGAGGTAACGTAGGTGGCAAGTAGCCAGAAGCTCAAAGGGTGGGCGAGTGAGATGCTCCAATACCACGTTAAGGTCCCATTCGGTTGCCAGAGGGCGGAACCGGGGGCTTCGATAAGAGCAGACCCCTAAGAAAGCTGGTCACCAGTGGCTGGACCGAGAAGGGCTTGCCATCCACCGGGTGGTGGTGTGCCATCAGGGCCTGAGGTGCACACAGACGGAGTTAGACTTAAGCCTGGATTGCGAGAGGTGGAGAAGGTACTATAACACTAGAGCCACCGGGCAGGAGAACAGGTTGGTCCTGTGCTTGGCACACCAGGCCGAAAACCTGGCCATTTGAGAGCATAAGCTTTCCTAGTAAAGGCCTTGAGAGAAGCCAGCAGGATTATCCTCTACCTCACCCGAGAGGTTGAAAGCGGCTAGGATCAACCTTTCAGCAGTCACACTGTCAGCAACAGGGACCCCAGGTTGTGGTGCAGAAGAGAGCTACCTTCCTGAGACAGGAGTCCCAGAGAGTTCCCCAACAGGATGGGGTCTCCACCATTAACTGGAGGAACAGCGGGAACAGAGGGGCTATCAGAATGAGCGAGTCCTTGTCGCCGAGGGTCCTGAACAAGGTTTTGGCAATCAAAAGCGTGGGAGGGAAGGCGTACATGAGGCCCTCTAACCACGAGACAGGGTGGGCCTGCTGGGAACAGAAGCGGGGCAACTGGAAGTTGTCCTGGCTGGCAAACAGGTCCATCATGGGTTTCCTCCAGATCGTGCGGCTGGAGAACTCTGCTCAGCCTGTCAGCCCGCAGGTTGTTCTGGCCCAGTAGGTATATTGCCTGCAGGAGAATACCCTGATGGACTGCATACGAGCAGAGGACCACAGCCTCATGGAAGAGGGCACGAGACCCCGTGCCCCCATTTGTTCACATAGAAGGTTGCCACCTGGTTGTCCATCTGGACCAGCACCGGCTGGTGACGCAGGTGGTGGCAAAAAGCTTGCAGGGCTAAGTATATCACCCGCAGCTCCAGGAGGTTGATCTGCAGGATGCTCTCATTTGGTGACCAGCTGTGCCCTGGGTGTGAAGTTCCTTGCAGTGGGCTTCCCAGCAGAGCAGGGAGACATCTGTAGTAAGGACCTTTAAGGGGCTCGGGGCCTGAAAAGGCATGCCCGCCTTGAGATACTGGGGAGACAGCCAACAGAACAGAGAGTACGCCAGTTGACGGGTTACGGAGACGCTGCCTCTGAGGCGTCCCGTGGCCTGAGTCCACTGGTCTCAGAAACACCACTGCACCGCCCTTATCTGGAGGCGAGGGTCTGAGGTGACATGGACCATGGAGGCCATGTGCCCGAGAAGGCGCAGGAGGAGCCGAGTGGGCACCGAGAGACAGTACTGTATGTTCCATGACAGAGTCCTGAGGCGGTCGGCTCGATCCCTGGGCAGGAAGACCTTTGATTGGAGTGTGTCCAATTTTGCCCTGATGAACTCCAGACATTGTGTCGGGAGGAGATGAGAGTTGGGGTAGTTCATGACAAAGCCCAAGTGCTGCAGAACCTGGTTGGTGCATCTCCGAAGCCGTGCCTCCCCAGCTAGGGGAAGACAAAGACCACCTGGAGGCGGAGGAAGGCAGCCATGACTACCAGGAATTTTGTGAAGACCCTTGGGGCAGAGGCCAAGCTGAAAGGGAGCACCCTGTACTGATAGTGCCCGCCCCCCACTATGAACCGCAGGTACTGCCTGTGGTTGGGATGAATGATGATCCTTCAGGTCTAAGGAGCATAGTCGATCTCCCTGATGGAGATAGGACAGCAATGTTCCAAGGGAAAGCATCTTGAACTTCTCCTGCACCGTGCATTTGTTGAGGTTGCACAGGTCGAGGATGGACCTTAGGCCCCCTGTCCTTTTTGGCATGGGAAAGTACCTGGAGAAGAACCCCTTGCTGTTGAGATGGTGGGGCACCGGTTCTACCACTTTGTCCTCGAGAAGACCTGCCAACTCCTTTAGTAGACGGTCCCGGTGGAGGGGAGACCTGAGGGGTTCTTCCAGAAAATAAGGGGGCGGTGTCTGAGTCAGGTGGAGGAGATAACCCTCCCTGCCACTCGAAGTGCCCAGGAGTCGGTGGTGATGGTCAACCACCTCTGGGCATAGTGGGTCAGATGTCCTCCTGTGGGCTGCTGACCTCCTTGGGGCAGAGAGGCTATGCTCAAGGAGTCAAAAACTCCTCCCTGGCTGTGCCAGGGTTGGTGCCTGGGGTTTTGGAGCCTTCTGCTAACGAGGGCCATGCCTATATCCCTTGGCCTGCTGACCCGGTTGGGGAGCCAGAGGCCTGAAAAGGTAGGTAGTTTCTGTAAGCAGCCCCTTTCCTCAGGTAGAAGGACTTTTAACCTGAGCCCTTATGTTGGGGAAGGGCAGTGGTCTTTTTAGAGAGCCTGGTCCTCGTCATGAACTCCTTCTCCAGCTCGGCAGCCTTGTCGGTCATGGGCTTGCCAAAAATGTTCTCTCCTTGGCACGGGACATCGACCAATCTGTCCTGAACCCACTGCAGCCAAGCTTGGTTACATGCACTGATGCCCACTGCCGACTCAAACCTGTCACAGGCTGCCCGAGACATGAACTTGGAGCACTCATGGACATCCTTGGCCAGGTTCTTGAACCGCTGCAGGGGTTCCTCGGAGAGACCAGCTGAGAACCTGGCGAGTTCCTTCGTCAGGTCTCTGATACCTGCCCATGTACAGCTTGGTAGGCCTGGATGCGGCCGATGAGCATTGAGCCCTGGTAACACTTTCTGCCGAGGGCGTCCAAGGTGCAGGCCTCCCTGCCGAGGGGCACCGAGGAGTGCATCTTCTGGCTTTTCAGGCGACGCATGGTTGACTCCACTACCATGGAGTTATGCGGCAGCTGTTATTTCTGGAAGCCCAGCTACAGCGGACTCGATACATTGAGTTGAGTCGCTTGCTCACCACCGGCACTGACACTGGTGTCTCCCACATATGGAGCATCAGCCGTTCCAGGATGGGAGGGTTGAGCACCATGAGCGATTCCCTCGGAGGAGCCTTGTACTGGAGGATTTCCAACTCATCCTCCCGAGGGTCCTCCTTCGACTCCGTAGGGAATGCCAGGGTCTTAGACATATCCTTGATGAAATCAAGGAAGCCCATATCCTCTGGCGGGGACCGCCGCTGAGGCTCCGAGACAGGAGAGTCTGAAGGGACGTCGCAGTGGCAACGGGTATCGGGGGACTCCTCATCCCCCGTCTCCCACACGGAGTAGTCTGTCAATGACTTGTAGGAGGGGTGGTCCGCAGGCCTTGGGGCTGACCCCAGCCCGCCTCCCGATGCCCTGCGGCCGGTGCCGAGCACACTTGCCAGGGATGATTGTGTCCCATCGAGCAGGGAGACCTGGCTCGGGGGGCACCCGGCTGATCGGATCCATCCAAGGATGCTGCCTTCGAGGGTTTCTTCTTCTTTCTGGGTTCCCTCGAGGAAGACCCCCTTTCTGAAAACCCACGGCAGGGTTTGGGTTTGAAATGACCCGCCCAAGGTGTTGAGGCTTCAGACGAGGCCCTGGCCTTTGAAGGCATCGTGGACTCGGGGAAAAACTTATTGTGCTGCTAGCTCACAGCTCTTGAGCCTTGATGAGCATCCTTTTGCAAAAATAGCATGCTGCCAGGTCATGGTCTGGCCCCGAGGCAGCAGTCATGTGTGTCGGTTAAGGACATAATTTTTGAGCACCAATCACATTTCTTAAAGCCATTGTGGGAAACAGTACCCCCGCAAGGTCGAAGACTCTCCGGGCTGCCAGTAGGAGAAAAAAAGGTGTGAAGACGCCAGAAATTAGAGAAAAAGAAAACTACAAAAAGAGACCCGAACTCGACACAGAGGCAGCGAGGTTGGGTGGCGGGAAGAGTACAGGTGCGATACCGGAGGTGAGTATGAAACTCAGAGAAAAAAAAATCAACATTTTCCGGGGACAAGCCAGATGAATGTCTGAAGGGTTCCGTGGAAAAAGGAGACTGAGCAAGATGGCATCCTTGGGCGGGAAGGGGACCACGCATGCATGGTAGCATCTCCCAAAGGCTTTCTTTGAAAGCTAGGGGGATGCTTCGGTGAGGGCTCTGTCGGTGCCAATACTACCTGTATGTGAGGACTGACTTCCTGCTTGTTCCCAGAGAAAGTATGTTCTCTGCGATGTGGCCATGAGACTTGCCCCTGGTCTCTCGAAATCTCAATTAGGTACATTGCACCGAATTCAGAACACTGCTGCCCGTCTTATCACTTCCTCCTCCCAGCGGGATCATGTAACACCTCTCCTCTTCCATCTACACTGGCTACCCATCTCTTTTCACACTCACTTCAAATTACTTACTCTGGTTCATAGACTCTTCATACTAGCACTCCGCAGTATCTGGCAGATCTCATCACATTCCACACCCCCAGACCCCCCCCCCCCCCGTTCATTCCACCTGAATCATCTTCATCTCCCCTCCCCCTCCCTTGCTCACCTTCAATCTACACACTCTTCTGCATTCTTTTTCATCGGCCCAGCACTCTGGAACTCACTGCCCACTTCCCTCAGATTAGAACCCCATCACTACACATTCAAACAAAACTTAAAAACCCACCTCTTCTCCTTGGCTTTTAACCTTCCCTCCCCTTTTGTCTGATCCTGTCCCCCTATGTATAGTCCTGTATGCCTCTTTTCTGACTGTCCTATCAACAACTGTAATTTCCTTTTCCCTTTCTGGCCTTGTGCCTGCCTCTGTTTGTAAATTGTGAACCGCTTTGATTGCTAAGGAAGGGCGGTATATCAAATAAATAACCATAACCATTCCTTGTCTGGGCCTGATAAGGGGGGGGGGGGGGGGTTTGAGGAGCAGCATCCGGCATCTGCTAGATGGGTCGCCTCTGTCAGCCGCATTTGGCCGTAAAAGAGATTTTCTTTTTAAAACATAAAGACACAGCTGACAACCACTGTGTGATTGGTGCATCCTCCCTCTGGTGATTGGCATTCGTTCGCTGATTCTGAGTTGCGGCAGAGGGCTCCAGGCTGGTGCAGCTGAGAAATATGCAGAGCGTGTTGATGTGAGATTGAGGAGTAATTACTGCTGTTAAATAGTGTCACCCGGTGAGGGTCCCCAGGGCTGGAGCCTGGGTAATTCACCGGGGCTACTTCAATACTAGCAAAAGTGGATGATTACAATGCCCTCTGGGAGTTGTAGTCCCAATTGCTGAATAAAGAAGGTGAGTCGTGGATGAATAGTAAGGCTTTCAAACAGGACTTTTAATTCCCCTTCCGGGTGGATTTTTAAAGCAATGGGAACAAAAGGCAAAACACCATGCTTCTGGTACAAAAATCAAAAGGAACAAACTGGAACCAAAATATGCTTATCTTCAGCTGAACTCAAAAGTAACACAAACAGTCCGTTCAAAACAGGTAAGTTTTCCTCACTGCAGTTTGCTTATACTTTAACAGCTTCTTCAACAGAAAGAAGTAATGTCATCTGACATAATTAAAGTACAGTCCATGCATGTATCTGATATTACTTCTTCATAATCATTACATTGCATTTCCTCTGGTTCCTCCTCTGAATAACATTCTTCAGGGTTATAGAAAACGTTATCTTTAGGCAAACTCTGTTCTCGGTAATTACACTTCCCTTCTTCCTGGTTAAGAGAGTGCAGTGAATAATTACCACCCTCTCTTGAGAGCTCCCTTTGTGAGTCACACAACTCCTTATACGTACAGGGCAAATCACTATATTCAAAGGCTCTTCTATTAGAAGGAATTGGCCTACCTCCCAACTGCCTTTTCTCTGAGCTCCTGCATGTGAGTGAGTTATCAGAGCACTGCTGAGACGGAGACGTTTCTCTGCCTTTCTGTCTTGGCTTTTCCTTCAGCATAAAAATCTTTTCCCAGGACAGACTTTCCCTCTTGTGCTGTACCTGGTTTTAGGAAGATAAAACTCCTCAGCTTTCCTGAGCCTGGCTTCTGTACCGTAGCTTCTCCTAGCTTTCGGGTAAGTTTCACCGGGCACGTCCTTAGCTGGGCACTGCTCTCTGCAACAGGCTGCTGTGTTTCTTCCCGTATACCTTTCAGTTCTGCTGGCTTCTGAACTCTCTCTCACTCCTGTGTCTCTGCTTCTAGAACTGGAACTTGTTCCGCTCCTCGCCCTGCCTCTTCTTCTCCTCCTCTCCTCACTAACCTCAGGTGAGCATGTTTTAACTACGCGTGTCCCTGTGCTTGGTTGGGGCTCCACCCCTTCTCAGCTGCCCTTCATTTCCTAATGAACCAGGAACCTGCTTGCTGCTCGGGCGTGTTCTCCCACAATGTGATAGTGTTTGTTTTGGTTGCCTATAGCAACTCTGCTCCATGTGCTGATCTGAGCTGTCATTTTCAGATCTGTTTTCATCTGTTCTACCTACTTCCATAGGCTCTGATGACTCTACCTCATGATAATAGTTACATAGTAACATAGTATATGACGGCAGATAAAGACCAGTATGGTCCATCTAGTCTGCCCAGCAAGGCAGCAAGAGTAGGTGCACTTGCCGCTACATGCAGGTCACCCCTGCCCATGCCTTTGTTTAGGGGTGTACCAACCGCTCCGTGTAGGTCACCCTATTTGTTTAGATATAAGAGATAGTTATGCTTATGCTCTATCGGGAGGGCATTCCAAGCATCCACCACCCTTTCAGTGAAAAAGTATTAACTGACATTGCCGTTCAGTTTACCCCCTTGCTGCTTCATGTTATGCCTTCTAGTTTTACAGCTCCCCTGTCTTTGGAAGAGGTTTGTTTGTCCATCAATACTCTAAGTAATTAAAGGTCTGAATCATATCTCCCCTGTCCCTCCTCTCCTCCAGAGTCTACATATTTAGGTTTTCAAGTCTCTTCTCATAAGGCTTCTGACGCAGGCTCCAAATTATTTTGGTCGCCTTCCTCTGAACCACTTCCAGCCTTTTATATCCTTTGTGAGATACGGTCTCCAAAACTGAACACAATATTATAAGTGAGGCCTCACCAGCAACTTGAACAGTGGCATTAGTACCTCTTCCTTTAATTCCTCTCTGTATGCAACCCAGCATTCTTCTGGCTTTTGTCACAACCTTGTCACACTGTTTCGCCACCTTGATATCGTCAAAAACAATTACTCCAAAGTCCTTCTCCTGGTCCGTGCACACCAATCTCTCGTCCCCTATAGCATACAATTCCCTTGGAGAGCAATTATGAATGTGGAGTAGGCCCAGAAAAATGAAGAAAAGTGAATAGTGATGGAGAGCCATGCAGCATGCTGGCACGGTCTGGAAAAATTGAGGTACAGAGCAGGAATGTTCAGACAGGAGAAAGCACACATGCTCCAGGCTATGGGAGAACCTGGCACCATGGCTCTATCCAGGACGTTGCCGTCACAGTGTGCCTGCATAGCCCTGCTTGTATCCAGAGAAAACCATCTTCAAAAAGGAAGCTGGGCTTGTGCAACTTGTGAATGCTGTCTTCAGAGAAAGCGTAGTTACTCAACTGTAACAGGTGATCTTCAGGAACAGCAGGAATTTAGTCTTCATATATGGGTACCGACAAAGCCCGCTCGGGAACGCTCCCTAGTGTCCAATTGGAAAGCTTTTGGGAGCACTCCACAGTGCCTGCGCAACTGCCTTCCCGCCTTCCCAAATCCCTCTCTTCAGTTGAGTTTGTAGCAGAGAAAAGAGAGCAAATGAAACCCTCTAACTCCTAGGGAGGAGGGCGGGTTGTGAAGATTAAATTCCTGCTGTTCCCGGAGATTCCTCCTAACAGTCTTCACATATGGGACTCCCTAGCTCCCAAATGAAGGGAACCCAGAACCGGTGGAGGTTCGCCTTGGAGTAGGCTCAAAGAGGTCATGGATCCCTCATGGATTTCTGGTATCGTCAAAGTCCGGGATGGCGGGTAGGAGTTGCTTCTAAGTCTGAAAGAGGTGCTAGAGTACAGCTTGACCAAATATGGCACCCCAGCGGGAGTCCTTGTCCAGACAATAATGGGCAGCGAAGGTATGAACCAAAGACCAAGTTGCTGCCTTGAAAATTTCGTCAATGGCTTCTGAGCGTAGGTTTGCCATTGAGGTTGTCATGGCATGAACGTCATGAGCGGTGACATGCCCTTCCAGGGAGAGTCCCACTTTGTCATAAGTGAATGAAATGCAGTCCGCTATCCATCTTGAAAGCATACATTTAGATACAGGAAGACCCAGGTGACTAGGGGTCAAATGAGATGAACAACTGTGAAGCTTTACGATGATCTCGGATCCTTTGGAGATAGAAAGCCAATGCATGTTTGCAAGTGCTGCTTTATGTTCCTACGCTCATCCAAATATTTCTAAATCACTTGTGTAATTGATATATAAGATATTTGTTTCTTTTTCGGGTCTCAGTCTGGTCATCGGTAAACAATTCTGGGCATTTTAAATGTATCCAGTGTTTTACCCAGTTACATCAACGACCCTTTTATTCCAAATATCTTAAAACTCATTGCTTAGCTGTTGTATTAACTTATCTGATTATGCTGAAGCTTATAATCATGCTTGAAACATTCTTATGGATTTGGCTGTTAGCTCGATCCTTTTTCTCTTGAATTCCCACCGCTGTTATCAAAAGCGCCCCCGCGTTTCACTAATATGGTTCTTCAGGGGATTCGGGATCACACTACAAATATACAAAGCAAATTATATATTAAAACCACCTGTGATTTAGTATCAAAATCTCACCTGCCTTATGTGATATTATCTAGAAACCGGCTACTTACTTGAAATCTCAAACATTATTCTTATTTACACCGATGCTGCCCACGCTTCTGATTGAGTATTGTTCTGCTTGGAGTCGGTATTAAAACCGTCCTAAAATGCCGCGCATGCGGATTAAGGGCAATGCTCTCATTTAAAGGGCTCTCTGCTGGCTCCTCCTACCTATCCACGGCTATGTCTATCTTACTTAGGCTGTGCCTATCCGCTCTTGCGGATTAAGAGCGATGCTTTCGTTTAAAAGGCTCTCTACTAGCTCCTCCTACCTATCCAAGGCTATGCCTATCTTACTTAATATACTCTTAAACCGTAAAATACCTCATAAGCATGCTCCCCATTCTATTGCTACATTAAGACCCTTCGGTTGAACTGTCCCCAATCGATAAATCCATCGTTGTTCCTGCTTTATTAAAGTTTGCTCTCATGACCTACCTTGGCTTCCCATAACTACTTGTTCTATGCACCAACATCTAAGATCTTAAAATTTGTGTTCCTGAGTTATACAATGAGATACCATAGGTGCTTCCATTTTTTTACACCGCAATCGGCTCTCATGTTCTTTCATGCGGACTTGGAACTTCCGAATTGTCTTCCCTATGTACATTAAGTCACATGGGCACCGCACCGCAAAGACTACGTGTGTAGACTCACAAGTGGTACTGCTACTAAGCCGATAAGTTATCCCCTTATGAGTGAATTGCTCTATTTCACTTGTAATATGGCAAATGCCACATTGGCCACAAGCTTTATGTCCTCCGTCTCTGTGTAACTTTTGTCGTGATCGCAATATTGTAGGACTCAGATACTCCTTTAAGTTCCTACCTCGTCGCCAAATGCACCGGATCTGGTGTCTCCGCATGCTAGGCATTGTCTTTAATACTTTACTGTGCCTCTTAATACTTCTTTGGATTGCTATGCTAATTGGAGAGTATTTAGTAATCAAATGCACAAATTCTTTGTCTTCTTTACTAGGCAATGGACGAGGATTCAGTAGCCACGTGCGGTTATAATATAAGGCCCGTTTATACGCTCTATGAACTAAGGGCGGCGGATAACCCCTCCGAACAAAAGCCTGCCGCAAACGATTAGATTGGCTCTTGAACTCGTCTATAGTGGAACAATTTCGCCTATACCTCAGGAATTGTGAGAACGGGAGTCCCTCTTTCAAACTCTGAGGATGCGCGCTGTCGTATTGTAAGAGAGTATTTGTCTGTTGGTTTAGTATATACTGTAGTGTCCCATTGATCACTGCCCTTCTTCACATACACATCTAGATAAGCTATAGCTGTACTGTCATAACCATAAGTAAACTGTATGTGTATATCGCAGGTATTTAACCACCGAAAAAACTCCTGCAAGTGCTGTTCTGTTCCCTGCCAAATTAAAAAGACATCGTCTATGTATCTATACCAAGCTACGATGTAATCACGTAGGGGATTTTGGGGCATCCATTTGTTCTCGAAATCTCCCATATATAGGTTCGCCACCGACGGGGCACATGTGGCCCCCATGGCGACGCCTGCTATTTGATGATATACTACCCCCTCGAAAATGAAATAATTTTGGTATAGGGCTATTTGTGCTATTTTGAGGAGAAATTCCATTTTCTCATCTGACAAATCTCCTCTGGCTCTTAAAGTTGCATTAACTATCTCTAATGCTTTCTCCTGCGGAATGCTTGTGTACAATGATTGCACATCTAGTGTAACTAAAAGTACTTGATCCTCCTTTGCCCACTTAGCCAACCCTTGTAAAATGCTCAAAAAGTGGGTGGTGTCACGAAGATAAGAAGGGATTTTTACTAGTAACGGTCTTAAAAAAGAGTCTAAATATGTTGACAAAGGTTCCAATATTGTACCACGTGTGGACACTATGGGGCGTCCAGGAGGGGTTTGCAAACATTTATGTATTTTAGGGACAGTGTAAAATTTAGCTATCGTGGGTGATATAACATTAAGATAACACAACTCTTTTTTGGATATCAATTTTTCTTCAAATGCTTTATTGGTCACATATTTTATCTGTTTTTGTAAATCAGAACTGGGATCATCTCGTAGTTGATTATAAGTTGTAGAATCTTGTAACTGAACTCGGGCTTCTTCTACATAGTAGTCTCGGGCAAGGACGACCACTGCTCCACCTTTATCCACTCGTCTTATTACCAAATCGCTCCGATCACGGAGCTCTTTGAGCGCTCGCCGTTCTTCATATGGCAAACGGCGATTAAAAGGGGTTGGTCTTGTTTGCAGTATGTTAGTTACATCGTTAAGAATTAAATCCCGAAAAATCCCTATTGCTGGAGGAAGGGGAGTCGGAGGTGTCCAACTTGATTTAAAAGGTAAAGGAATACGATCGATGGTATTTGTGGGGGTTTCTTGCTGTGTATTCTGATCAAAGAAATAGTCCTTCAAATGTAACTTCCGTACTAATGCCTCGAGATCTACACGAAATTGAAATTCATCAAACCCCATATTAGGGACGAAGGATAAGCCTCTTTCAAGTAAATTTATAGAGTCAGGGGATAACTGATGCCCAGATATATTCACTACCAATTCTTCTACTCCTGTTTTCTCTGTGGGCACTCTCGTGGCCGATCGGCTGATTCCGCAGTGCCTTGCGTTTTCTTTTTCTTGGTTGTACCGGATGTTCGCTCTTGTAAAAAAGGCTTCCCTACTGTCTTGCTAGAATCCGAACTTTCTTCTCCTTCTGTAGACTCTCCAAAACTTACTTTACGGGAGCCTTTTCTTGATTTTCGATCTTTGTTCATCCATGGATAGACATATCCCGTAGAATAGTCTGCTCCATCTCGTTTTAACTTCTTTTGCTTCTTGAACATCACTTCTTGTCGAACTTGTTCTATCTGTTTTTGCATTTCATTTTGACGCTGCTGGTAAATTTCCTCTGTAAGTTTGGACTTAACTAAACCTTGTTTCAAAGTAATCTCCTCTGTCAGTAATTCAATTTGTTGTTTGGAAAAGTCTATTATATGGACCATTAAGTCTAGGGAACATTTATTTAAAATTTTGTTCCATGTATCAATGAATTGAGGTCCCATTGATGTAGTATGAGGTTCTTTGTAAATTCTTAATCCCCGTGGAATTTGTTGTCTATTTATATATTCGATTGATCCAGTGATCGCTCAAATACTAGACCGAATTGGTTTTGTATTAAATACACTACAATGCATGTTTGCAGGCAAGAGTGTGCAAAGTTGCTTCTACTCGAGACACATCCGGTTTAGGAAAGAAGAATGGAAGGTAAATTAACTGGTTTAAATGGAAAGGAGACACTATCTTTGCATAAAAAGTGTGTGAGAGTCCAAAGGCTCCATGAGCCGCTTGGCTTTGGTACTAGCATCAGTGATGGATTCCAGGGAGGGCATGGGTGGAAGCGATGTTTATGTCATCTGGAGCAGCCTTGATATTGTGCCTGGAACCAGTGTCTATGTCAGTACCGGAACTGGTATTGACGGGCTGATGTCTGGAGCCAATGGCTTGATAGGTACTGAGGCTGCCAGGAGAGCTGCTAAGCTCCGCTCGATGGCCAGTATGCGCTGGTCCATTGAGGTTGCCGGTGTCTGAGTATCGGTCACGAGTGTTTGCGCTACCGTCCTAGAGCATGGCACCAGTAGGTGGATGCCAATGATACTGCATCCAAAGCGAAGTGTGTCCCAAATTTAGAGGCCTGGTTCTGTAGCCCTCTTTTAGCCATTTTTTGACAGAGGGGACAGTCTGTTGGCTGGTGTTCTGGGCAGAAGCATTTTAGACACCAGTCGTGTTTGGCAGTTGCTGATATGGTGCTGGCTCACTTGGAACATTTTTTGAAACCACTAGCTTGTTTCTCCATGCCTTCAATGGATAGGACGGCAATGGTAGGCTTAAGGCCTGAAAGGGTGTCGACACACACAGGTTTTTTTTTTTTTTTTTGGAAAATAAACCTAAGAAAAAGAAGAAAAGAATAGAATAAGGGAACCGGTGGCATCTTTGACAGTGCCGTCGTTGATGGGAAGGCAGACGCTATCCACAAAAGAGTTTTTTTCTGCAGTGAAAGGATTTGCTTCCTGCTGGCTCCACGGAAAACAAAGAACTGAAGAGAGGGAGTTGGGAAGGCAGGCAATCACTCATTAACAGGTAAATCATTTTGCTTTCTTTGAAGAGAAGCAGGTTGAGCAACACTGTAGGAATCCCTAGTTAAGGCCTGTTTTCAACAATGAAAGGGAAAGCAAGATGACAACAACCTGAAATATAATAAATCCAAGAAGAGATGGAGTAGGGCTGTACCCCCTCAAGAAGCTATGAAGAACAGGTAATACAAACTCACTAACTTGCTAAGAGGCTGTCTAAACAGTAATATAATTTAAGATGAAATTAGACTTACCTGCTAATTGTAGTTCCTTGAGTAACTCCAGTCTAGTCCCGAACATCTAGGGTTTTGCACCTCCTCCCGCAGCATTGGAGACTGAGCATGTCACTCTTTTGGTGACACCGTATATCTAGTCCAGGGTCCGCCTCCACCGCTCCAGTAATCTATTGACAAAGCAGACTCACCAGAGCAATAAGTAAGTACGCCTGTAAATATTCTTAAACTTTAAACAGCAGTAAACCTAACTTATTCAAACAATTTAAAGAGCTAACAATGCTCTGTGCTGTTAACTCCCCTTTAAAACAGTGCCTAGGCCTGCTAACTCCTTCTCCCCAGGCCTCTTTGCAAGCCTAGAGCACCATACAAAGCAGCTGCCCTAATCCCTGCTCCCCCCCCCCCCCAGCCCAACAAGCCTTCTAACCGGTCCATTTGACCCTTCTTACCGTGCTACGGGCCATGGTCTGGTACAGCTCATCTGGGGAGGGAAGCGGGACTAGACTGGAGTTACTCAAGGAACTACAATTAGCAGGTAAGTCTAATTTCATCTTCCTTATCGTCCCTCCAGTCTAGTCCCGAACATCTAGGGATGTAACAGAGCAGTAATCACTTCAACGGGAGGGCCCGGCCAGACCAGCCCGTAGCACCGCTGATCCAAAACTAGAGTCCCCCTCCGCCTGAATATCAATTCTATAATGCTTCACAAAAGTATGCAAGGACGACCATGTCGCCGCCCTGCAAATTTCCTCTGCTGGCACTAAGCTAAACTCCGCCCAGGAAGCCGCTTGAGCCCTAGTCGAATGCGCTTTTAAACCTTTCGGAACTGTCTTGTTCCTCAAAATATGAGCCGCCGCAATCACTTCTTTAATCCAACGTGCAATGGACGACTTTGACGCCGGCTCACCTTGCTTCGGACCCCCAAATAACACAAACAATCTGTCTGTCTTGCGGATCGACGACATTCTTTGCAAATATCTCTTCAGAGCTCTGCCAACATCCAACCGATGAAGCCTCCTGCTTGACGCCTCCTTGCCCGCACCCTCAAATACCGGCAAAAAGACCACCTGGTTCACATGAAACGCCGAGACTACCTTAGGCAAAAAAGAGGGCACCGTTCTCAAAACCACCTTCTTGCTATCAAAGGTCAAAAAAGGCTCTCTACATGATAAAGCCTGCAACTCCGAAACACACCTCGCCAACGATATAGCCACCAAAACCACCACCTTGAGGGTCAAATCCTTCAACGTCACCTTCGCTAATGGCTCGAACGGCTCTCTCAACAAAGCCTCCAGCAGCAAGTTAAGATCCCAGCCCGGCACTGAGGACCTGATAGGTGGCCTAATCAACGTTGCCGCCCGTAAAAACCTCTTAACATTTGGATGCGCCCCCAACACTATCCCCTACACCTTTCCCCTAAAGCAGGAAAGCGCACCAACTACACTCTCAGGGACGCCACTGCCAGCCCTTTATCAAAGCCATCCTGCAGAAAGGACTAAACTTGCGGAATGGAGGCACTCATCGCCTTCACCTGCTTCGGCACACACCACGACTCAAACAACTGCCAGACCCTGATACACGCAACCGACATAGATCTCCGTCTAGACTTCAGTAACATAGAAATCACCGCTGCCGAGTAGCCCTTGGCCTTCAACCTTGCCCTTTCAAGATCCAAGCCGTAAGCGAGAACCGATCCAACTGAGGCATACGTAACGGTCCCTGCACTAACAGGTCCCTCCTGACCGGCAATCGCCACGGTTCCACTGCCAGCATGCGCATCAGGTCAGCATACCATGGCCTCCTTGGCCAATCTGGCACGATTAGTATCACCGTACCTTTGTGCCTTTCTATTCTCTGCAGAACTCGCCCTACCAAGGCCCATGGCGGGAACACATACAAGAGCTTCTCCTCTGGCCATTCTTGTATCAGCGCATCCAGGCCTTCGGACATTCTCTCTCTGCTGTAAAATCTGTCCACCTTTGCGGATGCGAACGACACCATGAGGTCCATCACCGCATTGCCCCAGCGATTTACCAGCAGGTTGAACACCTCTTGATTGAGACTCCACTCTCTCGGATCTACTTTGACTCGACTCAAGAAATCTGCTGTCACATTCTCCACTCCTGCGACATGCGCCGTGGATAAGGCTTCCAAATTCAACTCGGCCCAGCTCAGAAGCTCCTCCTCCTCGAGGGCCACACTGCTGGTGCCGCCCTGACGGTTGATGTACGCCACCGCAGTGGAGTTGTTTGACAGCACCCGAATCGCCTTGCCTTGCAGGAGATGCTGAAAAGCCTTCAGTGTCAGAGTAACTGCCCGCAACTCCAACCTGTTCATTGACCAAGACCTCTCCAGGTCCGTCCACTGACCTTGGGCATACTGCCTCTCGAAGTCGGCCCCCCAGCCGAACAGGCTGGCGTCCGTCGTCAAAGGCCTCCATTCTGGAGACTCGAGGGGCATTCCCTTCTCTAGACAGCCCCTCACCAGCCACCACTGTAGAGATTGACGTACCTCTGGAGGACAACTCAGCTGCTGGGACAGCTGATCCGACTGAAGGGACCATCTTCTGAGAAGTGCTCTCTGCAGTGGTCTCATGTGCGCTCTGGCCCAGGGCACCAACTCTATCATAGATGCTATCGTCCCCAGTAGCTGCAAGTAATGCCACACCGATGGAGCTCGTCTCTACAAAAAGGCCTTTATCCATTGCCTCAGCTTCCGTGCCCTGAGACTGGGAAGAAACACTCTCCCGCAGGTCGTGTCGAAGCGAGCTTCCAAATACTCCAACTCCTGTGACGAGACCAACTTGCTCTTTGAGAAATTTACCACCCACCCGAGAGTCTGCAAGACCTGCACCACTTTCGCTCCTCGACTTCGCCCGAATCAACCAATCATCCAGGTATGGGTGCACCAATACCCCTTTCCTTGCACAAAACCAGCATGGTTTAAAGGTGAGGTCAGAGAGGCTGTTGTTGCCAAAAAAGCATCTTTCAGGAAATGGAAAAAAGAGCCAAATGACGAAACCTGGAAACAGCACAAGCACTGGCAAGACAAATGCAAGGCATTGATAAGGCAGGCAAAGGGAGAATTTGAGAAGAAGCTTGCTGCGGAAGCAAAAACGCAAAATAAAGACTTTTTCAAGTACATTCGTAGCAAAAAACCTGTGAGAGAGTCAGTTGGTCCATTAGATAATAGAGGGGTTAAAGGGGCACTAAGAGGCGATAAGGCGATAACAGAGAGACTGAATGAATTCTTTGCTTCGGTCTTTACTGAGGAAGATGTAGGGATGTTACCTATGACTGAAGTTGTATTTAAAGGTGGGGAAGAATTGAAGGAAATATTGATACATCGTGAAGATGTATTACAACTATTAGATAAACTGAAGAGTAGCAAATCACCTGGGACAGATGGTATACATCTAAGGGTGTTGAAAGAACTGAAATATGAGATTGCAGACTGCTATTAGTAATCTGTGAACTATCATTAAAATCATCTCTAATACCTGAAGATTGGAGGATCGCCAATGTAACACCAATTTTAAAAAGGGTTCCGGGGTGATCCGGGAAACTACAGACCGGTGAGCCTGACGTCAGTACCGGGAAAAATGGTAGAAACCATCATAAGGAATAAAATTACTCAACATGTAGATAGTCATGGCCTAATGGGAGACAGCCAACATGGCTTTAGACAAGGAAGATCTTGTCTTACTAATCTGTTATGTTTTTTTGAAGGTGCGAATAAACAGGTGGACAAAGGTGAGTCGGTTGATATAGTGTATCTGGACTTTCAAAAAGCCTTTGACAAGGTCCCTCATCAGAGACGTTTGGCAAAACCAAAGAGTCATGGGATAGGAGGCAGTGTACTATTGTGGATCAAGATAGAAAGCAGAGGGTAGGGCTAAATGGCCAATTTTCCCAATGGAGAAAGGTGAATAGTGGTGTACCCCAGGGATCTGTGCTGGGTCCACTGCTTTTTGACATATTCATAAATGACCTGGAAAGGGGAATAACGAGGTTATCAAATTTTCAGATGACACAAAACCATTTAAAGTTGTTAAAACCCAAGAGGATTGTGGAAAATTCCAAGAGGATCTTGATAAATTGGAAGACTGGGCATCAAAATGGCAGATGAAATTTAATGTGGACAAGTGCAAAGTTATGCACCTAGGGAAGAACAACCCAAACTATGGTTACACGATGCAAGGTTCCACATTAGGAACCACCACCCAGGAAAAAGATTTAGGTGTCATTGTGGATAACATGTTAAAACCCTCAGTTCAGTGTGCAGCAGCGGCCAAGAGAGCAAATATAATGCTAGGTATCATAAGGAAAGGAATGGAAAATAAAACAAAAGATATTAAAATGCCTCTATATCGTTCCATGGTGAGACCGCACCTTGAATATTGTGCGCAATTCTGGTCGCTGTATCTTAAAAAGGATATAACGTTATTAGAAAAGGTTCAGAGAAGAGCCACCAAAATGGTAAAGGGGATGGAAGGATACTCCTATGAAGAAAGGCTAAAAAGGTTAGGGCTCTTTAACCTGGAAAAGAGACGGCTGAGGGGAGATATGACAGACGTCTATAAATTAATGAACGGAGTGGAACGGGTAAACGTAGATCAATTGTTTATGTTATCAGAATATAGAAAGACTAAGGGACATGCAATGAAGCTACAGGGTAAACTATTTAAGACTAATAAAAGAAAATATTTTTTCACTCAACGTGTAATCAAACTCTGGAATTTGTTACCGGAGGATATAGTAAAGGCTATTAGTGTAGCTGGGTTTAAAAAAAAGGTTTGGACAAGTTCCTGGAGGAAAGGTCCATAAACCATTATTAAGAAGGGACCCAGGATATCAATGCTTGACCCAGTACAAGCATTGTGGAACCTGTCTCTTTTGGGGAAACTGCTAGGTACGTATGACCTAGATTGGCCACTGTTGGAAACAGGATACTGGGCTTGATGAACCTTGGTCTGATCCAGTATGGCATATCTTATGTTCACTACCACCATTAGTTTGGTGAAATTTCTGGGAGCTGTCGCCAACCCGAATGGCATTGCCTGAAACTGAAAGTGCCCCATGGGCACCGCAAACCGCAGAAACCTTTGATGCTCCAATCGAATGGGTATGTGAAGGTATGCTTCCGAAAGATCTAGCGACGTGAGAAATTCTCCTTGCCGGACCGCCACTATCACTGAATGCAGTGCTTCCATACGAAAATGCGCCACCCTGAGACATCTGTTCACCCTCTTTAGGTCCAGAATAGGTCTCAGAGTTCCCTCCTTTTTTGGGACCACGAAATATATCGAGTATCGACCGCCTCCTCGTTGACCAGCCGGAACCGGCACCACTGCCTTTAGCTCTAGCAGTCTTTTCACTGTCTTGCGAACTGCCTCCAACCTTGACTTCGTCCTGCAGAGAGATTGCACGAAGGATTCGGTCACCTGCCTTTGAAACTCGAGTGCATATCCTTTCTGAACGACCTCCAATACCTACCGATCCGAGGTAATTTGGACCCAGGCAGGGAAAAACTCTCTTAACCGCCCCCCTACGGGCACCAACCCTGCCTGGGCCCCCTTCGCTTCATTGCGATTTCTTGATATTTGGGGAAGAGGAAGTTCCAAAGCCTTTGCCTGCTCCTCTAAACCCCCGAAACTCCTGTGATCTATATTGCGACCACCCTCTTTGAAACTGAGGCAATCGCGACTGCTGAAATCTCCTAAACTCCCTCTGCTGATTCCTGGAAGGCGCTGCCGGTCGACCCTGCTTCTGCTTGTCTTCCGGCAATCTCCCTCCTTTGGATTCACCTAGGTCCTTGACCAACTTATCCAGATCCTCTCCAAAGAGAAGCTTGCTTCGAAAGGGAAGCTTACCTAACCTAGCCTTAAGAGGCCCCATCTGCCGCCCAATTGCGCAGCCAGAGGTACCTCCGTGCTGCTACCATGGACGCCATACTGTTTGAAAGTCCTTGGATAAGATCATATTGAATATATGCTAAATACGCCACCCCTGATTCCAAGGAGGCCGCTTCTTCGACTGCCTCCTCGTGTGACCCCTTGATTCCCTGGGCCCATCGAAGGCAGGCCCGTGCCACCCATGCCCCACAAATTAAAGCCTGCATGGATAGCGCGTTAACCTCAAAAACCTGCTTCAACAAGGTATCTAATCACCTATCCTGAGTATCCTTAAGAGTGGCATTACCTTCCACTGGAATCGTGGTTTTCTTTGTAACCGCCAAAACTGCGGCATCCACTTTAGGCGACAAACAGATCCTTATCTGGTTCCTGCAACGGATATAGGCGCACCATCACTCTAGAACCCTTCAGGCTCGCCTCCGGCGTGTCCCATTCCTCCTGAATCATTTCCTTGAATACCCTATGTATCGGGAATGCTCTTTGGGTCTTCCGCACTGCCTGCAACAAAGGATCCTCCAGAGTAGAATCCTCCGTCTGACCCGACACCGGCATGTTAAAGGCCTTCAGCGTCTCCGAGATTAACGCTGACAGTTCCTCCCGTAGGAACACCCGGACCACCCTTGCCTGGTCCTCCTGCTCCGGTATCTCACCTTCTTCTAGGTCCTGCTCTACCTCTGAATCATCCATAGACTCGGACTGCTCCTCTAGGCCTACCCCTGGCTCCTCCTGCCCTGGGGCCAGCCTGGGCCTCTTAAGTGGCACGCCACCCGCTCCTCCTCTTAGCGGGGCCGCCGACCTTTTTGCCCCGATCGCTCCACCAAGCACCGACTCTGGTACCACACCTCCAGACCCCCCCCGAGGGCCTGCTGTAGCAGCACCATAAAGTCTTGAGAAAAAATAGCGCCCAACCCCCCTGGAAAGGAGGGTTGCACTGAGGGGGTATCCGCAGCCGCGGACGTACCCGCCACCTGCTCCAGAGGAGGCCCCGATGGGTCTAAAACCTCAACTGACCCTGTCTTCCCCCCTCCTTCTCCAGACACCCTGTCCTCTGTCACCGTCTCCTGTACACAGCCCCTACATACTCCTGCCTCCGAAACAGAGCTCCTTCTAACCCCACACATCAAACACATGGACTTAGAAGGCATCTGGAGGCCATACAATAAAACTGGAAAACAAAAAATCTCCTGTTTTTTTTTTTGTTTTTTTTAAATATCTACAGTAGTTCCCAGCTACTGTGCACAAAATCGGGACTCCTCTGTGCTACACCAACCTGAGGACCGAAGGGAACAAACCCTCTCCCACTGTCCCAGTTTTCCCGTGCTTCAGACATGCAATCTGGGCCTGGCCTCTCCTTCACCGAGCTAAGTGCTCTCGCCGCGTGTGAGCTCCTGACTGCTGGCGCTTACCTTTCCGCCAGTTCTCAGTTGCCGCACAGACCCCCGAAGTCCGTAGAGAGAGAGCAGACGCTCCACGGCACAGCTCACCACCCGCTATAAGCCGCGGCAGAAGCCAGGCCGTCCAACCAACGTGCCCCGCGGTCCCGCCTCTAATGCCTCACACCCGATCCGGGGATCAGAGGCAGGAGGCCCCTCCAACAACTCCCTCACTCTCCCCTGCACAATTACTGCCTCAGGGAGGGGGGGGGGAAGGGGGGGCAGCCAGAGCAGCACTTCCTTACTTGCCAAAATTCACCTGATGAAAATCGCCAATTTAAAGAGGTATTACCTTTTTTTTTTTTAATACACAATTAACTTTATCCAACTAACTATCCTTAATTATTTCTCCAGTGAGCCCCGATCCTCTAGGGCTCACACCTCCTCTGCTGCATGGAGACTGAGATTACTGGTGTCACCAAAAGAGTGACATGCTCAGTCTCCAATGCTGCGGGAGGAGGTGCAAAACCCTGGATGTTCGGGACTAGACTGGAGGGACGATAAGGAACACATCTTAATCAAACTTGATGCTGTAGCCTTGCAAAATCTCCTCAGTTGGGCAACTGACATTACCCATGACCCAAACCTTATGGACCATGACATATCACTCTAAAATCAAGACTTCCTGCATATAGTAGAATGAGATGCAATCTATTACCCAATTCAAAACTGTACATTTTGTTACTGCATTCCTAGGTCTTTCAGAATCATATAAAGCCTTGTGACCATAGTTGCCTTTTTACTTTCTTAAAAGTCTTAAAGTAGCGAAGTGAGCAACATAATTGTCAACAAGGAGTGGAGCCACTGAGGAACATTCAGAACATCCAATATCTTACAGATTAAAACAGTGAGGAGAGGCCACCCTTATGTGGGGACTCTGGCACGTTCACAGTAAATGCCTTTAGGCCAGTGGTCTCCAACTCCAGTCCTGGAGGGCCACAAACCTTTCAGGTTTTCAGGATGTCCCTAATGAATATGCATGAGATATATTTGTACCACCCCCATTCTATTCAACTTTATCTTATGCATATTTATTAGGGCCATCCTGAAAACTTGACATGTTTGTGGCCCCCTCCAGGACTGGAGCTGGAGATCCCTGCTTTAGCTCTTTTGAGAAAGCTGTTGTTCTTGTCAACTATTTGGTATCAAGAGAAGTAATGCAACTCAATTGTATGCCTCTGTGAATCTGCCTCTATTCAGAGAAAACTACACAAACCAACTCAATTTATGCATTACTATTTATAACATTTTACAAAAGAAAAATTCTGAAATACTTCCAGCAATTACTAATACCTTTCCAGATTTTCACCCAAAGCATGTGGATTACTTTATTATTTTTTTTTGCATATCTTAGGCCCTTTTCACTTGGTGCCAGCCATCATTTACCTGCTGCCGTTGTTGGGTAGCTTTCTGTTTGGCACGACGCTCCAAGAACTGCTTGGCAAATTCCTTGGCTTCTGGGGTGTCTCCAAGGTATGCCCGGATATAGTCATGGACTTCATACGGTGATTCCACTTCCTTCAGGAAAGAGACAAATGTGGGAACTGCAACACGAGTGCAAGAAAATAGACTATGAGAACAAGATATGGGCATGTGTACAGGCTTGAGAGTGAGCAACAGGTTTATAAAGCAAAAGGACTGCAACATGAGGGGAAAGAAGCTAGGCAACAAAATGTGATGGTATTTCAAAATGGGCAAGTATACTAGACAGTGAAATAATGTACAAGTGAAAGCTTCAACACAATTCCATCAATTATTATAGTTTATTAAGGCAGCACTATTTCCACTGGGGTCAGGTGTTTCCAACCAAAAGAAAAGCTGAAAACCATTATACAAAAGGATCAATCATAAACTTCCAGTAAAAAACAATAAAACAAAACATATAAAGTAAAAATAATCCTGTAAAAAGGACAGCAGAAACCAATAGAGAGCTTGTATTTGGCTTGGGGAGCAGTGCAATCCTGTTAATATCTTGGCTGTTCTAAGTTCACCTCCCCTCTGTCATAGAATATTTTGAGATTATTTTTGTCAAAATGTCAACACATTTAAAAGTAGCAACAGTAAAATCTGCCTCTATAGGGGAAAGTTGTGCATTACTGAAAAAGTGAATAGAGCTCTCCCTACAGTAGTTTGCTCATTCAGTAGAAGTCAAAAGTGTACATTCCTGCACTCAAATTTTGATAACAAGGAATTGTCCTAAAATTAGTTCCAATCAGCTATATATCGGTTAAGGCTGGGTGGGGTTTGTTTGGTAATTGGATAAGTTAAACAAGTAAATATTTTCTTATTGCGAATTTCCTTTAGACCTCAGAAACAAGTGACCTCTGGAATAGGCTCCCCCCAGCTTTCTGTTGCATGCTGCCCTTCCCTAATCTGAACACGTCCAAGTAATTACAATACTCTGGAAAATAAACGGAGTTACTTACCTGTAACATGAGTTCTCCGTGGACAGCAGGATAAGTCAGCCACACTTGGTGACGTCATCCGACGGCGCCGAGACGGAAGTACTCTCCATAGCTCAGAAGGGCTTTGCCCTTCTGAGCATGAGCCATCTGGCCCCACCTCCCTGCCCGCCCCTAGCTATCCAGTACGTCACAAGCTGAGCCTTTGCCGCTAGGAGGCGGGCACTAGAATGGAGGTCGACCCCTTCCCAGGGGAGGTGGGCAGGTATGTGTGGCTGACTTATCCTGCTGTCCACGGAGAACTCATGTTACAGGTAAGTAACTCCGTTTTCTCCTAGGACAAACAGGATGAGTCAGCCACACTTGGTGACTCCCAAGCTACCATGCGCTGTGGTGGAAGGGGGAGGCCGAGGCACTATTTCAGGCTAGGCTAGAGAAGCCTACAGGCGGGCCAGCATGTAGTCTTGTGGTGCCGCGGGTTGCCCAAAGAGCATGTAGGCCTGTAGAGGCTATGCACGCCGCATGCATGTGCAGTGGCCGCGCTGAGGGGAGTGCAGTTATAGGGCACTGTAAGCCGGCCTGCAGACGCGAGGCACGCATGTGCAGAGGGTGTACCAGGTATACATGCACGGAAAACGGAGATATGGGCCCGTTGGCAGTGCGAGAACGGTGCCAATGGTGTACTGGAGCGCGAATACCTCGCAGACACGAGAGGCATCTCTTGTTATATTATTACTTATTGTAATCGTTTATTTATTTAATTTTAATTTTTTTTTTTTTTTTTTTTTTTTTTTTTTTTAAGTCCACCTCATGGATTTGTCGGGACCATTAATCACTGCTCGGTCCAGCTTTGGGAACCTATGTCTCAGGGGAGAAATGGTCAGTGTTGTACATGACCTGCATTTGTCACTGATGGGACGGATACCGAGCACAGCGATGTTGCAGGTTAAGCAATCCGGACATACCCTGCTTAAGGGTGTGTGTATGCCCTCATATCTCTGTTGGCACCAGCGGCTGCAGTCGCAAGCTGGGTGCAGAACCGGTGGCCTGCTTCCGTAGCCGATGCATTATTCTCATGTCGGACGGGGCTCCTATCGGTCTAGGCTGAAGGAGTTGCTGTAAGCTGTTTCCCTGGTGAAGGGTGTCCTGTGCAGAAGGGTCAAGGACCCCAGGTTGCAGGGCTCTTGACTGACGTAGAGTCTCTCGAGCCTGGTGCAAGATGCACCGGGGCCTGATGCAGTCTAGAGTGTGGATTCCCCTGAGGGAATGGGTATTCGAACCTGACCTTCTGCTCTTGAGTGCACTGTCTGTGTGTACTGCACCACAATGCGGCCACTGCTGACCTAGGACATTGCCACTAAGGAGATAGGGAGGATGCCGCAAGTGATGTTCCTTGTAGGAAGGAAGGAAGTGGGCGAGTTCATAATCGGTGAGCCCATCTCAGTGAGTCACTACCCGTCGGGTGGTGTTATGCCACCCACAGTCTGGTTCTGGCGGAGCCCCACCCCAGCCGGACACCGTCGGAGAGGGACGGGGAGATAGGCCATAATGAGTCAGAAGGCAATTGAGAATGTAGGACACTCGGGGAACCCCCCTAAGTCCTTGCAGAAATTTCTCTAAGACCAGGCAATTGTTTAGGCTTAACCACTGCAGTGTGACATCAGTAAGTACCCAAGTCCGCTTATTGCCTTTACACATATTGGTCTTTCGACGATCATACGTTGGGTGACCAACATATATATACATATGCCTTGAAGTCGGTGGAATCGCAAACTTGACATGCGAGGTTCATTTATGGCTGGATCGGTACTCCTTGATCCCTTCGGAGTCGGGATCATAGGTATCTGGGATGAGCCAGATAATAAGCGCAGCTGGACCTTTTCTTTCTACTTATACCGATGCTCTACCTGGAAAAGCGATGTGGAGGGAGTCTCTTAATCTCTGTGCACCGTCTGGGGTCCTGAGGCCCCAGGTCACCCTGGTTGGGATGCAGGGTCATGGATTCCGCACCACCCGAGGCCTCCATGGTGTAGGTAGGTGAGTCAAGTGGGATTCGACCCCTGGTATTGTGTGAATGCATGCAAACTCGAGTGATGCTGCAGCACTCGTGGACACAGCACTCAGGTCAGGGTTTGAGCTGTGTAGGCAGGAGTCACGGCAGGGGCTTGAACCTGTGACCTTTTGCATCTGAACACATGCACTGCACCACCGTGTTACCTGTTCTTTTTTTTTTTTTATGAAAGTAGGAGCTGGAAGATGACGTGGCCAAGCTGGCAATTCTGGATCTGATCCTGGCCATTCTAGATCTGGCCCTATTCTTGATCTGGTCCTGGGCTACCCGAGCCTCCCTTTGAGGATTGCTACGGGTCTGATGTTGGAGCTGGCCGCTCTAGCGTTGACTTGCTCTGCTGTGGCGATGCCACAGGTTGCTAGCGGGAATCAACCTCGGTGTTGTGGTTAGCAAGGTAGAGCTCTGAGCATTAGCGAAGCCCGGTAGTGCCGCATGCGAGGCCCGTAGGAGTGTTGTAAGTAGCTAATCAGCCTGCAGTGCTGCCATCTTTTCTAGATGCTGTTGGGGATTCCACAGACAGGCAGTCGGTCAGTAGCATGCCGGTCTGGAGTGATGCAAGTGGGAAAAGGACAGCGCCATATGGGACATTTTCCTTCCTCGTCCGAATTTGGACGATTCCTGGCCATGTCCTGTCCTGATGTTGAAGGAGGCAGCTGCCGAGCTGGTACCCGGATCGTGATACTATAGTTGACATGGAGGAGAAGCACCCAGCACTATCGCCATCGCTGTGACGACTGCCTTTCCTGATAGGCCGGGTCTCCCTGCCAAGCAGGGTTCATGGCAAGATTGGAGGGGAATCCTCTACCGCAGACGATTCCTCCCAGTGCCCTGCAGATGCAGGCCTTGCGTTGAGGAGGTAGCTGGCCACTCGAACGGCGTAGTGTAGCTGAGGAGATGGCTGGGCACTAACAGTGTAGCTGTAGGCCTTGATGCAGTGGAGAACTGGAGTCATATCCTCGCAGTGTGGGGAACCAGATCACACTACTGCGTAGGGGTCCTTGCGACGCGACTCGGCCCCGAGGCGTGCACAAGATGTTCTACCCTTGACCCCGATGCGCACACTAAGCTTACCCACCCGCTCACATGCGAAGGTGAGAGGTGAGGTGGTAAGCGGATCCCGGGCACTCAGGTTGCAGTACTGCGTAGCTCCAGATCGTGGAGGCAGAAGGATCACCAGAGAGATACAGAGCTTACCCACCTGATCACACACGAAGGTGAGGGGTGAGGTGGTAAGCAGCTCCCGGGCACTCGGGTCACGCAATGCGTAGGGGTCCTTGCGGCGCGACTCGGCCCCGAGGTGCGTGCAAGATGTTCTACACTCGACCCCGATGCGCGTGGCAGATGGATGCCGGTGATCCCAGATTGTGGAGGCAGAAGCACCACCAGAGAGATCCTCTGTGCCATTGCTGATTAATGGTTGCCGTGGCGCCATTGGTGTGGGCAATGGTCTCGAGACTCTGGCGACGTGATTGCAGACAGTGGAGTCGTGGGGGCAGGCGGACATGGCACGGAGCTAATTGAGCCGGCTTAATGTGACGCCCACAGATGGAGTTGCGTGGAATGCCGTGGCGCCGGACAAGGCGCAGCGTGGTTTGATGGAGCCGTCCAATCTGGTTGGAGATGCCGTCCAATCCCAGCCCGCGGCGCTGCGCTGAGTGGGCAGGCTGAAGTGACGCGCTGAGTGGGCAGGCTTGATGTGACGCCCACCAATAGAGTTGTGGACGGACTGACGTGGCGCCAGTCAAGGCGATGTGCCGGGTGCTACAAGCTTGCGATGATCAAGCTTGTGTGACAATCCAGCAGAGGGGGGGGTGCGGCTTGCGTTGCAGCACACAGACGCAGCAAGATGGCCGCCCCCATGGATCACACACGTGAGAGGAGGTCCAGGGCAGGGTCCGTCTGCCGCGAGGGCTTACATACCCGGGAGAATCCTGGCGAAGCATCTTGGGAGTCCCGTTTGATGTCTAAGGATGTTAGAGGCCCTAAGGCACACCTTGTGGAAGCCGAGCTGGTGGATTAAGCCTGCGGCTGGGGGTGGAGGCCCTTGGGCACACCCTGAGCGGCGGCAGAGCTGGAGGATGAAGCATGCGGCTGTGGGTGGAGGCCTTTAGGCACACCCTGAGCGGCGGCAGCTGGTGGCTTAAGCCTGCGGCTGGGGGTGGAGGCCCATAGGCACACCCTGAGCGGCGGCAGAGCTGGCGTGGTGTTGGAGATGTTCCGAGAAGAAGGTTCGGTGAGCAAGTAACCAGCACCAGGACATCCCAGCGAACCCCGGTCCTTGTATGCAGCTGTTATGCCGTCTGCTGAGAGCAGCTGCAGGCGAGGAGCACAGCCCCTGGACAGACCGGATCAATTTGAAAACAAGCTTGGACAGTATTAATGCAATTTTAAACTGGTCATACATACGCTGCAGGAGAGAACACCTCATAAGCTGTTGAGACTGGGAGCACATGGCCTGAAGGAATCTGAGCTCCGCTGGGACAGCTGCGAAAAAGAAGTTTTGGAAACATCAATGCAAGTAAGCTGCTAAAAACATACGAGTAGAGGGAGAATTAGAATTCTTAAGTGTAAATTTTTGGTGGAGAGTAGAAAAATCCGTCTTGCTGGCAAGGCGGAAGAACTGAAACTGGATAGCTAGGGGCAGGCAGGGAGGTGGGGCCAGATGGCTCATGCTCAGAAAGGGCAAAGCCCTTCTGAGCTATGGAGAGTACTTCCGTCTCGGCACCGTCGGATGACGTCACCAAGTATGGCTGACTCATCCTGCTTGTCCTAGGAGAATTGAAGTACCAAGTCCATTTTAATGCTTCAGTCAAAAGTTCCTTAGTGATAGTAAGATATCCTAAAAACTCAATTTTATCTACAACCACAATGTAGTACACCAAAGTACGTTCAGAAAAAGTAACTTAAGGATATGACAAATAATGAGTGGGACAATCCTAACTGTTGTAGGAGTAATGAGCAAGGAAAATTATATATAATTATATTATAATCTCCCAGAATCAATACTCATTGTGCTTAATTCAGCATCCCTACAAGATGGGTATAAATATAATTTGGACAAGTCGTCTCTCAAAGACTGCATCTGCTGGTGCTTATTATCTACTCTATATTGTTTCATGAATGTGTGGCTAGCCCCCTCTTTCCCCCCTCAAATATGGCTGGTTTACACATTTCCTTTATAAAAACACATGCTTTCTCTGCCTGAGAAGATACAGTTCTGATGGAATATACCTTGAGGAAACTGGAGTCCTAAGCTTTTATGTAAACGTGTTACACAATAAATATCTAAAAATGGAAGCATTAGAAGCTGCTAATCCTTTCTTATCAGCATTGAAAAGGATAAAAATGTTCTGACTTTTGGAAAATTGTTTTCTACAAAAACTTCCAAAGGCCCTTTAAATATCTAAAGAATGTAACCTTGTTTCTTTTGCGTTCTAAGGCTTGGGCACAAAGTAGATGAAATACAATATAAAAAGCAGAGTTAAGCTTAAGAACAAATTTGGAACACTTTACAACAAAACTTTGTATGGAAATATTTGCAAAGAAATAGCATTAAGAAAAGAGCTTTCAATTCACTTATCTTGCAGAATCTACATCCTAAAATGCTTCCTTGATAGTTAACAAGGGCTCCATAAGGGTACTCAGCACAACTGCCAAACTCTTAAAAGGTAGTGGCTATTACCTTGGGCCATAGCAGTTTTGCTATTTTACAAAATATCATTACTAGGCTGGCTCATTGACATGGGGTTCTGGAAGAAGTCCTGGTGCATGATTCCCAGCCTCAGGACATTTGTTGCAATGATCATACTAACAATGGAAAGCAGGTCTATTAAAAAAGGAAAAATCCCCAGATATCTGTAAAGCTTAGGGTTCAAGGAAAAAGGATAACTAGCAGTCCAAAAATCCCACAAAATCATTATATATGGATTAGAGAGTAGATGGCATGTCATGATTCAACTCTAATAGTAAAAAATAGCAGATCTAAATCTAGGTCAGGAAACAAAATCCAATGTTAACTAAAGTTGTTGGCATACTTACACACTTGTGTAGAAGTCTCACTTGCTCTTATCAAAGAAAGTGTAGTTATTCACCTGTTAACAGGTGATCTCTGGGAAACAGCAGGAATTTAGTCTTCACATACGGGTGATGTCCATACCGACGGAGCCTGAAAGAGTAGTTACTCACCTGTAACAGGTGTTGTCCAGGAGCAGCAGGAATCAGTCCTCACATATGGGTGACATCGATGTCGATGGAGCCCCTGTGGAGCATTTCCCCAGCTTTCCAGGAAAGCCTTTGGGAATGCAGGCACGCATGAACGGTCCCCTGCCCGCCTAAAGGTGCCATCTTGCTCAGTCAAATGACATAGCTAAAAAACAGCACACAAAATGTAAAAATAAACTATGTACAACTGCAACTCCCAGGGAGCAGGATGGTTGTGAGGACTGATTCCTGCTGCTCCTGGAGAACACCTGTTACAGGTGAGTAACTACTCTTTCTCCAGGACCAAGCAGGAAGTCAGTCCTCACATATGGGTGACTCCCTAGCTCTGGGCTACCAGGAACCCAGGCTGAACACGAGAACTCCCTCTAGTCCCAGCAGCAAAGAAAGGATTTTCACTGAAAGAACCTCCACCGGTAGCCCAACGGAGGGCTGGAGGGCAGGAGTTGCCTAAACCTCAAAGAGATTCCGGAGTACTGCCTGGCCAAAAGCACTGTCCCTACGGGACTCCCTCTCCAGACAGTAATGGGCCGCAAAAGTCTGGCTTGAAGACCAAGTTGCAGCCCTGCAAATGTCTACCAACGGTACAGAGCGGAGATGAGCCACTGAGGCAGCCATTGCCCTGACACGATGGGCCGTGACCCGACCCTGCAAAGGAAGGTCAGCCACCCTGTAAGTCCAGGTGATACAGTCAGCCACCCAGATGGAAAAGGTACACTTGGACACAGCTAACCCCAAATTATTAGGGTCAAAAGATATGAAGAGCTGAGTAGCCCTTCTATGCCCCTGCGTACGGTCAAGGTAGAAGGATAAGGCCCTCCTACAGTCCAGGGTATGCAGAACTGCTTCAGCCTGGCTTGCATGAGGCCTAGGGAAGAATGTCGGAAGAACCACCTCCTGGTTAAGGTGGAAAGAGGAGACAACCTTAGGGAGGAACTTTGGATGAGTCCTAAGGACTACCCTGTTCCTATAGAAGCGGGTGTAAGGCCTGTCACAGACCAGGGCCTGAAGCTCACTCACTCGGCCTGGCCGAGATTAGGGCTACCAAGAAGAGTGTCTTCCAGGACAGGAAGCGGAGAGGACAAGTAGCCATCGGCTCAAAAGGTGGGCGAGTCAGTTGCTGCAAGACCACATTCAACTCCCACTCAGGAGCTGGAGGACGGATTGGAGGCTTTAGTAAGAGCAAGCCTCTAAGAAACCTGGACACCAAGGGGTGAACCGACAGAGAATGTCCTTCCACCAGTGAGTGGTGAGCTGCTAGAGCTGAGAGGTGGACCCGAACAGAATTGGACTTAAGTCCCTGATTAGATAAGTGCAGCAGGTACTGAAGCACTACTGGGACAGCACAGGAGAAAGGATCTTCTGTACGTAGCTGACACCACACCGAAAACCTTTTCCATTTCAGGGCATAGGTTTTCCTAGTGGACTGCTTTCTAGAGGCTAGGACAACCTCCTCAACTTCCTGAGGTAGGCCCCAGGGAGGCAAAACTACCCTTGCAGCTTCCATGCCATCAAATTGAGAGCTCTGAGATTTGGGTGCAGAAGGGAACCCTGATCCTGAGAGAGAAGGTCGGACTGCAACCCCAGAAGCAGTGGGGGGTCCACTGCCAGCTGAAGCAGAAGTGGAAAACAAGGCTGTCTCGGCCATCTGGGAGTTATCAGCAGAACCGAGGCCTTGTCCTGAAGAATTTTGAATAGGGTTCGGGCCACCAGGGGCGTGGGAGGAAATGCATACAGGAGGCCCTGGGACTAGGAAATCAGAAAAGCATCTGCTGCTAGCCGCAGAGGATGCGGTTGCCTGGAGCAGATCCTTGGCAGCTGTTTGTTCAATGGACTGGCAAACAGATCTATGGATGGAAGTCCCCATTTCAGGAAAATCTTCTGAACCACTAAGGGATGGAGCTGCCATTCGTGGGGCTGCAGAATCCTGCTCAACCTGTCGGCCAGGTAGTTTTCCTGGCCAGGGAGATACACAGCCCTGAGGAACATGTTGTGCCTGAGAGCAAACAAGCAAAGGTCCTGTGCCTCCTGACAAAGAAGCTTGGACCCCGTGCCCCCCTGCTTGTTCACATAAAACATGGCTACTTGATTGTCTGTTTGAACTAAGACAGACTGATGAGCCAGGGATTGAGAGAAAGTCCTGAGGGCTAAACGAATAGCCCTGAGTTCCAGTAGATTGATCTGCTGCGTGGCCTCCCAGGGAGACCACAGGCCCTGGGTGCACTTGCCCAGACAATGAGCCCCCCAGCCTTGCAGGGAGGCATCTGTGGTCAACACCACTGTGAACCCAGGAATCTGAAAAGGCACCCCTTGCAAGAGATTGGGTGGGTGCAGCCACCAGCGGAGGGAGTTCAGGAATGGTCTGGACACCCTTATTCTGTCTCTGAGGCTCCCTGTGGCCTGTGTCCACTGAGTTCTGAGGCACCACTGTGCAGGCCTCATATGGAGCCGGGCATTGGGGGTCACATGTACTGTCGAAGCCATGTGGCCAAGAAGCCTCAGGCAGAGTCTGGCGGAGACCAGTGACCTGCTGAGAAACTGGTTTGCCAAGTTTATCAGTCTTTGGGCTCTGTCTTCTGGCAAGAAAGCCTTCGCCAGCAGAGAGTCCAGCCTTGCTCCTATGAACTCCAAGTTCTGGGAGGGGAGCAAAGTGGACTTTGCGACATTTATGACAAACCCCAGGTTTTGAAGAAGAGCAATAGTTCGGAGGGTGGCTTGCCTGGCCTCCTGGCACGTTTGACCCCTGATGAGCCAGTCGTCCAGATAGGGGAAGACAAAGATACCCTGATTTCTCAGGTAGGCCGCCACCACTGCCAGGCATTTGGTAAAGACCCAGGGGGCGGAGGTGAGGCCGAAAGGTAGTACTCTGTACTGATAATGGTTTCCTCCCACCATGAACCTGAGGTACTTTCTGTGGTCTGGATGAATGAGGATGTGAGTGTACGCATCCTTTAAATCTACGGAGCATAGCCAATCTCCCTGCTGGAGGTAGGGCAGAAGTGTTCCAAGAGTAAGCATCTTGAATTTTTCTTTCTCTAGGAACTTGTTGCGATTTCTGAGGTTGAGAATAGGCCGGAGGCCACCGGTTCGTTTTGGTACGAGAAAGTACCTGGAGTAGAACCCTTGACCTTGGAAGTGGGGAGGCACAGGCTCCACTGCCTTGTCTGGCAACAGACCTTGGAGCTCCTGAAGGAGAAGATCTGTGTGTAGGGGAGGCCTTGGAGGCTCCCCTGGGAAGTATGGAGGAGGCAGCTGCTGGAAGTGTAGCATATAGCCCTTGTGGACGATGCTTAACACCAAACTGTCCCCAGTGATGAGTGGCCACCTGTGGGCAAACAGGGTAAGTCGACCTCCTGTGCAGGGTTGGGAGAGCAGGGACGGAGAGGCTATGCCTAAGGAGTCAAAAACCCCCACCCTGCTGAGTGGGAGCAGGGGCCGGAGGCTTGGGGGTCCTCTGCCTACGGGGCCCATTCCCCTGCCCCTTGGCCTGCTGACCCTGTGGGGGAGCTTGGGAGGCCTGGTATTGTGGGTACTGTTTGTAGGCAGTGCCCTTCCTCGGGTAAAGCACAGTTACTTACCTGTAACAGGTGATCTCTGGGAACAGCAGGAATTAGTCCTCACATATGGGTACGTCGGAACCGACGGAGCCTGCGCGGGAAAGCTCCCCAGCTTCCCAGAAGGAAGCTTTTGGGGCCTCCCACTGCAAATGCGCGCTGCCTTCCCGCCTTCCTGACCAGCTCTCCTCAGTTCGAGTTTATAGCTGAGACAATAGAGAGAGGAAAGGAAGATAGATAGAAGATACAACTCCTAGGGGAGGTGGGTGGGTTGTGAGGACTAATTCCTGCTGTTCCCAGAGATCACCTGTTACAGGTAAGTAACTGTGCTATCTCCAGGAACAAGCAGGAATAAGTCCTCACATATGGGGACTCCCTAGCTAAGATGCCTGGGAGATCCCCTTCCAAGGGTTCGCCATCTTCGTATGGATCTCAGGCATCCATCCTGGGAAGGTGGGCAGGAGTTGTTCAAGTATGGAACAGGTGTTTGAGGACAGCCTGACCAAACAAGGCATCCCGGCGGGAGTCCTTGTCCAAACAGTAATGGGCTGTGAAGGTATGAACCGAGGCCCAGGTGGCGGCTCGACAGATCTGATCTATGGATACAGAGTGAAGATGAGCCATAGAAGTGGCCATGGCTCTCACATTGTGAGCTGTGACATGGCCTTCCAGAGAAATAGTTTTACTCTGGTAAGCAAAGGAAATACACTGAGCAATCCAATTGGAAAGTGTACGTTTGGAGACTGGAAGTCCCAAATGAGAAGGATCAAAAGCCACGAAAAGCTGGGAAGACTTTCGATGTGGCTGAGTCCTGTTGAGGTAAAAGGCAAGAGCTCTTTTACAATCTAAAGTATGAAGGTTCCTCTCTGCACTGGATGCATGAGGAGCTGGAAAAAAGACAGGTAGATATACCTCTTGATTAAGATGAAAAGGCGAGACCACTTTGGGCATAAAGTGGGGATTCGTCCTAAGGACCACCTTATCATGATGAAACCTGGTATAAGGTGGATGAGCCACTAAGGCCTGTAGTTCACTGATACGGCGAGACGAAGTGACTGCAATAAGGAAAAGGACCTTCCAGGAAAGAAATTTCAAGGAGGTAGAAACCAACGGTTCAAAAGGTGGCTTCATAAGCTGACCCAGAACTAGGTTCAAGTCCCATGCTACCGGAGGAGGTCGGATGGGAGGCTTAGTTAGAGTCAGGCCTCTCATGAACCTTGCAACAAGCGGATGAGAGGAGACAGGTTGTCCATTTATAGGTTTTAAGGATGCTGCAATAGCACTCAAATGGACTCTTACTGAATTCGTCTTAAGGCCTGCATTAGAAAGATGCAGGAGATAGTCTAGTAGAGAATTCAAAGGAAGTGCTAGAGGGTCAAGACCCTGTTGAGCACACCAAATGGAAAAGCGTTTCCATTTGAAAGCATAGGAACGCCTCGTGGAGGGTTTCCTAGAGGCATGAAGGATATCTTTCACTGGTTGAGAAAGATTGAAGTCATGAAGGCTTAGGCCTTCAGTAACCAAGCTCTGATGTGTAGGGACTTGGGGTTTGATTGCCACAAAGTCCCTTCCTCCTGAGAGAGAAGGTCTGGCGCAGCTCCCAGGTCCAGGGAGGGTCCCTGGGAGAGATGCAGAAGTAGAGGGAACCACACTTGGCGTGGCCAGCGTGGAGCTATGAGGATCATCGATCCGTGATCCCTCTGGAGTTTGAACAGAGTCTTGGGAATCAAAGGAATGGGTGGAAAGGCATATAGGAATTCCTGACCCCAATGTAGGAGAAAGGCGTCGTTGGCCTGAGCTCCCTGACACGGAGTCCTGGAACAGAACCGGGGAAGTTTGGCATTCCACGGACTTGCAAAGAGGTCTATGTCCGGGGTTCCCCATTCCTGAAAGATTCTGCTTATCTGGTCCATATGTAGGGACCATTCGTGTGGAAGCAGAACTCGACTGAGTCTGTCTGCCCAAGAGTTTTGAACCCCTGGAAGATACACTGCCAGAAGATGAATTTGATGCTCTCTGGCGAAGGCCCATAATCTGAGAGCTTCGTTGCAAAGCGACAGAGAGCCTGTCCCTCCTTGTTTGTTTATGTAGAACATGGCCACCTGATTGTATGGACTAGGACGGTCAGGTTGACTAGGAGGGTATGGAAGACTTTGAGGGCAAAGTAGATTGCTCGCAGTTCCAGGAGGTTGATGTGAAGGGTGGTCTCTTGTGGAGACCAAGCACCCTGAGTGGAGAGGTGTTGAAGATGGGCTCCCCACCCTGTTTGGGAGGCATCTGTTGTGAGGGTTGTTTGGGGCAACAAAGGTTGGAATGGGGCCCCCAACAACAGATTCTCGGTGGACATTCACCATTGGAGGGACCAAAACAGATGCTTTGAGGTGAGTATTTGGTCGGAGAGCGCTCCTGATGTCTGAGTCCACTGGGTGGCCAAGGTCCCTTGAGCTGCTCTCATATGAAGACGAGCGTAGGGCACCACGTGTACTGTGGAGGCCATGTGGCCCAGAAGTCGCAGCATTTCTCTGGCTGTCAAGTGACTGCTGGACTGAGCTTGGGAGGCCAAGCACACCAGACGTTGGCCCCGGACTTGAGGTAGGTAGGCCCTTGCAGTGGTGGTGTCCAACTGGGCCCCTATGAATTCCAGAGACTGAGTAGGGGTAAGTTGAGACTTGGGAAGGTTTATCACCAGTCCCAGATACTGCAGAATGTGCCTTGTGCGGTCCAGGGAAATCTGGGCCTCTGACTGAGATGGAGCTCGGATGAGCCAGTCGTCCAGATATGGGAATACAAAAATTCCCAGACCTCTTAGAAATGCGGCAACACCTGCCATGCATTTGGTGAACACTCTTGGAGCAGAGGCTAGACCGAAGGGAAGTACTCTGTACTGGAAATGTTTTCCCTGAAACAGAAATCTTAGATATTTTCTGTGGGATGGGTGGATGAGTATATGTGTGTACGCATCCTTGAGATCTAGAGAACAAAGCCAATCCTGACTCTGAAGGTATGGAAGGAGAATGCCTAGAGAAAGCATTTTGAATTTCTCCTTGTACAGAAATTTGTTCAATTCTCTCAGATCTAGGATAGGTCTGAATCCCCCTGTCTTCTTTGTTATGAGAAAATAAGGGGAGTAGAATCCTGTCCCTTGTTGAAGAAGAGGAACCTCTTCTATTGCCCCTTGGGCAAGGAGAGAAGAGACTTCCTGATCCAACAGGCCCAGGAGAGATGGGGGAGAATTGAAGTGCCTCACCATGGTATATGGAGGAAGGTTGGAAAAATGAAGTTTGTAGCCCTCTCTGATGATAGAGAGGGTCCAGTGCTCTGATGTAATTTGCCCCCATCTGGGAGCAAAGTGAGCTAACCTTCCGGGAATGGTGAGGGGCTCTGGTTGTTCTAGAGCCAGAAAGGTTAAGTTCTCTAGGGGCAAGTCAAAACCCCTGAGGGGGTTGAGCCTGCTGAGGAGTGGCAGATGCTGCAGGCTTTGACCTTGCCTGTTTAGGTTGCTGACGTTTAGCAGCAAAGCGAGGCTGAGAAGAATGTTGGCTAGTATTTGTGGAAAATCTGGCCTTCTTGTAGTAAGGCCTCTTGAAAGACTTTTTCTTGGCAGGAGTAGAGTTAGACTTAGAAGGTCTATCTAATGTAGCATTTTCTGCGTCCATTTGAGTGGCTTTAATTTGCCAGTCCTTACCAAATAAGTTCTCACCTGTACAGGGCAGATTCTGTAAGCCATCAAGGACCCAGGGTTCTAGGTCAGAGGCCTGGAGCCAAGCAAGTCGTCGGGCTGCAATAGCAATGCCCGAAGCTCTACCGGCACCCTCAAAGGAATCAAAAGCTGCTCTGTTGGAGAACTTAGAAACATCTAGAAGCTGTTTCACCAGAGAAATGAACTCCTCCTTTCTATCCTCAGGGATAAAGGAGGCAAAATGCCGTACCTTTAGGGCAAGTTCCCTGAGAAACATGCCCATATACAGACTGTAAGAATTAATCCTGGCTATAAGCATACTAGCCTGGAAAAGTTTTCCTGCCAAAAGAGTCTAGGGTCTTACATTCTCGCCCTGGAGGGGTAGAAGAGTGCCTTTTGGTGCTCTTAATCTTTTTCAGCGCAGACTTCACCACAATGGAATGGTGAGGCAGCTGAGTCTTTTGAAACCCAGGAGGAGGGAGGGACTCGGTACATGGTGTCCAACCTACGAGAGTAAGGAGACAACGTTAGAGGAGCCTCCCATAAGTCCATCAAGTGTTCTTGAAGGATTTCATGGATAGGCAGGGTGACTGCCTCTTTAGGAACCTTAGGGTATCCTAAAATATCCAATTTCTTTGAGCTAGGTTCTTTTTCAGAGGATGTGGTAATAGAAAGTCCTTTAGCTAGCTCTATAATGAAGTCTTGAAAGGACAAATCCTCTGGTGGAGACATTCTCCTCTTTGGGGAAGAAGGGTCTTCATGAAGAACTAGAGATGGCTCATCAGAGTCCTCAGAGGAGTCAAAATCCTCAGAAGAATCAGAGTATTCTCTATTTGCTTCCAACGCACGATACGCATACCGATCGGTATCGACATCGGGCGTACCGGGTATGGGATCGGTATCGGGTGAAAACCCGGATCCGGCATGCGGAACCGATCTGCGTTTGGAAGTCGATGGTCTCGGTTCCGGTATGGGAGACGATACCGGAACCGGACCCGGTACCGCTGAACGCGGTACCGAGGGCGACGCAGCTGTAATAAAAGCCAGCATGGCCTGCTGCATGGTTTGAACAGTATTGCTCAGAGACGCCACTGCTGCCTGGATGTCGGTACCGGTATGGGCCGGTACCCCAGAGCAGTCTAACAGGTGATCAGTCGAGGCCGTGCCATCGATGTCAACCTGTAACCCCATAGATGGTGCTTTGGAAGCCAGAGCTTCCCGCCGGGGTTGTTTGGCTGGGGCAGGATCCTCAGATTCAAAAGTGAGAGCCTCTCGATGCTTTGAAGGAGATTTGCTCTTTGAGGACCTGCCCGAAGAAGGTTTGGTTACCTGAGATCCATCCGGAGAGGAAGACCTGGATGACTGTGATGCTGGATTATCTGAAGCAAACAGCACATGGAATTTGTTGGCCCGGTTCTGCAAACCATGTTTAGACATCTGGGAGCAGGATGGGCAGTCCGGAATGGAGTGGTCAGGTCCCAAACATTTAAGACACCATTCATGGGTGTCTGTGACAGAAATAACAGCACTACACTTGATACACTTCTTAAAACCAGGGGCTGGTTTCTCCATGAGGAGAATTTGTGTAGGCCTGAGGCCTAACCGAAGTCACCAAGTTGTGCAAAGATAAAGATTTTTTTTTTTAAAGAAAAGAAAAGAGAGACTGGCGGTACCGGTTTCGGTATGGGGAAGGCAGGTACGCGGTCTAAAGAAACAAACTAAAACAATAATTTCTTCAGCGGTGACAGGAACACGACCTGCTGGCTCCGCGGAAAAAGAGAAACTGAGGAGAGCTGGTCAGGAAGGCGGGAAGGCAGCGCGCATGTGCAGTGGGAGGCCCCAAAAGCTTCCTTCTGGGAAGCTGGGGAGCTTTCCCGCGCAGGCTCCGTCGGTTCCGACGTACCCATATGTGAGGACTTATTCCTGCTTGTTCCTGGAGATAAGGGCTTTTTACCCAAGCCCTTCTTTTTCTGAGAAGGGGCAGAAGTCTTTCTAGACAGCCTTGTCCTCATGAGGTGCTTGGTTTTGAGCTGTGCGGCCTTCTCGGTCATGGGCTTGCCAAAAAGGTTCTCACCTCGGCAAGGGACATCGACCAACTTGTCCTGAACCCAAGGCTCGAGGTCCGATGACTGCAACCACGCCTGGCGTCGGGCCGCGATGCTGGCTGCCGCAACACGGGCCGAAGCCTCGAAGCCATCGTAGGCAGCGCGGGACATAAACTTAGAGCATTCCCGCATCCCCGAGGACAAGGACTTGAACCTCTGCAAGGGTTCCCCGGAGAGACCAGCAGAGAACCTGGCCAGCTCCTTGGCCAGGTCTCGCAAGTACATGCCCATGTACAGCTGGTAAGACTGGACACAGCAAGCAAGCATCGAGCCCTGGAAGCACTTTCTACCAAAACCATCCAGGTTCTGGGCCTCCCTGCCAGGGGGCACCGCGGAGTGCATCTTCTGACTTTTTAGACGATGCATGGTCGATTCCACCACCATGGAATGGTGTGGTAGCTGCGCCTTTTGAAACCCAGGGCTCTTCCGGAGTCAATAAATGGAATCGACCCGCTTGCTTAGAACCGGCGCCGAGGCCGGTGCCCCCCACATCCGGAAGAGGAGCCGTTCCAGCATCGGAGGAACCGGAACAGTAAAGGCCTACTTCAGAGGAGAGTCATACTGGAGGCCCTCGAGCTCTTCGGCTCGAGGCTCCTCCTCGGGGTCCGCAGGGATAGCCAAAGCAGTGGACATATCCCGAACGAACTCCGAGAACCGGGTTATCCTCCGGGGGGGGGATCTACTCCGGGGCTCGGACTGCGGTGAGTCCAACGGGACGCACCAAGTCCGGAAGGTATCGGGGGACTCCTAGTCCTCCGTCTCCCAGGCGGACTCGTCCGATGAGGAATCGGGGTCCAACCGCGCGGGGCCTGTGAGCACCCGCCCCGACGCCGAAGGCACCGGCGTCCTCGATCCCGAACGGGAGGTCGAGGGTGACCGCGACAGAGGTCGACCTCGAGCCTTCATGGTCTCGAGTATCGGCTCGGACGTCGATGTCCCAGTGGTCGGGGCAGATGCGCCAGACAGGCTGGCCATCAGCACCCGCTGCTGCTCCATGAAGGCAGACAATCTGCACTCCAAGGCTGTCAGCCTGAGACCCAGCTCAGGAGACTCAGCAGCCACTGACTCGGGCCCCGGCGGCGCCGGGCCTGACGTCGGCTCTCTGGGAGGAGAGTCCACGAGGACTACAGGACTTGTGTGTCCAGCAGACTCCGTCTCCACACGAGGTACCTTTGGCGGCTTCTCCTGTTCCAAGGGCCCGGGACGGCGGTCGGGGGTCCGAGACCTAGCTCTTGAGGAGCCAGGGACCTCCTCCGACGCCGCCCTCGCGAGCCGCTTCTTCCTCTTTCGTTCCCGGTCGGGGGACCCCCTGTCCGAGGAGCCCCGACGGTGCTCGGGATCAGATTCCCAAGATGTCGAGGCCTCAGACAAGGTTCGGGCCCAGCCGGAGGCCGAATCGGAGAAAAGCCTTTCCTTCTGGTGCTGACGACTTCGAAGCGCCTTGGTGGACATTTTTCCACATGGTCCACAGGTCTTAGGATCGTGGTCCGGACCCAGGCACCCAAGGCAGTAGTCATGTGTGTCGGTGAGAGACATTAGTTTCTTGCACCGATCACACTTCTTGAAACCACTGGAAGCCATCGGGGAAAAAAAGAGTCCCCGCGAGGTAAAAGGACCGGCCTTCCAGGGAAAAAGAAAAAAGGGCACGAACGCCAGCCACGAAGGGCAAAAACCAAAAAAAGAAGATCGGGCTCGATACCGGCGTACCGAACCCAGCGGGAGGGGAACCGGCGTCGAACCGGAGAAAATAATAGCGAAGGAATCACAAAAAAATCCAACTATTTTCCGGGAGGACTAGGACACATGTCCGACGGGCTTCACGGAAAAAGAGAGACTGAGCAAGATGGCACCTTTAGGCGGGAAGGGGACCGTGCATGCGTGCCTGCATTCCCAAAGGCTTTCATGGAAAGCTGGGGAAATGCTCTGCAGGGGCTCCATCGACGTCGATGTCACCCATATGTGAGGACTGACTTCCTGCTTGGTCCTGGAGAATGGGAATGCTCCCCAGCGTCCAACTGGAAAGCTTTTGGGAGCACTCCACTGCGCTGCATGACTGCCTTCCCAACTCCCTTTCTTCAGTTGCATTTATAGCTGAGAAAAGAGAGTAAATGAAACCCTACAACTCCTAGGGGAGTAGGGCGGGTTGTGAAGACTAAATTCCTGCCTGTTCCCAGAGATCACCTGTTACAGGTGAGTAACTACACCATCTCCAGGAACAAGCAGGAATGTAGACTTCACATATGGGACTCTCTAGCTCCCAGATGATGTGACCTCAGAACCGGTAGAGGTTCGCCTCGGAGTAGGCACGATGAGGTTATGGATCCCACATGGATTTCTGGTATCTTAAAGGCCGGGACGGAGGGTAGGAGTTGCATCTAAGTCTGCAAGAGGTACTGGATTACAGCCTGACCAAACATGGCATCCCGATGGGAGTCCTTGTCCAGACAATAATGGGCAGCAAAGGTATGGATGGAAGAACAAGCTACTGCTTTGCAAATTTCATTAATGGCTTGGGAGCGTAGGTTTGCAATTGAGGTGGCCATGGCGCGAACGTTGTGAGCAGTGACATGCCCTTCCAGGGAAAGTCCTCTTTTGTCATAGGCAAAAGAAATGCAGTCCACTATCCATTTGGGGAGCATTCGCTTAGAAAAGGGTAATCCCAGGTGACTAGGATCAAATGAGATAAACAACCGCGAGGCCTTACGATGATCTAGAGTCCTTTGGAGATAGAAAGCCAATGCTCGCTTGCAGTCAAGAGTGTGCAGAGTTGCTTCCTCTCAAGACGCATGCGGTTTAGGAAAAAACTGGAAGGTAAATTGACTGGTTTAAATGGAAGGGAGACATCGCCTTTGAAAGGACTACTTTGTCATGAGGGAAGTTGGTATGGGGTGAATCCGCCATCAAAGCTTGAAGCTCACTAATGCGTTTAGCTGGTGAGGGCAATTAGGAAGATTACCTTCCAAGAGAGGAATTCAAATGAGGTCGTGGCTAATGGTTCAAAGGGCGGCTTGAAGAGATGTGCTAGAACGACATTGAGGTCCCAAGCTACCGCAGGTGGCTTAATGGGCAGTTTGCACAGCAGGAGACTTCTCATGAAACGCGCTATTAGCAGTTGCGTGTAGATGGGCTGTCCATCGAGTAGACCTGTCGAGGACAGGTGGAGGAGATATTGGAGGAGTTACTCCACTGGAGCAAAAAAGGGATTGAGATCTTTCTGGGAACACCAGACAGAGAATCTATGCCACTTAAGTGTGCATGAATGTCTGGTGGAGGGTTTTCTAGAAGCCAAAAGAATCTCCTTAACTTCTTGGGTAAGGTTAAAGCCTTGTAAAGCTATGCTCGCAGCAGCCAAGCTGTAAGGTGGAAAGAAGGTGGATTGGAATGGAGTAGTGAGCTGTTGTCCTTGGAGAGGAGATTGGGCACAGATCCCAATCACAGAGGATGAGTCCAAGTCAGATGCAGTAGCAGTGGAAACTACGTTGTCGCGGCCAGTGAGGGGCTATGAGAATCATGGAGTCCTTGTTTGACTGAAGCTTGAAAAGTGTCTTGTGAATGAGGGGTACAGGAGGGAAAGCATAAAGCAGACCCTGATACCAGTGTAGGTGGAAGGCATCCATTTGTTGGTTGGTAGATGTCTGAGCTCTTGTGCAGAAGTGAGGAAGCTTGGCATTTTGCAGAGTCGTAAACAGATCTATGTCTGGAGTTACTCAGGTCTGGAAGATGTAGGATGCTGTGTCCGGATGGAGAGACCATTTGTGAGGAAGGAGGATCACACTGAGCTTGTCTGCCAAGACACTGACCTCCCAGAGGACGTACACCACTTGGAGGTGTATTTGATGAGAAATTGCAAAGGACCACAGGTGGAGAGCCTCCTCGCAGAAGGCCATGAGCCTGTTCCTCCCTGCTTGTTCACATAGAACATGGCAACCTGATTGTTTGTCATGACTAGGACTTCTTGTGCTCTTCGGTGGTGTTGAAACACCAAGAGGGCATTCGAGATAGCACGAAGTTCCAGGAGATTGATCTGGATTTGTGACTCTTGCATTGTGCAGAGCTCCTGTGTAGTAGGGTTGCCCAGATGGGCTCCACAAGCCAGTTTGGAAGCATCCGTTATCAGGGTGCATTGAAGTAGAGACAACTGAAAAGATGACCCTATGAGCAGATTTTCTGGAGACCACCACCACTGAAGGGATGTGGTTAGATGGGCAGTGACTTGGATCCTGTCCCGGAAGTGGCCCAAGGCCTGCTTTCACTGGGAGGCAAGAGCCCACTGGGCTGTCCGCATATGAAGTCAAGCATATGGAAACACATGTACAGTAGAGGCCATGTGCCCAAGGAGCTGCAGCATCTCTCGGGTGGTCAGATGGTCTCGTAGGAGCGTCTGTGATACTAGTTCGACCAGACAGGCACAACAAAGCTGGGGCAAAAAGGCCTTGGACTGTTGGGTGTCTAGTACGGCTCTGTTGAACTCTAGCTTTTGAGTTGGAGTGAGCTGGGATTTTGGGAAGTTTATCACAAATCCTAAGTGTTGTAGTACTATTATGGTATGATGCAAGGCAAGCAGTACCTCCTGGGAGGTGTGTGCTTTTATTAGCCAGTCGTCTAAGTAAGGAAAGACGAATATCCCCAGAGATCGCCATGCACTTTATGAAGACTCCTGGGGCAGAGGATTGTCCGAAGGGAAGGACTCTGTATTGATGTTTTCTTTGAAAGGGGGAAGTGTAGATATTTCTTGTGTCCTGGATGGATGAGGATATGTGTACATGCTTCTTTTAGATCTAGAGAACAGAGATATTCCTGACTCTGGAGGTAGGAAGAAGAGTACAGAGAGAAATCATCTTGAACTTTTCATGGACTAGAAACTTGTTGAGGTGTCTGAGGTCCAGAATGGGCCTGTACCCTCCTGTTTTCTTTGGAATGAGAAAGTACGGAGAGCAGAAACCCATCCTCTGTTGGGATGTTGGGACATCTTCTATGGTGCCCTGAGAAAGAAGAGAGGACATCTCATCCTATACGAGGGCAGTGAGTGGGGGTTGCGTTTGATATTCCCCCATGAAAGTGGAGGGGGGCAGAGTTTGTAGATGAAATCTGTACCATTCCTGGACTATTGTGAGTGTCCAGTGCTCTGAGGTGATGAGGTGCCATCTGTGGGTGTAGTGACACAGTCTGCTTGCTATGTGGAGGGGGTGGGGATCCTCCAGAGGCAGGGTGGCAATGTTCTCTAGGAAAGAGTAAAAAAAAAAACAGGTGCAGACTGTGGCTGCATAGCTAGTTGAAATTTAGCCACCTCTGGCTTCTTTTGTTGCTTAGGAGGCTGTTGCCTCTTCTGTGTGGCCTGACCCTGGTACTGAGAAGTAGGAGGATAAGAAGGGAAGAACTTTTTCATCTTATTGTAGAAAGACTTCTTTACAGGTGTCTTTTTCCTAGCAGGGTCAGCTGTTACTCTGGACAGTCCCTTTAGAGTAGTATTTTCAGACTCTAATTGAGAGGCCTTATCTTGCCAGTCTTTGCCAAAGAGGTTTTCCCCCATATAAGGTATGTTGCCCAGCTTATCTTGAACCACTGTTCAAGATCTGAAGTTTGAAGCCATGCAGTTTTATGTGCACTAATGCATATTACTGAGGCTTTGCTTGTGCATTAAAAGGCACCGAAGGTAGCCCTACTGACAAACTTCAAAGCATTTTGACTATGCTCAACTAGGGCAAGAAAATCTGTCCTCTTATCATCTGGGAGGAGAGGGGCAAAGGCCTCTAGATCCATGGAGACCTCTTTGAGAAACATTCCCATGTAGGGGATTATAGGAGTTGAACCTAGTCGAGAGCATGGATGCTTGGAAACATTGATGCCCAAGGCGCCGAGAATTCTCGATTCTCTACCTAGAGGATTAGAGGAGTGAGTCTTTGAGTTTTTGATTCTTTGCATCGCCGATTCAACCACAATAGAGTGGTGGGGAAACTGTGGCTTTTGGAAACCAGGATACTCCAGTACCAGATACATTGTATCAAGATGTTGACTTTGAGGTGAGACTGTGAGGGGCATTTTCCACAATTGGAGCACAAGATCATGAAGAATGCAGTGCACCGGTAAGTGGCTACCTCTTTGGGTGCTATTGGGTATTGGAGGATCTCTAATTCCTCTGTCCTTGGATCCTTCTCTGATATTACCGTGATAGAGAGACCTTTGGCTAAGTCTCAAATGAATTCCTGGAAGGACATGACTTCCGGAGGCAACATGCATCACTACTGAGGCGGGAAAGGATCCCGAAGGAAGTTCCTGGGGCCCCCCGGGAATCGAGTGACTCCACATCTGAAATGGGGGAATCGGAATTCTTGAAGTTTTGACAGGCACGGTGTTCACCTGAAGCCAGATGTCAGTACCGATGCACCGAGGTATTGGCCTCAGTGAGCCGCTTGGATTTGGGAGCAATGTCAATGTCATCTGCAGCAGCCCTGATGCCAGTACCATAATCAGTATCAGTGGGGCAGTGCCTGTAGCCAAGGGCTTTATAGGTACTGAGGATGCAAGGAGGGCTGCCAAGCTCCGCTCGATGGCCAGTATGCGCAGGTATATTGAGGTTGCCTATGCTTGGGTGTCAGTGATGGGTATTTGCACTACCGTCCCAGAGCATGGCACCAGTAGCTCTCCAGCTCTTGGGAACATCCTGGGGCCCCTCGATGACTTTGGAGGACAGGGCCTCCTGTCGGGGCTGTTAGCAGGCCAATCCACCTCTGAGGCAACACCCAAGGGGTCTCGATGCTTTGAGCAAGATCTTCCCCTGGTGGTATTATCAGACTTCGATGTGACCTTGTGCTTGGACTTTGAAGATACCCAAGATCCATGGGAAGATCACGAGGCCCTCGAAGTGGATGCTATCGATGCTGCATCTGAAGTGAAGAGTGCTCCAAATTTAGAAGCCCGGTTTCGTAGGTCTCTCTGTGTCATTTTCTGACAGAGGGGACAGTCTTTTGGCTGGTGGTCTGGGTCGAGGCATTTTAAACACCAGTCATGTGTATCAGTTGCCAAAATGGTGCTGGCACAACTAGAATATTTCTTGAAACCATTAGTTGATTTCTCCATGCCTTAGAGCAGTGGTTCTCAACCTTTTTTGTACCGTGACCCCTTTTACCATTGGTCAACTTGTGGTGACCCCCAATGATAAAATCAAATGAGTCTCTCTTCCTTTACCGTTAACGCATTGTCGCTGTAATCATTTGTTGAATTATTAATATATTATAGGCCTTTGCAATATGTTTTTATTTATAAAATTTACTTATTTAAACCACAATAATTAATCACAATAACAAGTAACAATATTTGATTTCAAAATTATGATGATTTTGTAGTCAAGTCACTAATATGAAATAAAATTAATTTTTCTACCTTCGTTGTCTGACCAATTTATTCTCTGATCATGCTGGTCCCAATCTGAGGCTTCTGCTTTCCTGTCTTCTCCTAGCTCTCTTTCTGTGGTCTATGGTCCATCTGCCATTTCTTATCTCTTCTTTCGTTTTCTTCACTTCTTTCCATCAGCCTATTTCCAGTCCCAGTAACCATCCCCAGTATCAGCCCCTTTCCAGTCCTCACTCTCAGTACCTTCCAATGTCAACTTGCATTCCCATGACTGCCACTGGTGTCCATTCCCTTCCAGTCACCCTCCTTCCCCCACAGAGCAGTCCTTTCTAGTACAAATACCATGGCAGCCCCTCTCAGATCCACTCTCTTCCAGTTCCATTCTCCCATCCCCTCATATCAGCCCATTTGTAGCCTTAGCCCCCAGTTTTGTTCCAGGGCCAGCAGCTCTATCCTCCCCTCCCCACAATCAGCCCATTCCCAGTCGAAGCCCCCCAATCAGCTCGCTTCCAGTGCTAGTCTCCCCTCAACCCCATTACCAGTCCTACCCCCATCAGCTCATTACCAGTGCTAGCCTCCCCTAATCAGCTCATTTCCAGTGCTAGTCCCTCCTCAACCCCATTACCAGTGCTAGCCTCCCCTAATCAGCTCATTTCCAGTGCTAGTCCCTCCTCAACCCCATTACCAATGCTAGGCTCCCCCAATCAGCTCATTACCAGTCTTAACCTCCCCGATCAGCTCATTTCCAGTGCTAGCCCCCCATCAGTCCATTACCAGTCCTACCCCCCTATCAGCACATTACCAGTCCCAACACCCCCTTGATCAGTCCATTCCTAGTCCTAGCCTTCCCTAATCAACCCATTACCAGTCCTAGCACCCCCATCTGCCCATTGTAATCCTAACCTGCACTGTCTCTCCCCTCTGTCCAGCATTTATTGCCTGTCTGTACAGTATGTCCCCGTCTCTTCCCTTTGTCCATGTCAGCCCCCCTCTCTCCCTCCATCCATCCATGTCAACCCCCCCGTCCATGTCAGCCCCCTCCCTCCCTCCATCCATCAATGTCAGCCACCCCTCCCTCCCTCCATGTCAGCCCTCCCCTCCTTCCCACTATCCATGTCAGCCCCCCCTCCCTCCATTCATGTCAGCCCCCCTCTCTCCATGTCAGCCCCCTCCCTCCCTCAATTCATCCCTCCATGTCAGCCCCGTTGCAGGTTCCCTGCCCCCTCCTCCCCTCTCCCTGTCTGCCTGCTGCGGCCCTGCTGTTCTTCTACAGCCGCGGCTCCCTGTCTCTTAGGAAACCGCGGCTATACCTGTAAAACCGTTGCAAAGCCTTCCTGTCTCTCGACGGGCTCCGTGCAGCATTGTCCCGCCAGCAAAGGAAGTGGTAAACAACTTCCTTTGGAGGCAGGACAATGCTGCACGGAGCCCGTCAAGAGACAGGAAGGCTCCGCAACGGTTTTACTGGCACAGCCGCGGTTCCCTAAGAGGCAGGGAGCCATGGCTGCATTAGAAGGGACTGGGAGGCGGTCAGTTTGCCGCTGCCGAGAAGCGGACTTGGCAGCAGCAGCAACTTGGGTGCTTTTTTTTTTTTTTTAACGGTGGAGTGAGGTGAGGCGAGGTGACCCCCGCTAAATCCTGTGGCGACCCCCATGGGGGTCGCGACCCACAGGTTGAGAACCGCTGCCTTAGAGGATGTTAAGGCTATGGTAGACTTAAGGCCTAAAAAAGGGGGGGGGGTCGATGCCCAAATCCCTTTATTTTTTTTTTAAAGAAAGATAAAGAAAGAAGTAAAAGAAATGAATAAGGGAATCAGCAATGTCTTCGACGCTGCTGGTGTCAATGGGAAGGCAGAGGCGCTACGCACAAAAAGGTGGTTTTCTGCTGTGACAAGATTTGCTTCCTGCTGGCTCTGTGGAAAATGAAGAACTGAAGAGAGGGCGTTGGGAAGGCAGTCGTGTAGGCACAGCTGAAGGATTCTACTATCTACAAGTCCAACAATTTCAAACAACAGAGGGTATTGTTTACTAAAATGTGGTAGTTTACCACCTGGTAAGCCTGAAAAGCTATTGTGAGAGATGGCAAAGATCCATACTAACTATTGGGGGGCATGCTTGGCATGTTCCCCTGCAGTTACCACAGGGAGATGCATCTCATCATGCTAACTGGCAAGCACACTTACCACCACCTACTGATGAAGTGCCATTGCGGTTAGCACCCGCATCAGTGTGCATGAACCATCACTGTTACTATTAGTGCGGGTGCCCTAATGGTAACAATAATGGTTCATGCACACTGCTGCTGGTGCTAACCACAATGCGCCATGAACACCTACACTCCACCCCAATCTATCCGGCCATCGTTCCATCTCATGCTAAGTGGTTAAGTGAGGGACTCAAAGTGCTATCCCAAGTTAACAGCATGGCATAGTGATTAATGGGTAATACTTGGTTGTGCACTTTTGTAAACATGCCCCCAGAAATGCCTAGGCTAATAAGGCCACCAGAATAACCTCTACTTTCTTTGATCACATTTTGCCATAATTGGAGATATTATCCACAAATAAAAAATAAGAGATTTTTTCCCTATTCTTGGGTCAAAGCACCTCAGACATGACCATTGGTTCCATGGGAGAAATTTCCAAATGGAAATTTTTCAAATACTTTTAGTTCTCATTAATCCATTATTTTGCTTAGTCTGCTTGTATATTAAGTTATCCTACAATGCAAGCTGCTGACTAGCTACATGGTGCTGTGCTTTTCAGCAAATTTCTGAATGCCTCCTGAATCATTCTGGCATTTTCTGTCCCCTTTTTCAGTTATGCATGCTACCTAAATAAATTCTCACATTTATTCTGAATCAGATTCAAAGAGACTTTTGGAGTCTAAAAGACAGCCTTCATTTCCAAGACATTCATGTGTGAAGGGAATTTTCCTCTGGGGCCACATTCCTTGTGTAGACTAATACAAGAGTATGGCTCCCCACCCCTTGAGACCTGCTTTAGCAATGATCTGAATACATTGTGAGGCCAATATAATAAACCATGCACTGAAGCTTAGCTGTTGGTTTCCTAATGCATACATAAAAAAATGTTTGCATCCAATGCTGTAGCCACACTGTATTTAAATAATTTTCAGGCAAACATTAGATGCAAATATGGGATAATGTGCCAAACAGTTGCATCCGGGTGGAGTCTCCGCATTCACCCCTGCATTCACCTCTGTAGAAAGGGACTCAAAGTTGGGTACTAGGGTACTGGAGAAAGAGTTAATATAAAGAGTGAGAATGGCTTGGATTTTTGCTAACAGCCTAGCAGTATGTGCTAGACATTAGTCAAGGTCATCATTTGCAGAGCTAGACAGAATGTTTTTGTTTGCAGGAAGCTTGTCCTGATTAAGTGTGAACAATGTCTGTGCCCAGTTTGACCTGAAACATGTAGTATTTGGGCTTGATCTGTAAAACAAAAGTATGACGCAGAGTGATAAGATGAAATTGTACAATGTGGCAGGTTTTTTTTCTAATAAAAGAAAGTCCTGCGGCCTAGCTGGGTAGGGGATTAGGGAAATTGCTCAGGTTTGCAGTCCTATGAATCCCTCGCTTAAAGCCTTAAGCAGACTCTGTTATGGTATAATTCTGTGTGTTTCTTTTCAATTCATCTCACTTGTTTCTAAAGACCAGAGATAAGGTGACCAAGAGCAGAGGAAGAATCCCATTATTTGTTGCGCCTAGCCAGGCAATCAGAAAAATATTTAAACACAACAGTTTGTGCCATGTGTACGCTGATCCTTTTCACTGAATTGGAGGCAAGTCAGAAGAGCTGAGTATGATGGGTGATTTGAATAGATGGCAAGAAAAGGCCTGGGCTTTAAGAGGCAGTCCGTCTTATTGTATATATGTTCAACATAGTGATGTTTGTTATAAACCCTGTGGCATGATGGTATTCAATGAACAGTGGTAATGAAGCATTACAATTTTCCTTAGGAGGGACTTTTTCAGAGAAGCTTCAATGTTTGAAATATGAAATGGCAGTTAATGATTTAGGGGGACTGTATACTAGTCCTGAGTGAGTCATCCTTACATGGTGGGAGACAATGGCATGTGAATATGCAATCAAGAAAAACATAAGTTGTTTGTAGTAGAAGAAAAAGTGTATAAGGTTTCTTTTAAGATGATAATATTTTCTGGTTATAAAAGATTCAAACAGCCTGGCTTTAACTTGGTAATCAGTTGTGTTTTCATATGCCGATTTTTTTTTTTTTGCAGATCAGAGCCTTATTTCATCAGACATGCAAGTTGATATTTGAAATGTCTTTTTTCTTTTCATTATTCGTTGGTAATGTCTAAAGACTACTCAGATCTGTCTGTTTCACTCTTGGGTTTTAAGGTAATTTCTATTATTTTTCTGTATTTGAGTTATACGGTTTGGTTTCCAGATAAGTGCACTTTGTTTTGAAAGCTTTCCTGATCTCAGTCTAGGAGAAAAAAAAAACAGATATATGTTATAGCGCTGTGATTTTTGAATATGCTGATTTTTGTTTTAGCAATCAATAGTTTAAGCAATCATTTCAATATTGTGATTTTCCTTATATAGTCGATTCAAACTAGTTTCTTTCAAGCTCAGGTACTTCTGAAGCTATGGAGTGTTCCATTACCTGATACTACTAGTGCTCAATTTGTTGTATTTATTGCCCTTCCTAAACCCATAGGTTAGTGTATAGACTCTATATATGCCTGGGAGATACGTGTTTATACAGAGATTGTTGTTATAAAATGTTTTGAAGGAATAAATTTCATGTCATAAGGATTTTAGTTATATTGAATGTTAAATGCTAATTAGGACATATGTAGGAGAGTTATTCGGAATGAGCAGAAATATATTTATATCTTCTACCTGCAGTTCACTTAAAAGTAACACTAAGTTTTAATAGTTTGATGTTTCTAGAAGCCTTAGTCTGTAAGGATAGTATGAAGGAAAGTCTATGCATGTATGTAGCTGGTATGAGGACGTATGTAGTTGGTGGGATGATGCAAGTTTTTGAGCAAGTATTGTGTGGTGTGAGATATTAATAGTTTAAAAGAAGGATTTTTGATGGACAGCAAACTGGCGAAGGTGGTCTAATGATGTGAAGTGATGTTTCAGTTTAATGAATAAGTAAAGGGAGAGGAGATTCTCTGATCTGCAGCAGTAATATGTTTAGCTAGTGTGAGTTTCTTCTCTTGCTATCTGTATGGGTTTGTACTGTAGTATGAAATGGATTCTCTGAGTCAATAGATTGGGAAGAGGAATGTACTATACACTGCAGTAACAACTTGAGAGAAGTACAGATAATTTGGAGGAGCAGCTTGGAATAAAGACGGCTGAAGGGAGATATGATAGAGGTCTATAAATTAATGAATAGAGTGGAACGGGTTAAAGGAGATCGGTTGTTTATGCCATCAAAAAGTAGAAAGATTAGAGGACACACAATGAAGCTACAATGTAACCCATTTAAGACTAATAAGAGAAAATATTTTTTTATTCAACGCATAATCAAACTCGATTCATTACCGGAGGATATAGTAAAAGCTGTTAGTGTAGCTGAGTTTAAAAAAAGAGTTGGACAAGCTCCTGGAGGAAAGGTCCATAAACCATTATTAAAGAGGACACAGGAAATCCACTGCTTAGCCCAGGACTAGCATAGTGGAACCTGTGTGCCTTTTTGGGAACCTGCCAGGTAATTGTGACCTGGATTGGCCATTGTTGGAAAAAGGATACTGGGCTTGATGGACCTTGGTCTGACCCAGTATGGCATTTCTTTCTTTATTTATTTTTATTTATTTAGCATACATTTATAACCCGCAACTTCCAGAGTTCAGTTGCGGTTCACAATAAACAACAATCCACAAAGCAAAAGCTTAGTTTTACATTGAACATTTTGTAACAATAAAAGTAAATGTAAACAGCATGAACTTATGCATAATAGCAAAATTGGCTGGTAAATTATATACAATAAACTATATACAAATAAATTATATACAATAAATTATATACAATAAACTATATACGAATATATGTTGTGGGTACTTTAGAATTGAATCATGGTGTTTTTATAATAGTGTATTGTCTGTTAAGTTGTTGGAAATAGTATTACTCAGTCATGATTTTTAACCTTTATCTGAGTGTATCAAGGGGTTATCTATGTTGCCGTAGTGCATGGAGAATAAGTAGGTTTTTAGTTTTTTACGGAGTTCCATAATTTCGGTTATAGTTCGTAGGTCCTCCGGAAGGGAATTCCAAATAGTTGGGGCAGCATGGGAAAAAGCTCTGTTGTTAGTTAATTTATTTGCTTTTATGAAATCATTAGGAGTATTTAGTTTATTTGAGTATCCTTTTCTGTGTGTGGTTTTTTGAGATTCCATGCTAATTAGTTTGCTTAATGGGATTGGGGCCATGTTATTTAAAGCTTTATATGTAGTTATTGTGGTTTTATATATTATCCTACTTTGAATTGGCAACCAGTGTAGGGAAGCTAGTATTGGTGTTATGTGCTGAATTGAGTGTGCTTTCGTGATAATTCTAGCTGCTGCGTTTTGTGCTAATTGGATTCGTTTTATGTTTTGTTTCGTTATACCTAAGAGAATTAGGTTGGCAAAATCAAAGTGCGGTGTTATTGTAGCCTGTATTATATTAATGAAGTCTAGTTGGTGTACTAACGGTCGTAGTTGTTTAAGGATTTTAAGTTTAAAGTATATTTTCTTTATGGTGTTTCTGATGTGAGTGTTCATGACAAATTCCTTCTTGCCAGAAAACAGTATGTCTTGCTAGAGAAGTTTCTTTTAAGAATATCAGAACAGTTAAAGCATGCTAATTTTTCTTTTCCTTATTGATACATAAAAAGAACTTCTGATTCCAATTGGCAGCAGTGTTATTCAGAAATAAATCCGCATGATCGTGATTTTATTAGATTATGTTTAAGATTATTTCACAGGGATCCTGGATTTGACAATTGTGATGGAGGGGGGAAGAAAACCCCCAAAACGATTAATAATTCTTTTACTTGTGTTTGTACAGTAAAGCACAGTTACTGACCTGTAACAGGTGATCTCCGGGAACAACAGGAATCAGTCTTCACATATGGGGTGAACATCACTGACAGTGCCCATGTGGGACCGCTCCCCAGCATCCAATAGGAAAGTATTTTGGGAGCACTCCACTGCGTCTGCGTGCCTGCCTTCCCAACTCCTCTCCTCAGTTGAGTTTGTAGCTGAGAAGAAGAAAATAAAAGAACCCTACAACTCCTAGGGGAGGAAGGCTGGTTGTGAAGACTGATTCCTGCTGTTCCCGGAGATCACAGGTGAGTAACTATGCTTTACTGTACATACACAAGTAAAGGAATGGTTAATAGTTTTGGGGTTTTTCTTCACCCCTCCATCACAATTGTCAAATCCAGGATCCCTGTGAAATAATCTTAAACATAATATAATGAAAGCACAATCATACGGACTTATTTCTCAATAATATTGCTGCCAATTGGAATCAGAAGTTGTTCTTTTTACTGTATGTATCCATTAGGAAAAGAAAAATTAGCAAGCAGAAATGCAGTCTTCACATATGAGACTCACTAGCTCCCAGGTACCAGACTGGTATGGGGAGGGGGGGAGGAGAGTAGTGCAATCCCTGAGACAAAAAACATGTAGCCGAAGAGTCTGGAAGAGTTGTGGGCCATTGGACTCAATTCTAGGAGGCGATACTCCCCCAATGATAGTCTGATCTCTTGTAGAAGTTTGGGATGGAGGGGAGGAGTTGAGTTTAAGTCCCAAAGAGGTGCTGGAGTACAGCTTGGCCAAAGATAGTGTCCTGACAGGAGTCTCTGTTCAGACAGTAGTGTGCAGCTAAAATATGAATGGAGGACCAGGATGCCCAGCAGATCTCTTCAATGGATACTGTACAGAGATCGGCTATGGAAGTTGCCATAGCCTGCACATTGTGAGCAGTGACATGACCCTCCAAAGAGAGTCCTGCTTGTGCATAAGCAACAGAAATGCAATCTGCTACCTATCTGGATAGAGTACGTTTCATCACCAGTAGACCAAGGTGACTAGGATCAAAGGAAATGAATAGCTAAGAGGATCTTCTGTGTAGGCCAGCACTTGTTTGCAGTCTAAAGTGTGAAGCGCTGCTTCAGCCCGATACGCATGTGGTCTAGGGAAGAAAATCGGGAGGATTACCAACTAGTTTAGATGGAAAGAGGAAACCCACCTTCAGGAGGAAGTGTGGACGGGTACAGAGAACCACCTTGTCATGGTAGAACAGAGCATAGGGTGGATACGCCACGAGAGCTTGCAGCTCATTGATGTGGCAAGCTGAAGTGAGGGCAATAAATGACCTTCCATGATAGGAACTTCAGTGAAGTGATGGTTAAAGTTCGAAAGGTGGCTTTAGAAGTTGTGCCAGAACCACATTCAGATCTGAGACCACTGGCTTAATGGGTGGCTTGAACAGGAGACCCCGCATAAAGTGTGCTACTAAGGAATGTGAGGAAATAGGCTGTCTATAGACTGGTCTGTGAGGCCACAATGGCACTAAGGTGACCTCTCACTAAGTTAGATTTAAGACCTGTCTTGCCCGGTGGAGGAGATATTGTAAAAGTGACTCCACCGGCCAAGAAAAGGGATTAATGTCCTTTGGAGAGCACCAGAGGGCAAACCTACAATATTTGAAGGCTTAAGAGCACCTGGTGGAATCTTTAAGAGATGCAAGGATATCCTTGATTACCTGTGGTAGGTCGAGGTCGGCATGTACTAGCCCTTTAGCAGCCAAGCTGTCAGGTGTCGGGAGAGAAGATTGGGATGGAGGAGCATCCTGTGGTCCTGAGAAAGGAGCTCAGGTACACATCCCAGGTTGAATGGTTGCATCTATGCAAGGAGAAAAAGCAGAGGAAACCACAGTTGAAGGGGCCAGAAGGGGGTTATGAGAATCATCAAGCCCTTGTCGGCCTTTAGCTTGAAGAGCATCTTGGGTATCAAGGGGATGGGAGGGAATGCATAGAGCAGTCCCTGTCCTCAATGGAGAAGGAAGGCATCCGAAGCCTGTCGGTGCAGTGACAGAACCCGGGAGCAGAAGCGGGAAAGCGGTGTGTTTTGCAGAGTGGCAAAAAGATTTATGAGTGGGATTCCCCATGTCTGGAAGATCCAAGCAGCCATCACCCGATGCAAATTCCATTCATGTGGACAAAAGATACTGCTCTGAGGTGAATGTGGTGCGAGATGGCAAAGGTACACAGATGAATCATTTCCTCGCAGAGGGGTTGGGACCCCGTTCCTCCCTGTTTGTTCATATAGAACATGGCAACTTGGTTGTCCATCCTGACTAGAACAGGTTGCCCTGAAAGTTGGGGTTGAAAAAAATGAACAGCATTTGTTAGTGTCTGCAGTTCCAGCAGGTTGATCTGCAGGGAAGATTCTTGTTGCGTCCACAATCCCTGTGTGGTCAGGTCATTCAGATGCACCCCCCAACCAAGCTAGGAAGCCTCTTGTCGTCAGGGTGCATCAAGCTGGAGGCATCTGAAAAGGTGACCCGATGAGTAGTGGAAACACCACCACTAAAGGGATTTGATCAGTTGAAGGGTGATATGGATCTTGTCTCAGAGTCGACCCTTCACTTGTGTCCATTGGGAAGACACTGCACTTGTTGCATGTGTAATCGTGCGTAGGGGATGACATGGACCATGGAGGCCATGTGTCCTAATAGTCGTAGCATCTCTTGAGCTGTTACTCGACTTTGCTGTTGTACCCCTTCTGCCAGCTTGATGAGGTGGGCACAGCAATCGTGTGGGAGGAAAGCTCGGGCCTGCTGAGTGTCTAAGAGTGCTCCAATGAACTCCAGTGGTTCTGTTGGAGCGAGGTGAGACTTTGAAAAGTTTATGACAAATCCCACGTGTTGGAGCACCATGATGGTGCAATGAAGGGAGAGAGTCTTACCCTCCTGATGGAATCTCCCCTGATCAGTCAATCGTCTAAGTAAGGGAAGGTACATAAGTAGGCAGCGACTACTGTCATGCATCTTGTGAAGACTCTTGGGGCAGAGGCTAGACCGAAGGGGAGAACCCAGTATTGAATAGTTTCCTTGAAAAATGAAGCACAGATACTGTCTGTGCAAGGGATGAATCAGTAAATGTGTGTATGCCTCTTTTAGGTCTAGAGAACATAGTCAATCGTGTCTTTGGAGTTATGGTAGAAGAGTTCCTAGAGAAATCATTTTGAATTTTTCTCGGACCAGGAACCTGTTTAGGTCTCTGAGATCCAAGATGGGTCTGAATCCTCCTGTTTTCTTTGGAATGAGAAAATATGGAGAGTAGATTCCCATTCTTTCTTTAGGAGGAGGAACTCTTGGGACAATAGGTTGGTCACCTCTTCTGTTAAGAGAATGCTTTGAAGGGTTTGTGTGGGATAATCTCCTGTGAAGCTGGTGGGGGCGAAGGTTTCTAAGTGAAGCTGATAATCCCTTTGAACAATCTGGAGTGCCCTGTGCTTTGATGTTATACGATGCCACCTGTGGGCATAGTGACAAAGTCTGCCTGCTATGTGGAAGGGCTGGAGACCCTTCAGTGGCAGTTTGGCCAGGCTCTCTAGGAAGGAGTGAAAAACCGGGTGCAGGTTGTGGCTGTGCGGCTGGTTGAGGCTTAGGAGCCTTGGGCTTCTTGCTGAGGATGTTGAGGCTGATAGGCAGCAGAAGGCAGCTAAGATGGGTAGTATCTCTTTAGAATAGAAAGATTTCTTGGGAAGAGTCTTCCTCTCGGATGGGTCAGCTGTTTTCCTGGAAAGGTGCTTTAGATTGAGATCATCTGTCTCAGTCTCTCATGCTTTTTTCCTCAAATCCTTGCCAAAAAGGTTTTCTCCAGTACATGGGATATCGGCCAGTTTATCCTACACCCATTGCTCAAGATCTGATACCTGTAACCAGGCCATTCTGCGAGTTGCAATGCAGACTGCTGAAGCCCTGCTTATTGATTCAAAGGCATCAAAACAGGCCCTTGTAAGAAACTTAGAAGTGTTCTGACCCTGTTTGATGACTGTCTGGAATGCACTCAGCTTAGCCTCAGGAAGTGGAGGGGGGGGGGGGTGAAAGTCTCCAGATCCCTGGTGACATCCTTCAGAAACATGCCCATGTACAGCATAGAATAAATAAAAACGTGATGGCAGAAAAAAAACACATGGACTATCTAGTCTGCCCTACCATATCAACTGCTACAACAATCTATTTTTTCCCTTTAGAGATCCTTTGTGTTTATCCCATGCTTTTTTGAATTCAGATACCGTCCTCGTCTCTAACACCTCCAGTGGGAAACTAGTCCACGAATCTACCACTCTTTCCGTAAAGAAATATTTCCGCATATTACTCCTGAGTCTATCCCCTATGTCCCCTCGCAGCAGAGCTTGCTTTCAATCAAAAGAGGCTATCCTCCTGTGCATTTATGCCATGGAAGTATTTAAACATCTCAATCATATCACCTCTATCCTGTCTTTCCCCTAAAGTATACATATTAAGCTCCTTAAGTCTGTCCTCATATGCTTTATAACGAAGACCACTAACCATTTTAGTAGCAACCCTCTGCACAGACTCCAACCTGCTAATATCCTTTTGAAGGTGCGGTCTCCAGAATTGCACACAATACTCCAAATGAAGTCGCACCAAAGACTTATATAGAGGCACTATCACCTCCTTTCTTCTGCTGGCCATTCCTTTCCCTATGCACCCAAGCATCCTTCTAGCTTTCACCATCGCCTTTTCTACCTGTTTAACTATTTTAAGATTATCAGACACAATTACACTTAGATTCCGCTCTTCTTTTGTGGACAGAAGTACTTCACCCCCTATACCATATCACTCCCTTGGATTGCTGCAGTCCAAATGCATGACCTTGCATATTTTAACATGAAATCTCAGCTGCCAAATTCTAGGCTTAGCTAGATCCTTCCTTATGTTGTCTATATCTTCCTGGGTGTCTACTCTATTGCAGATTTTGGTATCATCCGCAAAGAGGCAAACCTTACCAGATAGCCCTTCTGCAATATCACTAACAAAGATGTTAAAAAGAATTGGACCAACGACAGATGCCTGGGGCACACCACTGGTAACCTCCTTCTCCTCAAAGTGAGCTCCATTTACCTGTACCCTTTGCTGCCTCTCACTCAACCAATTTCTAACCCAAGCAGTAACTTCAGGGTCCATCCCTAGGGTGCTCAGTTTGTTTATAAGTAACCTGTGTGGAACAGTGTCAAAGCTTTACTGAAATCTAAATACACCACCATCTAGGGCTCTCCTTTGGTACAACTCCCTGGTCACCCAATCAAAGAAATCAATCAGATTTGTTTGACAAGACCTGCCTCTGGTGAATACATGCTGCCTCAGATCCAGTAAATTGTTGGACTCCAGAAACTTCACTATTTTCTCTTTCAGCAGCGCTTCCAATAATTACTCACCACAGAGGTTAGACTAACCGGCCTGTAGTTTTCAACCACACTCTTACTTCCTCTTTTGTGTAAAGGGACCACATGTGCTTCTCTCAAGTCCTCTGGCACCACTCCAGACTCCAAAGCGGCACTGAAAAGGTCAGTCAGTAGAGCTGCTAGAACGACCTGAAGTTCCCTCAGTATTCTAGGGTGTATCCCATCCGGTCCCATCGCTTTGTCAACTTTAAGTTTAGCTAGTTTCTCACAAACACAGTCTTCTGAAAATTGTTCAAAATGCCCCTCGCTTCTGTTCCTGTTTGTAAGTGTTTTATGAGGTCCTGCTCTTGGTTCTTCATCTGTGAACACAGAACAGAAATATTTGTTCAGCAATTCCGCTTTATCCTCAATAGCTTCTACATATTCTACATGAGGGAGGAGTGGCCTAGTGGTTGGGGCAAGTTACCTCAAGCCGGAAGGTCGGAGATTCAAATCCCACTAGAGGACAGCAACCTTGGGCCGGAAGGACTGGGGTTTCTAATCCTACAGGTGCTCCTTGTGGTCTTGGGCAAGCCACTTAACCCTCCATTGCCCATGTTCCCTGTAAGTATTAGTGTATGTGTCTCATATCCCCTCGTGTTAAATGTATCCCCCAGTTGTGTTGTGACCCCTTTGATTGAAGGATAATGTGGTATACAAAACTGTCTAAATAAATAAATAAAATATCCCTCCCCTTCACCCTTGTGTCTGACAATACCACTTTGCCCTTCCTCTTCTCACTAACATATCTGAAAAATATCTTATCCCCCATTTTATTGCATTGGTTATTAATTCTTTCTGAGTCTTTGCTTTCCTGACTACTTTGCTAGCTTCTCTAAGCTTCTACAAATATAGATGCCTGTCTTCCTCTCTCTGTGATCTCTTGTATTTTAGGAAGGCCTCCCCCTTTTTCTTCACCTTCTCAGCTACTTTTTTCAAAAATCATAGCGGTCTCCTTTTACTTTTACCTTTATTTACATTTTAACAAAAAAGTTGATTGCCCTTATAATATCCCCTTTCAGTTTTCCCCTCTGTTTTTCTACATCCCCCAGCTGTTCCCATCCCGCTAATGACTACTTGAGGTATTGGCCCATCTTGGCAAAGTTAATTTTCCTAAAGTCTAAGACCCTCGCTTTTGAATGGATTTTATCAGCCCTAGTCCTAATACTGAACGACACCATCTGGTAATCACTGGATGTGAGATATCTCCCACTATAACATCAGAAACACTTTCACCACTGGTAAGCACCAAGTCCATTATGGCCCCTTCATGTGTGGATTCTGTTACCAGTTGTTTGAATAGTTCTCCCTTAAGAGAATCCAGGAACTCCTTACGTCTAGATGATACTGCAGCAGGGATGTGCCAATTAACATCTGGCATATTGAACTCCCCTATCAGTAGCACTTCCTCTTTCCTAGCAATGCTGCGTATGCCTTCTAGTAAGTCTCCGCCCTCCTCTTCTCCCTGTGAGGGAGGTCTGTATATCATGCCAATGAAAATAGATTTCTCTTTTTCTCTTTCTAATTTAACCCACAATGCTTCATCTCTCCCTTTTAAGCCCTGTATTTCCATAGCTTTAATATTAGCTTTTACATATAATGCCACTCCTCCTCCCCTTCTTCCTATTCTGTTCTTTCTGAATAAAATATAGCCTGGTATAGTTACATCCCAGTTATGGTTGTCCGTGAACTATGTCTCTGTTACCGCCACTAAATCCAGTCTCTCCCATTAAAGCCTCAACGTCTTGGATCTTATTTCCCATGTTACAGGCATTTATACACTCTGCTTTCCATATGTTGCCTCTTTTACCCATTTTCATAAAGGTAATTCATGTTTCACTTACTGGAGGCTTTCTTAATTAATTTTAATTAGCGAGTTTTTATATACCGCATCTTCCATTGATCAGTTGCAGTTTACATGGAACAACAGTAAACAGGCAAAGCTGCTTTTACAGATAACATTGTGAAACTACAAAGAAATTTAATTTTACAATTAACAGTTTGTTAACTATATACAAAGAACCAAATATTAACTATGTACAGGTATATATGTTTTTGAGATCGTGTGGTCTTTCTTCACCCATCCCCAATGAATCTAGTTTAAAGCCCTCTTCAGTAGGTTAGCCAGTCTGCTACTGAAGACATGTCGACCCTTCTTGGACAGATGGATGCCATCTCAGCTCTGCAACCCTTGGAACAGCATCTCATGGTCCAGGAAACCAAAACGCTCTTGATGACACCATCCACACAACCATGCATTTATCTCCAGGAATCGAGCTTCTCTGCCTTGGTCTTTACCCTCTACAGGGAGTATTAAAGAGAACACCACCTGCACACCTATCTGCTTTACCCTCTGTCCCAGAGCCATGAAGTCACTTTCGAAATGCTCAGAGGGATACCTGGCAGTATCACTTGTGCCGACATGGATGAGAAACATCAGGTAATAGTCAGTGGGCTTGATGAGTCTCGGTAAACTTTCCTTAACATCTCGGATTTTGGCACCTGGCAGACAGCATACCTCTCTGGACATCAAGTCTGGTCTGCAGATGGATGCCTCAGTATCCCTCGGAAGAGTCACCAACCACCACTACCCTTCGCTTCCTTGTGGTCACTGATTCTGCAACTTTGGGGTGCTCAAGCTCTGGGTCTTCCCCTTCAAGGGATGCTTTCACCTCCTCCACTTCCAGGGCTGAATAATGGCTCTTCAATTCAAGGGCTGAAGGAGCTGGCTTGGTGATGCTGCAGGCCCTGGTGACTCGTGTCCAACCTTTGTCATTCTGTAGGGCTCCCATCTTCTCCTCTGCTGGAGAGCTTGGATGTTTCAAGAAGCATCTTATCAATGTACTTCTCACTGTCATAAATGCTCCTCAGCCTTGCCACCTCTTTTCTGAGCTCCTCCACTTGTTTCCTGAGCGCTTCAGCATGCAGGCATCCTGCACATGCAACTGGTCCTTCAACTGGCATTGGAATCTCCATCTGGACAGAGGCAGAAGCTGTAACAGGGGCAACAGATTTGGCAATATGATATTTCCCAGCCACTGTTCAGTTGGTGGAGCTTAGCTACCTGTTGAAGCAAAAGAGAGAGAGACCTACCAAAGCACCAGCTGGTTCCCCAGCTGTCCTTTCAGAGAAAAAGCAATAAACCTCTTAAGTGTGTTCTAAATGTGTTATTCCAAGTCCCTGTGTGCAACTAATTGGGGAGGTGCCCTATAAAGCAAGACTGCTCACATGGAGTGAATAGGAGTTGGGGGGTGGGTGTAGGGAGGGAACTAACACCTGATGAGGTGTCACTAGCTTCACAGAGCTGAGAACGATACTAAAAGCAGAGCTTTATACCTACACCACTAAAGGAAATATTTCCGCTTTTGAACTAAAGCATCAAAAAGAATGTAACTGTTTTAAAAATGTAGCAAAAACCCTTTTAAGAGCTCTTAGGCAGAGAACTAAAAGCCATATACGCTTACCTTTGCTTGAAATGCAGAGACGCTGTTAGGAATGCCTCAATGTACAAGATTCTGAAGACTTGTGTGTTGCTCTCAGTTCTTTCACAGGCTAATCAGGCTCACTAACTCCTGATGAGGTGTCAGTAGCTTCAAAGAGCTGAGAAGGATGCTAAAAGCAGAGTTTTAAACCTACACCACTAAAGGAAATATTTCTCCTTTTGAACTAAAGCACCAAAAAGAACGTAACTTTGTTTTAAAAATGTAGCAAAAACCCTTTTAAGAGCTCTTAGGCAGAGAACTAGCAATTAAAAGCCATAAAGCGTAGTTACTCACCTGTAACAGGTGTTCTCCAGGAGCAGCAGGAATCAGTCCTCACTTATGGGTGACGTCGGCGCCGACGGAGCCCTCGTGGAGCAATTTTCCCCCAGCTTTCAAAGAAAGCCTTTGGGAATTGCAGCGCGCATGCGCGGTTGCCTTCCCGCCCGAGGGTGCCATCTTAGCCAGTCAGATGACATAGCTAAAAAAGACAGCATAAAAATATTTGCAAAAACATAAGCAGACGATTGCAACTCCAAGGGGAGGAGGGAGGGTAGTGAGGACTGATTCCTGCTGCTCCTGGAGAACACCTGTTACAGGTGAGTAACTACGCTTTCTCCAGGACCAAGCAGGAAGTCAGTCCTCACTTATGGGACTCCCAAGCTCAAGGCTACCGGAGACCCTAAGCACAAAAATGAGCTCCCTCTAGCTCAGCAGCACAGAAGGAAAGAATCTTCGCTGAATTATCACCCACCGGTAGCCCACATCCGGGATGGAGGGTAGGAGTTGCTCAGACCTCAAAGAGATTACGGAGGACTGCCTGTCCGAAAGCACTGTCCCTGCGGGACTCCCTCTCGAGACAGTAATGGACCGCAAAAGTCTGGCTCGAAGACCAAGTAGCGGCCCGGCAGATGTCTGCCAGCGGAACAGAGCGGAGGTAAGCCACTGACGTAGCCTTTGCCCGAACGCAATGAGCCGTGACTCGACTTTCTAAGGAGAGTCCGGCTGCCCCATAAGCCCAAGAGATACAGTCCGCAACCCAGATGGACAGAGTACGCTTGGAGACCGGGAGCCCCAATTTATTGGGGTCAAAAGACACAAAAAGCTGAGCAGCTTTACGGTGCTCCCGCGTACGGTCAAGGTAGAAGTTCAAAGCCCTTCTACAGTCCAGGGTATGGAGGACCGTTTCAGCTCGGCTGGAGTGTGGTCTGGGAAAGAAGGTTGGAAGTACCACCTCCTGATTGATGTGAAAAGGGGAGACCACTTTGGGAAGAAATTTTGGGTGAGTCCGTAGGACTACCCTATTTTTGTAGAACCGAGTGTAAGGGGGATCAGACACGAGGGCCTGCAATTCACTTACGCGTCTAGCGGAAGTGAGGGCTATCAAGAACAGCGTTTTCCAAGACAGAAAACGGAGAGAACAGGTAGCCATAGGTTCAAAAGGCGGACAGGTGATCCGCTGCAAAACCACATTCAGGTCCCAGTCAGGCGCTGGCGGGCGCAGAGGTGGTTTAAGTAGAAGGAGACCTCAGAGAAACCTCGCTACGAGAGGGTCGCTGGAGAGAGGTCTACCGTCCACCGGCACATGATGTGCCGAAAGAGCACTGAGGTGAACTTTGACGGAGTTGGACTTAAGTCCCAGATTAGAGAGGTGTAGCAAGTACTGCAAGATCACCGACACCGGGCAGGAGAAGGGATCCTGAGACTGTTGGGTACACCAGACGGCAAAGCGACGCCATTTAAGGGCGTAGCATTTGCGGGTAGAAGGCCGTCGCGAAGCCAAGACGACCTCCTCCACCTCTGCCGGCAGGAGAAGGGGAGCAAGGACTACCCTCTCAGCAGCCAGGCCATGAGGTTGAGAGACCTGAGGTTGGGGTGTAGTAGAGACCCCTGATCCTGAGTGAGGAGATCCGGTTGTACCCCCAGAGGGAATGGATCCTCCACCGCTAATTGCAGTAGGAGCGGAAACCACGGCTGTCTGGGCCAGCGAGGGGCCACCAGGATCATGAAGGCTTTGTCTCGGAGAACCTTGAAAAGAGTCCGAGAGACTAGCGGGATGGGAGGGAAAGCGTACAGAAGGCTCCCCGACCATGAAATTAGAAAAGCGTCCGCCGCAACCCGAAGGGGGTGTGGCTGACGAGAGCAGAAGCGAGGAAGCTGCCGGTTGTGAGGACTGGCAAAGAGATCCACCGTGGGGAGGCCCCACTTTAGGAAGAGCTTCTGAACTACCAAGGGATCCAGACGCCACTCGTGCGGCTGGAGGATCCTGCTGAGTTTGTCCGCCAGGCAATTCTCTTGGCCCGGGAGATAAACTGCCTTGAGGAGAATGCCGTGACTGACGGCCCAAGAGCAGAGCTTCTGTGCCTCCCGGCAGAGGAGGAAGGAGCCCGTGCCCCCCTGCTTGTTCACGTAGAACATGGCAACTTGATTGTCCGTCTGGACAAGGATGGACTGGTGGGAAGTCAGGTGGGAGAAAGCCATGAGAGCCAGGCGGATCGCCCTGAGCTCCAGGAAGTTGATCTGCTGAGCAGACTCCCACGTGGTCCAGAGGCCCTGAGTACGTGCCCCTTGGCAATGTGCTCCCCAGCCCAGGAGGGATGCATCCGTGGTCAGCACCCGGGTCGGCTGAGGTGACTGGAAAGGCATTCCGAATATCAGGTTCGGCTGCCGAAGCCACCACCGGAGAGACGAGATCAGCGGCTCGGAGACGCGCACTAGGTCTGCTAGGCCGCCTGTGGCTTGTCGCCACTGCTGGCGGAGACACCATTGAGCAGGCCGCATATTCAGGCGGGCATTGGGGGTCACATGGACGGTGGAAGCCATATGGCCGAGCAGTCTCAGGAAGCGCCTGGCGGAGACCAGGGGCTGGCTGCGAAAACGGTCGGCTAGGTCCATGAGCCGTTGAGCCCTGTCGAGCGGTAGGTACGCTCGTGCCTGAGGAGTGTGGAGCCTTGCGCCGATGAACTCGAGATCCTGTGAGGGGAGCAAAGTGGACTTTGCGAAATTTATAACAAAGCCCAAGTACTGCAGAAGAGTCACCGTGCGGCGTGTGGCGCTGGTGACCTCCGGAGCGGACGCCGCTCTGATGAGCCAGTCGTCGAGGTACGGAAAGACATATAGGCCGTGAAGCCGGAGATGGGCCGCCACCACTGCGAGACATTTTGTGAAGACTCGCGGCGCGGAGGACAGGCCAAAGGGCAGTACTCTGTACTGGTAATGATTTCCTGCCACCACAAACCTTAGGTATTGGCGGTGGCTTGGGTGGATGAGGATGTGCGTGTAGGCATCCTTTAGATCCAAGGAGCATAGCCAATCTCCCTGCTGGAGGTAGGGCAGAAGGATTCCAAGGGTAAGCATTTTGAACTTCTCCCGCACAAGGAACTTGTTGAGGTTGCGCAAGTCCAGGATGGGTCTGAGGCCCCCTGTTCTCTTTGGTATCAGAAAATACCTGGAATAAAAGCCTTGACCTCTCAGGTGGTGTGGCACCGGTTCCACCGCCTGTTCCTGCAGAAGACCTGCTAACTCCTGAAGGAGTAATTCCCTGTACAGAGGGGGTCGTGGAGGTTCTCCCGGAAAATAGGAGGGAGGGACCTGGTGGAAGTGGAGAAGATAGCCTTCCCGCACGACTTGAAGCACCCAGGCATCTGCGGTGATGCTGGACCACCTGTGGGCGAAGTGAACCAGCCGGCCTCCGGTGCTGGGAGGAACCAGCGGGGGGGGAGAGGCTATGCTTTGTGAGTCAAAAAACCCCACCCTGCTGAGCAGGGGCTGGTGGTGCAGGCTTGGGGGCTTGCTGCCTACGGGACCCGTTACCCCGTCCCTTGGCCTGCTGGCCCTGTTGGGGAGCTGCAGGGGCCTGATAATGGGGGTATTGTTTGTAGGCAGCCGCCTTCCTCGGGTAAAAGGACTTTTTCCCCGAGCCCTTCTTTTTCTGGGAAGGGGCGGAGGTCTTCCTAGAAAGCCTGGTCCTGGTGAGAGTCTCAGTCTCAATTTGCGCAGCCTCTTCCGCCATGGGCTTGCCAAAGAGGTTTTCGCCTCGGCAGGGGACATCGACCAACTTGTCCTGCACCCAGGGCTCAAGGTCTGACGACTGAAGCCAAGCCTGTCGGCGGGCACCGATGCCGGCTGCGGCCACTCGAGCCGATGCTTCAAAGCCATCATAGGCTGCCCGGGACATGAACTTTGAGCATTCCCGAATGCCAGTGGACAAGGCTAGGAACCTCCGCAAGGGTTCCTCGGACAAACCAGCGGAGAATCCGGCTAGCTCTTTAGCTAGATCCCGGAGATACATGCCCATGTATAGCTGGTAAGTCTGGACACGACATGCGAGCATAGAGCCCTGGAAACACTTCTTACCAAGGCCATCCAGGTTACGGGCCTCCCTGCCAGGAGGCACCGAGGAGTGCATCTTCTGGCTCTTAAGACGATGCATGGCCGATTCCACTACCATGGAATGGTGTGGCAGCTGTGCCTTTTGAAAGCCAGGGCTCTTGCGGACTCGATAGATAGAATCGACCCGCTTGCTCAGGACCGGCGAGGAGGCCGGACTCTCCCACATGCGGAAGATTAGTCGTTCCAGCATAGGAGGAACCGGTACAGTAAAGTGTTCCCTCGCGAGAGAGTCATACTGGAGGGCGTCGAGCTCTTCGGCTCGAGGCTCCTCCTCGGGATCCGCAGGGAAGGCCAAAGCCTTGGCCATATCCCTAACGAAGTCCGAGAACCGGGCATCCTCCGGGGGGGACTGCTTCCGAGGCTCGGACTCCGGTGAGTCCGAGGGGACACACCGAGTCCGGAAAGAATCAGGCGAATCTTCCTCTTCAGACTCCCAGACCGACTCCGACAAGGACTCGGTGGGGTCGGCCCGGGCAGGGCGCGGCGCCTGCCGCCCCGACGCCGAGGGAGTCGGCGTCGGCGACCTCGGTCCCGAACGGGAGGCCGAGGGTGACCACGACCGAGGATCGACTCGAGTTCTCATCGACTCGAGGATTGGCTCGGTCTCCGGGGTCGACTTGGACGTCGACGTCCCGGCGGTCGGGGCAGCGGCGCCAGCGAGGCCAGCGAGCAGTGCCCGCTGCTGGTCCATGAAGGCAGACAGTCTGCTCTCCAAGGCCGTCAACCTGAGTCCGAGCTCAGGTGACCCAGCAGCCCCCGACTCGGGCCCCGACGGCGTCGGGCCCGACGTCGGCTGTCGCGGAGGCGAGTCCAGAAGGACCACAGGACTTACCCGAGCAGGCATCTCCGACTCCAGGCGAGGTCGCTTCGTGAGGTGTTCCTTCTCCAAAGACCCGGGGCGGCTGTCGGGGCTATGCGACCTGGCCCTCGCGGAACCAGGAGCGTCCACCGACGCCGCCCTCGCGGGTTTCACCTTCCGACGATGGTCCCCGGATGGAGAACCTCGGTCGGAGGAACTCCGGCGACGGTCCGAGCTGGAGCCTTTGGACGCGGAGGCCTCCGACGAGGTCCGGGTACGGCTGGGGTCAGCGAAGATTCTATCACGCTGATGCCGCCGACTTCTCAACGCTTTTGAGGACATTTTGCCGCAGGGCCCACAGATCAGTTCCTCATGATCCGGGCCCAGGCAGCGAAGGCAAAAGTCGTGTGTGTCAGTTAGTGACATATTTCGGTCACACTGACCACACCGCTTAAACCCACTGGCAGCCATCGGGGGAAAAAGGGCCCCTGCGAGGTCAAAGGACCGGGCTGCCAGGGAAAAATCGAAAACGAAAGCTGACAAAGTCAGAAAAACCGAAAAAAGTAAGAGGACTCGTGACCGGCGTCGCGAGTCCGGGCGGGAAAAAGATCGGCGTCGAACCGAAGGAAAAAGAATAAAATAATGAAGAAAAAATCGACTTTTTCGCGGGGACAAGACGGGGACGTCTGTAGGGCTCCGCGGAAAAAAGAAGACTGGCTAAGATGGCACCCTCGGGCGGGAAGACGACCGCGCATGCGCGCTGCAATTCCCAAAGGCTTTCTTTGAAAGCTGGGGGAAAATTGCTCCGCGAGGGCTCCGTCGGCGCCGACGTCACCCATAAGTGAGGACTGACTTCCTGCTTGGTCCTGGAGAAACCCTTACTTTTGCTTGAAATACAGAGCCTCTGTTAAGAGTATTCTGGAGGCCAATATGCATACTTGGAAGCACTGACGCCCAAAGGCATCGAGTGTCCTCGAGTCTCTGCCAGGTGGCATGGATGGTTCTTATAACTCTTTATTCGGCGCATTGCTGATTCCACCATTATTGAGCGTTCAACATAGTGATGTTTGTTATAAACCCTATGGCACAATGGTATTCAATGATTAGTGTTAATGAAGCATTACAATTTTCCTTAGGAGGGATTTTTTTTTTTTTTTTAAGAGAAGCTTCTTTGTTTGAAATAAGAAATGGCAGTCAATGTTACGGCTGACCTCTGTCCACAGGAAGAAACCTCATCCATGCCAGCTGGATTGCCCTGAGTTCCAGGTCTATTGATGGGCCAAATGGCCTCCAGAGGAGGCCCATGCCCCTGATGACAGTGGGAACCTCAACTGCTGAGGCTGGCATCTGTCGTGGCTAGAATCCACTTGGAAGACTTACACCAGCAGATGAGTTGAAAACCACCACTACAGTCTCGCTCTGGCTTCCCCCCTTCAGGGACAACTTCACAGCAAAGTTCTATGATTGTGGTGACCACCAGGAAAGCAGCACACACCATAAGGGATGCATATGTACACTGGCCCACAGAACTACCTCCAAGATTGATGCCAACAGGCCCAGCACCTGCAGAAACTGCCAAACCATGGGGGCTCTGACCAACAAGAAAGCTTGAAACTGAGCCTGCAGTCTAACACCCGGTCTATTATTAGAGGCACCTTGCTGCGCGCAGCACTGAAGATGACCCCTAGGTACTCGAGGGCCTGCGATGGATCAAACTGACTTGACTCGATTCACCAGTTGGCTTATGAATCACTTGAGTCATGGACTCCAGACTCTCCTGGCATGACTTGGCTCTAATAAGCCAGTTGTTGAGATAGGAGTAAACTAACACCCCTTCTCACCGGAGGAAGACAGCCATCACCACCATGATTTTTGAAAAGGTCCAAGGAGCTGTAATGAGCCCATATGGTAGTGCCTGAAACTGAAGGCCAATAGTGCTGATGGCGCCTTCCTGATGCTGCAAATGTGGAGATAAGCCTCCATAAGATCAAGAAACATTAAAATGCCCCCCCTGATGGAATGCTGCAATCACAGACCACAAGGTCTCCATTGGGCAGCGAGATACCCGCAAGCAAAATCGGCCAAAATTTGCCCCCTTTCTTCAGGACAGCAAAGTAAATAGAATAAGAGCCCTGACTGTGCTCTGATACCAGAACAGAACAAATAGCCTGCAGCCAACTTAAGTGCTCCAGGGTCACACACATTGTAGCACTCTTTAGTGGGGACCCTGATGGGGATCTGATGAACAATTCCAGTAGTTGTGTGTTCTACGGAATATCCTTTTCTTATAAGCTCCAATACCCACTTGTATGCGACAGAGACCCATTCAGAATACAACTGGTTGGGCCGACCTCCCACTGATAATAGCACGGAGCAGGTCTCTTGAGCCTTACTGTGAAGCTCAGGAACCAGTAGAAGGAACATGTGCCCTCATCCTGGTTCACATGCTTATTCCTCTGAAAGGAGGAGGAGGAGCATGTAGGCTGCCTGGACTTCTGGTGGGGCTGGGCCCGGGCCATGAGTATTTTATAGATCTGAATCTCCTGACATCACGAGGCTTGCCCTTATGGAAACCTGAGCCAAACTGATCCTTGGTCCTCTGGGAGACACAGTGCCTTGGACTCACCCAAGGCCTTCACCAGCTTTTCCAGCTCCTCCAGAAGAGAAGTTTATCCTGAAAGGACAATCTGCACAACTGTAATTTAGAAACAGCATCAGCTCACCCAATGTCCGACCAGGACCATAGACCTTTGCCAAGGTTCTGACCCAGTCATACAACAATCTGCCAGAAAGGCCAAACTTGACTTCAAGGAGGCTGCTTACAATATGCTCAGGTCCACGTACTTGTGACCAGCACAATTAGTCTGCTGCAAGAATGGTCCCTCCCTCCTTCAGGATGGTGGCTTTGCGAGTCACAGACATGATCAAGGCATCAACCCTAGGAAGTTTCAGCAAGTCCTCTTGTTTCTTCTGAGGAAACAGATACAACTCACATATTGTGCATGACACTTTGAATGAAGTATCTGGGATCTCTAATCCCACCATCACGACCTCTTGGATAATCAATGGAAAGGGAAAAAATACCCCAAATCACAATTTAGATGGTTTCTGGATTCCCACAGGATGGGGTTCAACTTAGCAGAGACTTGCACCGCTTCTTCCTCTAAGCCCAAAGACTGACACTTGCACAATAAGGGGGTCCAGCTCCTCTTTGCGAAAAGTCACACCACAGAGTTCTCCTCTTCCCCTTGTGCAAACAGGGCTGGTCCAACCATTAAGCAAACTATGCAGCCACCTAGGGATGCAAGCTTTGGAGGACAAACAGGGAATCTGAAGCTAAAAAATAGATTCTGACAGAAAGCCTTATGGTTTGGCTAGGGTGCCAACACCTTGAACTAACTTGAGGGCTGGTCCTGGGAGAAAGTTCATTCTTCTGCAGTTCCAGGAAGTCCAGCTCTCCCCCTAACATGTCCTCTGGATGCCCAAGACACCCCTCAGACCTGGGTGAGTCTGGAGAATGCTCCCTAGGCTCTGCCTCTCACCACAAACATGGCATGTTCCCAAAAGGCTCTCTCCTGACCCTGCCATGATTCTCTCTTGTGGGCACTATGCCAGACTTTGATGTCCGAGTCCCTAAGGTTCAAGACCCCTGTGCCAGTGGAGGTAGGAATGGTTCCCTGCTGCCAAGAGCAGGTGGTGTTATGCAGCATAAGGATGAAATCAGAAGAAAGAAGGTATGAAGACCATCACACCCACGAGTCTACAATGGCATATTACCCCAGGCTGTCCTAGGAGCGCCAACCCTATCAACATGCTGGTCCAAGATAGCACTCATTTCCACACATCCTGTGGGCACCATGACACATGTTCCCAGCATGTGACCTGCTGCCGCTATGGAAGGTCCGGTACTAGCTGCCAGCGAAGGAGAAAGCAAATCAGAGCCTTGCACCAAATTTGATGGACCCCTTTATTGAAGGTCACCATAGAAACATAGAAATATGACAACAGAAAAAGACCACATGGCCTATCTAGTCTGTCCTTCCATATCAACAACTACAACAGTCCCCTTTTTTCCTTTAGAGATCCTCTGTGTTTGTCCCATGTTTTTTTGAATTCAGTTACTGTCCTCATCTCTACCACCTCCACTGGGAGACTATTCCATGGATCCACCACTCTTTCCATAAAGAAATATTTCCGCATATCACTCCTGAATCTATCCCCCTTCACCCTCATCCCATGTCCCCTCGTAGCAGAACTTGCTTTCAATTGAAAGAGGCTCTCCCCCTGAACATTTATGCCATGGAGGTATTTAAACATCTCAATCATATCATCTCTATCCCACCTTTCCTCTAAGGTGTACATATTAAGATCCTTAAGTCTGTCCTCATATGCTTTATAATGAAGACCACTAACCATTTTAGTAGCCACCGTCTGCCCGACTCCATCCTGTTCACATCCTTTTGAAGGTGCGGTCTCCAGAATTGCACATTATACTCCAAATGAGGTCGCACCAAAGACTTATACAGAGGCACTATCACCTCCTTTTTTCTGCTAGCCATTCCTCTCCGTATGCACCCAAGCATCCTTCTAGCTTTTGCCGTCGCCTTTTCTACCTGTTTAGCTACTTTAAGATCATTAGACACAACCACGCCTAGGTCCCGCTCTTCTTTAGTGGACAAAAGTACTTCACCCCCTATACTATATTGCTCCCTTGGATTGCTGCAGCCCAAATGCATGACCTTACATTTTTTAACATTAAATCCCAGCTGCCAAATTCTAGACCATTGTTCAAGTTTAGCTAGATCCCTCCTCATGTTATCTATACCTTCCTGGGTGTCTACTCTATTGCAGATTTTGGTATCATCTGCAAAGAGGCAAACCTTACCCGACAGACCTTCAACTATATCACTAACAAAGATGTTAAAAAGAATCGGACCAAGGCACACAAACCTGGGGCACACCACTGGTAACATCTTTCTCCTCAGAGTGAGCTCCATTTACCTGTACTCTTTGTCGCCTCCCACCCAACCCTAAGGTGCTCAGTTTGTTTATAAGTCGCCTGTGAGGAACAGTGTCAAAGGCTTTACTGAAATCTAAATACACCACATCTAGGGCTCTCCCTCGGTCCAACTCCCTGGTCACCCAGTCAAAGAAATCAATCAGATTTGTCTGATAAGACCTGCCTCTGGTGAATCCATGCTGCCTCGGAACCTGAAATCCGCTGGACTCCAGAAACCTCACTATTTTCTCTTTCAGCAGCGTTTCCAATAATTTACTCACCACCGAAGTTAAACTAACCGGTCTGTAGTTTTCAACCACATCCTTACTTCCGCTTTTGTGTAAAGGCACCAGATGAGCCTCTCTCCAGTCCTTTGGCACCACTCCCGACTAATGAGGCATTGAAAAGGTCAGTCAGTGGAGCTGCTAGAACATCCCCAAGTTCCCTCAGTATTCTAGGGTGTATCCCATCCGGTCCCATCGCTTTGTCTACCTTAAGTTGAGCTAGTTTCTCATGAATACAGTTTTCTGAAAATTGTTCAAGATGTCCCTCGCTTCTGTTCCTGTTTGTGGGTGTTTTCTGAGGTCCTGCGCCTGGTTCTTCATCTGTGAACACAAAACAGAAATATTTGTTAAGCAATTCCGCTTTATCCTCATCAGCTTCTACATATTCCTCCCCTTCACACTTGAGTCTGACAATACTACTTTTGCCCTTCCTCTTCTCACTAACATATCTGAAAAATGTCTTATCCCCCCATTTTATTGCATTGGCTATTTCCTCCTCTTTTTGAATCTTTGCTTTCCTGACTACTTTGCTAGCTTCTCTAAGTTTTTCCAAATATAGATGCCTGTCTTCCTCTTTATGTGATCTCTTGTATTTCATGAAGGCCTCCCTCTTTTTCTTCACCTTTTCAACTACTTCTTTCAAAAACCATAGCAGTCTCCTTTTCCTTTTACCTTTATTTACCATTTTAACAAAAAGGTTGGTTGCCCTTAAAATATCCCCTTTCAGTTTTGCCCACTGTTTTTCTACATCCCTCAGCTGTTCCAATCCTGCTAACGACTCCCTGAGGTACTGGCCCATCTTGGCAAAGTTAGTCTTCCTAAAGTCTAAGACCCTCACCTTTGAATGGATTCTAACACTACACTCAAATGCTCCAAGATTCCCCTGCACAGTCACGGGCAGAATATTGCTCCTGCTGCCCCACTATGTGCCACAAACTCCACATTGCTTCCCCATGCCATGAACATGGTGGGGGCAAATTGGAAAGGACCCTCCCCTCCAAAAAAAAACCCTTGCCCAGATAGAGCCTTCTAAAACCTGAAGATTATGGCCAAAGAGCGCATTGCCCCAAAGGCTATGAAATGATCTTACAGACATCACTCGTTTTTTTTTCACCTTTATGCGGCAATACAAGGAGACACAGCCTCTCATGAAGCAGCAGCAGCAGCTCTGGGCCACTGCTACTGAGATGGGCTCCTTCCAAGGATCTCTCAGAAGCTCAGGCAACAGGAAATCAGGCCTTAAGGACTGTTGCCTAGAGTCCCCAGCCTCGATCCAGAAAGCTTAGGGGAAGAAGAGCTAAGCCCGTTGCCCCCGAAAGCCAATACCAGGCCAGTGACACACATCTGCACCATCTGCTGGAGACCGAGAAAATATTGTCAGCCCAGCCTTCACAGGTGCCGATGTAGGCTGGAGTGTCTCTCTGGCTCTTTTTTCTGCCTTCATCTGCTAGTAGGGGGACTTAAACCCACTCATCTGGACTGGTCTGGTATAGATGTACAGAAAATGTGCTTGCAGCACATCGTTATCTTGATAACATTTATTACAAGGTGGGTAAGTCAGGCCACAACAGGTTATACCTAAGGTGATCTATCAATGCAAAACAACAGGCCGATGAAGAAAGCTAGCACGGCCTTTATGTGCAGATAATGAAACTTTTAGGCACAATTACCACCACAGCCAAATACAAAAAAAAGATAGGCGCATGCGTAAATAGCAAAGGAAAAGCAAGCGCACACATAATGCCATGAGTATTTAAATTACAGGCAAATGAGCTGCGTGTATTAAAATGGCATGCTAATAGTCTGCACCCGATGCAGAGAAACGCATAGAGGATTTCATAGCAGCCTTAGCGCCAGTATCTCTATGCCTGGTCTTGAGATGGCATAAACATTTTGCACATGCCCCCGATAGTATTTTGATGGCATCGGGGATTTTCCCTGATGCCTGGATCATCTGAGGTGAAGTGTCAAACTGATGATCTAGGCATCATCTGAGGTGAAGTGTCAAACTGATGATCCAGGCATCATCTGAGGTGAAGTGTCAAACTGATGATCCAGGCATTGGGGAAAGCCTCCGATGCCATCAAAATACTGTCGGGAAATCGGTGCCCCTGACAGGAAGCAAATTCCTAGTGGCCCACATCCCACCACACGCCCAACTAAAAATAACCCTGGTGGCCCAGTGGCCCCAAAACTCCCACTCCCCTCATGGTACCTTTACAAAGAGTGGGAGAGCTGCCCATGCGAGCCTGCTCCGCCATCTTGAAAAAATGGTGACACCTGGCCCCCGCACAATGTTCCTGGAATGCACCGGGCAGGATAAGACTGCCATATAAAGCATTTTCTACCTTATATGGCAGTCTGACCCTGTCAGGTGCATCCCAGAATGCACCATGAGGGGCCAGGGACAGCCATTTTTCAAGATGACAGCGCTCCCGCTTCTTTGAAAAAGTATCGGGAGGGGAGTGGGAGGTCCAGGGCCGCTGGGCCACCAGGGTTATTTTTAATTGGGCAGGTGGGGGAGGGGGAAATTGGGGCTGCTGGCCACCAAGGATTTGATTTGTTAGGGGCACTAGCCCCCCCGACAGTATTTGGATGGCATTGGGCGATTTCCCCGATTCCTGGATCATCTGGGGAGGAAGTGTCTAACTTCCTCTCAGATGATTCAAATATTGGGGAAAGCCCCCACTGCCATCAGTATACTGTAGGGACGCATGTGCAAATTAGCCAGGCAGTGCCCCTATTTCTCTGGGAGAGCATACCAAACTTGCGTCCACTTCTGTGCGCATGTGTTTGGTTTGCTCTCCAAATTTAATGCTGCCATTTGCGCCATAGTTTAATGTGTGGCTAACTTGCATATATGTCCCTTTCTGCATGCCGGCGCTGAAGTCGAGTGCTATCCGTGCGCTGTAAAGTGGCATTTAGAGTTGACAGCCTGTGACTTCAGTGCCTGCTTTCTGTACTGGCCTGCAAGTCAGGGGTTTGAAATTAGGTTTCATCAGCTACATTAACCACACTGAAGTCCCATGACACTGTGAATGACTTGATAGGATGGATCAAACACACTAACTCCTGTATAAACCTTACAACTAATGGTTGTACAAAAATAGGTCTTCCGTCCACATGGTGGTGGTATTTGTCAAGTGTATGCAGGTGTACCCTAACAAAGTTGGTCTTGCGGCCCATCTCTGAAATATTCTGGAGCCTTGCTGTCAAACCAGACTTTAAACCTTCTCCATATTTCAGTGGCCAGAAGTATTTGAGACACTGAATCAACTGGTACTGTGATTTTTATAGAGGGAGGGGCTATAAAATATTAAGACAATTTTTAAGTAGTTGCAAATTGGCTTTTCCCAGCTACGGCCGGCCTGTCCATTGTGCTAGAATGTTGTTCGCACAGGACCCCATGCTTCAGGGGACCTCACACCAACATCATCTCGCATATGCTTTTTGGCACTGGCAGGGTCAGCTTGAGAGGGAGTCGGAAAGGCCCTGGCTCAGCTCTGATAGCCACCAATCCAAGGCGTTTGTATACTAAAGAGAACATAGGAATAGTTATTCAACAATGTATATAAAAAACAATATATACGATTAATATCATAAATATACATAATATGAATAATAAAATAAACAAAACAGGTAAAAGGACAAGAGATATGAAGAAACTTAAAAAACTACTGATTAGAGCATAAATAACTCCAAATACAAATGAAATTATAAACATAAGAAATCAGGAGAGCAGGAGTGAGTCAGAGAGCAGAAAAATGTAGAGTGAAGCTTTGTTTAAAAAAAATGTTATATGATAACTTGCAACTATGGTAGTGCAGAGGGCACTATCCAAATTATACTATAACTACAAAAGTGTGTATTATAAAATATAACCGTAGTACCACCTACAGAAACCACAAAGGTAATGGCCATTGTTTGTCAACACATTAGCAGCTCTGATGGTGCAAACGGCAAAGTCTGAAATGTACTGAAACTTCAAAACGTGTATATTTTATGAAATAAAAACATGGTGGCACCAAAAGGAGCAACGTTGTAAACATAAAGAAAGGAAGATGGCCAATGTTACCTGAAACATCTATAAAGGTAATTAATGTCAGTGATTATCAACGGCAAACTGTGGCTTAGTCCAAATGAAAAAAGGTAAATCGTATCAAAAGATCCCACGGCTACACTTCTGTCACTTGCAGAATACTAAAAACTGGCGAATTGGAACCGCACCGCAAATGTGCTCTGAGGAAAGACACCAGGACGCCAGATATAAAATGCAAACAGCAGCAATGAAAAGGATGAGGAAAGCAATCATAGTAGCGCTTGAAATACTATTTTGTGAACAATGAAGGAAACGAACCTGGTTCTTCAAAAAATTTTATTTGTATTTAAAGAGTTATTTATGCTCTAATCAGTAGTTTAAGTTTCTTCATCTCTCTTGTCCTTTTACCTGTTTTGTTTATTTTATTATTCATATTATGTATATTTAGCGTAGTTACTCACCTGTAACAGGTGTTCTCCAGGAGCAGCAGGAATCAGTCCTCACATATGGGTGACGTCGGCGCCGACGGAGCCCTCGCGGAGCAATTTTCCCCAGCTTTCAAAGAAAGCCTTTGGGAATTGCAGCGCGCATGCACGGTCCTCTTCCCGCCCAAGGGTGCCATCTTGCTCAGTCAGATGACATAGCTAAAAGACAGCAAAAAATTAGCAAAAAACGAAAGCAGAAAACTGCAACTCCAAGGGGAGGAGGGAGGGTTGTGAGGACTGATTCCTGCTGCTCCTGGAGAACACCTGTTACAGGTGAGTAACTACGCTTTCTCCAGGACCAAGCAGGAAGTCAGTCCTCACATATGGGACTCCCAAGCTTAAGGCTACCGGAGACCCTAAGCGCAAAAATGAGCTCCCTCAAGCTCAGCAGCCCAGAAGGAAGGAATCTTCTCTGAATACGTCTCCAACCGGTAGCCCAACATCCGGGATGGAGGGTAGGAGTTGCCTATATCTCGAAGAGGTTACGGAGGACTGCCTGTCCGAAAGCACTGTCCCTGCGGGACTCCCTCTCCAGGCAGTAACGGGCCGCAAAAGTCTGGCTTGAAGACCAAGTAGCGGCCCGGCAGATGTCTGCCAATGGAACAGAGCGGAGGTAAGCCACTGACGTAGCCTTCGCCCGGACACGATGGGCCGTGACTCGACTTTCCAACGAGAGGCCGGCTGCCTCGTAAGCCCAAGCGATACAGTCAGCAATCCAGATGGACAGGGTACGCTTGGAGACAGGGAGCCCCAACTTATTGGGGTCATAAGAGACGAAGAGCTGAACAGCCCTTCTGTGCTCCCGCGTACGGTCAAGGTAGAAGGTTAACGCCCTTCTACAGTCCAGGGTATGCAGAACCATTTCAGCTCGGCTGGAGTGTGGCCTGGGAAAGTAGGTCGGAAGCACCACCTCCTGGTTGATGTGAAAGGGGGAAACCACTTTGGGAAGAAACTTAGGGTGAGTCCGTAGGACTACCCGGTTCTTGTAGAACCTAGTGTACGGAGGATCAGACACCAAGGATGCAGTTCACTAACGCATCTAGCAGAAGTGAGGGCTACCAAGAACAAGGTTTTCCAAGAAAGAAAACGAAGAGGACAGGTAGCCATAGGTTCGAAAGGCGGACAGGTAATCCGCTGTAAAACCACATTGATATCCCAGTCCGGGGCTGGGGGGGCACAAAGGTGGTTTAAGGAGAAGGAGGCCTCGGAGAAAACGAGCCACCAGAGGGTGGCTAGAAAGAGGTCTGCCATCCACCGGCATGTGATGCGCAGAAAGAGCACTGAGGTGGACCTTGACCGAGTTGGACTTAAGTCCAAGATTGGAGAGGGAAAGCAAATACTGCAAGACCACTGATGCTGAACAGGAGAAGGGATCTTGAGATTGCTGAGCACACCAGGCGGAGAACCGACGCCACTTAAGAGCGTAGGACTTCCGGGTGGAGGGCCGCCTGCAGGCTAAGACGACCTCCTCTACCTCTGGAGGTAGGCAGAGGGGAGCAAGGACTACCCTTTCAGCAGCCAGGCCATCAGATGAAGGGATCAGAGGTTGGGGTGCAGGAGAGTCCCCTGATCCTGTGACAGGAGGTCGGGCTGAAACCCCAGAGGAAGAGGGGTGTCCACCGCCAGCTGCATTAGAAGCGGGAACCAAGGTTGTCTCGGCCACCGGGGAGCCACTAGGATCATCGAGGCTTTGTCTCTGAGAACCTTGAAGAGTGTCCGAGACACCAGCGGCATGGGAGGAAAGGCATATAAGAGGCCTGTGGACCATGGAATCAGAAAAGCATCCGCCGCTACTCTGAGAGGATGCGGTTGTCGAGAGCAGAATCTGGGAAGTTGCCGGTTCAGAGGACTGGCAAACAGATCCATGGTGGGGAGGCCCCACTTGAGAAAGATTCGCTGGACCACCATCGGATCCAGCCTCCACTCGTGCGGCTGGAGGACCCTGCTCAGCTTGTCGGCCAGGTAATTTTCTTGACCTGGGAGATCGACAGCTTTGAGGATAATTCCGTGGTGGACAGCCCAAGAGCATAGTTTTTGTGCTTCGTGACAGAGAAGGAAGGAGCCTGTCCCGCCTTGCTTGTTCACATAGAACATTGCAACCTGATTGTCTGTTTGTATCAGCACCGACTGATGGGAAATCAGGTGAGAGAAGGCTTTGAGCGCTAGGCGGATGGCTCTGAGCTCCAGGAAGTTTATCTGTTGAGCAGATTCCCAAGGAGTCCAGAGACCCTGAGTACATGTCCCTTGGCAGTGTGCTCCCCAACCCAGGAGAGAAGCATCGGTCGTCAGGACCTGAGAATGCGGAGGGGGCTGAAAAGTCACTCCCAGTACTAGGTTGGGCAGATGAAGCCACCATTGCAGAGAAGAGACCAGCCGGTCGGAGATCTGAACGGAGTCCGCTAGGCTCCCCGTGGCCTGATGCCATTGTGTGCGAAGGCACCATTGAGCAGGTCGCATGTTCAGGCGGGCATTGGGGGTCACATGGACCGTGGAAGCCATATGGCCGAGCAGTCTCAGAAATTGCCTGGCCGAGACCAGGGAATTGCTGTGAAAGTGGCTGGCGAGATCCATGAGCCTTTGGGCCCTGTCCAGAGGCAGGAAGGCCCATGCCTGAAGAGTGTCCAACCTGGCGCCGATGAATTCGAGATTTTGAGAGGGGAGCAAAGTGGACTTTGCGAAGTTTATGACAAATCCCAAGTGCTGGAGTAGAGTCACAGTGCGATGAGTGGCTTGAATGGCTTCGTGGGAAGACTGGGCTCTGATGAGCCAGTCGTCCAGGTAGGGAAACACAAAAAGGCCTTGAAGTCTTAGATAGGCCGCCACCACTGCCAGGCATTTGGTAAACACCCTGGGGGCGGAGGACAGGCCAAAGGGTAGTACTCTGTACTGGTAATGATTTCCCACCACCACAAACCTGAGATATTGTCTGTGGTCTGGATGAATAAGGATATGAGTATACGCATCCTTTAGATCCAAGGAGCATAGCCAGTCTCCCTGCTGGAGGTAGGGCAGCAGGATTCCAAGGGTAAGCATCTTGAACTTTTCCTTTGCAAGGAACTTGTTGAGGTTTCGCAAGTCCAGGATAGGTCTGAGGCCTCCTGTTCTTTTCGGTATCAGAAAGTACCTGGAGTAAAACCCTTGACCTTTCAGGTGGTGGGGCACCGGTTCCACAGCCTGTTCCTGAAGGAGACTTGCTAACTCCTGAAGGAGTAAGTCCCTGTGCAGAGGGAGTCGCGGAGGCTCCCCTGGAAAATAGGAGGGAGGTACCTGGTTAAAGTGAAGAAGATAGCCCTTCTGAACTATGTGAAGTACCCAGGTATCTGTGGTGATGTTGGACCATCTTTGGGCAAAGTGGACCAGCCGGCCTCCTGTGCTGAGAGAAACCAGCTGAGGGGGAGAGGCTATGCTGATGAAGTCAAAAACCCCCACCCTGCTGAGCAGGGGCCGGTGGTGCAGGCTTGGGGGCTTGCTGCCTACGGGACCCATTACCCCGTCCCTTGGCCTGCTTACCCTGAGGGGGAGCTGGTGAGGCCTGATACTGAGGGTAGCATTTATAGGCAGCCGCCTTCCTCGGGTAAAAGGGCTTTTTCCCCGAGCCCTTGTTCTTTTGAGAAGGGGCAGAGGTCTTCCTGGAGAGACGAGTCCTGGTGAGAGTCTCGGTCTCGATCTTTGCAGCCTTCTCATCCATGGGCTTGCCAAAGAGGTTATCACCTCTGCAGGGGACATCGACCAACTTGTCCTGCACCCATGGCTCGAGGTCAGACGTCTGAAGCCAAGCCTGGTGGTGTCCACCGATGCCGGCTGCGGCTACTCGAGCCGATGCCTCAAAACCATCGTAGGCTGCTCGAGAGATAAACTTTGAGCACTCTCGAATACCAGTTGACAAGGTCTGGAACCTCTACAAAGGTTCGTCAGAGAGACCAGCAGAGAACCCGGCAATTTCTTTAGCCAGGTCTCGGAGATACATGCCCATGTAGAGCTGGTAGGTCTGGACTCGACAAGCAAGCATAGAGCCCTGGAAACACTTCCTACCGAGGGCATCCAGGCTTCGGGCATCCCTACCGGGGGGCACCGAGGAGTGCATTTTTTGACTCTTAAGTCTATGCATGGCCGATTCCACTACCATGGAATGGTGCGGCAGTTGTGCCTTTTGGAACCCGGGGCTCTTGCGGACTCGATAAATGGAATCGACCCGCTTGCTTAACACCGGCGACGACGCCGGGCTCTCCCACATGCGGAAGAGAAGTCGTTCCAGCATCGGAGGAACCGGTACAATAAAGGCCTCCTTCGGGGGAGAGTCATATTGGAGGGCATCGAGTTCCTCGACTCGAGGCTCCTCCTCGGGATCCGCGGGGAAGGCCAAGGCCTTGGCCATATCCCGCACGAAGTCCGAGAACCGGGTATCCTCCGGGGGGAGACCGTCTCCGAGGTTCGGACTCGGGGGAGTCCGATGGGACACACCGAGTCCGAAAGGAACCAGGTGACTCTTCGTCCTCGGATTCCCAGGCCGATTCCTCGGAGGAGGAGTCGAGCGGCTCCGGTTGGGCGGGCATCGATGCCGTCCGCCCCGACGCCGAGGGAGTCGGCGTCGACGACCTCGGTCCCGAACGGGAGGCCGAAGGAGACCGCGACCGAGGATCGACTCGAGCCCTCATGGACTCGAGGATCGGCTCGGTCTCCGGGGTCGACTTGGAGGTCGACGTCCCGGCGGTCAGGGCAGAAGCACCGGCGAGGCCAGCGATCAATACCCGCTGCTGGTCCATGAAGGCAGTCAGACTGCTCTCCAAGGCCGTCAACCTGAGTCGGAGCTCAGGAGACCCAGCAGCCCCCGACGGCGTCGGGCCGACGTCGGATCCTTCGGAGGCGAGTCCACGAGGACAACAGTACTCATGTGAGCGGGCAAGTCCATCTCGAGTCGAGGATGTTTTGAAGGCCTCTCCACCTCCGAGGACCCGGGATGGGAATCGGGGCTATGCGACCTGGCCCTCGAGGAACCAGGAGCGTCCACCGATCCCGCCCTCGCGGGTATCTTCTTCCGATGATGTTCCCGGGTAGGAGACCCCCTTTCAGAGGAACTCCGATGATGCTCAGGACCAGAGTCCCGAGACGTCGAAGCCTCTGACGAGGTCCGAGCCCGGCCGGAGTCAGAGAAGATACGTTCCCCGCTGATGCTGCCGACTCCTCAACGCTTTAGAGGACATTTTGACACACGGACCACAGATCATTTGGTCATGATCGGTCCGAGGCAGCGGAGGCAGAAGTCGTGCGTGTCTGTAAGAGATATGAGTTTCTTACAGAGGTCACACTTTTTAAAGCCGCTGGCAGCCATGGGGGGAAAAAGGGCCCCTGCGAGGTCGAAAGACCGGGCTGCCAGTGAAAAAGTAAAAAGGTGCGAAATCTGTCACGAAGGACAAAAAACCGAAAAATAAAGAACGGACTCGCAACCGGCGTCGCGAGTCCGGGCGGGAAAAGAACCGGCGTCGAATCAAAGAAAAAAGAGAAATAAAGAGAAAAAATCAACTTTTAGGCGGGGATTCACAGACGTCTGTAGGGCTCCGTGGAAAAAAGAAGACTGAGCAAGATGGCACCCTTGGGCGGGAAGAGGACCGCGCATGCGCGCTGCAATTCCCAAAGGCTTTCTTTGAAAGCTGGGGAAAATTGCTCCGCGAGGGCTCCGTCGGCGCCGACGTCACCCATATGTGAGGACTGACTTCCTGCTTGGTCCTGGAGAAATGATATTAATCGTATATAGTTTTTTATATACATTGTTGAATAACTATTCCTATGTTCTCTTTAGTATACACAGTTGTACTGTTGTTTCACAACAGCATGATACAAGACCTTCTTTTTACAAAGGTCTCCAACAGAGGTATTTATATTTTTATGTTTATATGCTTGTTTTAATAATTGTTCCTCTCTTATTATTTTATTTATTCATGATAGGTTTTAATTTAGTTTTTATGAGTTGTGCATTGTCTGCACTACATCATTTATTTCCAGATGGTGCTGCTATTAGATGTTCTCTTACGTTTTTAAATTATATTTTTATGTATTTGTATTTTCAGTTTGTGCCTGACAAACCCCTGACGAAAGCCAACGAAACACGGCCTGTGTCGGGTTGTCTATGGTTTAATAAAGACTCTGTCTTTCCACTTTTACCACGCCTTGGAATGGTTTCTGTGTTTTGCGTGGTAATTGTTTTTGTAGTGTTGAATTCAGCTCTGATAGCCGACAATGAAGAGCGCCTTTCTTCTTCTCTTCGGCAGCTGTGTTGTAGTGTAGGGCGCTGGCGCACTGAGTGCCGGGAAACAGGAAATTCCCTTTGACCTATGGTGCGCCAGCAGCCTATACTACAACACAACTGCCAAAGTGAAGAAAAAAGGCGCTCTTCACTTCAATGGCTCTCAGAGGTGAGCCTGGGCCTCTCTGGCTCCCTCTAAAAGCCTGTTGGACAGCCGCAGGGCTCCTGGGGGGGGGGGGGGGGCTAGGAATGGAAATGGGCTGAGTGGGGGGGGGGGGGCTTGGACTGGAAATGGGCTGATAAGGGACTAGGGTATGACTGGAAATGGGCTGATGGGGAGCTAAGATAGGACTGGAAATGGGCTGATGGCGGAGCTAGGACTGGATATGGGCTGATGGGGAGGCTAGGATTGGAAATGGGCTAATGGGAGGCTAGGATAGGACTGGAAATGGCTGATGGGAGGGCTAGGATTGGAAATGGGCAGAGTGGGGAGGGGGCTAGGACGGGAAATGGGCTGATGCAGGGGGATGGGAGAATGGGATAGAAGGGAGCGGATGATGGGTGGGGCTGGAACTAGAAGGGAACCGATGTTGGGGGAGGACTAGACTAGGATGGGGCTGGGGGAGTGAGGATAGAGAGGGGAAAAGATATTTTGTGTGGGAGGGAAGAAAAATCTACGATTGGCCGGGTGTTGTGGATTGAGGATGGTGAAATCTGAGTGGATGAAAAAGGAATAAAGAAAGAAATGGAGGAAAGAGCAAAAGGGGAAAAGATCAGTATTTTAAAGCAGATGTAGAGAGAGAATGGGAAAAAACTAAAAGAGAGAAGAAAGGACAAATGGACAGTAAATGGAGAGTTAGCAGAAGACACGAGGAAACCAGGTGGTGGTGACTGGAGCAATTGCAACTGAAAAATAAAATGCGCAAACAAAAAGTAGAAAAAGACTTGTATTCTGAATTTATTAACTGGAATATATCATCTCTGGGAAATGCACATCGTTAACGTCTTTGTTTTTTGTTTAGTACAAGAGGAAATTAATTTATAGTTATATTTCTCCAGTGTTGTTATACATTCCAAGTTTGGCTTTTGGGGTACCCAGTTTAATTATTGTCTTCCTATTTTTAAATTGTGATCCCTTGTTCTTTGTTTGGTGACGGTCTATGTTATGAATGTGTAACCAAGCTGAGGTATTCTGTTGATGTAGTTTCTATTTGACAGTGCCACTTTTCTTTTTCCCCAGAAGGAGATCTATTGGTATTCTCTGAGATGTACTGGTCTAATATTTGCAGTGTTGCCTTTTGATAGGTAGGGTATGTATGGTGCTTTGTGAGTCCTAGTAGTGCTGTTACAATATGGTGGGTTTGCTATGGGTTCTAAATGGGCAGTGTTTGTAGTACTTCCTACAGTAACTGAATTCAAAAAAGCATGGGACCAACACAGAGGATCTCTAAAGGTAAAAAGTGGACTGTTGTAGTTGTTGTTATGGAAGGACAGACTAGATGGGCCTTGTGGTCTTTTTCTGTCATCATGTTTCTATGTTTCTAATGTGCCTGGCGGTTGGCACTGGAGTAATGTAGAAATCTGGTAGTCTTTCTTTATCCATATACTCATTAAAAGGCATGTTTACTAAAAGTTAGTGCACGTTAACATTATGCAATTATTTCTGCAAATGAGGCCCCACACCCCCTTTGGGCTGCCCGTTTCCCGTCCTGACTCTGACTGAGCTAGAAACAGGAAACTGCCAGAGCAAAAAAATAAATAAAATAAAATCTGACTTGGCCAAGAGAGTGCTATATGAATCACAGTAAAACTCAGGTTTTAGAAAATGCACTTTATTCAGCTGCATTTCCAATTTCTCTATCAAGGGAGAAAATACCAATGTTGGTGTGCTTTCTGACCTTTATTTATATTTTAGGCTTATATACTGCCTTCCTCCCCTAAAGAAAACCCAATTCAGTTTACATATAAAAAACAGGAAACCATTAGCAGAATACATCGATAAACATATTGAAAATATCAAAACAAAATAAAATACAAAACTTCATACTGTCAACTACCTTCCCCACTCTCGTTAGATATGTGAAAGGCAGTACTTGCATAGAAAAAAAAACAACAAAAACAAATGCATGACCTCCCTGTTTTTTTTTTTAAGTGCTCTCAAGTCAGTGCTGACAACACAGTTACTTACCAGTAACAGGTGATCTCTCAGAACAGCAGGAATAAGTCTTCACATATGGGTATGTCGGTATCGACGGAGTCTGCGCGGGAACGCTTCCCAGCGTCCAATCAAGAGCTTTTGGAAGCATCCCAGCACGCCTGCATGCTGCCTTCCCGCCTTTCCCAACTGCCTCTCCTCAGTTAAGTTTTAAAGCTGAGACAAAGAGAGAGAGAGAGGAAAGGAAAGATAGATAGAGATACAACTCCTGGGGAGGTGGGAGGGTTGTGAAGACTTATTCCTGCTGTTCCCAGAGATCACCTGTTACAGGTAAGTAACTGTGCTATCTCCAGGAACAAGCAGGAATGAGTCTTCACATATGGGGACTCCCAAGCTGAGATGCCTGGAGTCCCAGCATGTCATAGGCTGGAACATGCTATCTCCCAGAACACCAGGCATCCTGAGGATGGAGGGTAGGAGTTGAAGAAAGAAGGATGCTGTGGAACAGCTAACCTAGCATAGGACTGCAGAGATGGACTCCATGTGTGGATGATGATGGTCATCAATAATATTGCAAAAGATATTGCAATATGGACCTCCCCTGACAGGATTTCACAGAAGTATGGAGGTTCATGGATCTACTGGGAAACCTAGTAGAGGAACCTTGAAGAGGACCTCACTGTAAGTGGAGGTAATAATCCTGTAGGAAAACCAGTGGAGGTCAGAATTTTGAAAGGTAACAGGTAACCCCAGAAGGGAAACTGGGGTAGTCCAAAAACGGTGGGCCTTCAGCGGAAGGCTTTATGAGAAAAACCCTAGCTCTTTTGGAGGCAGAGTGAGTCACTCTTAGGAGCAAAAAGAGAAGGCTAACCGATTTGGACAAACTGGCACAGTCCTTGTGGGGAGAAAGAGTGTGGGAACTCCTTGTATCCCAAAAAGAGAGGACAAATGCCTGAGGCGTTAAGCCTGTGATTAACTGAAGATCCACAATGTCTCTCCTAACTGGGGTAAGCTAGGAGAGATATTGGGCACGGAGAGCTTCAGAGGTACCTAAACTGTTAGGTTATGGTATAAAAATTGTTGACTACCAGAGGAGTGGTTGTGTGTGTAGAACCCCAAACCTGCTTGATAGCATAGGTATGGGTAAAGCCCCTCTGTCAGAATCATATAGCTATATGAGGATAGACAGTGAGATAGATAAGTATGTGGATACATATCTATCTATAATAAAATATCTCAACAGATATATATATATATAGATAGATAGATAGACAGATAAGAATATATCTATAGTGAGATATGGCAGGGCATAAAATACACACCAAAAAATAAATATGGATATGTAGGCCTACATATGGGTGTCTGCAATTAAACAGACAGAGATATGCCTACAGCACAGTGATCACATAGGATATGTGGAGAGGAAAGATTCATCTAATAACAAGGAGGTGGAACCTACTTGAGAAGACATATAGAGAATCCATTCCTCCTGGTCATGATCTGCAAGAATGCTAGTTAGTGAAAAATAACCAGGACTGTTACGTGAAAAACAAAGGACAATGTCAATGTGCAGCCAGCAAGTCCCGAGTCTTCCAGGACTCTAGCATGGTAAGTAGACAGAAGATGCCTAGAGATGAGATACCATATTGACCTGCTTAAGGGCAAAGGTATCATGCGTTCTTACCATGAGGACGAGCATATCCCCGATTGGGAAGACTATGGACCAAAGCAGGGAACTGGCAACTCCTTGAGCTTTCATGTAAGAGAAGGCCTATGTCCTTTATATCAAAAAAGGAGATAGTAAAAGAAGGGAGAACCTTCTAGTCATGGGAGACATGACTGAAAAGCCTTTTCTAACCAGCTAGGATAGCTGTTGGAGAACCCCCCCCCCCCATGCTCTCTAGCAAGGGCCCATAGTGGAAAGCTTCTCTGTAGATTGCAGAGAGCATGATGCAGGAGAATGAGGAGATAGAACTGGCTGTTAGAGAGCCAGTATCTCTGCCAACTATGCTGCCAAACTCAGGAAAAAGAAAATGGCAGAATAGAAGAAATCTAGAAAGCTTGTAGTGAGATGATCTCCAAGAGAGATGAAGCACTGACTTGGAGCCACTACTAAGACTAGACAGAATGTTAGTGGAAGACAATCTGGTTGTTTGTGGACAAGAACCAGTGGTCCAAACATTAAAGCTCCTGCAGAGGCAGCTGTCAGCAAGACAGCAGAAAGAATCTTACTGTTCAAAAACAGAAAGAACAGACAGAACAGGAGTAGGAAACTCTGGACATATCTGATAAGCTGCCCCAAAGCAAGATTGAGCAGAGGAGGTAACTCCACACTGGAAAGTGAGAAAAGTAGGGAGGCTAAAGAAAAAGCCTCCCAGTAAGTAATTCCCTCTTACAGGGGAAAAACGTGGTAAGAGGGTGGAGAGAATGGAGCTGAAGAAGACTTACGAAGTAGGAAGTCTATAGAAAGGAAAGATACATGCTGGCACAGGAACTATCATTTGATAGTGTTAGACCTCTTTCCTTAACAGGAAAAAGAGGAGAAACCTGTGACCTATAGGCATGAATATCCTGACAGCTCATAGAAATATAGAAAAAATGAATATCTTTTGGAAAGGGATCCATGTGTAGGGGTTAGAATGAAGCGGTGGATTGCCTCCATTGAGAAGAAGCAACTGTAGATGCTAACCCCAAGAGTCACAAGCATCTGATGATGATTGATCAGAAACCCTGCAGATGCTGGGTTTGCTGAGCCTGGTGAGAGGTTGGATTCTTCAGACCAGGATGATGCCTCCCCTGTTGGGGAACATTTGTATGATGGGCAAATGATGAATAAAACCTTCTTCTTCTGTGGGAAGAAAGTTTGGTAGGAGATTTCCTACCTAGTGGGACAGAAGAAGGTGTAGAACAAACCTTAGGAACAGGTAAATCAGTGGATAACTGAGTAACCTGACGTAAAGACTCCTTGTTGAAAAGATTTTCTCCAGTGCAAGGAGTATGTCCCAGACGTTGTTGTGCCCATTTGTCCAAGTCTGAAGATTGGAGCCAGGCTCTACGTCGTGCCCCTATAGCAATAGCAGAAGTTCCGCTAACAGACTCAAAAGAGTCTAGGGAAGCACGAGAAAGAAACCAAGAAATATTCTGGATATGCTTAAGCAGTGAAGAATAGTCTTTACTCCTAGAAACTGGAAGGAAAGGAGTCAAAAGATGTAACTGCTTTGTGACCTCCTCAAGAGAAAGACTCATATAAAAAATATATGAGAGAATTCTTGCAGATAGCATAGATGTCTGGAAGGTTTGACGTCCAAAGGCATCTAGTATCTTAGACTCACGACCTGGCGGATAAGAAGAGTGTTTCTTACTCTTTACCCGCCTCATTGCTGATTCCACTACTATGGAATGATGAGGAAGTTGAGTCTTTTGAAATCCTGGAGAGGGGGGGCACCTGATATAAAAGATCAGTTGCCCTGGGAGGTGGGGGTACCCTTAAAGGTGTTTCCCACATTCCTAGAAGGAGATCCTGCAAGGAATGATGCAAAGGAAGCATTATGTTGTCCTTTGCTTTGGCAGAAACAGAGCCTTGTGCAGGATCATGTCCTGGAATAGGAATGGCAAGAGATCTTGCTATATCCAGGAGGAAACTCTGAAAAGAGGGATCCCAAACAGGAATCTCCCCTGGACAGGATAGATCTAAAGAACTAGCCTGAGCATCCACAGAGTTATCCAAATATATAGGAATAGAAGATCCTGCAGAGTGCAGTGTGGAATGCTTAAAAGATGGTTGCTGGTACTGGCTGTCAGGAGCAGCCCCCATCCTTACCACATCGTCCATGCCAGGTATTGACTCCAAGCTTGGTATAGAATGGAGTGATCCTGTTGAAAAAAGCATGGCAGGAATTGGCAACGATGCTACTGTGGGTACCGGTACCGATGCTGATACCGGTACCGATGTCGGAGTCGAAACCGACAAAGACATCGGAGCAGTCATCGGTGACAGTTCAATCGGTACCGAGGTAACCGAAAACCTCCGGCCGCTATCCTCGGTACCGAAGCACCGGTATCGATCGGTGTCGGTACCAAAATCTATTGGTACCCAGTCTTCTAGACTAGAGATCGATTCCAAACTCGGCATCGAGGGCAAAGAGCCTGATAAGCGAAGCATGGAAGGCACCGACCGTGAAGGTAATGAGGACATCGGTACCAATTTCGCTACCGTGTCTGATACCAGCGAAGGAAGGGCAACCAGTGGCAACTCAATCGGCGTCGGGGGAACCGAGAGTTGCGGATCCGAATCATCGGAACCGAGCCTTCGGTACCGTCGAGAGCCGGTACCAAGGCGAGTCGGTACCCAGTCCTCCAGACTGGAGATCGATTCCAGACTCAGCATCGAAGGAAGCGAGGCTATCGATGCACATCTGGAGGGTACCGACGTCGGTTGGAGTATCAGTGTTGGTACCGATAATGGAAAGTCAATCTGGAGGGTATCCACCGGTCCCGAAGGTACCGAGGACGCCAGATGACGATCCCTGGTGAGGAGTATTTCATCCAACACCAGTGCCGATGCTGGGGTATCGGTACCGCTTGAAGCGGATGCCACCCCCGTACACGGCTTCGGTATGTTCTGTGGGGGGTGAACCCCAGGAACAACCTGAAACCCCTTATAGGCTTTGGAGACCGAAGACTCCCGCCGGGGTTTTGAAGCCAGTGGGGCCCTCGAGGGCAAGGCCGGAGCCGTCTACATGCTGCGCATGAGACCTACCACTCGAGGACTGGCTAGTCTTAACAGACTGTTTGTGGGTTACCTGATCCTGTGTGGACGAAGAAGGGGACGGTGCCCCGAAGTTGGAGGGCAACCGTGTATCGAGGGAGCCTCGATGCTGAAAACCTCTTCTTACCAAACTGTTGTCAGGACCCACCAAGCAGGTTAGACACCGACTTCGAGGGTTTAAAAATAAAGTTGTACCACCACAGTCTGAACATTTCTTGGAGAAATTGTCTGGCGGTTCCATGAAGGAAAAAGAAGAGGCCTAAAAGGCCTAAGAGACTGTGGGACACTATGAAGAAAAAATATCCCGTGGAAAATTTTTCAAGAAAAGAAAAGAAAACACCGGCGGTACCGGTGGTGTCGGGAAGACAGCTACGACCACAAGAAAACTAAAAAATAAAAACAAGAATTTTCTGCGGTGACAGGACGATGTCCTGCCGGCTCCGTGGAAAAACGAAAACTGAGGAGAGGCAGTTGGGAAAGGCGGGAAGGCAGCACGCAGACGTGCTGGGATGCTTCCAAAAGCTCTTGATTGGACGCTGGGAAGCGTTCCCACGCAGACTCCGTCGGTACCCATATGTGAAGACTCATTCCTGCTTGTTCCTGGAGATTCCTGGTGATCCAGCAGCTCTGGGTTTTCTTGGCAAGGTATCACTGGAAGTAGACTGCCAGGCCTTTTCTTCCAAGGCAATGGAAGGTATAGTGACTTACCCAAGGCCACAGAGTGCCAGTAGGAATCGAACCCAGATTTCTTGGGTTATGGGCTATTGCTTTAACCACTAGGTTACTCCTCTACTCCACTCCACTCCACCTAATAGAAAAATTCTCTATTATGAACAGTAAAGTTGCTTACCTGTAACAAGGGTTCTCCATAGATTTGCAGGATTAATCAGGCTCTCCCAAAACTCAGAATCAGTGTAACGTTCTGATCTATGTGCAGCCCATCCTGCAGATAGCAGTGCCCTTTATTAACTCAGATGGTTTAAAACTCATGATCAATTCTTAGGGATTACCTTCAGTAGGAGAATTTAAGATGGCACTGTAGGATGAAATTCTGTATAAGGCTCATATTTGATTAAAGCTTAAATTTCTTTACGAAGAGAATGTTATGTTCTATGTTAGGCTCTTTAGCAATAAACAGTAGAGCAAATGGTTGTTTAATGAGAGAAGAAAGAATGACATTCAGCGCCGAAGGGAATGGAGGCATCTGTATGAAAGGTTTCACCTGAATTTGAATACAATGTGGCACTAGGAAGCTGGAGCTCAATTACGACATGATAGGCTGAGAACGCACCAATATGCACTCTGACAGAGGATGTCTGGAGTCCCAGCAGGTAGAGATGGTCCAGGGTAGTGGAGTATCACATTTAGTGGACATTTGAAAGGGGTCCTGTTGGAGCAATATTCCAAATGGGTTAGTATTGAACATACCATGACAGTCATGAACCTCTCTTCCAAAACAGGGTATGTGGAGTATGATCTCAGTCTCTCAAGTTTACAGCTAATGCTTGGCATAGTACTTACATCATGCCAAAGAGTGCCTCCTTCTGGAGTTCATAAGATGTAACATATGGGAAAATAAATTATCAAAGTGTGCTTGGAAATTCTTCTTAATCAAGCCTGTGGCATCCAACACAACAGGTAATAACTCTATCTTCCTGCCACATTTTCTTGGTCTCTCCCTCTCAACACGATTCAGAGAATAGCTGCTTGGGACCGACACCTCTAATCAATGCTGTTCTGGTGTTCTTTTCCTTTACCACTATGTCTAGTTTCCTTGCATTCAGCTTTTTATCAGTCAGAATGGGAGTATCGCAGGTGATCATAATCTCTTCATTCTCTGTAATTCTATTAAGGTCATGATCCCAATGCTTTTCAGGCACAGTAATGCTGTATTGTTTACAGAGTTTCCAATGGATGAGGTGTGTTACTTTGTTGTGCCTTTCTGTATAGAAAATTTCTGCCATCAGAACTTCATAACCAGTTATGAAGCGAGTCACTGTTCCCAGCTCTTTCTTACAGAATCAATATGTGTCTGTTTTGCCAGCTTTTTCAATACTAACTGTAAACAAACAATCTTCTCCGTAATCTGCTTTCCTGGGCTGCAACTATCAATCTCTCATCCTCTGGCTTCAGTTCACCTCTCCTCCTCCTCAGCTCCTGCCATAGTCGGGAGCACAAGAGGCTTTCAAGTGGAAGAGATTTTTGATATTATTATTATTATTATTATTTATTAACAATTCTTATATACCGCACTATTAGACATCAGCGCGGTTTACATTGAACAGAAAACATCCGACAGTTTACACGTGTCTGGTCGTTACATTTAACAGGAAGTATAACTTGGCGAAGTAGGGGAAACTAAATACAATGCAGGGTTATCTGATAAAGGATATCCTGGTTAACTATATACAACAGTGGTACAATAGTATATGGAATAACTTGCTATTTACATTGTGAAGTTGGTCTGTTGCGGGGTCTATCTGTTTGACCACTTCTGCTATTCACCTGGGGGTTCTGTTCGGAGCTGCCATTGAGATATTTAAGGAAGAGGAAATGCTTTAAAGCCTTTCTGAACTGACTTAGATTAGGTATTGCTCTGATTTGTGCTGGTAAGGTGTTCCATAGAGATGGGGCGAAGAATTGGAAGGCTCTGTTGGCTGTTGATCTAGTGCATCTTGTGGTGTCATTTGGGATAACTAGTGTGTTTAATTCTGCTGTTCTTCGTGGCCTGTTTGGTGCAAGTGGTTGTATGAGGTTGGAGAGAGAGGAAGAGGTGAGCCCCTTAGCCGCTTTGAATGTTAGCAGTAAGATCTTGAAACTGATCCTTGCCTGAATGGGGAGCCAGTGTAGCTGTTTTAGAAGGGGTGTTACGTGATCTCTCCTGGATGCCCCGAGGAGTACCCTCGCTGCACTATTCATGGCTAATTGCAGGGGGTTCAGGGTGGCCCGGGGGAGTCCTTGTAGTATGGAGTTTGAGAAGTCGAAATGGGGGAGTATAAGGGCTTGATAAATGGTACGGAAATCATCCGGTTCAAGTAGTATGCGTAGGTGTCTGAGGGATCTGATTTTAAAGTAGATTGCCTTGACTGTGTTGGCTATGTGATTCTTCATATCAAGGTTTTGGTCCAGCGTTACTCCCAGGTAGCGTATTGCCGGTTTAACTTGGAGTTGGGCATCCTTTACGTTAATACAACTAGGAGGGGTGAAGTTGGTGTTCCTCGAGACGAACAGGACTTCCGTCTTTTTGTGTTGTATTCTCAGGTTTTGTGATAGGAGCCACTCTGATTATGGTGTCAAAGCAGTTAGGATATGACTGTCTTGTGAAAGGGGGAATAGTTTGAATTGAAGTTAGCAGTTCTAAAGTGGCAATTAGGCATTGCTCAGTTTCCATGCTATCACAAACAGGAACTTGAGGCTGGAATAAAAGAGGAAACCCCGGTCTTGTACTAAAACTGGAAACCAGTGCTGTTTAGGCACTGGACCTCTTTTGACATTTGTGCATGGTTTTGGTTAATATTGATATTGGTAGATAATGCAGAGAGGAGGGACAAAGTTCAGTCTATGACAAGAGTATTCTGTGGAAGATGAGTCAGGGATGGGCAGATGGAACAGTAAAGAGAAAACTTTGTGTTCTCACTGCTAGCAAACAAGTCTATTTGAGGAGTGCCCTTAATGTGAAATACACATTGCTGAATATGAGGATTCAGGGGCCACTTATGTGGTTTAAGTACTGTGCTGAGTCTGTCTGCTAGGTGTTTATTGGTTTCCTTGGACATAGGTGGCTTGATTGGCTATGTAACTGAAGAGACAAAATCCAATATTTGTGCCACGTCTCAACATAGTCGAAAGCACCCTGCAACACCTTCTTTGTTTAAGTAAAACACTGCCACCTGATTGCCTGCCTAGATCAGTATTAACTGCAAATGCAATGTGCGCTTTCGAGTCAGTCCTGACTCCTGGTGACCCAGAAGCTCCTGTGTCACCGGAAAGCACAGTTACTTACCTGTAACAAGTGATCTCCGGAACAGCAGGAATTAGTCTTCACATATGGGGTTCGTCGGCGCCGACGGAGCCCGCACGGGAATGCTCCCCAGCATCCAATCAGAAGGCTTTTGGGAGCATCCCTCGCGCCTGCGCGGTAGCTTCCCGCCCTTCCCACTGCCTCTCCCCAGTTGCGTTTAATAGCTGAGACAGAAGGAGAGGAGAGGAAGGAAGAGAGAGAGAGAGATAGTTACAACTCCTAGGGGAGGTGGGTGGGTTGTGAAGACTAATTCCTGCTGTTCCGGAGATCACCTGTTACAGGTAAGTAACTGTACTATCTCCAGGAACAAGCAGGAATGAGTCTTCACATATGGGGACTCCCTAGCTGAGGGTGCCAGAGGAGATCCCAGAATGCGCGCCCCTGGACAGGGCGGCATCGCCCAACCTGGATCCCCGGCATCCCCTGAGGGATGGAGGGTAGGAGTTGAGAAGAGTTGCCAAGGCACAGCAACCAAAGACTACAGGGCATAGCATGAAGCTGCAAGGTGGTAAATTGAAAGGCAATGTCAGGAAATATTTCTTCACTGAAAGGGTGGTGGATGCTTGGAAAGCCCTCCCGATGGAAGTGGTGAGGGCAAACACGGTGATGGAATTCAAAACGGCATGGGACAAACACAGTGGATCCCTTTACAGCAACAGGATAAAAGCAAAACAAACAGTACCATCTAACTTCTGAACTATCTAGCATCTGAACAAATAAGGGTGTCCTACATGGAGTGGCGGGTTCACCCCTAAACAGAAACAAAAACATGGGGAGGGGTGGCCTGCACAGAGCGACAGGTGCACCTACTCTTGCCATCTTGCTGGGCAGACTAGATGGACCATGCTGGTCTTTATCTGCCGTCACTTACTATGTTACTATATGTAATGGAATGATGGGGAAGCTGGTGCGTCTGGAAACCCGGAGAGGGGGGCACCCGATACCGGGCATGCATGGCTGCAGTCGGCGCCGGTACCTGTAAGGGCGAGCGCCAAATCCCGAGCAGGAGATCCCGCAGGGAGGGAGGTAAAGGAAGCATTACGGCTGCCTGTTCCGCAGTACCCGGGCTTAACGAAGGGCCCGGGATAGGAATGGCGAGCAAGTCCGCCATGTCAAGGAGGAAGTCCTGAAAAGACGGCTCTCCCAGAGGGGCTATCCCGGGGGAGGCCGAGGCGGAGGGGCCCGCTTGAGCACCAGGGGACCCACCGTGCTGGTGCACGGGAGGAATCGCTCTAAACAGAGGAGGGTACTGACAGTCCCAATTCGAGGCAGTCGGTACTGCATCATCAGAGCCCGGGATCGACTCCAAGGAGGGCATCGAAGGGAGCGACGTCCCCGACGGGCCCGCGGAACTCTGCCTCGGCCCCGATTCCGGGGGCGGGTCCGCCCCCGGGGCAGTCCGCAAAGGCGGCTGGAGTGGTGCCGAGGCCGCTGGAGAGCAGGCGAGCGCAGCACTGCGCCGTCGGAAGAGACCGGGGTCGGATCCGAAATGCACCGGAGCCACGCTTTCCAGACTAGAGATCGATTCGAGGCTGGGCATCGAACCGAGCGACGCCTCCTTAGGGGGCCCCGGTGTCGGCGGCCGCGCCTGTGCTGCCATTCCCGCGAATGGAGTCGGGGTCGCGACAATCGGTGCCGAGGGCAACGAGGACTTCCCAGGCCGAAACTCGGCGAAGAGGGAAACACCCGAAGTCGGCTCCGACGCCTGGGAGAGGCCCTCCTAGGCGCCAGGGTTCTGCCCGCGCCTGTTTTATTGAGCGGGAAACCCTTACGGGGTGTACTACGCGGCCTCGAGGGTACCCAGGTAACCCGCCGATGAGCCACGGCGGGGAGCGAGACGCCAAGCCCCGGCTCCACGGCCCTTCTTTGGGTCGACTCGACCGAAGGACCCGGGTCCCGTGGGCAGACTCCAGTGACGAGTGGAGCACTCAACCCCCGCGTAGATGCCGGGAGGTCGGTGGCGTCCGGGGGAGGCCCCGGCCCCGCGCAAGGTGGGGGTGCCGACCCGCCCGACCGGGATAGATCGATCGGCTCCGCAGGTGGAGCCCGGAGGCGACCCCTGGCGAAGAACGGGGCTCTTGTTCCCGATACCGCCGCGGGAGGGGCGGAGCCGCGCAAGGCCAGTACCGCCCCCGCGGAAGCCGGGGACGAGTTGATCGGCCCTGGCGGAGCCAAGGGCACCTGGTGCCGATCCCCGGCGGGGAGTAGGGCCACCGACTCCGACGCCGATGCCAAGGACTTGGTCCCGCTCGAAGCAGTCACCACCTCCGCGCATGGCCGGGGTGTGGGCACCCCATATCGGGTCAGGTTGGTCCGACGATCCCCGGTGACGAGTGGAGCACTCGACACCGACGCAGATGCCGGGGAATCGGCACCGCCGAAAGCGGGTACCGCCCCCGCGCAGGGCCGGGATGCTGTAGAGCCAGACTGGGTCGAGTCGATCGGCCCCGAAGGCACCGAAGACACCAGTCGACAGTCCCTGGCGAAGAGTGGAACACTCGACGCCGGCGCCGATGCCGAGGGATCTGCACCGCTCGAAGCGGGTGCCACCCTCGGGCATGGCTCGGGAATGTTCTGTGAAGAGCGAACCTCAGGAACAACCCGAAACCCCGTGGAGGTTCTGGAGCCCGAAGACTCCCTCCGGGGTGTAAGGGACTGGAGGGGGAGGCCGGAGCCGTCGTCATGCGGCGCATGAGACTCACCCCTCAAGGCTCGGTTAGTCTTAACAGACTGTTGTTGGGTTACCTGATCCTGGCGAGGAGAGAAAGCCGACGACCGCACCTCAGAGGGAAAGACGTCGTCGAGGGACACTTGAAACAGGGAGGGTCTTCTCCCGACGCTGAAGCCCGGGGAACCGGGGGAGAAGGGGTCAGGGCCCCAACAGGAGAGACACCAGGCGCTGGAGTCGGAGCAGAAGACAACGTCTCCACAGTGGGGGCACTTCTTAGGGGAAGAAGGCTCCATGCTGGAAAGCCCGGTAGGCCTCAGAATAACACGAGGAAGATGCTCCTCGAAGGAAAACAAAAAATAAGGAAAAAAGGGGGCACCAGCGGTGCCAGAGTCAGCGGGGAAAAAACCGCGACCACAGGAAACAAGAAAAGAAAAGAAAAGAAGAAAAAGTTTCTGCGGTGACAGGAGGTACGTCCTGTCGGCTCCGCGGAAAAACGAAAACTGGGGAGAGGCAGTGGGAAGGGCGGGAAGCTACCGCGCAGGCATGCTCCAAAAAGCCTTCTGATTGGATGCTGGGGAGCATTCCCGTGCGGGCTCCGTCGGCGCTGACGAACCCCATATGTGAAGACTCATTCCTGCTTGTTCCTGGAGATGTAGATTGCCAGGCCTTTCTTCCGAGGCAATGCCCAAGGCCATTTCTTCTGAGGCAATGCCCAAGGCCACAAGGAGTGCTAGTGGGAATCGAACCCTGGTTGCTTGGTTACCAAGCTAGTGTTCTAACCACTAGGCTACTCCTCCACTCAGTATTAACTGCATAGGTAGACAAACATTAGAAGGGAGTAAAACATCGCTCAGTGCTATGTGTGGAGCAGTCTTAACAGATGTCCTACATAAGTCAAGAACTGAGGTAGGCTCCCCAGATTATGTTGAGAGCATTTGTGGCAAGTGCAACAGTATTCCTGAGGAGAATAGTGGTGTCACTCTCTCAAATCTTTGTCTCTAGCTAGCAGATAGTGTCGTTTCATGGTCTTTCGGTTTCGACTAGTGCAGATTCAGTGGATCCAAATTTTCAAGATAAGACCGGTGTCTCATGTCTTGAGAATCTTGATATATTTGTGCAGATGACTTGCATTTCTTTTCCAAAACACTAGTAGCAGACATCAGGATGCCCAGTAATGGACACTTGCCACCTGCCCTAAGGGCAAATTTGAAGCTGCTGGTCTTCTCCAATACTGTAAGAAAATCTTTAAGATGAAATAAAAGCAAAAAAACACTTCTTAGAAGAAAATATATGAGAAGAAAATGCTAACTGAAAAACTTGTAGAAACTGCAGCCTATAAACACTCAACAAGAAGGTATAGTGAAAACAAAAAAGAAATACAACAGCCAAAAAACATCCTAATTAGAAAACAAGTGAGAAAGGCATGTGGAATTCTTTCCAATCCCTGTGTGGTCTCCTTGACTCAGGGCCAGCCCAAGGGGTTCTGTTGCGCCAAGCAGAAGCCCCAGCCATGCTGTCCCCCCTTGCACTGAGCCGCAATGCCCCCCCCGGTAACTGTTTGAAAGGATCGGGGGGGGGGGGGGTGTGCAGCACGACAGCAGGCCATGTGCTTCAGCACACATGGACAGCCGCTTCTGACCCCCTCTCTGACAGGAAGTTAGATCGGAGGAAGGTCAGAAGCAGCAGACCATGTGTGCCGAAGCACGTGGCCTACTGTGGGCACCATGACACCCATGGATGACTGCCACTCCTAGGCAACCACCCATGGAAGTCTGTTACCCAAGGCAGAAGCCTAGTCCACATAGTGGATAGGCTGGCCCTGCCTTGACCTTCAGATGAGAAAGGAGGGTTGGTATGAATGGAGTGGCATCTTTCATCATGTAGCTATAGGCTAAGGCTGGTAGGAGTCCAAAAAAAAAAAGCAGAATTCAAGCATGGATGGGACAGACACAAAAGAACGTTAGTGGCAGGACAAAGAAGAGAGAACACCACCGACTAAGTAGTCAGCACAGTAAGTAGGCACAAAAGGCAGAATGGGTTGACCAAGTAGTGCTTATGTCCTAACATCTATGTTTGTGAAATAAAAGGAGAACTGTGGTTTGGAAGCATCTTTTCACAATTTTCGCAAGTTAAGAACATAAATGCCATGCTATATCAAAACAATGTTTCAAGTCTAATATTCTGCCCCTGATGGTAACCAAATCCAGATCACATGGAAGTACTTGGCAGATCATAATAGGAAGATCCATTCCTCACTGCTCATCCCCCGAAGTATGAAGTGGTGATAACTGTCAATGTACCGGTCCTTTAGAAAGTTGTGCAAAGCTATTATACATAGATCTAATTCTATGATACTAATCTTGACCACATTCTCTGGTAACAAATTTCACTGCTTAACTGTGTACTGACAGAAAAAGTATTCTCTTAAATTAATTTTAAATCATGAAACAGTTTACTGCTTCTCAAGTTATTTGAAGGAGAAATTTTACTTACCCTTAGTTTTCTTTCTCAGAGTCTTGCTAGACCAGTCCAGACTTGTGGGTTTATCTCTCCCTCTCAGCAGATGATGGGAGACAGAGAAAAGAAAGCAAAACTATGCCGTGACATCACCACTAATATTACAACCACCCCCCAACGGTGATCAATTAGAATATTAACTACAAGAAGGACACTGTAGTAATCCCAAAGCCCCAACTGACAATATTTTTGTCGGGCAAGACTGTGGGAGGAAGGTACTTCAAAAGTTTCCCACCAGTCAGACCATGCCCATTTTATTCATCCAAAATGTCTAAGATGCGTGTTTTAAAATCCATTCATGCAAAATGACACTTATCTAAGTCCAATTGAAGGCACGACGTGCATGTTTCGGGGTATACCAACCCCTGTATCATGTGCTCCAAAATATTTGTACAAAGTGTCCCAAAGAGCCCCAGTTGTGAGAAGCTTTGGGACACTTTGAACCAATATTTTGGAGCACTTGATACAGGGGTTGGTATACCCCGAAACGTGCACATCATGCCTTCAATTGGACTGGATGAATTGGATGAAGGGTCCAAACCCCATGGAGAAAGTGTCCCACATCCCAGTGCGCCACAAGCATGCGGCCCTCCCCCTACCGTGAAAACAGGAAATGCTGCTACCTGCACCCTGATCGAGCTCGACAAACCCTTCTCAACTACCTCTTGAAGGAAGGCTAGAATTGAGGGGATCAAGATCCCCACGGGGAAAGGCAATGTTGGTGACACCAGCTCTCGAAGAGATACCAGACCTGGGCATAAGCCAATAAGATGGAGTGCCACCTGGCCTTTAGCAGGAAAAGCTAAAATTTTGGTGCTAAAGCAAATACATCCACATTGGAGAGGTGGGGATACCCATAAGACACTATTAGGACTGAAACAAAGATTGATTTTTGAGATGGGCATGCTACACTCCAAGGGCCTGAATCAGGAGACTGACCTTTCAGTCTTTTTATGGCATCCTTATTTATGACAAACGTTTTTTAAAGTTCACATTTTTTTGTAGGTGATACATCTTTGGTTTTCTTTTTGTTATAAGCTTTGGTTTTTATTATTTTTACTAATATTTTTTATGATTGCAATTTTATTTAAATTGCGTTCTTATTAGGCTTGTTCACCTGTATTGGTCCTCTTCATTGATGTTTTAGGTATTTTGTTGCCCCCTATTTATTTATTTATTTTTCTGAACATAAGAACATAAGATATGCCATACAGCGTAGTTACTCACCTGTAACAGGTGTTCTCCAGGAGCAGCAGGAATCAGTCCTCACTTATGGGTGACGTCGGCGCCGACGGAGCCCTCGCGGAGCAATTTTCCCCAGCTTTCAAAGAAAGCCTTTGGGAATTGCAGCGCGCATGCGCGGTCGTCTTCCCGCCCAAGGGTGCCATCTTAGCCAGTCAGATGACATAGCTAAAAAAGACAGCATAAAAATTTGCAAAAAGAACATAAGCAGACGATTGCAACTCCAAGGGGAGGAGGGAGGGTAGTGAGGACTGATTCCTGCTGCTCCTGGAGAACACCTGTTACAGGTGAGTAACTACGCTTTCTCCAGGACCAAGCAGGAAGTCAGTCCTCACTTATGGGACTCCCAAGCTCAAGGCTACCGGAGACCCTAAGCACAAAAATGAGCTCCCTCTAGCTCAGCAGCACAGAAGGAAAGAATCTTCGCTGAATTATCACCCACCGGTAGCCCACATCCGGGATGGAGGGTAGGAGTTGCTCAGACCTCAAAGAGATTACGGAGGACTGCCTGTCCGAAAGCACTGTCCCTACGGGACTCCCTCTCGAGACAGTAATGGACCGCAAAAGTCTGGCTCGAAGACCAAGTAGCGGCCCGGCAGATGTCTGCCAGCGGAGGTAAGCCACTGACGTAGCCTTTGCCCGAACGCAATGAGCCGTGACTCGACTTTCTAAGGAGAGTCCGGCTGCCCCATAAGCCCAAGAGATACAGTCCGCAACCCAGATGGACAGAGTACGCTTGGAGACCGGGAGCCCCAATTTATTGGGGTCAAAAGACACAAAAAGCTGAGCAGCTTTACGGTGCTCCCGCGTACGGTCAAGGTAGAAGTTCAATGCCCTTCTACAGTCCAGGGTATGGAGGACCGTTTCAGCTCGGCTGGAGTGTGGTCTGGGAAAGAAGGTTGGAAGTACCACCTCCTGATTGATGTGAAAAGGGGAGACCACTTTAGGCAGAAATTTTGGGTGAGTCCGTAGGACTACCCTATTCTTGTAGAACCTAGTGTAAGGGGGATCAGACACGAGGGCCTGCAATTCACTTACGCGTCTAGCGGAAGGGAGGGCTATCAAGAACAGTGTTTTCCAAGACAGAAAACGGAGAGAACAGGTAGCCATAGGTTCAAAAGGCGGACAGGTGATCCGCTGCAAAACCACATTCAGGTCCCAGTCAGGCGCTGGCGGGCGCAGAGGTGGTTTAAGTAGAAGGAGACCTCGGAGAAACCTCGCTACGAGAGGGTCGCTTGAGAGAGGTCTACCGTCCACCGGCACATGATGTGCCGAAAGAGCACTCAGGTGAACTTTGACGGAGTTGGACTTAAGTCCCAGATTAGAGAGGTGGAGCAAGTACTGCAAGATCACCGACACCGGGCAGGAGAAGGGATCCTGAGACTGTTGGGTACACCAGACTGCAAAGCGACGCCATTTAAGGGCGTAGCATTTGCGGGTAGAAGGCCGTCGCGAAGCCAAGACGACCTCCTCCACCTCCGCCGGCAGGAGAAGGGGAGCAAGGACTACCCTCTCAGCAGCCAGGCCATGAGGTTGAGAGACCTGAGGTTGGGGTGCAGTAGGGACCCCTGATCCTGAGTGAGGAGATCCGGTTGTACCCCCAGAGGGATTGGATCCTCCACCGCCAGTTGCAGTAGGAGCGGAAACCACGGCTGCCTGGGCCAGCGAGGGGCCACCAGGATCATGAAGGCTTTGTCTCGGAGAACCTTGAAAAGAGTCCGAGAGACTAGCGGGATGGGAGGGAAAGCGTACAGAAGGCTCCCTGACCATGAGATCAGAAAAGCGTCCGCCGCAACCCGAAGGGGGTGTGGCTGACGAGAGCAGAAGCGAGGAAGCTGCCGGTTGTGAGGACTGGCAAAGAGATCCACCGTGGGGAGGCCCCACTTGAGGAAGAGCTTCTGAACTACCAAGGGATCCAGACGCCACTCGTGCGGCTGGAGGACCCTGCTGAGTTTGTCCGCAAGGCAATTTTCTTGGCCCGGGAGATAAACTGCCTTGAGGAGAATGCCGTGACTGACGGCCCAAGAGCAGAGCTTCTGTGCCTCCCGGCAGAGGAGGAAGGAGCCCGTGCCCCCCTGCTTGTTCACGTAGAACATGGCAACTTGATTGTCCGTCTGGACAAGGACGGACTGGTGGGAAGTCAGGTGGGAGAAGGCCTTGAGAGCTAGGCGGATCGCCCTGAGCTCCAGGAAGTTGATCTGCTGAGCAGACTCCCACGTGGTCCAGAGGCCCTGAGTACGTGCCTCTTGGCAATGTGCTCCCCAGCCCAGGAGGGATGCATCGGTGGTCAGCACCCGGGTCGGCTGAGGTGACTGGAAAGGCATTCCGAATATGAGGTTCGGCTGCCGGAGCCACCACCGGAGAGACGAGATCAGCGGCTCGGAGACGCGCACTAGGTCTGCTAGGCCGCCTGTGGATGGACGCCACTGCTGGCGGAGACACCATTGAGCAGACCGCATATTCAGGCGGGCATTGGGGGTCACATGGACGGTGGAAGCCATATGGCCGAGTAGTCTCAGGAAGCGCCTGGCGGAGACCAGGGGCTGGCTGCGAAAACGGTCGGCTAGGTCCATGAGCCGTTGAGCCCTGTCGAGCGGTAGGTATGCTCGCGCCTGAGGAGTGTGCAGCCTTGCGCCGATGAACTCGAGATCCTGTGAGGGGAGCAAAGTGGACTTTGCGAAGTTTATAACAAAGCCCAAGTGCTGCAGAAGAGTCACCGTGCGGCGCGTGGCGTTGGTGACCTCCCGAGCGGACGCTGCTCTGATGAGCCAGTCGTCGAGGTACGGAAAGACATAGAGGCCGTGAAGCCGGAGATGGGCCGCCACGACCGCGAGACATTTTGTGAAGACTCGCGGTGCGGAGGACAGGCCAAAGGGCAGTACTCTGTACTGGTAATGATTTCCTGCCACCACAAACCTTAGGTATTGGCGGTGGCTTGGGTGGATGAGGATGTGCGTGTAGGCATCCTTTAGATCCAAGGAGCATAGCCAATCTCCCTGCTGGAGGTAGGGCAGAAGGATTCCAAGGGTAAGCATTTTGAACTTCTCCCGCACAAGGAACTTGTTGAGGTTGCGCAAGTCCAGGATGGGTCTGAGGCCCCCTGTTCTCTTTGGTATCAGAAAATACCTGGAATAAAAGCCTTGGCCTCTCAGGTGGTGGTGGCACCGGTTTCCACCGCCTGATCCTGCAGAAGACCCGCTAACTCCTGAAGGAGTAATTCCCTGTGCAGAGGGGGTCGCGGAGGTTCTCCCGGAAAATAGGAGGGAGGGACCTGGTGGAAGTGGAGAAGATAGCCTTCTCGCACGACTTGAAGCACCCAGGCATCTGCGGTGATGCTGGACCACCTGTGGGCGAAGTGAACCAGCCGGCCTCCGGTGCTGGGAGGAACCAGCGGGGGGGGAGAGAGGCTATGCTTTGCGAGTCAAAAACCCCCACCCTGCTGAGCAGGGGCTGGTGGTGCAGGCTTGGGGGCTTGCTGCCTACGGGACCCGTTACCCCGTCCCTTGGCCTGCTGGCCCTGTTGGGGAGCTGCAGGGGCCTGATAATGGGGGTATTGTTTGTAGGCAGCCGCCTTCCTCGGGTAAAAGGACTTTTTCCCCGAGCCCTTCTTTTTCTGGGAAGGGGCGGAGGTCTTCCTAGAAAGCCTGGTCCTGGTGAGAGTCTCAGTCTCAATTTGTGCAGCCTTTTCCGCCATGGGCTTGCCAAAGAGGTTCTCGCCTCGGCAGGGGACATCGACCAACTTGTCCTGCACCCAGGGCTCAAGGTCTGACGACTGAAGCCAAGCCTGTCGGCGGGCACCGATGCCGGCTGCGGCCACTCGAGCCGACGCTTCAAAGCCATCATAGGCTGCCCGGGACATGAACTTTGAGCATTCCCGAATGCCAGTGGACAAGGCCAGGAACCTCCGCAAGGGTTCCTCGGACAGACCAGCGGAGAATCTGGCTAGCTCTTTAGCCAGATCCCGGAGATACATGCCCATGTACAGCTGGTAAGTCTGGACACGACATGCGAGCATAGAGCCCTGGAAACACTTCTTACCAGGGCCATCCAGGTTACGGGCCTCCCTGCCAGGGGGCACCGAGGAGTGCATCTTCTGGCTCTTAAGACGATGCATGGCCGATTCCACTACCATGGAATGGTGTGGTAGCTGTGCCTTTTGGAAGCCAGGGCTCTTGCGGACTCGATAGATAGAATCGACCCGCTTGCTCAGGACCGGCGAGGAGGCCGGACTCTCCCACATGCGGAAGAGTAGTCGTTCCAGCATAGGAGGAACCGGTACAGTAAAGTGTTCCCTCGCGGGAGAGTCATACTGGAGGGCGTCGAGCTCTTCGGCTCGAGGCTCCTCCTCGGGATCCGCAGGGAAGGCCAAAGCCTTGGCCATATCCCTAACGAAGTCCGAGAACCGGGCATCCTCCGGGGGGGACTGCTTCCGAGGTTCGGACCCAGGTGAGTCCGAGGGGACACACCGAGTCCGAACGTATCAGGTGACTCTTCCTCTTCAGACTCCCAGACCGACTCCGACGAGGAATCGGTGGGGTCGGCCCGGGCAGGGCGCGGCGCCTGCCGCCCCGACGCCGAGGGAGTCGGCGTCGGCGACCTCGGTCCCGAACGGGAGGCCGTGGGTGACCTCGACCGAGGATCGACTCGAGTTCTCATCGACTCGAGGATCGGCTCGGTCTCCGGGGTCGACTTGGACGTCGACGTCCCGGCGGTCGGGGCAGCGGCGCCAGCGAGCAGTGCCCGCTGCTGGTCCATGAAGGCAGACAGTCTGCTCTCCAAGGCCGTCAACCTGAGTCCGAGCTCAGGTGACCCAGCAGCCCCCGACTCGGGCCCCGACGGCGTCGGGCCCGACGTCGGCTGTCGCGGAGGCGAGTCCAGAAGGACCACAGGACTTACCCGAGCAGGCATCTCCGACTCCAGGCGAGGTCGCTTCGGGAGGTGTTCCTTCTCCAAGGACCCGGGGCGGCTATCGGGGCTATGCGACCTGGCCCTCGCGGAACCAGGAGCGTCCACCGACGCCGCCCTCGCGGGTTTCACCGTCCGACGATGGTCCCCGGAGGGAGAACCCTGGTCGGAGGAACTCCAGCGACGGTCCGAGCTGGAGCCTTTTGACGCGGAGGCCTCCGACGAGGTCCGGGTACGGCTGGGGTCAGCGAAGATTCGATCACGCTGATGCCGCCGACTTCTCAACGCTTTTGAGGACATTTTGCCGCAGGGCCCACAGATCAGTTCCTCATGATCCGGGCCCAGGCAGCGGAGGCAAAAGTCGTGTGTGTCAGTGAGTGACATATTTCGGTCACACTGACCACACCGCTTAAAGCCACTGGCAGCCATCGGGGGAAAAAGGGCCCCTGCGAGGTCAAAGGACCGGGCTGCCAGGGAAAATCGAAAACGAAAGCTGACAAAGTCAGAAAAACCGAAAAAAAGTGAGAGGACTCGTGACCGGCGTCGCGAGTCCGGGCAGGAAAAAGATCGCCGAAGGAAAAAGGATAAAATAATGAAGAAAAATCGACTTTTTCGCGGGGACAAGACGGGGACGTCTGTAGGGCTCCGCGGAAAAAAGAAGACTGGCTAAGATGGCACCCTCGGGCGGGAAGACGACCGCGCATGCGCGCTGCAATTCCCAAAGGCTTTCTTTGAAAGCTGGGGAAAATTGCTCCGCGAGGGCTCCGTCGGCGCCGACGTCACCCATAAGTGAGGACTGACTTCCTGCTTGGTCCTGGAGAATGGGTCAGACCAAGGTCCATCAAGCCCAGTATTCTGTTTCCAACAGTGGCCAATCTAGGTCATATGTACCTATCAGTTTCCCCAAGAGACACAAGTTCCACAATGCTTGTACTGGATCAAGCATTGATATCTCCGATCACTTCTTAATAATGGTTTATGGACCTTTCCTCCAGGAACTTGTCCAAACCTTTTTTAAACCCAGCTACACTAACAGCCTTTACTACATCCTCCGGTAACAAATTCCAGAGTTTGATTACACGTTGAGTGAAAAAATATTTTCTTTTATTAGTCTTAAATAGTTTACCCTGTAGCTTCATTGCATGTCCCCTAGTCTTTCTATATTCTGGACAGTCTTTCACTTATATGGATTTCTGTCCATATGCATATGCAATCTGCTCGTATATTTTTTTATCTAGTGAGCTCCTGTGTTGATTTGTATCAATTTTACCAATGTTTTTTTATGATTGCAACTCTACTGTATTTAAAGTCGCGGTCTTATTAGATTTGGTCACCTTTGGTCCTCTTTATTGACGGTATTTTGTTGCCCCCTATTTATTTATTTAATTATTTTATTGCTTTTTATTCTGTACATGTTTTTGTTTTTATTTTTATTTGTATGGGCTTTTTTTGCCAATACAGCATGTGCAGTTTGATATATAATATCTAGTGGGCTCCTGCGTTGCTGTTTTTGCTTTTATTTTTATTTTTCCTTTAGAGGTTTTGTTGTACGTATTATAACTCACATATTTTACTTTTCTTCCTCAAAATGTGGGTACCATTTCCCTAAATGGTTCATTTTTCTTTTTGTTCTAATCAATTACAGTATGGCATTTATCATCTTAATTGCCCTCCACCTTATGGACTAGTACCATTTGAAGTGTTATTACTTTTTATGGATTCTGTTTTTATACTTATTTTTATTTAGGATTTTTTAGGATAGATAATTAACTGCTCTTATTCATCTATACATATATTTTTTATGATAGATGACCATCTGATTCACTTTTACAAAGCCCAGTTGCTGCAGTCTATATTTCATGGTGGTCACTGGTTTCCCTTCCACCCTATTGCTCTTGCTCTCATTTCTGAGTAATATTTGAATTGCAGTCTCCAGTTCAAGAGCCCAATGTGCATCTCTACCCGACGTTTACAGGCTTCACTTTAAAGACCCATGGATCGATCACTACAGTCTAGTGACTTTATGGAAATGTATTGCATTGTTTTGCCTTTTTTTCTCTGTAACTTCTCCCTGATGTAGATTTACAAGACTCTCTTGTTCTCCCTGTTTTATGTAATGGCTTGCTGGATAGCGGCACCTGATTACATCACTGCTCACTAGCTAGTGCTTTGAGATTGGCTGATAAACTCTTTTGGGGATTTTAAAATATATGTTTCCTAAACTGTTGTTTTTATAAGGGGATGACGATACCATGCAGTTTGAGAGTGAGCAGACTCTCGATCACTTGCCATAGTAGTTTGACAATGCAGTACTCTGCAATGTTTACATTACTATAGTCAGCGGAAAGGAACTGATTGGAATCCTTTTTTTGATTGTTGTAACACATTTTTGTTCACAAAAAGATTTTGATTTCCTCAGGAGGTGCCACCATTATAATCTCTGAGCCCCCCTTAATTTGTACACTTTAGGACTACTAACAGCAAGGGTACACCTCAGCCCAGCTATGTTCGGAATGGCATCAGGGTTGCCTTGTTTTTATCTGGCACCCTCAGCTGGTGTTTTTGTTACATACTGGGTACAAGTCAAATGGTGAGCACTGCTCTGCTTAACACTTGTTGGGAGTTTGATAGTGAGCATTTCCATTTGCTCTCTGCTTGTATATCTTTAGATTGCTTAATTCTATGGACTGTGGAAATGAGAACCTCTAAGCAGTCCGGGTGGGTAGTATCTGTCCTATTACTGATAACAACTGAGGGCTCCTAGATATGCATGCAATTTATGCCTCTCCAGTCACTTTTTGCTAGTCACTCTTTTCCTAATTGCATGATTGGGTTTGAGATAAATTGCGTAATATATGACATTATTATACATTTCTTAGCGCATATGTCTATCATTATCCCTGATTATTGTACCTTTTTTAGGTGTCTTACTAGTAAGAGCTTCCAATGCATTTCTTGGTGAGTCGCTTCATGGTAATTGGTTACAGCTATATTATTCGTGGTGTTATGTCAAATTGTTTTTTTAGCTCTGCATTTTTTTTATTTTATTTCATTGTTCATATTCTATTTATGGTTTAATTTTGATTCATTGTGTCCTAACCCCTTGAATGTTATATATGAGCTATAAATCCTCAGTGTTCTTATGGTACATTTTTTTAACATAGTTCGGTCCTATTGGTTTTACCTTCGGTTTTTATATGTTTGAATTATGTATACTTTTAAAATTTGTTTCATCATATTTATGGGTATTAGTATTATTTATTTTGCTGTTTGTTTGTTTTTTAGAGGTTTTTGTCCCCTGAAGGCGGCTCCCAGCCGAAACACGTGTCGGGCTGACCTCATCCTTTGAGAATAAAGTTGGCTTTCCACGGTGAACCCGTTGTCCTGCTTCTTCTGTGCTCAAAGACAGCATCTCAATGGAAGTCCTTGTCTAGGCAGTAGTGAGCAGCGAAAGTGTGAATGGAGGACCAGGTTGCTTCTCGACCAATGTCATCAATAGAGACAGACTGAAGGTTGCTATGGCTCGCACATTGTGAGCTGAGACGTGACCCTCTAGGGAGAGTCCTTCTTGAGCACAGGCAAAAGAAATACAGTCCGCAATCCAGTTTGAAAGAGTGCGTTTCAATAGTGGAAGTCCAAAGTGATTTGGATCAAAGGAAATGAAAATTGTGAGGATTTCCTGAAAGCCTTGGTCCTGTCCAAGTAGAAAGCCAGTTCACACTTGCAGTCGAAAGAGTGCAGTACTGCTTCAGCCCTAGAAGCATGCGGTCTGGGGAAGAAGACCGGTAGCATGACCAATTGATTGAGATGGAAAGTCGAGACCACCTTAGGGGGCGGGGCGGGGCGGGCAGTGTGGATGTATATAGAGAACCACTGTGTCGTGATGGAAGCAGATGTATGCAGCATCTGACACCATCCCCTGTAGTTCGCTGATGTGGCAAGCTGAGGTGAGAGCAATGAGGAAGATTACTTTCCAAGAGAGGAATTTTAAAGAAGTGGTGACTAAAGGCTCAAAAGAAGGTTTTAGAAGTTGCGCCAGGACCACATTGAGGCCCCAAGCCACTGTTGGTGGTTTGATTGGCAGCTCAGAGAGCAGGATACCCCGCATAAATCATTGCACCAAGGGGTGAGATGAAATAGGGTGACTGTACTTATTTGTGATAGGCGGAGATGGCACTAAGATGAACCCTGACTTAGTCTTGAGATAAGTGGAGGAGTACTGTAAAAGGAATTCCACTGGACAGGCCAAGGGGTCAATATGTTTCGGGGTACACCAAAGGGTGAACCTTTGCCATTGGAAGCATCTGTCATGAGTGTGCATTGAGGTGGAGGCATCTGAAAAGGTGACCCTCTGAATAGGTTTGGAGGGGAGCACCACCACTGAGGGGAGTTGACAAGAGGAGGTGTAATGCAAATCTGGTCTGAAAGACACCTGGTTGCCTGTATCCATTGAGACAACAGTATACATTGAGCTTATCGCATGTGCATGCGGGCATAAGGGACGACATGGACTGTGGAGGCCATGTGTCCCAGAAGGTGTAGCATTTCCTGAGCTGTCACAACACTGTGATTTGCTATGTTGTGTGCAAGCTCGATGGGATGGACAGAGCAATCCTGTGGAAGAAAGCTCAGGCAGGACAAGTGTCTAGAAGCATTCAGATGAATTCAAGCCGCTGAGATGAGACCAGGTGCGACTTGGGAAAGTTTAAGATGAATCCCAGGCTTTGAAGCACAATAGTCTGGTAAAGAAAGTTTGACCTCTTCTGGGGATTCTCCCCTGATCAGCCAATCATCTAAGTAGTGGAAGACAAAGATCCCCAAAGTATGAAGATAGGCAGCCACCGTTGCCATGCATTTTGTGAATACTCGGGGTGCAGAAGCGAGCTCGAAGGGGAGCACCGGGTATTGGTAAGATATTTGCTGGTACCAAAAACGTAGATACTTTGTGTTGAGGGTGGATCAGCAAATGTGTGTATGCCTCCTTTAGGTCTAGAGAACATAGCCAGTCGTTCCTCTGAAAGTATGGCAGAAGTGGACAGAGAAATCATTTCGAATTTTTCTCGGACAAAGAATTTATTGAGATCCCTTAGATCTAGAATGGGCCTGAACCCTTTTGTTTTCTTGGGGATAAGAAAGTAAGGAGAGTAGAAGCCCCTGCCCTCTTGGGTGTGAGGAACTCTTTCAATGGCTCCCTGAGATAACAGGGTTGCCACCTCGGCTGACAGGAGATCGGCCTGCAAGGGATTTGCAGGATAATCTCTTGTGGAGGTGAGAAGGATAAGCATTGGAAATGAAGCAGATAGCCCCTTTGGATGATGTTGACAGTCCATTTTTCTGAAGTGATGAGGTGCCACCTGTGGGCAAAGGAACAAAGTCTGCCTGCTATGTGAAGGGGCTATGGACCCTGCAGAGGCAGAATAGCTATGCTCTGTAGGAAAGAATCAAAATCCAGGTGCCGACTGTAGCTGTGCAGCTGGTTGTGGCTTAGGGGTCCCTAAGGCTTCTTAGTCTAGCAAGGACCCTGCTGTCTCTACTGTTGCTGCTGAAGTTGGTAAACCACTGCAGGTGGAAAAGAAGGATAATATTTCTTCTTTTGAGGATAGAAAGCCTTCTTTGGATTGGTCTTTCTCCTAAAGGGGTCTGTTGTCTGTCTGGAGTGACATTTGAGGGTGGGATCATCAGCCCAAAGCTCTCCAGCTTTTTCCCTCTAACCTTTTCCAAAAAGGTTCTCTCCAGAGTTGGTAATTTTGACTAATTTATCCTGAACCCACTGTTCAAGGTCAGAAGCCATTCTGCAACCACCGATGTAGATTGCTGAAGTTCCACTGGAAGACTCAAAGGCATTAACAGATGCTTTGGTAAGGAACTTTGATATATTCTGATTCTGCCTAACTAAGGCCAGGAATGCATCACATTTGTTATCGGGAATGAGAGGAGCAAAATTCTCGAAATCCCTGGAGATATCCTTGAGATACATGCCCATGTAAAGCATATAAGAAGTAATCCTGGAGGTGAGCATTGATGCCTGAAAACAGCAACCCTCAAAAGTATTGAGAGTCCTTGCCTGGAGGCATAGAAGAATGAGTCTTAGAAGTCTTCATGCGGCGATTGCCGATTCCTCTACCATAGAGTGGTGTGGTAGTTCAGGCTTTTGAAAACTGGGGCATGGTGGAACCTGGTACATGGTATCGAGCAGTTTGCTGATAGGCGGAAATGTTAGCAGGGCCTCCCACATACACAGCATTAAATCCTGCAGGATTTGATGCACTGGTAATGTGACCGCTTCCTTGGGCACCGACAGGTATTGGAGGATCTCCAATTCCTCTGCCCTCGGTTCTGTTTCAGATGTGACAGTAATCTGGAGGCCCACTGCCATGTCTCGAATGAAGTCTTGAAAGGACATATCCTCTGGTGGGGATCTATGCTGCTCATGAGTTGGAGAGGGCCCTGAAGGAATGTCTCAGGTAGTCCTAGACTCCTTCGAGGCATCTTCAGAATCGAAAGAGGATGAGTCCGATTCAGACAAACAAATCAAAGTATCGATGGTCTTGTGTTTTATGTCGAGGCACGCTGTCAATACAGACGGTGAGCCGGTGCGGAACTGGATCCGAGTGGTGGCTGGGTATTGACGATGTCCACTGGTTCCAAATTAGGCATTGGGAGGAGAGGAACTGTCAATACCAGCTTGAGGGCTGGCATTAACCCTAATGGTATCGGCCTTGATTCTGAGGTCGATGCCAGCACTGTTGAAGCCGTCGATACCGAGCCTAGGAGTGCTGCCAAGCTCCTCTCAATAGCCAGGATACGCTGGTCAAGGGAGGAGGCCGATGCCTGGGTGAAATCACGAATGGGGCTTCGAGCCACCGTCCCAGAGCATGGAACCAATAGCTCTCTGGAGATCAAGGCATCCGGAGCATCCTGGAGCCCTTGTTAAACTTTGGAGGACTGGTCCTCTCCTGCCAGGGCTGTTTGGCAGGCCAATCTGCATCGGATGCACTCTTTGGTGAGTCGTGATGACAAGGAAGGGACTTACCTCGAGGATTGGTATCGGACTTCGATGCCGATGACTTAGACTTATGCTTGGACTTTGAGGTGACCTGAGAACCAAGAGAGGAGGCCGACGTCCTTGACAATGCTGAAGCCACCGAAATAGAGTCCGGGGCAAAGAGGGATCCATACTGTCTGACCCTGTTCTTTAGGCTCGCTTTGTCATTTGTTGGCACAAAGGACAATCATTTGGTAAATGGTCTGGGCCCAAACATTTCAAACACCAGTGTTTGTCGGTGACCGAAATTGTACCATAGCACTTGGTACATTTTTTAAGGCCACTAACATGTTTTTCCCATTGTCATGGAATAAAAGTAGGCCAAGGCCTAAGCTGGCAGTAAAACCCACCAAAAATGAAAAAGAAAAAATAAACTAAAAAGAAAATTAAAAGAAAAAAATATCGGAGCCAGTAACGGGGAAGGTACAGGCATCAACGGAAAGGCAGAGCACAGAATTAAAACAAAAAAACCTAATGTTTTTCAGTGGTGACAGGAAGGGAACAACCTACTGGCTCCACGGAAAATGAAGAACTGAGGAGAGGACTTGCGAAGGCACGGAAGGCAGATGTGCAGGCGCAGTGGAGTGCTCCCAAAGGCTTTCCTATTGGACGCTGGAGAGCATTCCTGCGTGGGCTCCGTCGGTACCAATGATACTCATATGTGAAGACTGCATTCCTGCACTCCTGTTCCTGGAGATTAGCCCTTGTGCCTTAGGTGACCCTGCCGTAGTAAGCCCCTCATGCCCCTGAAGCACAGGGGCTGGGAGGTGGGAGACGGACGATGTCCACATACCACGGCAAAATAGTCATCCTCAGGAAGGAGCTGAACCCTGCGGAGGAGGGCATGTGCTGAGAGGCCACCACACGTCGCCGCCTGAAGGGCTAGGAAGGAGGCAGAGAAAGGCAGTCTGAAAGAGTCCTTCCACCTCCCGGCCCTGCAGGTCCTAAAGGGCAGCTCTACCATCTACGGGAATGGTGGTACACCTGGTGACCACCGTGATCAAGGAGTCAACCCTGGGAAACTGCAATCACTTTCCAAGGTTATCTGTGACCAGGCATAAAACGTGACCTAATCGCTGGGCCTTCTTGAGGGGCACATCAGGAGAAGCTCCAGCAGGAAAGGAAAGGATCTGGAAGGCTCCCTGACGACAGGATTAGAAATGGAGGGAGTCTGGGCCGGTCCAGAGAGATCCGGAATGTGCAGTTCAGTGGCAATCTAGAAAATCAAGGGGGGGGGGGGAAATCTCCTCTCAGCGACAGAGATGCACCACGTGAGAGCCACTCACTATGGCTCTCCCCCTGAAAGAGTTCCCCCCATCCTACGTGTTGAATGCAGATGAACCGGAGTTGTCGTGGGAAAAATCCTCAGATACTCATCACTGAGATTCCGCATCGCTCCAATAGGGGACTTTGGAGGGGACTGTGGACCCTCCCAGACAGAGTCCTGCCCTCTTGATCATTTGCGGGAACTGCCCGCATGGGCTACCAGAGAAGCAGTGGAAGATGGACCTGGCTAAGAAGAAACAAGGCCGTGACCCACCCTCCCATAGCCCCCAGGCATGTTGGAAGATGAGTGAAAACTGCCACCATGAGGTCCAACAGCCGCTGTGGCTGGGAGGGCTGCGACTTTGGAAACAACAGAGGGAGAGCAGATTCTCCATCAGCCACAAGAGCCAGTCCCTTGGTGAAATACAGCATCGCGGGAACAGCAGGTCTGTCTGGAGAAGGAGGGTGCCCCAGATGAAGACGTACTTATAATCCCAGACAGGGAAAGAGACAACAAAGCCTCAACCGCATCAGGAGCCAAAACCGCTAACAAGGACGCTGAAGTGACAGAAGTCTCCCCTGGATTGGCTGTCCAAGTGGTGCAGAGATTATCAACCATGGAACTTTCATCACTTACTGCAGCCGAGGCACTAAGGCAACGACGAGCAGGCATTGCTCCTAATGCACCATCGAGTTACACTGGCTCTCGAAACCACGAAGCAGAGAGAGAACCACCAGAGGGGTATCTCGTATACTCCATGGGATTTCGGCTGGTCAAGCTGCACTAAAACCAGTCTCAAACTGGTCAGGAGCTGTAGGCCTTAAGGAAAGCAAAATGGTGCACAGCCTGGGGACATCAGGCAGGATTGCAGCAAACCCTCAGAGTTAGGTGCAGTGGCCCCTTTTTGCCCCCGGCGAAGTTCAGGTGGCGATCTTCTGCAGTTGCCTACTAGAAAAGGGGATGATCTACTGCAGCCTCAGTGCTGCGGTCCACCAGGAGCACAGGGGCGATGGTCAGGTGGTGCAGAGAAAAAACACCGATCAGTCATGTGCTAAAAAACTACACAGAGCTGTGCAGAGGACACACAGACCTTTTATACTTTTTTTTTTTTTTTTTTTAAAGAAAAATAAAGGGAGAAAGAAAAGAAAAAGTTCAAAAGACAGCTAAGGGTCTCTCAGAAGGATCCTCGTGATCCAACACTCCCACCAAGCTACGCTGGCTCTCCTAGCCAGGAGCTAGCCCCTAAGTAACAGATCAACCAGAAAGCGGTATCTCATACACCCCCTGGGATCTAAAGTGGTCAAGTTACATTGCACCCAGACCGCAGACTGGGCAGAAGCTATAAGCCAGAAGAAAACCACAATCTGCTGGAGACAAGAGAAAATACTGAAGGCTCCCTTTAACTGTGCTAGGTTTTATGCAAGTGGTGATATCACAGCATAATTTTGCTTTCTTTTCTCTCTCTCTCATCATTTGCTGTCATGGGGAGATAACCCACTAGTCTGGACTGGTCTAGCAGGAAGATCTGGAAAGGGTAAATAATCAAGCCCCATTCAGAGCAGCAGAATAAAAAAAACTGCCATAAATTTGGAAGAGGTGCTAGAACATATTATTCTATACTACTCATGATTATATAAAATTGTATCACATCACGCAGTTATTTGTTCTTTGTTGTTAAGCTTTTCCTCATAAAAAGGTTATTTCATATTCCATTTTTGGTTGTCCATCTCAGTACCTTTTCTTCTGGTATACTTATTTCGAGTTGGAGCAACCAAAAATGTATTCATCTGTAAGGAACAAAGGTTAAATTAGACTTACCTGCTAATTGTTGTTCCTTAAGGAACTCAAGTCCAGTCCCGGAACTCTGGGGTTGTGATCCTCCTCTAGCAGCTTGGAGACTGAGAAACATCACTTTTGTGATGTCACTGGACATATATAACCACAGGATCCGCCTTCTCGCTCCAGTAACTTATTGACAAAGCAGACTCACCAGAGCAACAATTAAGTAGCAATGCTAACTGAACCTGTAGTTAACTAAGGGAACAAAGTGCCACTTTGTTGTTGCACATTTTACTAAGACAAAACGTATACATGCTGAGGCCCTTCCTCCCCCATTATGGAAGAAACTGACCTCCCCACTAGGACTCCCCTTTAAAACGTCCACCCTCATGAACCTGACCCCTGGGTAACAAATGCTTCTTACCTGTGACCGATCTCCTGCTTCAGGCCATAGTCCAAGGATAAACAGGCGGGACCCGGGACTGGACTTGAGTTCCTTAAGGAACAACAATTAGCAGGTAAGTCTAATTTAACCTTCCTTATCGTCCCTCAAGTCCAGTCCCGAAACTCTGGGGATGTAACAGAGCAGTACCCCATTCAACGGGAGGGACCAGCCAAACCCGCCTGAAGCACCGCTGAACCAAAACACGCATCCTTCTCTGCCTGAACATCCAGACGGTAATGCTTGACAAACAAATTTAAAGACGACCAGGTTGCCGCCTTACAAATCTCCGCCACTGGTACCAAACTATGCTCCTCCCAAGACGCCGCCTTCGCTCTAGTCGAATGAGCTTTAAGACCCTCTGGAACTGACTTGCCTTTCAAGAAATATGCTGACGCTATCGCTTCCTTGAGCCACCTCGCTATGGAAGCTTTTGCCGCCATCTCTCCTCTTCGAGGACCCCCAAAGAGGACAAACAGCCTATCCGACCTACGGAAACTCTCCGTCCTACTTAAATACTTCAACGCCCGACGGACATCTAATAAATGCAAATTCCCTGCTGAAGCCTTACCCGAATCATCCCTGAACGCCGGCAAGGACACCACTTGGTTCACATGAAAGGCCGAGACTACCTTAGGTACAAAGGCCGGCACTGTTCACAAAACCACCTTTGAGTCATAAAAGGCTAGAAAAGGCTTCCTACAAGACAACGCCTGCAAATCAGAGATTCTTCGCGCCGAACAGATAGCCACCAAGAACACCACCTTGAGAGTAAGATCCTTAATAGACGCTCGAGACAACGGCTCGAAGGGCAGACGCACTAACGCGTCCAACACTATCTGAAGATCCCAAGTGGGAATGATCTGTCTACACGGTGGCCTTAAGAGCACCACTGCTCTCAAAAAACGCTTTATAACCGGGTGACTACCCAGTGCCGCCCCTTTAACCTTTCCTCTGTAACAGGACAACACCGCTAACTGAACCTGTAGGGACGCAGCCGCCAAACCTTTCTGGAAACCATCCTGCAAGAACGCCAAAACCTGAGGCACCGACACACGTAACGCCTCCACGTCCCTGTCCACACACCAGGCCTCGAATATTCGCCATATGCGGACATATGCCAATGAAGTAGATCTACACCGTGCCTTCAATAACGTCCCAATGACCACTGCTGAATAACCTTTCCCTTTCAATCTTGCCCTCTCAAGAGCCAAGCCGTAAGAGAGAATCGATCCACCTGTGGCATGACTAATGGTCCCTGAGATAATAGATCCCTTTGACAGGGCAGGCGCCATGGCTCTGCTACTAACAGCCTCCTCAGATCCGCATACCAAGGACTCCTTGGCCAGTCTGGCGCAATCAACAACACTAATCCTCTGTGACCTTCTATGCATTGCAACACTCTGCCTATCAACACCCAAGGTGGAAACACGTATAGGAGCTGGCGCTCGGGCCAAGGCTGAATCAGGGCATCTAGACCTTCCGACATCCTTTCCCACCTTCTGCTGAAGAAACTTCGATCTTTGCGGACTGAAATGTGGCCATGAGATCCATTACTGGCGCCCCCCAGCGCTTTACTAGCATCTGGAACACTTCTTGAAGAAGGCTCCACTCTCCTGGGTCCACTCTTACGCGACTCAAAAAGTCGGCCTCCACATTGTCCACTCCCGCTACATGCGCTGCCGACAGAGCTACCAGCTAACCCTCGGCCCACTCGAGTAGCCCCTCAGCTTCGTCCTCCAGCGTGGCACTGCTGGTACCTCCCTGACAATTGACATAAGCTACCACTGTCGCATTGTCGGAAAACACACAAACAGCCCGTCCTCGGAGATCGGGATGAAACTCCCGCAGTGCCAGTGTTACCGAGCGTAATTCCAACCTGTTGATCGACCAACCGCGCTCCAGAGCGGTCCACTGCCCCTGGACAAACCGCCCCTGACAGTGGGTCCCCCAGCCTAACAGACTGGCATCCGTCGTCAGGGCAACCCACGCTGGACCTTCCAAGGGCATTCCCTTCTCCAGACACTCCGGATGCAGCCACCACCGGAGCGCTCAACACACCTCTGGAGGACATGGTAGCTTCCGGGATAACGGATCGTTCTGGTGAGACCACCGCCGGAGCAAAGCTCGCTGCAACGGCCTCATATGCGCCCGTGCCCACGGCACAAGTGCGATAGTTGCGGCCATGGTCCCGAGTAACTGAAGATAATGCCATGCCATCAGATTCGGCTGTTTGAGAAATTCGCTAAGCTCCTCAACGCCCGTGACCGATGCTGAGGCAGAAAAATTCGCCCCACTCCGGTATCAAAGACTGATCCCAGATATTCTAATCTCTGTGATGGAACCAACCGGCTCTTCTCCTGATTGACTACCCAATCAAGATTCTGCAGAAACGCTACCACCTTGGCTGTAGCCACCTTGCTCTCTGCCCTGGACTTTGCTCTGATTAACCAATCGTCCAGATAAGGATGCACCAGCACCCCATCCTTCCGCAACGCCGCCGCTACAACCACCATCACCTTGGTGAATGTTCGTGGCGCCGTTGCCAGACCAAATGGTAAGGCCCAAAACTGGAAATGTCCCATCGGGACCGCAAACCTGAGGAACCTCTGATGTTCTTGACAGATTGGAATGTGCAGGTATGCCTCCAAGAGGTCTAGGGACGTAAGAAACTCGCCCGCTCGTACTGCCACTATGACTGACCTTAGCGTCTCCATTCGAAAGTGAGATACCTGAAGACAGCGATTTACTCTTTTGAGATCCAAAATTGGCCGATAGGTCCCGTCCTTTTTTGGAACCATGAAATATATGGAGTACCGACTGCCGCACACTGGTCCGGTGGTACCGGAATTATGGCTTTGAGAGCCAGCAGCTTTTGCACCGTCTGTCGTACGGCCGTGCACTTGACTAGTGTCCTGCACGGCGACTGTACGAAAGAATCCGCCACCGGTCGGTGAAACTCCAATGCATAACCTTCTCGAATGACCTCCAACACCCACTGATCCGACGTAATCTGGACCCAGGCAGGATAAAAATCCCGTAACCGGTCCCCTACAGGCACGAATCCCCCCTGGGTCCACCTGCCTTCATTGTGACTTTCGAAGATTCGAGGAGGAAGAGGCTGCAAAACCTCTATTTGCTCCCCTAAACCTCCGAAACCCCTGGGACCTATAGGGAAACCGACCCCTCTGGCCTTGGCCTTACCTCGGGGAACGAAAACAACAAAATTCCCGTTGTTGCCCTTTAGGCAGTGGAGTCGGCCGTCCCTGCTTCTGCTTGTCCTCCGGCAGCTTACCGCCTTTGGACTCCCCGAAGTCCTTCACCAGCTTATCCAAGTCTTCTCCAAAGAGTAGCTTGCCTCTAAAGGGGAGTTTACTCAACCTGGCCTTCGATGATCCATCTGCAGCCCAGATGCGCAACCAAAGATAACGCCCAGCCGCAATCACCGAGGCCATACTTTTCGCCAAACCTCGAATGAGATAATAGTGTATATCGGCCAAATAAGCGGCCCCCGTCTCCAATCTGGACGCTTCTCCGATCGATCCCTCTACCGATTCCCCTTGAATCCTCTGCGACCAACGAAGACAGGCCCTCGCTAACCAAGCTCCACAAATAGACGCTTGTAAGGACAGCGCATTCACTTCAAACACCTGCTTTAATAAGACTTCGAGCTTCCTGTCCTGAGCATCCTTGAGGGTCGCACTCCCTTCTACAGGAATGGTAGTCTTTTTAGTGACCGCCGAGACAGCCGCATCTACTTTTGGAGCTTTAAACAACTCCTGATCCTGGTCCACCAGGGGATAAAGGCGAGACATAACCCTTGCACCCTTAAGAGCCGCCTCAGGCATGTCCCATTCTTCCTGAATCATCTCTCGCACGACCCGGTGGGACTGGAAAGGCTCGTTTATTCTTTTGGACGGCCTGTAACAACGGGTGCTCCAGGGTTGAATCCTCCACCGGCTCCATCGCCGGCATGTTCAGAGCCTTAAGAGTCTCTGAAATGAGTGCTGGCAATTCATCCCTACGAAACATGCGCACCACTCTAGCCTGATCCTCTTGTTCAGCTATTTCTCCTTCCTCCAAATCATCAGCTAACTCCAAATCCTGCTCCCTCCCTTCAGAGAGAGCCCCCTCTGAAGTCACAGAGGGCTCCGACTGATCGCTAACCCCCCTGAGCTTCTTTGAAGGAATACCTTACTCAGCGGATCCCAGAGGAGTGCCCAGCCTCTTTTCTCCCGGACTCCCTGCCGGGGCCAGAGCTGCAGAACGTCCCCGAAGGCCTCCGAACGCCTGCTGAATCAGGGCAACAAATTCAGGCGAAAAAATTGCCGCCAGGCCCCCTGGCAGCTGCGGCTGAGCAGTCGGGAGATCCAGGGAGGAAGAAGTACCTGCTACTGGCTCCAGGGCTGGCAATTCAGAAGAAAGCTGTTCCACCCCAACCCTGGAAAACTGGTGTGCTCCTCACCAGCTGCCTCCAATGCCTTTTCCATTGACGCTGCCTCCCGAGAACAGCCCTTACACACGCCGGTCTCTGACACTGAACCCCTTCTAGCACCACAAAGTAAACAGAGCATTCTAGAAGGCATTCCGGCCAAACCTGTGCTCCATACAGCCCTGCTGATTTCTGCCTGAGCCCAGTCTCAGTCAGCCCTGAAATCTTAGCCACTTAGCCCTAGATCTCAACTGCTGAAAACAAAACAAAATCGCGGTTTTTTTTTTTTAAAACCGACATGGACCCTTTAGACAACCTGCTCCACTCTATTTCTGAGGTCCAAATTCGAAAACGAAGCTTCCCGGCCCGCGCAAGAGGCCCGGAAGATCGCCTCTTTAAAATGGCGTTTCCCGCGCTCAAGCCACACGGCGCGGTCAACTTCAGCGCTGCCGACTTCACAGCAGCTCTCTCCCCCTTGAATCCTACCGATCGCGATCCAGCAAAAAAGGCAACTAGTTCCCTTTTCTTACCTCCGTGCTGCCAGATAACACGCTGCCGATGCTCAGCCGTTTGATCACATCCGCGCCAACATACCCCCATGCGGTCTGAAACCGCCAACAATCCGGCAGCTCTCCTCTCTCCCCGGCCCCCAACTCTAGCAGGCACCACTTCTGCATGAGTCGGAGCCGAAGACACCGGTGTCTTTGAACCGCCCGCGGGTTCAGGAACTGACTGAGCACTCCTGGCTTTGTCTGCTCTCTAGGCAGCCCAGGGCCCCCGGCACCGAGCAATGAGACAGGAAGGGAGGGGGGGTACTTCAGCACAAACACTAAAATTTAAAAGGTTATCACCCACTTTACGAATTAAGCCCAAACAAAAACAGTAAAATATTTTCACAACTCTACACTAACTCTCCTTAATTGCTCCTCAAGTGAGCCCCGAACCTCCAGGCTCACAATCCTCCAGCTGCTTGGAGATTGAGATAACTGGAGCGAGAAGGCATATCCTGTGGTTATATATGCCAGTGACATCACAAAAGTGATGTTTCTCAGTCTCCAAGCTGCTAGAGGAGGATCACAACCCCAGAGTTCCAGGACTGGACTTGAGGGACGATAAGGAACATCAGATTAATAGAAATCATTTTCAGTTGTATTCTCTATTCCTTCCCAAATAATTCTTAACATTTCATTTTTCAGCCCGAGCAATTTATCTAGTTAACTAGTTACCTTGGCAAATTCCTTTGAAAACTTCCCCAAGAGTGTCTCTACTCTATGTTCTTTGAGAAATACTAAAGAAAGCTACATTTCTTTTGCTTCTTTCATTTGTAAAGCTTTTTTGACATTTAAAGCTTTTTAAATTTATATTTCAGTCACTTCACCCATAAATCTCACTCTTTAGGCAGCCCATCCTTGGCATCTCTGTTTTGTACCAAATACATTGTAGGATGCAAATAACTTGTTCAGTTTCTCTGGTTGTCTGCCCAATGTCAACCATTGGGCCACTTCACTTAAAACATCTGCTTGCATAGTTCCCATGCTCATTCACAGTCTCCTGCTGCTGAAACATCCAGTTTTCCCTATGACACTTCTGAAGAGGTGACGTATGGGCAAAAATCATGAACAAAGATCCCTGGAGAAGGAGAGGCAGGGCAAGTGCAAATGTGATGGTGGGTGGGATTCATAAAAGTAGCAAACAAGATCCATGGTAGAGGCCCACATATATATGTGTTTGCCTAGGGCCCAATATATTGTTAAATCCAACCCTACCTATGCCATACACATCTCTATCAGAGCTCTTTCAGGTTCTTTCTGCGCAAATAGTTTTCCCAAAGGAGAAAGAAGTGTCCTGCTTCAGATGTCTGATCTAACTGTGCAGTCTGAGCATTCTCCTCCTTCGAGCCTTCGAGGGGGCTTGCTAATGCCTGGCATCTCTAAAATACTCGGGGGGGGGGGGGGAAGATTCACTCTGAATGCTCCAATTCCTTGGCAAGAATAGCAGTTTAATGGAGCACACAGCACTCCTTGGTTTGATAAAGGAAAGATATTTCAATAGGGCTGCATCTTATTTGTTTCAGATTTAGCTTTTTTTTAATATGCTCAGCTGACTCTGACTAAAAAGAACCCTCTCTAACAAAAGGAGAACAAAATTAAATCTCAATGTATTTAATGCTCTATATTGGATATGGTCTTTGGATATCTTCTAAGAGCCTGTAAAATGAATTAAAAATAATTATTATTTTAAAGCTAGAGCCCTTACTTATGATTTGTGATGTCTTTAATGATGCATTTCATGTCTTAAGATGGAACACATAGGTATTTATTGGAGATAAAGCACAGTTACTTACCTGTAACAGGTGATCTCTGGGAATCTCTTTTGTAAATGTATGTTGGTACATTAAGGTCTATATTTTAGACCCTATTATGTGTGCTGTGTATTACCCCTATCCTCTCTATCTATGCCCCAAATTTTCTGTCTTGATTTGTGACAAATCCCAAAATTATAATCAAACCGCTTCTGATCGCTGGAAGTAGCGGTATATAAATGTTTACTAAATAAATAAATAAAACAGCAGGAATAAGTCTTCACATATGGGTATCGTCGGTACAGACGGAGCCTGCGCGGGAACGCTCCCGAGCGTCCAATAGGAAAGCTTTTGGGAGCATCCCACAGCGCCTGCGCGCTGCCTTCCCGCCTTTCCTAACTGCCTCTCTCCAGTTCGAGTTTTAAAGCTGAGACAAAGAGAGAGAGAGAGAGAGGAAAGGAAAGATAGATAGAGAGATACAACTCCTAGGGGAGGTGGGTGGGTTGTGAAGACTTATTCCTGCTGTTCCCAGAGATCACCTGTTACAGGTAAGTAACTGTGCTATCTCCAGGAACAAGCAGGAATGAGTCTTCACATATGGGGACTCCCCAGCTAGAGATGCCTGGGGGATCACCCAGATTGTGAGTCCCTGGGAAGGGCTCCACTTCCACCCATGAATCTCAGGCATCCAGTCAGGGATGGAGGGTAGGAGTTGATTAGGTATGGAACGGGTGTTTGAGAACAGCCTGACCAAACAAGGCATCCCGGCGGGAGTCCTTGTCCAAGCAGTAATGGGCTGTGAAGGTATGAACCGATGCCCAGGTGGCCGCTCGACAGATTTGGTCGATGGACACAGAGTTTAGATGAGCCACAGAGGTTGCCATGGCCCTCACATTGTGAGCTGTGACATGGCCCTCCAGAGAAAGGTTCTTACTCTGGTAGGCGAAGGAAATACACTGAGCAATCCAATTGGATAGAGTTCTCAGAGACTGGAAGTCCTAAATGAGAAGGATCAAAAGCAACAAAAAGTTGAGAGGACTTTCTATGTTGCTGTGTCCTTTGTAAGTAGAAAGCGAGTGCTCTTTTACAATCCAGGGTATGAAGATTCCTCTCTGCACTTGATGCATGAGGTCCTGGAAAAAAGACAGGTAAATACACCTCCTGGTTCAGATGAAAAGGTGAGACCACTTTAGGCATAAAGTGTGGATTATTTCTGAGGACTACCTTGTCATGATGGAACCTTGTATAAGGAGGATTAGCCACTAAAGCTTGCAACTCACTGATACGGCGAGCTGAGGTGACTGCAATGAGAAAAATAACCTTCCAGGAAAGGAATTTCAAGGAGGTAGTGGCTAAGGGTTCAAAGGGTGGCTTCATAAGCTGGCCATGAACCAGATTCAAGTCCCATGCCACTGGAGGTGGTCTAATGGGAGGTTTAGTCAAAAGAAGGCCTCTCATGAATCTTGCTATAAGAGGATGGGAGGAAATAGGTTGTCCATTGAGAGGCTTAAGGGATGCTGCAATAGCACTCAAATGGACCCTGACTGAATTTGTTTTAAGGCCTGCATGGGATAAATGCAGCAAATAGTCTAGTAAAGAATTCAAAGGTATTGCAAGAGGGTTGAGACCCTTCTGTGCACACCAAAAGGAAAACCTTTTCCATTTAAAAGCATATGAACGTCTAGTGGAAGGCTTTCTGGAAGCATGAAGGATATCCTTCACTTGCTGAGAAAGGTGTAAATCCTGAAGGTCTAGGCCTTCAGCAACCAGGCCCTGAGATGAAGAGACTGAGGATTTGGGTGCCACAAGGTTCCCTCCTCCTGGGAGAGGAGATCTGGAGCCAACCCCAGGTCTAGGGAGGGAGCCTGAGAAAGATGCAGAAGTAGAGGGTACCACATTTGGCGTGGCCAAAGTGGTGCTATGAGGATCATAGACCCCTTGTCTCTCTGGAGCTTGAACAGAGTCTTGGGGATGAGGGGAATAGATGGAAAGGCATAGAGGAAGTCTTGCCCCCAATGAAGGAGGAAGGCATCCCTGGCCTGAGCTCCCTGACATGGAATCCTGGAACAAAACCGGGGAAGTTTGGCATTCCACGGACTTTCAAACAGGTCTATGTCTGGGGTACCCCAAATCCGAAAAATCCTGGCTATCTGGTCCCCATGGAGGGACCATTCGTGCGGAAGCAGAACTCGACCGAGTCTGTCTGCCCAAGAGTTTTGAACCCCTGGAAGATACACTGCCATGAGATGGATTTGATGCTCTCTGGCGAAGGCCCACAATTTCAGAGCTTCGTTGCAAAGCGACAGAGAGCCAGTCCCTCCCTGCTTGTTCACGTAGAACATGGCTACCTGGTTGTCCGTGTGAATGAGGACTGTCTTGTAGCTGAGCAGGGAGTGGAAGACTCTGAGAGCTAGAAAGATTGCTCTGAGCTCCAAGAGGTTGATATGTAGAGATGTCTCCTGTGGAGACCAGATGCCCTGGGTGGAGAGATCTTGTAGATGAGCTCCCCAACCCTTTGGAGAGGCATCTGTTGTAAGGGTTGCTTGGGGTAACACCTGTTGAAAGGGGGACCCCAGCAACAGATTTTGAGTGGACTTCCACCAGTGGAGGGACCAAAAGAGGCGACTGGAGGTTGCTATTTTGTCTGACAGGCAACCTGAGGCCTGGGTCCATTGGGTGGATAGAGTCCACTGAGCTGCCCTCATGTGAAGGCGAGCATAAGGAACCACATGCACCGTCGATGCCATGTGGCCTAAGAGTTGCAACATCTCTCGAGCAGTTAAATGGGATTTTAACTGAATCTGGGAGGCTAACTGCACCAAGCGTAGGCAACGGGCCTGGGGAAGATAGGCCCTTGCAGTGGTGGTATCCAGTAAGGCCCCTATGAACTCTAGAGACTGAGTAGGGGTGAGATGGGATTTTGGAATGTTGATTACCAGTCCCAGATACTGAAGAATACGCCTTGTGCAGGTTAGGGAAGTCTGGGCCTCTGACTGGGATGGAGCTCGGATGAGCCAGTCGTCCAGATATGGGAATACGAATATTCCTAGAGTGCGCAGGAATGCAGCTACTACTGCCATGCATTTTGTGAACACTCCTGGAGCAGAGGCCAGACCGAAAGGAAGCACCTTGTATTGGTAGTGCTTTCCTTGGAAAAGGAACCGAAGGAACCTTCTGTGTGTTGGATGGATGAGAACATGGGTGTACGCATCCTTGAGATCTAGAGAACAAAGCCATTCCTGACTCTGGAGGTATGGAAGGAGAGTTCCGAGAGAAGTCATCTTGAATTTCTCCTTGCATAGAAACTTGTTCAATTCTCTGAGATCTAATATGGGTCTGTAGCCCCCCGTTTTCTTTGGAATGAGAAAATAGGGGGAGTAGAACCCTGAGCCCTGTTGAAGAAGGGGTACTTCTTCTATTGCCCCTTGGGCAAGAAGGGTAGCAATCTCTTGACCTAGAAGGTTGAGGAGAGATGTTGGAGAATTGAACTGTTTTACCATGGTGTGAGGAGGAAGGTTTAAGAAATGAAGCTTGTACCCATCTCTTATGATGGAGAGGGCCCACTGCTCTGCTGTGATTTGTTCCCATCTGGGAGCAAAGTGAGCTAACCTTCCTGGGATGGTGAGAGGCTCTGGATGTTCTAGAGCCAGAAAGGCTAAGTTCTCTAGTAGAAAGTCAAAGGCCCTGAGGAGGCTGAGGCTGTTGGGCCGTAGCAGTCCTCGCAGCCTGAGTTTTGGCCTGTTTTGGTTGTTGCTGTCTCTTTGTAGCAAAACGACCTTGAGAAGAGGCCTGACCATAACCTGAAGAAAATTTCCCTTTCTTTGGGAAAGAACCCTTTTTGAACAACCTCTTTTTAAAAGGAGCAGTAGTAGACTTTGAAAGTCTATCTAAAGCAGAATTTTCAGCATCCATCTGGTTGGCCTTTGCTTGCCAATCTTTGCCAAACAGGTTTTCCCCTGTACAGGGGAGGTTACCTAGACCATCCTGTACCCAGGATTCCAAATCAGAGGCTTGCAACCAAGCAACTCTGCGTGCACCTATGGCAATAGCCGAGGCTCTACTGGCCCCCTCAAAAGAGTCAAAGGCTGCACTGTTGGAAAACTTGGATACATCCTGTGCATGTTTAAGCCAGGTGATATATTCTTCTCTCTTATCTTCTGACATAAAAGGAGATAAGGTTTGCAGATGATCTGTAACTTCTTTTAGAAACATTCCCATATAGAGACTATAGGAGTTGATTCTGGCTACAAGCATACTGGCCTGGAAGATTTTCCTGCCAAAGGCATCTAGGGTTCTGCATTCTCTTCCTGGAGGAGCAGAGGAGTGCCTTTTTGTACTCTTGATCTTTTTCATAGCAGACTCTACCACAATGGAGTGGTGAGGAAGCTGAGTCTTATGAAACCCAGGACAAGGAGGAACACGATACATGGTGTCCAACCTTCTAGAGTGAGAGGAGGTGGAAAGAGGAGTCTCCCATATGCCTAACATGTGATCATAAAGGATCTCATGTATTGGTAAGGTGGCTGCCTCTTTAGGAGCCTTAGGATATTGAAGGATATCTAATTTTTTGGCTCTAGGTTCAGTTTCAGAGGTCACTGAGATGGACAGGCCTTTGGCCACCTCCCTAATGAAGTCCTGAAAAGACAAGTCTTCAGGAGGAGACATTCTCCTTTTTGGAGAAGAGGGTTCCTGAGGAAGGATCCCCGATGCTTCAATTGAGACCTCTGAAGTATCAGAGTCTTCAGAGGAATCAAAGTATCGACTGTCTGGATGCTCTCGCAGAGCCTGATACGCATACCGGGAGGTATCGACATCGGGAGTAATCGGTACCGAGTCGGTGCTAATAGGCATCACTGGATAGTGTACCGCTGATGTCGATGCAAGCGGTACTGGTATCGGAACCGATTTCGGATCCGGTACCGGAATCGGTACCGACAACGGGGTTTGTTGCGGCACAGTAGGTGTCGCAGCTTGTATGAATGCCGTGATGGCACGCTGCATGGTCAGAATATTGTGATCCATTGACGCCACCAATGTCTGGATGTCGGTACTGGTGGTAACCGCCGGTACCCCAGAACATTGTAACAGGTGATCGGTCGAGGCCGAGCCATCGATGTCAACCTGTGACTCCATAGGTAGAGCTTTGGAAGCCGGAGCCTCCCGCCGGGGTAATTTTGCCGGTGTGGATTCCTCAAGAGTAAGCCCGGGGGCATCTCGATACTTAGAGGGAGATGAACTCTTTGAGGACCGGCCAGATTTAAGTTTGGTTACCTGAGATCCATGGGATGAAGAAGAAGCCCTGGAAGACGTCGATGCCACAGAAGCTGCATCGGAGGGAAACAGGGTACTGAGCTTGGCTGCCCAATTTTGTAACCCTCTCTTAGATATCATGGAACAGGACTCACAATCTGCAATGGAGTGGTCAGGACCTAAACATTTTAGACACCAGTCATGGGTGTCAGTGACAGAAAAAGTGCTACTGCACTTCGTGCATTTTTTAAACCCGGAGGCGGGTTTTTCCATGAGGAAAAATATATCTGTAGGCCTAAGGCCCCAGAAGAAAAAATGCACTGAAAAGAGTAGTAGTTTTTTGTTTTTTTTGAAAGAAAGAAAAAAGACCGGTGGTACCGGTGCGGAATCGAGAAGGCAGACAGGCGACTAAAGAAAAATAAAAGAAAATAAGAAATTCTTCAGCGGTGACAGGAAACACGACCTGCTGTCTCCGCGGAAAAGAAGAACTGGAGAGAGGCAGTTAGGAAAGGCGGGAAGGCAGCGCGCAAGCGCTGTGGAATGCTCCCAAAAGCTTTCCTATTGGACGCTGGGGAGCGTTCCCGCACAGGCTCCGTCGGTACCGATGATACCCATATGTGAAGACTACATTCCTGTTTGTTCCTGGAGATCTAAACAAATCTGAAGGGGAGGGAGGGGGCTCTGTGCAGATCTCTTGCACAACAATCTTGGCAATGCTCAGAGGCTCAACTGAATCAGCTCCAGGCAGCTGCATGCTAAACTGCTGCAGAAACACAGCAGCACATGTTTTTTAAAAATACTTTTTCAAAGGATACAGTGGCAATTGCCAATTACAATGCATTACTATACTATATGCCTTCCTCATAGGAGAGCAGCAGAATACTGTAAAAGGTCAGCACTGCAGTAAGTGGAAGGAGTCTAATTTGAAAGTCACATAGCCTGAAGATTTCTAGGAGCTGTTGGCCTATTACTTTCCCTAAATGATAATATCAATACTGTGGTGGAGTACAACGGAACATGCAAACTATGCATTGAAAACTCTTAAGAGCTATGCTGGCTTATTCCCATTTTTCTTCTTAGTGGTGATCCTGCTGCTGCTGATCATCAACCGTTAAGAAGTAGCGGAGTATCAATTCTCCCAAATAGCCTTTACCTCTAGTTTCTACTCCACAGTCCTAATTTTCCTCTTCTGCATCCTGATTCTTACCATCCAAGTTGTTGGCTGTATTTAGTGCATGCAACATCTGTTCACACCACTGAGTGAATCCATCCTGAGCATTATTCACAACCTGGAACAGTTTCAGTAACTTCTCCTCCTCTTCTACCTTCTTATTCTGCCTGCTGCTGACACCCGTTGGCTTACTGAAAGAGAGAGAGAGAGAGAAAGAGAATTGATGTAACATTCCAATAATCATCATGAACTCGGGGCAAAAGATCAAAGGGATTTATCTGTAACAAATGCTCTCTGAAAACAATAGCTCAACTGTCACATGAGTAAGTTACCTGGTTGTGCTTGTACTCAGCATTGGAAAGAACTATTCTTGAGCTTTTTGGAAATGCCAGTCTGTCTCAACTCGATGACAAACAAGGTAAATTGGTTCACAGTCACACAAGCAGGATTTACTAGCTAAACACTGCCTTAATTAAAAAAAAAACACCACCACAATAGTTGGGGGGGGGGGGGGGAGGGGGAGGACGAGGACGAGGACATAAAACACACCAGTAAGCAGGAAACATTTTTGTTGGGAAAACCAAGTTGAGAACCTTTTTTTTTTTTAATATACATTTTATAACATGAAAGACAACGTGAAAGCATAGTTACTCACCTGTAACAGGTGATCTCTGGGAACAGTAGGAATTTAGTCTTCACATATGGGTATCGTCGGTACCGACGAAGCCTGCGCGGGAACGCTTCCCAGTGTCCAATAGGAAAGCTTTTGGGAGCATCCCACAGAGCCCGCATGCTGCCTTATCGCCTTTCCCAACTGTCCCTCTCCAGTTGAGTTTAAAGCTGAGACAAAGAGAGAGGGAAAGAGAGAAAGATAGAGAGATACAACTCCTAGGGGAGGTGGGTGGGTTGTGAAGACTAAATCCCTGCTGTTCCCGGAGATCACCTGTTACAGGTGAGTAACTATGCTATCTCCAGGAACAAGCAGGAATGTAGTCTTCACATATGGGGACTCCCTAGCTGCAGATGCCAGGGAGAAACCCCAGAAGTTGTGTGCCCTTGTGAAAGGGCTCCACTTCCCCCCATGGATCTCTGGCATCCTACCAGGGATGGTGGGTAGGAGTAGATTAAGTAAGGAACAAGTGTTGAAGAGCAGCCTGACAAGACAAGGCATCCCGGCGGGAGTCCTTGTCTAAGCAGTAATGGGCTGTGAAGGTATGAACCGAGGCCCAAGTAACTGCTCGATAGACACAGAGTGAAGATGAGCCATAGAGGTTGCCATGGCTCTCACACTGTGAGCTGTGACATGGCCTTCAAGAGGAAGGTTCTTATTCTCATAGGCAAAAGAAATACACTGTGCAATCCAGCTGGACAGTGTTCTTTTGGAGACTGGAAGTCCCAAATGACCAGGATCAAAAGCAACAAAGAGTTGAGAGGACTTTCTATGTTGCTGTGTCCTTTGCAAGTAAAAGGCCAAAGCCTTTTTACAGTCCAAAGTATGAAGATTCCTTTCTGCATTTGAGGCGTGAGGCCTTGGGAAAGATACAGGAAGGTAAACCGCTTGGTTTAAATGAAAAGGTGATACCACCTTTGGCATAAAGTGTGGATGAGTCCTAAGGACTACCTTATCATGATGGAACCTTGTATAAGGAGGATCAGCCACCAATGCTTGCAATTCACTGATGCGACGTGCTGATGTGATTGCAATAAGAAAGATGACCTTCCAGGAAAGGAATTTCAAAGAGGTAGTAGCTAATGGTTCAAAAGGCGGCTTCATGAGCTGCCCAAGAACCAGATTTAAGTCCCATGCCACCGGTGGTGGCTTAATGGGAGGCTTAGTTAAAAGAAGGCCTCTCATAAATCTCGCTATGAGAGGATGAGAGGAGATAGGTTGTCCATTTGAGGCTTGAAGGAAGCTGCAATAGCACTCAAATGAACTCTCACTGAATTGGTCTTAAGCCCTGTATTAGACAAATGAACGAGATACTCCAGTAATGATTCCAGAGGTATCGCAAGAGGGTCGAGACCCTTCTGCGAACACCATATGGTAAACCTTTTCCACTTGAAAGCATAAGAGCGTCTTGTGGAAGGTTTCCTGGAAGCATAAAGGATATCCTTTACCTGTTGAGAAAGGTTAAGACCATGAAGTTCTAGGCTTTCAGCAACCAGGCCCTGAGATGGAGAGACTGGGGATTGGGATGCCACAGCATCCCGTCCTCCTGAGAAAGGAGATCTGGAGCAGATCCTAACTCCAGAGGCGGAGCTTGAGAGAGATGTAGGAGCAGAGGGTACCACATTTGCCATGGCCAATGTGGAGCTATGAGAATCATGAGACCTCTGTCTCTCTGAAGATTGAACAGGGTTTTGGGAATTAGGGGAATGGGTGAAAAGGCATACAGGAAGTCCTGGCCCTAATGGAGGAGGAAAGCATCCCTGGCCTGACAACCCTGAGCCGGAATTCTGGAACAGAACTGGGGAAGTTTGGCATTCAGCGGACTTGCAAAGAGGTCTATGTCCGGGGTTCCCCAAATTTGAAACATTTTGGCCACCTGGTCTGCATGGAGAGATCATTTGTGTGGAAGCAGAACTCGACTGAGTCTGTCTGCCCAAGAGTTTTGAATGCCTGGAAGATACACCACAAGGAGATGAATCTGATGCTCTCTGGCGAGGGCCCATAGTCGCAAAGCTTCATTGAATAGCGACAGAGAGCCTGTTCCACCCTGCTTGTTCACAAAGAACATGGCTACCTGATTGTCCATTTGAACTAGAACTGTCTTATAGCTGAGCTGGGTGTGGAATACTCGAAGAGCAAGGAAGATTGCTCTGAGTTGCAGGAGATTGATGTGTAGATAGGTCTCCTGTGGAGTCCAGGTACCCTGGGTAGAGAGGCCTTGTAGGTGGGCTCCCCAACCCACCTGTGAGGCATCTGTTGTCAGAGTGGCTTGGGGTAGGGGTTGTTGGAAAGGGGACCCCACCAAAAGGTTTTCGGGTGACTGCCACCATTGGAGGGACAAAATAAGACGATCTGAGTTTGTTATTTTGTCTGACAGGCAACCTGATGCCTGAGTCCATTGAGTGGATAAAGTCCACTGGGCTGCCCTCATATGGAGGCGAGCATAAGGAATCACATGCACGGTGGATGCCATGTGGCCTAGCAACTGTAACATTTCCCAAGCAGTGAGGTGAGGCTTTAGCACTGCTTGGGAAGCTAATTGCACAATGCGAAGGCAGCGGGGCTGTGGAAGATAGGCCCTTGTCTGTCTGGTATCCAGCAGAGCTCCTATAAATTCTAGAGACTGAGTGGGAGCAAGGTTGGATTTTGGGAAGTTTATGACAAGTCCCAAATACTGAAGGATGCGCATTGTGCAAGAGAAAGAGAAATCCTGGCCTCTGGCTCTGAAGGGGCTCGAATGAGCCAGTCATCTAAGTAAGGGAAGACGAATATTCCCAGGGTGCGAAGAAATGCTGCTACCACAGCCATGCATTTTGTGAGCACCCTTGGTGCTGATGTCAGGCCAAAAGGAAGAACCCTGTATTGGTAGTGCTTCCCTTGAAATAGAAAGCGAAGGAACTTTCGATGAGTTGGATGGATGAGAACATGAGTGTATGCATCCTTGAGATCTAGAGAACAAAGCCAATCCTGACTCTGAAGGTATGGCAGCAGAGTTCCTAGCGAAATCATTTTGAACTTCTCTTTGAACAGGAATTTGTTCAATTCTCTGAGGTCCAAAAAGGGTCTGTGTCCTCCTGTTTTCTTTGGAATAAGGAAATAGGGAGAGTAGAACCCTGTACCCTGCTGGAGAATGGGTACCTCTTCTATTGCCCCTTGGGCAAGAAGCAAAGTGACCTCTTGACCTAACTGGTCATTGAGAGAGGTCTGAGAATTGAACTGTCTTACCATTGTAGGAGGGGGCATGCTGAGGAAATGAAGCTTGTACCCCTCTCTTACAATGGACAGAGTCCAAATTTCTGCTGTTATCTGCCCCCATATGGGGGGCAAAATGACATAACCTTCCTGGAATGGTGGAAGGCTCTGGGCCATTCAGGGCCAGGAAGGCAAAGTTCTCTAGACAGGAGTCAAAGCCCCTGTGGAGGCTGAGTCTGCTGAGCCGGTTGAGGCTTAGCAGCTTTTGTTTTTCTTTGCCTAGGTCGTTGCTGCTGCCCCTTTTGGGCAGACTGACCTGAACGATGCACCTGCTGGGTATAGGAGGGGTAAAACTGCTTCTTCTTACTAAAGAATGGTTTCTTGTAGGATTTTTTCCTTGCAGGATCAGCTGTAGATTTAGACAATCTATCCAAGGTGATATTGTCAGCATTAGCTTTTTCCTGCCAATTCTTGCCAAAGAGATTCTTTCCTGTGCAAGGAATATTCTCCAGTTTATCCTGTACCCAAAGATCCAAGTCAGATGCCTGGAGCCAGGCAATCCTACGTGCACCTATGGCAATAGCAGAGGTTCTGCTTATACACTCAAAGCAGTCAAAGGCTGCATGATTTACAAACTTGGAAACATCCTGAGCATGTTTGACAAGGGCAAAGTAATCCTGCCTCTTATCATCAGGAAGGAGAGGGCTCAATCTCTAAATCTCCCGTGACCTCCTTAAGGAACATTCCCATATATAATATATAGGAACTGATCCTAGCAGAAAGCATGTGAGCCTGGAAGGTTCGACGTCCAAAGGCGTCAAGAGTCCTACACTCACGTCCTGGAGGATTAGATGCATGTCTTTTTGCACTCTTGATCCTTCTCATAGCTGATTCCACTACCATGGAATGGTGTGGTAGCTGAGTCTTCTGAAACCCAGGACAAGGAGGAACGCGATACATGGTGTCGAGCCTTCGAGAGTGAGGAGAAGTGGTTAGAGGTGTTTCCCACATCCTTAACATGAGGTCATGCAAGATCTCATGAATAGGTAAGGTAGCTGCCTCCTTGGGAGCTTTAGGGTATTGCAGGATTTCCAATTCCTTTGCCCTAGGCTCTTTTTCAGGAGCCACTGTGATGGAAAGACCTTGAGCCACATCTCGGATAAAATCCTGAAAGGACATATCCTCTGGAGGACACATCCTACGCTGAGGAGAAGAAGAATCCTCAGGAAGAAGTACTCTGGTATCGGCAGAGCTTTCAGAGTCTTCAGACTCATCCGAGGATTCAAAGTATCTCCGATCCGGGTGATCGTGCAAGGCACGGTACCGGTACTGATCGATGTCGGCATCGGAGGGGTCCTTTACCGACTTGTCGTTACCGGATGGATAAGCATGACTCAGTCCCGGTAGAATACCTGCCGATGTCGATGCAGTCGGTGCCGGTACCGGTTGAATTGTCTGAAGCGGTTTCAGAGGCATCAAGGCCGTGAGAAGAGCTGCCAGACTGCATTCAATAGCCAAGAATCTCTGGTCTATTGATGCTGCCGATGCTTGGGTATCGGTACCGGATGAAGCAGCCGGTACTCCAAAGCATGGCACGAGTAGTTCTGCCGAGGTTGAGGCCTTGAGAACATCCTGGAGCCCCGTTAGTGCTATGGAAGCCGAAGCCTCCTGCCGGGGCAATTTTGCCGGTACAAGCCCCTCAAGGGCAACGCCAGAGGCATCTAGATGCTTAGATGGATATCTACTCTTTGAGGACTGGCCAGATTTATGTTTAGTTACCTGAGATCCATGGGAGGAAGACGAAGCCCTGGAAGATGTCGATGCCACAGATGCTGCATCAGAGGGAAAAAGGGTGCTAAGTTTAGCAGCTCGGTTTTGCCGGCCCCTCTTCGACATCATCCCACAGGCAACACACTCCGAAATAGAGTGGTCAGGACCTAAACATTTGAGGCACCACTCATGGGTGTCGGTGACAGAGATGGTACCGCCACACTTGGAACACTTTTTAAAACCTGAAGCGGGTTTTTCCATTTTAAAGGAAAAGTTGGGCCTAGTGCCCAAAATGGCGCGTGGCACCTGAGGAGAAAATACCTGGAAAAGACTCCAGAAGAAACTTTCTTTTTTTTTTTTTTTTAGAAAAAAGAAAGAACCACCGGCGGTACTGGTGTAGCGTCGAGGGAAGGCAGACGTGACCACAAAAAAGAAGAATAAAAGGGAATATTTTCTGCGGTGACAGGATGTGCGACCTGTCGGCTCCGCGGAAAACGAAGAACTGGAGAGGGACAGTTGGGAAAGGCAGGAAGGCAGCACGCAGGTGCTGTGGGATGCTCCCAAAAGCTTTCCTATTGGACGCTGGGGAGCGTTCCCGCGCAGGCTCCGTCAGTACCGACGATACCCATATGTGAAGACTACATTCCTGCTTGTTCCTGGAGATATAACAGGCTCTGGGACAGACGGAGCTGAACTCTATCCTTCAAGAAAGGCATAAAAATAGACAGTGCAAAACTATTATCCTACCAAGAGACCATCTCTGGACAATGGATTCAAATGGATTGAATGAATGTCACCTTATAGCCTTGCAAATCTCTTCCTCGAAGGTAGGCCTTAGTTGGCAACTGATGCTGCCATATTTCTCATATTATGATCCTTGGTATGCTTCTAAGTTTATACCTGCTAGCAGCTAGGGCATAATAAAAGGAGATACAATTTGCTATCCGGTTCCAAATAGTATATGTCACCAAAAGGCTTAGTGTGGTCAAAAGAAATATGTAGCTAACTGGACTTTCTATGGGCTTTAGTCTGTTCAAGGTAAAAGGCCAAAGTTCTCTTGCAATTGAAAGAGTGAAAAGCTTGTGAATTAAGGTTATGAATATAGAGTGGGAAAATGTTAGAACATAAGATATGCCATACTGGGTCAGACCAAGGTCCATCAAGCCCAGTATCCTGTTTCCAACACTGGCCAATCTAGGTCATACGTACCTAGCAGTTTCCCCTGCTAGGTACGTATGACCTAGGAACCATTGACTAATTAAGGTAGAAATTTGTCACCACCTTAGAGAGGAACTTAGTCAAATCTAGCATAAGGTGGGTAAGTCACTAGAACTCACTGGCTCTGCTGCCAAAGTGACTACCACTACAACATGAATTTTCAGGTAAGCTACTTAAGCCAAATAGAGTCCAGAGACTATAAGGGGAGCTTTCATCAGCTAGATAACAAGATGACAAACCACAATGATGTCCCATTACACTGCAAGTGACTTGATAGGAGGCTTCAGTTGAAGCAAGCATGACATAAATTTAACAACTAAAGGCTGTATAGAGATGAAGTTCTCTTCTTCATGCTGAAGATATGAATCAATTGTACTCAAGTGAACCCTGACAAGGCTCATTTTCAAGCCAGACTCAGAGATCTAGATGGTATTAAAGCAAATACACAGGAGTCAAGCTCTTTTCAATTAAAGAGGTGCTCTGGAATGAGGGATGAACGTGGAAGGGGGAGATTAGAGGGACCATTTTAGGAGTAATCTAAGGAAATATTTCTTTACAGAAAGAGTGGTGGATTCATGTAATAGCTTCCTAGTAGAGTACCAGAATTCAAGAATGCATGGGACAAGCACCAAGGATCTCTGAGGGAGACAGAGGTTGTAGACGGGGCTCCTGAGTTGTATAAGCAGACTCAATAGGCTTAATGTTCTTTGCTGTTATTTTCTCTGTTTCTATGCTTTGTATGGAACAAGAGAAGGGGATTTATACCAGACTGCAACCTTAATTTGAAGTTATATTATGGACTTCTGCATTCTGAGATAGATAAAGGCATTTTATTACATCTCTGGTGACATCCAGAGGGTGCCGACCAAATACTACTTTTAGGGGTGGTGCATTATTCCCTCATTAGTATTGTATGCCTTCTTTTATGCTATTATTTTTGAATTTTAAATTTAATGATTGTGCTTTAATTTGATTTTATTGTTCAACTTTATGATGTTTAATTGCTAATTGCTTAGTAACTTTCTGCATAATGTGATTCATAAATGAAATTAGTCAGCAATGGGCAAGTTCTCCAATTGATTCGTTTCTGCAGGGGCAAATCTCATAGGAGGAGAAATTATGTTATATTTCATCCAAGGAGAAATTTCACTTACCGTTAATTTCCTTTCCTGGAATACTGCTAGACCAGTCCAGACAAGCGGGTTATGCCCCCCCCTCCAGCAGATGTCGGAGACAGAGAAATATTCCAGAGCTCTGATTGGCTAGGCTCTGGTTGACATAGGCATACCCCCTAGAGGTCCTATTCAGTATACTCTGACAAGCCATAAAGATTAACACTAACGAACCAATGAGGTCAAGGAAAAACATGGCTCATCGAAGCATCCAAAACAAAGTGGAGTTGAAGCCTCCCTTGGGCAATTAGGCATCCAAGGGCAACATAGGTTTTGGAAGTGCTGTACGAATGAACGTCGGCTGCACCGCACCCGCACCCCTGTCATTGATAACCAGGTGGGTTCTGGACTGGTCTAGCAGTATTCCAGGAAAGGAAATTAACGGTAAGTGAAATTTCTCCTTCCAGTTCATACTGCTAGACCAGTCCAGACAAACGGGAAGTACTCAAGCTAACGACCCTCAGGGTTGGTCAAGAGAAACACCGACAGCACGCGAACTCCAAAATGACTGTCCTCTTATGCTTGAACTTCCAGATGATAAATCTGGACAAACGTGGACAGAGATGACCAACTGGTCGATCATCCGATAGAAAAAAGAGCGACCAGAAAAAGAAGCTGCCTGAGCTAGAGTTGGATGAGTTTGAAGACCTACTGGGCACGGATGACCCTAAACAATATAGGCTGCTTGACCGGTTAAACGCAGCCATCTGGCAAAAGTGGTCTTGGACCGTTCCGGGTCTTGCCAAAATTATTTGAGTTTCGAAAGAAATTCGTTAAGCTGAGATAGGGAACGAGAAGCAGCTTTGAAGCTATGATGATATCCTAAACACTGCTCTGAAAAGGTAGGAAACAAGGAGGTTGATTGACGTGAAAAGGCGAAACAACCTGAGGCAAGAAGAAGGAACTGTGCATAGTGAAGAGATAAAGAACTCTACAAGATAGAGTTTGCAGCTCCAAAATCCTGCATGTCGAGGTTATAGTTAGCAAGGCTACTGCTTTAAGAGTGAAATCCTGAAAGGAACTTTAAGAGGCTCAAGGACCGGCTGAGACGAAGTTAGAGAAGCCGACCGAGATTCCAGAGAGAGAGAGAGAGAGAGAGAGAGAGACCACCGGCTGAACTGGGAGACGCAGCAGACTGCCTCCGTTAAGAAAACGTGAGACCCCTTGTCTGGGACGTAAGAGAACGGCCACGAAGCAGACCTCGGTAGTTGGCTAAGGCCGACACCTGCCCTCGAAGAAATTCGAAGGCTGAACTCTCATCAAGACTTTCTCCTAGGAAGGCGAGAACGCCTGGACTCCCAGAATGCCCCGGAGAAGCTTGGTTTTGCAACCAGCATGCCTCAAAGTTCGCCACACCCGAGCGTACACCAGAGGCAGAGAAGAACAGCGGTGGAAGAGTAGCTTCTACCGCTCAACCTTTGGCACTCAAGAGCCAAGCCGTAAGCGAGTAAGGAGCATTACTGACCACGGAGATTAACCCTCGTCTGAACGTAGAAGAGCCTCCCGAGATAACCTTATAAGGTCAGCAAACCAGGGTCGCTAGGGTTAAGTTGGAGCCACCCAGATTACCGGGCCATGGTGTTCCATCATTCAATGTAGAACTTCCCTAAGGAAACCTCAGGGAGGGACGACGTCGAGAAGGATGTGCTCTGACCATGGTTGTGGATTGACCATGGTTGTGCTAGAACATCTACGTCTTGCGAACTGTCATCCTTCCAGCGACTGAGGAAAAAACGGTACCTTGGCGTTTAGCGCAGAAGCCCTGAAATTATCACGGGTAGACCGACTGGCGAAAATCGCTTGAAGCTCCCGTGAGCCAGCGTACATTTCCCAGGTTCCAGAGCATGCAGACTGAGAAAGTCGGCGTGGACAGTGTTTGCCCTGCAAAATGGTGCGCCAATATGGCTGGTAAATGCTTTACTGCCTACGGGGAGAAAACAGTCCCACTTTTTTTTTTTTTTTTTGCTCTGGAACACTTTGCGTCCCCTTGACCGTTGACGTAGAGAACCGTTGTCAGATTGTCGGATAACTCTCGGCCCGCCTGACCTGTAGGAGGTGTTGAAGGCGTAGCATGGCAAAACGGACTGTCCCGTCTGCCAGAGTTTTGACAGCACCCCGAGACTATCGTCCCCGTGCTGAGTGAGCTCGACCGTGATCCCCTCAACCGGATCAGTTGATGTCTGTCGTCAGTAGTATCCAGCGCGGGAGTCTGACGAGATAGCGCTGAGAACACCAGCATCGTAGGTTGAGTCTGACTGTCGGGTGAAGAGGAAGACGAAGCTGATAGTCTTCCGATACTGGAGACTGGGCCCCAACGCCTGTGCGCCCTGGCCCAAGGCACTAGCTGGATTGTGGCCGCCATGGACCCCCGGAGTTGGCAGAGGTTTAAGGCTCGTGATGAGATGTGAAAGAGGAACAACGGAAACCAAGAGGAGAGCTTGAGGAAGCATTCCTGAGGGAAAGAAACACACCCCTGATGGGTGCCAAACAATGCTTCCAGAAATTTCAAATGTTTACGCGGTAGAAAACAGTCGTTGGTCTGATTGATTACCTATTCCAGACCTTCGAGAAGAAACCACCCTCAAGTCAGTGCCCCAGACCGACCGATAGGAATCCGCTCGAAAGAGCCAAAAGTCAAAGTAGGGAGGTGCTCAAATGACTTGCTGGCGGAAGGAGGCTGGCATCAGCGCCATTACCTTGGAGACGTTTGAGAAGCAGATGGGAAGCCAAGCAGAAGAGCTTGAACCCGAAAGAGCTGTCTGAGAACCGCAAGCTTCGAATGAAGCGTATTCTGAAGTGAAGTAGGAGAAGGCTGTGATAGACGCCCCTGAGATGTCAGATTGAGCAAGAGGGACCGTCCTTCTTGGGCCCCACGATCTTTGAATTGTAGAGATAATAGTCAACTTCATCTGTAGCGAACGTCCTGGAAAGTTCAGGAAGGTGTGGCTAATTGGGGATCAATATTCATGGAAAGACCCGTGGGAAATATCATACCCAAGGAACGAAGGATATAAGTGCTCTCTGACGAGAAAAAAAAAGGTACCAAATGGTATCCGATTGGTGACTTCCTCTCTAGGGGGACGTGTGGATCTGGAGAAGTTCTCTGGAACTGGGGAAGAAGCTGACCTCTTGCGGGTACCTCTAAAGGAGTGTGTCCTTTGACTAAAACAATTGTGCGGAGGCTCTGAGAATCTGGAGACCTGGGGAAGTGGCAAAAGGTCTGTCGAGTAGGGCGTCTTGACAAAACTCTCAGCTCATCCTCCGACAAGCGATGAGGCTTGACCTCCCCGAGTTCTCCCACCAATTTCTGTATACCTTCTCCAAAAGGATGCTGTTCCATGAAAGGGAAGGTTTGACAGGCGTGTTGTAGAGGCTACCTCCGCTGCCCACTGATGGAGCCAAGCCATCTGCTTGCTACTGTTAACAGCACTAATAAGCGAGCTTAGATATGCCAGAAATCAGAGAAGGCATTCGCTAAACAGGACGAAACGGATGCCCGGCAGTCTACAGTGGGATCCACTGAAAGCTGTGGCATCCATCGCAGCAAAGCAGCGGCTGCTAATCCCCTGCAAACTGTCGCCTGGAGTGACAGTGCGGTTATATGTGCCCTTTGAGAAAACCTCATATCTTACGGTCTCGCTGGTCCTGTATGCTGTTCAGACGTCAATCGGAATGGTGGAAGGGTTAGTAACTCCGGTCACTAAGGTATCCATCCTTGAATATGTCAGCCCGCGGTCAAGTTCCAAAGGACAACAGTTCCAAAGCAGACCAAAGGTTCAATGTAAACCGCCCCTGATCTCTGGAAGGGGCAGTATAGAAAAGACTGTTAAATAAATAAATAAATAACGGCGCTAGGTAGAGTGTCGTACGAAGGAAGGTATGTGGTGAGTACGTAGAGAGGTATCTGGGGAGTCCCACTCCTGAGAAACCACCAGTTGACACACCCCTGGGAAAGGAAAAACCCTAGGCAGGCCTCCGTCTGCCTTGAAAAATAAGGTGCGGCGGAGGGTGAGAAGTAGAGGTTGGTGGTTCAGATGCATCTTGTCATGCATAGCCCCCAACCACCTGCGCTATACAGGCAGGGCATTCATCCCACCAAAAGACGGAGGTCTTGGAAATCTTCTTGGGCCCCCAAAAACGAATCTGAGGGAGAATACTCACCGTCCTCTGGACCAGAGGACCCTAAACTAATTTCCGCAGGGGAACTGCCCGCTTCTGGCATTCCAAGATGATCCTGCCACCATGAAACCACCTTGGTAGGCCGTGTCCCCTTAAGGTCTGGTGCCATCTGCACCCTTCGATGAGACCTGGACCGCCGGGGTCAGGCGGTAAGGACTCTGTACAGCAAGCTCATGCTTGACGAACTGGAAGAGAATGCCCTTCTGCCAGGAATACGCGGATTTGCTGAAACCGGATGTTTGGAAGCCCCGAGGTCCAGAGCTGGCAGTACCTGTAACAGGGAAGCAGAAGACTTTCCTGAATGTACCTCCCAGGTGGCTGTGCAGAACTTTGTGCCTCTTATTGCAGCCCAGGCAGCTGGGCTGTGAAGTAGAGCTTGTCCTCCTTTGTTGCACCCCCTTGACTGAATTTACTTACTTTTTCTGAACAAATGAAATAGCTGAAGTTAAAAATCTACAGTTTATCTCTAAAAACGCTGTAAAAATGAGTTGAAAAAGGATCTGATGTGCCATGGAGCAAGAAGAAAACAACAACAGGCTTCCCGCTCAAAATTCAGCCGCTCTGTAATCATTTATTTTTCTAAACAAATAAAATAGTTGTAGTAGAAACTCTACAGCTTATCCTTAAAAACGCTATAAAAATGAGTTGAAAAAAGAATCTGATCCACCACGGAGCAAGAAGAAAAACAACAACAGGCTTCCTGCTCAAAACCCAGCCGCTCTGTATGAAATTATTTTTTCTAAACAAATGAAAGAGTTGTAGTAGAAACTCTACAGCTTATCCTTAAAAACGCTGTAAAAATGAGTTGAAAAAGGGGTCTGATCCGCCACGGAGCAAGAAGACAACAGGCTTCCCGCTCAAAAGTCAGCCACGAGGAGCAGGATCGCGGTACACAAAATGGCCGCCGGCACAGAACACGGCCATGAGGAGAAAACTCTTTAAGTTTAAAAAACACGCGGCAAAGGCGATTTGAGTCGGAGGGCAGACAGGAGGAAGGGAGCTGCCGGTAGATGCAGAGCCCCGTCCAAATTAATCCCTCGGTGTCCGGTGACTAAGCCAGTAAAATAAAGCTGTCTACTCACAATTGCAGGTTAGAGATGCCGAGGCTCAACAGAGGGGAGAAGTATTCAACTATTTAACCTAAGGCACACTAGGTTAAAGTAAATAAACGCGCTTCCCCCAAAGCAGCAAAGGCCCTCGTGGCCTGCGACTGGGGTCCCTCCGGAGAAAGGAGCTCTACTGATGTAGCAGATCAGGAGCTCAGCTCAGAAACAGCTGTCAAAGAGACTGTTTTGTAAAGAACTTAGGGGCTCTGGGAAAACTCAGAGGGACACCTCGTGTGTGCCCTGAGTACCTCCAGGATAAAGAAATATTAATAATATTAAAAAGTAAAGTGAAAAGAATTTAGCAACCCTCATCTGCTGGAGACACAGAAATACTGAATAGGACCTCTAGGGGTATGTCAACCAGAGCCTAGCCAATCAGAGCTCTGAAATATTTCTCTGTCTCCGACATCTGCTGGAGGGGGGGCATAACCCGCTTGTCTGGACTGGTCTAGCAGTATGAACTGGAATGGCAGCTATGATCATCACAGTTCCTTGGTCTTTTTTGAGTTTAAGCTTTTGACCATAAAAGGTACAGAAGAATATGCACACAGATCTGTTCCTCTATGAAGGAAAGCAGCATATAGTAAAGCTATGCTGCCTTGGATCCTGTAATGCGATGGAAATACAGCCTGATGTCTCTTGCAATCCATTGATTTTACCAGATGCCTCGGATCCTGTGTGTTTATATGCTTTTATTTATTTTATTTTTTATTTATTTATTTACATTCTCTTATATACCGCGCTATTCTGCATCAGTGCGGTTTACATTGAACAAACTGAAATTACATTGAACAGGGCATTATAACTTAGAGATAACTATTTTACAGGGAATATTTTGTTTTGTGTCTGTGTGCATTTAATTTAGGATCTGAGGCATTTGGTAAAAACAATGTATTACAGGATTTGAGGTAGCATGGTTTTTACCAGAGATAGGTCTTTCAGACAAATTTTCTTTTACCGGGTGCCCACACAGTTGGATCAGGGAAGAATTCTAGATGTAGTAACTTGGATTTCAGCAAGGTCTTTAATATGGCTCTACACAGGCAACTTATAAATGTAGTGCTCTTCTTAAGGTGACCAAGCTAGAAACTGGTTCAGTGGGAGGCAACAAAGGGTGGTGCTAAATGGAGTTTACTCAAAGGAAAGGATTACCACCAGTGGTATGCTTCAGCGATTGGTCCTTGGTCTGGAAAGGTTATTGGGAAAGATTTGCCTTTCTGTGAAAGGCATCAAAATTTGCAACAGGGTAGATACCTTGGAAGGTGTGGAAAATGTGAAGAAGAGTCTAGGAAAGATTGAGAAACCATCTGAAGTTTGAAAGTTAGGATTTACTGATAAAAAATACCATAATACATTTGGGTTGCAAAAATCCAAGGGAGCAGTACACTATAGGGGTTGAGGTTTTGTGTACAAATCAAGAATGGGATCAGGGATGATCATCTTAAGGGACCAAACAGGTAGATAAGGCAAACTGCAAAAGCCAGAAGGATGCCTGGGTGCAAGGAGCAAGGAATAGCCAAAAAGATAAAAGGTGGCAATATTGACTAAATCTTTGGAGAAACCTCATTTGGAATACTGTGAACAGTTTATTTATTTATTTATTATATTCTCTTATATACCGCGCTATTCTGCATCAGTGCGGTTTACATTGAACAAACTGAAATTACATTGAACAGGGCATTATAACTTGGAGATAACTATTTTACAGGGAACATGGGCTATGGAGGGTTAAGTGGCTTGCCCAAGACCACAAGGAGCTCCTGTGGGACTAGAAACCCCAGTCCTTCCGGCCCAAGGTTGCTGTCCTCTAGTGGGATTTGAACCCCCGACCTTCCGGCCTGAAGTACCTTGCCCCAACCACTAGGCCACTCCTCCACTCTCTCTCAATATCAGTTAGACCACACCTTCAAAAGAATATAAACTGGATGAGCTGGTCTATAGGGCACTTACTAAAATGGTCAACAATCTTTGTCAAAAAGAGGAGGACGGCCTTAAACATTAAAAAGAATTCTATCCTGGAAGAGAAGTGGGAAAGGGGATTTATGACAGATACCTCCAAGGGATGAATGCATAGTAAACAGACCCCCTTCGAAGGATAGAGGGTCCTAAAACAAGGGGTCAAAAGTAGTACACTCAGGAAAATTAAATTAGTTCTTACCTGCTAATTATCTTTCCTTGAGCTTTCTCCGGGCCAGTCCAGGGAAGGTTAGGTTGTCAATCCCCTTCAGCAGCTGAGGACATAAAGACATCAAGTTTTCTTGATCGGAGAAGCCACTCCTCCTGAAGCCAACTGCCAGTCTTCTTTTGACAAAGCAGCTAACTACTAAAGAATTGAAAACAAAAAGTTAACCCTTAAAAAACTGATTATGCTCTATAGTCCCTTAATAAAAAACCAAGCAAACAACTTGTACTTCTTAAAAAATCTTTTTTTTTTTTAAACTAGATAATTCATATGTAATTATGAGAAAGAAACACAGTAGCCCCAATACATCCCCTTTGCACGTATAGCATGAAACATCTAAAGGGTGGGACCCTGGACTGGCCCGGAGAAAGCTCAAGGAAAGATAATTAGCAGGTAAGAACTAATTTCATTTTCCTTATCACTTCTCTGGGCCAGTCCAGGGAAGGTTAGGGCAGTACCAGAGCAGTACCTAAACTCGGGAGGGACCCGCCAGCCCCGCAATAAGAGCCGACGCTCCCACTTTCGCATCTTCCCTGGCCTGAACATCCAGCCGGTAATGCTTTGTAAACGTATGCAATGAAGACCACGTCGCCGCTCTACATATATCTACTGGAGGAACAAAAGCAAATTCCGCCCAAGACGCCGCTTGAGCTCTAGTAGAATGCGCTTTCAGCCCACTAGGGGGAGAGCGTCCTCCAGCCTGGTAAGCCGCTACAATAGCATATCGTACCCATCGAGCAATCGTGGACTTTGAAGCTGGCTGCCCTTTTTTTGGCCCAGCATACTGCACAAACAATCTATCTGTTTTTCGAAAAGGTTCCGAAATCTTAAGGTACGCCTTTAGAACGCGACCAAGATCCAGTCTTTTAAGAGCTCTATCAATTGGAGAACTTGATAAATTCGAAAAAGTGGGCAAAACTACCGACTGATTAACATGAAAAACAGATAGCACTTTCGGTAAAAATGAAGGAACCGTACGCAACAATATTCATTCAGGGAGAAATTGCAAATAAGGCTCATAACAAGACAAAGCCTGTAAATCAGAAATTCTTCGCGCTGAACACAAGGCTACCAGAAAAGCCGTCTTCCATGAACACTCCCTTGGAGACCGCGAAGAAAGCGATGCGAATGACGATTTTGATAATGCCTCTAAAACAATATTCAAATCCCACGGAGGCACTATTTGCCGCAACGGAGGACGAAGGATCTTAGCCGCCCTAAAAAATCTTTGCACATCTGGATGTAATGATAGCCTGCGGTTTTGGACTAATCCCCTAAAGCATGCTAGTGCGGCCACCTGAACTTTAAGTGTATTAAGTGCCAAACCTTTATCCAAACCTTCCTGGAGAAATAAAAGCAATTGCGGCAAAGTAGCCGAACGAGGAAGAACATTGTGCCGTTCAGACCAAAACTCAAAAAGTCGCCATACCCGAACATATGCAAGAGATGTCCCAGGTCTTTTAGATTTAAGTAAGGTAGCCACTACGGAACTCGCATAACCCTTGCCTTTCAAGCGAGACCTCTCAAGAGCCAAGCCGTAAGCAAGAAGCGATCCACTTGTGGCATGAGCACGGGTCCCTGACTTAACAGATTGACCCGGACTGGAAGATGCCAAGGAGGAGCTATCAGAAGCCGAATTAGATCGGCATACCAAGGACACCGAGGCCAATCTGGCACAATGAGAATCACCGAACCGCGGTGCCTCGCTATGCGTTGAACAACTCGGCTCACCATTGGCCAAGGAGGGAAAACATACAATAGAATGTCCTCCGGCCAAGGCTGAGCTAGAGCATCGAGCCCCTCTGACATGTGTTCCCTGCGTCTGCTGAAAAAAACGGTTCGCCTTGGCATTGCTGAACGTCGCCATTAGATCCATAACCGGTTGTCCCCACTTTAAGGTTACTTCGTGATAAACTGCTACGTTCAACTTCCATTCTCCTGGATCGAGGACAGTTCGACTGAGATAATCGGCCTGAACATTCTCTTTGCCAGCCACATGAGCAGCCGACAATGCCAGAAGATGGCCCTCTGCCCAAGCCATTAACTCCTGACATTCGTTTAGAAGAGAGGAACTCTTTGTCCCCCCTTGTTGATTGATATATGCCACTGTAACAGCATTGTCTGAGAACACACGAACTGCCTTCCTTGTGAGAAGTTGTTCGAAATGCTGAAGAGCAAGCCGGGCAGCGCGTAGCTCTAGCATGTTGATGGTCCACAATGTCTCCTCTGGAGACCAAAACCCTTGAGCTATTTGCGACTGACAATGCGCTCCCCAGCCCGCTAGACTGGCATCTGTGGTGACTAAAACCCACTCGGGCTCCTGCAAAGGAACGCCCGCTCTGAGATGTACCGGGTTCAACCACCAATCCAGACTTTTTCTTACCGGTTCCGGACAAAACAGGCGCCGTGATAGCGGATGCAGCTGCGGTGACCATCGGGAAAGCAAAGTCTGTTGTAACGGCCGCATGTGAGACCTGGCCCACGGAACCAGATCCAAGGCCGCCGCCATGGAACCCAAAAGCTGCAAATACGTCCAAGCCGATGGAGCTTGCCTTCTCAAAAATGCTTGCACTTGTTGCAAAATCTTGTTTACTCTCTGTTTTCTGGCAAGAAAACTGCTCCTTGAGCCGTGTCGAAGAAGGCCCCTAGATAAGTCAGTTGCCGTACTGGCTGTAATTGACTTTTTGCCTGATTTATAACCCAGCCTAGTTGTTCCAAAAGCTGAACAACTCGAGCCGTTGCCACTACGCAGGCCGAATGAGAATCGGCCCTGATAAGCCAATCGTCGAGATATGGATGAACACGGATCCCTTCTTTTCTCAGCGCAGCCGCTACTACTACCATGAGTTTGGTGAAGGTCCTCGGAGCCGTAGCAAGGCCGAACGGTAACGCCCGAAACTGGAAGTGACCCATAGGAAGGGCAAAACGAAGAAATTGCTGATGAGACGGCCTGATGGGAATGTGAAGATAGGCCTCTGTGAGATCTATTGACGAAAGGAATTCTCCAGGACGCACTGCCCGAATCACAGTACGCAGCGTTTCCATGCGAAAATGTGGCACCCGCAAAGCCCGGTTGACTCCTCTGAGATCGAGAACTGGTCGAAAAGAACCTTCCTTTTTGGGGACCACGAAATAGATCGAGTATCGACTGTGACCGTACTGGTCTCGTGGGACAGGGATTATCGCCCGAAGCTGTAAGAGACGAAAAATGGTGTCTGATACGGCTTTCTCCTTTAGCCCCCTGGCACAGGGAGACAGAACAAAAGCGGGTAGCAATTGGCAAGCGAAATCCAGCACATACCCCTTTTGAATTATCTCTAACACCCACTTGTCTGCAGTGATCGCGGTCCAGGCTTTCAGAAAATCCTGTAGACGTCCCCCTACAGGTACTAACGCCTGGACCAAGAAACCTTCATTGTGGTTTCTTAGCTGCAGGTTGAGAAGCCGTGAAGTAAGATCTGTTGAAACCCCTGGCTCCTCGAAAGGACTGACCGCGAAAAGACGCACATCCTCTGGAATAGGGAGCAAAACGAGCCCCTCGAAACCTCCTGACATCTCGACCGGCACCCAGAAGAGCTCCTAAACCTCGCCCGGGTTTCGGTCTATCCTCTGGCAGACGCCCTCCTTTAGAATCACCAAGATCCTTAACGATCTTTTTTTTTTTTTTTTTTATAAAGCATTTTACAGTGAGTATACACCAATCAAGAAAGGAAAATAGCACAAAATTAGAAGAAATACAAATTGCATAACAGCAAAAAAACAGAATACAATATGTAGTCCACATAAATGGTACAAGCATATAGAAAAAGAAAAGAAATATAATCACAAGAAAACCAGGCTAAAAAAGCCTACACTATTGGAGAACCTACCGTCTATTTACCAGACTTATCACCGTACCCAGCACCTGAACGGTCTTTCACAAATTTCTCTAAATAAGTAATATCAGTAAATACATAAGAGGCCCCTTCAAACCCAACCAAACATTTACATGGAAAACGTAAAAAGAAAGTAGCCCCCATGGCTAACACTTTAGGCTTGAGGGCCAAAAATTGCCTCCTACGGAGCTGAGTCTCACGGGCAACATCAGGAAAAATGTGCAAAACCTGCCCACAAAAGGGGACAGATTTCTTTTTAAAAAAAGCACGAAGTATCCGTTGCTTAACCTCGATGGAGGCAAAAGTGACCAATAATGTAGAGCGTGAGGAAATATTATCAGTCGAGTCCTCTAAAAATGCAGTGAGATTAGAGATAGCAGGTACTATTTCATCCAACCCACCCTCCTGAGGGTTAACACTTTTACTAGTAGCAAGAATATAATAAGCCTGCGACACAACAACCGGTTCCGAAATACTAAGTATTTCCTTGAAATACTTTTCTAAAAGTATGCCAGGAGCCAACAAAGAAGTATGTGGAAAATTCAGGAACCTGAGATTGTGCGCACGAAGAGAATTCTCAAAGGCTTCTACCCGAGAGTTCAAAACCAAAGAATTTTTTACACTCGCAGCATGTGCCGCCACAATAGGGGGAACCTGAGAAGTCATATGCTGAACAGATCTATCAAGTAAATTGACTCTCTCATCAAGCTGCTGAAAAGTTAAAACAGCCTCTTGCGAGAAAGTACAAAGCGAAGTTAAGGTAGAGGAAACTTTCTTATCAATAATTAATAAAGCGGACCATATATCTTTCAGCGTTACATCACCATCAGAGGGGGTAGGAGAAATATCAGACACAAAATTCAAAGGTAACAATTGTACTGGAACAGGTAAAGTCAAAGGTAACTTAGCTGTACTTGCAACATCAGATGACCGAACAGACAAGTCCAAAGACTGCAAAGGTGCGGGCATTGGAGGTGGAGATCGCCCGCTGGAATTAAGGGAGACTCCATCTGGTGAGGATTGCGCAAGTGGGACAGGTAAAAAATGCCTGTCCAACGGACCAATCTGTTTTTCTCCAGATCCAGCCCCAGGGGCCTTGTCCACATTCTTAGTCTTCCGCTTCCCCATCTCTGCACCAAATACACAGAAAACAACTAAGAACGCCGCAGAAGCGCCGAAGGAGCGCCAAAGGAGCAGAACCTGCTCCTTTGACCACGCTCCTTCGAAACACGCCCCGCGGACACGCTCCGCGGTGAAGGAGAAGGCCAATTATATAGCAAGGTCCCTGCTGAGAAGAAGGCGCCCGGGGCACGCCTGCCCGATCTTCCAACGGTACCGGCTACAGGGGTCCAGGCAATCCAGGAGCTGTTGTTCTGCCCCAGTCCTCCGCGTCTCTTTGCCTGCACAGAGAGCCACTGCAGGGAAGCAGATTTTAAAGGAGGAGGGAAGTCCCCGCTGAGAAGAAGGCGCCCGGGCACGCCTGCCCGATCTTCCAACGGCACCGGCTACAGGGGTCCAGGCAATCCAGGAGCTGTTGTTCTGCCCCAGTCCTCCGCGTCTCTTTGCCTGCACAGAGAGCCACTGCAGGGAAGCAGATTTTAAAGGAGGAGGGAAGTCCCCGCTGAGAAGAAGGCGCCCGGGGCACGCCTGCCCGATCTTCCAACGGCACCGGCTACAGGGGTCCAGGCAATCCAGGAGCTGTTGTTCTGCCCCAGTCCTCCGCGTCTCTTTGCCTGCACAGAGAGCCACTGCAGGGAAGCAGATTTTAAAGGAGGAGGGAAGTCCCCGCTGAGAAGAAGGCGCCCGGGGCACGCCTGCCCGATCTTCCAACGGCACCGGCTACAGGGGTCCAGGCAATCCAGGAGCTGTTGTTCTGCCCCAGTCCTCTGCGTCTCTTTGCCTGCACAGAGAGCCACTGCAGGGAAGCAGATTTTAAAGGAGGAGGGAAGTCCCCGCTGAGAAGAAGGCGCCCGGGGCACGCCTGCCCGATCTTCCAACGGCACCGGCTACAGGGGTCCAGGCAATCCAGGAGCTGTTGTTCTGCCCCAGTCCTCCGCGTCTCTTTGCCTGCACAGAGAGCCACTGCAGGGAAGCAGATTTTAAAGGAGGAGGGAAGTCCCCGCTGAGAAGAAGGCGCCAGGGGCACGCCTGCCCGATCTTCCAACGGCACCGGCTACAGGGGTCCAGGCAATCCAGGAGCTGTTGTTCTGCCCCAGTCCTCCGCGTCTCTTTGCCTGCACCTTAACGATCTTTTCTAACGCTTCACCAAAAAGTAACCTTCCTTTATAGGGCAACTTACTAAGTCGTAACCTAGATAACACATCCGCTGCCCAGTTACGCAACCATAAAAAAACGCCTAGCCGCTACCAGTGATGCCATAGTCTTGGCGGCAATCCGCAGTAAATCGTAAAAGGCATCTGCCATATAAGCCGCGGCTGATTCCAATTTCGCACTTTCCGCTCCCTGCATTGAAGCAGAATCTCCGGACAATTCTCCTTGAAGCCACCGAATGGATGCTCTAGAAACGTACGCTCCACAAACAGCCGCTTGCAGAGCCAAGGCGCTAGAATCGAAAGCTTGCTTAAGAAGAATTTCCAACTTTCTATCCTGTAAGTCCTTAAGAGCGGCTGCTCCCTCTACAGGAATAGTAGTTTTCTTTGTCACTGCCGATACTATTGCATCCACTTTGGGCATACGTAATAAATCCTTCTCCTCTTGTGGCATAGGGTAAAGGCGAGCTAAAGCGCGGCTCCCATGGAGCGTAGCCTCCGGACACTCCCACTCAGATTCAATCATCTGCTTTATCACCCAGTGCATGGGAAAACAGCGCTGTTCCGCTTTAAACCCCTGCAATAAAGGATCCTCCAAAGGTTCCTGAGAAGCTGATGGAGGTAACAGGTGCAAGGCAGATAAAGACTGCGAAATAAGAGCTGAAAGTTCTTCTTTACGAAAAACACGAAATATATTAGGGTCCTCCCCTGGAGCAATTTCACCTTCTTCCAGCTCTTCTGAGGTTAGGTCCAAGCCTCCCTCTGACAGACCTTCTATCTCTCCTTGACCCAGGGGAACAGAGAGCTGTGAAGAGAAAGGGTCCAAAGGATCCTTAATAACCTCTTTAGCCAAAGAAGGTCCCTGTGAAGTGAAAGGGTCGAAAGGATCCTTAATAATCTCCTTAGGCAAAGAAGGACCCTCTCCAGGATCTTCTGGTACTAAAACACCCATAGAAGAGTCTTTAATAATTCCCCCAGAAGCAGAAGATCTTATCATAAATGCTCTATGCATAGCCAGGATAAACTCTGGCGAAAAGAAAGATAACATACTTTCCTGTGCCTCTGGCAGAGGCTGTGAAGGCTTTTCCTTACGAGAAACCTCCTTTGAGGACTTAGTTTTCCTTTTTGCAGGTCGTTGGTGATCAGCCGTTAAAACAGCCGGCGCACCTAAAATGGCCGCCTTTCCCGCCTTCTCCGCGGGCAAAGACGGCTTTTCTAAGTCCATCAAATTCTTTTCTGCCATCAGTTTAATTCACCTACTGAAATAGAAGTGAATGTTTGTACGTGCCGCGTTATGGCAGGAAACTAAGCCGCTCGCTCAAATCACACTGCTGTAATATGAAACAAAAAACCCGAACGCTGCACAGCTACCTATACAGCCTGCCAGAAACGGCTGAATCGCTAAAGCTTTTGATCCGCTGCCAGCGGAAGTAAGAGGAGCAGGGTATGGCAAACGCAGAGGAAGTACTGGGGCTCCCAGGTTCAATCTGCTAGACGAGACAGAGACGGAATAAAAACAGGCAGGCTCTACCTGAAACCGTCAAATGATTAGTGCTCAATGTCTCTCTGCCGGCAAATACAGGTAAATGAGAAAAAAATGCTCCGTTAGGACTATAAAGAAAAAATCAGCTCTGCTAGAGCCAACTTGAAGTGAAACAAATAAATTAAATAAATAAATATCAAATTCTTCAGGAAGAGATTTAAAATCGATCCTCTTCATCTGCTGAGGACTGAAAGACTGGCAGTTGGCTTCAGGAGGAGTGGCTTCTCCGATCAAGAAAACTTGATGTCTTTATGTCCTCAGCTGCTGAAGGGGATTGACAACCTAACCTTCCCTGGACTGGCCCGGAGAAGTGATAAGGAATAAACTGTTTTCGTTCACATTGTGGTGAAATGGAAATTGTTTCCAGTGGTCTCTCTCAATATCAGTTAGGTTTTCCACATAGTTTTATTACTTTTTTCCCCAGCTTCCGTATACTGAATTGGCATCTGCGCGTCGATCATCATTCAACCTTATTTTTCCAATGATTGATTTGCTTTGGATCCCTTCATCTTTTCAACAGTGTCCCAGAAAAACTCCCAGCAGCCTTAAGAGATACACCTGATGCAGCCATGTTTGACCCTAATGACAGGTACAATATCTCTGGTTGTGGCACTTTTCAGAATATTGTGATGAGAGCGGCCAAGAACAGATGGAGATAGAAGAAAACCATGTTTCTGCCTTTAAAACAAGTGACAGACAAGCTGTGCACAGAGCTTGCAGAGCAGGAAAGAAAAAAAATCCCGTCTCTGCTGAGGCTAAGCCACGCCCAGACTCTGAAGTGGGGGCAGGCTTAGATACTGATTGGAAAGGCCTGTGCGAAGGCAAGGGTGTGGCAGGGAAGAAACGGTTTACAAAACCTCACTCTGACCAGAGAGGAAGAAAGGAAGGGAGAGTCAGTTCCACAGGAGAAGGAGAGATCCTGGAGCAAGGGGATTCCAGTGGGAAGAGATATCCCAGAGCCCTGGGAGATCCTGGAGAGGAAGAAGGATTCCAGGAAGGCTTTCAGGAGAGATCTCATGAGAGAAGGAGTGGAGAAAGGCACAAGAAGTCTGACTTTCAGAAGCTGAAAGAGGTCAGTAGAAAAGGAAGCAGTGGATGTCTGAGAAATGCTCCTAGAAGTGAAGCCAACAGATGTATAGCTGAACAGCTTACAGATGAACAAGAACAGTTTGCAACAGCTAATGTACAAGAGCCAGACCTGAGCCCTACAACTGCCAGAAGGTGGGTGGAGACGCTTGAGAGTGGAAAAAGCCAAACCCCAGCAGTGAGCAGAGCAGTTGAGCTAAAAACACTAGAAACATTAGCACAAGTGTTCTCTGAGAGAAAGGCTTATTCTCCCAAAGTAACTGTGCCCAATCAGAAAGATTTGCTGTGGAGCCAGTTTCAAAAGTTCCTACAAGACAGAGAAGCTGAGGAAGCTTTTAAGACTGTAGAAGGCAATGAGCATTCTTTAGCCCAGGAGGTAATGCAGGTCAATTCTTATGTGCCAGAGTCTGACCTAGGAATCTCTCCAATGGATTGCTCATTCTGTTTAAAAGAAGAGTGAGCCTTACTAAGCAGAGCTGAGAAAGAGTGAGAAGCTGTATTGTGCATAACTCTGTAACTGCTAATAGTCTTCCAAAGCTAAGGATGTGTTTTACCAAGTGAGAATTTTCTTCTAAAGCAAAGAAGCTGTGTGTTACCAGAAGTCTGTTTGAACTGGGGAAAACAACAGTTGTGCAAAAGCTGTGTGTTATCAGAAGTTTGTTTAAAAGGGAAAACAACAGTTGTGCCAAGAAGAAAGTTTACCTTTTGTTTGAAAGAGATACAAGAAGCTGTGCTGAGTACTGCTTTGTTTAATGAAAAACAGCTGCTAAGGTTAGCAGGACTTTTGGTTTCTGTTTACCTCAGTTGCCAGTTATCTTCTGTTATCCTTTGTGTTGGAGAAGTATCCTAATGCCTTGTGTTTGAATTTTAATGCCTTGGAAATCCCCATAGAAAAATAAATATTCTTGTATGCCTTACCAACGGTCTCACACTACATTTTGTCCTTGCTCAAGAAAAGCCTAACTACAAGTCCCAGAATTCCACTGGGGACAGTCAGAAAAGCTTTATTTAAGGACATTACAAGGCAGCCCTATGCCTGTAAGCTCTAGGGCCCAGGCTAGGGTCCCACAATATGTTTCCCCAAATATGTTTGAAACATGAGTTTGCATGAAGCAGCTCTTATATGGAGAAGTCAGATCCAGCTGCATCAGGCACTGGGGATACAGCAAGGAAGCACTGCTCCTCTTTGAAGATGGGCACTGAAAGAGGCTAGGGAGACACAGTATTATCTAGCTCCTTACATCCAATGAAAAGGATTTCACTGCATCCATCAGCACTAGGGAATGCTGATGCCTAGCCCTATAAAGTCAAAAAAACCCAATAGTGTCACCACTATAATATATCCTTAAAGAAGGCACAGATTAATCCCTAAAATTACCAGCTGTGGTAATGCCTAGCTCTAGGCAAAGGGTAAAAATATCAAATCTGTCCTAGTCTATGCATAATGCTAACAGAGCAAGGAGATGCAGGAGGCTGTCATGTATTTTAAGGCGTAGTTACTCACCTGTAACAGGTATTCACCAGGGACAGCAGGAATCTGTCCTCACATATGGGTGACGCTGGCACCGATGGAGCACGCACGGTAATCACTCCCCGGCTTTCAAAGAAAGCCTTTGGGAATTGCACCACACATGCGTGGTCACCTTCCTGCCAAAGGTGCCATCTTACCGCAGTATGACGACAGAGCTTAAAGCATAAAAAAGAGAACTCCACAGGGAGTGAGGATTGTGAGGACTGATTCCTGATGAGAACACCTGTTACAGATTGTTACAGATGAGTAACTATGCTTTCTCCGGGAACAAGCAGGAAATCAGTCCTCACATATGGGACTCCCCATCTATAGGCTACTACAAAAATCTGTAAAAAGCCATGGGCGACCGAAAAACGGTGAGCCATGAATGGCAGCAGGGAGCCATGAATGACCTCAAGTCCTGAGATGCAACCCCTGCAGCAAGGATGGAATCACCTCTCTGGTAGCCTGGAAGTAAGGGATGGAGGGAAGGAGTTGCACTAATTTCCAAAGAGATGATGGAGCACTGCCTGGCCAAAGGCGCTGTCACGCCGTGAGCTCTCCTTCAGGCAGTAATGAGCTGTGAAGGTATGGACAGAAGACCAGATGGCGCCTGGGCATATATGTCTTGTAGAGGGACAGAGCGCAGATGTGCCACCGAGGCCGCCATGGTATGTATATTGTGCGCAGTGACATGATGCTCCAGGGAGAGTCCAGATGGCAGCCTCGGTGGCACTTCTGCGCTTTGTCCCTCTACAAGACATATGCCCGGCCACCATCTGGTCCTCTGTCCATACCATCGCAGCTCATTTATGCCTGAAGGAGAGCTCACGGCATGACTGCACCTTCAGCCAGACAGCGCTCCGTTATTCTATGGAAATTAGTGCAACTCCTTCCCTCCGTCCCTTACTTCCAGGCTACCGGAGAGGTGATTCTATCCTTGCTCCTGTTATAGGAGATGAACAGTTGCAACAAGCGGCAGTGGGCCTTCGTCCACTTAAGGTAGAAGGTCAGTGCCCTCTTACAGTCGAGGGTATGGAGGAGGCTTCCGCTTGAGACACATGAGGTTTAGGAAAAAAGATGGTGAGAACCACCTTCTGGTTGAGACGAAAAGTAGATACAACTTTTGGTAGAAACTTAGGATGGGCGCGCAAGACCACCCTATCGCTGTGAAATCTGGTGTATGGGGCGCGACCCACCAATGCCTGAATCTCACTAACTCGCCGAGCAGAAGTGAGTGCGACGAGAAAGACAACTTTCCAGGAGAGGAACCTGAGGTGAGCAGAAGCAAATGGTTCAAAGGGAGGAGCCATGAGTTTCCCAACCACATTCAGGTCCCATGTCACTGGGGGTGGCCAGACTGGGGGATGCAAGAGGAGGAGACCTCTCATGAAGCAGAACATGAGAGAGTGGACAGATATGGATTGTCCATCCAGCCAGGGCCAAGGTGCACACTAAAGGAACTGGACTTTAGGCCAGCATAAGAAAGATACAACAGGACTTCCGGTTTGGCAAATGAGCTGATCGGCTGCACTCTGGTCAGCTCCGGGTAGCCTACCCTGCAAATCTGCTATTAAAGCCCACTTTAAGTGGAATTCCCTGCTACCTGAGACGGGGGTGTGCAGTAGGAGGCAGTGAGTCCGGGAAGGTGTGCCGGTAACACGATAAATTGCCAGATGACATCGAAGGCAGTGCGGCGGGAAAAGCCACGAGCACCCAAACCCAAGATGGCTGAGGGGACGCCTAATAGCCCGGGATCAGGAGGCGCCCAGGGGCTCGTTGCGGAGGTGTCGGCGGCAGTGGTCCAAGCGCTCGATATCCGCTTCCAGGACTTGAAGGAGCAGATCCGCGCGGTTGATCAGCGCGTGGTTGAATTCACAGGGCGGATGGAACAGGTGGAGACACGCGTCTCCACGGTGGAGGATATCCTACATCCGCTGCAAGCCAAGGTGGAGGCCCTGGAGACCCTTGTCAAGCAACAAGGAGAAAAATTGGACGACCTGGAGAATCGCAGGAGGTGCAAGAATCTGCGGTTCGTGGGCATACCTGAAACGGTGCTGGATAGTGCGCTGTACGGATTCCTGCGGGACTGGATTGTGAAGCTTCTGGGAGGCCAGCGGGACAACTCTGTGCGACTGGAACAGGTCCACCGGTTGGGCCCCCGGCGAGATCAAGCGCGACGCCCGCGTGTAGTACTCGCCCGCTTCCTGGACTATAGGCAGAAGGAAGACGTCCTCCGGGCGGCACGGGGTCGCAAAGGGCCAAACCAGGAGACCGCACAAATTCTGGTCTTCCAGGATTATTCTGCCCTGGTTGGTCAGCAGCGTCGGGCCTTTTCCCATAGCTGTGCGCAGCTGTTTAAAAAGGGAGTGCGCTTCTCTCTCCTCTACCCGGCCCGGCTGAGGGTGGAGTATCAAGGCCAGCCACGCTATTTCTCGACTCCTGAGGCGGCGGCTACCTTCTTGGAATCGCTGAATGGATCTGCAGACTCTATCTCCTGAAATACAACCTGGACTCGGTGAATTGTCTCTGAGGTTATGGAGGGCGCCCGGGAGAAGGGACCTGCTGTGAGGAGCACGTGGCGGGAGCCTGGACACTGCGACATGGACAAATAGTGGCCTGAGAGGCCGGGCTGCTCCCTCTCTTGGGTGTTTGTCTTTAAGATTTTCCTTTTTTCTCTTACTTTGTGTTTGTTACTAGCTTATCTTCTTGCTACTGGCTGGGGTGTATTATAAAGGGGATGAGAAGGGTTACTGTTGCAGCGGGCAAGATACTTGGTTGCATTTGGGCCTGTAATAGCAACAACGTAACCATTGGTATATGTCTCTGTGGTTAATTACATTGTTATTTTCGGAATGGGGGACTAGGTAAGTGCACTTTCCTTTCTTCCTCATAGCTGATTCTTACCCATGGAAATTATCGGGAAAGAAGGGTTGGGGGAGGGCCTCAGGGGGGGGGGGGGTAATGGATGCGGATTGTTCCCTGAGGTTGGTGGTGTACAGCATGGGTAGTTGTGGGGAATCTGTATGTGGGATGAGGAGGGCAGTGGGGCATTACACCGCCGGTCCATTAGTAGAGGCCTGGCTCTTCTAGCTAGGGTCTGGGGAGGGGGGTGGGGGCGAGGCTCCTTAGCAGGGGGGGTATGCCAGATGGGAGTAGGGATAAGAGGGAAGGTCCGGGAAGGCAGGTGGAGGGGGGGGGGAGAGAACTAAGGGTAGAAAGGGACCGGGGGAGGACAAGGGCGATGGGTAAGGGGAGAGCTGTACGCTAATCTAGCTGGGTAGTGGGGACTATTGAAAATGAACATGGGACAGGGATGGCCCCGATTGCCAAGGGAAGCGTCCGACCTGATGGACGGACCTTTTGGGGTAGAGGGGCGTGGGGGGTAGAGGGGCGTGGGGGGGAGAGGGGGGGGGAGGGGGGGCTGGGAGAGGGGGGGGCTGGGAGAGGGGGGGGAGGGGGGGCTGGGGGAGGGGGGATATCGAAGGAGGGGAGGGTTCACACTCTGGGGCTTCAGAATTGGCAGCACAATACTATTTTAGCAGAAGAACACGGGGGGTTTCAGGCTGGGGGAACCCCTCTAGTACGTTTGGATTTGTCCTTTTGGAGGAGCCTTGACACTGCCCCATCACCCTGAGGGTTATTACCTGGAATGTCTGTGGCTTGGGTAACCCCATTAAAAGATTTAAAGTACTCCAGGCGTTGGCCCTGCACGACTGTGATATAGCTCTGATACAAGAAACCCACCAGACGGCCGAGGAGCACAGTAAACTTTGCAGGTCCTGGGTGGGGCAGGTATGGGGGTCCCCGGCGACAGGGCACAAGGGGGGGGGGTAGCTCTGCTGGTTCATAAGAGGATCCGCTTTGTGGCGGAGACTGTTATCGCGGATGCCGTGGGTAGGTCTCTTTTGGTCCATGGTCAATTAGAAGGGAAGCCGGTGATTTTAGGGGCCCTCTATGGACCTAATGTCCCTGACCCGGGGTTTTATAGTAGATTGGCCTCCAGCTTGGAGCAACTTCCCGAGTGCCCCTTGATTTTGGGAGGGGACTTTAATGGGGTTATGGATGTCGGCTTAGATACTTCGCGGGGAGATGAGACGAGAGAGAGGGGGATGTCCTCTCGGTTACTGCAACGCTTTTGTAAACGTCTTGAGTTGGTGGATCCATGGCGACTGTTGCATTCTACCGAAAAAGACTTTACACACCAATCCAGAGCGCATGGTACCAGTGCCCGTATCGACTACTTGTTTGTGTCGAGGGGGTTGTTTGCTCAGACGGAGGGGGCCCAAATAGGTCCCCTGGAGGTATCCGACCATGCATTGGTCTGGCTAGATTTGAATTGGGGGAGGGATGTGGCTCGGATGCGTCTTTGGCGATTTCCTTTAGGGTTGTACTATGATATGCAGTTCCGTCAATTTCTGCGTCAAAGGTGGGCTGAGTTCGCCAGCGATCATCAGGTTCACGAGGACGACCCCGAATTGATATGGGAAACGGCGAAGGTGGTTCTTAGGGGAGATATCATAGGATATGCCGCGCGGAAGCGTCGGATACTCGCGGAACGTATCATTACACTAGAGCAACGGGTTACTCAACTTCGACGTAGGTGTGCCCAAACCCCATCGGCCGAGAATAAGAAGCGGCTATGGGAGACTCAAGTAGATCTTAATGAGCTCCTGCATCAGAAAGCCAAGAAATCAGTTCTTTATTACCGCTACCGGTTGCATTGTTACGGCGATAAGCCTGGGAAACTGTTGGCCCGATGTTTGAGGGGAAGGCGAGGCTCCACTCGGGTGGCGGCCCTTCGGGATGATAGGGGGGACCGTGTATAAGGAGAACGGGGACATTGCCAGAGTTTTCCGGGGGTTCTTTCAGACTTTATACAAAGCCGAGCCGGGGTCTGGTACACCCCTGCCGGACTATTTGCGGGATCTTAATCTGCCGCGGCTTACAGAGGAGCAGAGGGGGGCGCTGGATCAGCCCATCACCTCCCAGGAGATACAGTCGGTTATATCTGCGGCAAATTGCTGTAAGGCCCCAGGACCGGATGGCCTGGGTGCGGAATTTTACAAGATACTGGGTGACTGTGTCAGTCCTGTGTTACGGGAGGTGTTTAGTATGAGGGGGGACCGGGGGGCCTTTCGTTGGGGGCAGAACCATGCCCATATTACTCTGATTCCCAAACCGGGTAAAGATCCGCTGCTCGCGGCCTCTTACCGGCCGATTTCTCTCCTCAACTTTGATCTAAAGGTCCTTGCGAAAGTTTTGGCTTTGCGGCTGGCTGATGTATTGGGGAACCTTGTACATGGGGCGCAAGTGGGGTTTGTTAAGGGGAGATACGCCGTTCGGAATCTCCGAAAAATCTTGGCCTCCTTAGAATGGGTACACGCGCGACAGATACCCTCGTTACTTGTCAGCTTTGATGCTGAAAAAGCATTCGATAGGGTGAATTGGCAATATCTCTGGGGGCTGCTGCCACACTATGGAATAGGGGATGCTTTTTGTAGCATGGTGCGGAGTTTGTATATAAATCCGACGGCGGGGATACTGTGCAACGGAGTGCTCTCGGAAGGGTTTGCCTTGGAGAGGGGAACGCGTCAGGGCTGCCCCCTATCTCCGTTGTTATTTGTTCTTTCCCTAGACCCCTTGATTCGCCAGGTTGAGACTTCGGATGCGATTAAGGGAGTGGAGATGGGCTCGCAGGCGTTTGTTATTTCGGCTTTCGCGGATGATCTCTTGGTCCATGTGACTTCCCCGGTTGCGTCTCTTCGAAGTCTGTTGGAGGAATTTGGGCGATTTGGGGCCTTAGCTGGACTCCGCATCAATCAAGAAAAATCTGAAGCGTTAGATACGTTGGGGGGTATTCGTGGGGCCTGGGGGGGGCTATTTCCCCTCCGGTGGGCGGAGGAGGAATTTCTTTACTTGGGGATAGTGCTGCCCCGGCAACCTCAAGTGCTCTATAGGCGCAATCTTGATCGTATTTTGCGGCGTTTGATGGCACAGTTGCAAGCCTGGGAACCCCTCCCATTGTCCTTGTCGGGTAGAATTGCGGCAGTACAGATGGTTATCTTACCACGTATCTTATACTGGTTACAGACTCTGCCCGTTTGGCTATTATGTCGGGACTTGAGACGGATCGAAGCTTTGCTTAAGGGGTTCCTTTGGAGAGGGAAGCGGGCTCGGATTCCATGGGGTAGGTTATTGGGGAAGTGGAAGGACGGAGGTATGGGGCTACCTGACTTAAAGATGTACGCGCTGGCGTGCCAAGCGCGGCATCTGGGAGATTGGTTGGGTGGGACGGACGATTATACCCCTCGGGCTATGGAAGAATGCGTGGTGGCTCCATGGACCCTATTGGGGGTATTGCATGGGCGATATAGTGACTTACCGGAGGCGGTACAGAAGAGCGCCTTAGTGGATTCGGTTAGACGTACTTGGCAACAGCTTAATAAATTCTGGCTTCGGGGTCGGTCAGCAAGGCTTTGACGCGCATTGTCTGTGTGGCGCAGGGGGCTCGTTGGAGAGAGCTCCAATTTAAGTGTGTGACTAGAGCTTATTTCTCACCGCGGAGGGCTCTTCGAAGTCGATTGGGGGCGGATGGTAGTTGCCCTCGCTGTTCGGAACCCCTGGCGACTTTGCTGCACATGTGGTGGAGTTGTCGCAGAGTGCGGCCTTACTGGGCGAAGATAAGGGAATTTCTCAGCCGGTTGTTGCGGCAGCGGGTAAGATGGACTAGCTCTTTTGTGGTTTTGGACCTGCTGGCCCCTCCCGGGCCTGCGAAAGCAGGGGAACGACTGCTCCTGAGGAAGGCCTGTCTGGTGGGTAAGGGGCCGATTCTCCGATCATGGCGAGAACATCAACCGCCAACCTTCAATGAGTGGCGGAATAGATTCCATCAGGTGATGTTGCTAGAATGATGGCATGCAAGGGGCAGTGTCAAGCGCTGGACAGGGTTCATGTCAGTCTGGGAACCATATATTCAGCAGTTAGGGGCTCGTAGCCGCAATGAAATCCTCCAAATGGGGTGCTGAATGGTTATGGGGGAGATGGGGTGGATAGTTGGTGCTTCCATTTCTTGTTCTAGGTTTGATTGGCTGCTGAGGGAGTATGGGGCGGGGGGGTGGATGGGCGGGTGGGCGGTTGGGAAGGGAGGGGGGAGGGGAAAATATGATAAAAAGCCACCTGGTATATTCTTTTTCTGTGGACTTCCAGGGGGGATAAGAGTACACCCCTTGTGGATGGTCTGTTCATTGTACCATTTTGGTTTGCTTGTAATCTTGGTGGATTTAAATAAAGTATTTAAAAAAAAAAAAAAAAAAGAAAGATACAACAGGTATTGTTATTATTGATTGCACCGTACAGGAAAAGGGACTAAGTCCCTTGTCGATGCACCATAGTGAAAACTGGCGTCACTTAGAGGCATACGCCCGCCAGGTAAAATCCTTGTGGGAGGCCAACAGAACATCCTCAACCTCCCTTGAAAGATGGAAGGGGGCCAGAGTTACCTTTTCAGCAGCCAGGCTGTCAGTGCTAGGGACTGGAGGTTGGGGTGTAGGAGAGCGCCTTCCTCCTGCGATATCAAGTCCGGAGCATAGCCCAGAGGAATTGGGACCATGCAAGAAAGCTGCAGCAGCAGCAGGAACCACAGTTGCCAGGGCCACAGGAGCAATGAGGATCACAGTGGCTCGGTCTGACAATCTTGAGAAGGGTTTGGGGAACCAATGAAGTGGGAGGATATGCATACAGCAGATTCTCTGTCCATGTCAAGAGGAATGCATTGGCCGCCGCTCGGTCCTGGGTCAGTATCCAGGAGCAAAAGCGAGGCAACTGAGTTTTGCTGGGGCTGGCGAAGAGGTCCATCGTCAAGAGTCCCCCCAATGCTGGGAGAGTGAGCAGGCTATGGTCAGATCCAGACTTCACTCATGCGGCTGAAGGACCCTGCCGAGTCTATCCACTAGGACATTTTTATGTCCCGAGAGGTAGGCCGCCCGAAGGAGCATGCACCTCACCATGGCAAATGTCCAGATGCAGACCACATCTAGCAAAGGAGATACAAGCCCATGCCACCCTGATTGTTGAGGTAGAATATCATGACCTGATTGTCCGTTTGGATGAGGACCACCTGGTTCGACAGCTGACTGAAAAACTCGATGGGCGTTCGCCTCCACCTGGAGTTCGAGGAAGTTGATCTGATGCCGACTCTCCTTCTGCATCCAAACGCCCTGGGATCGGAGACCGCATAGTGGGCTTCCCCATCAGAGCTTGGAGGTGTTGGTAGTGAGGATGTGCTGGATCAGCAGAGCTTGGAAAGGCAGGCCTGCCAAGAGGTTCAAACAGGTGCTGCCACCAGGCGAGGGAGTTCACAAGGGGCCTGGTGACTCACATACGATTGTCCAGGTGACTCATGGCCTGCAACCATTAGCACTGAGGGACCATTCCCAAAGAGATGCTGGAGCACAGCTTGGCTGAAGTTGCTGCCATGCCAGAAATCTGTATCCAGACAGTAACGGGCTGTAAAGGTGTGGACAGAGGACCACGTAGCAGCCCTACAGATCTCTGCCATGGCCCTAACATTATGCGCCGTGATGTGGTGTTCCAACGAGAGAACAGCCTGAGCGTAAGTGAAGGAGATGCAATCCGCCACTCAAAAGGAAAGGGTATGCTTGGAGACAGCCACACCTAGCTTGTTGGAGATCAAACAAGACAAATAGCTGGCAGGAACAGTGGAGGGCTTTTGTCCTCTCCAGGTAGAAAGCCAGTTGTTGTTAAGTGCTGTCGAGTTGGAGTCGACTCATGGCGACCCTCTGGATAGCTATCCTAAATTGTGTTCGGTCTTCAGTCATTGTTGACAGACTGGTACCCGTAGCTGCTGTTATTGTATCGATCCATCTCATTGCTGGCCTTCCTCTTTTGCGTTGACCTATCTTGCCAAGCATGATGTCTTTCTCTAATGATCTCTCTCTTCGCATGTGTCCAAAGTATGAAAGTCGAAGTCTTGTCATCTGAGCTTCTAAAGAAAGCTTAGGTTTGATCTCCTCTAGTACCAACTGGTTTGTTCTTCGGGCAGTCCATGGTATACACAGTATTCGCCGCCAGCACCATAATTCAAAGGCATCAATTTTCTTCCTGTCTGTCTTTTTCACTGTCCAGCTTTCACATCCATATGATGTTATTGAAAATACCATGGCTTGAACAAGTCAAATCTTTGTATGGAGAGAGACATCTCTGCTCTTGAGAATCTTATCTAGGTCTTTCATAGCCATTCTGCCAAGAGCAATGCGTCGTTTGATTTCTTGACTGCTTGTTGCTTCTTTATTGATAGTTGATCCAAGTAGGTTAAAGCTGTTCACAATTTCAATTTCTTCTCCTTCAACGATGAACCTGTTGATTATGCCAGTTGTCATAATCTTTGTCTTCTTTACATTAAGGTACAGGCCCATTTTGAGACTATGTTCTTTGATTGTGAGAAGCAAATGTTTCAGATCATCTTCACTTTCAGCCACTAATGTAGTATCATCAGCATAGCAAAGGTTGTTGATGAGTCTTCCACCAATCTTCACACCTCTGTTGTCTTCATACAATCCTGCTTCTCTGATGATTTGTTCTGCATATAAATTAAACAGGTAGGGGGAAAGTATGCAGCCTTGTCTTACACCATTGCTTATTTTAAACCATTCTGTTTCTCCTTGTTCCGTTCGAACTGTTGCTTCTTGATCAATGTACAGATTGCGCAAGAGAACGATCAGGTGTTCTGGTATACCCATGCTTCTTAATGTGGCCCAGAGTTTATCATGGTTTACACAGTCAAAAGCCTTGCTATAGTCGATAAAGCACAAATAGATATCCTTTTGGTATTCTTTAGTCTTTTCAAGGATCCATCTCACATCCACAATGATGTCTCTCGTTCCTCGCCCTTTCCTGAACCCTGCTTGCACTTCAGGTAGTTCTTGTTCCAGGTATGGTTGTAGTCTCTTTTGAATAATCTTCAGTAGAATCTTGCTGGCAGTGGGATCAGAGCGATTGTTCGATAATGTCCACAGTCAGTTGGATCACCTTTCTTTAGTATTGGTATAAACACAGATCTTTTCCAGTCAGTTGGCCATGATGTTGTCTTCCATATTTCTTGGCAGAGCCTTGTAAGTATGGTAACAGCTGCATCAGATTGCTGCAATACTTCTATGGGAATGCTATCAATGCCTGGTGCTTTGCTCTTTGATAAGGCTTTCAATGCTGCTTCAACTTCTTCTTTCATCACCAATGGTTCCCGATCATAAGGTACAGGTTAAAACGGCTGTTGGTCCACTTGATCTTTATCATATAAAAACTCTGTATATTCCTTCCACCTTTTCTTGATCTTCTCAGCATCATTCAACATAGAACCTTGAGCATCTTGTAACATTCCAATTCGAGGCTGGAACTTTTTCTTTAACTCTCGTAGCTTTAGGAAAGCTGATCTTGTTCTTCCTCTAATAGTTTCTGCTTCTATTTCCTTGCAAGTGTCATTGTAGTACTTTTCCTTGTCCTGTCTTGCTGCACGTTGGAAATCTCTGTTGAGTTCTGCGATTGTCTTTCTTTCTCCTCTGGCTTTAGCTTCTCTGCGTTTCTGGGCAATTTTCAGAGTTTCTTCCATCATCCATTTTGGCCGTTTTTGCTTTTTCACCTTTCGTAGAGACTTCTCACTTTCTTCCAACACAACCTTCTTGATGTCATTCCATAACTCTTCCGGAGCTCTGTCATTTGTATCTAAAGCAGCAAATCGATTTTGCAGGCAGTCTTTAAATTCCAGTGGTATATTCTCAAGGTCATATTTTGCTGCATTCATGAGTGGTTTGCTCTTTTTCAACTTTAGCTTGAGTATGCATACTAGTAGTTAATGATCTGTACCACAGTCAGCTCCAGGTTTTGTCTTTGTTGATGTTCTAGAACTTTTCCATCGTTGACTTCCACAGATGTAGTCAATTTGATTTTTATACAATCCATTGGGTGAAGTCCATGTGTACAGTCGCTGCTTGTGTTGCTGGAAGAAGGTGTTTGAGATGAATAGATCATTGGTCTTGCAGAATTCTATCAGTCTTTCTCCAGCTTCATTTCTGTTGCCAAGTCCATATTTTCCAACTACTTTGCCTTCTTCTTTGTTGCCAACTTTTGCGTTCCAGTCACCCATGACTATCAGGATATCCTGTTTGCATGTTCTGTCAATTTCAGCTTGTACTTGTTCAAATAACTCTTCAATTTCATTCTCTTCTGCAGCTGTTGTTGGGGCATATACTTGAATTATAGTTGTGTTGATAGGCAATCCTCGTAGACGAATAGAGATTAAGCGTTCACTGACTGCATTGTATTTCATTACAGTTCTTGCAAGTTTCTTCTTTATTATAAATGCAACACCATTTCTTCTTTGTCTTTCATTTCCAGCATAGTAGACCATGTGATCATCTGATGCAAAGTGCCCGATGCCAGTCCATTTCAGTTTGCTGACACCCAACAGATCAAGTTGTACACGTTCCATTTCATTCTTGACCACCTCCAACTTCCCTTGGTTCATGCTTCGTACGTTCCATGTTCCAATGTGTAAGACATCTTTACAGCTTCTGACTCTCATTTCATGCGGAGCTACATCAGCAGTCAGACTTCCCGAGGGCTTTGATCCAACCACATCATAAATGCTGGCTTTACTCTGAAAAGTCTTCAGCTCTTCCCCAGTAGCTAGTTGAGTGCCTTCCGACCTGGGGGTCTCATCTTCCAGCACCATAGCACAATTTGTTTTGATGTAACTATCCATTGGGTTTTCATGGCAAGATACAGAAGTAGATTGCCGGGCCTTTCTTCCGCGCAGTTTAAGTTTGGTGTTGTTGCCGTTGTCACAAAAATGTGATCCTCCGCCGTCAACACTATCCCATTCTGCTGCTGCCCAGATGGCCCAGAAAGCCAGTACTCTCTTACAATCCAAGGTGTGTAGTGAAGCCTCAGCTCTGTTTGTGTGAGGCCCTGGGAAGAAAAAGGGCAGTACCACTGAAAAGCAGACACTACATAATAACATAGTAAATGACGGCAGATAAAGACCAGCATGGTCCATCCAGTCTGCCCAGCACGACGGCAAGGGTAAGCAAAAATTTAGGATGAGTCCTGAGGACAACCCTGTTCTTATGGAATCTGGTGTAAGACAAGATATGCCACCTGTGCTTGCAATTCACTTACTCTGCGGGCAAAAATGAGCATTATGAGAAAGACTACTTTCTTAGTGAGAAATTTGATTGGAGAGGAGCCCAGCGGCTCAAACAGAGGAGACAGAAGTTGCGCTAGGATGACGTTGAGGGCCCACGCTACAGCAGTGGCTTTATGGGGGGGGGGGCGGTTGAGAGAGAAGGAGCCCCCTCATGAAGTGATTCACCAATGGGTGAGCTGAAATCTGCTAATCCGCCACAGACGGTGATAAGCAGCTATGACACTGAGGTGCACTCTGATCAAGTTGGACAAGGCCAGAGTTAGAGAGGTGTAGTAAGTCAGAACTGACTACTGAGCAGAAGGGGTTGAGGGTCTTACCCTCACACCAAATGGAGAATCTGCGCCACTTGAAGGCATAGGCATGGCGGGTAGAGTCCTTATGGGGGTTCTGCACATTGACCGGCAGGTGAAGGCCTGTGAGTGCTATCTGCTCAGCATCAATGCTGTGAGCACCAGAGATGTCACACTGGGATGCAGTAGAGTCCCTCCATCCTGAGAGACAAGGTCGAGGGCCCAACTGAGCCTCAGGTGCTGCTGACGAGACAGGTGGCATACTAAGGGGAACCAGGGTTGCCTGGGCCAATGTGGCACAGTAAGGATCATTGTGGTGCGCTGCACTTGCACCTTGAAGAGGGTTTTGGCCACCAAGGGATTTGGTGGGTATGCGTACAGAAGCCCCTCGGCTCCAGTCCAGTAGGCACAACCCGGTTACTGCAGATACCCTGGAGCAGAATAGCGGGAGCTGGGCATTGTGAGGGGTGGCGAAAAGGTCCACCAATGGTGTGCCCCACAGTTGAAAGATGCAGGTGATCATGTTCAGAGTCCACTTGGTACGGCTGCAGGACTCTGTTGAGGTGACTGGAGGGCTCATGGTACAGTCCAAGGCACTGAAGACACTAGTCGTAGTGGTCTATCACAGAGATGGTCCAGCAACACTGGAATACAGTTTTTAAAACCACTGGGTGGCTTGGACATGTTAGGGAAGACTGCTTCCACCTTATCAAACGACTCCAATGTTCCAGCTGACCAGAGGGCACAAAAGAAAAGACCTGAAGAAAAACGCATCGCTGAGGCAGCCACTCCTGGGGATAGGCAAGAAGACAGTGACAGACATGCAACCAAAAAAAGCAAAATGATATTGAAGACTGAGGTAAAGATGGCTCCTTTAGGCAGGAAGACCAGCATGCATGAGTGGTGCATCTTCCAAAAGCTTTCTTTGGAAGCTGGGCGTTCTCGCGTGGGCTCCGTTGGTGATGTCACCCATATATGAGGGCTGCCTTCCTGCTTGGTCCTGGAGAACATTTGTTTTGAGAGACGATTATTCCCTTCCCTGACACAGTCTGACAAAAAAATTTTTTTCAACTTTCTTAATTTTGTTCTTTCTAGTCCAACCTTGATTTGGTGTATTTTGTGGTTGTGTTTTTTTCGGTTCTCACTTATTGTGTATCTGGGAGAGCAGAGAAGAGGTGAGAGAGGTTTGAAAAGATCAGTTCCTTAGCTGTCATGTTTCAGTGCACCAATGTTTCTATGCTGCAAAAGCTGGAACCTGTCCTCACACAGAAAGGACAATGAGTTTGGGTTTTTTATGGAAACACCATTTATTTATTTATTTAATTCGTTTATATACCGCGCTCTTCAACATCAGTGCGGTTTACACGGAACATGAGGTATTTACGGCGGGGGTTAACACCATGATACATATAACAGGTAGCTTAACTTGGATAACAGTATTAACTATTTACAATTGTAATGATAACAGAATGATATCCATACTTATATACAATACATGAGGGAGGTTGCATGTGGTCGGGGTTACATTGCGAGCGGTGGAGTTGGTGTGTGTTCATCAGGGTAGCAATTGAGGAAGAGGTAGTGTTTCAATGCTCTCCTGAATTTAGTTAGTTCCGGGATTGCTCGGATGTCGGGTGGAAGAGCGTTCCAGTTTCTGGGAACATAGAGACTGAAAGCCCTGTTTATGGTTGTCTGAGTACAGTGGGTCATTGCTTTGGGGATTACTAGAGTGTTTCTAGCAGTGGACCGTCTGGTTCTATTCGGGGGGGTAATGTGGGTGAGGTCAGTGAGAGGGGAGGGGGCGAGTCCATTGATGGTTTTGAATGCTAGTAGTAGGGTCTTGAAGGTGATCCTGCTGTGGATTGGGATCCAGTGGAGATTTTTGAGGATGGGTGTTATATGGTCCCTCCTGGAGGCGTCATGTAGGACTCTGGCTGCAGCGTTCATAGCGAGTTGGAGCGGGCTCAGAGTGGATTGTGGGAGTCCTTGGAGAATTGCGTTGGCGTAATCGAGGTGTGGGATGGTTAGTGCTTGGAAGATTGTTCTGAAGTCGGCTGGTTGTAGGAGGGGGCGTAGATTTCTCTGGAACTCCTGCTCAGATATGGATTTTTGCCAGTTTCACCCCATTCTTCTAAATTTTCAGTGTTATTTTGCCCCCAGAAAGACATTCTCGATGAGTTATGTATAGTTTCTTTCCAACATTCTACAGCAGGGGTCTCAAACACGCGGCCCGCGAGAGCATTTTGTGCGGCCCGCGACGCCACGACTATTTTCTTGGTCTTTTCTTTTCTCTCACCGTATGATTCCCGGGGCTGCGTGGTGTTGGTCTGCTCTCTGCACATGACCCGAGTCTGCCCTCCACCAATCAGAGACAGGAAGGAGGAGGAGGAGGAGGAGGAGGGGGGGGGGAGCCCAGAAGCAGTCTGAGCAGCCACCGGAACGCCACGAGGCACCACGCGCTTTGGAGGATCCATTGGAGTTAGAGCAGGGTGCACAGCTCTCCGCGGCAGGTAAGGAGGCAGTCTGCCCAGCACCCGGAATTCTCTAGCCAGCCCTGCCTCCCTCAGTCCCTCTCCTTTTCGGCTTTCAGAGCCGCGAAGGGAGAGCTTCTCCCTCGCGACTCTGTTAAGCTTGACGGGGCAGAGGGGAAATTTCCCATAAGCCTCAGCCGGCTTAACAGAGTCGCGAGGGAGGAACTCTCCCTTGGCGGTTCTAAGCCGAAGAGGAGAGGGACTGAGGCAGGCAGGCAGGGAGGGAGGGAGGGCGGGCTCTGCCGGGCAGGGGGGGCCCTGCGGGACATGCGATTTTGCCGCGGCTGATGGGGGGGGGGGGGTTTAGGACTGGTAATGTGTAATGGGCTGGGGAGGTTTAGGACTGGTAATGTGCTGTGGGCTGGGGTTAGAACTGGTAATGTGCTGTGGGCTGGGGGGGTTAGAACTGGTAATGTGCTGTGGGCTGGGGGTGGGGGGTTAGAACTGGTAATGTGCTGTGGGCTGGGGGGGGGGTTAGGACTGGTAATGTGCTGTGGGCTGGGGGGGGTTAGGACTGGTAATGTGCTGTGGGCTGGAGGGGGTTAGGACTGGTAATGTGCTGTGGGCTGGGGGGGGTTAGGACTGGTAATGGGCTGGGGGGGTTAGGACTGGTAATGGACTGGGGGGTTGCTAGGACTGGAAATGGGCTGAGTGGAAGGGGGGCTTGAACTGCAAATGGCTGATGGGGAGGGGGGCTTGGAATGGAAATGGGCTGTGAGGGGAGGGAGCTAGCACTGGAAATGGGCTGAGTGGGGGGAGCTAGGGTTGGAAATGGGCTGATGGGGGTCTAGGACTGGAAATGGACTGATGCAGGGACTAGAAAAGAGCGGAAGCTGGGTGGGGTTGGAACTAGAAGGGAGCTGATGTTGGGGGAGGATTAGAATGGGATGGAGCTGGGAAAGTGAAATGGAGAGGGGAAAAATATTTTGTGCGGGAGGAATGAGGAAAGAGCAAAAGGAGAAAGATTAGTATGTTAAAGCAGATGTAGAGAGAGAATGAAAAAAAAAACTAGAAGAGAGAAGAAAGGACAAATGGACAGCAGACGATGGAGAGTTAGCAGAAGACACGAAGAAACCATAAAGTGGCTGGAACAATTGCAACTGAAAAAAAATGCACAAAAGGTAGGAAAATATCTCTTTATTTTGAATTTATTAACTGGAATATGTCAGCTCTGGGAAATGTGCATCATTAATGTCTGTGCTTTAGTACAAGAAATTAATTTATAGTTTTATTTCTACAGTGCTGAGGTATTCTGTTTATGTAATTCCTATTTGACATTGCTACTTGTTCTCTTTTCCCAGTAGGTCATGTATTGTTGTTCTCTGAAATGTATTGATTTAATATTTGCAGTGTTGCCTTTTGATAGGTAGGGTCTGGTGCTTTGTGAGTCCTGGTAGTGCTGTTATGATACGGGGGGTTTGCTATGGGTTCTAAATGGGCAGTGTTTGTAGTAGTTCCTAATGTGCCTGGCGGTTGGCACTGGATTATAGTAATATAGAATTTTTTTAGTCTTTCTTTATCCATACACTCATTATGCATCATTATGCAAATATTTATGCAAATGAGGTCCCTTATGCAAATGAGGCCCCGTGTCTTATGCGGCCCCCGGGTTACTTTACAAGTCCTCATTTGGCCCTCAAAGCAATTTGAGTTTGAGATCCCTGTTCTACAGGATTGGAAAGAATAGGGAAAGGGTTCTGGGGAAAAAAATTACGCAGGGCTGCTGAGGAAGTTCATAATGCTAGATATCTTTAGTGGATGTTTCTGAGATGAGCTGTGGGCCTTCAACAGTACGACAACTCACACACATGCATAAATGCCCTGGGATAGTTGTCAGGTCAATGCCAAGTGCAGTCATATGACTCACGTCCATGACTAGATAAAGCTGCTTGTCTTCTGAGATTTCATATTTCCTCCAAAGATATGAGCATTATTATCGCCACTATCCATAGATTTACTGAGAAATCCTTTTCATCTTCCTGTGAGTCTATTAGAGTCTTGGTGAATTAGTGTTTATAAGGGAAATTTGGCTTGTTCACTGAGATTCCTAATACCACCAGGAGTCTCTCAGTGTAAAATTAGCAAGACTTCAGTAAGTCTTCAGGCCACCGTAAATAACAGGAACACTCCTATGATCATGGTTCTTAATTCCACTTGCTTATCTTTATTTTACATTTGATATATCGTCCAGGCCATGGCATTAGGGTGGTTTACAATAAAACATTAATGCTGCAGCAGGAAATAGAAAGGAACGCCATTCAGTGACAGTAGAGATGGAACAGTTACAGCAACAGCCAACAATGAAAAAACAACAGGAGAGTGTATGGAGAGGGACAGAAGGACTAAAGAGGACTGGCATATGGGATGTCATAGGCTTGATGGAACAAATGTGTTCTGAGATGCGTCTTAAACTTCTGATAGGAGGATTCCATACAGTTGACTACTGGGTTGTTCGTTTACTATTGAATCTTCTACTGACAGCTACCAAGCTCTATCAATGATCTCATACTCCAGGGTTCAATAAATCCTGGGTGCCAGTTCATAATGGTGCCCAGACATTTTGCCATGGCTTCTGGAAAATTCATGTCCCACTTCTAGCTACAGATTCCACTGCAGTCACCCAAGCTGCTGTTCTCTTACGGATTGCACAGTGCAGCTCTTGGTGAGTTTGAGCAGCATGATGCTCTAATTCCCATGCTGGTCTTTCAGTCTTGTAAGAATTAAGACTGAGACTAGTAGTACAAAGATTCAGGTACTGTGCGGTTCAAACTTACTAAGAGCCACATAATGTCCACTTGAAAGGAATAGCGGTTAAAGCAGCAGCAATAGTGGAAGCCGTCAAGGTGAAGGGGATGGGTAGCTGGTTGGAGGGTTGCTTGAGTTGGTGAGGTGGCTGACTGGCATAGCCTGGACTGGTGGGGGAAGGGATGACTGGCTGGGGGGGAGGGTAAGAGGATAACTGATAGCTGAAAGAATTTGAAATTGCTGGGATGGGATATTGAGAGAAAGAATACTGGGAACAGGTTTGGAAGGCAAGGTAAAGGGATAGATAGAGAGCAAGAGAAATTAGTAAGTGGATGGAGAGCGAAACTGGTAGAGATACGAGCCATGGTGACAGCTGAACAAAAGAGGCAATCCCCCTCAGCCACAGATGTTGGGGGACACCAGCTTGCTTATGGGAAGAAGTTTAGAGATAGGACGATTTACACAGCTTTTTACCTTTGTACACAAAAATGGGAAAACAGTCTTAGTAAATTACATCCTAAAGGAGTGGCAAAATAATTCTAAGGGGAATCCAAAAGAGTAAGAGCCAGTGGATGATAGCTCTCAATTGTTACCTCTCCTCCTCAGCTCTTCAACCAGTGGGGGATGAAGGAGAGGTTGAGAAATTTCTTAGCTGCTTGCTTTTATTTTGGGTTGGTTCCTAGATCCACATAAAATAAGCCAAGATCCGCAGTGATCTTGTACATTTCTAATCTTTGAAGACAACTCGCTTCATCATTCAGTTTCAGCTGCACATCTTAATTTATTTGGTAATTTTTAATTTTATAACCCACCCATTTGCCTTGATCATCGGTGCCTAACTGCTTTACATGTTCTTGCAATTGAAAGCTTTTAAGTTCACATTCCCTAGATTTACAATTCTCTATTTTCACTCTTCCTTCTCATATGACCTCACACTTGCTGCCTATGTTTGTAATGTTAGCGTTATCCTGGATTTAGGTCTACTGTATACTGTAGAACTAGCTTCCCATATACATATATATCTGCTTCAATTATTTATGCAATATTTACCTATGTATGCTACTTTCTTGTTTACCAGGATTCGTTCTCATGGTTTCACTTCTCTATGGCTCATTTACTGCAATTTTTTTCTAAAGATACATATGTATGCCAAGAGCATCAATAAATTTTACATACCTGAAATTTCTTTCCTTGAAACCTGCTAGACTAGATCAAAGGAATGGGTTATTCTCCTTTGGCTGCAGGTGGAGGCAAACTTCAACAACTTTCAGCGATGTCATCACCTGGTATATCCGTTAGCATGGGCAATGAGAGAAGCCAGCATGATACTTCTCAAGCAATACGCAAGACTGAAAAACTCAGAACCCAGCAACATTATTAAATACAAACAACATTGCCACAAATTGCATGAGCTCTCTTACCATGATGAAACAGGTGTCAGACCATAGGACTGACTAGGCCTATTATGGCATCTGGACCTGCAGAAAGTCTTCCAGGCACCGATATCTACAGTGTGACCAAAAGGCTGCAGACTTTCCAACCTGCACTATCAGTCTTCCAGGATGGGTCCTGGACTAATTTAGTTGGATTCAAGGAAAGTAATTTCAGGTATATAAAATTTATTCTTCCTTATTCTGCTAGAAGTGGAGGAGTAGTCCAGTGGTTAGAGCACTGGTTTGGTAACCAAGAGACAAGGATTCAATACCCAATAGCATGCCTTGTGGCCCTGGGCAAGCTACTTAACCCTCCATTATCTCAGAAGAAAAGGCCAGGCAATCTACTTCCAGTCACATTACCAAGAAACCCTAGGAGCTGCTGGGTCACCAGGAGTCCACATTGACTGAAAGGCACACATTGCACTGTATTTGCATCATTCTGCTAGAGCAGTCCAGACGAGTGGACGTGGGTTCAGTCAGAACTCAGGGTGTATTACTGAAGGTTAGGAAGCCTTACAAATCCCAGACGGCTTGGGCTTCGTGGAGTAAGTCAGCTATTGCAGGTGAGCTCCGACTCATTCTTACATGTGCTTAACAGGCAGAATGTACATTGCCCCGATGGCCTCCATAAGCAAGCAGGAAAGAGGATTAGACCTCTTCTAGTACTTTCCTTGAACTGCCAAGGACGATGGAAAAAGATCCAACAAGGCGGGAGGAAAGAGCAATTACCATGAATCCAAGCAACCCCCCTCCACATATCCACCAGACACAGCTTTTGAAGCTCTTTCTTGAAGAAGGAAGTCAGAACAACAGTCTGGTCCAGAAGAAAAAGGGGGAGGTGAAAGAAAGACAACACAGAACTTAAGGCAAAAGAAACCATCGAAAGAACCACAATGGATCTCTGCAAGGGGAGAGTTGCAGCGTAGATACTACATAGCGGATGCAAGAACCCCTAGGAAGGCATTGTAAGGAACCTATTCCTTGAGGGACGCCTTACACATGGGCCTAAAGAAGGGCTTTTTCAGAGCAATCATTTTTTGCAGAGACACCACTGAAGCTGAACAAGACACACAGGTGGACAGAACTGCTTCATTCCTGAATTCAAAATACAGCAATACGTGCCCTTTCCTCTGCTAACAAATTCAACCATGTTATCCCCATTGTTCAACTAGCACCACTGGCTTCCTGTCTTATCGCATCAGTCAAACTTCTCACTCTGGACTGACCAGGATGTGTCTTCTTGAAAAGCCTCTACTTGCTTTTCTTTTGACAACTGGAGTTTCTTTTCACACTTGTATTTTAGTTAATTTATGTAAACTGCTCTGAATGCCTGCAGAAGGAGGTATATCAAGTGAAATAAACCATAAAAAAAAAACGAAAAAGAAGTGGTCAACCCTGAGTTATACCGCCAAAGAGTCCCTTAGAAGTGGACTCCTGTAGCACAACAGGACTGCCGGCCGAACCTAGAGTGTTTGGCACCAAGCCCCAGACCAGGATAGGCTGCTAAAGAGCTGTAAATTAGGCTAAGGACATAGAGACCCACCGAGCCTTAAGCAGGCAGGGTACTATTGTCTCCAATCAGCTCTGAATGGAAGGCTTACACCTGCAAGGACCAGGCCATAAGCAAGAAGGTACCTCCATTACCAGGAGGCCCCACCATATCTCTTATCATAGGCCCATCTCTTGAGGTAGCGAGAAAGAGGCCACACCCATTGGATCAACAGTCCATGAATCATGGACTGCAAGGATAATCTGGGTTGCTAGGATCACTAGGTCTCGGTGAGCCTGAAATTTAAATAAAAGATGGTTCGCTAGGAGGGAGACATACATCATCCTTCTCTGTGCCACTGCAGAAGTATGGCCACCCAGCCCGTCAACCACTGATCCTGTCTGCATCTAAAATGGCTCCTCACACATTGGCATATCTTTGAGTGGCCATCAAATGGAACACTGAAATGCCCTATCTTCTTACTATGAGGATGCATGTGGTAAAGTTCAGCTCTCACTTCGCCCGGACTTTCAGAGTTCTGACAGAAGATGCTTGTGATGTATGCAGCAGACAGGGCAACCAGAAGCTCCTTCACCAGCCACACAGCTCTGAGAACCACTCTGGCCCTGTGAGTTCTGCTTCAGTAGTGAACACACATCACCAGCCAGGGCAGTGTCCACATACAAATAGCCCACTTTGTCTGCTAGACAAGGCCTGAAGATCTCTGGGGCTAAAATGACTGCTCTGGTTTCCAAGCGGAAGAGAGTCTGGGAGATCTCCTGAAGGGGCCCCAAGTCCTTGAGCTAACTGAACTGTGCATCACACCCCTGGCACTTCAGACTGGCATCCGAGATAACACACACTCCATCCAATGCTTCTGACTATCCTGGCCATCCGATGGTGGAACCACAACCACTACTCTAACTGCTTCTTGAACTCCTGGGGAAGAGGAAGGGATTGAGTGAACAAAGGGGAATACGGAGATCAGCAGGTGCCTCTGCAATGAGTGCATATGCACCCTGATCCAAGGAACTGGTTCCAAGATGTAAGGCATGGACCTGAGACCTGGAGGAGTTCCAAATCCATAGAGCTGACCGAGAATCACAAGCTCTAAGTCAGCTAAGGCTGGAGTGAATGTTCCATTATGATCAGGAGAGTATGGAACTGACCTCCAGGTACTTGACTTTCCAGGAGAGAATCAGGCTGTTCTTAGGACAGACCATCACTGGTCCCAGCCTTCTTATCCAAAGCTCACGAGACCTGCATTGTCTCTGGTCTTCAAAGAGAATGACTGGACGAGTCTGACATCAAGGTATAGGCAACCCAGGCTTACTGCGTGTATAAGTATGCTGCTACCATCATTACCACCTTGAAAAAGGTAACAGAAGCCGCATCTGGAACTGAACCAAGAATAGAGAAGCAGAGAAACAGCTAATGTTGTTCGCAAAGGGAAAATGACAAGGTCTTAGAGGCAAGGAACATCCTTTACCTGACCGATGCAATGAGAGCTCTAAAGGACCTTGTATAAAAATGAGACACTCAGAGTTTGAAAACAGTCGGCTCTAAGTCCAGGACATATCAAATAGAGCCTCCCTTCCTGGGTCATTTTGAATCAGGGATAACATCCCTGGTCCTACAATAGAGGGCAAAAGAAAACAAACCTGCTGTTGTAGGAAGTGCTGAAGAGTTTTCTCAAATGTCACCCATATAAATTGGAGAGCCCTAGAATTACTGTTGTATAGAAAATATTGTACCTTAGAATTCCCAGGCTGGCCTGAACCAATGACTTTAGGAACTTGGATCATCAGGGTCCTTGGCACTCTTGCCTAAGAACCCTGATGATCCAAGAGTCTAAAGTGGTATGGGTCTGCCCAGAGAACAAAGCCTGAATTACATCCCAACTGACTGCATCTCAGGAAGAACCACTGGACTCAGAGGGGGATTTATAGGCTCCCAAAGGAGCCATGGAGGCGACTTCAGCATATCAAAAACTCTGACAGGACTGTCCCCCTAATGCAACTGAGGCCCTGAAGGACTCACAACAGTCTAAGGACACCTCCAACTCACAGCCTCAGAAGGCCCTTTGTCCCTTCCAGGCTTGTCTTCAAGGAGTCTCTGTTGGCGAATTTCTCCTCCCCATGGAGAAAACGACCCTTGAGGAAAAATGCTCTGCCACAGACTGCAGCCAGGATCTGTCAACTAAATGTACCACTACAAGACCCGCCAACTCACCACTGTCATTGAGCTGGGAGAGACTCTGAATCACCCTTAACCAGCAGCAGCCACTTAGGTGGTCCACTGCAAGCCTCCGAGTATCTGGAACGCGACAGATCAATGATCATTCAGTCCAACCAAGTCTAGGTGTTCCAGGGAACAAACCTGCAGCCTTGAGAAAAAGGGGCCATAGCCACATGGCTGGCATCACAAGGTTACTAGCAGAGGAAAGATCCATCATAAGAGAGCTAGCCTCCAGCTGTACATAAAGCACTGCCTGAGAGACTAAGGTAGCTAAAGCCAAGGCCTTCAGGGACTTCGACATTCCAGAACTGAGGCTTCTTATATACAGCACCTCCCTCCAGTAGGACATTTATGCACTCAGCAACAGCTGTAAGCACAACTACCACCCCAGGAGGCCAAAAAACAATAAATCTGTTTGCCTTGAGGCTGAGGGAACTGCCAAGGCAGGACCTTAGGACCTTGAGGCCCAAGCTTGGGGGCTTCTTCCCACAAATTCCATGTGCTGCTGCATAGGCTCTGGGAGAAGCATGACTGCAGCAGACACCGAACCCCTCAGACATAAGGAGACCTGCCTGCTAAACTCATCCGCAAGGCAATTCCACAACCTGTTGAGCCACCACAGCTTCCTGAAAGGGCATAAACAGGGTTTAGTAGAGAAAAGGCAGATCACAGAGATCCAAGCAGGGCTATTGAGGGAACCACCACTCCACTCTCCTGAGACTCACCTTCCAGCAACAGGCACTTCACTTGCGTCCTTCAACCAACTTCCGAAGGTTGAGCTCCCAGAGGAACAGAGAAGCGCAAGGGCAAAGTGGGGCTGTGACTCTAAGTACCCATGAGAAAAGGGATCATGGGTCCCAAGACCCCAGAGGAGATGCTCAGGCCTCAGACCTTCATTTGAAGGGAGCTGCTAAGCAGCTACCCAACTGGACACAGCCCTGGGCCAAAGCACCCTTTTGAAGTGGATGCAGTGCCCACTAACAGAAAAAGAAAAAAAGAATGGAGTGGCAGGGGCCACAGTCACATCGGGACTCCATGGGGGGGGGGGGGGGGTTCCAGAATGCTAGCAAAACTGTGCCCTAGGCTTTGTAGCGATCACAGGGGAAAATCAGCAGGCGTGGTAAAAATAGATAGGGCTTAAGCCATTAGTGGCCAACAGAAAAAAACTTCAAAAAACAAAAGATAATGAAAAAGGAGCAGGGCTACAGCGAAAGGGGAGTCCCAATGTCTGTTGGGAAACCAGAGTAGGGGAGCTCCGAATGCCCACAGAAGCCTGGAGAGACCCAGCTGCTGATCAGTGTAGTTATTCACCTGTAACAGGTGTTCTCCGAGGACAGCAGGAATCAGTCCTCACATATGGGAGACGTAGGTGCCGACGGAGTCCTCACAGAAGCATCCCCCCCAGCTTTCAAAGAATGCCTTTGGGAGATGCCACCACACAAGCGTGGTCCCCTTCCCACCCAAGGGTGCCATCTTGCTCAGTCAGATGACATAGCTAAAAGTCGGCAAAACTAAAAGATGGTAAAAGAGCAACTCCAAGAGGAGAAGGGTTGTAAAGATCGATTCCTGCTGTCCCCGGAGAACACCTGTTACAGGTGAGTAACTACACTTTCTCTGGGAACAAGCAGGAAGTCAGTCCTCACATATGGGACTCCCCAAAGCCCATAGCAAAAAACAGGGACTCCCTTACAGGGAGCCGTAAGCAGCAGCAATTGAGCCTGTATACACAGACCATAGTAGGACCCCCTATGTCCGATGAAAGCAGCACTCCAGTAGCCTGAACACAGAAGGGTCGGAGAGTAAGAGTTGCCTAAACCTTGAAAAGGTTAAGGAGCACAGCCTAGCCGAAGGTACTCTCCCCGTTGGGACTCTCTTTCTAGGCAGTAATAGGCTGCGAAGGTATGGAATGAAGAGCAGGTGGCGGCCTGGCAGATGTCCACCATCGGAAGAGAGCACAAGTTTGCCACTGAGGCCACCATGGCCCTGACACGGTGCAGCGTGATGTGGCCTTCCAGTAGGAGTCCCATCTGCTCATAGGTGAGGACGATACAGTCCGCCACCCAGGTTGACAGCATATGCTAGGTCACTGCCTCCTCCAACTATTGGGTTTATAGGAGATGAAAAGCTGAGCAGCTTTGCGATGGCCTGAGTGTGTTGGATATAGAAGGACAAAGCTCTCTTACAGTCCAAGGTGTGGAGGACCATCTCCACTCGACTGGAGTGAGGTCTTGGAAAGAAGGTAGGAAATATACTTCCTGGTTGAGAAGGAAGGGCGATACTACCTTTGGAAGGAATTTGGGGTAGAACCTGGTATAAGGTGCCTCTGCCACTAGGGCCTGAAGCTTGCTAACTCTGCAAGCAGAGGTGAGCGCAACCAGGAATGCCACCTTCCAAGAAAGGTAGCAAAGGTGGCAGGTAGCCAGAAGCTCGGTAAGCGAGTGAGCTGCCCCAACACTACGTTAAGGTCCCTTTTGGTTACCGGAGGGTGAACTGGGGGCATTGATAGGAGCAGGCCCCGAAGAAAATGGGTCACCAAAGGCTGGACCAAGAGAGGCTTGCCATCCACTGGGTGGTGGTGCGCCAGCAGGGCGCTAAGGTGCACCCGGATGGAGATAGACTAGAGCCCGAATTGTGAGAGGTGGAGAAGGTACTGTAACACCAGTCCCACCGGGTAGGAGAACGGGACAGCCCCGTGCTCGGCGCACCAAGCCGAAAACCTGCGCCTTTGAGGGCATAAGCCTTCCTAGTAGAGGCCTTGCAAGAGGCCAGCAGAATCTCTTCCACCTCAACCGAAATACTGAAAGGGGCCAGAGTCACACTCTCAGCAGCCATGCTGTCAGCAACAGGGAGCCCAGGTTGGGGTGCAGAAGAGAGGAGTCCTCCTGAGATAGGAGTCCCAGAGAGGTCCCCAAGGGGATGGGTCTCTCCACCGTCAACCGGAGGAGCAATGGGAACCACTGTTGCCTGGGCCGCCGAGGGGCTACCAGGATGAGCGATACCCTGTTGCGGAGGGTCCTGAAACAAGGTTTTGGCAATCAGTAGCGTGGGAAGGCGGGCGTACATGAGGCCTTCCGACCATGAGACAAGGAACGCGTCCACTGCCACTCTGGAGGGGTGGGCCTGCCGGGAACAGAAGCGGGGCAACTGAAAGTTGTCTGGACTGGTGAACAGGTCCATCAAGGGTTCCCCCCAGATCTGGAAAAGCCGATTGGCTACCCTGGAGTCCAGCTGCCACTCGTGCGACTGGAGGACTCTGCTCAGCTTGTCAGCTAGAAGGTTGTCCTAGCCTGGTAGGTACACTGCCCACAGGAGGATACCCTGTTGGAGTGCTTACGAGCAGAGGACCACCGCCTCCCGATAGAGGGCATGAGACCCCGTGCCCCCCTGTTTGTTCACATAGAACATCGCCACCATGTTGTCCATCTGGACCAGCACCGGCTGGTGATGCAAGTGGTGGCAAAAAACTGGCAGAGCTAAATATATGGCCCTCAGCTCCAGGAGGTTGATCTTCTGAGTGCTCTCGTCTGGTGACCAGCTGCCCTGGGTGTGGAGCTCCCCGCAGTGGGCTCCCCAGCCGAGCAGGGAGGCGTCTGTGGTGAGGATCCTTGAGGGGCTCGGGGCCAGAACGCCTCGAGATGCTGGAGAGTTTGCCACCAGGCCAGGGAGTCTGCCAGTTGGCGGGTGACAGAGACTCTGTCTCGGAGGCATGCCATGGCCTGAAATCACTGGTCCGGAGACACCACTGTGCCACCCTCATGTGGAGGTGAGCATCTGGGGTGATGTCACCGTTGAGGCCATGTGCCCGAGGAGGCACAGAAGCAGCCGAGCACTCGGTTTTGTCATAAACTACCCCAAGTCTCACATCCTACTGACAGTCCTGTATGTCCTGTGCCAAAGTCCTGAGATGGTCGGCTCGGTCCCTGGGCAAGGCAGCCTTCGACTGGAGAGTGTCAAGCTTTGCCCCGATGAACTCCAGAAACGGTGTCAGGAGGGTGGTCCCTGGGCAAGGTGGCCTTCGACTGGAGAGGGTTGAGCTTTGCTGAGATGAACTCCAGACACGGTGTCAGTAGGAGGTGAGACTTGGGGTAGTTTATGACAAAACCGAAGTGCTGCATAACCTGGATGGTGCGTGCAGTGGCCTGCTGCACCTCTGAGGCCATGCCTCCCTTTATGACCCAGTCATCCAGGAAGGGGAAGACAAAGACCACCCCCCCCCTTGGAGATGGAGGAAGGCACCCACTACTGCCAGGCATTTTGTAAAGACTCTTGGGGCAGAGGCCAAGCCGAAAGGGAGTACCCTGTACTGAAAATGCCTGCCCCCCACTATAAACTGCAGGTACTGCCTCTGATTGGAGTGAATTACGATGTGGGTATAGGCATCCTTGAGGTCTAAGGAGCATAGCCAATCTTCCTGATGGAGGTATGCCAGCAATGTTCCAAGGGAGAGCATCTTGAACTTCTCCCTCACAAGGAATTTGTTGAGGTTGCGCAGGTTGAGGATGGCCCTTAGGCCCCCTGTTCTTATTGTCACAAGGAAGTACCTGGAGAAGAACACCTTGCCCTTGAGATGGTGGGGCACCGGTTCCACTGCTTTGTCCTCAAGAAGACCTACCAACTCCTTCAGTAGAAGGTCCAGGTGGAGGGGAGACATGAGGGGCTCTCTCAGGAAATAAGGGGGAGATGTCTGAGTCAGATGGAGGAGGTAACCCTCCCTGACCACCCGAAGTGCCCAGGAGAGTTGATGGTGATGGTCAACCACCTCTGGCCATAGTGGGCCAGATGTCCCCCCTGTGGGCTGCTGATCTCCTTTGATTTAGATAGGTAATGCTCAAGGAGTCAAAAACTCCTCCCTGGCTGGGCAAGAGTTGGTGTCTGGGGTTTTGGAGTCTTCTGCTTACAAGGGCCATACCCATGTCCCTTGGCCTGCTGACCCTGTTGGGAAGCTGGGGAGGCCCTTTCCTTGGGTAGAAGGACTTTTTACCCTAGCCCTTCTGTTGGGGAGAGGCACTGATCTTTTTTGAGAGCCTGGTCCTCGTCATGAACTCGGTCTCCAGCTCAGCAGCCTTGTCGGTCATGGATTTGCTAAAGAGGTTCTCTCCTTGGCATGAGGCATCAACCAATTTGTCCTGAACCCACTGCTTAAGATCGGACGACTGTAGCCAAGCTTGGTGCCGTGCACTGATGCCCACCACCAGTACTCGAGCCGCCGACTCAAACCCGTCATAGGCCGCTCAAGACATGAATTTTGAGCACTCACGGACAGCCTTGGCCAGGTTCCTGAACCACTGCAAGGGTTCCTCGGAGAGACCAGCTGAGAACCCGGCGAGTTCCTTCACCAGGTCTCTAAGGTACATGCCCATGTACAGCTGGGTATGCCTGGATGCGGCCGATAGCATTGAGCACTGGTAGCACTTTCTGCTGAGGGCATCCAGGGTGTGGGCCTCTCTGCCGGGAGGCACCGAGGAGTGCATCTTCTGGCTTTTCAGCTGATGCATGGCCGACTTCACTACCATGGAGTTATGTGACATCTGTGACTTTTCAAAGCCCAGGCTCCGGTGGACTTGATACTTCGATCCAAGCCATTTGCTCACCACCGGCACCAAAGCCGGTGTCTCCCACATCCGGAGCATCAGCCATTCCAGGATGGGAGGAATAGGCACTATGAGCGATTCCCACTGAGGAGCCTCGTACTGGAGGTTTTCAAACTCATCTGCCCGAGGATCCTCCTCCAACTCGGTAGGGAATGCTAGGGCCTTTGACATATCCTTGACGAAATCAAGGAAGCCCATATCCTCCGTCGGGGACCGCCGATGGGGCTCTGAAACAGGAGAGTCGGATGGCATGTTGTGTTGGCGACGGGTGTCGAGGGACTCCTCATCCTCAGTCTCCCACTTGGAGCAGTCTGTCGAAGACTCATAGGAGGGATGCTCAGTAGCCCTCACATATTCCGATGTAAGTACAGAATTTAAAGACCTAAACACAAGCTTTAAACTAAGATGCAGACAACAGTCCAGCAGCGAGATGGGGGCTTTCCAGTCTTTTGCATTGAGTGTCATATGTATGATTTTCTCCCAGTTGGTGAGAGGTCTTACGTATGCACTAAGTGCAAGCAGCTCTTTGCTCTCAGGGAACAAGTCCGTTCTCTAGAGGCTAGAGTAGCAGTCCTGGAAGACATAAGAAAGACAGAGGTACATGGACGAGACCTACAGGGATATAGTCCTGAAGTCCCACCTCCAGTCTGGCAGCATCCCTGTTGCCATTGAGGAGAGAGGTCACGTGACAGGAGAGAATCACCCTGGTGTGGCAGGACGTGATCCTGTAACTAGGACCTGTCCTTCAGGTGATGTAAAACCCTCTCGCACTGAGGACATTTCTCCAGGGCCATGTGCCCATGAGGGAAGGGTTAGGACAGCTGTTATAGTTGATGATTCAATCATTAGGCATGTAGATAGCTGGGTGGCTGGTGGACGTGAGGATCGCCTGGTAACATGCCTGCCTGGAGCAAAGGTAGCAGAACTCACGCACTGCCTAGATAAGGTCTTAGATAGTGCTGGGGAGGAGTCTGCTGTCTTGGTACATGTTGGTACCAATGACATAGGAAAATGTGGTAGGGAGGTTCTGGAGGCTAAATTTAAGCTTTTAGGTAGGAAGTTGAAATCCAGAGCTTCCAGGGTAGCGTTCTCCGAAATGCTTCCCGTTCCACGTGCAGGACCCAAAAGGCAGGCAGAGCTCCGGAGTCTCAATGCGTGGATGAGACGATGGTACAAGGATGAGGGTTTTGGATTTGTTAGGAACTGGGGAACATTCTGGGGAAAGGAGGGGCTCTTCCGAAGGGATGGGCTTCACCTTAACCAGGATGGAACCAGACTGCTGGCATTAACCTTTAAAAAGGAGATAGAGAAGCTTTTAAACTAGAAAATAGGGGAAAGCCGACAGTCGCCCAAGAGCGCATGGTTCGGAAGAAGGTATCCTTGAAGGATACTACCAAAAGCAGAGAGGTTCCAAAAAAGAGTAAAGTAGCCCAAATGCCCTTGAGTATGGTGCAGACAGAGCGTAAAGATTCCAAATTACCCATGCCTACCAATAGCCAGATTAATATTAATAAAATACAGTCTCTAAAATGCTTGTATGCAAATGCTAGAAGTCTAAACAACAAGATGGGAGAGTTAGAATATATAGCACTAAATGAGAGGTTAGATATGATTGGAATCTCAGAGACATGGTGGAAGGAGGATAACCAGTGGGACACTGATACCTGGGTACAAACTATATCGTAATGATAGAACTGATCAAATTGGTGGAGGGGTTGCACTCTATGTTAGAGAGGGCATTGAGTCAGAAAGGTTTAAAGTTTTGCAGGAAACAAAATTTGCTGTAGAATCTCTATGGATTGAAATTCCATGTATGAAGGGGAAGGTGATGGCAGTGGGGGTGTACTATCGACCGCCTGACCAGAATGAACAAATGGATGATGAAATGTTCAAAGAAATCAAGGAAGCTAACAAAAGTCACAGCACAGTAATAATAATGGGTGATTTCAATTACCCCGGTATCGACTGGGTCAGTGTCACGGCAGGACATGCTAGGGAGATAAAGTTCCTAGATGAAATAAATGACTGCTTCTTGGAGCAGCTGGTTCATGAACCGACCAGAGGGGAAGCCATATTGGACCTAATAAGGGTGTTGGTGCCACTTGCCAATAGTGATGATAGCGTTTGATTTAATTAGTGGAGGAGGAATAGTAAGGAAATCCCCAGTACTACCCTTTTAACTTTCAAAAGGGAGACTATGATAAAATGAGGAAAATAGTTAAGAAAAAACTAAAAGGAGCAGTTGCAAAGGTTAAAGACTTACATCAAGCTTGGGTGTTGTTTAAAAATACTATCCTGGAAGCCCAGACCAGCTGTATTCCACGCATTAAGAAAAGTGGAAGAAAGTCCAAAAAACTGCCAGCAAGGTTTAAAGGTGAGGTCAGAGAGGCTGTTGCTGCCAAAAAAGCATCTTTCAGGAAATGGGGAAAAAAAAGCCAAATGACGAAAACTGGAAACAGCACAAGCACTGGCAAGTTAAATGCAAAGCATTGATAAGGCAGGCAAAGCAAGAATTTGAGAAGAAACTTGCTATGGAAGCAAAAACGCGAAATAAAGACTTTTTTAAGTACACTCGTAGCAAAAAGCCTGTGAGTCAATTGGACCGTTAGATGATAGAGGGGTAAAAGGGGCAGTAAGAGGAGACAAGGCTATAGAGGAGAGACTGAATGAATTCTTTGCTTCGGTCTTTACTGAGGAAGATGTAGGGATATTACCGAAGACTGAAGTGGTATTTAAAGGTGATACTACAGAGGAATTGAGAGAAATATTGCTACACCGGGAAGATGTATTACAATTATTTGATAAACTGAATAGTAGCAAATCACCTGGACCGGATGGTATACATCCAAGGGTGTTGAAAGAACTGAAATATGAAATTGCAGACCCGCTATTAGTAATCTGTGAACTTTCACTAAAATCATCTGTAATACCTGAAGATTGGAGGATCGCCAATGTAATGCCGGTTTTTAAAAAGGGTCCCAGGGGTGATTCGGGAAACTACAGACCAGTGAGCCTGACGTCAGTACCGGGAAAGATGGTAGAAACCATCATAAAGAACAAAATTACTCAGCATGTAGATAGTCATGGCCTAATGGGAGACAGCCAACATGGCTTTAGACAAGGAAGATCTTGTCTTACTAATCTGTTATGTTTTTTTTGAAGGTGTGAATAATCAGGTAGATAAAGGTGAGTTGGTTGATATAGTGTATCTGGACTTTCAGAAAGCCTTTGACAAGGTCCCTCATCAGAGACTTTTGGCAAAACTAAAAAGTCATGGGATAGGAGGCAGTGTACTATTGTGGATCAGGAACTGGTTAAAAGAAAGAAAGCAGAGGGTAGGGCTAAATGGCTAATTTTCCCAATGGATAAAGGTGAATAGTGGAGTACCCCAGAGATCTGTACTGGGTCTGCTGCTTTTTGACATATTTATTTATTTATTACAATCTTTTATATACCGCGCTATTTGGTATCAGCGCAGTTCACATACAACATCATCAACAGAATAACAGGCTATTCCGTGTTTACAGCAAACAGGTATATAAACTTGGGTAACATAAGGTTAACTTATTACAAACATGATTATATAAAAGGTATCATGACAACACAAAAGTCCTAGCAATCTTACTGAGAAAGTGGGAGAGGCTATCTGAAGATAAGGTGTGTCTCTTATTTGGGGGGCTTTGGCTGGGGGTAATGTTTGGTGGGTAGTATATGAGGAAAAGGTGATATTTAAGTGCTTTCCTAAATTGGGTTAAGTCGGTAATGGCACGAACGCTTGGTGGTAAGGCGTTCCAGCATCTTGGGGCGTAGAATATAAAAGATCTGCTTGCCGTTATCTGGGTGCATTTTGTTACAGCCTTAGGAAGTATTCATAAATGACCTGGAAAAGGGAATAACTAGTGAGGTTATCAAATTTGCAGATGACACAAAACTGTTTAAAGTTGCTAAAACCCAAGGGAATTGTGGAAAACTGCAGGAGGATCTGGATAAATTGGAAGACTGGGCATCCAAATGACAGATGAAATTTAATGTGGACAAGTGCAAAGTTATGCACCTAGGAAAGAACAACCCACACTATGGTTACACGATGCAAGGTTCCACATTGGGAACCACCACCCAGGAAAAAGATTTAGGAGTCATCGTGGATAACATGTTAAAACCCTCCGCCCAGTGTGCAGAAGCGGCCAAGAAAGCAAATAGAATGCTAGGTATCATAAGGAAAGGAATGGAAAATAAAACAAAGGATATTATAAAGCCCCTGTATTGTTACATGGTACGACCGCACCTTGAATACTGTGTGCAATTCTGGTCGCCATATCTTAAAAAGGATATAGCGTTATTAGAAAAGGTACAGTGAAGAGCCACCAAAATGGTAAAGGGGATGAAAGGTAACTCCTATGAAGAGAGGCAACAAAGGTTAGGGCTCTTCACTCTGGAAAAGAGACGGCTGAGGGGAGATATGATAGAGGTCTATAAATTAACGAATGGAGTGGAACGGGTAAACACAGATCGATTGTTTACGCTATCAAAATATAGAAAGACTAGGAGACATGTAATGAAGATACAGGGTAAACTATTTAAGAGAAATACAAGAAAATATTTTTTCACTCAACGTGTAATCAAACTCTGGAATTTGTTACCGGAGGATGTAGTAAAGGCTGTTAGTGTAGCTGGGTTTAAAAAAGGTTTGGACAAGTTCCTGGAGGAAAAGTCTATAAACCATTATTAAAAAGGGACCCAGGATATCAATGCTTGACCCAATACAAGCATTGTGGAACCCTGTCTCTCTTGGGGATACTGCTAGGTACATATGACCTAGATTGGCCACTGTTGGAAACAGGATACTGGACTTGATGGACCTTGGTCTGACCCAGTATGGCATATCTTATGTTCTTATGCTCCGCAACCAGTGACCAGCATACTTGCTGGGAAGGATTGCAGCCCCGTCGAGCGGGACTCGGATCACAACCTCAGCAGAGGATTGATTCGAGGCCGAAGGACCTCGAGGATCGGCTGGGCCCCGGGGATGACTTGGATGTCGAGGGTCTGGTGGTCGGGGCGGATGAATCAGTTGTGCCAAAGAACAGCGCCTGCTGCTGGTCCATGAAGGCAGACATATTGTGCTCCAGGGCCGCCATTCTGGACTCCAGGCCAGAAGGCTCTGCAGCCTTCGGCGTGGGCACCAAGGCACTCTGGCCCGGCGCAGGTTCCCCCGAAGGGGAATCCTTGATGAGGATGGTGTCTGGGGACCGAGGCCAGTCTGAGATCGAGTCCTTTTGGGGGATCTTTGCAGGCCGATCCTTCTCCGAAGCCTCGGACGAGTGCCTCAGACTGCGGGACTGGGCCCAGGGGGCAACCGGCCATTCGGAACCGTCCAAAGACACCGCCTTCGAGGGTTTCTTATTTTTCCTGTGTTTCCTCGAGGGAGATCCCCCCCCCCCCCCTTTCTGAGGACCAATGACGAGGATCGGGTTCGGAGGTTTCCGGCCAAAATGTCTGGCCTTCGGAAGCATCAGGGACTCAGGGAAAAACTTGTCATGCTGCTGCTGGGGGCTCTTGAGGGCCTTGCTGGACATCCTTTTGCTGAGACTGTAGGATGCCGGGTCGTGATCTGGCCCGAGGCAACAGAGACAGCAGTCATGTGTGTCAGTTAAAGACATAATTTTAAAGCACCGATCCCACTTCTTAAAGCCATTGGTAGCCATGGGGGGAAAAAGTACCCCTGTGAGGTCGAAGACTCTCCGGGCTGCCAGTTGGAAAAAAGGCATGAAGATGCCAAGGAAAAGAGAAGAACGAAAATTACAAAAAATAGACCCGAACTCAACACCGAGGCAATGAGGTCGGGTGGCGGGAAGAGTACCGGTGCGATACTGGAGGCGAGTATAAAAACTCCAAGAAAAAAAATCAACTTTTTCCGGGGACAAGCCAGTCAGACGTCTGAAGGGCTCTGCGGAAGAAAGGAGCAAGATAGCACCCTTGGGCAGGAAGGAGACCACGCATGCATGGTGGCATCTCTCAAAAGCTTTCTTTGAAAACTGGGGGGACGCTTCCGTGAGGGCTCCATCGGCATCACCCATATGTGAGGACAGACTTCCTGCTTGTTCCTGAAGAAAAGACATTTTTAAAAAAATTATTCAAAGCAGCAGAGCGCCAAATACTTCCCACAGACTTCAATGGTGGGGAAAAAAAAGCAAACTGGAAAAACAAAATCTTTAGAACATGGGACATATAGAGAAGGGGGCCTGGGCCCAACTTACCAGCCCCCTTCAGATGCCACCATGGGATCATCTTGCTCCACTTCAGCCTACTGGGTACTAGTAGCCCATGGGAAACTGCTGAATTCTGAGCGATTATTGGCTCGAGTTGTCAAGGGTGCACCCTTGCTCCGAGCATTGTTAGGCCCTTCAGGGCTCAATCCTAAGGCCACTGCACCACAGCATGGGCCAAGAGTCAGGCTTATCTGCACTGCTGCACCAGTCTACACACTTTGCCACCTGCAGTAGGCAAAAATAACTGGCTTCTCTCAGTGCTGCACTAGAGGATGCACCAGGTGACGACATCAATGAAAGCTACTCAAATCTGCCTCCATCTACTGGCAAGTAAACATAACCCACTCCTCTGTACTGGCCTAGCAGGATAAGGAATGGTGTTTTCGTAAAGGAAGAACCAAATCTCGTGCAACTCCACTAGATCCCCCCCTCTCTTTTACAGTCTTATTAAAAAGATTCCCTGTTTCCAAGTTTCTTCAAAAATGTGCCCAGACTGCTTCCCTAACTTACTTCAGTTTATCTAAATTCTAATTTTTCTGTGCTCTGACTCCTGCCTATATTCTGTATGAAGACCAGTCTATGCGTGGTAATAAGGAGAATTTTTTTTTATTTGAAGAAAAGTACAGGGGTACCAGGGAGAAAGGCAACTGCCAACCACCCAACACTGGCCGTGTTTTGGCTACGCCGTCTTCAGGGGTATTTTGGCTGAAGAATACTAAAAACAACATATGAATAACATAAAATGATACACATTACATAAATGATAAAAAACCAATATAAAACCAAGCTAAAACAACATATAGAAATGGAGGGGGATTCTATGAACAAATCAAACAAAACTCTATGTATTGTTCAAAAAGACGTGGGAAAACTTTAAATGCTATTCCAATTGTCAAGATTGAACATATAGTTGTTTTTGTGTGGTTTCCTTCTACTCCTTCGTTTTGGACACCAACTGATCCCTTCGGTTTTTAGCTTCGAAGAACCAATGGCTAGATTTTATTTATTATTTATTTTTTACATGTGTGAGTCGGCCCGTTTGATGAAAGTGATAGCATGCATTTTCTACAAGTTTCAATTTGCTTTTTCTGAGTCTGGCATTACGGATAATTTAAAGGGCTATTGAGGTCACATGACCAATTTTGCGCAACAAAAAGGTTGTCTACAGCGCAGGAGCAGGCGATTTTTCAAATGGTATTATCCCAGAGTCAAGGAAAGAAGGTACTGCTTTTAAGATACGGAACATTTTTATTAGATTTTTGTTGTTTATACATGTTTTTCCTCCCCCCTCCCTGTTTGGGTAATATGTTCAATCTTGACAACTGGAATAGCATTTAAAGTTTTCCCACGTTTTTTTGAACAATGCATAGAGAGTTTTGTTTGATTTCTTCATAGAATCCCCCTCTAAGTATACAATGTAGGGTGAGTCAAATCGTGTAGTTTTACTTTCTTATAGGTGCCGACAAATATTTTTTGTCCGCATCTAAAGTATGGGCTGACTGCTTAAACATAAAAACATAAGTAAAAATAGAAACTATTTAGATAAGTGAATGGTCCCGCTGTCCACATGAGATGTTTTTGACATGTCAGCTGTTTAGTCTCTCTCCGGCTTACACTCCTGCTTCCTTTTTAACTTTCACGTTTACATGATGCATTTTCACTTATTACATTTGTTGTTAATTGTGGTGTTTCTCCTCTCTTTTCAGTTTTATCAGATACCACAGGTGGCTTTGTCTTTAGAGGGAGAATTCTTTAATGGTTTGTGAGATATGGTTTTCATTTGTAATATGAGTCACAATCCCTAATTTTAACACATTTTCACTAAGTTATGCATTGTTTGTTCTGTCTTTTTAATCTAATTATTTATTTTATTTTATGTTGATGTGTTTTTATATGAACATTCTTGATTGTTTTATGTTAATCATTTATTAATTATACATGGCTTCTATTTCTATGGTTTTTTTTTAGATTGTTTTTATTTTTTTTTTATCATTTATATAATGTGTAGTATCACTTTATGTTATTCTTATGTTGCTTTTAGTGTTCTTAGGCCTCACCACGTGGAGCCAAAAACGGGGAGCTCCAAAACTCTCCTCCGGTCGTGGCCTGACTCCTCTCCTGCCCACCGGAGCTGAAAACTGTTGCTTTCGCTGAAGATCGCTGCCTCCACGGTCCCCCGCGGTCCCCGCAGAGACCAGATTAACGCCGCCGCGTCCTCCTGTCTCCGGACGGGTCTGGCGGTCTCGGCAGGCTAGCGATGCTGCCTCCAGCGCTCAGCCTGCAGAGAGGCTTCGGCGCGAGGCAGGGGCGATCAGCGTGTCTCCGTAGCAGAGAAGGTACAGTGAATCCTCCTCAATGCTACCAGCCGCGGCTCTCCTCCGACGCCCGATCCGATCCGGGAGGGGGGGGGGAGGAGGGAGAGAGCCGGGGGAATTAAAGAGCCCTTGTAAATAAAACTAGAATAAAAACAGCACAGTAGGAAATAAATAAAGGCAGCATCAATGAAACAAATGCAATAAATAAATGAAATAAATGAAATAAAATACAAAGTAGGACTCCAGTAAGCTCTAGGCTTACGGAACCCTCCAGCTGCTTGGAGGCTGAGATTACTGGAGTTGGTGGGTGGTCTCAGTGGTATTTATACCGCCCCACCTCCAAAAAGGTTGGGCTCAGCCTCCAAGCTGCTGGAAGGGTTACGCAACCCAGAAGTAAAGGGACTGGACTGGAGTGACGATAAGGAAATACCCTTGAAGAAGGCATAGCCAAAACACTGCCAGTGTTGGGTGGTCGGCAGTTGCCTTTCTCCTGGTACCCCTGTACTTTTCTTCAAATAAATTTTTTTTCTCCTTATTACCACACATAGACTGGTCTTTTGAGTAGCTCACGTGGTATTTGCTCTTTTGGTTGGACTATATTCTGTATGAATGCATAATCCATCCAAAGCTGGTGATCTTTTTCTAATTATGCATCCATCAACAAATATCTTACCAACTCTGCCTTTCTTGCAATACTCAAATCTATCAGTCATTATACCCGTCTCATTCAAGTGCTGTATCTGTTCACCTTTTAAAGCCCATATCCAGATCAGTTCAAGAACAGCTAAGTATTCAACAGCTCAATGACATAAAAACTGTTCATTTATAAACATCTACCTACAGTACATATGAACAAACGTTGATGCTGATATAAATGAAAACAGTGAAATGCTTGAACGAGACAGATATGACGACTGATAGATTTAAGCTCAAGTTTTATTGGAACAAAGAGATATTGTTGAAATAATCATTTATGATGAATTGATTGAAATGATTACATGGACATCATTGATTGTAAGGCTGGGAACAAGCTCAAGCACCAACTCATGATTATGTAAAATTTTTAGTTTCATATTTAAAAATTAAGCATTAAGTGCAGATTATCAATTACATATGAAAAATAAAACAAATAAAAAAAGAGAAAAATAAAATAAGTTCAAGGTGTTTTTTTAGACCAATGACTGATAAACTCCAATCCTCAAAAACCATAAGGATTGAGTTCCTGAAGCCCTTTTCTCCTTAATTTTCAAAGCAATTGTGAAGTGATAACCCAATTGTAGCTTTATTTCAGTAGATTTGGTCTTGATCATACTCTTTTCTAGTTATAATTTGCTCACTTGTATTGCATACTGCTACTTTAAGATAGAATGTCCTTTGATATTTTGCAATGGATACTGCCTTTATTTTATGCTCTATAGTGTGTCATAAAAATAAATAAGTAAGATCAGCTAGTTTTGTACAAAAGATGTGATATAAGGGCACTGAAAGTATTTTAAGAAACTCACTGAAGGGGGGATGCTCCAAAGTATAATCAAGTGATATTTATGGAAGCCAAACATGTAGGAACATAGGGCTGTATGCAAATCCTACCTGAGGCTTGCATTACTCTTATTTTTGCTAGCTGAGTTTCGAGGACCCACATCTTTAACTGCATCATCCCAGAATCCCATGTTGGAATTCTTGCTGTCAACACTACTCCATATGCTGCCGACAACATCTGACGTCCACTGGCTTGTGGAACTTGTGTTCATAGTTCCCCAAACTGAGTTCCCAATGCTGTTGTGCAGGTTTGAGGGCTGTCAAGAATAAAATAGGAAAGTAAGTTAGAGAATCTGTTTCAAAAGCTATGCAGGGAATCTAAGAGGATGGACGTTCAAGCAACAGCCACACTATTGTTAGATACTTTAGATTACAAAGTTCTATAGTTAGATAAGTGAAGGAGGAAGCTGGGTGTTAACTAAATTGGGAATCTTTTATATACATCTATCCAAGATGGTAGAGTGGTTCTCAACCTTTTTCCTATTTTGATGGTGCTGATGAGGCTCACATGTGTAAGACACTGCACAGGGAACCAACATATGGAGCAGGAGGAGAGAGGCATGCCTCCTATGATATAGATAGCCAGTCCTCTCCCATATACACATAATGGCTTATCCCCTCACTTTCAACCTCCCCCAGCCCCACCTTCTCCACCTAGTAATTTGAACTGGCAGGAGGACGACGACAGCATGCAAGACTCCACATTTCCAGCTAGGGCTGTTGGGAAGTATAAAGAAGTAACAGGGACTTCAAATACCTGGATCCCTGCACTTCTCAGCCCATGTGGCTATTATGGAAAGTGCAGGTGTACTGTCTATGTCAAATTTTTGGTGACCACCTCCTAGCTCTTGGAGACACATTAGTGTGCCATGACACCCTGTTCAGAACCACTGTACAGTAGAAGAGCAATAATGAGATGGTGACAAAAAACAATCCTGGATAAAGAGAACAATCTTACAGTCAAAGACAGCATAGTTACTCACCTGTAGCAGGTGTTCTCCGTGGACAATAGGAGTAAGTCCTCATGTATGGAGTGACAATCAACAGAGACCCACTTTTGGAAGGCTCCACCGTGCATGTGCGCCTGCCTTCCTGCCTGCCACGGCGCCATCTTCTCTAGTATAATATTAAAGCAGTAGCAGAATACAACTCCTCGGGGAGGTGGGAGGGCCATGAGGACTTATTGCTGCTGTCCATGGAGAACACTTGCTACAGGTAACTACGCTTTCTCTGTTGTCAAGCAGGAATGAAGTCCTCACATATGGGATTCCCAAGCTACAAGCTACCGAAAACAGAGGCGGCCAAGAAGCCCAACAGGGGCAAAATAACCGAACTGGAGAATCAACAATGAACAGCAAAGGTAGCCCCCCAGGAGGACCTAACTGATTCAGCATCTTCAGGATAGTTGTGCAGCGCGCGCAGCACTAATACCGAGGTGTCTTCTTTTTGGTAGCCTGGATGGACAGTACGGCCTGGAGGGAATGAGTTGGAACCTACTCCCCAAAGAGATGCTGGAGCATGACCTGGTTGAAGCTGCTGTCGCGTTGGGAATTCTCATCCAGACGGTAATGTGATGTATATGTGTGGACCGAAGACTACGTTGCAGCCCTGCAGATCTCCTCCATGGTGACAGAGCACAAGTTGGCTGCCAATGCAGCCATGGCTCTGACACTGTGAGCTGTGACATGACTGTCAAGGCTGAATCCTGCCTGGGCATAAGCGAAAGAGATGCAGTCTGCTAGCCAAATCGACAGAGTGCATTTGGAAATAGCAGCTTTCAGCTTGCTGGAGTCAAAAGAGATAAACAACTGGGTAGGCCTTCGGCAGACCTTCATCCGCTCAAGGTAGAAGGCCAGGGCTAGCTTACAATCCAGCATGTGCAGCGCCACCTCCCCCCTGTGGGCATGAGGCCTTGGAAAGAAACTCGGCAGCACAGCTAACTGATTAAGATGGAAAACCAAGACCACCTTTGTAAGGAAATGCAGATGAGTGCGCAAGACCAGGAACAAGCTCTTCCAAGTCAGGTACTTCAAAGGGCAAGAAGCTAGCAGTTCAAAGGGAGCCAACTAGAGCTGCGCCAGAACCACATTAAGAAACCCAAGCCACCGCTGAGGGCTTGAAAGGAGACTTGGAAAGGAGCAAACCCCACATGAACCGAACTACCAATGGTTGAGTCGATATGGGCTTCCCTGTCAAGCCGCGATGGTAGGCCCCGATCAGGCTCAGGTGGACATAAGACCCACTCAGAGAGGTGCAGGAGGTACTCAAGCAACTTGCCACTGCGCAGATGGGGTTCAGGGCCTGGTCAGCACACACAGGAGAAGAACCTCTCTTATTTAAATGAGTAGGACTGCCTCGTCAAAGATTTGCGGGAGGACAGGAGGAGTTCCGTGACACTCTTGGGTAGGGATAAACTGAGACAGAACGACACGCTCAACATCCATGCCGTGAGGGCCAAGGACTGAACATTGGGATGAAGCAAGGTCCCATCCTCCTGCGAGATGAGGTGTGGGGCAGAGCCCAATTGTAGGGACTCTCGCTGAGAGACCTGAAGCAGCAGGGGAAACCATGGCTGCCTTGGGCCAATCCATGCCACAAGTACCTGGAAGGTTCCCAAAGAGACATAACAGGTTCCACAATGCTTGCCCTGGGGCAAGCAGTGGATTTCCCGGGTCCTCTTTAAATGATGGTTTATGGACCTTTTCTCCAGGAACTTGTCTAAACCTTATTTAAACCCAGCTACATTAACAGCTTTTACTACATCCTCCGGTAACGAATTCCAATATTTGATTTTTTTTTTTTTTTTATAATGCCGTCAAGTCCGTGCTGACTCCTGGCGAACCAGCTGCCTCTGGGTTTTCTTGGCAATGTATCACCGGAAGTAGATTGCCAGGCTTTTTCTTCTGAGGCAATGGAGGGTAAAGCAACTTGCCCAAGGTCACAAGGGGTGCCAGTGGAATTAAACCCTTGATCTTCTGGATAGTAGGCAGTTGCTCTAACCACTAGGTTGCCCCTCCACTGGAGTTTGATTACGCATTGAGTAAAAAAAAATATTTTCTCTTATTAGTCTTAAATGGGTTGCATTGTAGCTTCATTGTGTGTCCTCTAGCCTTTCTACTTTATGATGGCGTAAACAACCGATTAACAATTACCCGTTCCACTCCATTCATTAATAGACCTCTATCATATCCCTCCCTCAGCTGTCTCTTTTCCAAGTTGAAGAGCCCCAACCTTTTAAGCCTCTTCTCATTGGGGTATCCTTCCATTCCCTTTACCATTTTTGTTGCTCTTCTTTGTACCTTTTCTAATTCAGCTTTATCCTTTTTAAGATATGGTTATCAGAACTGAACACAATATTCAAGCCATGGTCGCACCATAAACAATACAGAGGCATTATAATATCCTTTATTTTATTCTCCATTCCTTTCCTTATGATTCTTAGCATCCTATTGCTTTTCTGACCACCGGGTTTCAACGTATTATTCACGATGATGCCTAAATCTTTTTCCTGGGTGATGGTCTCTAAGATGGTACCTTGCATCGTGTAACCATAGTTTGGGTAGTTCTTTCTTTGGTGCATAACTTTGCATTGTCTTCTGTCATTTGGATGTCTAGTCTTCCAATTTTTCAAGGTCCTCTTGCATTTTAACAACTTTCAATAATTTTGTGCCATGTGCAAATATGATCACTTAACTCGTTATTCCTATTTGCAGGTCATTTATGAATATGTTAAAAAGCAGCGGGCCCAGCACAGATCCCTGGGTACTCCACTATTCACCTTTCTCCATTGAGAAAATTGCCCATTTATTTTTATTTATTTATTTTATTTTTATACACATTTATATACCGCATCTTCCCCAGATCAGTTGCGGTTTACAGAGAACAAAACTTAACACTTGGCAACGCAAGTTGTTTTACAAGGAACGTCAATGCTAGTATAATTAACCGAATGTAAATTTACAAGGAACGTCATAATATAATTCTAACAATGTGAACAGAACAGAACAGAATAAACTATTTACAGATATATATATATAGATGTGCATACACACATAAAATATATATACATATACACACATACATACATATATATATACATGTATATATATATATACATACGCATACATATACACACATGCCTACATATACACATACATACACCTATGGGAGTAAAAGGGCATAAGATAAGGGGTCATCAAGGGGCGTAACTATAAGAGCTGTGTTGGGTGAAAGGATTTTAATTGGAACAGCCAGAAGCCTGTTTAGCCTTTATCTAAAGCCCTACTTTCTGCTTTCAATCTTTTAACCAGTTCCCGATCCACAATAGTACGCTGGAATCCATCTGGAATGCATTACCACATCACAAAAGATCAATTCAACTAACCACAAACTTCCGCAAAATTTTAAAGACCCTGTTGTTCCTTGAACACTATGGACCAAACACAGATAAAAGGGCATCCTAATTCACATGCAACACACCACCACCAAGTAAAAGTTACACTTAAATTGTTAACGTTAATTTCTTTTCACTTATTGTTCCCTGTAGTGCACACCTCACCATTAAAGTTATTGTTTCTGCACTAATTTCCCTGTAAACCGTCTTGACTTGTAGAAAGACGGTATAAAAAAAAAGATGTTAAATAAATACACTGTCCTAAATCCCATGACTTTTTAATTTCAACAAGAGTTTCTCATGAGGGACCGTGTCAAAGGCTTTCTGAAAATCCAGATATACTACATCAACCGGCTCACCATGGTCTGCCTGTTTTTTCACACCTTTAAAAAAGTAGAACAGATCAGAAAGACAAGATTTTCCTTGGCTAAATCCATGTTGGCTTTTTCCCATTAAACCATGGCTATCTACAAGTTCAGTAATTTTATTCTTTAGAATGGCTTCAACCATTTTGCCCGTTACTGATGTCAGGCTCAACAGTCTGTAGTTTCCCAGATCATCCCTGGAACCCTTTTTAAAAATTGGAGTTTCATTGGCCACTCTCCAATCCTCCGGTATCACAGATGATTTTAATGATAGTTCCCAGATTACTTATACTAGTAAGTCTGCAATCTCATATTTCAGTTCTTTCAAAACCCTTGGATGTATACCATCTGGTCCAGGTGATTTGCTACTATTCAGTTTATCAAACAGTTATGATACATTCTCCAAATTTATTGATATTTCTTTCAATTCATCTGCTACATCACCTATTTATACCATTTCAGGCACAGGTAATTTCCCTACATCTTCTTTATTAAAGACTGAAGCAAAGAATTCATTCAGTCTCTCCGCTATGGCCTTGATCTTCCCCTTAGCGCCCCTTTTATCCCTCTATCATCCAGTGGTCCAACTGACACTCTCACAGTGTTTTTGCTACGCATATACTTGAAAAAGTTTTTATTATGCATTTTTGCTTCCATGGCAAGCTTCTTTTCAAATTCTCTCTTTGCCTGCCTTATCAATGCCTTGCATCTAATATGCCAATGCTTATGTTGTTTTTAGGTTTCGTCATTAGGCTCCTTTTTCCATTTCTTGAAGGATGCTTTTTTGGCAAAAGTAGCTCTTTGACCTCACCTTTAAACCATGCTTGCAGTTTATTGGCCTTCCTTCCACTTTTCTTAAAGCGTGGAACACATCTGGTCTGGGCTTTGAAGAAAGCACTTTTAGACAACGCTCAGACTTGATGTAAATCTTTAACCTTTGCAGCTGCTCCTTTTAGGTTTTTTCTTAACCATTTTTCCTCATTTTATCATAGTCTCTCTTTTGAAAGTTAAAAGGTAATACTGTGGATTTCCATGCCACCTTTCTTCCATTTATTAAATCAAATGCAATCATGCTATATAAGAACATAAGATATGCCATACTGAGTCAGACCAAGGTCCATCAAGCCCAGTATCCTGTTTCCAACAGTGGCCAATCCAGGTCATACGTACCTAGCAGTTTCCCGAAAAGACACAGGTCCCACAATGCTTGTATTGCATCAAGCATTGATATCCTGGATCCCTTTTTAATAATGGTTTATGGACCTTTCCTCCAGGAACTTGTCCTAACCTTTTTTAAACCCAGCTACACTAAGTCTCTTTACTACATCCTCTGGTAGCAAATTCCAGAGTTTGATTACACGTTGAATGAAAAAAATATTTTCTCTTATTTGTCTTAAATAGTTTACCCTGTAGCTTCATTGCATGTCCTCTAGTCTTTCTAAATTTTGATAATGTAAACAATCAATCTACGTTTACCCGTTCCACTCCGTTCATTAATTTATAGACTTCTATTATATCGCCCCTCAGGCATCTCTTTTCCAGGTTAAAGAGCCCTAACCTTTTTAGCCTTTCTTCATAGGGGTATCCTTCCATCCCCCTTTAACATTTTGGTAGCTCTTCTCTGAACCTTTTCTAATAATGCTATATCCTTTTTAAGATACGGCGACCAGAATTGCACACAATATTCAAGGTGCGGTCGCACCATGGAACGATACAGAGACATTATAATATCCTTTGTTTTATTTTCCATTCCTTTCCTTTCCTTATGATACCTAGCATTCTATTTGCTCTCTTGGCTGCCGCTGCACACTGGGCAGAGTTTTTTAACATGTTATCCACAATGACGCCTAAATCTTTTTCCTGGGTGGAGGTTCCTAATGTGGAACCTTGCATCCCATAACCATAGTTTGGGTTGTTATTCCCTAGGTGCATAACTTTGCACTTGTCCACGTTACATTTCATCTACCATTTTGATGCCCAGTCTTCCAATTTATCAAGATCCTCTTGCAATTTTCCACAATCCTCATGGGTTTTTAACAACACTGAATAGTTTTGTGTCATCTACAAATTGGATAACCTCACTCGTTATTCCCTTTTCCAGGTCATTTATGAATATGTCAAAAAGCAGCGGACCCAGCACAGATCCCTGGGGTACATCACTATTCACCTTTCTCCATTGGGAAAACTGGCCATTTAGCCCTACCCTCTGCTATCTTTTAAGCAGTTCCTGAGCCACAATAGTACACTGCATCCTATCCCATGACTTTTTAGTTTTGCCAAAAGTCTCTGATGAGGGACCTTGTCAAAGGCTTTCTGAAAGTCCAAATACACTATATCAACGGACTCACCTTTGTCTACCTGTTTATTCACACCTTTAAAAAAACACAACAGATTAGTAAGACAAGATCTTCCTTGTCTAAAGCCATGTTGGCTGTCTCCCATTAAGCCATGACTATCTACATGTTCAGCAATTTTGTTCTTTATGATGGTTTTTACCATTTTTCCCAGTACTGACGTCAGCCTCACCGGTCTGTAGTTTCCCGGATCATCCCTGGAACCCTTTTTAAAAATTTGCGTTGGCCATCCTCCAATCTTCAGGTATTACAGATGATTTTAATGATAGTTCACAGATTACTAATAGCAGGTCTGCAATCTCATATTTCAGTTCTTTCGACACCCTTGTATGTATACCATCCGGTCCAGGAGATTTGCTACTCTTCAGTTTATCAAATACTTGTAATACATCTTCCCGATGTATCGATATTTCCTTCAATTCTTCTGCACATTTAAATACCACTTCAGTCGTAGGTAAGATCCCTACATCTTCCTCAGTAAAGTCCGAAGCAAAGAATTCATTCAGTCTCTCCGCTATCGCCTTGTCGCCTCTTAGTGCCCCTTTAACCCCTCTATCATCTAATGGACCACCCGACTGTCTCACAGGTTTTTTTGCTATGAATGTTCTTGAAAAGGTCTTTATTACACAGTTTTGTTTCCGCAGCAAGCTTCTTCTCAAATTCTCCCTTCGCCTGCCTTATCAATGCCTTGCATTTAACTTGCCAGTGCTTGTGCTGTTTCCAGTTTTCGTCATTTGGCTCTTTTTTCCATTTCCTGAAAGGTGCTTTTTTGGCAACAACAGCCTCTCTGACCTCATCTTTAAACCATGATGTCAGTTTTTTGGACTTCCTTCCACTTTTCTTAAAGCGTGGAATACAGCTGGTCTGGGCTTCCAAGATAGTATTTTTAAACAACACCCAAGCTTGATGTAAGTCTTTAACCTTTGCAACTGCTCCTTTTAGTTGTTTCTTAACTATTTTCTTCATTTTATCTTAGTCTCCCTTTCGAAAGTTAAAAGGTAATACTGTGGATTTCCTTACCATCCCTCTTCCACTAATTAAATCAAACGTGATCATGCTATGATCACTATTGCCACATGGCCCCAACACATTTATCTCTTGCACCAGATCTGGTATTCCACTAAGGCAGGGGTTTTCAACCCAGTCCTCGGGGAACTCTAGGTCAGTCAGGTTTTCAGGATTCCCAGAATGAATATGCATGAGAAAGATCTGCATGTTCTGCCTTCATTGTATGCAAATGTATCTTATGCATATTCATTGTGGGAATCCTGACAACCTGACTGGCCTAGGGTTCCCCGAGGACTGGGTTAAAAAGCTATGCACTAAGGACTAGGTCCAACATAGCTTCCCTCTGGTTGGTTCATGAACCAGCTGCTCCAAGAAGCAGTCATTTATTTCATCTAGGAACTTTATCTCCCTAGCATGTCCTGCTGTGACACTGACCCAGTCGATGCCAGGGTAATAGAAATCACCCATTATTATGACTCTGCTTTAACTTTTGTTAGCTTCCTTGATTTCTTTGAGCATTTCATCATCCATTTGTTCATTCTGGTCAGGCGGTCGATAGTACAACGCCACTGCCATCACCTTTCCCTTTTTTTCCTATGATCACTATTGCCAAGTGGCCCGAAAAGTGTAGTTACTCACCTGTAACAGGTATTCTCCAGGGACAGCAGGAATCAGTCCTCACATATGGGTGATGTTGGCACAGATGGAGTCCCCATGGAAGCATCCCCCCAGCTTTCAAAGAAAGCTTTTGGGAAATGCCACCATGCATGCATGGTCCCCTTCCCGCCCAAGGGTGCCATATTGCTCAGTCAGATGACATAGCTAAAAAATGGCAAAAGTAAGTTGGTAAAGGAGCAACTCCAAGGGGATGAGGGAGGGCTGTGAGGATTGATTCCTGTTGTCCCCGAAGAGCACCTGTTACAGGTGAGTAACTACATTTTCTCCGGGAACAAGCAGGAAGTCAGTCCTCACATATGGGACTCCCCAGCTACAGGCTACCGAAAGCCCAAAGCAAAAATAGGAGCTCCCTCATGGGCAGCCTCAAGCAGCAGCAGTTTGCCCAGGTACACAGACCACAGTAGGACCCCTATATGTCTGATGAAACCAGCACACTGGTAGCCTGAACACAGAAGGGTAGAGGTTGCCTAAACCCCAAAAAGGTTACGGAACACAGCCTGACCAAAGGCACTGCCCTGTCGGGACTCTCTTTCCAGGCAGTAATAGGCTGCAGACCAGGTGGCGGCCAGGCAGATGTCCACCATTGTTTGCCACCAAGGTCACCATGGCCCCAACATGGTGCACCGGGAAGCGGCCTTCCAGAGGGAGCCTCACCTGCTCATAAGCGAGGGCGATACAGTCCGTCACCCATGAGAATAGAGTATGTTTGGTCACTGCCTCCCCCAGTCTCCTGGGGCCATAGGAGATAAAAAGCTGAGCAGCTTTGTGGTGGCCCCGAGTATCTTGGATATAGAAGGACAAAGCCCTCTTACAGTCCAATGTGTGGAAGAACGCCTCCATCCAACTGAAGTGAGGTCTGGGAAAGAAGGTGGGGAGCACTACTTCCTGATTGAGATGGAAGGGCAACACTACCTTCGGCAGGAATTTGGAGTGTGTGCTAAGCACCACTCTGTTCTTATAGAACCTGGTATAGGGCACTTCCATCACAAGGGCCTGAAGCTTGCTATCTCTGCGAGCGGAGGTAAGCGCAACCAGGAAAACCACCTTCTAAGGGTGGTAGCGAAGGTGACTGGTGGCCATAGGTTTGAAGTGTGGGCGAGTGAGCTGCCCCAACACTACACTGAGGTCCCATTCGATCGCCAGAGGGCGAATCGGAGGCTTCGATAACAGCAGGCTCCGAAGGAAGAGGGTCACCAATGGTTGGGCAGAGAGGTACTTGCCACCTACCAGATGGTGGTGCGCCACCAGGGCACTAAGGTGCACTCGGACAGAGTTAGACTTGAGCCTGGACTCAGAGAAGGAATTGCAATACCAGAGCCACCAGGTAGGAGAATGGTGCCCCAAACACAGGGCTAACCCTAACAGAGAACCTGCACCATTTAAGGGCATACGCGTTCCTAGTAGAGGCCTTGCGAGAGGCAGCAGAATGTCTTCCATCTCAACCGGAAGGTTGAGAGGGGCCAGAATCACCCTCTCAGCAGCAACCCTGTCAACAACAGGGACCCCAGGTTGGAGTGCAGAAGAGAGCCCCTTCCTGAGATAGGAATTTATTTATTTATTTAGCTGTATTTATATACCGCTTTTCACCGGGTCAAAGCGGTCAATTGGGGGATACATTTAACAAGAGGAGATATGACACACATACGCTAATACTTACAGGGAACATGGGCAATGGAGGGTTAAGTGGCTTGCCCAAAACCACAAGGAGTACCTATAGGACTAGAAATCCCAGTCCCTCCGGCCTGAGATTGCTGTCCCCAGGTGGGACTTGAACCCCCGGCCCTCCGGCCTGAAGTACCTTGTCCTAACCACTAGACCACTCCTCCCTTGGGGGGAGTACCATTGGGATGGGGGTCTCCACCGTCAACTGTAGAAGCAATGGGAACCATAGTTACCTGGGCCACCGAGGAGCTATCAGGATGAGCGAGGCCCTGTCGCGGAGGGCCCTGAACAAGGTCTTGGTGATCAGCAACATAGGAGGGAATGCATATATGAGGCCTTCTGACTATGAGATCAGGAATGCATCCGCTGCCACCCTGGAGGGTTAGGCCTGCCGGGAGCAGAAGCGGGGCAAAAGAAAGTTGTCCGGGCTGGCAAATAGGTCCATCATGGGTTCCCCCCCAAAGCCGGAAAAGCCGACTGGCTAACTTGAGGTCCAGTCACCACTCATGCGGCTGGAGAACTCTGCTGAGCCTGTTGGTCAGCAGGTTGTCTTGGCTTGGCAGGTACACTGCCCGCAGGAGGATACCCTGTTGGATTGCATATGAGCAAAGGACCAGTGCCTCTTGACAAAGGGTACGAGATCCCAGGCCCCCCTGTTTGTTCACAAAGAACATTGCCACCTGGCTGTCCGTCTGGACCAGCACCGGCTGGTAATGCAGGTGGTGACAGAAGACCCTCAGGGCTAGGTGTATGTCTCGAAGCTCCAGGAGGTGACCAGTTGACCTTAGAGCGGAGATATCTGTAATGGGCTCCCCAGCTGAGCAGGGAGGCATCCATGGTGATGACCCTTGAGGGCTTGGGGCCTGAAAAGGCATGCCCACCTTGAGATGCTGGAGGGGACTGCCACCAGACCAGAGAATCCGCCAATTGGCAGGTCATAGAAAATCTGTCTCGGAGGCAGCCCATGACCTGAGACCATTGGTCCCGGAGACACCACTGCACTGCTGTCATGTGGAGGCGGGCATTGGGGGTGCCATGTGCCCGAGGAGGCGCAGAAGAAGCCAAGTGGGCACTGAGAGACAGTACTACATGTCACAAGCCAGAGTCCTGAGATGAAGGACTCGGTCTCTGGGCAAGAAAGCCTTCAACTGGAGAGTGTCGATCTTTGCCCCAATGAACTCCAGACACTGCATAGGGAGGAGGTGAGACTTGAGGTAGTTTATGACGAAGCCCAAGTGTTGCAGAACCTGGATGGTGCATGCATTGGCCTGCTGCACCTCTGAGGCTGTGCCTCCCTTTATGAGCCAGTCGTCCAGGTACGGAAAGACGAAGACACCCTGGAGCTGGAGGAAGGTGACCACGACCACCAGGCATTTTGTGAAAATTCTTGGGGCAGAGGCTAGGTCGAAGGGGAGCACACTGTATCGAAAATGCCTGCCCCCCAATACGAACCGCAGGTACTGCCTGTGGTTGGGGTGGATGAGGATGTGGGTATAAGCATCCTTGAGGTCTAAGGAGCATTACCAGTCTCCCAGCTGGAGCTATGGCAACAATGTTCCAAGGGAGATCATCTTGAACTTCTCCCTCACCAGGAATTTGTTAAAGTTGTGCAGGTCGAGGATGGGCCTTAGGCCCCCTGTCCTTTTTGGCACGAGGAAGTACCTGGAGTAGAACCCCTTGCCCTTGAGATGGTAGGGCACCGGTTCCACTGCTTTGTCCTCGAGAAGATCTGCCAACTCCTTCAGAAGACGATCCCGGTGGAGGGGAGACCTGAGGGGCTCTCCTGGGAAATAAGGGGGAGGTGTCTGAGTCAGGTGTAGGAGGTAACCCTCCCTGACTACTCAAAGTGCCCAGGAATCGGTGGTGATGGACCTCCACCTCTGGGCATAGAGGGCCAGATGTCCCCCTGTGAGCTGCTGATCTCCTTGGGGTAGATAGACTATGCTCAAGGAGTCAAAATCTCCCCCCTGGCTGGGTCGAAGCTGGTGCCTGGGGTTTTGGAGCCTTCTGCTTATGCGGGCCATGCCCATGTCCCTTGGCCTGCTGACCCTGTTGGGGAGCTGGGGAGGCCTGATAAGGTGGGTAGTTTCAGTAAGCAGCTCCCTTCCTCAGGGGTAAAAGGACTTTTTACCCGAGCCCTTCTGTCTGGGAGGGGCAGCGGTCTTTTTGAGAGCCTGGTCCTCGTCATGTACTTGGTCTCCAGCTTGGCAGCTTTATTGGTCATGAGTTTACCAAAGAGATTCTCTCCTTGGCAGGGGACATCGACCAATTTGTCCTGAACCCACTGCTCAAGGTCAGACGACTGTAGCCAAACCTGGTGGCAAGCACTGATGCCAGCCACCGCTATTCGAGCTGCTGACTCGAACCAGTCATAGGCCGCTCGAGACATTTATTTGGAGCATTCACAAATTGCTTTGGTCAGGTTCTTGAATCGCTGCAAGGATTCCTCGGAAAGACCAGCTGAGAACCCGGTGTGTTCCTTCGCCAGGTCTCTCAGGTACATGCCCGTGTACAGCTGGTAGGCCTGGATGCGGCCAATGAGGATTGAGCCTTGTAGCACTTTCTGCCGAGGGCATCCAGGGTGTGGGCCTCCCTGCCGGGGGGGGGGGGGGGCACCGAGGAGTGCATCTTCTGGCTTTCAGCTGATGCATGGCCGATTCCACTACCATGGAGTTATGCGGCAGCTGTGTCTTTTGGAAGCCTGGGCTCCGGTGGACTCATTACTTCGAGTTGAGCCATTTGCTCACCACTGGCACCGAAGCTGGTGTCTCCCACATTCGGAGCATCAGCCATTCCAGCATGGGAGGGATAGGCAGCATGAGCAATTCCCATGGAGGGGTCGTATTGGAGGATTTCCAACTCATCCACCCGAGGGTCCACCTCCAACTTGGTCGGGAATGCCAGGACCTTAGACACGTCCTTGATAAAATCAAGGAAGCCCATATCCTTGGGCGGGGACCGCCATCGAGGCTTCGAGACGGGAAAGTCAGATGGGATGTTGCTGTGGCGATGGGCATTGGGGGACTCTTCGTCCTCCGTCTCCCACTCGGAGTACTCCATCAAGGACTTGTAAAGGGGCTGGTCCGCAGGCTTCGGGGCCTCTGATGCCCTGCCCCCGGGCAAACTTGCCAGGGATGACCGCAGTCCCATCGAGTGGGACTCGGATTGCGACCTCGGCCGAGGGTTGACTCGGGGCTTAAGGACTTCGAGGATTGGCTCGGTCTCCGGGGAGATCTTGGACGTCGAGGACCCAGTGGTTGGGGCAGATGAACAGTCGTGTCGGACAACAGCATCTGCTACTGGCCCATGAAGGCAGAGAAACTGTGCTCCAGAGCTGCCAAATAGGACTCCAGGCCAGAAGGCTCTGCAGCCTTTGTCGCAGGCACAGAGGGACTCGGTCCAAGGCAGCGGAGATAGCAGTTGTGTGTATCGGTCAAAGACATAATTTTGGATCACTGATCACACTTCTTAAAGCCACTGGTAGCCATGGGGGAAAAAAGTACCTCTGTGAGGTCGAAGACTCTCTGGGCTGTCAGTGGGAGAAAAAAAGGCGTGAGGACACCAGGAAAAGAAGAGTGTAAAACTACAAAAAAAGACCGAACGCGATGCCAAGGCAACGAGGTCGGTAGGCGGGAAGAGTACCAGTGCGATTCCGGAGATGAATATGAAACTTGGAGAGAAAAAAAATAAGCCAGACAAACGTCTGAAGGGGTCCGCGGAAAAAAGGAAACTGAACAAGATGGCACCCTTGGGCAGGAAGGGAACCACGCATACGTGGTGGCATCTCCCAAAGGCTTTCTTTGAAAGCTGGGGGAGATTATTCCCTGGGGGCTCAGTCGGTGCCGACGTCACCCATATGTGACAACTGACTTCCTGCTTGTTCCCAGAGAAAACCCTTATCCCTTGCACCAGATCCTGTGTTCCACTAAGGACTAGGTCCAAAATAGTTCCCCTCTTGTCATTTCATGAACCAGCTGCTCCAAGACACAGTCATTTATTTCATCTAGAAACTTCTCTCTTTAGCATGTCCTGCTGTGACATTGACCCAGTTGATACCAGTGTAATTGAAATCACCCATTATTACTGTGTTGTAACTTTTGTTAGCTTCCCTGATTTCTTTTAGCAGTTTATCATCCATTTGTTCATTCTGGCCATGCAGTCGGTAGTACACCCCTACTGCCGTTGCCTTCCGCTTTTTATATTGAATTTCTATCCATAAAGGATTCTACAGTGTAATTTGTTTCCTGCAAAGCTTTAATCCTCTGTGACTCAATGCCCTGTAGCAAAGAGCGCAAACCCTCCAACAATTTGATGTACAATATCATTGCTAAATAGTTTGTACCCAGGTATCACAGTGTCCATTGGTTGTCCTCCTTCCACCAGGTCTCTGAGATGTCAATCATATCTAAATTTTCATTTAGTGCTATATATTCTAGCTCTCCCATCTTAATTTTTTAGACCTCTAGTACTTGCATAAAGGCAATTCAGAGGTTGTATTTTATTCGTATTACTCTAGTTATTAGTTGATAGGTGTAATTTGGTATCTTTCTGCTCTGTACTGAAGGACATCTGGACTACTTTTATCTTTTTTGGAATCTATTTGTAGGGATGCCCTAACTATCCTGTTTTGCTAGTATCCTTCAAGGATACATGCTTCCGAACCATGTGCTCCTGGGTGACTATCGGCTTTCGCCTACTATCTAGTTTAAAAGCTGCTCCATCTCCTCTTTTTTATTCTTTTCCGAATACATACAGGAGAATTTAACAACTATACAATCAAGCCCACATCAAGGAGGATATCACCCCCCAAAACAGAACAATTAAACCTTCGGTGCTCTATATAAGGTACATAAACAGAGCCAATAACCATAGTAAAGTAATGAAAAGGAAAAGCAAATGCTACATTACTCCTTCCCTCGGACAAACTGCCCTAGCTGGTCTGGATCAAAAAACATATAACGAACACTCTGATATAACAACAAACATTTGCATGGATAATTTAAGAAGAGGCAGGCCCCTAAGGCTAAGACACAAGATTTAAGTTCAAAAAGGGCCTTTCTAAGCAAAACATCCAGGAACATCTGTATCATCTGTCCACAAACTTTTTCATTTTTCTTAGCGAAATATAGATGCAATATAGCATCTTTACTACTATGAGAAATAAAGGTAACTATCAATCTTCCCCGGGAGTAAATATCCTTCACGGAGGTCTCAAGGAAATCTGAGATATCTAGACTAACACCAGGATTTAATTGATTCATCTCCCCACCGGAACCAGCATTATCCACAACAGCCTTTTTACCAGAGGAAATATAATACAATTTAGATATTTTAACCAATTCCAGATTCGGAAGAAGCAAAACTTCTTTCAAATACTTATAGAACAAAACCTGTGGTGATAGATAATGCATCTGGGGGGAATTTAACAGATGTAAATTCTTAGCACGGTGTTCATTTTCCAAAAGCTCGCATTGTCTATATAATAACAATATTGTTCATTTTCCAAAAGCTCACATTGTCTATATAATAACAACCTATGTTTATTCCATAAGTTCTCTGTAATTGTTCTGTTATTGAGTTATACTGTAAACCGCTTTGATTCTAAAGATAAGGCGGTAAAAAAATTTGTTAAATAAAGAATCCTGCACAGATGATGCACATGTTGCCTGCAGTACCAAGACCTGCGATTCAATTTTTATAGAATGAGAGTCCACCAAAGATATCAAGGTCTGCAAGTTTAATGACAATTTCTTTTGAAAAATCAGAAAACTGTTTTAAGGATAACTGTAATGAAAGCTCAGTCCAAGACACAATGATCCAAATGTCCAGTAGGGAAATATCCTGAAGAGAGACAGGCTGTTCTATAGAGGTCCCAGAATATTTAAGAGGAGCAGGAAATGGAACAAACTTACAGGAAATTTGACCAACTTTGCTAGAACCAACAGAGGACAGCGTGCCAACAAATTCCTCCTCTAGTCTTATAGAAGGTGAGGCCGTCTTGGCAGCTAGATCAGGGAGATGGCTGGGCGGGGTTAATGAACCCAATGTGGGAGAAGAGGGAGAATCCGAAACTATACTCATGGTTAGGTCAGGAGCATCCAATCCAGGTATCTGCCCCAACGAAAGGACTTTAACATGGGAGTCCATGGGGCCTACCACTTTAACCGCTTTAATACTTGCAGGATATATAACCTTCTTCTGACTTTTCCCCATAGCCGGACACTAAACAGGACTCTCCACTTCTCAAGTGCTCCAAAGGGGCAGGATTTGCCCCTTTGGAGCACGCACCAACGGGCACATGACTGCATCCCGTGGTGGGGCAAAGGTCTTAAATAGCCCTTCAGACATCCTGATGTCAGAGGGATGGTTCCAATGGTAGACCAACAGGATCACTTGAGCAGCAGGCAAGGCAAAGAATCTCCTTTTTAATGGTTAATGCCAGCAGCCTGGTTCCATCCTGGTTAAGGTGGAGCTCATCCCTTTGGAAGAGCCTCTCCCTTCCCCAGAACGTTGCCCAGTTCCTAACAAATCCAAAACCCTCTTGCACCATCGTCACATCTATGCTTTGAGATTCCAGAGCTCTGCCTGCCTTTTGGGTCATACACGTGGAACGGGAAGCATTTCAGAGAATGCTACCCTGGAAGTTCTGGATTTCAACTTTCTACTTAAAAGCCGAAATTTGGCTTCCAGAATCTTCCCCCCCCCCCCCACTTTTCTATGTCATTGGTGCCAACATGCACCAAGACAGCAGACTCCTCCCCAGCACTATCTAAAACCCTGTCTAGGTGGTGCGTGAGGTCTGCTACCTTCGCACCGGGAAGGCATGTTACCAGGTGGTCCTCATATCCACCAGCCACCCAGCTATCTACATGCCTAATGATCAAATCGCCAACTATAACAGCTGTCCTAACCCTTCCCTCATGGGCACATGACCCTAGAGAAACCTCCTCAGTGTGAGAGGGTTTTACATCTCCTGGCACACAAGTCCTAGCTACAGGATCATGTCTTGCCAGACCAAGGTGATGCTCTTTCACGTGACCTCTCCTCCATGGCAACTGAGAGGCTGCCAGACTGAAGGTGGGACTGCAGCACTACACCCCTGTAGGTCTTGCCTATATACCTCTGTCTTCCTTATTTCCTCCAAGTCTGCTACTCTAGCCTCCAGAGATCAGACTTGTTCCCTGAGGGCAAAGAGCTCCTTGCACCTAGTGCACACATAAGACACCCTCACCAACTAGGAGAAAATCGTACATGTGACACTCAATGCAAAAGACTGGATAGCCAACTCGCTGCTGGACTGCTGTCTGCATCTTAGTTTTAAGGTTTTGTTTAGCTATTTAAGTTGTTTACTTAAAGTTGCTAGGGATACTTGTACTGATACAACTTTACCAATTACCTTTAAGGGACTTTGTTCACCTCAAGATTAATTAACTTCAGGGCCTTAATCTATTCCTGGTGATGATAACCAACTGAACCCAAAAGTGACTTTGACCACCCTTCCCCCATTAATAGGTTTAAGAGCCTATAAAGCTAAGATTATGCCTGTGGTGGGCGAGAGTCGGGATGGGTGGAAGTGAACACTTAGTAAAGGCTGGCTTACTATACAGGTCCCAGACCTGTGCTTCTAAGGTAATCTGTTAATTTTCTGGGTGATTCACACAGCCCTTGGTTTGAAAGAGGGAGCCTTTCAAATTGCCCTTTTGACAGATTACTTGGCTTTAACATCTATTTAAAACAAATTCCCAGATCTCTTGCCTCCTAAGTGGAAGGCCTCTTTGCAAAGGTATCTAGAAACAATTTCTTTCTTTCATCTCAAAGAATATTTTACCCTATTCGTTCTTCTATGCTAAGCTATAATCTGATTTGATTTAAATTAAAAGCTCTCTGCTGATACTAGGCCCTAACTGAGTTTCACATTTGAACAAAGAGCTCTCTGCTGGTTTTAAATTAAAACTAAAGCTCTCTTTTGGTTTTAAAAGTAAACTAAAAGCTCTCTGCTGAGATTTAAATTTAAGCTAAACGTTCTCTGCTAGGTTTTGAATTTAACCTAAAAGCTATCTGCTGATACTAGGCCCTGATTGAGTTAACAAATACATTGGATTCTCAAATACATAGATTTATCAGTTTTAATCCAGACTTCTCTTTTCCCCAAGATTTAGAGAATTTCCCAGAAGTGAATACTTACAAATGCAGATTTCTTTCCAGCAGAAGCAGTCCCTCTTGGTAATCCTTCAAGACTGGTGCAAGCCAGTTGCTCAATGCAACCCTGGAGCAGAACTAGCCCACATGGGCATTATGCGGGGTGGCAAAGAGATCTATCGAGGGGGTATTCTACTCCCAACAGATCCTGTCCCGAACCTGTCTTTTCAAAGTCCATGCTTGCGACTGGAGGATGCAACTTAATTGGTCAGTCAGGGAATTGAGTTCCCCGGGCAAATAAATGGCTCTCAATTCTATACTGTTGGCAAACTACCATAAGTGGACCATCTCTCAGCTCATGCTCCCCTGCTTGTTGACATAGAACATTGCCTCTTGATTGTTGGTCTGAACCAGGTCAATCTGGTTGCCGAGGTGGACTCTGAAAGCCCAGAGGGTGTTTGCTATGGTGCAGAGTTCCAGGAAATTGATCTGGTGAAGACTCTCCTGCTCTGACCACACGCCTTGAGGACACAGGCCATCCAGGTGACCTCCCCCCAGTCGAGCTTGGACACATTGGTTATCAGCTTCTGCTAAGAGGGCAACATCTGAAAGGGGAGGCCCTTTATCAAGTTCCATGGTTCCAGCCACTAGTGCAGGTACTGGATCAGAGGCTCGGTGACTGCCACCCAGTCCTGGAGGTGGCTGGTGGCTCTTCTCCACTGAGTACTCAGAGTCATTATACTCCTTATGCCTGGAACAAACTACCTGAGTCTGTACATCAGGCTTCATATCTCTGGCCCTTTTCAAATCCAGGCTGAAAACTCACCTCTTTGAAGCTTATCTGCTTAGTCTCCTATGGGTTTCCTTACCATTCCCCCCTTGATGTATCCTTATCCTCAGCTGTTGTGTTGTCTGTCTTGACTAGACTGTAAGATCTGATGAGCAGGGATGTGGAACTGTCGAGGCCATGTGAGTGATCGAGCACATTCAGCAACCCACAAGCCATTATCTGATGCCTTTGCTGGATATTGCGAACCAAAGCTGTCAGTCGCTGCAGGCAATTCATCGGGAGAAAGGCCTGAGCCCGAGCGGTGTTAAGGAGGGCACCTATGAACTCCAGTTGTGGGGGGGGGGGGGGCGCCTGAAAGTAGAACTTGGGGTTCGTAGTCAACTACCCTAACATTTCAAGCACCTGAATGGTCAGCTGAGCTGACTGCTTGACTCCCCTCAAGAGTGGAGCTCTTCATTAGCCAGACATCTAAGCAGGGGAAGACAAAGACCCTCAGAGTGAGGAGGTAAGCTGCCACCACCATGAAGCACCTTGTAAAAAGGGTGCCAAAGCCAGGCCAAAGGGAAGTACTCGGTACTGGAAGTGCCGATTCTCTAAGACGAAACAGGGGTATTTCCTGTGGGCTGGATGGATCGGTAAATGTACACATCCTTGAGATCCAGGGAGCAGAGCCAATTGTCCTTCAATAGGTAAGGGAGCAGAGTCCACAGTGAGACCATTTTGAATTTCTCTCGCACCAGGAAGGCGTTGAGGTTCTGTAGGTCCAAGAGAAGCCGAAACCCCCCTGTCTTCTTGGGGACCAGGAAGTACCAGGAGTAGAACCCTTGCCTGGTCTGAGCCGGAGGGACAGAATTTGGCGAGGTCAGTGGGAATGGTGGAAACCTCCTCGGCAGGAAGTTGAGGTGCAGAAGGTTGAGGAGATGCTCCTTAAGGGGGAAGGGGGTGGCAGTTCAGCAAAGTGCAGCATGTAGCTGTTTCAGACTATCTGCAGCATCCATGCATCTGAGGTGATGAGAGGCCACCTGTGGGCGAAAAAGACAAGCCACCCCCCCCATCAGAGGGTTTTCGCCTATGGTCACTGGCTTTGGAAGAACCAGTAAAAATCCCACCCCCAGCTTGGGCTGCAGGACAGGCTGAGCCTTCTGGGGTTTCTCTCAGCGCTGCAGACGAGAAGCCTGAGCCTTTGGGAGAGCCTTGGGGGCTTGGGAAGTACCGGTGCTTACACTGGTAGTAGGTCTTCTTCCCTTGGTACTTCTTGCAAGAAAAATCAGACGTCTTCCTCGAGAACCTGCTGAGGGTGGTATGCTGCTTCTCGATATCATCAGGCTTTGCCTCCACCGGCTCCCCAAAGAGGTTCTCCCCTCAGCATGGCACGTCTGCCAGCATGTCCTGTACCCACTGCTCCAAGTTGGAGGACTAGAGCCAAGTGAGCCGGTGGGGCCTAACGCCCACCAACACTGACCCACCGGCGGACTCAAAGACATAAGTCGCCCAGACCATAAACTTTGAGCAGTCCTTGCCATGGCCAAGCAGGGCACGAAAGGCATCAAGCCGCTCAGGGGGAATGAGCGGACCGAACTTGGCCAGACAGAGCACAATGTCTTTCAAGAACATACTCATGTATAGTTGGGTATGAAAGGACCCTGGCCACCAGCATAGAACTCTGGAAGCACCGCCTGCCAAAGGAGTCCAAGGTCTGCACCTTCCTGCCTGGTGGTATCAAGGAGCGAATCTTCTTGCTCTTGATACGCTTCATGGTAGATTACACCAACAGAGTGGTGTGGGAGCTGAGGCTTCTCGAATCCCAGAGCCTTTTGTACCCGGTACATAGTCCAGCCATCGGCTGAGGGTATCGTGAGTGGGTTCTCCCACATCCTCACCTGCAGCCTCTGCAGGATCTGGTGCACCGGTATCACAGCCTCCATGGGGGCTGAAGGATACTGGAGGATCTCAAGGTCCTCTGCCCTGGGTTTGTTCTCCACCTCTAAAGAAAATGGGATGGCCTTGGCCATATCCCTGACAAAGTCCTGGAAGGACAAGTCCTCTGGAGGGGACTTCTGACACTCATGCGGAGAAGAGGGGTCCGACGGGAGCTCATGAGACCTGACCTCAGACACCTCCATTCCACCTCTGTTTCCCAGCCACCAGAGTCCGACTCTTAAAGGAAGTCAAAGTATTGACAGACCTTCTCCTGGCGCTCTCTCAAACTGCATGGAGAGACACAGCTTTGAAGGGACTGGTTGTGCACCAGGAGCTTCTGCAGTTCCACTTGGACATTGGATCCTGAAATGCTGGAGAGGGAAATGGCTCCCATGGGGCCGGTATTGATTCTGCATTGACCAGCAGCACATGGGTCTCAAGGATCAGCTGAACGATCTGCGGTGACGATGCACCCAGCCTGCATTGCTGCCATGAGGGCTTCAAGGGCCCAGAGATGCTCCTCCCAGACTGCCATTTCTGAAGGCTGTGGGGCTGGAATCACTACTTTGGCCACCTCCTGCATCCATGTCGGGGAAATCGCTGAAGTTAGGGACATCGGGGAATGAATGGCATCCCTCCAGCATTCGGAGAGACTAGTTCTCCTGTCAGAGAACTTTGGCAGACAGTTCCTGGCCATTACCTCCTGCGTCGCGTCGGGAAGGGCTTCGATGCTGATGCACAGTCTTATCTTGATGCTTGGATGCCCCCTTCGATGTCGATGGTGTCTATGCAGAGTTCTTCCTCTATTCCCAAAGGTCTATCAAGGGCCATCACTCCAGGCCACTGTGGTTCCCCTATTCAGAGTGCATTTCGTGGGGTCACCGGGACAGACGTCGCCAAAGAGGCCGAATCAGTAGACCCGAAGTGGGCTCCTTCTGCTTTTCTCAACCCTTGAGGTCCCTTCTGGTCATCTGCAGAAAATAGGTTACAAGAAGAGGGCTGGAGGTCGGGACCCAAGCACTGAAGGCAGCAATTGTACCGGTGGTCGATGATCAAGATAGTCCGGATACATTTGGTGCACTTCTTAAAACCGCTGGCTGGCTTTTGGGACATGTCCAAGAACACAGCTGTGGCGAGGTTGAACAGCTCAATTGTGCCAGCCACGGGTAGGGAAAATAGAGAAAGAATACAAAAAGATGCAGATCTGATGCTATAGAGGACAGGCGGGTTGAAAATTGTAGAAAAAGAACCATCTGAGGGAGGAAGAAATGAGACTTTACCATCAGAGACAAAGACATGTCTGAAAGGCTTCACGGAAAATGAAGAAAGGAGAAGATGGCACCATGGCAGGTGGGAAGGAAGGCAGGCATGCATGTGCAGTGGAGCCTCCCAAAGGAAACTGGGTAGCGTTCCCGTATGGGGCTATGTCAATGACATCACCCCATACATGAGGACTTCATTCCTGCTCATCCACAGAGAAAGCATAGTTACTTACTTGTAACAGGTAATCTACAGGAACAACGGGAATCAGTCTTCACATATGAGTGATGTCGGTAAATTCAGAACAAAAATAAAAAGGAACAACTTGAAGGGGAGGTGGGCGGATTGTGAAGACTGATTCCTGCTGTTCCTGGAGATCACCCGTTACAGGTGAGTAACTACACTATCTCTAGGAACAAGCAGGAAGTCAGTCTTTACATATGGGACTCCCTAGCCATAGATTACCGAGCAAGAGAAAGAGTCCTGGTGCAACCAGAGGTAGCAGTAGGGATCTGACAGTTCATTCAGAGCACTCCTCGCAAGGTAATCCAATGAGCGGTGGGCAAGTTGTCTAGATTTGAAAGAGGTTACGTAGAACAGATTGTCCGAATTGAGCATCACTTCTGGAGTCCTTGTCCAGGCAATAATGCGCTGCAAAGATATGCAACAAAGACCACGTAGATGCTTGGCAGATCTCCGAAATAGGGAAGGAATGGAGGTTAGCCACAGTGGCAGCCATGGTTCGGACATTATGAGCTGTGACCTGCTGGTGTAGAGACAGCCCAGCCTGCGAGTAAAGTGTAGTTACTCACCTGTAACAGCTGTTCTCCGGGGACAGCAGGAATCAGTCCTTACATATGGAGTGACGTCGGCGCCGACGGAGCCTCGTGCGGAGCATATCCCCAACTTTCAGAGAAAGCCTTTGGGAGTTGCCATCACACATGCGCTGTCCCCTTCCCGCCCAAGGGTGCCATCTTGCTCAGTCAAATGACATTGCTAAAAAGATGACAAAAAGAACAAAATAGAATAATAATAGGACTGCAACTCCAAGGGGAGGAGGGAGGGTCGTGAGGACTGATTTCTGCTGTCCCCAGAGAACACCTGTTACAGGTGAGTAACTACGTTTTCTTCGGAAACAAGCAGGAAGTCAGTCCTCACATATGGGACTCCCCAGCTATAGGCTACCGAGAACCCATAGCTAAAAAAGGCTCCCTCTACAAGCCCCGCAAGCAGCCACAATAACAATGCAAACTAAGGGAATAGCACTCCGGAAGCCTGAACACAGAAGGTCAGAGGGCAGGAGTTGCATAGACCTTGAAAAGGTTACGGAGTACAGCCTGGCCAAAGGCACTGTCCGTCGGGACTCCCTAGCCAGGCAATAATGGGTTGGAAAGGTCTGACCCAAAGACCAGGTGGCGGCCCGGCAGATGTCTGCCAGTGGAACAGAGCGCAAATGAGCCACTGATGCCGCCATGGCCCTGACCCTATGGGCCGTAACACGACCCTCCATCGGAAGCTCGGCTGCCTTGTATGCCCAGGCAATACAGTCTGCTACCCAAGTGGACAGTGTACGCTTTGATACTGCTACCCCCAGCTTACTGGAGTCATAGGATACGAAAAGCTGAGGAGCCTTCCAATGCGCTTGCGTACGGTGGATATAGAAGGACAATGCCCTCTTATAGTCCAGGGTATGTAGAACCATCTCTACCAGACTGGCATGCGGCCTGGGAAAGAAGGTAGGCAGAACCACCTCCTGGTTGAGGTGAAACGAGGCAACCACTTTCGGAAGGAACTTAGGGTGTGTGCAAAGTACCATCCAGTTCCTATAGAACCTAGTGTAAGGTCTTTCTGACACTAGGGCCTGCAGCTCACTCACCCTCTGGGCTGACGTGAGTGCCACCAAGAAAACCACTTTCAAGAGAGATAGCGCTGATGGCAGGTTGCCATTGGTTCAAAGGCGGCCTAGTAAGCTGTCCTAACACCACATTCAGATCCCACTCGGTCGCTGGGGTCGGAACGGGGGTTTCAAGAGAAGCAAGCCTCTCAGAAACTGAGAGACCAAGGGGTGGACGGAGAGACGCTTTTCATCCACTGGAAAGTGGTTTGCCGCAAGGGCACTGAGCTACACCCTGACAGAGTTGAACTTGAGGCCCAAATCAGAGAGGTGGAGAAGGTATTGCAAAACCATCCCCACCGGGCAAGAGAAAGGATCCGCCTCCTGCTCCTCGCACCACAATGCAAATCTACACCACTTCAAGGCATAAGCCCGTCTAGTGGAGGGCCTCCGCAAGGCCAGCAAGACCTCTTCAATATTCCTTGGAAGGAAGAGCGGAGTGAGAATTACTCTTTCAGCAGCCACGCCATCAAGGTGAGGGAGCTGAGGTTGGGGTGCAGGAGAGAGCCCAACTCCTGGGATAGGAGGTGTGGGGAGGACACCAAAGGGATGGGAGCCTCCACCGCTAGCTGCAGTAGAAGTGGGAACCAGGGTTGCCTGGGCCACCGTGGGGCGATAAGGATGACTGAGGCTCTGTCCTGGAGAATCTTGAACAGAGTCTTGGCCACCAGAGGCGTCGGGGGAAATGCATACAGAAGGCCCACAGACCATGATATCAGAAAAGCATCGGCGGCCACCCTATGCGGGTGCGGCTGCCTGGAGCAGAAACGGGACAACTGGTGATTGTCCGGACTCGCAAAGAGATCCATCACTGACCGCCCCCACGTCCAGAAAAGCCAATCGGCTACCCCGCGGTCCAGCTGCCATTCGTGGGGCTGGAGAATCCTGATGAGCCTGTCGGCCAGCCAGTTGTCCTGGCCCGGCAGGTAGACTGCTTGGAGATGAATGCTATGCCGGGCTGCGAACAAACACAGGTCCAGAGTTTCCTGACATAGGGGACGGAACCCCTACCACCCTGTTTGTTCACATAGAACATGGCCACTTGGTTGTCGGTCTGCACCAAGACAGGTTAGTGGGCCAGAAGCTGCCTGAAAACCTCTAGGGCTAGGCAGGTGGCACGGAGTTCCAATAAATTGATTTGTTGGGTCCTCTCGCTCGGGGACCACACTCCCTGAGTACGGAAACCCTGGCAATGGGTCCCCCAGCCCAGCAGGGATGCATCTGTGGTCAGGATCCTCATGTGTAGAGGAGCCTGGAAAGGCATTCCCATTTGGAGTCACCAGGCCAGGGACTGTACCAGACGCATGGACACTTTGACCCTGTCCCGGAGGCGCCCTGTGGCCTGAGACCACTGGTCTTTGAGACACCACTGAGTGGTCCGCATATGGAGGCGGGCATCTGGGGTCACATGGACTGTGGAAGCCATGTGCCCGAGGAGGTGCAGGAAATGTCCTGCTGACAATGCAGACCTGCGACTCACTTGTCCTGCCAGAGCCATAAGCCTGCCTGCCCTGTCTGTAGGCAGATAGGCCTTTGCTTGAAGGGTTTTGATTCTGGCCCCAATGAACTCCAGCTGCTGAGTTGGAGTGAGGCTGGACTTGGGGGTAGTTGATCACGAACCCTAGGTGTTGCAGCACTTGGATGGTGCGAGTTGTGGCCTGGTGGACCTCGATGGCTGAGGTGCCTCTGATGAGCCAGTCATCGAGGTAGGGGAAGACAAAGACCCCTTGGAGCCTGAGAAAGGCGGCAACCACAGCCAGGCACTTTGCGAACACCCTGGGGGGCAGAGGCAAGGCCGAAGGAGAGTTCCCTGTGTAGTGATTGCCCCCCACCACAAAGCGCAGATATTGCCTGTGGCTTGGGTGTATTAGGATGTGTGTATATGCATCTTTTAGGTCTAAGGAGCATAGTCAGTCTCCCTGGAGGAGGAGGTAAGGCAGCAATATTCCAAGGGAGAGCATCTTGAACTTCTCCCTCACCAGGAATTTGTTGAGGCTGCGCAGGTCGAGAATGGGTCTGAGGCCTCCTGTCCTTTTTGGCAGCAGAAAGTACCTGGAGAAGAAGCCCCTGCCCTGCAGGTGGTGGGGCACCAGTTCTATCGCCTGATCCTCGAGAAGACCTGCTAACTCCTTCAGAAGGTGGTCCCGGTGAAGGGGAGACCTGAGGGGCTATCCTGGGAAATAATGAGGAGGCACCTGGGCTAGGTGAAGAAGATAGCCCTCCCTGACTACCTGCAAGGCCCAGGCATTGGTGGTAATGGCTGTCCACCTGTGGGCATACAAAGCCAGACAACCTTCTGTGGTCTGCCTGGCTCCTGTTGGAAGATAGGCCATGCTGCAGGAGTCAAAAGCCACTGCCAAGCTGGACTGGAGCCAGTGCCTGGGGTTTGGGGGCTTTCTGCTTACGCGGGCCATGCCCCTGTCCCTTGGCCTGCTGCCCCTGTTGGGAAGCAGGGAAAGCCTAATAATGGGGGCAGCTTCGGTAAGCAGCACCCTTCCTCGGGTAAAATGGCTTTTTACCTGAGCCCTTCTTATGAGAAGGGGCAGAGGTCTTCTTGGAGAGCCTTGTCCTCGTCATGTACTTGGTCTCCAACCCTGCGGCCTTGTCGGTCATGGGTTTACCAAAGAGATTCTCCCCTTGGCATGGGACATCGACCAACTTGTCCTGAACCCATTGTTTGAGGTCCAACGACTGCAGCCAAGCCTGGCGGCTTGCACCGATGCCAGCCCCGGCTACCCGGGCCGCCGACTTGAACCCGTCATAGGCCGCCTGAGACAAACTTCGAGCACTCATGGACGACTTTGGACAGGCCCTTGAAGCGCTGCAAAGGCTTCTCGGAGAGACCAGCCGAGAACCCGGTGAGTTCCTTCACCAGGTTCTTCAGGTACATGCCCATGTACAGCTGGTATGCCTGGATCCGACAATTCAGTATAGAACCCTGGAAGCACTTCCTGCCAGGAGGCACCGAGGAGTGCTTCTTCTGGCTCTTCAGCCTGTGCATGGCCGATTCCACAACCATGGAGTTGTGCGGCAATTGCGACTTTTGAAATCCAGGGCTCCGGCGGACTCGATACATCGAGTCGAGCTGTTTGCTGATCACTGGCACTGACACCGGTGTCTCCCACATGTGGAGCATCAGTCATTCCAGGATCGGAAGCACGGGTACAGTAAGGGCCTCCCAAGGGGGGGGGGGGGGTTCATACTGGAGGATCTCAAGCTCGTCGGCTCGAGGATCCTCCTCGGACTCCGTGTGGAATGCCAAAGCCTTGGACATATCTCGTACGAAGTCCAAGAACCTCATGTCCTCCGGAGGGGACATTCTCTGAAGCTTGGATACCGGGGAATCGGAAGGGACATCCCTATGCCGGCAGGTATCCGAGGACTCCTCGTTTTCGGTTTCCCATGCCGACGCCTCCGAGGAGGAATTGAGGGGCTCGTCAGGCATCGAGGGCACCGGCAGGCTCGGTGGCGACGACCTCTGTCCTGAACGGGAGGCCAAGTGAGACCTCGACCGAGTATCGACTTGAGCCCAAAAGGCTTTGAGGATCGGCTCGGCCTCCGGGGTCTACTTCGAGGGCCCGTTGGTCGGGTGGAGAAACCGGACAGGCCAGCTATCAGTGACCACTGCTGCTCCATGTAGGCAGTGAAACTGCGCTCCAAAGCCACCATTCTGGACTTGAGTCCGGAAGGCTCCACAGCCGCCGGCTTGGGCCCCGACATGGTTGGGCCCAACGCCGGTTCCCCAGGAGGGGAGTCCTCGACGAGGACAGTTGGTACTTGCCTCGGCTGATCTGTCTCCCGATGAGACATCTTTGCCAGGCACTGCTTCTCCGAAGATCCCGGCCGGCGCTCGTAGCTCCGCGACAGGCACCGGGAGGAGCCAGGTCGCTCAGAGCCATCTAGAGACGCCACCTTCAAGGATTTCTTCTTCCTCTTTTGCTCCCTCAAGGGAGACTCCCTTTCCGAGGAACCTCAAAACTGCTTGGGCTCGGAATGCTCCCCCTGAGACGTGGAGGCCTCGTATGAGGTACGGGCTCTCGGAGGCAAGGGCTCAGAAAAAAATCCTATCATGCTGCTGCTGGCGGCTCTTCAGGGCCTTAGAGGACATCTTCCTACAAGGGCCAGAGACCGATGGGTCATGGTCGGGCCCGAGGCACCGGAGACAGCAGTCGTGTGTATCGGTGAGGGACATAAGTTTCATGCACCGATCGCATTTCTTAAACCCATTGGCAGCCATCGGGGGAAAAAGGACCCCTGCAAGGTCGAAGACCCGGGCTGCCAGTGAAAGAGAAAAAGGCGTGAATGCCGCCATTCACAAAGGACAAAAAACAAGAGAGAGACAGACTCGATACCGGTGTACCGAGCCGAAGGCGGGAAGAGGTACCGGTGTTGGCCGGTCAAAGAAACAAGAGAAAAATCAACTTTTTTTCGGGGACACAGGGACTACGTCCAAAGGGCTCCGCGGAAAAAAGGAGACTGAGCAAGATGGCACCCTTGTGTGGGAAGGGGACCGCGCATGCGTGATAGCAACACCCAAAGGCTTTCTCTGAAAGCTGGGGATTTGTTCCGCATGAGGGCTCCGTCAGCGCCGACATCACCCCATATATGAGGACTGACTTCCTGCTTGTTCCCTGAGAAGTAAAAGATATGCAATCTGCTAGTCAGTTTGAGAGTGTCCTCTTGGAAACTGGTAACCCTAGATGACTTCGGTCAAAGGAGACAAATAACTAAGAGGATAGCCAATGATTCTTAGTGTGGTGTAGGTAAAGCATAGTTACTCACCTATAAAGGTGTTCTCCAGGGACAGCGGGAATCAGTCCTCACATATGGATAACATTGATGCCGATGGAGCAATTGCGGAAGCATCTCCCCAGCTTCCAAAGAAAACCTTTTGGAGATGCTGCCACGCATGCGTGGTCCTCTTCCTGCCCAAGGGTGCCATTTTGGTCAGATGACATAGCTAGAGCCGATAAAGAAAAGATGGCCAAAGAAAAGAGCAACTCCCAGGGGAGGAGGGAGGGTTGTGAGGACTGATTCCTGCTGTCCCTGCAGAAATACGCTTTCTCCAGGAACAAGCAGGAAGTCAGTCCTCACATATGGGACTCCCTAGCTACAGAGGACCATAAGAAAAAACACGGCCCAACCGTGAGCAGCTGCAAATTAAAAAGGATTTAGCGTTATTAGAAAAGATACAGAGAAGAGCCACCAAAATGGTAAAGGGGATGGAAGGTTACTCCTATGAAGAGGGGCTAAAATGGTTAGGGTTCTTCAACCTGGAAAAGAGACGGCTGAGGGGAGATATGATAGATGTCTATAAACTAATGAATGGAATGGAACGGGTAAACGTAGATTGATTGTTTACGTCATCAGAATATAAAAAAACTAGGGGACATGCAATGAAGCCACAGGGTAACCTATTTAATAAGAGAAAATATTTTTTCACTCAACGTGTAATCAAACTCTGGAATTTGTTACTGGAGGATGTAGTAAAAGCTGTTAGTGTAGCTGGGTTTAAAAAAAGGTTTGGACAAGTTCCTGGAGGAAAGGTCAATAAACCATTATTAAAAGGGATCCAGGATATCACTGCTTGACCCAATACAAGCACTGAGGAAACTGTCTTTTGGGGAGACTGCTAGGTACTTATAACCTAGATTGTAAGCTCTTTTGAGCAGGGACTGTCTCTTGTATGCTTTCATTGTACAGCGCTGCGTGCGCCTGGTAGCGCTTTATAAATGCTTAGTAGTAGTAGTAGATTGGCCACTGTTGGAAACAGGATACTGGGCTTGATGGACCTTGGTCTGACCCAGTATGGCATATCTTATGTTCTTATGCATCTGAGGATAGACACGGAGGACCCCAGTGTCCACGGAAAACCATGGCTCGGTAGCTCGAACAAGAAGGGTCGGAGAGCAGGAGTTTCCTAAACCCTAAACAGATTATGGAGTACAACCTGGCTAAAGGCACTGTCCCATCGGGACTCCCTCTCCAGGCAGTAGTGAGCTGCAAAGTGTGGACTGAAGACCAGTTGGCGGCCCGGCAGATGTCTGCAATGAGAATCAAGAGGAGGCTCGCAATCAGAGGTTGCCATAGCTCTGACATTATGCGCCAAGACCCGGCACTCCAGCGGCAGCTCAACCTGTTTGTGGGCAAAAGTGATGCAGTCCGCCACCCTTTTGGACAGGGTCTGCTTGGTGATAGCCTCCCCCAGATGATTGGGGTCATATGAGACAAAAAGCTGTGAGGCTTTGCAGTGGCTCTGAGTGTGCTGTAGATAAAAGGAAAGGGCTCTTTTGCAGTCCAAAGTATGGAGAATGGCCAATGCCTTGTCGGTGTGGGGCCGTGGAAAGAAGGTAGGGAGTATCATCTCCTGACTGAGGTGGAAGTCCGATACAATCTTTGGAATAAACTTCGGGTGAGTGTGGAACACAACCCTGTTCTTGTAGAACCTGGGGTAGGTATTTGAGAGAGGTTTTGCATTTGAGTGAGCCTTTTGAGTTCTCACAAATGTATTATATTTCCTCTGCGGTGAAAAAGGTTTCTTCAGCGAACCGGGATTTAGATGTAATTGAACCTTCCATTTCTAATTTAACAGCTTTTCTAGAGGACTCCACAGATACAATAAGTGCCCGGGCTACCCTTGTTGGTGACATTCAAATCTTTGGATGCAAAACAATGTATTCTTAAGGCTTTCTTTAAATATAAAGCTACAAAGTTTTGCGGTCACCTTATAAATATTTTTCCAGATGTGGCTCGTAGCACCCAGCTTCGGAGGAGGCTTTTTTTGGCTTTAAAGCCTCAAGTCTTGCAGCTGGGTGCTACTTTCTTTCTTAGATTTCCTTGCAAGTGTGTTATAAATTATGAGGGTGATTCATTTATTTTTACTGATGTTTCTCACTTGGAAAAATTTATTGCAGATAGGAGAGTGAGGGAATAGTAAGGGGAGTGTAGTCGTTGATTTGCCTCCGGTTAGGTGGGTTGTATGCCTTATTTTCTTATTTGTATCTTGATTATTGTAACGCCTCAGTCGAGTCTCAGATATGTGGGCTAAATCAGATTTGTTACTTTGTATAGATGTTTCTATGGATTGGTATAATTTTTCTTTTCTTTTTTTTCTGATTGTCTTTATATTTAGTTGGTGTTAAACTGATTAAAAACTTCAATAAAAAAAAAAAAAAAAAGAACCTGGGGTAGGGTGGCTCGGCGTGGAATCAGGGCCTGGAGCTCACTGATTCGGTGTGCCAGGGTGATTGCCACCAGGAAGGCCACCTTCCAGGACAGGTGTCCAATGGCTCGAAGGGCGGCTTAGTAAGCTGCACCAGGACCATATTGAGACCAAATTCCGCCAGGGGCGGCCGGATAGGGGGGTTTTGAGAGCAGTAAGCCCCTCATGAATCGAGTGATGAGGGGTTGCACAGAAAGAGGCTTGCCCTCTATGGAGTGGTGGTTCGCGGAGAGTGCGCTGAGGTGCACTCTCATGGAGTTGTATTTGAGCCCAAACTGAGAAAGGGTAGGAGAATGGGTTCACCTGTTGCTCCGTGCACCATAAGGAGAACTGGTGCAACTTGAAGGCGTAGGCCCGCCTAGTGGAGTCCTTGCGGGAGGTGAGGAGGATCTCATCTATCCCCTTGGGAAGGCTGAGGGGCACTAGGGCGACCTGTTCAGCAGCCATGCTGTGAGGGACAAGGAACCTAAGTTGGGGTGGAGGATTGAGCCCTCCTCCTGAGTGAGAAGCCCTGGTGAGTTCCTGAGAGGGACCGGGGATTCCGTCGAGAGACGAAGCAGGAGAGGAAACCAAGGCTGCCTGGGCCATCTCGGGGCCACCAGAATCAGGGAAGCCTTGTCTCGCTGGGCCTTGAAGAGGACCCAAGATATCAGAGGCATGGGAGGGAAGACATACAACAGACCCTCTGACCACAAGATGAGGAAGGCATCCGGTGCCACCCAGGTTGGATGCGGCTGTGGGCTGCAGAAACGCGGCAACTGAGTGCTGGTTGGGCTGGCAAAGAGGATGAAGCCGGGGTGCCCCATAACCTGAAGAGCTGCTGTGCCATCCCGGGGTCCAGGTGCCACTCATGAGGTTGGAGGACCCTGCTCAGTCTGTCTGCCAGGGCGTTCTCCTGGCCCGGGAGGTACACCGCCCGGAGGAGCATCCCCCATCTGGTCGAGTGCGAATAGAGGGCTACTGCCTCCTGGCAAAAGCAGTAGGAGCCTGTGCTCCCCTGCTCGTTCAGGTAGATCATCATGACCTGGCTGTCTGTTTGAACAAGCACTGACTGATGCTGCAGGCGGTGCTGGAAAGCCTTGAGCGCCAGGAAAACAGCCCATAGCTCCATCAGGTTGATCTGCTGCTGACTCTCCTCGAAGTACCAGGCGCCCTGGGTGCGCAATTCCTCACAATGTGGACCCTAGCCCAGTAGGGTAGCATCTGTCGTGAGGACCCTCTGGGGGCTCGGGAGTTGGAAGTGCATGCCCCTCCGCAGGTTTTCCGGAACCTGCCACCAATTGAGGGACTCCGCCAGCTGATGGGATACCGAGATCCTGTCCCTTAGCCTGTCCATGGTGTGGGTCCACTGTGAGCAGAGACACCACTGAGCTGCCTGCCTGTGGAGACGGGCATCGGGGATGACATGGACCATGGAGGCCATGTGGCCGAGGAGGTGAAGCATCAAACGCGCTGCATTCTGGTTGCCAGGTCTGCGAGGCGATCCGCCCTGTCTTGGGGGAGGAAAGCCGTGGCCTGGAGGGTGTCCAGCCAAGCCCCTATGAACTCCAAGTCTTGAGTTGGGGTGAGCAGGTATTTTGGATGATTTATTACAAAGCCCAGGTGTTGCAGGACCCTGATGGTGAGGCCTGTGTTCTGCAGCATCTCTGCGGCTGTGTCTCCTTTTACAAGCCAGTCATCCAGGTAAGGGAAGATGAAGGCCCCTTAGAGGTGCAGAAGAGTTGAAGGAAATATCGATACATCAGGAAGATGTCTTACAACTATTAGATAAACTGAAGAGTAGCAAATCACCTGGACCGGATGGTATACATCCAAGGGTGTTGAAAGAACCGAAATATGAGATTGCAGACATGCTATCAGTAATCTGTGAACTATCATTAAAATCATCTCTAATACCTGAAGATTGGAGGATCGCCAATGTAACACCAATTTTTAAAAAGGGTTCCAGGGGTGATCCGGGAAACTACAGACCGGTGAGCCTGACGTCAGTACCAGGAAAAATGGTAGAAACCATCATAAAGAATAAAATTACTCAGCATGTAGATAGTCACGACCTAATGGGAGACAGCCAACATGGCTTTAGACAAGGAAGATCTTGTCTTACTAATCTGTTATGTTTTTTTGAAGGAGTGAATAAACAGGTGGACAAAGGTGAGTCGGTTGATATTGTGTATCTGGACTTTCAGAAAGCCTTTGACAAGGTCCCTCATCAGAGACTTTTGGCAAAACTAAAGAGTCATGGGATAGGAGGCAGTGTACTATTGTGGATCAGGAACTGGTTAAAAGATAGAAAGCAGAGGGTAGGGCTAAATGGCCAATTTTCCCAATGAAGAAAGGTGAATAGTGGTGTACCCCAGGGATCTGTGCTGGGTCCGCTGCTTTTTGACATATTCATAAATGACCTGGAAAGTGGAATAACGAGTGAGGTGATCAAATTTGCAGATGACACAAAACTATTTAAAGTTGTTAAAACCCAAGAGGATTGTGAAAAATTGCAAGAGGATCTTGATAAATTGGAAGACTGGGCATCAAAATGGCAGATGAAATTTAATGTGGACAAGTGCAAGGTTATGCACCTAGGGAAGAACAACCCAAACTATGGTTACACGATGCAAGGTACCACATTAGGAACCACCACCCAGGAAAAAGATTTAGGCGTCATTGTGGATACCATGTTAAAATCCTCGGCCCAGTGTGCAGCGGCGGCCAAGAGAGCAAATAGAATGCTAGGTATGATAAGGAAAGGAATGGAAAATAAAACAAAAGATATTATAATGCCTCTATATCGTTCCATGGTGAGACCGCACCTTGAATATTGTGTGCAATTCTGGTCGCCGTATGTTAAAAAGGATATAGTGATTTTAGAAAAGGTTCAGAGAAGAGCCACCAAAATGGTAAAGGGGATGGAAGGATACTCCTATGAAGAAAGGCTAAAAAGGTTGGGGCTCTTTAACCTGGAAAAGAGACGGCTGAGGGGAGATATGATAGAAGTCTATAAATTAATGAATGGAGTGGAACGGGTAAACGTAGATCGATTGTTTACGTTATCAGAATATAGAAAGACTAGGGGACATGCAATGAAGCTACAGGGTAAACTATTTAAGACTAATAAAAGAAAATATTTTTCACTCAACGTGTAATCAAACTCTGGAATTTGTTACCGGAGGATGTAGTAAAGGCTGTTAGTGTAGCTGGGTTTAAAAAAGGTTTGGACAAGTTCATGGAGGAAAGGTCCATAAACCGTTATTAAGAAGTGACCGAAGATATCAATGCTTGACCCAGTACAAGCATTGTGGAACTTGTGTCTCTTGGGGAAACTGCTAGGTACATATGACTTAGATTGGCCACTGTTGGAAACAGAATACTGGGCTTGATGGACCTTGGTCTGACCCAGTATGGCATATCTTATGTTCTTATGTTCTAGAGATGGAGGTAGGCTGCCACCACAGCCAGGCATTTGGTGAGGACTCGAGGGGTAGAGGCCAGACCAAAGAGAAGTACCCTGTACTGGTAGTGGTCGCCTCAGACCATGAATCTCAGGTACTGTCTGTGACTGGGATGGATAAGGATGTGGGTATAAGCATCCTTTAGGTCCAAGAATCATAGCCAATCTCCCTGCCGGAGGTAGGCAGAGAGCATCTTGAACTTCTCCTGCACCATGAATCTGTTCAGGTTTCTCAGGTCCAGGATGGGCCTTAGTCCACCTGTTCTTTTTGATACCAGAAAGTACCTGGAGTAAAACCCTTTTCCTTTCAGATGAGGAGGTATGAGCTCCACAGCCTTGTACCTGAGAAGGCCTGAAAGCTCTTGCATGAGCAAAGACTGGTGCAGGGGAGACCAAGGTCTAGATGGAGGAGGTAGCCCTCCCCGACCACCTGAAGTGCCCATGAATCGGTGGTGATGGAAGGCCAGCTGTGGGCCAAGTGGACCAGATGTCCCCCCCATGGGTAGCTGATCCTCCAGGGGGAGAGAGGCTATGCTGAGGGCTGGGGCTGGAGTCTGGGGCCCTTGGGCTTGCGTGGGCCCTGACCCGCTCCCTTGCCCTGGTGACCCTGCTGAGGGGTCTGGACGGCCAGGTATGGAGGATAGCTCAATAGGATTGGCCCTTTCTATGGAAAGGGGGTTTCTTTCTTGGAGGCTTCTTCCTGGGAAGAGTGGACGTCTTCCTTGAGAGTCTGATCCAAGTCACATACTCTGTCTCGATCTTGGCGGCCTTGTCCTCCATAGGCTTGCCAAAAAACTGCTCCCCAAGGCATGGGATGTCTCCTGCACCCATTGCTCAAGATCGGATGTCTGGAGTCAAGCCTGGCATCGGGCCCCGGTGCCCATGGCCTCTACCTGCATGCTGGACTCGAAGCAGTCATTGGCAGCCCGGGAGACGTACTTGAAACACTCCCTGATGGACTTCGTAAGGGTCTGGAAGCACTGCAGGTGATCCCCATTGAGGCCAGCCGCAAAGCCTCAGAGTTCCTTCGAAAGGTCTCGGAGAAACATACCGATGTGAAGTTGGTATGTCTGGATGTGGCAGGCAAGCATCCAGCCCAAGGGTGTCGAATCCGCCCTGTGGAAGATGTCCTCTTGCTTTTGCTGACAGTTCTGGATGGCCTTGGTGGACATTTTTTTTTTACATAGGGGGTATTCCTCTGGGTCATGGTCAGCGCCCAGACGCTGGAGGCAACAATCATGAGTGTCGGTGAGTGACATGTTTTTGGAGCACTGATCACATTTCTTGAAACTGGTGGCCACTGGGGAAAAAAGGACCCCGCAAGGTCAAAGACCCTTGGCACGGCCAGCGGTTGAAAAAGGCACAAAAACATTGGAGGAACCTAACAAAAATAAAACTAAGTTGCGAGACCTGATGCCGGGGTAACGGGCCTTGAAGGCGGGAAAGGGACCGGCAAAGGCAGGAAAAGTGTACAAAGAGCTGTACAAAAATCAACTTTTTTCCGGGAGGACAAGAAGTACATATGTAGGGCTCCACGGAAAAAGGGAGACTGACCAATATGGCACGCTTGGGCAGGAAGGGGACCACGCATGCGTGATGGCATCTCCCAAAGGCTTTCTTTGGAAGCTGGGGAGATGCTTCTGTGAGGGCTCCATCGGCGTCACCCATATGTGAGGACTGACTTCCTGCTTGTTCGTGGAGAAAAGGCCAATGCTCTCTTAAAATCTAGGGTCTGTAGTTTGGCCTCAGCAGGGGAGTTGTGAGGCTTTGGAAAGAACGTTGGTAGTGAGATAGATGGGTTGAAGTGGAAGGAGGTGATGACCTTCGGTAAGAACTTAGGATGTGTCTGAAGGAAAACCTTGTTATGGTGGAATCTGGTATATGGAGCATAGTCCACCAAAGCCTGCAGTTCGCTAATCCTTCGGGCTGAAGTTACTGCTATCAGAAAAAGAACTTTCCATGTTAGGAATTTTAAAGAAGCTGATGCCATAGGCTCAAAAAGGGTGTGCATGAGCTGCGCAAGAACATTTAAATCCCATGCTGTAGGTGGTGGGCCGAGAGGTGGTTTGGTCAAGAGAAGACCCTGCATGAATCTAGCCACCAAGGGGTGCTCAAGTTAGGGTAGTTCTCCAAAGTATGGTGAGAGGCTGCAATGGCACATATATGTACCCTTACAGAGTTTGTCTTGAGGCCAGAGGAGGACAAATAGAGGAGGTATTGGAGCAGGTCCTGAATTGGACATGTGAAAGGATCTAGTGCTCTCTGTGAACACCAAATCGAGAATCTGCACCACTTGAAAGTGTAAGATTGTCTGGCCAAATCTTTCCTGGAAGAAGATAGAAGAATGTGCAAAACCTCTTCTTGAAGTCCTAGGTGTGAGAGGACAAAGCACTCAGCAGCCAGGCCATCAAGCGAAGTGTCTTGAGGCTGGGCTCCAGGAGGGTCCCCTGTTTTTGAGAAATAAGGGTGGGAGAATGACCCAGCTTGAGGGGAGATGTCCAAGCTAGTTGGATAAGTAGGGGAAACCACAGCTGTCTGGGCCAGTAGGGGGCAATGAGTATCATCATTCCCTGGTCGGCTCAGAGTTTGAATAGTGTCTTTGCTATGAGGGGGAGAGGAGGAAAAGCATAGAGCAGATCCTGTCCCCAATGGGGGAGAAAGGCATCCGAGCTCTCCCTGTGAGGGGAGGGGATCCTGGAGCAAAAGCGAGGTAGTTGGGCATTGAAAGGAGAAGCAAGGAGGTCGAGTAGCGGCGTCCCCTAAAGGTGAAACAAGTGCTGTGCTACTTGAGGCTCCAGCCTCCATTCATGCTGGAGGAGGATGCGGCTTAACCTGTCGGCTAAGTAATTCTCTGCTCCTGGAAGGTATACTGCATGAAGGTGAATTCCCCGAGGGACTGCCCATTTCCACAAGTGGATTGCCTCCCTGCATACGGGGCAATTTCTTGTTCCTCCCTGTTTTTTGATACAGAATATGGCTAGCTGGTTGTTCGTCTGGATGAGGACTGAGCGGTCCATGAGTTTGGGAGAGAAGACGCGGATGGCATTGAAGACTGCTCTGAGTTCCAAGAGATTGACGTGAAGGATGTTCTTGTGAGCAGACCAGAGGCCTTGGGTTGTAAGGCCGCTTAGGTGAGCTCCCCAACCAAGCTTTGATGCATCAGTCATTAGAGTACACTGTGGTGCAGACCTTTGAAAAGGTAACCCTATGATGAGGTTCTGCGGTATGCACCACCATTGAAGGGCTGACTTCATCTGAGGAGTAATGGTGATGAAGTCAGAGAGGTGGCCTGTGGACTGCATCCACTGTTGTGACAGAGTCCGTTGCCCCATTCACATTTTGAGACGGACATGTACTGTGGAGGCGCCATGTGGTTTAGTAAGCATAGGAATGTCCAGGCTGTTACTGATGCTTGCTGCTGGACCTGTGTGGCCATGGCAATTAGTCGGGCAGAAAAGCCTGGGCCTGGATAGTGTCCAGCCAAGCTCCTATAGATCTTGAGTTGGAGTCAGGTGTGATTTTGGATAATTTATGATGAAACCTAACTCTTATAGGACATGGATGGTTGATCTGAGGGCAGCGGTGACTGCTGGAGCGGTATCTACCCTTAGTAACCAGTCGTCTAAAGTAAGGGAACAGAAAGATTCCCAAAGTTCGAAGGTAGGATGCCACAATAGCCAGATACTGTGAAAACCCTTGGTGCAGAGGCTAGTCCAAAGGGAAGGACTCAATATTGGTAATGGCTATTCAGAAACACAAATCTGAGGAACTTCCTGTAATCTGGGTGGATCATGATGTGTATATAAGCATCCTTTAGGTCCGAGGAGCGAAGCCAATCATTTGGTTGGAGGTATGGAAGGGTATCCAGAGAAATCATTTTGAATGTTTCCTTGATAAGGAAGTGGTTGAGCTTTCTAAGATCTAGGATAGGCCGATGGCCTCCCATCTTCTTTGGGATAAGGAAGTATCAGGAGTAGGCCTTGCTGAGACAGAGGAACTTCCTCTATCGCCCCCTCTGTTAGTAGAGAGTGGATCTCCTGTTGCAATAAGATGGTGTGATGAAGATCCAAGAGGTGGCCGACAAAATGAGTGGGTGGAAGATCTTTGAATTTTAATTGCAGGCTGACTAGCTGTAAGGTCCAGGGTTCTGAGATGTTGACCCAGTGGTGTGTGAAATGCACTAATCTCCCTGGGATTATGGGAGAATTGACCATGCTTCTTAGGAAGGAGTCAAGAACTCTGAGCAGGTTGAGTGGTAAGTGCAGGCTGTAGCTTGGCAACCTTGGGTTTCTGGAGTTGCTTTTGGCCCTGCTTTCTCTGTTGTTGTGGGTCAGAGTAGGCATGATAGGTTGGACAGAACAGTTTCTTTTTAAGGTAGAAAGGTTTTTTGGTGGCAGTTGTATTTTTAAAAGAATCTGCTGTCTTCCTTGAAAGCCTCTTCATAGTGAGGTTGTCTGTCTTTATTTCCCCTACCTTCTCTCTCCACTTCTGGCCAAAGAGGTTCTCTCCATTGCAAGGAATGTTGATCAACTTATCCTGAACCCATTGTTCCAGGACAGATGCCTGGAGCCAGGCTGTCCTCCTGGGTCCAATGCAGGCTGTAGAGTTTTGCTATTGGCCTCAAAGGCATCAAACACTGCCTGTGTTAGAAATTTAGAAGTATTCTAGGCATGGGTGACTAAGACCTGATGAGCTGCCTGTTTGTCAGAAGGCAGCAGGGTGGTAAACTGCCAAGCCCTTTGAGACATCCCTAAGGAACATGCCCATACAGAGCATGTAGGATTCTATTCTGGAAGCTAGCACTGTAGCCTGGAAGACCTTTCTCCCAAAGGCATCGAGGGTCCTTGTTTCCCTTCCAGGAGGCACCAAGGAGTGGCTCTTCTGGCTCTCAATTCTCCTCTTGGCAGACTCCACCACCATGGAATGGTGAGGGAGTTGTGGTTTCTGGAAGCCTAGAAAGGGAGGGACACTGTAAAAGGTATCGAGCCTCTTACTGACTGCAGGACTTTACATGGGAAATTCCCACATCTGAGTCCTAAAAAGTTTTCAGGATGTTATGCACCAGAAGGGTTGCAGCCTCCTTCGGTGCCGATAGATACTGGAAGGTATCGAGTTCCTCCGCTCTGGGCTACATTTCAGTAGCCACAGCCACCTCCAGGGCAGCTGCCATATCCTTGATAAAGTCCTGGAAGGACATGTCTTCAGGTGGTAACCACTGTCGCTCAGAGTGGCGATGGATCAGATGATACATTCCTACTGGTATCAGAATTGATGGATTTCAGGTCAGAGGCTTCTGATCTGGACAGAGTCCGGGAGGAAATCAAAGTAATCTTTATTTGGCCTTCGATACCTCTGGTACTCAGAGGATCAAAGCTGTTTGGATGTAGAGGGCATCTGGCGCAGCAGTACCAAGGACCTCAATACCGGCTGCTTGGCATAACAATGCGAAGCAGGAGATGCCTGTGGAAGGGTACCGAGAGGGTCCTCTGTGCCTCTCATTGGTGCCGGTGGAACCAATGCCGATTGTGGTACACACGATTACATCTGTGTCACTACTGCTAGGAGCACAGCAATGTTCTTCTCAATGGTGATGACTCAGTCATCGATCTTTGGTACCAGGGAAGGAGTGGCTCCGGACACAACTTTGTGGACCACAACTCCTGACACCGGTATCGGGAGTGCCACTGAAGACTGAACCTCAGAGGCATCCCCAAGCCCCTTTGAGGCTTTGGAGGGTGAAACTTCCCACAGAGGCTGCTTCATTGGATGGTCTGCATCAGAGTGAGACGAATGTCGGTGATGATGCTGATGCTCTGTGGCCGATGCTGACGCTGACCTCGAGGATCTCAATGCCGAGGTCGATGTCATCTTCTTCTTATGCGCTGCTGACACAGAGCGATGCTCCTTTTGTCAAAGTGGCAATCTGGATGCATGGGAAGATTCAGATGGAGTCGACGCCCCCGAGTACACCAAAGGAGCAGAGTCTGTTGGAAACAGCTTAGCCTTCTGCTTGTCCCGGTTCTTCCTACCTCTAGCAGTCATGTGGCGAAAGGAGGGACAGCAATCTACATCGTGGTCTGGGCCTCAACACTAAAGGCACCACTCATGCTTGTCAGTGATGGAAATGGTACTGGAATACTTGGAGCATTTTTTTAAAACCACTCCAGGTTCTATTTCTGGAAAAAGGATGGAAACAAAATCATACTGGGCGATTGTGTCTGGGTAGGCCGTAGGCCTCACTCACTCTATGGAAAATAAAGGAAAATATATTTTAAAAAATTAGAAAAGAAAATTAGGAACGGGAACCGGAATCGACGGGGAGTCCAGTCTGTCGATGGGAAGTATTCAACAGTACCGCACAAAAATATTGGAGTCTCTTGACGCGGTTGACTGGGACGAGGTCCTGATGGCTCTGCAGAAAAAAAGACAACTGAGGAGACCAGGAGCAAAGGCAGGAAGGCAGCCACGCATGCGTGGAGGAATGCTCCCAAAAGCATTCCTACTGGATACTGGGGAGTGTTCTCGTGCTGGGCTCCGTTGGTGCCGACGTCACCCATATGTGAAGACTGACTTCCTGCTTGTTCCTGGAGATATAGCCTTGTCCAGAGTGGGCAAGAACAGCTGGGCAGACTAGATGAATTGATTGGTCTTTTTCTGCTGTCATTTACTATGTTATCATAAGGATAATTTTATGAGCAACTTGAGCATGTAGAACAGTGTTTTATACACAAGTATGTGCTTATAAAATTGCCCAGGGATATAAGTGCATAAATGCAGGCATTTATAAACCACTGTGCCTACATTTATGCAAAATGTGTAGATCTTCCTGAGGGAAGAGAAGGGGTGGGATTAACACTTATACACGTATTTCATAAAATACACTTATATGAGGTGATTGCTACCAAAATCTACATGCACAAAGTTATTTCTGCCTTAGAGCAGATGTCTCTGTCACTTTCAGATCTTGACTCACCTGGTCTTCTTTGTCTTTCCTTACCATTTCCCCTAGATGTATCCCATGCCTACAGCAGTGAAGAAAGCAGGACTCATAGCACACCGTGAAGGGGCAAAAGGCTTTATTGAGTTTCCTGAGAAAACATATTGCATTATGTTTTTCTGTATTTATGATTTTATCATTTATTTTATTGTTCTTATTTTGTTTTATGAGGTTTCTAGCCCCTGAAGAAGGCAATTGCCAAAACACGTTTAGGGTTCTGACCTCTCAGGAAGCTCAATAAAGCTTTCTGCCCCCTCCATGGGGTGTTGCGAGTCCTGCTTTTTTTGCTGCTTGGACATTGGACATATATACTAGAATGTATATAGTTTCCCCAAAGTTTACCTCCATGTTAAATCCCTGTTCTATGTAAACGACGGCCAAATTTACTTCACCAAGTGTTATACTGTTTCAATGTAAACCGCACTGATAACAAAGAGTGCGGTATATAAGAAATGTTAAATAAATAAATAAAATTGCAGGTGGTGTGTTGTTCTAGTTTCCCATGTCTACAGCTACTGTATTGTCTGTCTTGACTAGATTGCAAGCCCTGAAGAGCAGGGACTGTCTTTTACATGTGTGTGCGCAGTGCTGCATACATCATGTAGTGATATACAAATGTTCAGTAGCAGTAGTAATAGTAACTGTGTGGGAATCATTGGGAGGGCTATTTTATAAAGGCATACAAGTGTCTTTTATGAAACTGCCCTTCTCACCTGGATTGATCTGACTCACCGTGGTAGTAGTGGTGGTGCTATTAATGGTGGTGCTACGGGCTCGGTTCTGCTGTTGGTGTTTTTGCATTTGCCTGGCTTCCTCGTGTTGGATCTCCAGCAGGGACTTGGTATTGCCTACTGACTTGGACACATTCCCCCAGGTTGAAAGCTTTTGTTGTTGCTGCTGTTGCTGCTGCTGTTGATGCAAAGCCTTCAACAACTCTCTCTGCTGTCGTCTCTGTTTTAAGAGAAATATTAAACTTATGCACTTCCAGCTCCATCTCTTTTCTGGCACCAGTCATTCTATTATATAAATACACCAATTATCCAGCAATCTACTGGCATGCTAGGGGGAAGACCCTTCTCAAATCAGTCAGCTTGACTTCTGATGCTTCAAACAAATGATTAAAATATATTAATCTAAGGGATTTTCCAATTGTTTCAAATTGATCTACTTGAGGAATTTCTTATACCAAATACAAAATCAAACTATTTAAACATCACTTTTCTCTCTCACCGGGAGGTGGCTGGGACATAATCTTTCACTTATTTATTTATATTCTCTTATATACCACGCTATTCTGCATCAGTGCGGTTTACATTGAACAAACTGAAATTACACTGAACAGGGCATTGAGATAACTATTTTACAGGGAACATGGGCTATGGAGGGTTAAGTGGCTTGCCCAACACAAGGAGCACCTGTGGGACTAGAAACCCCAGTCCTTCCGGCCCAAGGTTGCTGTCCTCTAGTGGGATTTGAACCCCCGACCTTCCGGCCTGAAGTACCTTGCCCCAACCACTAGGCCACTCCTCCACTTGTTTAAAACAAACTCTTTGGAAGGCATGTCTGCGAATAACATATAATTAAAGGGAAGTACTGCAGTATCTGAGCAGTAGTCATAGTGTGCACTAGTTTTTATATGTACTGTACCTTCCAGTCTGATCTCTAACCAAATGTTTGTAGTGAGAGCAGAGCAAGTGCTTCCACTCTGTCTAGCTCCTTTCTCCCACCTTGAATTAACTCCATACAAGGTTTGGCAGGAAAAGTTTAAAAAAACTACCAAATGTTACTGAACAAAACTGCCTCCTTTCCCATCACCTTGTTCCTTCCCACCACCACTTTTTTTTGTTTGTTTTAATCATCATACAGCTTCTACTTTTACAGTTACATACTGTGCAATGTAGTATGTATTAAGGTGTGAAAACATACCTCAGAACACTTTATATTCATGTGACAATTTCCAAGGATTTCTCATCCAATTTGGAATTTCAAGGATTCAATTTGCGTAATCAGCTGTCTCCAGCAGTCACATGACAAATCTGTTTCTCTCCACTCAGAATGACTATAATAGTTTAAGTCACCAACATGTCAATGAATTTCAGTACCCTTCATTTTGTTTTCTAAGAAAGCATAGTTACTCACCTGTAACAGGTGATCTCCGGGAACAGCAGGAATTTAGTCTTCACATATGGGTATCGTCGGTACCGACGGAGCCTGTGCGGTAACGCTCCCCAGCGTCCAATTAGAAAGCTTTTGGGAGCATCCCACAGCGCCTGCGTGCTGCCTTCCCGCCTTTCCCAACTGTCTCTCTCCAGTTGAGTTTAAAGTTGAGACAAAGAGAGAGAGAGAAAGGGAAAGAAAAAAAAGAGAGAGATAGAGAGATACAACTCCTAGGGGAGGTGGGTGGGTTGTGAAGACTAAATTCCTGCTGTTCCCGGAGACCACCTGTTACAGGTGAGTAACTATGCTATCTCCAGGAACAAGCAGGAATGTAGTCTTCACATATGGGGACTCCCTAGCTACAGATGCCAGGGAGAAAACCCCAGAGGTTGTGTGCCCTTGTGAAAGGGCTCCACTTCCCCCCATGGATCTCTGGCATCCTACCAGGGATGGTGGGTAGGAGTTGATTAAGTATGGAACAGGTGCTGATGAACAACCTGACCAAAAAAGGCATCCTGGCGGGAGTCCTTGTCAAAGCAGTAATGGGCTGTGAAGGTATGAACCGAGGCCCAGGTAGCTGCTCGACAGATGTCGTCGATAGACACAGAGTGAAGATGAGCCATAGAGGCTGCCATGGCTCTCACATTGTGCGTTGTGACATGGCCTTCAAGAGGAAGGTTCTTACTCCGATAGGCAAAAGATATACACTGTGCAATCCAGTTGGACAGTGTTCTTTTGGAGACTGGAAGTCCTAAATGACTAGGATCGAAAGCAACAAAGAGTTGAGAGGACTTTCTATGTTGCTGCATCCTTTGTAAGTAAAAGGCTAAAGCTCTTTTACAATCCAAAGTATGAAGATTCCTTTCTGCAATAGAGGCATGAGGCCTTGGGAAAAAAAACAGGAAGGTAAACTGCTTGGTTTAAATGAAAAGGTGAAATCACCTTTGGCATAAAGTGAGGATGAGTCCTAAGAACTACCTTATGATGGAACCTTGTATAAGGAGGATCAGCCACCAATGCTTGCAACTCACTGATGCGACGTGCTGATGTGATTACAATAAGAAAAATAACCTTCCAGAAAAGGAATTTCAAAGAGGTAGTAACCAATGGTTCAAAAGGCGGCTTCATGAGCTGGCCAAGAACCAGATTTAAATCCCATGCCACCGGTGGTGGCTTAACGGGAGGCTTAGTTATAAGAAGGCCTCTCATAAATCTCGCTATGATGGGATGAGAGGAAATAGGTTGCCCATTTAAAGGTTTGAGAGAAGCTGCAATAGCACTCAAATGAACTCTCACTGAATTGGGTCTTAAGCCCTGCATTAGACAAATGAAGGAGATATTCCAGTAATGATTCCAGAGGTATTGCAAGAGGGTCGAGACCCTTCTGCGAACACCATATGGTAAACCTTTTCCACTTGAAAGCATAAGAGCGTCTTGTGGATGGTTTCCTGGAAGCATAAAGGATATCCTTTACTTGCTGAGAAAGGTTAAGACCATGACGTTCTAGGCTTTCAGCAACCAGGCCCTGAGATGTAGAGACTGGGGATTGGGATGCCACAGCATCCCGTCCTACTGGGATAGGAGATCTGGAGCAGATCCTAACTCCAGAGACGGAGCTTGAGAGAGATGTAAAAGCAGAGGGTACCACACTTGTCGTGGCCAATGTGCGGCTATGAGAATCATATGGCCTCTGTCTCTCTGAAGCTTGAATAAAGTTCTGGGAATTAGGGAAGGCATACAGACAGTCCCGACCCCAATGGAGGAGGAAGGCATCCCTAGCCTGACAACCCTGAGCTGGAATTCTGGAACAGAACCGGGGAGGTTTGGCATTCAGTGGACTTGCAAAGAGATCTATGTCCAGGGTTCCCCAAAATTGGAAATTTTTGGCCACCTGGTCTGCATGGGGAGACCATTCGTGTGGAAGCAGAACTCGACTGAGTCTGTCTGCCCAAGAGTTTTGAATGCCTGGAAGATACACTGCAAGGAGATGAATCTGATGCTCTCTGGCGAGGGCCCAAAGTCGCAAAGCTTCGTTGCAGAGCGACAGAGAGCTTGTTCCGCCCTGCTTGTTCACATAGAACATGGCTACCTGGTTGTCCGTTTGAATTAGGACAGTTTTGTAGCTGAGCTGGGTGTGAAACACTCGAAGAACAAGGAAGATTGCTCTGAGTTCTAGAAGACTGATGTGTAAATCGGTCTCCTCTGGAGTCCAGGTACCCTGGGTAGAGAGGCCTTGAAAATGGGCTCCCCAACCCACCTGTGAGGCATCTGTAAGAGTTACTTGGGGTGGGGGTTGCTGAAAAGGGGAGCCAACAGATTCTGGGGTGATTGCCACCATTGGAGAGACAACATAAGACGACCTGAGGTTGCTATTTTGTCTGACAGGCAACCTGACACCTGAGTCCATTGAGTGGATAGAGTCCACTGGGCTGCCCTCATATGGAGGAGGGCATAAGGGACCACATGCATAGTGGATGCCATGTGGCCTAGCAATTGTAACATTTCCCAAGCAGTGAGGTGAGACTTTGATTAGCTTCCCAAGCAATGCTACACAATGCAAAGGCAGCGGGACTGTGGAAGATAAGCCCTTGTCTGTCTGGTATCCAACAGGGCTCCTATGAACTCTAGAGACTGAGTGGGAGCTAGGTTGGATTTTGGAAAGTTTATGACAAGTCCCAAATATTGGAGGATATGCATTGTGCGAGATAGGGAAAAGCTGGCCTCTGGCTCTGATGGGGCTCGAATGAGCCAATCGTCCAAGTAAGGGAAGACAAATATTTTTAGGGTGCAGAGAAATGCTGCTACCACAGCCATGCATTTTGTGAACACCCTTGGTGCCAAGGCCAGGCCAAAAGGAAGAACTCTGCATCGGTAGTGCTTCCCTTGAATTAGAAAGCGAAGAAACCTACGGTGAGTTGGATGGATGAGAACTTGGGTGTACGCATCCTTGAGATCTAGAGAACAAAGCCAGTCCTGACTCTGAAGGTATGGCAGTAGAGTTCCTAGAGAAATCATTTTGAACTTCTCTTTGAACAGGAATTTGTTCAATTCTCTGAGGTCCAAAATGGGTCTGTGCCCTCCTGTTTTCTTTGTAATAAGGAAAAAGGGGGAATAGAACCCTGCACCCTGTTGATGAACAGATACTTCCTCTATTGCCCCTTGGGCAAGAAGCAGACTGACCTCGTGATCTAACTGGGAGTTGAGAGAGGTCTGAGAATTGAACTGTCTTACCATTGTAGGAGGGGGCATGCTGAGGAAGTGAAGCTTGTATCCCTCTCTTACAATGGATAGAGTCCAACTTTCTGCTGTTATCTACCCCCATTCTGGGGGCAAAATAACATAACTTTCCTGGAATGGTGGAAGGCTCTGGCCCGTTCAGGGCCAGGAAGACAAAGTTCTCTAGATGGGAGTCAAAGCCCCTGTGGAGGCTGAGTCTGCTGAGCCGGTTGAGGATTAGCAGCCTTTGTTTTTCTTTGTTTAGGTTGCTGACCCTTTTGGGCAGACTGACCTGAACGATGCCCTTGTTGGTTATAGGAGGGGTAGAACTTCTTTCTAGTGAAGAATGTTTTTTTATAGGACTTTTTCCTTGCAGGATCAGCTGTAGACTTTGATAATCTATCCAAGGTGAGATTATTAGCATCTAGCTCATTAGCTTTCTCTTGCCAATTTTTGCCAAAGAGATTCTCTCCAGTGCAAGGAATATTCCCCAAATTGTTCTGTACCCAAAGTTCTAAATCAGATGCCTGGAGCCAGGCAATCCTACGTGCGCCTATGGCAATAGCAGAAGTTCTGCTTATGCACTCAAAACAATCAAAAGCTGCACGATTTATGAATTTGGAAACATCCTGAGCATGTTTGATAAGTGCAAGATAATCTTGTCTCTTATCATCAGGAAGAAGAGGGCTCATAAGCTCTAGGATCTCCTGTAACTTCCTTAAGGAACATTCCCATATATAAAATGTAGGAACTAATCCTGGCAGAAAGCATAGAGGCCTGGAAGGTTCTATGCCCAAAGGCATCAAGGGTTCTACATTCACGTCCTGGAGGATTAGATGCATGTCTTTTTGCACTCTTGATCCTTCTCATAGCTGATTCCACCACCATGGAATGGTGGGGCAGCTGAGTTTTTTAAAATCCAGGACAGGGAGGAACTCGATACATGGTATCGAGCCTACGAGAATGAGGAGAAGTGGTGAGAGGTGTTTCCCACATCCTTAGCATGAGATCATGCAAGATCTCATGAATAGGCAAAGTAGCTGCCTCTTTGGGAGCTTTAGGATACTGTAAAATCTCCAATTCCTTCGCCCTAGGCTCTGTTTCAGGAGCCACTGTGATGGAATGACCTCGAGCCACATCTTGCATAAAATCCTGGAAGGATATATCCTCTGGAGGAGACATCCTACGTTTAGGAGAGGAAGAATCCTCAGGAAGAAGTACTCTGGTATCGACAGAGCTGTCAGTCTTTTGACTCGTCGGAGGATTCAAAGTATCTCCTATCCGGATAATCGTGCATCGCACGATACCGGTACCGATCGAAGTCGGTATCGACAGGGTCCGGTACCGACTTGTCAGTACCGGAGGGATAGCCTGCGTCGGTACTGGTAGTCCACCTGCCAACGTTGATGCAATTGGCCCTGGTACCGATGTCGGCACCGGTACCGGTTGAATTGTCTGAAGTGGTTTTGGGGGCATCGATTCCGAGAGAAGAGCCACCAGACTGCGTTCAATAGCCAAAAATCTCTGGTCTACCAACGCCGCCGATGCCTGGGTATCGGTATTGGGCGAAGCGGCCGGTACCCCAGAACATGGCACCAGTAGTTCTGCCGAGGTTGGGGGCTCGAGAACATCCTGGAGCCCCAGTGATGCTTTGGAAGCCGAAGCCTCCCGCCAGGGCAATTTTGCCGGTGTGAGTCCCTCCAAGGCAACGCCAGAGGCATCTCGATACTTAGAAGGAGATCTACCCTTTGAGGACCGGCCAGACTTATGTTTAGTTACCTGAGATCCATGGGAGGAAGACAAAGCCCTGGAAGATGTTGATGCCACAGATGCTGCATCGGAGGGAAAAAGGGTGCTAAGTTTAGCAGCTCGGTTTTGCCGGCCCCTCTTCGACATCATCCCACAGGCAACACACTCGGAGATAGAGTGGTCAGGACCTAATATTTGAGGCACCACTCATGGGTGTTGGTGACGGAGATGGTACCACCACACTTGGAACACTTTTTAAAACCCGAGGCGGGTTTTTCCATTGTAGAAGAAAGTTGGGCCTAGTGCCCAAAATGGCGCGTGGCACCAGAGGAGAAAAAAGCTGGAAGACTCCAGGAAAGATTTTTTTTTACAAGGAAAAGAAAGAAAGAATCAGCGGTACTGGTGTAGCGTCGAAGGAAGGCAGACGCGACCACAAAAAAGAAGAATAAAAGAGATATTTTCTGCGGTGACAGGAAGTGCGACCTGCCGGCTCCGCGGAAAACGAAGAACTGGAGAGAGACAGTTGGGAAAGACAGGAAGGCAGCACGCAGGTGCTGTGGGATGCTCCCAAAAGCTTTCTAATTGGACGCTGGGAAGCATTCCCGAGCAGGCTCCGTCAGTACCGATGATACCCATATGTGAAGACTACATTCATGTTTGTTCCTGGAGATTACAGAATCTCCCATGATGTTCATTCTGTATGACCACTATCTCCTTCCCAACAATTTGTTCTATTTTGGAAATAATCACTAACCATTCAGGATTTTCTAGACTTCAATCATATTTCTCCTCAGCTGTCTTCTTCAAGCTGAAGAGCCCTAACCAATTTAGCTTTTCCTTACAGGGATATTGTTCCATCTCCTTTATCATTTTGGTGGCTCTTTACCTTGACTAATTCTTTATCTTTTTTGAGATGCAGTGACCAGAATTGCCCATGATACTCAAGGTGCATACGGCACCATGTATCAATACAAAAGTATTATGATATTCTCTGTTATAGTCATTCCTTTCCTTATAATTTCTCGCATTCTATTTCCTTTCTTGGTCACTGTTGCACACTAAACAGAGGATTTCAATGCTGCCTATATCCTGTCCTTGGTGGTGACTCCCGATATGGAACTTTGTATCGTGTAGCTACAGTTCTTCCCCATATGCATAATTTTGTACTTGTCCACACTAAATTCCATCTGCCATTTGGATGCCCAGACTCTCAATTTCTCAAGGCTCTTACATTTTCTCACAATCCTCTTGTGATTTAATAATTTTTAATAATTTTGTGTCATCTGCAAATTTGATCACCTCGCTTAAGGCACTCCGCTATTCACCTTTCTTGATTAGAGTGTAAAGCTCTGATGAGCAGGGACTGTCTCTTATTTGTACATGTACAGCTATGCATATGCTTTGTAGTGCTATTAATAGTAAAAAACTGACCATTGAGCCTACACTTTTTTTTTCCATTTGACTTATTAAATTTTCAAGTTAACATACAGCCAATTCTTATTGCATGTTATCTACTTTTGCACCTTACCTCCTATAGTGTTATGTATTTCTTATAGACCCTTAGCTCTAATATAGCAGTAATTGTAACCTAAACTAATCCCCTACCCCCCTTCCCTCCCTTCTTATTCCCCCTCAAATCTCCCCTTAGCATTTAGGCACATTGCATTGTCTTTACATACAGTTATAATCATCATCATCCGTTGCGTTACATCTTTTCACACTGCTTTTCATGTAGCATTCTCTCAATGATCCCCCAGGTCTCGATGCCCAGAACAACCCATATGCATATACATTACACATTTGGTGCCCCTGAGCTGCCCTCCCCCTTGCCCCCCTACATGCGTTTCCAACCAGGTAAACACATGTTTCCATTTCTCCAGAATTTTATCACCCCTCCCCTTAAGTCCCGTCAGTCTATGCATCAAACACAAGTCCGCAACTCGGCGGACAAAGTCCCTACTCCTTGGTGGTCGTATCCCCATCCATAATTTAGCAATTTAGCGTAGTTACTCACCTGTAACAGGTGTTCTCCAGGAGCAGCAGGAATCAGTCCTCACATATGGGTGACGTCGGCGCCGACGGAGCCCTCGCGGAGAAATTTCCCCAGCTTTCAAAGAAAGCCTTTGGGAATTGCAGCGCGCATGCGCGGTCCCCTTCCCGCCCAAGGGTGCCATCTTGCTCAGTCTGATGACATAGCGAAAAGACAGCAAAAAATTAGCAAAAACGAAAGCATAGAACTGCAACTCCAAGGGGAGGAGGGAGGGTTGTGAGGACTGATTCCTGCTGCTCCTGGAGAACACCTGTTACAGGTGAGTAACCACGCTTTCTCCAAGACCAAGCAGGAAGTCAGTCCTCACAGATGGGACTCCCAAGCTTAAGGCTACCGGAGACCCTAAGCACAAAAATGAGCTCCCTCAAGCTCAGTAGCACAGAAGGAAGGAATCTTCTCTGAATATGTCTCCAACCGGTAGCCCAACATCCGGGATGGAGGGTAGGAGTTGCCTATACCTCAAAGAGGTTACGGAGGACTGCCTGTCCGAAAGCACTGTCCCTGCGGGACTCCCTCTCCAGGCAGTAATGGGCTGAAAAAGTCTGGCTTGAAGACCAAGTAGCGGCCCGGCAGATGTCTGCCAACGGAACAGAGCGGAGGTAAGCCACTGACGTAGCCTTCGCCCGAACACGATGAGCCGTGACTCGACCTTCCAACGCGAGGCCGGCAGCCTCGTAAGCCCAAGTGATACAGTCAGCAATCCAGATGGACAGAGTACGCTTGGAGACAGGGAGCCCCAATTTGTTGGGGTCATAAGACACGAAGAGCTGAACCGCCCTTCTGTGCTCCCGCGTACGGTCAAGATAGAAGGTCAACGCCCTTCTACAGTCCAGGGTATGGAGGACCATTTCAGCTCGGCTGGAGTGTGGCCTGGGAAAGTAGGTCGGAAGTACCACCTCCTGGTTGATGTGAAAAGGAGAAACCACTTTGGGAAGAAACTTAGGGTGAGTCCGTAGGACTACCCGGTTCTTGTAGAACCTAGTGTAAGGAGGATCAGATACTAGGGCCTGCAGCTCACTAACGCGTCTAGCAGAAGTGAGGGCCACCAAGAACAAGGTTTTCCAGGAGAGAAAACGAAGAGGACAGGTAGCCATAGGCTCAAAAGGCGGACAGGTAATCCGCTGTAAAACCACATTGAGATCCCAGTTCGGGGCTGGTGGGCGCAAAGGTGGTTTAAGGAGAAGGAGGCCTCTGAGAAAACGAGCCACCAGAGGGTGGCTGGAAAGAGGTCTACCCTCCACCGGCATGTGATGCGCAGAAAGAGCACTGAGGTGGACCTTGACCGAGTTGGACTTAAGTCCAAGATTGGAAAGAGAAAGCAAGTACTGCAAGACCACTGATGCTGAACAGGAGAAGGGGTCTTGAGACTGCTGAGTACACCAGACGGAGAACCGACGCCACTTAAGAGCGTAGGACTTCCAGGTGGAAGGCCTCCTGGAGGCCAAGACGACCTCTTCCACATCTGGAGGTAGCTGGAGAGGAGCAAGGACTACCCTTTCAGCAGCCAGGCCATCAGATGAAGGGACCGGAGGTTGGAGTGCAGGAGCGTCCCCTGATCCTGCGAGAGGAGGTCGGGCTGAAACCCCAGGGGAAGAGGGGTGTCCACCGCCAGCTGCATCAGAAGCGGGAACCAAGGTTGTCTCGGCCACCGGGGAGCTACTAGGATCATCGATGCCTTGTCTCTGAGAACTTTGAAGAGCGTCCGAGACACCAGAGGCATGAGTGGAAAGGCATACATGAGGCCTGTGGACCATGGAATCAGAAAAGCATCTGCCGCTACCCGGAGAGGATGCGGCTGTCGAGAGCAGAATCTGGGAAGCTGCCGGTTCAGAGGACTGGCGAACAGATCCATGGTGGGGAGGCCCCACCGGAGAAAGATCCGCTGAACCACAAGCGGATCCAATCTCCACTCGTGCGGTTGGAGGACCCTGCTCAGTTTGTCTGCCAGGTAGTTTTCTTGACCTGGGAGATAGACAGCTTTGAGGACGATGTTGCGATGGACGGCCCAAGAGCAGAGCTTCTGTGCTTCCTGACAGAGAAGGAAGGAGCCAGTTCCGCCTTGCTTGTTCACGTAGAACATGGCAACCTGATTGTCTGTCTGGACAAGTACTGACTGGTGAGAAATCAGGTGAGAGAAGGCTTTGAGCACTAGGCGGATGGCTCTGAGCTCCAGGAAGTTTATCTGCTGAGCGGACTCCCAAGGAGTCCAGAGACCCTGAGTACAAGTCCCTTGGCAATGTGCTCCCCAACCCTGGAGAGAAGCATCGGTCGTCAGGACCTGAGAATGTGTAGGGGGCTGAAAAGTCACCTCTAGCACCAGGTTTGGCAGATGAAGCCACCATCGTAGAGACGAGACCAGCTGGTCGGAGATCTGTACGGAGTCCGCTAGGCTCCCCGTGGCCTGATGCCATTGAGTGCGAAGGCACCACTGAGCAGGACGCATGTTCAGGCGGGCATTGGGGGTTACATGGACCGTGGAAGCCATATGGCCGAGCAGTCGCAGAAAGTGCCTGGCGGAGACCAGGGAATCGCTGTGAAAGCGGCTGGCGAGATCCATGAGCCGTTTGGCCCTGTCCAGAGGGAGGAAGGCCCGCGCCTGAAGCGTGTCCAATCTGGCGCCTATGAACTCGAGATTTTGAGAGGGGAGCAAAGTGGACTTTGCGAAGTTTATGACAAAACCCAAGTGCTGGAGCAGAGTCACAGTGCGATGAGTAGCCTGAGTGGCTTCTTGGGCAGACTGGGCTCTGATGAGCCAGTCGTCCAGGTATGGGAACACAAAAAGACCTTGAAGTCTCAGACAGGCCGCCACCACAGCTAGGCACTTGGTGAACACTCTGGGGGCGGAGGATAGGCCAAAGGGCAGTACCCTGTACTGGTAATGGTTTCCTCCCACAACAAACCTGAGATATTGTCTGTGGTCTGGATGAATAAGGATATGAGTATACGCATCCTTTAGATCTAAGGAGCATAGCCAGTCTCCCTGCTGGAGGTAGGGCAGCAGGACTCCAAGGGTAAGCATTTTGAACTTTTCCTTTGCAAGGAACTTGTTGAGGTTTCGCAAGTCCAGGATGGGTCTGAGGCCTCCTGTTCTTTTTGGAATCAGGAAGTACCTGGAGTAAAACCCTTGACCCTTCAGGTGGTGGGGCACCGGTTCCACGGCTTGTTCCTGAACGAGACTTGCTAACTCCTGGAAGAGTAAGTCCCTGTGCAGAGGGAATCTGGAAGGCTCCCCTGGAAAGTAGGAGGGAGGTACCTGGTGAAAATGAAGAAGATAGCCCTTTTGAACTATGTGAAGCACCCAGGTATCTGTGGTGATGTTGGACCACCTGTGGGCAAAGTGGACCAGCCGGCCTACCGTGCTGAGAGAAACCAGCGGAGGGGGAGAGGCTATGCTGAGGAAGTCAAAAAACCCCACCCTGCTGAGCAGGGGCCGGTGGTGCAGGCTTGGGGGCTTGCTGCCTACGGGACCCATTACCCCGTCCCTTGGCCTGCTTTCCCTGTGGGGGAGCCGCTGAGGCCTGATAGTGAGGGTAGTATTTATAGGCAGCACCTTTCCTCGGGTAAAAGGGCTTTTTCCCCGAGGCCTTCTTCTTTTGAGAAGGGGCAGAGGTCTTCCTCGAGAGACGAGTCCTGGTGAGAGTCTCCGTCTCGATTTGTGCAGCCTTCTCATCCATGGGCTTGCCAAAGAGGTTATCACCTCGGCAGGGGACATCGACCAACTTGTCCTGTACCCAAAGCTCGAGGTCGGACGTCTGAAGCCAAGCCTGGCGGCGTCCACCGATGCCAGGCGCAGCTACTCGAGCCGACGCCTCAAAACCATCGTAGGCTGCTCGAGAGATGAACTTGGAGCACTCTCGAATAAAAGTAGACAAGGACTGGAACCTCTGCAAAGGTTCGTCGGAGAGACCAGCAGAGAACCCGGCTAGTTCCTTAGCCAGGTCCCGGAGATACATGCCCATGTAGAGCTGGTATGTCTGGACTCGACAAGCAAGCATAGAGCCCTGGAAGCACTTCCTACCGAGGGCATCCAGGCTTCGGGCTTCCCTACCAGGGGGCACCGAGGAGTGCATTTTTTGACTCTTTAGTCTATGCATGGCCGATTCCACCACCATGGAATGGTGCGGTAGTTGTGCCTTTTGAAAGCCAGGGCTCTTGCGGACTCGATAAATGGAATCGACCCGCTTGCTTAACACCGGCGACGACGCCGGGCTCTCCCACATGCGGAAGAGAAGTCGTTCCAGCATTGGAGGAACCGGTACAATAAAGGCCTCCTTCGGGGGAGAGTCATATTGGAGGGCATCGAGTTCCTCAGCTCGAGGCTCCTCCTCGGGATCCGCAGGGAAGGCCAAGGCCTTGGCCATATCCCTCACGAAGTCCGAGAACCGGGTATCCTCCGGGGGGGGACCGTCTCCGAGGTTCGGACTAGGGGGAGTCCGAAGGGACACACCGAGTCCGAAAGGAACCAGGTGACTCTTCGTCCTCCGATTCCCAGGCCGACTCCTCGGAGGAGGAGTCGATCGGCTCCGGTCGGGCGGGCACTGATGCCATCCGCCCCGACGCCGAGGGAGTCGGCGTCGACGACATCGGTCCCGAACGGGAGGCCGAAGGAGACCTCGACCGAGGATCGACTCGAGCCCTCATGGACTCGAGGATCGGCTCGGTCTCCGGGGTCGACTTGGAGGTCGACGTCCCGGCGGTCAGGGCAGAAGCACCGGCGAGGCCAGCGATCAATGCCCGCTGCTGGTCGAAGAAGGCAGACAGACTGCACTCCAAGGCCGTCAACCTGAGTCCGAGCTCAGGAGACCCAGCAGCCCCCGACGTCGGGTCCTTCGGAGGCGAGTCAACGAGGACAACCGTACTTACGTGAGCGGGCAAGTCCACCTCGAGTCAAGGATGTTTTGACGGCCTCTCCGTCTCCGAGGACCCGGGACGGGAATCGGGGCTATGCGACCTGGCCCTCGAGGAACCAGGAGCGTCCACCGATCCCGCCCTCGCGGGTTTCTTCTTCCGATGATGTTCCCGGGTAGGAGACCCCCTTTCAGAGGAACTCCGACGATGCTCAGGACCAGAGTCCCGAGACGTCGAAGCCTCTGACGAGGTCCGAGCCCGGCCGGAGTCAGAGAAGATACGCTCCCGCTGGTGCTGCCGACTCCTCAACGCTTTTGAGGACATTTTGCCGCATGGCCCACAAATCATGGGGTCATGATCTGGGCCGAGGCAGCGGAGGCAGAAGTCATGAGTGTCTGTAAGAGACATAAGTTTCTTACAGAGGTCACACTTTTTAAAGCCACTGGCAGCAATCGGGGGAAAAAGGACCCCTGCGAGGTCGAAAGACCGGGCTGCCAGGGAAAAAGGAAAAAAGCGCGAAATCTGTCACGAAGGACAAAAAACCGAAAAATAAAGGACGGACTCGCAACCGGCGTCGCGAGTCCGGGCAGGAAAAGAACTGGCGTCGAACCGAAGAAAAATAGAGAAAAATCAACTTTTCTGCGGGGAATCACAGGCAACGTCTGTAGGGCTCCGCGGAAAAAAGAAGACTGAGCAAGATGGCACCCTTGGGCGGGAAGGGGACCGCGCATGCGTGCTGCAATTCCCAAAGGCTTTCTTTGAAAGCTGGGGAAATTGCTCCGCGAGGGCTCCGTCGGCGCCGACGTCACCCATATGTGAGACTTCAGGCTTGGTCCTGGAGAAAACCCCTTGCCGCCACTAAACAGTGATGCAGCACTTCCTTGTCTCTCACCGGAATGTCCTCCTCTATATGTTGTAGTAGACAGACCTCCGGCCGCCTTTTTAATTGGAAGCCTGTCATTCTCTTTATGATATCCAACACTTCTTCCCAATACTGGCGGATTTTCCCGCAGCTCCACCACATGTGTATCAAGGTACCCCTCTCCTTACAACCCCTCCAGCACTTATCTGATTGTCACCGCCCCACCTTCCATTGTCGTATCGGTATCCAATACCACCAGTATAACACTTTATATGCATTTTCTTTTATTTGGGTTGCTCTTGAGATACCCGCCACCATTTGAACTATCTTGTCCCAGATCTGTTCTCCCCATTCCACTTCTAGTTCCTCTTCCCACTTTTTCATATACTCTAATTTGCCTATCCTCCCTTCCAGTAAGCTCTTATATATTTTTGACAAAACACCTTTGCAGCCCACCTGCCCTGTACATAGTACCTCAAAGCACCCCCTATCACTCCATAAATCTTGCCACACCTTCCTCTGTGTTAAAAAGTGATTCAGCTGAAGATAACTATAGTAATCATGCATTGACAAACCATATAGATCCCTCACCCCTTCAAAATCCCTAACCCCCTCTTTATGCACTACTTGTGCAATATGCGTTAAGACCAACTTGGCCCACCGCCTTAGTATGTTCCTGTCTGGCCCCCTTACCGCCTCGAAGCACGCCTCCAAAGTCATCCCCTGTATATACCCTTTATCCTGTGCTAGTGCCTTCCTGTGCTGTTGCCATATATTCAGTGTGTGCTCAATGATAGGATTCTGCCCCCGAACCTTACCTCTCTTCCATACTAACCTTTCTAAACCCTCCCCCCTTACTGACTCCTCTTCCATTTGAACCCGATGTTTCTGTTTCCCCCTATGCCAATCATGCACAGCCTTCAATTGTGCTGCGGTATAGTACTTCCGAAAGTTGGGGACCCCCAATCCTCCCTCCTCCTTAGCCCAGTGCAGTGTACGCATCGCTACCCTGGGGTTTCTACCCTGCCATATACATTTTATTTATTATTTATTTATTTAACTGTATTTATATCCCGCTTTTCACCGGGTCAAAGCGGTGTTACATATAAGGGTGGGGAAAATTAAGTATCAGGGTGGGGCCATCACCAGGTAAGCAACAATGATGATTTTGACAATAGACAGACTTTAGACATGGACAGTACAGTGCAGATATCGCTCAGAGGTTCATGATAGGTGAGTTCAGGGGTTGGTGCATTTTTTGGTGGGAGTTGTCTTGAAATATTCTTGGAATAGGATGGTTTTTAGCTGTTTTCTGAATGACAGGAGATCATCATTGTTTCTGAGGTGGCTCGGTAGAGAGTTCCATAGGGATGGTGCATAAAGTTCAAAGACTCGGTTGTTTGTCCGTTGAGAGCATTTGGTTCTTTTGTGGGGGACAGTGAGGTAGTTGCTGGAGGTCTGTCTAGTTGTTTTGCCGTGGGTTGGACGGGTCAGCAGGGTGCGAAGCTGGGTGTTCAGTGCTTGGTGGATAGCTTTGTGGATGAGTAGGATGGATTTGTATTTAGTTCTTGCTTCAAAGGGAAGTATGTGGAGGTCTCTTAGAATTGGGGTGACGTGGTCGCTTTTCTTTGCTCTCTGAATGATTCTTGCTGAATGATTAATATAAACCTATTAATCTGTCTTTGTATTTAATCCAGTCTCTTCCACGGTACCCTTATAGGCAACGTTTGAAAAAGAAAGAGCAACCTGGGCAACAGCATCATCTTTACTGTTGCTATTCGCCCAGTCAAGATAAATATCCTTGGCCCCATGTGTTTAACCATCCCTCCACTTGTCCAAACATCCCTGGGTAATTTGAAATCATATATAGAGTTCAATTGGTTACCTATATGGATCCCTAAATACTTAATAGCACGCTGCGCCCACCTAAACGGGTACTTTTTTGCAACAGTTCCTTTTCCTCCTTAGCTAGTGACAGATTGAGTATTTCCGACTTCGTCCAGTTTATAGTAAATCCCAATAGCTTTCCAAATTTGCCTGTTTCCTACATGATTATTGGCAGAGAAACACATGGTCTAATCACGCACATCAGTATATCATCCGCAAAAAGTGATAGCCTATATTCCTGCTTCCCTATACCTATCCCCCTCAAGTCCGCATGTTCCCTAATCCTGGCCGCAAAGGGTTCTATTGAAAGAGCAAATAACAGGGGAGACAGTGGGCAACCCTGCCTCGTTCCCCTTCCTTGCTCGAAGGAGGAGGAATAACCCCCATTCACTCTGACACACGCCTTCGGGCTGTGATACAATGCTTGTATCCACCCCATAAAGTTCGCTCCTAACCCCATTTTTTCCATCACCTGAAATAAAAAGGCCCATGATACCTGGTCGAAAGCATTTTCCGCATCCAGGGACAATAATAGCGCCTTCTCCTTACTCTGTTCAACTGACCATATTAAATTTAAGGTCTTCTGAATATTATCCGCTACCTGTCTACCTGGGATAAACCCCACTAGATCCTGATGCACCAATTGCCCTATGACTTTATTTAAGCGCTTTGCCAATATCTTTGCCAACAATTTAGCATCCAAATTCAGCAGTGCAGTGGGTCGATAGGATGCGCAATCTTGTGGGTATTTTCCTTCTTTGGGTATTAAAGAGATGCCTGCCCAGCCCATCGTAGCTGCCAAAACTCCTCCTTCCCTTGGCAAATTAAACAACCTGACTAGCGGGGTAATTAACGCTTCCCCAAATTTTCTATAGAATTTCGCTGTCAGCCCATCGAGCCCAGGTGCCTTATCCACCTTCAACTGTTTTATAGCAATCCTAACTTCCTCTGTCAGGATAACCCTGTTCAGTTCTCTTTGGGCCTACTCCCCCAACCTCGGTAATTGAGTCGAGTCCAGATAACTCTGCACCCATTCCACTGGAGGTACGTTCTTTACTGCATACAATGTTTGATAGAATTTTTTAAACGCCTCTCTGATTTCTCCATCCCACTGGACTAGTTTCCCTCCCGAGTCACGCACCTGTATATTTTTAATTTCCTTTGTTTCAACTTTAGCGCCATGTACCCTCCCACCTTATTCCCTCCCTCAAAAAATTCTTGCTTCAATAATTGCATATATCATCTAATTGTTTCAGCCTGCATGGCATTGAGTTGTGCTCTTACTGCCAGTACTTGGCCTCGATACCCTCCTCTTCTGTCCTGTGCATCCAGTTCCTCCAGGTTCAAAAGCCGCTGTCGTAACTCTCTCTCCCTGCCTTCTTTCTCTTTCTTTATACGCGCTCCCCATTTAATCACTAGACCTCGCACGACAGCTTTAAGTGTACACTCTTTTTTTTTTAACCAGTTCCCAATCCACAATAGGACATTACCTTTATTTGTTATTTTATTTAACAGGTTTTTATACCGCTTTATCATTCTCAGGAAGTAACTTTAAAGGATATATGGGCGGTTGTTACCCGCACCGAGGCGGTCCTTACCGGAACCTTGTCTCAAATAGAAGAATATACTCGAGACTCGATAGCTAAGTTTTCTGATTATGATGATCAATTTGTGGGTTATGATGTACGTTTAAAAACGGGTTGAGGGTAGATTTTGCTCAGGTTAACTCGTCCTCTGTAGCTAAGGATAGTTTGTATCTACACAGGCAGTTGGAATTATTAGAGAATGCACCCATAGTAATCTTTTGGCCACAAAAAAGAGCATTCTTTTGTGGAAAATAAGTTTTTAATACAGAATTCTTGTCAATCTCTGTCACAAATGTGACAACTAAAGTAGCACGATTTATAATATTATCAGAGGAAGACTCCAAGAATTCTGATATATCTAAACTAATGGGGGAAAGTAGTTGAACAGGTTCAGCCTCAACCCCATTACCTTCTACTTGTCTTTTAAATCTCGGTACATAATACAAATTAGCAACCTTGATGACCTCAGGCTGATCAAATTTCAAAACCTTTTTTAAATATTTATGAAATAAAACTAAAGGAGAAATATAATGTGTGACCGGAAAATTCAAACACCTGAGGTGTTATTTCATAAACATTTAAAAAAGGTTTTGAAATTTGATCAGCCTGAGGTCATCAAGGTTGCTAATTTGTATTATGTACCGAGATTTAAAAGACAAGTAGAAGGTAATGGGGTTGAGGCTGAACCTGTTCAACTACTTTCCCCCATTAGTTTAGATATATCAGAATTCTTGGAGTCTTCCTCTGATAATATTATAAATCGTGCTACTTTAGTTGTCACATTTGTGACAGAGATTGACAAGAATTCTGTATTAAAAACTTATTTTCCGCAAAAGAATGCTCTTTTTTGTGGCCAAAAGATTACTATATTCCCAGATGTTTCCCGTGTTACACAGAATCGGCGTAAAGCCTTTTTGGCGTTGAGAGAGCGCACTTTAGCATTGGGAGCTACTTTTTTTTTTAAAGTTCCCATGCAAGTGCCTAGTAGAACATCGAGGGAAACGATATGGGTTTGTAGATCCTATTCATTTGGCTGTTTTTTTAAAAAAATCATGAGTCTCATGTGGATGATGGGATAGTAGTTAAAGGTATCGACTGAATAGTGGGATCCTGGGTGTGATATTGCTTTTTTTCCTGTTTAGATCATAAGATTATTCCACTCTTTCTTATAATGTGGACTGTTTATATGATGAATGTGTTTGTTTGGATTGTTTATGTTATGTATTTTTCTTATATTTCCTGTTACTTATTGTATAAATAAATTCTCAATACTCAATAAAATATAAATTAAAAAAAAAATTTAAATCGTCGTCAACGTCTTCTCCTTGTGATAGTCGTCTGTATATCATGCCAATGCAAATGGATGTCTCTTTCCCTCTTTCTAGTTTAACCCAACCTGCCTCCTTTCTCCCTTTTAAGCCCTGTATTGTCATAGTTTTAATATTATTTTTTACATATATTGCCATTCCTCCTCCCCTTCTTCCTACCCTGTCCTTTATGAATATCGTATAGCCTGGAATAGTTATATCCCAGTCATGGAGTGGAGGAGTAGCCTAGTGGTTGGGTCAAGGTACTTCAGGCCGGAAGGTCGGGGGTTCAAATCCCACTAGAGGACAGCAACCTTGGGCCGGAAGGACTGGGGTTTCTAGTCCCACAGGTGCTCCTTGTGGTCTTGGGCAAGCCACTTAACCCTCCATAGCCCATATTCCCTGTAAAATAGTTCTCTGTGTGCTGTGCTTTCCTGTCTAATCAATGTGTTTATACCTCAAAAATTTCCTGTCATGATTTGACAATTTCCAATCTGTAATCAAAAACCGCTGCTGATCGCTGGAAGTAGCGGTATACAAATGTATACTAAATAAAAATAAATAAATAAAATGGTTGTCCGTGAACCATGTCTCTGTAACTGCCACTAAATCAAAGTCAGCCTCTCCCATTAAATCCTCAACATCTGGGATCTTATTTCCCATGCTATGGGCATTTATAGACACTGCTTTCCAGATGTTGTCGCTTTTACCTATTTCTATAAAGGTATTTAATGTTCCACTTACCTGGGGGGCTTTCTTCACCCATCCCCAATGAATTTTAGTTTAAAGCTCTCTTCAGTAGATTAGCCAGTCTGCTACTGAAGACATGTCAACCCTTCTTGGACAGATGGACACCATCTCTGCTCTGCAGCCCTTAGATCATCATCCCAGGTGCAGGAAACCAAAATGCTCTTTATGACACCATCCACGCACCCATGCATTTATCTCCAGGATGCAAGTTTCTCTGCATTGGCCTTTACCCTCAACAGGTTGAAGGATTCAACTCAGTCTGTCTGCCAGAGTGTTTTATTTTCCTGGCAGGTATGTGGCTCTCACCTGCATTCCATGAGCGATGGCTAACTTCCACAACCTGATCGCTTCCTAACACAGGAGGTTCGAGCCAGGTCTTTCCTGCTTGTTGATGTAGAACATGGTGACCTGATTGTTGGGCTGAACCAGTACAATTTGGTTGGTTAGTCTATCTTGGAAAGTCTTTGAGGCATTTGCTATGGCTCTCAACTCCAAGAGGTTAATCTGGTGGAGACTTTCTTGGACGGGCCAATCGTCCTGAATGTGAAACCCATTAAGATGAGCTTCCCAACCTAGTCTGGATGCATCTGTTGTCAAAATCTTTTGTGGCAAAGCAATCTGGAAGGGAAGGCCCTTGAGCAAATTCTGATGGATGGTGCATCAATGCAGTGACTGGACTAGAGGATTGGTGACATACAGATGATCCTGGAGCCGACCCATGGCCTGGTTCCACCGAGTCTGCCTCATTTGGAGGCATGGCAAGGGTGTGACATGCACTGTAGAGACCATGTGGCCTAGCACGGTCAACATCTTGAGAACTATCACCTGTTGACTCGGTTGAGTCTTTCGCACCACTGCTGTCAGCCTGTGCAGTCAGTCATGCGGGTGAAAGGCTTTCACCCGAGTCAGGTTCAGGACTATATTGACCTAAACTCATCTCTTGCTGAACATCAATATGTGTTCCGATCAAATCACTGCATTGAGACACTGCTACTAGCCCTCTTAGACAAACTCAGAGGAATAAACAACTCAAAGCAGGCATTCATCTTAATATTCTTAGGTATAGCATCAGCCTTTGACAACATACATCATGGTACACTCCTAAATATACTCTGGCAAATAGATCTACATGGTACAATTATTCAATGGTTTCAGTCCTGTCAGACTGCACTCAACAGGTTAAAATGAGCCACCGAGCGTCCAAACCATATAGACAAGAAGAAGGATTACCGCAGGGCTCATCCCTCTATGCATTCTGATTTAAAATTTATTTACAGCCCATCTGTAATATTTTCAAAAAATTCAAAGTAGAATAACACATTTATGTGGACCACAATGTCGCATTTACCTGTTGAAACAAAAAACCCATTTCCCATTCAGATCCCTCAGCATGGCTAAACTTTCACAACAAAGATCAACCTGGAGAAAACTGAAGTATTATATGTCACTAGGAACCATAACTTTGTTCCTCCAACCACATTACATCTGAAAGAGGCTGACCTCATAGTAAAAAATGAAGTCAAATACCTTGGGGGGTATATCCTAGACAAAACACTAAGCATGGTCTCACATGTAAAGTCAACCATGAGCAAGATCTACTTCAAACAAAGATTGATACAGCAACTGAGACCTCTACTCTCAAGCTTTGACTTTAGATCGGTGCTCCAGGCTATAATTACACCTCATCTTGATTACTCTAACAGCCTCCTCCATGATCTTCCTAAACAACTAATATATCAGCTACGGATGTTGCAACACATAGCTGCACAAATAATTACAAAAGCACATACCTCTGACCACATTACCACCATACTATATGACCTACACTAGTTACCCATCCAAAGCCGCATTAAATATAAAGTTATGATCACCTTCAAGCTTCTAAAAAACATAGCCCCATCCCACCTCTCCACTCTTATCAGCAAGCACTCAAATGAACAAGTACAAAGAGAACATTCACAAAATACCCTAGTTGTCCCTTTTGACTTTTGTAACTCAATTCACTTGACCACTAACAGAGCATTTACCTAGGTCACACCAGTGCTTTGGAATTCCCTCCAAGAAAATCTAAAAAGCATGAATAACCTGGCTACATTTCGTAAGGAACTTTGTACATGGAGTCAAGCTTCTACTGACTGGATGCACAGAGAGGGGGCTCTCCAACATTTTCATCTGCACTCTCTAAAGGATAACTGTGCATGGGCACAGCCACTGCCTCCTTAGGGGCTGAGGAGTATGTACTTCAGGATCTCCAACTCCTCTGCCCTGGGCTCATCCTCAGTCTCCAAAGAAAATGGTATGACCTTCGCTATGTCCCTTACAAAATCCTGGAAGGTCATGTCCTCAGGAGTCCCCTCCCATGAGGTGGAGAAGGGTCCAATAGAAGTTCCAAAGACCTGTCCTCTGACAAATTCTCCAATTCCACATCAGTCACCCAGACTTCAGACTCGGAGAGGAAGATGAAGTACTTCTGATTCTCTGCCTGGATCTCTCTCCTGACTCAAGGGGATCGGGAGCTCATTTGAGGGGTGTACACGTGGACCTCCCATTGCTCTCAACACCATGCCTCGATGGGCTCCGAAGCGAATGCATTCAGATCTTCACTCGGTGCAATCACCTCTTGATGCTGAGGAAGACAAAGCTGAATCCTTCCTCGTTTTTGGGTGGAGATTGACTGATGGCCAATGCTGCAGGGGGCTCAAGAGTTCCTTGATGTTGATGCACTGCCAGCATCTCCTGCAGCCTTGGAAGCCATAGAGACTGGTGCCATAGATGCAGAAGGTGATGGATCAGACTTGTGAGTGCCAAAAAGTGATTTGCACTGCTTCTCACGACCTCTGAATCCTATCTCTGTCATCTGCAAACACAAATTACAAGAAGAGGGCTGATGATCAGCTCTAAGGCACTGGAGGCACCAGTTGTGTGTATCCATGGCAGATATGGTCCTAGCATACTGGATAAACTTCTTGAACCTGCTGGCAGGTTTCTGGGAAATGTTGCCCAGGAAAATAGCCCCAGCAATATGAAATGGCTCGATTTTGGAAGTTAGGCCTGACCGGAGCACTGGCACCTAAGGAGGCAGAAGTGCCACAGAAAAAGGAATAAAACTAACGATCAAAGGAAAGAAAACCCCCGAAAGGGAAGAAAAGAATCTTGAGGGCAGGCAATTTGGCAAAAACCTGAAACACAGAAACCTCCATAGGGCAGAAAGAAAATTCACTAAGTGAAGGATAACAAACATGTCTGTGGAGTTTTGTGGAAAACAAAAGACTGAACTAAGAGGGTGCCATGGTGGCAGGCAGGAAGGAGGCGAGCAGGCACAGTACAGCCTTCCAAAAGCTTCCAGTATGAGCTGGGGAGCGTTACAATGCAGGGCTCTGTTGGGGACATCACCTATGCATGAGGACTCATTCCTGCTTGTCCACGGAGAAAGAGCATTTTCCAGATGACTTGTTTGAGTGAAGCAGATTCTATTGGCTCAAAAGGCAGCTTAATGAGAGATGTAAAGATGGAACAGGTGGCTTCTGCAATGCTGGTCCAACATGAATATGTCTTCTCATAAATTAAGAAATAAAAGGATTCTATGTATCTGTGAGTCTACTGATCAGGATACGATAAGCTAAGAGTGCACCAAGATATACTCTGATAGAGCACATTTGTAGAGTTGGTACAGGTAAAGCAGCATGGCATTGAAAATATACCAAATAGGGTTATAGACATGTATAAAATACCAGATGGAGAACCTCATCAACTTAAAAGTGTAAGTGTACTGGTAGATTGTTTTCTTGCAGCAGCTCTGTGCAGCTATTGAGTGGCTTAGATGGAAACTAAACGCTACTCAATTTTCATGCTATCGGAGCTAGAGATTTGAAAATCTGTATGAAAAAGAAGAAATTAGACCTTACCTGCTAATTGTCTTTCCTTGAGATCTCTCCGGGCCAGTCCAGGAACATTAGGGTCTTCTCCGACAATGCGGTGACGGTGTCCTATATCAATCGGCAAGGGGGGACAGGCAGTACAGCCTTGTTGGAGGAGAGTCAGCGGTTAATGAGCTGGGCGGAGTCTCATCTTTTAGCTCTTTCGGCGGCACATGTGGCAGGACGAGACAATGTGCAGGCTGATTATCTCAGCCAGCATGTGATAGATCTGGGAGAAAGGGAGTTAATGGGTGGCCACTCTGGGATCCAACTGCCATTCATGCAGTTGAAGGACCCTGCTCAGTCTGTCCGCTACCTGGTTGTCTGTTTGGATCAGCACAGGCTGGTGGCTCAGTTGGTGGTGAAAAGCTTGTAGGGCTAAGTATATGGCCCGGAGCTCCAGGAAGTTGATTTGCTGGTTGCCCCTTGGCTTGTGACTAGCTGCCCTGGGTGCAAAGCTCCTCACAATGGGCTCCCTATCCCAATAGGGAGGCATCCATCCCGAAGACCCTTTGAGGACTCAGAAGGGCAACCCTCTCAGGAGGTGCTGTGGGTCCTGCCACCATGTCAGGGAGTCTAACTAGTTGGTGGGTCACTAAGACTCTGTCTTGGAGCCGACCAGTGGCTTGTGTCCACTGGTCCCAAAGACAGCACTGGGCTGCTCTCATGTGCAAACGGGCGTCCAGGGTGACATGGACAGTGGAGGCCAGACGGGCGTCCAGGGTGACATGGACAGTGGAGGCCAGACGGGCATCCAGGGTGACATGGACAGTGGAGGCCATATGGCCGAGTAGGCGCAGAAGGAGCTGGGCGGACACCGAGAGATGGTGCTGCAACATCTGCGGCTAATGCTCAGAGACGGCCCAATCCTGGGGGAGGAAGGCCTTTGCCTGCACGGTGTCCAGCTTTGCCCCTATGAACTACAGACCCTGTGTTGGGAGGAGATGGGACATGGGGTGGTTTACTACAAACCCCAGATGTTGAAGGATGTGGATGGTGTGAGCTGTAGCCTGCTGCACCTCGGTGGCTCTGCTTCCTTTTATGAGCCAGTCATCCAGGTAGGGGAAGACGAATACCCCTTGGAGACGGAGGTAAGTGGCTACCACTGCCAGGCACTTGGAGAAGACTCTTGGGGCGGATGCCAGTCCAAAGGGTAGTATTCTGTATGTTAGTGGCCTCCCTCCACCATGAAGTGCAGGTATTGCTTGTGGCTGGGGTGAATGAGGATGTGGGTATAAGCATCCAGATCCAAGGAGCATAGCCAGTTTCCCTGCTGGAGGTAAGGCAGCAATATTCCAAGGGAGAGTATCTTGAACTTCTCCCTCACCAGGAACTTGTTTAGGTTTCGTAGGTCTAGGATGGACGTTAGGCCCCCTATCCTTTATGGCACGAGGAAATACCTGGAGTAGAACCATTTGCCCCAAGATGTTGGGGTGCTGGTTCTACTGCCTTGTCCTCGAGAAGGCCTGCAAGTTCTTGTAGTAGAAGATCCCGGTGAAGGGGAGACCTTGGGGGGCTCTCCTGGGAAGAAAGGGGGAGGTATCTGTGCTAGGTGGAGGAGGTAGCTCTCCCTGATCACCTTGAGTGCCCAGGAATCAGTGGTGATGGCTGGCCACCTGTGGGCATAGTGAATCAGACGTCCCCTTGTGGGCTGCTGTCCTCCTTGGGGAAGCGAGGCTATGCCCAAGGAGTTAAAAGCTTCCCCCAGGCTGGACCAGGGTCGGTGCCTGGAGCTTGGAAGCCTTCTGCTTAGGGGGCTCAAGTCCCTGTGTCCCTTAGCCTGCTGACCCTGCTGGAGAGGCTTGGAAATGTGGGTAGTTTTTGTAAGCAGCTCCTTTCCTCGTGTAAAAAGGCTTTTCCCCCGAGCCCTTCCATTGGGGAAGGGTAGCAGTCTTCTTGGAGAGCTTGGTCCTCGTCACGAGTTCCGTCTACAACTTAGCAGTCTTCTCTGTCATGAGTTTGCCAAAGAGGTTCTCCCTTTGCATGGGACATAGACCAATTTGTCCTGAACCCATTGCTTGAGGTCAGAATACTGTAGCCAGGCCTGGCATTGGGCACTGATGCCCGCCGTGGCTACTTGAATCACAGACTCGAAGCCGCTGTAGGGTGCTCAAGTCATAAATTTGGAGCATTCATGGACAGCTTTGGACAGGTTCCTGAATCGCTGCAGAGGTTCCTTGAAGAGACCAGCCGAGACCCCGGCGCATTCCTTCTCCAAGTCTCTCAGGTCCATGCCCATATATAGCTGGTAGGCCTGGATCCGGTCGATGAGCATCGAGCCCTGGTAGCACTTTCTGCCGAGGGCGTACAAGGTTCAGGCCTCCCTACCCAGGGGTACCAAGGAGTGCATTTTCTGTCTTTTCAGTCAATGCATGGCCGACTCCACCACCATGGAGTTATGCGGCAGCCAGTGCTCTGGCAGACCCGATACATCGAGTCAAGTCACTTGCTCACAACGGGCACTGATGCTGGTGTTTCTTTTTTTTAATTTTTTTATTAAGCATTTACAGTGAAAAATACACCAAATCAAAAGAGGAAAATAATACAAATTACATAATTAGCAAAAAACATGATACAATATATAGTCCACATCAAACGGTGCAGGCAAACTAACAAATTTAGAAAACTAAATTACAAAGAAAACCAGGCCGAAGCCTACACTATTTGGAGAAACCACCATCTATTCACCAGACTTACTTCCAACTCCAACACCCAAGCGGTCATTCAAAAATTTCTCTAAATGAATTATATCCATGAAAACATAAGAGGCCCCCTCAAAACCTATCAAACATTTACATGGGAAACGGAGAAAGAAAGTGGCCCCTAAGGCCAATACCTTAGGCTTAAGAGCCAGAAATTGCCTCCTCCGAAGTTGAGTCTCACGGGAAACATCGGGAAAAATATTAAGAGCCTGCCCACAAAATAGAACAGACTTCTTCTTAAAAAAGGCTCGAAGAATCTGCTGCTTAACCTCGGTGGAGGCAAAAGTAACTAGTAAGGTAGAATGTGAAGTAATATTATCAGAAGAGTCTTCGAGAAACGCAGTTAGATTTGATATAGCCGGTACTATTTCATCCATCTCCCCCTCTCGGGGATTAACCTTTTTACTACTAGCAAGAATATAATAAGCCTGCATAACAGCAACCGGTTCATGAATATTAAGGACTTCCTTGAAATACTTTTCTAAAAGTATTCCAGGAGCCAACAACGAAGTGTGTGGAAAATTGAGAAACCGGAGGTTGCATGCACGGAAAGAGTTCTCAAGAGCCTCCACCCGAGAGTATAAAACCAAGGAATTTTTAACACCGGCTGTATGTGCAGCCAGAAGGGGAGGAACCTGAGAACTCATATGCTGAACAGATTTATCAAGAGAATTGACCTTCTCATCAAGTTGCTGAAAAGTTAAGACAGCCTCTTGTGAAAAGGTACAAAGCGCATTCAAAGTAGTGGAAACTTTCTTATCAATAGTTAATAGAGCAGACCAAATATCTTTCAATGTTACATCACCGTCAATAGGGGTTGGAGAAATATCAGACAGTATTCAATGTTAACGATTGCACAGGAATAGGTAACACTACAGGTAACTTGGCTATAACTTGCAGCTTCAGGAGACCTAACCAATAAGTCAAAAGACTGCAAGATGCTGGTGTTTCTCACATGCAGCGCATGAGTCATTCCAGGATGGGTGGGATGGTAATGGTCAGCGATTCCCTCGGTGGAGTCACATATTGGAGGATTTCTAGCTCCTCCACACGAGGATCCTCCTCAAATTCCGTGGGGAACGTCATGACCTTTGACATGTCCTGCACGAAGTCAAGGAACACTATATCCTCAGATGGGGACAGACGCTGAAACTCACAAGGGGATGGGTCCAAGGGAACATCACAGTGGTGACGGGTGCTGGGGATTCCTCATCCTTGATCTCCCATTCCGAGTAATTGGTGGAAGACTGAGGGCTCCAGGCCCGAGCCCGGTCAGAGGCTCCTCAGCTGGTGTCATGCATGCTAGCCGGGGAAGACCTTGGTCCTGTCGAGCGGGACTGGGATAGAGACCTCGGCCAAGGATCAACTCAGGGTCTTAAGGATCGGCTCAGCTTCCAGGGATGTCCTTCGATGTCAAGGGCCTGGTGGTCTGGGAGAGGAACCAGTCATGCTGGACATCAATAACCGTTGCTGGTCCATGAAGGCAGACAGGCTGCACTCCAAGGCCGCCAATTCTGGACTCCAGCCCAGATGGCTCCACAGCTCTCAGCGCAGGCCTGAGGAACTTGGGCCCGGCACTGGTTCCCCCCCAAAGGGGAGTCCTCAACGAGGATGTCCTTGGGTGTCTGGGGCCAATCTCTGGTCGATTCCTTCCAGGTGACCTTGGTTGGCTGCTGTTGCTCCGAGCCCTCGGTAGAGCAACATGGACTGCTGGACCTGGCTCGGGATTTACCTAGCCTGTTGGAACCATCCAGAAACACTGCCTTTGAGGGTTGCTTCTTCTTCCTGTGTTCCCTTGAGGGAGATCTCCTTACTGAAGACCCATGGCGCCAACGAGGATCCACGGGGGTGCCTGGGAGTCTGAAGCTTCAGACTTCGGAAGTGCCAGGGACTCCAGGAAAAACATGTCGTGCTGCTGCTGATGGCTCGAGGGCCTTGGTGGACATCTTTTTGCAAAGATCACAGGCCGTGGGGTCATGGCCTGGTCCGAAGCAGTATAGACAACAATCATTGAGTATCGGTAAGAGACAATCTTTGTACACTGATCACACTTTTTAAAACATCTGGTAGCCATGGGTGAAAAAATCACCCCGGTGAGGTCAAAGACTCGCAGTGCTGCCAGTTGGGGGAGAAAAGGCGCAAAGGGTGAAAAAATCGAAATGGACCCGAGACTCGATGCCGAAGCAGCAGGCTTGGGTGGCAGGAAGAGAACCGGTGCAAATCAGAGGGAGAGTATGAAACTCAGAGAGCAAAAAAATCAACTTTTTCCGGGGGAAGATAGACAGACTTCTGAAGGGCTCCGCGGAAAAAAGGAGACTGAGTAAGATGGCACCCTTGGGCGGGAAGGGGACCACGCATGTGTGGTGGCATCTCCTAAAGGCTTTCTTTGAAAGCTGGGGAGATGCTTCCCCGAGGGCTCTGTCAGTGCCGATGTCACCCATATGTGAGGACTGACTTCCTGCTTGCTCCTGGAGAAAGCACAGTTACTTACCTGTAACAGGTGATCTCTAAGAACAGCAGGAATAAGTCTTCACATATGGGTATCGTCGGTACCGACGGAGCCCGCGCGGGAACGCTCCCCAGCGTCCAGAAAGAAAGCTTTTGGGAGCATCCCACAGCGCCTGCGCGCTGCCTTCCCGCCTTTCCTAACTGCCTCTCTCCAGTTCGAGTTTTAAAGCTGAGACAAAGAGAGAGAGAGAGGAAAGGAAAGATAGATAGAGAGATACAACTCCTAGGGGAGGTGGGTGGGTTGTGAAGACTTATTCCTGCTGTTCCCAGAGATCACCTGTTACAGGTAAGTAACTGTGCTATCTCCAGGAACAAGCAGGAATGAGTCTTCACATATGGGGACTCCCCAGCTAGAGATGCCTGGGAGATCACCCAGATTGTGAGTCCCTGGGAAGGGCTCTACCTCTACCCATGAATCTCAGGCATCCAGTTCAGGGATGGAGGGTAGGAGTTGACTAGGTATGGAACAGGTGTTTGAGAACAGCCTGACCAAACAAGGCATCCCGGCGGGAGTCCTTGTCCACGCAGTAATGGGCTGTGAAGGTATGAACCGATGCCCAGGTGGCTGCTCGACAGATTTGGTCGATGGACACAGAGTTTAGATGAGCCATAGAGGTTGCCATGGCCCTCACATTGTGAGCTGTGACATGGACCTCCAGAGAAAGGTTCTTACTTTGGTAGGCGAAGGAAATACACTGAGCAATCCAATTGGACAGAGTTCTCTTAGAGACTGGAAGTCCTAAATGAGAAGGATCAAAAGCAACAAAAAGTTGAGAGGACTTTCTATGTTGCTGTGTCCTGTGTAAGTAGAAAGCAAGTGCTCTTTTACAATCCAGGGTATGAAGATGCCTCTCTGCACTTGATGCATGAGGTCCTGGAAAAAAGACAGGTAAAAACACATCCTGGTTCAGATGAAAAGGTGAGACCACTTTAGGCATAAAGTGTGGATTATTTCTGAGGATTACCTTGTCATGATGGAACCTTGTATAAGGAGGATTAGCCACTAAAGCTTGCAACTCACTGATACGGCGAGCTGAGGTGACTGCAATGAGAAAAATAACCTTCCAGGAAAGGAATTTTAAGGAGGTAGTGGCTAAGGGTTCAAAGGGTGGCTTCATAAGCTGGCCAAGAACCAGATTCAAGTCCCAGGCCACTGGAGGTGGTCTAATGGGAGGTTTAGTCAAAAGAAGGCCTCTCATGAATCTTGCTATAAGAGGATGAGAGGAAATAGGTTGTCCATTGAGAGGCTTAAGGGATGCTGCAATAGCACTCAAATGGACTCTGATTGAATTTGTTTTAAGGCCTGCATGGGATAAATGCAGCAAATAGTCTAGTAAAGAATGCAAAGGTATTGCAAGAGGGTTGAGACCCTTCTCTGCACACCAAATGGAAAACCTTTTCCATTTAAAAGCATATGAACGTCTGGTGGAAGGCATTCTGGAAGAATGAAGGATGATGTCCTTCACTTGCTGAAAAAGTTGTAAATCTTGAAGGTCTAGGCCTTCAGCAACCAGGCCCTGAGATGAAGAGACTGAGGATTTGGGTGCCACAAGGTTCCCTCCCTCCTGGCAGAGGAGATCTGGAGCAGACCCCAGGTCTAGGGAGGGAGCTTGAGAGAGATGCAGAAGTAGAGGATACCACACTTGGCGTGGCCAAAATGGTGCTATGAGGATCATAGTCCCCTTGTCTCTCTGAAGCTTGAACAGAGTCTTGGGGATTAGGGGAATAGGTGGAAAGGCATAGAGGAAGTCTTGCCCCCAATGAAGGAGGAAGTCATCCCTGGCCTGAACTCCCTGACATGGAATCCTGGAACAGAACCGGGGAAGTTTGGCATTCCACAGACTTGCAAACAGGTCTATGTCTGGGGTACCCAAATCCTAAAAATTCTGGCTATCTGGTCCCCATGGAGGGACCATTCGTGCGGAAGCAGAACTCAACTGAGTCTGTCTGCCCAAGAGTTTTGAACCCCTGGAAGATACCCTGCCATGAGATGGATTTGATGCTCTCTGGCGAAGGCCCACAATCTCAGAGCTTCGTTGCAAAGCGACAGAGAGCCAGTCCCTCCCTGCTTGTTCACGTAGAACATGGCTACCTGGTTGTCCGTGTGGATGAGGACTGTCTTGTAGCTGAGCAGGGTGTGGAAAACTCTGAAAGCCAGAAAGATTGCTCTGAGCTCTAAGAGGTTGATATGGAGAGATGTCTCCTGTGGAAACCAGATGCCCTGGGTTGAGAGATCTTGTAGATGAGCTCCCCAACCCCATGGAGAGGCATCTGTAGTAAGGGTGGCTTGGGGTAACACCTGCTGAAAGGGGGACCCCAGCAACAGATTCTGAGTGAACTTCCACCAGTGGAGGGACCAAAAAAGGCGACTGGAGGTTGCTATTTTGTCTGACAGGCAACCTGATGCCTGGGCCCATTGGGAGGAAAGGGTCCACTGAGCTGCTCTCATGTGAAGGCGAGCATAGGGAACCACATGCACCGTGGATGCCATGTGGCCTAAGAGTTGCAACATCTCTCGAGCAGTTAAATGGGATTTTAACTGAATCTGGGAGGCTAACTGCACCAAGCGTAGGCAACGGGCCTGGGGAAGATAGGCCCTTGCAGTGGTGGTATCCAGTAAGGCCCCTATGAACTCTAGAGACTGAGTAGGGGTGAGATGGGATTTTGGAATGTTGATTACCAGTCCCAGATACTGAAGAACACGCCTTGTGCAGGCCAGGGAAGTCTGGGCCTCTGACTGGGTTGGAGCTCGGATGAGCCAGTCGTCCAGATATGGGAATACGAATATCCCTAGAGTGCGCAGTGTCACCCGTGAAGGTCCCCAGAGGCCAGAAGCGTGGGATAATTCATCGGGGCATGTTCTTCAGTAGCTGTGGAGTGTTATAGAAAGGCGTTGCAGTGCCCCCTGGGAGTTGTGGTTCCACAAACTAGCAAAAGAATGTAGTTGCAGTCAAGTGGTAAGGCTTTAAGACAGGACTTTTTATTCCCCTTCCCGGGGTTGGATTTCAAGCACAATGAAACAAAGGAACATAAAGACCATTCGTCTGGTACCAAATTAAAGAAACACTGGAACAAAAACTCTGCTTAACTTCAGCTTTGCAATGGACAAAAAGGAAAAGAAAACAGTCTCTTTCAAATCAAATAACTTTCTTCCTGTTTTCTTTACAAACACTTTTTACAGCACTTCAGCACAAAGAAGTGATGGCATTTGACATGGTAAACGTACAGTCCATGCAATTTTCATAAGCAGGTTCCTCACAGGAATCACACTGCATTTCTTCAACACCGGAGTAAGTTTCCTTTGAACTGAAACTTCCGTTATTGTTACAGAGTTCCTCCCTACAGCTCAGAGAGTTCCCTTCCTCCTCCCGGCTAGAGTGGAATGGGTAATTACCATATTCTCTGTAGTTTCTTTTAGGAGAGCCACACAACTCTTGATAAGTACAGGGCAATTCGTTATACTCTATTCCTCTTCTATTAGAATCAATAAGCCTACCTTCCAGCACTCTCTCTTCAGAGTTTCTCAGCCGAGCAGAGCTTTGCCCGTACGGAAGCCTTTTACTCTGTTTCTCTTTTAGCTTTCCTCTTGGCATAAAACTATCTTCAGGATAGAAGCTCTCTTCCCCTTGGTACCTGATGCTGGGCAGCTTGGCTTTCCTCAGCCTGGTTCCAGGACTACCTCCTCTGCTCCCTCCGTAGCAAGGTTCTCTGAGATCCTGGTCAGCTGTGCACTGCTTTCCAAAGCAGTTCCTCCAATCACCAGCTGCTCTGCCTCTGTTACCCGTGGCTCTTGAATTCCCTGGTGCTCTTTCTCTGTCAGCAACGGTTCTTGAATTCCCTGGTGGTCTCTCTCCACTACCCTCTGGTAAGTGATTTTTAACTGCGTATGTCCTGGTGTTTACTTGGGCTCCACCCCTTCCCAGCTGCCCCTCATTCCCTAATGAGCTCTGAGCTAGCTTACTGTTTGGGCGTTCCCTCACACCTCGTGAAGCAGCTTGTGTACATTGCCTATAGCAACCTTGGGCCATGTGCAGATCTGAGCTGTCAGTGTTAGCTCTGTTTTGCTCAGAGTTTCCTATCTCCATAGGCTCTGACTGCTCTACCCCATGACAGCAGGAATGCAGCTACTACTGCCATGCATTTTGTGAACACTCTTGGAGCAGAGGCCAGACTGAAAGGAAGCACTTTGTATTGATAGTGCTTTCCCTGGTAAAGGAACCGAAGGAATCTTCTGTGTGTTGGATGGATGAGAACATGGGTGTACGCATCCTTGAGATCTAGAGAACAAAGCCAGTCCTGACTTTGGAGGTATGGAAGGAGAGTTCCGAGAGAAGTCATCTTGAATTTCTCCTTGCATAGAAACTTGTTCAATTCTCTGAGATTTAATATGGGTCTGTAGCCCCCCTTTTCTTTGGAATAAGGAAATAGGGGGAGTAGAACCATGAGCCCTGTTGAAGAAGGGGTACTTCTTCTATTGCCCTTTGGGCAAGAAGGGTAGAAATCTCTTGACCTAGAAGGTTGAGGAGAGATGTTGTAGAATTGAATTGTTTCACCATGGTGTGAGGAGGAAAGTTTAAGAAGTGAAGTTTGTACCCTTCCTTTATGATGGAGAGGGTCCACTGCTCTGCTGTGATTTGTTCCCATCTGGGAGCAAAGTGAGCTAACCTTCCTGGGATGGTGAGAGGCTCTGGATGTTCTAGAGCCAGAAAGGCTAAGTTCTCTAGTAGAAAGTCAAAGGCCCTGAGGACGCTGAGGCTGTTGGGCCGTAGCAGTCCTCGCAGCCTGGGTTTTGGCCTGTTTTGATTGTTGCTGTCTCTTAGTAGCAAAACGACCTTGAGAAGAGGCCTGACCATAAGAAGAAAATTTCCCTTTCTTTGGGAAAGATCCCTTTTTGAACAACCTCTTTTTAAAAGGAGCAGTAGTAGACTTTGAAAGTCTATCTAAAGCAGAGTTTTCAGCATCCATTTGGTTGGCCTTTGCTTGCCAATCTTTGCCAAACAGGTTTTCGCCTGTACAGGGAAGGTTACCTAGACCATCCTGTACCCAGGATTCCAAATCAGAGGCTTGCAACCAAGCAACTCTGCGTGCACCTATGGCAATAGCCGAGGCTCTACTGGCCCCCTCAAAAGAGTCAAAGGCTGCACGGTTGTAAAACTTGGATACATCCTGTGCATGTTCTCTCTTACCTTCTGACATAAAAGGAGATAAGGTTTGCAGATGATCTGTAACTTCTTTCAGAAACATCCCCATATAGAGACTATAGGAGTTGATTCTGGCTACAAGCATACTGGCCTGGAAGATTTTCCTGCCAAAGGCATCTAGAGTTCTGCATTCTCTTCCAGGAGGAGCAGAGGAGTGCCTTTTTGTACTCTTGATCTTTTTCATAGCAGATTACCACAATAGAGTGGTGAGGAAGCTGAGTCTTATGAAACCCAGGACAAGGAGAAACACGATACATGGTGTCCAACCTTCTGGAATGAGGGGAGGTGGAAAGAGGAGTCTTCCATATGCCCAACATGTGTTCAAAAAGAATCTCATGTATTGGTAAGGTAGCTGCCTCTTTAGGAGCCTTAGGATATTGTAGGATATCCAATTTTTTGGCTCTAGGTTCAGTCTCAGAGGTCACTGAGATGGACAGGCCTTTGGCCACCTCCCTAATGAAGTCCTGAAAAGACAAGTCTTCAGGAGGAGACATTCTCCTTTTTGGAGAAGAGGGTTCCTGAGGAAGGATGCCCGATGCTTCAATTGAGGCCTCTGAAGAATCAGAGTCTTCAGAGGAATCGAAGTATCGACTATCTGGATGCTCTCGTAGAGCCCGATACGGGTACCGGGAGGTATCGACATCGGGAGTAATCGGTACTGGCCCGGTACTGATGGGCATCACTGGATAGCGTACCGCTGCGTTCGATGCTGATGTCGATGCAAGCGGTACTGGTATCGGGACCGATATCGGGTCCGGTACCGGAATCGGTACAGGTACCGACAACGGGGTTTGTTGCGGTACCGTAGGCGTTGCAGCTTGAATGAATGCTGTGATGGCACGCTGCATGGTCAGAATATTCTGATCCATTGACGCCACCAATGTCTGGATATCGGTACTGATAGAAACTGCCGGTACCCCAGAACATTGTAATAGGTGATCTGTCGAGGCTGAGCCATCGATGTCAACCTGTGACCCCATAGGTAGTGCTTTGGAAGCCAGAGCCTCCCGCCGGGGTAATTTTGCCGGTGTGGTATCCTCAAGAGTAAGCCCGGGGGCATCTCGATACTTAGAGGGAGATGAACTCTTTGAGGACCAGCCAGATTTAAGTTTGGTTACCTGAGATCCATGGGATGAAGAAGCAACCCTGGAAGACGTCGATGCCACGGAAGCTGCATCGGAGGGAAACAGGGTACTGAGCTTAGCTGCCTGATTCTGTAACCCTCTTTTAGACATCATGGAACAGGACTCACAATCCGTAATGGAGTGGTTAGGACCTAAACATTTTAGACACAAGTCATGGGTGTCAGTGACATAAATAGTGCTGCTGTACTTTGTGCATTTTTTAAACCCGGAGGCGGGTTTTTCCATGAGGGAAAAATATATCTGTAGGCCTAAGGCCCCAGAAGAAAAATGCACTGAAAAGAGTAGAAGTTTTTTTTTTTTTTTTTAAAGAAAGAAAAAGGACCAGTGGTACCGGTGCGGAATCGAGAAGGCAGACACGCGACTAAAGAAAAATAAAAGAAAATAAGAAATTCTTCAGCGGTGACAGGAAACACGACCTGCTGGCTCCGCGGAAAAGAAGAACTGGAGAGAGGCAGTTAGGAAAGGCGGGAAGGCAGCGCGCAGGCGCTGTGGGATGCTCCCAAAAGCTTTCTTTCTGGATGCTGGGGAGCGTTCCCGCGCGGGCTCCGTCGGTACCGACGATACCCATATGTGAAGACTCATTCCTGCTTGTTCCTGGAGATAAGACAGTCCCTGCTCGTCAGAGCTCACAATTTAATCAAGGCAGACAATACAATAAATGAGAATAAGGGTACAAATAGGGGAAGGGGAAGGAGACACAAGGAAAACAAGGGATCAGGGTCCAAAAGTAGCCACAAAGAGGTGCCGTCCTTTACTATGTTTTGGAATGATCCCAGCACACATACTGGTTAGTTCTCGCCTGCTGCTGTTATGTGTGATCGCCTCAGTCTATCCACTAGCTAATAGTAGAAAGCATCTCCAAGGGAAGGTGAAAGGGTTGGGAGGACTTATCCTGGAGTCCAGAGAAAGTTTTTTTTGAGGGTTTTTTTTGTTGGCAATAGGTCTTTTTATCATACTACTTTTTTTTGTAGGAGGCAGTCTAGAAAGAAAAATAACTGGACCTAGGGCGGATGGAGTTGAATTCTATTCCCCGAACAGATTCTGGAGAATGGATTGGCTGAATCTACTGTTGCGTTAGGAGTCCCATTATAAACTAGTGAGATATGAATGCCTTGATGAAAGTTCACAGCATGGTCTTACAAATCTCCTTCATGGTGGCTGACCTTGAGTGTGCCAAGGATGCAACCATGGCTTGGACATTATGAGCCATGACATGACTCTCGGGAGTCAAGCCAGCCAGTGAAGGCAATATAATTTGCTAGCCAAATTTAGCATACATTTCTTGACTGCAGCCCCCAGTTTGCTTGGGTTAACAGAAACAAAAAGTAGGGTTGTCTTTCTATGGTCTTTAGTCCTCTCCAGATAGAAGGCCAATGTACTTTTGTTTTTGTGAGCATGAGGTCTGGGAAAAATTGTTGACAGAACTATTAACTGATAAAAGTATAAATCTGACACCATCTCAGGAAGAAACTTAGAATGAGCATGCAGAACCATCCTATTGTTATAAAACTTAGTTTAGGGTGGAGATCAGTTACTAGACCCTGAAGCTTGCTAATTCTGCAGGCTGAAATTACTGTCACCATAATATAAGACCTTCCAGGTCAGGTATTTCAATCCACAGGTATCTAATGACTCAAAGGGAGTTTTCATTAGTTGAGTCAAAGCTACCTTGAAACCCCAAGACACTGCAGGTGATTTGAAGGAGGTTCTGCAAGAAGCAAGCTCCACAAGAAGCAAACAACTAGAGGCTGTAAAGAGTTTCCCTTCTACATGCTAGTGGTAAGTGCCAATTGCACTAAGGTGTGCCCTTACTGAGTTAGTCTTTAGACCAGATTCTGACAAATGTAGAAGATATTCAAGCACTTTTTATGTGGTATAAGTGAAAGGATCTAGGGCCTGTCACACTAGACAGTAAACCTCTTCCATTTGAAATTGTATGGCCTTCTAGTGCAATCTCTCCGGGAAGCCAGAAGGACATTGGCCTACCAACTGGCAGATTTAAAGAGAACAAGGTCAGCCCCTTAACATCCAAGCTATGAAAGCTAGGAACTAGATCTGTGATGCAACAGTGTCCCTTGATCCTATGTGACAGGCAAAATGCCCAGTCAAATCAGCTCCCTAACTGAGAAATCCAGAAGAGGGAACCTGAGCTGTCTCAGCCAGAATCATGTGCTTCCATCTTCCCTTGGTTTCAGAAGAGTTTTTGCTATGAGGCATATTGAAGGAAATGCATGGGAAGACACTCTTCCCAATCAAGGAATAAAGCGTCCAAGGCTAGTTTGCCATTTCCCCCCCTACCTTGAACCAGAATGAGATGCTTGCCTGTTCTGAGGTGGGCAAAGATCTACAGAGTGGGTTTCCCACTCCCAAAAGATGCTCAGTGCCACACCACTGTTCAGGGTCCATTTATAAGGCTGAAGGATACAGCTCAATCTGTTCACAAGGGCACTGCTTGTCACTGGGCTATGTGGCTCTGAGGGTCAGCTCATGAAAAATGGCACAGTTTCACATTCTGTCTCTCAACACAGAAAGTACAAACCTGTTCCTCCATGCTTATTGATGTAATACATGGCTACTTGATAGTTTGTGTGAATCATTACAATTTCACTGGCTAACTAATCCAGAAAAGCCTTTAGTGTTCGAAATTGCTCACAGTTCCAGGAAATTGATCTGATGAAGACTGCCCTGAGAGGACCATAAGACCCTAGGTGTGAAGCCCATCTACGTGAGCTCCCCAGTATAGTTTGGATGCATTTGCTGTGAGTACTTGTTAGAAGGTATTCCTTTGGACAGATTAAAATAAACCATCTACCAGGACAGAGGATCAAGGGACAGAGCGTTCCATAGTGGAGCTGTGACAGAAATGTCATCTCGAAGTCTTGAGTGGCCTGTGTCTACCGTGTGCTCAGGTTCCAAGAAACTTGTCTCATCTTGAGAAGTGCCAAGGGCATTATGCGAACCGCTGTTTCTTACTGACATTTGAGGACTGTTTTGTACTTCCACGATGGCGACCATCTTGGCGAGTCTTTTTTGTATAAGAAAGGCCTTTGCCTGAGTTGTGTCTAGCAGAGCTCCAATGAATTCCAACTGGCATAGAGTGGATATGGAATAATTTATGACAAACCCTAATAATTCTAGAACCTGGATGGTTGTGCACATGGATTCTTGAACTCTTTCCCAAATTGTGCTCCTGACCAGTCAATTGTCCAAACAGAGAAACACATGCTTGCCCAGTCTGTGCAGATATACTGTGACAACTGCAAGACAAATGAATATGCACAGAGTGAATGTGAGGCCAAAGGGCAGTATGCGATACTGATAGCATAATTTTCCTATGATGAATCACACATACTTCCTGTGACGGGGATCTCTCTGCATATGGCTGTTCACATCCTTTAAGTCCAGAGAACATAGTTAATTTTCCTTTTGAAGGTAGGGAATCAGGGTGCAGAGGGAAACTATTCTGAACTTTTCTTGGACTATGTGTTTGTTCAGCTTCCTCACATCTGGGATGGGATGGCATGGCATGGCATGAAATTCCCCTCCCCCTTCATCATTACCATGAAATACCTGGAATAAAATCCCTGTCCTTCCTCCTCTGGTGGAATGTGTTTGATCACATTAGCCTGCAGAAGGGTAAAGAGCTTCTGTAGGAGTACCACCTGGTTCTGAGAGCTGAAACTCTGAGGGCAATTTGGTGGAAGATCAAATAGGTGCAATCTATACCCAAGCTGGACAATCTTCAGAACCCAGCTGTCAGAGGTCACAAGGGATCATTGGTCTGTGAAAAACAGCTGCCTCCTTCTGCCTAGAAGGTTTTCCAGAACCAAAACAGGTAAAAGTTGGATATATTCTCTAGGAACTAGTCAAAATGCCAATCCTGGTTTTTAGCTGGAGAGCAGGCTGGGACTTCTGGGCCCTCTGCTGCTAAGGATGAGAGCAAGAACCCTGTTTATAGTCTGAGTTGAGCGGGAGGTAGGAGGATATCTACCTATGTTTACGAGAGTAATAAGACCTCCTAGATGGTGCAGAGATTGTATCGGAAGTGGGCATGGAGAGGGTCAAGTATTTCACTGTGCTGCTTGATGAGGTGCAAGGGGCTACAAAATCCTCATCTCTTAAGAGATTCTCTCCATGGCACAGCATGTCAGTTCTCCTGGACTTCAAATTGTAAGTCTGAGGCCCGGAATTATGACACCAATTCTCAAGGAGGCGGCCCTCTATGCCATATTGAAAACATATTAAATCATTCAGACTATATATTTTCCACACTCCTCCTCTTTACTTGGTAGAGAATGCAGTTGCTTGGCCTTCTCTGGACGGACAGTGCCGGAAAACCCCTGCATGTTGCGCATGATGTTCCGCAAGTGCATGAGTGTGAAGAACTGGTAGGATGCTATGCAGGATGCGATCATAACATTATGAGTTTTCTCCCAAAAGATTCCAATGTCCTTGCTTCCCTCTCTAGGGACACCGAACAAGCTCCAGTAATCCAAAAGGGGGCTCATCCTGATATATTGGGTGGATGATAAAGCAAAAAAACACCCCAAGCTCTGGTCTATAAAAATAATGCCCATAAATCCTAACCTTTGTGAATGGAGTATTCAGAAGCCCCATCCCATATTTTTCCACTCCTTGGATGATGTTCCCACCTAAATCCAGAGGAACACAATTGATTCAAAATAGTCTGGTCATTATCAAGCAACCATGACTATTATTTCTATAAGCAACAAAATCCTCTGCCAAAAAATCAAATCACGACTGATCTTTCATTAACCAAAGCTAAAATGAAGTTCCTTCACTGAAGCCTATGCCTCAGACTCTCTACCCAAAGGAAAACACTGAGGAATAAGCAAAACAGAAGGGCCAAGAAAAAGCTGCCTAGGACAAATATCTAAATCCCCATCTATGGCGCTAATGCAACTGAACTGCTATAATAGCCTTTGTGTGGCTGTGCCAGATCATCTCATCTGAAGACTGCAAATGTCCAGACTGCAATAGCCAGAATTGTTTATACTGTTCAAAATGTACTCCAATTGCCCCATTACTAGATGAACTACACTGATTACAAAAGAATGGCCCAGTGTATCTGAGAAATAAAATTGTTTATCGGCAGGATAAGCTTTGCATTCTTCACAGGGTGATATACTATGTATACCTACACTGAAAGTGGCTCACTGTGCATTTGTCTAGATTAGAGCTTTCTCTGAGATAGCATTCTAGATTGTAGAATGATTTATCAGAATCAGTTAAATATGAGTAGAACTATTTGTTTTTCAGGGAAAACAGAAGTTGAAGCCTGTCTTTTTCCATCAGCTGATTAAGTGCTATGATGTTGCTATGGAGTTTCAGGAATGAAAAGGTGTGAAAACTTGCTAACATGAAAGTAACACTGAAAATGGGTGCCTATTTGGAGTTCACAAATAGGGATTAGGATGGTGTATAGCAGTATAACCCAGTCCATGTCTGGGGGATGGGGGAGTAAAGATCTGCAGCACTGAGAATGTGTATGTTATGACATGCCTGCAAAATTTATCTACAAAAATTGTTTTTCTTATGCAGACTAGAATTCATTTTCCAGTGATTGCTCAATCTAAGCTCAGAGAATTCTCCAGATATCAATTAGTAATCGTGTTTCATTACAAAAGTGACTGTCTACAATTTTTTGTATGTATTTGTTGGCCTGCATCCTATTGATGATCCATTACTATGTTAAAAATCACCCCCATGATTATGTTCTATTCACTGAACAGTTTCATTATTACTGAGAAGAATATGTTATCATATGCACTTGGTGCACAGATGCTACACAGTAGCATTTCATGATTTTTTTTGTCCAACTATTAACACATATTTACCATTAAAGGGTATTTTTTTGTTTATTAGAATTAGCTGTATCTTTTCCCCTAGCACAAAAAAGAAAGAAATCACAGGAGCGTATAGTAGTAGTACATTATCTTTAAAACATACTTGCAAAACAAAGTTTGAATATTCCAGTAGAAAGGCGGTGAGAAATGTTGAAGTATCCCAGACGCATTTAAATAAAAGACAGATACTTGATTAAAAATTACCCCCATCAACTGCAATGCAGGCTGTGAATATATAACCCCCCCCCCCCCAAAACATACCTTAAAATTGCCTGTATGTGAATGCTAGAAACAAGGAGAGTGAAGACTTAGAATACATGGCACCAAATTGAAATGTAGATATAACAGGCATTCCAGAGACCTGGTAAAAAAGGATAACTGGGACACTTATAGCAGGGTATACATTATATTAAATTGATATGGTCAATTAACTAGGTGGAAAGGTGGAATTATACATTAACAATGGTATAGAGTTAAACGGGAGAAAAGTCTTGCAAGAAATGCAATGCAATGTGAAATCTTTATGGATAGAAATTCCATGCGTGATGGGGAAGGATATAACAGTGGGGATATCTACTACCCACCTGGACAGGATGAAGAGAAGGTGACATGCTAACAGAAGTAAATACTCCTGAGGGAATTCTGAGAAAATATTTTTTAAAATATTGCACGCAGCGTTTTAAAATTCAGCAGATTTCTACATTATTTGTAATGTTTTTGTGTAGCATTTCCCTATCATAAAGCCTTTTTTCCTCCTCACCCCAGGCCTGACACACTCAGCTTTCTCTCTGCTCAGGCTTGATCCCTCCCCCAGCAGTTTCACTACCCAACTTAGCTTGACCCACCTCCCTAGGCTTGATTGCCCTCTCCACTCAGCAGGTTCAGCCTCCAGTTTTTTCTGTCCCCCTTGCAACATGGACTCTCCCCCACCCCCAGCTTTCTTTTCCTCTATTCCTGTGTCCCAGCAAGACCCCTATTTCTCCCTCCATCAAGCCCCCAAACACACCCACAGCGTTCTTTTTGAAACCCTCCTTCTCCCAGGGACGCACCCATAGCACTCTTTGCAAAACTCCTCCCACAAAACATACCCTTTCATAGCATGCTCTCAAAATTTCAGCTACTACACACCCCACAGTGCTCTCTATAATCCTCCCACACAAAGCGTGTGCTCTTCCCCTCCTCCTCCCTCCAGCTGTTTGATGGGCATAAGAGGAGAAGGAAAAGAGCAACTGCACATCAAGCTTCTGCTTCCTCCCCCTCTACTGCTTTGACTCTGATTCCTGAATTTATTTATTTAAAAAACTTCCATACCACCCATCTCTCATTCTAAATGGTTTGCATTATACCTAAAAATCAATCACATTAAAAAACATACGTAACATATTACATATATATCAATCATACTCATCACATTATTCATCAAAATCATAATATAGTTTTTCTTGATCATCTTCTCTAAAACTTATATCTGAGAAAGTACCATTTTAAGAAATTTTGGATTTCAAATCTGTTTCTGCTCCACGCACACAACGAAGTACATTCCACAAGTACATTCCAGCAAATTTCGTCCCTTCCTTTCTGAACAGACTACTAAGACCCTTATCCATTCTCTAGTCGACTCCTGGCTAGACTATTGCAACTTCCACCTTGCTAGTCTTCTTCTGAATCATCTCGCCCCACTTCAATCTGTTCAATACTCAGCTGCATGGCTAATCTTCCACCACTGTCGCTATGCTTATGTCACCCCTCTTTTCAAGCTACTTCATTGGCTCCCTATCCGTTTCTGCATCCAGTTCAAATCTCTACTACTAACCTATAAGTGCCTTCATTCGGCTGCTTTTCCTACCTTTCCTCTCATATCTCTCCCTACACCCCTCCTCAGGAACTCCGCCCTTCTGGCAGATCCCTTCTATCTGTGCCTTTCTCTTCCATTGTGAATTCCAGACTTCAGTCTTTCCACCTTGCTGCTCCTTATGCCTGGAAGAAACTACCCGAGTCAGTACATCAGGCTTCATCTCTGGCCCTGTTTAAATCCAGGCTAAAAATTCACCTCTTTTGAGACTGCTTTTGGATCCTAATCCCCTCATCCTCCTATTCACCTCCTATGTGTTTCCTTACTATTTCCCTAGATATAGCCTAGTCCCCAGTTATTGTGTTGTCTGTCTTGACTAGACTGTAAGCTCTTAGAAGCAGGGACTGTCTTACATGGGTCTGTACAGCACGCAATATGCCGTGTAGGGCTACACAAATAGTAATAGAATGGACCAATAATAGAAAATGCTTAACTTCTCATTCCTGCCTTCATTGCAATTTGTACAGCAGGAATCTCCAATAAATCTGCTGATTTGGGGTGAAGTTCTCTACCTGTATGATAAACTTTCAAACTAATTAAAACACCTTAGTGGATAATCAAGTCACAATGCTTTAAACATCAGGAGAGGAGAAGCAGCCTACTGGTTAGGGTAGCAACCTGGGATCAGACAGACCAGGGTTTAAATTCCACTGACTCTCCTTGTGGCCTTGGGCAAGTCACTTAACCTTCCACTGCCTCAGATACAAACTTTGATTAGAAGCCCTCCAGGTTTCAGTACCTGATTGTAACACATCTTGATCTACTACTGGAAAGGTGTAAGCTAAAAGACACTAAATAATTAAATTTCGAGCGTCTAAATTTTATCTGAGCAAACAGAGGCAACCAATGTAACTGAATCAATGTTAGAGTATTACGCTCCCTAAATGGCAGTATAGCGTAGTTACTCATATGTAACAGGTGATCTCTGGGAACAGCCAGAATTTAGTCTTCACATATGGGTGATGTCGGTACTGACGGAGCCAACGCAGGAATGCTTCCCAGCGTCCAAATAGGAAAGCCTTTGGGAGTACTCCTCTGTGCCTGCGTAGCTGCCTTCCCACTTTCCCAAATCCCTTTCTCTTCAGTAGAGTTTGTAGCTGAGAAAAAGGAGACTACAAGAGAAAATCCTAAAACTCATAGGGGAGGAGGGCGGGTTGTGAAGAATAAATTCCTGCTGTTCCCAGAGATCACCTGTTACAGGTGAGTAACTACACTATCTCCAGAACAAGCAGGAATGTAGTCTTCACATGTGGGACTCCCTAGCTCCCAAGATGCCAGATGAAGTGACCTCAGAATCGGTAGAGGTTCACCTCGGAGTAGGCTTCAAGTGGTCATGGATCCCTCCCGGATGTCTGGTATCATCAAAGTCTGGGACGGAGGGTAGCAGTTGCACCTAAGTCTGAAAGAGGTGCTGGAGAACAGCCTTATCAAACATGGCATCCCGGTGGGAGTCCTTGTTCAGACAATAATGGGCAGCAAAAGTATGGACAGAAGACCTAGTTGCTGCCTTGCAAATTTCGTCAATGGCTACAGAGCTTAGGTTTGCCATTGAGGTAGCCATGGCAAGAACATTATGAGCAGTGACATGCCCTTCCAGGGAGGGTCCTGCTTTGTCATAAGCAAATAAAATGCAGTCTGCTATCCATCTGGAGAGCATAAGTTTAGATACCATGAGACCCAGGTGACTAGGATCAAAGAAAATGAACAACTGCAAGACTTTACGGTGATCCCGAGTTCTCTGGAGACAAAAAGCCAACATCCGCTTGCAGTCAAGTGTATGCAGGGTTGCTTCTGCTCTAGATGCATGCAGTCTAGGAAAAAATACAGGAAGGTAAACCGATTCAAATGAAAGGGAGACATCACTTTTGGCATGAAATGTGGGTGAGTCCTAAGGATGACCTTGTCAAGGTGGAACCTAGTATAGGGTGGGTCTGCCACCAAAGCCTGAAGCTCACTAATGTGTCTAGCAGAAGTGAGGGCAATAAGGAAGATAAACCTCCATGAAAGGAACTTTAGTGGGGCCATAGCAAATGGTTCAAAGGGCAGCTTAAGAAGCTGCGCTAGAATGACATCGAGATCCCAGGCCACTGGAAGTGGCTTAATGTGTGAATTGGTCAGCAGGAACCCTCTCAAAGCACACTACTAGTGGTTTTGAGGAGATGGGCTCTCTATCCAAGAGATGAGAGGCTGCAATGACATCGGGGTGAACTCTTACCGGGTTGGTCTTGAGACCTATTGAGGACAGGTGGAGAAGATACTGGAGAAGTGCCTCCATGGGAGCAGAGAAGGCATTGAGAAACTTCAGGGAACACCAAACCGAGAACCTGCACCACTTGAAAGCAGAGGAACATCTAGTGGAGGGCTTCCTGGAAGCCAAAAGGATCTCCTTAACCTCTTGAGTGAGATTAAAGTCTTGTAATGCTATGCTCTCAACAGCCAAGCTGTGAGATGGAGAGACCATGGATTGGGATTGAGCAATGTCCCATCTTCCTGGGAGAGGAGATCAGGAGTAGATCCCAATCGTAGAGGCTGAGTCTGAGTCAGACGTAGCAGCAGGGGGAACCACGGTTGGCGTGGCCAGTGAAGGGCTATGAGAATCATGAAACCCTTGTCGGCCTGTAGCTTGAAAAGCATCTTGGGAAGAGGGGTATGGGAGGGAAAGCATAAAGGAGACTCTGACCCCAATGTAGGTGGAAGGCATCCACCTGCTGTTTGCTAGACATTGGAGTCCTGGTGCAGAAGCGGGGAAGCTTGGCATTCTGCAGTGTGGCAAACAGATCAATGTCTAGAGTTCCCCACATCTGAAAAATGTAGGACGTTGTGTCCAGATGGAGAGACCATTCATGGGGAAGAAGGATCCGACTCAGCTTGTCTGCCAAGACATTGAGCTCTCCTGGGAGATACACTGCTTGGAGGTGTATTTGATGAGAAATGGCAAATGACCACAGATGAAGAGCCTCCTCACAGAGGGGCCAAGAGCCTGTTCTGTCCTGCTTGTTCACATAGAACATGGTCACCTGATTGTCTGTCCTGACTAGGACCCTTTGCGCTCTGAGGTGATCTTGAAATACCGCGAGTGCATTTGAGATAGCCCGAAGCTCTAGGAGAATGATCTGGAGCTGTGACTCCTCCATTATCCAGAGACCTTGTATAGATTGCCCAAGTGAACTCCCCGACCCAGTTTGAAGGCATCCGCTGTCACAGTGTATTGATATGGAGGCATCTGAAAAGGTGACCTGATGAGGAGATTTTCTGGAGACCACCACCATTGGAGGGATGTGGAGAGAGGGGCAGTGACTTGGATCTTGTCCCTGAGGTGGCTTGAGGCCTGCATCCATTGAGAAGCAAGGATCCACTGGGCTGTCTGCATATGTAGGCGGGGATATGGGACATGTACTGTTGAGGCCATGTGCCTCAGAAAGCTGCAGCATTTCTCTGGCAGTCTGGTGGTCTCGGAGTAGCACTTGGGAGGTTAGCTTGATGAGATGGGTACAGCGGAGATGGGGCAGAAATGCCTTGGCCTGTTGTGTGTCCAGTAAAGCTCCTATGAACTCTAGTCTTTGAAATGGAGCGAGCTGGGATTTTAGAAAGTTTATGACAAATCCCACGTGCTGTAGTAATGTGATGGTACGATGCAAGGAAAGCTAAACCTCTTAGGAGGTGTCTGCTCTTATGAGCCAGTCATCTAAGTAAGGGAAGACAAATATCCCTAGAGAACTTAGATATGCGGTTACGACTGCCATGTACTTTGTGAAGACTCTTGGGGCAGAGGCAAGTCCGAAGGGAAGGACTCTGTATTGATAATGTTTTCCCTGAAAGATGAGGCATAGATATTTCCTGAGTCCTGGATGGATGAGGATATGTGTGAACGCTTCTTTTAGATCTAGAGAACAGAGCCAGTCCTGACTCTGGAGGTAGCGAAGAGGAGTCCCGAGAGAGATCATTTTGAACTTCTTGCTGACCAGAAACTTCTTGAGGTTTCTGAGGTCCAGGATGGGCCTGTACCCTTCGATCTTCTTTGGTATGAGAAAGTACGGAGAGTAGAACCTCATTCTCTGTTGGGATACTGGGACATCTTCTATGGCGCCCTGAGACAGAAGAGAGGACACCTTGTCCTATAGGAGAGCAGTGAGTAGGAGTTACGTGTGATATTCCCCCACAAAACTGTACACACAACAATATGACTTATTCAACTGCCACCGGGACTCCAAAAAAGGGGGAGGAGTCCTCATCCTTACCAAAAAAGACCTTCACTATACCCTAACAAACATAAATAGTATAGATGGCATGGACATCATCAAAATAGAGAATAAAACCCTTGCACTCTGCCTCATCTACAGGCCCCCCATCTTCTGACCACAACAACCTCACCCCTATTCTGGAACTCGCATGCACAGCCACACTGAGAAAACCACTTATCATACCGGGCGATCTGAACCTCCCATCACTCAACCCCTCTCACACATTAAACTTCATGGACACAATGACAGAAATGGGATACGAACAGATCATACATGCCCCCACACACATAAAGGGAAATACCCTGGACCTCGTCTTCCTCCATATGCCATTCAATAACCACCAACTCCACACCCCCGCAACCATAACCGAGGTGCCCTGGTCCGATCATCACTTAATAACCTTCTATCTCCACACACAAACTCCCAATACCAACACACCAAGCACTATGCCACATAACACACGCTTTACCCACTTCAATAAAGATGCCTTCCTAGACAATGTACTACCCAAACTAGCAACAAACACATCAAACATCAATATAGCCATAAATCAATGGAACTTATCAAAAAGGCAGCCGCCCCTACACAAGTTACACCAAAACAAACCCTAAAAAGATCTGAAAAATGGTTTACCTAAGAACTCGCCAAGCTAAAAAAACTGATAAAACAAGAAAAAAGATGGAGAATAACAAAATCAAATATCTTGGGAAGACTGTCACTGAAATCCATTCTGATATCTCAGCATTGATCCTCCCCATAGGTACTGAGAACTGCAGGATATCACCAGGCACCTGATGGCAGAAAATGTGCGATACAAGTGGCTCCACCCATTTAGTCTATAGTATATAATCACAGGAGTGTCCACCAGAGCGACAAACTTTGAAGAAGCTTTGGCAGGACTACAAAAAGCAGGTTGGTCTAACTTGCCTAAGAGACGAGAAGCGAGAGGGTCCCCAGGAGTTAGTGAAAACTACAGGTTCACGTTGGCAGCATACAGACAAGGGCGAAAAATGGCAAACTGTGAGCTTGGCCCAGAGTTCTGACTTGAATTGAGGTTGGGCTGGAACAGGGCCAAGGATACCACAGCGGTTTTGTCCATCTTTGTACCCTTGAACTGTACCACAGGGCTTGTGGATAAGACAATGGTTAACTATATGGACTGGAAGAGAAAGTTTTGCATGATATTAAGACAAAGTAGGAACAGTTAAGTTTGAGTAATGCAAAATCCGTTGATATGCTAAATTATATTATATTGTTTTATACTGAGGAGCGCATCAGATGATAGCTGGAATGATGGAAGACTATGAATGGTGGGCTGTGTGTGGGGAATGAGGGGTGGGGGGAAGGGGTAGAGGGAGGGGAGAAGTTCAGAGGTTGTGGGGAGGGGATGGGATAGGGAGGATATCCCGTAACACTGCTGCTTTTGGTTTTTAAAGTACCTTGAATAGTACCATGTCTGATCTCAGGGTATTATCTTTGAACGTGAAGGGGTTAAACTCCTTTTGAAAACGCCACCTGTTATTTAAGGAATTGTCACGTTTGAAAGCAGGGATTGGCCTCGTTCATGAGACATATCTCCTTAAGAAGGATGAGAGGCTAGTACTATATATCATAAAAAGTTTGGGGAGAGCTATTGGACATCTAATGGCACCATGAAAAAGAAAGGTGGGGTGGGTATTCTATTAGAAGCATTTGCCCCTTAAAATCCAATCAGCAGAAAAGGATGAGGATGACAGGTTTATAATGCTGAAAGGGGATATGAATGGGGAAACCTGGGAAACTGATAAATGTATATGCCCCCAGTGATAACCAAGGAGTCTTTTATGATGCGATGGCCAAGTGCATACAGAATTTTATGGAGGGACTACCAATTGTGGTGGTAGATTTTATTATGGCGCGACACCTGAACCTTGATACCTCTAAGGGAGGCATTCCAAGAACAAAGTCAGGCCAGAAGAGCTTGGGGAATTTCCTAGAAGGCATGAATCTGGTGGATGCCTGGAGGAAGAGGAACCCTAGAAAGACGGGCTACACCTTTTATTCCAATATTCATGATTCATACTCCCAGACAGATTACCTATTCACTGATTAAGAGGGATTTCTAGGCTTAGGGACTGCGCGATAGAACCAATCAGTTGTCTGATCATACCCAAGTTTGGCATAGCTTGTTTATAGAAGGGAGGGAAGGGGTTTACATTTTGGGAAACTGAACAACATGTTGACAGCAGACCCAGATATTCAGGAACAAATAAGGAAAGATATCCAGACGTATTTAGAACTTAACAACATTAACAATATACATCCTGGGACATTCTGGGAGGGACTAAAGGCTGTCAGGGGTAATCTACTTGTTGTAGGTAGTTTTAAAAAAAGCAGAAAGTAGAACAGTGTAGAGCTCTGGCACAGTTGGAGGGGCAAAACCAAGAGAGGTCCCTTACTGAGTGGAAGGCAAAATTGCGGGCTCTAAAGAGCCGTTGGCAGAACACCTCAATGAGGAAGCTAATTTTGTATTAGAACAACTGAAACAAAAGCATTTTGAACAAGAGAATAAGACCTCTAATCTTTTGGCTGCCAGGATGAAAAAGCTATGTACACGTAATGCTATACTGAAAATCTAGGACACCATGGGCAATGAGGTTAGAGCGGATAAGGGCATTGGAGAGTGCTTCCTTGATTTTTTATAAAAATTTGCATACTTCTGAATATAACGCCACAAAGGCAGAAATCAATACTTACCTGGAATGCATATCCCTGCCCAGGATTGGGGAAAAGATATGTGCCATACTGAATAGGCCTACATTATTTTGGCCCGTGAGGTTCTTTTAGCATTAAAATCTCTGCCTGGGGTAAGACTCCGGGCCTTGATGGCTATCCTGCCAAATTATATAAAACTTACCCAGATTTGATCTCGGGGATGCTGGCCCGCGTTTTTAATAGGGTGGTAAAAGATGGGTGTCTTTCTCAAACATTGCAAGTCGCGGGCATGACTTAACCATAAAGAGGGGAAAGACCCTAGCTCGTGTGATTCCTATAGACCTATTTCTCTATTGGGAATAGATTTTAAATTGTTAAAGATCTTAGCGATACGACTGATACTGCTACTGCCTGGACTGATCCACTCTAACCAGGAGGGCTTTATTCCTGGAAGACAATGTAAAAAGGACATTGAACCTGGTCAGACAGATTAAAGGGGAGGGGAAACCTGATTTTCTGGTGACAACTGATGCTGAGAAAGCTTCTACAGTCCAGGGTATGCAGAACTGTTTCAGCTCGGCTGGTATGCAGCCTAGGGAAGGTGGTCGGCAGAACCACCTCCTGATGGATATGAAAAGGGGAAACCACCTTTGGAAGAAACTTAGGGGAGTCCGAAAGACTACCCTATTCTTGTAGAACCCAGTGTATGGGGGCTCCGATACTAGGGCCTGTAGTTCACTAACACGCCTAGCGGAGGTAAGGGCTACCAAGAGAGAGTTTTCCAGGAAAGGAAAACGAAGAAGGCAGGTAGCCATGGGTTCAAAAGGTGGACAGGTAAGTCTTTGCAAGACCACATTGAGATCCCAGTCAGGGGCTGGAGGGCGCAAAGGAGGCTTAAGCAGCAGGAGGCCCCTGGGAAAAACGCACCACCAAGGGGTGCGAGGGAAGAGGCTGGCTCTCCACCGGTGAATGATGTGCAGAGAGAGCACTGAGGTGGACCCGGACAGAGTTGGATCTGAGGCCTAAATCGGAAGGTGAAGCAAGTATTGCAGTACCACCGATACTAAGCAGGAGAAGGGGTCCTCAGACCGCTGAGAACACCAGACAGAGAAGCGACGCTATTTAAGGGCGTAAGATTTCCGTGTGGAAGGTCGCCGAGACGCTAGGGCGACAACTTCCACCTCCGGAGGCAAAAGGAGCGGAGCTATGACTACCCTTTCAGCAGCCAGGCCAGCAGATGAAGGGTCCGGAGGTTGGGGTGCAGGGGAGTCCCCTGATCCTGGGTCAGGAGATCGGGCTAAAACCCCAGAGGAAGAGGGGTGTCCACCGCCAGCTGTAGGAGTAGCGGGAACCAGGGTTGTCTCGGCCACCTGGGCGCTACCAGAATCACTGAGGCCCTGTCCTGGACAACTTTGAATAGCATCCGGGACACAAGTGGTGTGGGAGGACAGGCATGCAGTAGGGCCGCGAACCACGAGATGAGGAAAGCACCCGGCGCTACTCTGAGAGGGTGCGGGTGCCGCGAGCAGAACCTGGGAAGCTGCCGGTTCAGAGGACTGGCAAAGAGATCCATGGTGGGGAGGCCCCACCGGCAGAAGATCTGCCGAACAACCACTGGGTTTAACCTCCATTCGTGAGGCTACAGGATCCTGCTCAGTTCGCCGGCCAGGCAAGTTTCCTGCCCGGGCAGGTAAACAGCCTTGAGGAGGATGTTGTGGTCAACTGCCCAGGAGCACAGTCTCCGAGCTTCCTGCACAGAAGGAGGGAGCCCGTGACCCCCTGTTTGTTCACGTAGAACATGGCAACCTGATTGTCCATCTGGACCAGTACAGACTTGACGAGATGTGAGGCGAGAGAAGGTCCGTAGAGTTAGGCGGATCGCCCGGAGCTCCAGGAAGCTTATTCGCTGAGCAGCCTCCCAAGGGGTCCACAGACCCTGAGTACATGACCCCTGGCAATGCGCTGCCCATCCCAGGAGAGAAGCATCTGTCGTTAGCACCTGGGAAGGTGGAGGAGACTGAAAAGTCTTGCCGAGAACCAGATTGGGCAGGTGAAGCCGCCACTACAGAGAGGAGACCAGGCGGTCGGAGAACTGTATTGAGTCCGCCAGGCTCCCTGTGGCTTGATGCCATTGAGTGCGAAGGCTCCACTGAGCCGGCCTCATATGTAGGCGGGTATTCGGAGTGACATGGACCGTGGAGGCCATATGGCCGAGCAGTTGCAGGAATTGTCTGGCTGAGACCAGTGACGTGCTTCAGAACTCGCCGGCCAGAGCTATGAGCCGGTCGGCCCGCTCCCGAGGCAAGAAGGCACGAGCCTGCAGAGTGTCCAACCGTGCTCCTATGAATTCGAGTGCATTGAGTGGCCTGAATGGCTTCTATGGAAGACTGCGGTCGGCTGAGCCAGTCGTCCAGGTAGGGGGAAGACGAAGAGGCCTTGGAGTCTCAGAAAGGCTGCTACCCCTGCCAGGCATTTCGTGAACACCCTGGGAGCGGAGGATAGGCCAAAAGGCAGTACTCTGTACTGATAATGATTCCCCGCCACCACAAATCTTTGCGGATGATCCGTTAGATCCAAGGAGCATAGCCAATCTCCCTGCTGGAGGTAGGGCAGCAGGATTCCAAGGGTAAGCATTTTGAACTTTTCCCTCTGCAGGAACTCACTGAGGTTGCGCAAGTCCAGGATGGGTCTGAGACCTCCTGTTCTTTTTGGTATCAGAAAGTACCTGGAATGAAAGCCGTGACCCCTCACGTGGTGGGGCACTGCCTGTGCCGAGGGGGTCTTGGAGGCTCCCCTGGAAAGTAGGAGGGAGGTACCTGGTGAAATGCAAGAGGTAGCCCTTCTGAACTACCTGAAGCACCCAGGAATCTGATGTTATGGCTGACCACCTGTGGGCAAAGCGGGCCAGCCGGCCTCCCGTGCTGAAATAAGGCAGCGGAGGGGGAGAGGCTATGCTGACGTAGTCAAAAAAACCCCACCCTGCTGAGCAGGGGCTTGTGTAGTGGGCTTGGGGGCCTTCTGCCTCCGGGACCCATTACCCTGTCCCTTAGCCTGCTGACCCTGATGGGGAGCTGCTGAGGCATGATATTGTGGGTGGCGTTGCTTATAGGCAGACACCCTCCTCGGGTAAAAGGGCTTTTTCCCCGAGTCCTTCCTCTTTTGCCTGGTTAGAGTCTCGGACTCGAGTTCCGCAGCCTTTTCAGCCATGGGCTTGCCAAAGAGGTTTTTACCTCTGCAGGGGACATCGATCAACTTGTCTTGCACCCCTGGCTCGAGGTCGGATGACTGAAGCCAAGCCTGATGGCGAGCACCGATGCCAGCTCCGGCTACTCGAGCCGATGCCTCGAAGCCATCATGAGCTGCTCGAGAAATAAACCTTGAGTACTCTCGAATATCCGTGGACAAGGCCTGGAAGCTCTGCAAAAGTTCCTCGGAGAGACCAGCTCCTTTGCCAGGTCTCGGAGATACATGCCCATGTAGAGCTGGTATGTCTGGACTCGGCAAGCAAGCATAGAGCCCTGGAAGCACTTCCTACCGAGAGCATCCAGGTTCCGGGCCTCCTTACCCGGAGGCACCGAGGAGTGCATCTTTCGACTCTTAAGTCGATGCATAGCCGGTTCCACCACCATGGAATGGTGCGGTAGTTGTCGGGAACCCGGGGCTCTTGCGGACTTGATACATGGAATCGACCCGCTTGCTTAACACCGGCGTCGAGGCCGGGCTTTCCCACATGCGGAAGAGCAACCGCTCCCGCATCGGAGGAACCGGTACCGTCAAGGCCTCCTTCGGGGGTGAGCCATACTGGAGGGCCTCGAGCTCTTCGGCTCGAGGCTCCTCCTTCGGATCCGCGGGGAAGGCAAAAGCCTTGGCCATGTCCCTCAAGAAATCGGAGAACCGGGTATCCTCCGGGCCGAGGCTCCGACTCGGCGAGTCGGAGGGGACGCACCGAGTCTGAAAAGAACCGGGTGACTCGTCCTCCCCCGTGTCCCAGCTCGACTCCTCCGTGGAGGAATCGAGGGGCTCCATGCGGGCGAGCGCCGAGGACCTCCGTCCCGACGCCGAGGCCGGCGTCGACGACCTCAGTCCCGCACGGGAGGCTGAGGGAGACCTTGGCGGAGGATCGACTCGAGCTCGTATGGACTCGAGGATCGACTCGGCCTCCGGGGTCGACTCGGACGTCGACGTCCCGGTGGTTGGGGCAGATGCACTGGCGAGGCCAGTCATCGATGCCCGCTGCTGGTCCATGAAGGCAGCGAACTGCTCTCCAAGGGCGTCAATCTGAGACCAAACTCAGAAGACCCAGCAGCCCCCGACTCGGGCCCCGACGGCGTCGGGCCCGACGTCGGCTCCCTCGGAGATATGAGTCCACGAGGACTACAGTACTCACGTGTCCAGGAGACTCCATTTCGAGACGAGGATGCTTCGAAGGCCCTCCGTCTCCGAGGACCCGGGGCGGCTGATGGGGCTATGCGACCTGGCCCTCGAAGGACTAGGAGCGTCCTCCGACGCCGCCCTCGCAGGTTTCTTCATCCGACGATGTTCCCGGGCGGGAGACCCCTGCTCAGAGGGACTCCGACGATGCTCGGGGCCGGAGTCACGAGATGTCGAAGCCTCTGATGAGGTCCGGGCCCGACCGGACGCGGAGTCAGGGGAGATTCGCTCCTTTTGTGACTGCGGACTCCGACGCCTTCGAGGACATTTTGTTGCACGGACCACAACTATCGAGTCATGATTGGGTCCGAGGCAGCGGAGGCAGCAGTCATGTGCGTCGGTAAGAGACATAAGTCTGGTACAGCGATCACACTTTTTAACCCGCTGGCAGCCATCGGGGGAAAAAGGGCCCCTGCGAGGTCAACAGACCGTGCTGCCAGGGAAAAAGAAAAAAGTGGCGGGAACGCCAGTCGCAAAGGACAAAAACCGAAAAAAATAAGAACGGACTCGATAAGGGAGTATCGAGGCCGGGCGGAAAGAGGACACGGCCGAACCGAGAAAAACAAAACGAAAAAAAATCAACTTTTTCAGCGGCGATCACAAACTACGTCTGTAGGGCTCCACGGAAAAAAGAAGACTGAGCAAGATGGCACCCTTGGGCGGGAAGGGGACCGCGCATGCGCGCTGCAATTCCCAAAGGCTTTCTTCGAAAGCTGGGGAAAATTGCTCCGTGAGGGCTCCGTCGGCGCCGACGTCACCCATAAGTGAGGACTGACTTCCTGCTTGGTCCTGGAGAATGAACAGTTTTGGGCAGCAGCATTTATAGCCTGTGGTGAGATGGGAACAAAAGTAGCGAGGAGCATAGAAGTAGCCCTCTTGAATGGGCCCCCTAAGGGGTTACATGCTGACCTAGTTCACTTGGTCCGCTAGGGGATGGTAGTTGCCAGATTATTGGTGGCAAAATTGTGGAAATCGGGGGAAGTGCCACGGGTAGGTGAGTGGTAGAATATGCATATATGTATAGGTTGTATGCAGTACGGCTGGGGAGTGTCACCAAATGTGACCGCATCTGGAAGCTTTTCATCAAGTATAGATAAAAATAAAAGAACTCAACAACAAACATAGGGAATATGTACAAGGGCCGATCCCCCAATGAAAAGGAGGTGGTTTTAGTTTTTGTGTGTTTACCTATAAATATTTGGCCCCCTTTTGGGAAGGTCTTGTTTAACCTCTCCCAACTTAGGGCTTTTCTTTAGGCTATAACTATTCTGTGGAGGGAATTTTGAATATGGGATTTTGTCAGAATTCTGTTAAAGATTCTATGGGTGGGGGAGAAGATGAGGGGATGGGAAAGGGATTACTGTGAAATCTGTGCGGAAGTTGTTTTTTTGCATTTATGGTCATCACAACATGTAAACATTGGTAAAGTAGTTGGATACTGTGTGATACGATCCACAAAATGTTTAATAAAATGTTTATTAAAAAAAATTAATGTAATGTAGTTACTCACCTGTAGCAGGTGTTCTCCATGGGCAGCAGGAAATGTCCTCACATATGGGTGAATTCATCTGATGGAGCCCTGTATGGGAATATTCCCAGCTCCTTCTAGAAGCTCCATCATGCATGCTTGTGTCCTCCTGGCTGCTACAGCGGTGCCACCTTGCTGATCTCCCATTGAGTCATCTCTCCCCCTTCAATTTGTTCAAAACTCAGCTGCGTGGCTAATCTTCCACCAGTTTTGATATGCTCATATAAACCCTCTTCTTAAATCGCTTCATTGGCTCCCTATCCATTTCCATATCCAGTTCAAACTTCTCCTGCTGACCTATAAGTGCACTCATTCTGCTGCTTCTCACTATCTTGCCTCTCATCTCTCCCTACACCCCCTCCTCGGCAATTCCGCTCTTCTGATAGATCCCTTCTATCTATGCCCTTCTCTTCTACTGCCAACTTCAGACTTCAATCCTTCCACCTTGCTGCTCCTCATGCCTGGAACAAACTATCCGAGTCTGTTCATCAGGATTCATCTCTGGCCCTTTTCAAATCCAGGCTGAAAACTCACCTCTTAGAGGCTGCTTTTGGATCCTGATCTGCTTGGTCTCCTATGTTTTCTTACCATTCCCCTGAATGTATCCTTGTCCTCAGCTGTTGTATTGTCTGTCTTGACTAAACCGTAAGCTCTTTTGAACAGGGACAGTCTTTTAAATGTGTTTGTACAGCGCTGCATACGCTTATAGTGCTATACAAATGATCAGTAGTAGTAGTAGTCCAATATAACTCCTAGGGGAGGTGGGTGGGTTGTGAGAATCTTTCCTCCTGTCCACAGAAAACACCTGCTATAGGTGAGTAACTACATTTTCTCCATGGACAAACAGGAAAAAGGTCTTAACATATGGGACTCCTTAGCTACAGGCTACCTTGATCAAAAATTAGGAGATAAACAGAGCCGAACAGGGCAACATTCAAACTATTTTTGCTGGCAACAGACCTTTTAAAGTTTTATACTTTATTTTTGTTGTACAGAAATGGGGTTAACTTCTATTCCTCAGTGATAAGCTCCAAATGCACTGAGGTGAACCCTTATAGAGTTAGGCTTGAGTCCAGACTCAGAGGTATATAAGATACTCAAGCAGTGTTTGTGTAGGACAGACGAAAGTATCAAAGGAGCGTTTTTCACACCAAACGGCAAACTTCTTCCATTTATATGAATAGGACTTTCTCCTCGAGGCTCTTCTGAAGGTAAAAAGAACAGCAGTGACACCAGCTGGCAGATTGAATGCAGGCAATGCCTGCCTCTCAAAATCCAAGCTGTGAGGGCAAGGAACTTGATGTTGGGGTGCAACATCAGTCTGTCCTCCTGCAATATCAGATTCGGTGCCTGTCCAAGCTGAATTGGTTCCTGAATGGAAAGTTCTAGAAGATGGAACCCACAGCTGCCTGGGCCAATAATGAGCGATGAGAATCATTGTACCCATTTTCTTTCGAGCTTCAGGGGGGTGTCTTGACAATGAAAGGATTTGGAGAATATGCATACAGAAGACTCTCCCCCCCCAGTCAAGGAAGAAAGCATCTGAGGCTAATTTGCTGTGTGATCACACTCTGAAGCAAAACTGATCTACCTGGGCATTCTGAGGAGTTGCAAAAACGTCTATCGAGGGGGGTACCCCACTCCCGAAAGATGTTTTTTGCTACATCTCTGTCCAGGGTCCATTCTTGAGGTTGGAGTCGTCGACTCAGCCTGTCTTGACTGAGTGTTTTTTTCGTGGGGCAGGTAAATGGCACCCAATTCCATCCAGTGACAGATGGTGAAATTCCACAACCTGTTTCTCAATACAGGAGGTATGACCCTGTTCCTTCCTGCTTGTTAATGTAAAACATAGTCATTTGATTGTTGGTCTGAATTAATACAATGTGATTGGATAACTGATCTTTGAAAGCCTTTAAGAGTGTTCATTATAGCTTATTTTCAAGAAGTTGATCTGATGGAGACTTTCTTGGAGGGATCAAGTTCCTTCAGTGTGGAACCCATCAAGATGAGCTCCCCAACCCAACTTGGATGCATCTGTCATCCACAATATTTGTGGCAGAGGAATTTGGAAAGGAAGTCCTTTGGACAGATTGTCACCAGTTCAGAGTCTAAATGAGTGGATCAGTGATGAAGAGGTGGTCTCAGATTCCCTGTGGCTTGTGACCACTGGGTACTCAGTGTCCATTCAACTTGCCTCATATGGAGACATGCCAAGGGTATTAAATGTACTGCTGATGCCATGTGGCCCAGTAACATTAACATGGTGCAAACTGACACCTGTTGATTCATATGAATCCTTGCACTTTCACTGTCAGCCATGATAGTCTGTCGTGTGGGGAAAAATCTCTCGCCTGAGTCGTATCAAGCAAATCTCCAGTGAATTCCAATTGTTGGGTGGGATTTTGGATAATTTACTTCAAACCCTAGTAGTTCCAGCACTCAAAATGGTCAGTTATGTTGATTTACGAACTCCTTCCTGAGTGGCATTCTTGACCAACCAATGATCTAAGAAGGGGAAGATTTGCACTCCCAGCCTGCGTAGAAAGCACAGTTACTTACCTGTAACAGGTGATCTCTGGGAACAGCAGGAATAAGTCTTCACATATGGGTACGTCGGTACCGACGGAGCCTGCGCGGGAACGCTCCCCAGCGTACAATCAGAAAGCTTTTGGGAGCATCCCTCAGCGCCTCCGTGCTGCCTTCCCGCCTTTCCAACTGTCTCTCCTCAGTTGAGTTTTATAGCTGAGACAAAAGAGAGAAAGAGGAAAGGAAGATAGAGAGATACAACTCCTAGGGGAGGTGGGTGGGTTGTGAAGACTTATTCCTGCTGTTCCCAGAGATCACCTGTTACAGGTAAGTAACTGTGCTATCTCCAGGAACAAGCAGGAATGAGTCTTCACATATGGGGACTCCCAAGCTAAGATGCCTGGAGCCCCAGCATGGTGAGGATCGGAACATGCTACACCTCATATGGCCAGGCATCCTGAGGATGGAGGGTAGGAGTTGAAAAGAGAGGAGCTATAGGAAAACAGCTAACCTAAGGACTACAAGTAAGGAGTCCTTGTATGTAAGATAATTACCATGAAAAATATTGACATGAACAAACACAATATGGACCTCACCTACTGGATTGCAGGAAGTAGAGAGGCTGATGGAGTCTACTGGAGATGCGGCAGAGGAATGTTCAAGGTGATCTCACTGAAGTGAAGGCGAAGGTCCAAATCTAGATTTGACAGGTGACCCAGGTGTCATCTGGGGTAGTACCAAACGTCAGGTCTTTAGTGGAAGCTTTATAGAAAAAGCTGGGAACTCTTTTGGATACAGAGTTAGTAACATTTAGGAACAAAAGAGGAAGACTGACTGATTTGGACAAGTAGTCCAGTCCTGGAGGGAAGAAGGGGTATGGAAAAAAGCCCATATTCCCAAGGAGGACAGATGTCTGAAGGGCTGAAACTTCAGGTCTACTGAAGATCCACCCTGTCTTTCCTATCTGTTGAGAGATAGGAAAGATAGCGAAGCATGGAGCTGCAGGGATACCTAGACCTAGGGTTAAAGTAGGAGCTGTCAGCACCACAGTAGTGGTTGTGTGCATAATACCCCAGACATACTGAGGGACAGTATGAAGATATGCAAGCCCACTGTCTGGAACCTATAGGAAGGTGAAAACCTTTTATAAGCATAGACAGTTAGAGAGATAAGTATGTAAATACATATCTATCTATAAGGAAGCATCTCGACAGATACAAATATATATAAGGATAATATATAGATATATGTGTATATATATATAGATATATGTCTATAGTGAGATCTGGAGGGGCATAAGATATGCACATGCAGCTTACAGACATATGTATCTATAGAGAAGTATATAGAAATATATACATGTATATAGATGTCTAAAGATAAATGTCTGCAACTAAGCAGATAGAGATATGCCCATAAGAACATTCACATGGGAAATGTGAAGGAGAAAGATTCATATAAGAACAAGAAGGTGGAACCTACTTGAGAAGATATATAGAGAATCTATTCCCCCTGGCTAAGATGGGGCAGGAATGCTATCCAGTGAAATAACCAGGATGGCTGCGTGAAAAACAGAGGATAATATCCGTCTGTAAACAGCAAGTCCTGAGTCCTATAGAACTCTCGCATGGTAAATGGACAGAAAACGTATAGGATGAGATACCAGGTTGACCCACTTGAGGAACAAGGGGGGGGGGGTATCATGCGTTGTTTAATTAAATATGTGCTGTCCATGAAGGATTAGGATACCATGAGGACAAGCTGCAAGGAAAAAGAGCATATTTCCTGTAGAAACTGTGTAACTCTTTAGACTGTCACATAGAGAAGGCTTATGTCCTTTATTAAAAGGAAAATAGAAGGGTGTAAAGAACCCCTACAGTCATGGAGAATGACTGAGGAAGCCTTTTTCAACCATATAGTAATTAGAGAAAAAATCCCCATGCTCTCTAGCAAGGGCCCATAGTGGAAAGCTTCTCAGTAGGATTGCAGAGAGCACTATGCAGGAGAATTGGGAAATAAAAATGGCTGTTGGAGGAAACCAGCTGCCACCTCAGTTATGCTGCCAACCCCAGGGATTTGGAGATGACAGAAAAGAAGCAATAAGGATTTTCCAAGATAGATGAGCACTATCTTGGAAGCACTACTAAGACTATTGAAAGTAGTGGAAGACAAGACTGGAACTTGTAGAAAGTACCAGTAGTCAAAGCACTGGAACTCCTGCATGGGCAGCTGCTGAATAGAACAGCAGAGACTCCCTCTGTTAGTAACAGAGAGAACAGACAGAACAAGAGGAGAAATCCTGATCATGTCTGATGAGCTGCCCAATGAAAGCAGGGAGGTAACTCCAGAGAAAACTCTACACTAGAAAGGAAAGGAAGACTAGAAAGGCTAAGAAAGCCTTCCAGTGGTATGGTAGCACTCTTACAGGGGAGTCCCTGAAAAAGAGGATAAAGAAAAAATAGGAGCTGAAGGGAGACTTGCTATATGGTAAGTCTGTAGAAGGAAAAATTCATGGTGGTACAGGGAAACTATCATGAGATAGTTGGCAAACCTCTCTTCAAGGTGGGAAGAGGAGGAAAACCTTGTGACCCACAGACATGAATCTCCTGACAGCTCAGCCTACTTGAGAGCAAGTGGAAGTCCTTGAAAAAGGAATCCAAGCGTAGAGTTTGAAAAGAAAAAACAGTGAAAAAGCTTCTGTTGAGAAGAAGTGAACTGTAGATTATAAGAGATTAATTAGAACCTCATTGAGGGTTAATTTTCCTGGCTTGAGTTTGGATTCTTCAGACCAGGGCGAGGTTTCCCCTGTCTGGGAACATCAGCATGATGGGCAGGAGAAGAATAAAACCTTCTTCTTTTAGGAAAAGGAGGTTTGGTAGGGCATTTCTTACCTGCTGGGGAAGGAGAAGGTTTAGGATGGCCCTGAGAAGCAGGGAAGTCAGAGGAGCAATGAGCAACCTGACGCAAAGACTCCTTGTTGAAGAGATTTTCTCCAGTACAAGGAGTGTTACCCAGTCTTTGTTGTGCCCATCTGCTCAAGTCTGAAGCTTGGAGCCAGGCTCTACGTCATGCTCCTATGGCTATAGCAGAGGTTCTGCTAACAGACTCAAAGGAGTCTAGGGAAGCACGAGAAAGAAACTTAGAGATATTCTGGCTATGACTAAGAAGCAAGGAATAGTCTGCAGCCTGGGGCTGTGAAAGAAAAGGAGTCAAAAGAGATAATTTCTCTGTGACTTCCTGAAGGGATAGACTCATATAAAAAATATATGAGAGAATCCTTGTTGCCAGCATAGATGTTTGGAAGGTTTGACGTCCAAAGGCATCTAAGTGTTCTAGATGCACGACCTGGCGGGAAAGAAGAATGCTTCTTCTTGCTTTTTACACTCCTCATTGCTGATTCCACTACAATGGAATGATGGGGAAGTTGAATCTTTTGAAACCCTGGAGAGGGGGGCACCTGATACAGAAGAGTAGTTGCTGTAGAAGGTGAGGAAGCCCTTAAAGGTGTTTCCCATATTTTCAGAAGAAGATCCTGTAAAGAATGATGTAAAGGAAGCATTATATTTTCCTTTTCCCTAGAAAAGCCTTGTGTAGGATCATAGCCAGGGATAGGAATAGCCAGGAATGTTGCCATGTCAAGGAGAAATTTCTGAAAAGAAGGATCTCCAATGGGAACAATCCCTGGACAGGCTAAACTCGAAGAACTAGGCTGGGCACCAGTACTTGTGCGGTGCAAAACAGGATCTCTAATGAATGGATACTAGGACTGGCGGGTATGACTTGAAACCGTCAGTACGGTATCGTCCATGCTAGGTATCGACTCCAAACTAGGTATAGAAAGGAGCGATCCTGGTGAAAAAAGCATGGGTGGAGCTGGTCCCGATGTTACTGCAGGTACCAGCGTGGACACCGATACCGGTAGCTGAGCCGGTATCGAAGGCGATACCGACATCGAAACAGTCATTGGAGGCTGCTCAAACGGTACCGAGGAAACTCGAAAGTTTCGGTGAATATCCTCGGTACCGGGCATCCAGAATCGGTGCGTGTCGGTTCCGAGACGCGTCGGTACCCAGTCTTCCAGACTAGATATCGATTCTAGACTCAGCATCGAAGGAAGCGAATCTATCGATGCATGTCTAGATGGTACCGACGTCAGGGGTCGTATCGACGGAGCTGCCGATACTGGAAAGTCAATCTGGGTATCGATCGGTCCCGAAGGCACCGAGTACACCAGATGACGATCCCTGGTGAGGAGTGGATCGCTCAACACCAGTGCCAATGCCGAGTTATCGGTACCGCTCGAAGCAGATGCCACCCCCGAGCATGGCTCAGGTATGTTCTGTGAGGGGTGAGCCCCAGGAACAACCTGAAACCCCTGAAAGGCTTTGGAGACCGAAGACTCCCGCCGGGGTTTTGAAGCCAATGAGGTCTTGAGGGCAAGGCCGGAGCCGTCATCATGCTTGGCATGAGACCTACCACCCAAGGATTGGCTAGTCTTAACAGACTGTTTGTGGGTTACCTGATCCTGTAGAGAAGAAATGGTCGGTGCCCTTACACTGGAAGGGAAAACTGCATCGAGGGAAACTCGAAATGGAGAATTTCTTCTCATAAAATTGTAGCCTGATGGCTCTGGAGGAAAAGGGTCAGGACCCAAACAGGTTAGACACCAGTTATTGGAGTCTAAAAAGAAAACTGTATTTCCACAGTTAAGGCACTTCTTAGGAGAAGAAGGCTCCATAATGGAGAGGCCTTACAGGCCCAAAAATTCAAGACAGAAACAGAGGGAAAAACTCCCTGAGTTTTAGAAAAAAGAAAAGAAAAAAAAACCCCACCGGCGGTACTGGCGGAGTCGGGGGAACAGCCGCGACCACAAGAAAACAAAAAGTAAAATATTTAAAGAAAACATTTTCTGCGGTGACAGGAAGATGTCCTGTCGGCTCCGCGGAAAAACGAAAACTGAGGAGAGACAGTTGGAAAGGCGGGAAGGCAGCACGCAGGCGCTGAGGGATGCTCCCAAAAGCTTTCTGATTGGACGCTGGAGAGCGTTCCCGCGCAGGCTCCGTTGGTACCGATGTACCCATATGTGAAGACTCATTCCTGCTTGTTCCTGGAGATATGCTACTACCATGGGAAGGCATTTTCTAAATACTTGAGGAGCTGACATGAGATCAAAAGGCAGAACACGATACTGGAAGTGCTGCCACCCTAGTACAAATCTGAGATACTTCCCGTGACTGGGAAGTATCTGTATATGGTATATGCATACTTTAGATCCAGAAAGCATAGCCAATCTCCTTTTTGAAGATAGAAGTAGGGTGCCTAGGGAAATCATTCTGACCTTTTCTCTGACTAGATATTTCTTCAGATCTCTTAGGTCTAGGATAGAATGGAATCCTCCCATTTTTTTTAGTGATCAGGAAATACACTGAGTAAAATCTTTGCCCTTTCTGCTCTGGTGGAACAAGCTAGATCCCTTGAAGGGCAGTGACCTCTTGCAGAAGTAGTTCCTGATGCTGAGGGTTTAAGGCTTGGACTCTTGGAGGGCAATTTGGAGGAAAGCCTTACAGATGTAACTTGCATCTGCTTTCAATAATTTATAAGACCTCAAAAACCCCATCCCAGCTCTTCCAGTCCAACTCCTCTCCGAAATCCACTTCCCACTGGCTTCCTCCCTCCCCTATAAATCTTGGCTAACAGGCCTCTCTGACCCATACCGATCTTCATTAACACTTCAAATCCCATCAATTCATCTGTAAATCTCAATTTCCTTCTTCAACTAACTCTCGCCTCCCTTTCTCTAAAATGCTGACCTGGCAGATTTTAGAAGTTCCCCTCTAATTACCGCTTTAAAAACATCCCACCAAAGTCTAGTCTTACCCACCTGCAGGTTTGAGTCATTGAATATTCTCCAATAGCCCCCCTCAATTACTTTCACTGCATTGGGATTATCCAGAAGTGCATCATTTAAGCACCAGAACCTTCAGCCTGGCTTGATCCAATCCCACTTCCAACCAACCCAGACAGGAGTGGTCTGACCATACCCAGGTTTTCTATTTGCGTGCCCACCTCCCCCAAAGCCAACTCAAATGCTAAGAAAATGTAGTCAATCCTTGTGTAAATGCAGTGTGGCAGGAAGTATACTCCCTCCTCCTAGGGTTAATCTTACACAACACATCACTCACCTTTAGGTGTTCAATCAGTGCCCCTAGAGCTTTCCTTGCCCCCTCTCCCCCTCCTGACAAATGAGTATTAAAATCACTCCCCACCACCAACAACCACTGGCTTACAGATGGCCAGCTCTCCCATCCAGATCCCGGAAGAACCGGGTCTGCCCCTAATTAGGCGCCTAAATACATACAAAATTATATAGTGTCTTGCAAATGTATTCATCCCCTTGGTTTTGTGCTGTTTTGTCGCATTACGTTCAACCTGGAATGAAAATGCAGGTTCATTTAGATGTTAGGTAATGGACCTAACAATATAGCCCAAATTGGTGAGGTGACATGACAATAAAATAACTTGTATATATAAAAAAACAATCAAAAATTGAAAAGTTGTGAGTGCATATGTATTCATCCCTTTTGCTATGAAACCCCTAACTAAGATCTGATCCAACCAATTAACCTCAGACATCACATAATTAGTTGATTAGGGTCCATCTGTGTGCAATCGGTGTCTTTAGAGTATGGCTCGACAAATCCCAGGGACCGGGTTGCCACGGTGACCAGAAATTTGCACCTGGCGCCTGGCATTTTCTCTTCCCCTTCCTTTAAAAAATGCGATAGGGCACCTGGCATTTTCTCTTCCCCTTCCTTTAAAAAATGCGATAGGGCAAAAGACCCCTTCTGTCTGCCTGCGGGATCTGATCTTCCACAGGCAGAACAGGAGGGGAAGGTAAGCGTGGCTTCATGGCAGCTGGCTGCCCATGGGGATCCCATTGCCCACGTACAGAAGATGAGAAGAGAGCCACAATCGTAGCTAAGGCCCCTTCTGTTTGCCTGAGGGAGATCATATCCCTGCATGCGGAAGAGGAAGGGAAGGCCAGGTCAGAAAGTTAACTGGCTGCCCATGGGGATCCCATCCCCCGTGTGCAGAGAACAGCCTACAGAAAAAAAAAAGGTCAGTTTGGTGGGGAAGGAATGAGGCAGCAAAAATTTAAAGGGGGCAGTAGAAAAAAAAAAAGCGGAGAAGGATGGGGATTGGAGGACAGGGGGTGGGAGTGCTACGGGATAGGGAGGAGAGAGCGAGGAGAAATTGAAGTGGAGAGAGAAGAGTGCAAGGGTTGGAAGTTAAAGGGATGAATGAATGGGGACAAAAGAACACAATCTGTATATGCCAAAAGATGCATTCTCCCCCCCTCATCCCACCCAAAACATATACAAGCAGCCCACCTACACACAGGCACTCCACCTCTGTACAACAAACACACATGCAGGTACTCCACCTCAGCACCACACACACACACACAGATGTAGCTTAAAGAGTCAGTGGTAGTGGTGGGAGAGGGAAGAGGAGGAGGAGGAGTTGGGACACCTATCTTCTATTGGCACTGTGCAGTGGCCGATTAAGAGGCAGATTTCTTAAGTTTTTTTACCCCACAGAAAATGCAAAAAACACTCAGTAAATCAGGCCCTAAAACCTAAAAAAGAAGCTGCAATATACCTTTTTGGAGAGCGGGGGCTTGCACTATAACTTAAGTTTCAGCAGCCGGCTCCTAGATAGGCCGGCTCCAAGAAAATTTGTCAAGTCCTGCTTTAGAGAATAGTTTCCCCATCTCCCCTTTCTTCCATTGGATAGCTTTATATGCAAAAATGCACATGGTAAATCTATGATTTTTCATTAATCCCTCATACTTGCTCAACAACGGAGTTTCCTGCATGCAGCAGATTGAAGCAGCGAGGGATGTAGTCTCTTTAATTAGACATTTATGCTTAAATGGGGTATTTAACCCTCTTGCATTGATCGACACCAATTTCAGGGAACTGACCATGGTAACATAGCACCCCTTCCTACCTTTTCACATTACCCCAGAATCACCACTCAGATCCTCCCAACCCACATACTCAGGCAGCTCACTACCCTCAACTTTCCATTTCATAACCCCTCTTTTTGAACTACTACTCCTTTCCCTTCTCACCACCCCACAACATTCTCCCCATCTCAAACCCCCAAAACCCCACCCCTTCCCCATTTCAACCCCTCCCCATCTACTCCACCCACCACCCTTCTCCAGACAGGTACCTCCATATGTGAAGAAGCAAGCTCATCCAAGCCCATCCACCCACAACATCCTGTTCCCAGCATTTGAGATCCTTCCAACCTCCACTTGAACACTCTGCCATGCTCTCCCCTCTCCCTACCCCCCCTTGCACCAACACTCTCCCCCACCTCCCATCCTTCTACAATCAACACACATTCCCCAGCCGAAGATTTTGTCAATATGCACATCGATTACATTCAACCCTACCTTTCAGCACACCCATACTTTCCTACACCTGGCACACACCCCTATATTCAAAGTCCATCAACAGTCCTTTCAATGCTTCTCCACCGACTCTTGCCGTTCCACTGACCGACTCTTCAATCTGCCCCTTCTGCTTACCACTAGCTGCTATTGAGGAGTTTCTCATCCCAAGTGCAGCCTCTGCAACTTCTCTTCCATCCCAACTCCTGACAGAGGTCAGCCCTCCACCTTGTTGTACAGCCAATGTTTTTTGCCATGATAAGTAAAGTTCAGGACAAAGGGATGAAGCCATTGGTATTGTATCGTCTCCTCTATCAATTTCATCAGCAAAGGCTTAAAATTGCACCGCTTCTGTACAGTTATAGGAGCCAAGTAGTGGTAGATTTCAATCCCATCTCTTTCCCATTTAAGTAAGGAAAGTTCTTGTTGCTGCTGCAATGTGCTGCTTGTTGGTAAAAAGGTGAAAGCAAGCAAGCAATATTGTCCTTGGGCAAGTTCTGCCATTGTCCCCCAAACACACAATGCGCTCTATCGATCTTTAAGGAACACTCTGATACTGCGTTTGATGCTCTGTTGTTTCGCAGCATCTGTGCACATATTTTCTGTACAAGTTTCACTCGGTCAGTAAACTCCGGCTGCTCAGGAACACCAGGCAACCAAAGATTGGACGGTCTGTTGCGGTTCTCTAGGTCTTCAATTTTATCTGCTAACTGTTCCTGTACTTGCTGCATGGCTACCATCTGCTTGCTCAGCTCACCCACGACTTATGCTTGCTCCTCAGTGTGAGCCACCATGTCTTCTACTCTGACTCACTGCCACAAGAGCAGCCCTCAGATCAACCCCCAATGTTGCTATCATGGATCTTACCAGGGCTATATTTTTCTGCAACATTTTAAACCTGATTGAGTTCAGCAAAAGTCTTTCAAGCTGTTATCTTCAGCCTCCTCCCTCGACCGTATCAGTCCACATGAGGTGGGGAACTGTGCATGCCTGCCACCACAGCCATCTTAACCTGCAGCACTTTTAAATGAAAACGCTGTCAAGTCCACAGCTTTATTATTGGCAGCCATCATGTACTGTCAGTGAGAGGAGGCAAGTTGCCACTCTTTTCTCAAGGAGAGGATGTGAGAACCGCAAAAACTAAAAAAAACTCTAGCAGGCGGCTTAGAGCAATGGGCAATGGAAAAAAGAGCCAAATGATGAAAACTGGAAACAACACAAGCACTGGCAAGTTAAATGCAAAGCATTGATAAGGCAGGCAAAGCGGGAATTTGAGAAGAAACTTGCTACGGAAGCAAAAACACAAAATAAAGACTTTTTCAAGTACATTCATAGCAAAAGGCCTGTGAGAGAGTCAATTGGACCGTTAGATGATAGAGGGGTAAAAGGGGCAGTAAGAGGAGACAAGGCTATAGCAGAGAGACTGAATGAATTCTTTGCTTCGGTCTTTACTGAGGAAGATGTAGGGATGTTACCCATGACTGAAGTGGTATTTAAAGGTGATACTGCAGAGGAATTGAGAGAAATATCACTACACCGGGAAGATATATTACAACTATTTGATAAACTGAATAGTAGCAAATCACCTGGACCGGATGGTATACATCCCAGAGTGTTGAAAGAACTGAAATATGAGATTGCAGACCTGCTATTGGTAATCTGTGAACTTTCATTAAAATCATCTGTAATACCTGAAGATTGGAGGGTCGCCAACGTAACACCAATTTTTAAAAAAGGTTCCAGGGGTGACCCGGGAAATTACAGACCGGTGAGCCTGACGTCAGTACCAGGGAAAATGGTAGAAACCATCATAAAGAACAAAATTACACAACATGTAGATAGTCATGGCCTAATGGGAGACAGCCAACATGGCTTTAGACAAGGAAGATCTTGTCTTACTAATCTGATATGTTTCTTTGAAGGTGTGCATAAACAGGTAGACAAAGGTGAGTCGGTTGATATAGTGTATCTGGACTTCCAGAAAGCTTTTGACAAGGTCCCCCATCAGAGACTTTTGGCAAAGCTAAAAAGTCATGGGATAGGAGGCAGTGTACTATTGTGGATCGGGAACTGGTTAAAAGATAGAAAGCAGAGGGTAGGGCTAAATGGCCAATATTCCCAATGTAAAAAAGTGAATAGTGGAGTACCCCAGGGATCTGTACTGGGTCCGCTACTTTTTGACATATTCATAAATGACCTGGAAAAGGGAATAACTAGTCAGGTTATCAAATTTGCAGATGACACAAAACTGTTTAAAGTAGTTAAAACCCAAGAGGATTGTGGAAAACTGCAGGAGGATCTGGATAAATTGGAAGACTGGGCATCCAAATGGCAGATGAAATTTAATGTGGACAAATGCAAAGTTATGCACCTAGGAAAGAACAACCCACACTATAGTTACACGATGCAAGGCTCCACATTAGAAACCACCACCCAGGAAAAGGACTTAGGAGTCATCGTGGATAACATGTTAAAACCCTCCGCCCAGTGTGCAGCGGCGGCCAAGAAAGCAAATAGAATGCTAGGTATCATAAAGAAAGGGATGGAGAATAAAACAAAGGATATTATAATGCCTCTGTATCGCTCCATGGTACGACCGCACCTTGAATATTGTGTGCAATTCTGGTCGCCGTATCTTAAAAAGGACATAGCGTTATTAGAAAAAGTACAGAGAAGAGCCACCAAATTGGTGAAGGGGATGGAAGGCTACTCCTATGAAGAGAGGCTAAAAAGGTTAGGGCTCTTTAACCTGGAAAAGAGACGGCTGAGGGGAGATATGATAGAGGTCTATAAATTAATGAATGGAGTGGAACGGATAAACGTGGATCAATTGTTTACGCTATCAGAATATAGAAAGACTAGGGGACATGTAATGAAGCTACAGGGTAAACTATTTAAGACAAATAAGAGAAAATATTTTTTCACTCAACGTGTAATCAAACTCTGGAATCTGTTACCGGAGGATGTAGTAAGGGCTGTTAGTATAGCTGGGTTTAAAAAAGGTTTGGACAAGTTCCTGGAGGAAAGGTCCATAAACCACTATTAAAAAGGGACCCAGGATATCAATGCTTGACCCAGTACAAGCATTGTGGAACCTGTGTCTTTTGGGGATATTGCTAGGTACGTAGGACCTAGATTGGCCACTGTTGGAAACCGGATACTGGGCTTGATGGACCTCGGTCTGACCCAGTATGGCATGTCTTATGTTCTTATGGGCTCAAGCGACCATTCAATCTTGTGACGTCACTTCCTCCTCCCCTCCTTTCCTTAATGACAAATAAAAAGCTTGTGATTTGGGTGAAATAGCTTGCTGGGGAATTTTCAACAACTACAACAAATATTTCTTGAACACAGCAATTGGAGCTAACTTATCAGACCTGGGAAAAATTAACTAACCTTAAATTTTTCTGTCTTATATTTTCCATACTTTCTAACATGTTATGAACCGTATTTGTCCTTCACCAGCAAGTCAATATTATTTTTCAAGGTTGACACAGTATCGTCCAAGGAAGATTGAGAGCTTTGCTCCAAAATCTGTTGGTCATGCATATCAACCCTCTGTTCAATGCCTTCAGCTTGCTAGGATATCAATAATTGCTCTGGGAGGGACTTATTGAATCCCTAGATACCAGCCAAAGAGACTCCAAGGGAATGGTGCTTTTTAACATATTTATAAATGACCTGGAAAACAATCACTGAAAGGATGACAACTTGGCACAACTGAATTATAAGCCAATTTGCATAGCAAAATAACTCATGTTCCTAAACATGCAACTCGTCCTGAATTTAGATTTAGAAAAGGCAAGTAATCTAATATTCAAATCCAAAAGAAAACAAGTACAGTGACCAAATTTGCATATAACACAAAATTGTTGAAAATTATTAATTTGATTTCTTTTCAGACTTTTCAGATATTTTCTCGATTTCTGGGGGTATTTACAGTTCACTTCACACATTTGATTTAATTAAAAAATGAATGTGCACTGGAATATTTTAATGCACACAAACTGAATGTAAGTGCATTAATTCGTAGACTGATGCATGTTAAATCAATTTTGCACACAGTACATTTTTTAAAGGTGTGCTAACAAAAACACATCTCTATTATGTGTGTATATGTGTATCTCACAGTTCTGCCACTGCTCTGCCCAAATTATGTACCTAGAAATACTTACCTGCAGATTACATAAAAACAGATGCTGTATTTCAGTTCCCTTACTTTCTATGCATATATATCCCTGTGCAAGTTCAATTTTCCATGTGTGGGAATTTACCCCTTTAATGTGGACACGTGTAAAGTGATGCACTTAGGGAAAAACAATCCAAACTATAGCATATGATGCCAGGTTCCATATTAGAAATCACCACCCAGGAGAAGGATCTTGACTTCCTTGTGGACAAAATGCTGACGTCTTCAACTCAGTGTGCCATGACACTTAAAAAGGCAAATAGAATACTTGGTATTACTAGGAAAGGAATGGAAAATAAAACAAAGATTATTATAATGCCTCTGCATCAATCCAGGGTGAAACCACACCTTGAGTATTGTGTGGAGTTATGGCCACCTCATTTGAAAAAAAAAAAGATATAGCAAAACTGAAAAAAGGTTCAGAAAAGGTGACAAAAATGATAACATGCATGGAAGAGGAAGACTATGAAGAAAGATAAAAGAGGTTAGAGCTCTATCTTGGAAAATAGACAGCTGAGAAGAGAGAGGATAGCGGTTTATAAAATTATGAGTCGAGTGACCCGATATAGATCATCGCCATCTGGTTGTCCATCTGAATCAGGACCACCAGATTCACTATGTGCATCTTGAAAGCATGTAGGGCATTCGCTATGGCCTGCAACTTGAGGAAGTTGATCAGGTGCAGGCTCTCCTGTTCTGACCAAAGGCCCTTCATTTTCAGGCAGTCCAGATGAGCCCTCTACCACAACGTGGACACATCGGTGGTCAGTGTCCTACGGGGGAGTTGGGGGGGCTCTGCTTTGAATGGGAGGCCCCGAAGCAGGTTCAGCATTTCCAACCACCAGCCAAGGGACTGTACCAAAGGAGTGGTGATCACCACTTTGTCCCAGAGGTGGCCTGTCGCTTGCCTCTATTGCATGCAGAGGGTCCATTGTGCTTACCGCATGAAGAGTGTACAGTGGAGGCCATGTAGCCAAGCACCTTTAGCATCCCCTGGGCTGTGGTTTGGTGCTAATGCTGCACGCTATCAACCACATCCATCAGCCATTGCATGTGGTCCAGTGGGAGGAATGTCCATGCTCAAGTGGTATCAAGGAGGACTCTGATGAACTCCAGTCACTGTGTGGACTGGATGTGGGACCTGGGGTAACTGACGATGAACCCCAGCCACTTGAGGACTTGAATGGTGAAGTGAGCAAACTGCTGGACAGCGTCTGGAGTGGAACCTTTGATGAGCCAATCATCGAGACAGGGGAAGATGAAAATAGGTGGCCACTACTGCGAGATATTTGCTAAAGACCCAAGGTGCTGAAGCGAGCTCGAAGGGGAGCATCTGGTACTGATAGTGCTGGTCTCCCAGCATGAACTTTAGGTATTTTATGTGACTTCGGTAGATCGGGATGTGTGCGTACGCATCCTGGAGAGCATAGTCAGTCATCCTTTAGAAGGTAAGAGAGCAACGTTCCCAGCAAGACCATCTTGAACTGCTCGCGCACGAGAAACTGGTTGAGGTTACAAAGGTCCAGGATGGGTTGGAACCCTTCTGCCTTTTTAGTGACGAGGAAGTACCTGGAGTAAAACTCCTTTCAGACCTGAGCCGGCAGAACTGGCTCGATGGCGAGGTCGGTCAACAGAGAAGAGACCTCCCACAACAGGCTTTGATGCAGTGGGTCCATGGGATACTCCCCTTGGATGAAGTAAGGTGGCAGCTGGACGAAGTGCAGCGGTAGCCCTGCTGGACAAGCTGCAGCACCCAGGTGTCTGAGATAAGGGGCCACCTGTGGGCGAAATGGAGAAGCCACCCCCTACCTGAGGGGGAACTCCGGTGGGTATGGGACGGTTGGCTATGCTACTGAGGAACCAATCAAAAGCCCACCCCTGGCTTGGGCTGCGGGGCGGGCTGGCTGGGCCTTATGAGGCTTCTTCCATCTCTGTTGACAGTGGGTATGTGCCTACAGCTGAGCACTATGAGGTGCTAGATAATATTGGCATGGGCACGGGTAGGAAGCCTTCTGGTATTTTTTATGTGAAGGATTTGCAGTTTTCCTCAAAAGACTGGAGAGTGTCACATGCCCTTCTCGAGCTCACCTGCTTTCTCCTCAACTGGCTTCCCTAAAAGGTTGTCTCTGCTACAGGGAATGTTGGCCAACTTAACCTGGACCCATTGCTCCAGGTCAGAGGACTGGAGCCAGGCCAGCCACCAGGCGCCAATGCCCACCACCGCCACCCTGCAGGCATCAAATGTGGCTCTCATGGCATACCTACAGCAATCCTTGCAATGGCCTAGCAGGGCATGGAAGGAGTCGAGGCAGTCAAGAGGAATATAGGCAGCAAATTCCGCCAGGTCCAACATGATGTCCTTTAGGAACATACCCACATAAAAGTGGTAGGACAGAACTCAAGCCACCAGCATGGAGTCCTGGTAACACATCCTCCTGAAGGAGTCCTGGGTCCTGGGCCTCTCACCTCAAGGGCATCGAGGAGCAAGTCTTGATGCTCTTCATGCACTTCAAGGCCGACTCAACCACAATGGAGTTGTGCGGTAGATGGGGCTTCTCAAAGCCCGGCACCTTCTGGACCTGGTACATAGAGTCCAGCCGCTGACTGAAGGCGGGAACCATGAGGTAATTTTCCCAAAACAGAAGCAATAGCTGCCTCTGCAGGACATGGTGCACCAGCACTATCAATGTCTCCTTGGTCGCCAATGGATACTATAGGAGCTCAAGCTCCTCCACCCTTGGCTCATTCTCTGCATACAGATGGAACAGATCAGAGGAAAGATCAGGAGATCTCCTGTCCAAGATGGCAGAGCCCTCTTCAGTTTCCCAGTCCTCAGACTCACTCCGAGAGAAAATCTAAGTAGTGACGGGTTTCCTCCCTCCTCTTACTCTGGGTCATGCGAAGAGGGTGGACGGCGGTGGGACCCGTGGTGCCCTGAATAAAAGCAGGGATGTCCCGGGACATTGGAACCAGACATGCTCGACAGGGAGATCACTGTGGCAACCGGCACTGACTCCGATCTCATGCCTGATGCGCCTGCCTCTGCCGGCAGTGCACAGGTCTCCAAGATGGGCTGGATGGAGTGCGGCGACACTGTCAAAGTCATTGCTGAACCTGCATGCTGTAAGGTTAAGAACACCACTATGTGAACCTCGAGAGCCCTCAAGTGTTCCTCCAGTACCACTGGCTTGAAAGGGACTGGTGCCAGAATTGCAAACTTTGGCCACCTGTGTGGATACCTCTGGCAGGGGACTCCATGATGACAGGGGCTCATCGGAAGACATCTGGCTGCCCTCCAGAGCTGTAGGGGTGGATTCCTCCTGCCAGGGAAGCTTGGCGGGCCGCTCTTGGTCCTCGCTGTCCACATCACATCGGAAAGAGCTGTGGTGCCGATGTACCTTAGGTTTGACCCAGTGCTCAGGTGCCACTTTTGATGCCTACGGGATTGGTGTCAGGTCCTTCTTCGATTCCAGCTGGGCACTGACAGAGGGTCTCCACTTGGTACCTCGGCCCCACAGCTCTGAATGTGCTCAAGCATCCCACCCAGTTGACACCTCAATGGCGCTCCACAACATCACCACCAAAGCTGGAGAAGAGGATGCTGAATCCAAAGTCCTGAAGAGGGGGGACTCCTGCTTTTATTGGCCCTTCAGGCCTCTCCTCATCATCTGCAGATAAAGGTTGCAGGAAGCGGGCTGGTGACTGGGCCTCAGGCATCAGTTGTGCCTGTCCATGACCAAAATGGTGTGGCCACATTTCGTGCACTTCTTAAAGCCACTTACAGGCTTAGAAATGTCCGGGAAGACCATGCCGGTGAGGTTGAAGGCCTCATTTGTGACAGTGGGAAAAAGGCCCGGAAGGGAAAACGCCAAAAAAATACAAAAAAACAAAGAAAAAAAAATATTGGCTGGAAGTCGACTAACCGACGACAGGCGGTGAAAATTACTAAGGAAAAACTCCACCCGCAGGAGATAGAAGAGAAAAGCTTTTTTCCACTGATGTAGGACACGTCCTATGGGGTCCACTGAAAAAAAAGAAGACTGGAAAAGATAGTGCCGCAGCAGGCGAGAAGGCAGACGTGCAGGCGAGAAGGCAGACGTGCATGCACAGTGCAGCTCCCAAAAGTTTCCAAAAGAAGCTGGGGAGCGTTCAGCGTGGGCTCTGTCGGTGATGTCACCCATACGAGAGGACTTCCTGCTTGTCCAAGGAGAATGGGTAAATAAAGTTTTATTTACATTTTCAAATAGTACTAAAACTAAGGGATATTCCATGAAGCTAATATGTAGCACTTTAAAATACTTTCCCCAATGTGTTTTATTTAACTCAGTACATAATTAAGCTATAGAATTTGCTGCTGGAAGATAAGGTCAGAGCAGTTAACATAGTTGGGTTTGAAAAGGGTTTAGAAAAATACCTGGAGGAAATTTTCATAAACTTCTTATTGGCCAGGCAGACTTTGTAAAGCCACTGCTCATCCATGGGTGTAAACAAGAACTGGATTTACTTTTTGGGATCCTGACAGATATTTGCAACATGGATTGGCCACTGCTGGAAATGGGATGCTGGACTTGGTGGACCTTTGGTCTGACCCTGTGTCACATTTATATTGTTTATCCAGTCTTTTTAAAGTTGTGTGTGCTCTTTACTATCCAGGAGGGATATTATACCCGTTTGCTGTTTTAAAAAATTAGCATTTTTGTTATTTTACCAGGGTGTGTATCCCATCTATATTCAATATATGCAAAATGCTTTGTATTCCTTATTGGGGAGGAAGGGGGCAAATAAGCCCAAAATAAAATTAGCTCAAAATCCTTGTTGGAAAAGTCAAGAAAAGCCACTGTTTCAAGTTAATAGCATTTCTGAATTCAAGGTGGCAATTAAGTGCCTTTTTCACAATGGCCATAGATATCTCAAGGACATTCTGATGATTACACTCAAACCAGTACAGCCTGATATGGTAGTACAAGCTCAACAATTTTAAACTAAATCCTTTTCACAAGCTATATGAAAAGCATACGATGTATGTAACAGACAACTGCTATGAACATAAAGACACCTAGTTTAAATGTAGGGCTAATTCTCATTCCTCTCTTCTTAGGGGATGAGTTTATATGACTGATGACATATGCAAAACCCCATTAGCCAGTCACTCATGACCACATAGCAAATATCAAAGCAACAACAAATATGCATTCTTATCGACCAAACGTATATCTACATTTTAGATCATTTGGTATTGAAATCACCTTACCTTGCCTAATTTTTAACGTTTTCAGAATAATTTCAGTTCTAATTACCATTACCATTTGCTGGTGGATTACAAGCTGTACAAAAGATTAGTTTATGCCAAGTCTGATGGTCAAAAACTGTGACATCTGTCTCACTGCATGCTATAAATTAAACTCAGTATTACTACCAATCTAATATGTAACAGCAAAGGAGCAGTTGACTCTATAGAAGTAACTCACAGTAAAAAGCTAGGAACCTCAAACTTATTCCTGATGGACATACCTCCTCCCGAAGCTGCTGCTCTCGCTCCTCCTCCAGCTTCTGTATTTCTGTCAATGACAGTGTAGCTTGAGATGTGCAGCCACCTGAGTTGGCCTGTTGACCCCATGTTGATGAGGACGGAAGCTGAACAGAAATGAAAAAGAGATGTGCCATCAAATAACAGTGTAGTGTTCTTATCTGTTGCACTGTGCTAAATATGGAAGAGAGCCTCAAATGCAAGCACTGGAAAACCTAAGAATTTGAAAGATACAAGTGAAAGAGGGATTAGCTACTGCATTATTTAGGGGAAGTTCAAAGCAATCTATCCTGGAAGAAGGATAGGAGCTAAATATGTTATTTACAAGATGATGGATGGAGCGGAAGCCTGAGATAGAGCTCTGTGGTTTTTGCTAAACTTAGAAATTTAAGAGGTGCTTTGGGGAAAGTTGTGGTTAAGATCAACTCTTGATGAATGAAAACAGCAGACAGGTATTTTGGATCATCATAGACTGGGAACGTCTGTTGCTGAGAAGTTAGTTTGTTATCAGGCCCAGTGTTATCTATCTAGTGGATAGCAAAGATCTGTACCCATGTCTCATCCAAGTAGGGTTACTGCTGGTGTTCAAGAGCATGACTTGTAACTGGGCATGCAAACTGATGTTGGTGGGAACAGCCTCTGGAAAAGAAGCTGCTGCAGTTTTCTCCCGATACGTCCAGTTATCCAGCTGGTACTCGATCATCATTGGCATGACATTTTTGCTGGGTAAAGATCAAAGAGTTGGTGCCTCAAGGAATGGAATGTGCATTATTTGAAGTCTGTTTTGGAGACTTGTTTGGTTTGCACATGTTTTCTCTTTAGTTCCTGGATGTTAGCACCTGTGTGGTGTTGAATAAGATGTCCAGTCTGACATGCCAAAACTACATTAGAAGTGTATATTTAGTAGTTCTGCTTTCTTTCTGTCTCACAATCTGATCAAGAGGAAGCAAAAAAAGCAGGACTTTCTCCTCTGAAGACTCAGAGGTGTTTATCTTGAAAGGAATGGAACACTTGTCTAGACTGATCTAGCAGGACAATCTGGAAGAGTAGTTTAATAAAATGAGATGGTACTGAATAGAGTATCTATAGCCATATGTATTGTGATCAGTGGTGAGATGGGGGGATGAGTAAAGGGCTGATGGTTCTTGTCTGTTGAGTAGGTCTGAGGTGGCTATTTGATGGCCTGTGTTTCTGTAGGATTAGTTTGTTTCCTAGTAGATGATGTCCAAAGAGAGAGTGGTGATTCAACTATTTTTTTTTTTAACCTAAGGCCATGTCTCCCTTCTCTGGGCAGTTTCTCCAAATGGGTTAGTTTTTTGCATACACAAAACTACTTCAATTACCAATACCAGGCATAATGACCTCAGATAGGCACAACCCCTCATGTGGCGAATTTCACCATAGGGTGTTGATAAACGCTCGCATCACTGGTCAAGCCTCCTCCATATCCCTAACTTTATTAAATATCACCATTACACTTAACCACCCAATTTTCAACGGGAAAAGTCTTGTCAAAACCTATCTGAAGTAATACTCTATCATCACCTACCATACATTCTCTACATACATCCTTTCACATACATACTACCAAAATGTAAAAGCGTCTATAATAATTTGCACACAAAGTACAAATATGGCTGAACGCAACCTGGGCAACCCAGATGTAACCTACAAAGATAAATAATTATCAAAATTATAAAAGTGTAATAAATAACACCATCATAATATGCAAATAACTTAGCTTCTGACTGAAGTCTTGCCACCGACTGTGTTCTGTGCCTCCCAAGCAGACGCACGATAACAAACGGGTCAGCATAAACGCTGCCTCCGACGCAGGAAACCAACTGCAAAGCAAACGTCTCAATCACAGTAGTCCCCAAACGACCTCTGCTCTACGAAAGCCTTCGTTTCGCCGTAAAAACCGGCTTCATCAGGAGCTTCGCCGTACAGAATAAACACTTTGCAGTAGCTCTCTACAACCGCCCGCTACTGAGAGCTACTGCAAAGTGTTTATTCTGTACGGCGAAGCTCCTGATGAAGCCGGTTTTTATGGCGAAACGAAGGCTTTCGTAGAGCAGAGGTTGTTTGGGGACTACTGTGATTGAGAAGTTTGCTTTGCAGTTGGTTTCCCGCGTCGGAGGCGGCGTTTATGCTGACCCGTTTGTTATCGTGCGTCTGCTTGGGAGGTACAGAACACAGTCGGTGGCAAGACTTCAGTCAGAAGCTAAGTTATTTGCATATTATGATGGTGTTATTTATTACACTTTTATAATTTTGATAATTATTTATCTTTGTAGGTTACATCTGGGTTGCCCAGGTTGCGTTCAGCCATATTTGTACTTTGTGTGCAAATTATTATAGACGCTTTTACATTTTGGTAGTATGTATGTGAAAGGATGTATGTAGAGAATGTATGGTAGGTGATGATAGAGTATTACTTCAGATAGGTTTTGACAAGACTTTTCCCGTTGAAAATTGGGTGGTTAAGTGTAATGGTGATATTTAATAAAGTTAGGGATATGGAGGAGGCTTGACCAGTGATGCGAGCGTTTATCAACACCCTATGGTGAAATTCGCCACATGAGGGGTTGTGCCTATTTATTTATTTATTTAACAATGATTTATATACCGCATCTTCCATAGTTCAGTTGCGGTTCACAATAAACAACAGTTAACAAATCGGAGTTTGTTTTACATAAAACATCATATGACCAAATAACAATAAGATAAACAACTAGTGTTAATACAGAACAGTGCAAACTATATACATTATATACAAATACACATTATGTGGGGCTTAAGCGTTATTCAAAGTACAGTATCAGCTATGAAGAATTGTATGTGTAGGTCATTTGGGATTTGTTAGATAAAAACTGGTTAGCCATTATCTAAGTCTATTGAGGGATGATCTGAGTTGTTGTAATGTTTAGAAAAGAGATAGGTTTTCACTTTTTTGCGGAATTCGATGAGTGGGTAAGATGAGTCTAGGTGCTCCTGCGTCTGTATTTGTACTGTTTTTTCTATTACTTTTGCTAAGAATGGTATACTTGAGATGGGTCTATATGATTTTGGTGAGGTTTTATCAAGGGTGCTGTTCTTGAGAATTGGTCTTATTTGTAAGTGTTTAAGTGTGGGTGGGAGGTAACCTTGGAGTAGTGAGAGATTGACAATGGGGAGTATGAATGAAAGAAGGATTGGGAGAGTGTTTTTAATCCAGATTACTGGGCAAGGATCTAGGTAAGAGGTAGTGGTGTTTAGGTTGAGTATGATATTTTTTAATGATGTTTTGGTTATAGGGTGAAATTCTGACCATACGTCTATCGGGTGATGAGGTTTGTGGAAAGAGTCTGGAGTCGTGAATTGTAGTTTTGTTTTGTTATGGTAATAGTTAGCTAATGTTTGTGCTGAGATGTCAGTGATTTCCTTGCTGGAAGTTTGTGAGTTATTAGTTAGGTTACTAACAATGGAGAATAGTTCTCTTGGTCTATTATAAGAATTTGATAGGATGCTGGCATAGTAGTTTTTCTTTGTGTTGTCTAAGGTTTCCTTGTATAATGTGAGGTGGTTATAATATAATTCTTTGTGTATGGTGGATTTGGTTTTGCGCCATTTAGCTTCTAGTTTTCTTAGATCTCTTTTCATATGTTTTAAAGTACTGTTGAACCATGGGGTGATTTTGATTTTAGTATTGGTTGGCTTTTTATTATTTTGGTTAATTGTGGCTGCATTATTGATGGTGGTATGCCAGTTTTTGACTGCTTCATCTAAATCTGTTGGAGATGATGAAAGGTGGGGTATTGTAGAGTCTAGAAATTCAGTTTCAATGAATTTCTTGAATTTTATAGTTTGGTCATTTCTTGTGTGTTTTATGACACCGATAATGTTGTAAGTGAAGTTTAATTTAATTAGATGATGATCAGACCAGGGTATTTCAGTACATTGTAAGGAGTCTGGGTTGAAAAGTTTAAATAGTGAATGAGGAAGGACGACAAGGTCAAGTGTACCACCTTTAGTGTGAGTTGGTATGTTTATAATTTGATGGAAGTCTAAGTCAGTTATGGTTTCCAGGAAGAGGTTGGAATCAGTATTTGCAAGTGATGGGAGGTTGAAATCTCCTAGGATAATTAGGGGGTTTTGTTCTGTTGATGAATTAAGGAGTTCAATTAGTGAGTGAAGACTGTCTGCGTTTTGGTTAGGAGGTCTGTATATTAAGCAGATTCTCAGTTGTCCGATTTCTATTATTAGAGTGTCAATGTTATTGGAGGTGTTAGATAGAATTTTCTTGGCTTTTAGGTTTATTTTTGTCATAATCAGTACACCGCCACCTTTTTTGTTAGATCTATGTGTGTGGGTAATATCGTAATTTAAGTTGTCAAGTTGGTTTAGAAGGACTGTATCAGTATCAGAGAGCCATGTCTCTGTAATACATAGAATATCAGGTTTTAAGTCAGATAACAAGTCATTAATAATTGGGAGCTTAGCCCCCAAGGTTTAGCATCTTTACCTGTGGTTGCTAATGTTGATAATGTTTCTTTGTCTGATGTGTGGAAATTAGTTTCAGCTACGCATTCACTGTTGTCCCGGTTTATGGATCAAACTGCTCTTTTCTCTCGTCAGGTAATTGACCGGGTACATATAGTGGATGGTACTGTTAAAAATTTATCCTCGCGTTTGACTCAAGTGGAGACGCTCGTTGGTCCGTTACAGACTATGAGTGAATCCACGGTTAGAGATACCTTAATGCTATTTCAGCAAGTAGAGTCTTTGGAGAATAGTCTTCGAGCCAAAAATATTCGTATTTTGAATTTTCCTAGAATTCGTTTAATGTCATCGATTTCTTTGTTTAAACAGTATTGTATTGATGTTTTGCAATTACCTGATGTTGATTCTATTTTGGTGGCTCATTCTTTTTATGTTGCTGCTCGGGGGGCCTCCGGGGATAGTGGCACTGTGGTGGAAGAGGTTCAGGATTCACTTAACCTGACTGATTTTTTGGAAAATTCGCAAATTCCTATTTCCACCCGTGCCACTTTAGTGGTAACCTTGGTCAATATTGCTGATAAGGCCTTGATTATGAAGGCCTTTTTCAAGAAAAAAGATCTTCTTTTTTACGGGCACAAGGTTTCCATTTTCCCGGATGTCTCCCGACATACACAGGCTCGGAGACGGTCCTTCCTCCAGCTGAAGCCTAGAGTTTTGGCTGGGGGAGGTACCTTTTTCCTCCGTTTCCCTTGTAAATGCCTGATTACTATGCAGGGTAATAGTTATGTTTTTACGGATAGTTCGCAGCTAGTGGCTCTCTTAGACTCCCTAGCAGGTTGAGTGGGGTGGTCTGTTTGTTTATGATTTTGTTTAATTTAATATTCCCTTAATCTGGGCTAAGGGGTTGTAGCCTTTAAAAATTTGTTCAGGTACAACGCAATGCTGTGCTCTTCATGATGTGGATTAATATGGCAATTTGATATGGTTTATAACTTGTTTATTTATTTCTTATGTAATATTTTGCTTGGATTGCCTAATTATGTGATATTTGTGTTTGGATTGCATTAAATAAAATTTAAATTAAAAAAAAAAAATAATAATAATAATTGGGAGCTTATCTTTCAAAGATCGTGCATTTATAAGGATGCACGATAATGACATTGCATGTTGAGGGGGGTTTGAGTGGACTGTGTGTTGTGAGATAGTCTGTTTTATTTGAATGAGTCTGTGGTAGTTTATTTTTGATTGGTTGTGAGGGTGATAGTGTCCAATAAGTAGATTGTTTCGATTGGATGTATGGATTATAGGGATTGTCATGTGGTTTTTACTGTTGAGACTTAGAGTTAGGTCGATTAGGATTGTTAGAGATATGAAGAGGTAAGAAACTTTTAGTAGCATGGTGTTTGTTTGTATCATTATGGTGTATGTTGGTAGTTTGTAGGAGAATTTGATGTGAGCTACTGTTAGTAGAGTTATGCAGTTATATACAAGGTTGGTTAATTTGAGAAGGCAGTAAGTCACTGACAAATGAGGCTATGCAGGGTTAAGGGAAAGCTGCTAGAGGCAATATTAAAAATTGAATGAGTGCTATTGACAACAGTATTGGATTTAGTGATAGCTACTGGCTACAGTAGTGAGTAGGGATGCTACTGACAACAGTAATGATGCTACTGACAACAGTATGCTACTGACAACAGTAATGACATATATGATAGTTACTGACAACAGTATAGAATGAAAATATGTTACTGATAGGATTATTAATGTAATATAGGGGCGCTACTGACAACAGTAAATAGTATATTCAGGAAATTGTATAACAGCTGAGGTCATTATGTCTGGTATTGGTAATTGAATTGGCACGGCCCTTAGGCATAGGCACATCAAGGAACACAAGTCTCCACGGAACCGAAACAGCCCCACCTCGCCAAGACCAACAGACTTCCTCAACGTGTCGCTGAGCTCCCTTAGGGTTGAGCTCGCGTGGAAGCAAGGAACCAAGTGCATCACAAATCGCAGCAAGTATACTTTACCAGAATAACGTTATTCTTCTTAACAGACTCATTTTGAACAGCTGAAATTGCCGGACTAAACTAATTATTATATCTTGAAGAACACACTATTGTTAGTCTTATACATGCTGTCCCCAACCTATCCCTGAATATTACTGTTGTCAGTATCTTACCCCCAAGGTTACCTGTTTAACTCATCACAAATTCCCTATTACCATTAATGCATTACAGAATCACAACTACCACCAAATAACTAACCCATTGACTTACTGTTGTCAGTATTTTACCCTGTAATTACTGTTGTCAGTATCTTACCTTGTATTTACTGTTGTCAGTATCTCACTCATATTATCTGAAATTGTCAGAAATCTACATTGATTTACTGTCCTCAATAACTTATCCTGAAATTACTGTCGTCAGTACATCAATTTTGATTTAATATTGATGCTTCTCTGTGACATTACTGTGGTCAAAAGTTTACACTTACTGTTGTCAGTAATTCAATTCTGACTTAGTATTAGAACACTGTTGTTAGTATTAGAATTACTATCAGTATTGGAATTACAGCTGTCAGCAATTCATTTCTGACTTAGAATTAGAACACCACTTTGCTTTACTGTTGTCAGTAGGTTACATTATATTTACTGTTGCCAGTAACTCTAATGCAACATTATTTAACATATTGCAACATCACCCTACTAGATTTTATCACTCCTATCAGACACACACATCACCATCACTCTATTTCCACAGCTCAAAAGACTTAAGCACCAGATATATAACATACCCAATTAACGCAAAATCATTCTCAGAACTAATTCCCAGACAATCCCCAAAAACAAACTTGAAATTAAACAATGCCTACTCAACCTTCCTCCCCCATCAGGATTATATTAATTTGTCTATTTATCCTCACACTGATAAACCTTACAAAATGTATAAGAAACAGCTATAATAGACCTATTCCAATAATACAAAGTACATCACGCTATGACCATCCAACACCTCTACTCAAAAATTGGACCAACTCCAAACCCAAACAACCTAGACTAGTCTATATAACAATTGAACCTAACAACCACCCCAAGCAACCACAACCAACTTCTACTCAGAACAACACAACACTCACCTGCCAACTGATCAATGCAAGATCCATGAGAAACAAATTACCAATCTTTACAGATATCATCAATGATAATAAAACAGATATTGTCTGTATAACAGAAACATGGCTCAAAGATACAGACTCAGTATTCATGAACCAACTAAAGTCAACCGAATACGAGATCTTCCATACCCACCGAACAAATAAAAAAGGTGGAGGAGTACTAATAATAATAAGGAAAAATCTTAACGCAAAACTAATTTCATCCAACAATATTGATAATGTAGACACACTAACTATAAAAATTAAATCCACAAAAATATGCCTAATATATAGACCCCCTGAATACAATACAGACAACACTGATAAACTAATTGAACTACTAGCATCATCCACGGACACAAATCCAATAATACTGATGGGTGACTTTAATCTCCCTTCTACACCCAACAACCAACCAAACCACTTCACTGAAGCAGTAAGCAATTTGGATTTCCACCAAATAATAACAGAACAAACACATAATAAAGGAAAAACTCTAGACATGGTATTCCTACCAAACTCACTCCACAACCTATATAACCCCAAATCACTCTCAAACATACCAGTCCCCTGGTCAGACCATTACCTTCTAAAATTCAATATCACCATCCCCGACAACATTCACACTAAACGAACACAACCTCCACAAAATAAAAGATTTAGAAAGTTTAATGAAGAAGAATTCTTAGATCAAATAATTCCTCACCTCACCCTGACTCCCACAAATTTAGAAGAAACTATCAAAACCTGGAACAAAACTATCTCACTGGCAGCAGAAAAAAAACCTAATCTGTCTTAACATAATAAAAATGACAATATAACTGATAAAAAAGATGTCCCATGGTTTAACATGACACTTAAAAATCTCAAAAGACAACTAAGAATGGACGAAAGGAAATGGAGGCAAAACAAATCACCAACAACTCATGAGAAATACATAAATACCCTTCATACATATAAAGTAACAATAGACAATTCTAAAAGAAACTACTACTCTAACTTACTCAACAATTCAATTAACCGACCAAGAGAATTATTCTGTATAATTCAGAAACTAACAAACAAAACGTACAATTCAGATGAAATATCCATAGATATAACCCCACAAGACTTAGCTCAATACTATATTAATAAAACAAAAATACAAACAAATAACCCCCCAACAACACACACCGATATGAAACAAACAACCCCTGATAACTGGTCCAACTTCAGCCTGATCTCAAAGACCACACTTAAAACAACCATATCTAACATAAATACAACTACCTCATACCTTGACCCATGCCCAGTTGACTGGATAAAAAAGACACTCTCAATACTCTCTCCCTTCATCCTCCCTATGGTTAACATATCACTAGACGAAGGATATATACCACCATCTCTCAAACATGTCCAAATAAGACCAATACTTAAAAATAAAACACTAGACAAATTATCCCCAAAATCATATAGACCCATATCGAGCATTCCCTTCATGGCCAAACTTATTGAAAAAATAGTTCAAACACAACTACAGGAATACATTGATACATTGAACCTCCTTGACGAACATCAATATGGCTTCAGACCTTTCCATGGAGTTGAAACACTGCTAACAGTCCTTTATGACACCTTACTAAGAGGAATCGATGACACAAAACAAGCATTCATCCTAGTATTCCTCGACATCTCTGCCGCATTTGACAGTGTAAACCACATAACAATGCTTAACAGACTTCAACAAATAGGAATCACATCAACTGTCCATAACTGGTTCAAATCCTACCTATCAAACAGAACCCAAACAGTAAGAATTCTTAACCAGACATCTAACACATTCGACCAAACACAAGGCCTCCCACAGGGATCTGCACTATCAGCACTTTTGTTTAACATTTACCTACAGCCAATCAGCAATATCTTTAAACGTCATAGCGTTCATTATCATATCTACGCTGACGATATAATGTTCTACCTACCATTTAAAATCCCACACCCTCCACTACAACAGATAACAGAGTGCTTTAAAGAACTAACAATATGGCTCAATGAACAGAACTTACACATTAATTTCGCAAAAACTGACGTTCTATATATTACTAAAAACCAAACATACACACCCCCAAACACCATCACACTTGATAACCATGAGATCAATATAAAAAAGGAAATAAAATACCTGGGTGTGATACTTGACAATAAACTTAACATGGATTCTCACATAAAATATCTAACAAAAAACATACACTACAAACTTAAGACCTTGAAACAACTAAGACCATTAATCCACTTACAAGACTTCATAACCATAATACAAGCCATCATCACCCCACACTTTGATTTTGCAAATCTAATCCTTAATGGCATCACAAAGCAAAATATTAAAAAATTACAACTAACTCAGAACATCGCAGCAAGGATAATAATGAATATAAGCTCAATTGAACATATCACACCGACATTAGCCGAACTCCATTGGCTACCTATCCACAGCAGAATAAAATATAAGATATTACTTACAACATTTAAACTAATAAATAACTTAGCGCCAACTATACTCAATACACTCATCAAGATAGAAATAGATAAAAGATCACAAAGAAGTAGAAACACTAACACTATAGCAGTACCAAAAGACTACACAAAAGCAAAAAAACAAACCAACATGAGAGCATTCTCACACTCAGCTCCTACCCTCTGGAATAACCTTCCTGACAACATTCGCTCACTATCAGACATAAAGGAATTAAGAAAAAAACTGAAAACCCATTTATTCTCATTGCATTACAACCAAGGATCAGAGACTGGCCAGACGACACAAAGAGACGCAGGTTAACTACTACAATTCAAACAACATATACCCACGTGCCTGAAGCCTATATAAAGTATACAACCACACGCGACATATGATACAATTTGTATATATTTACTATGTATATATGTTATAATAGTTTAATAATTTACTGTTTAAATTTATACCGTTATCTGTATCTAGTTCATCTGTTCTATGTAAAATGACTTGGTATGATACTATCCATACCATATAACACACTGTTCATTGTAAACCGCACTTGATACTTGTGAAAGAGCGGTATAGAAATAGTTGTTAAATAAATAAATAAAATAAATAAATAAATAAAATTGATTTAGTTTATAACTGATAGTATTGAGAGCAATTGGGGGGTGTTTGGGTTATTTTGGAATTAGCTCTCAACAGCAGTTGTGTGTGTTAGCTTTTTGCATACCATGACAGGCGTGAACCTCACTTCTAAGCCAGGGCATGGGGAATATGATCTCAGTCTCTCAAATTTACTGCTTAGGCTCAACATAATACTTGTATCATGCCAAAGAGAGCCTCCTGCTGGAGTTCGTAAGATGTAACATGTATGGGTAGTTTGTCAAGTGCTTGGAAATTCTTCTTTATCAAGCCGGAGGCACAATGGGAAATATTTCTGTATCTTTCTGCCACACTTTCATGGTTTCTGATTGCATTTCCTGGTATTTCAGGATCTTCCGCCTCTCCACGCGATAAACAGAGTAGTAGCTTGGAGCTGACACCTCTATTATCAATGCTGTTCTGGTGTTTTTCTCCTTAATCACGTTATCCAGCTTCCCCGCATACAACTTTTTATCGGTCGGGATGGGAGTATCCCAGGTGATCATAACCTCCTCATTCTCTGAAATTCTCTTAGGTCAAGATCCCAGTGCTTGAAGTGTTTACAGAGTTTCCAATGGATGAGGCGTGCTACTTTATTATGGCTTACTGTATAGAAATTTTCTGCCATCAGAACTTCACAGCCAACTATGAGGTGAGTCACCATTTCCAGGTCTTTCTTACAAAATCAACATATGTCTATATAGCGTAGTTCCTCACCTGTAACAGGTGTTCTCCGCGGACAGCAGGAATCAGTCCTCACATATGGGTGACGTCGGCACCAACAGAGCCATTGCGGAAGCATCCCACCAGCTTTCAAAGAAAGCCTTTGGGAGATGCCATGATGGATGCGTGGTCCCCTTCCTGCCCAAGGGTGCCATCCTGCTCAGTCAGATGACATAGCTAAAAGACAGCAAAAATAAAAACTGGTAAAGGAGCAACTCCAAGGGGAGGAGGGAAGGTTGTGAGGACTGATTCCTGCTGTCCCCGGAGAACACCTTTTACAGGTGAGCAACTATGCTTTCTCCGGGAACAAGCAGGAAGTCAGTCCTCACATATGAGACTCACCAGCTACAGGCTACCGAAAGCCCATAGCAAAAAGAGGGGATCCTTCTTGGGGAGCCGCAAGCAGCAGCAATGAGTCCATGACCACAGTAGGACCCTGGTATCCGATGCAACCAGCACTCCGGTAGCCTGAACACAGAAGGGTCGGAGTTTAGGAGTTGCCTAAACCCCGAAAATGTTACGGGGCACAGCCTGGCCGAAGGCACTGTCCGATCGGGACTCTCTTTCCAGGCAGTAATGGGTTGTGAAGGTATGGACTGAAGACCAGGTGGCAGCCCAGCAGATGTCCACCATCGGGAAGGAGTGCAAGTTTGCCACCGAAGCCTCCATGGCCCTGACATGGTGCACCGTGATGCGGCCTTCCAGCAGGAGCCGCGCCTGGCTCATGAGCGAGGGCAATACAGTCCGCCACCCAGGTGGAAAGCGTACACTTGGTCACCCCCCTCCCCAGCCTACTGGGGTCATAGGAAATGAAGAGCTGAGCAGTTTTGCGGTGGCCCTGAGTGCACTGAATATAAAGACAAGGCCCTCTTACAGTCTAAGGTGTGAAGGACTGTCTCCGCCCAACTGGAGTGAGGTCTTGGAAAGAAGGTAGGAAGCACCACTTCTTGGTTGAGATGGAAGGGCTACACTACCTTTGGCAGGAATTTGGGGTGCGTGTGAAGCACCACTCTCTTCTTGTAGAACCTGGTATAGAGTGCCTCCGCCACAAGGACCTGAAGCTCGCCAACTCTGCAAGTGGAGATAAGCGCAACCAGGAAAGCCACCTTCCAAGAGAGGTAGAGAAGGTGGCAGGTAGCTAGAGGTTCGAAGGGCAGGCGAAAAGCTGCTCCAACACTACATTCAGGTTCCATTAGGTTGCTGGAGGGTGAACCAGGGGCTTTGATAAGAGCAGGCCCCAAAGGAAACTGGTCACCAATGGTTGGACAGAGAGGGGCTTACTATCCACCGGATGGTGGGGCGCCGTTAGGGCACTAAGGTACACTTGGATGGAGTTAGACTTGAGCCCGGACAGAGAGGTGGAGAAGGTACTATAACACCAGAGCTACCGGGCAGGAGAAAGGATCAGCTCCATGTTCGACACACCAAATGGAGAACCTGCGTCATTTGAGGGCTTAAACCTTCCTAGTAGAGGCCTTGCAAGAGGCCAGCAGAATGTCTTCCACCTCAACCGGAAGGTTGAAAGTGTCCAGAGTCACCCTCTAAGCAACCACGCTGTTAGCGACAGGAACCCCAGGTTGAGGTGCAAGAGAGAGCTCCCCTTCCTGAGAGGAGTCTTGGGACGGTCCCCAAGTGGATGGGGCTCTCCACCGTCAACTTTAGAAGCAGCAGGAACCACGGTTGCCTGTGCCACCGAGGAGCTATCAGGATAAGCGAGGCCCTGTCAGGGAGTGTCCTGAATAAGGTCTTGGTGATCAGTCGCTTAGGAGGGAAGGCGTACATGAGGCCTTCCGACCATGAGACTAGGAATGCATACGTTGCCACCTTGAAGGGGTGGGCCTGCCAGGAGCAGAAATGGGGCAACTGAAAATTGTCCAGGCTGGTGAACAGGTCCATCATGGGTTCCCCCCGAGCCGGAAAAGCCGACTGGCTACCCTGGGGTCCAGCTGCCACTCATGCGCCTGGAGAACTCTGCTGAGCCTGTCGGCCAGCAGGTTGTCCTGGCCTGGCAGGTACACTGCCTGCAAGAGAATACCCTGTTAGACTGCATACGAGTAGAGAACCAGTGCCTCCCAACAAAAGGTATGAGACCCCATGCCTCCCTGTTTGTTCATGTAGAACATCGCCACCTGGTTGCTGTCTGGACTAATACCAGCTGGTGATGCAGGTGGTAGCAAAAGACCTTCAGGGCTAGGTGTATGGCCCGGAGCTCCAGGAGGCTGATCTGCTGGTTGCTCTCATCTGGTGACTAGCTGCACTGGGTGCAGAGATCTCAAAAGTGGGCTCCCCAGCGGAGCAGGGAGGAATCTGTGGTGAGAACCTTGAGGGGTTGGGGTCTGAAAAGGCATGCCCGCCTCAAGATTCTGGAAGAACTGTCACCAGACCTGACCACCAATTGGCGGGTCACAGAAACGCTATCTCGGAGGCGGCCTGTGGCCTGAGACCACTGGTCCCGGAGACACCACTGTGCCACCCTCATGTGGAGGCAAGCGTCTAGGGTGACATGGACTGTAGAGGCCATGTGCCCAAAGAGACGCAGGAGAAGCCAAGTGGGCACCGAGGGAAGGTACTGTACATCCCGAGCCAGAGTCCTGAGACGATCGGCTCAGTCCCTGGGCAAGAAAGCCTTTGACTGGAGAGTGTCGATCCTTGCCCCAGTGAATTCCAGACACAGCGTCGGGAGGCGGCGAGACTTGGGGTAGTTTATGACAAAGCCCAAGTGTTGCAGAACATGGATGGTGCGTGCGGTGGGCTGCTGCACCTCTGAGGACGCGCCTCTCTTTATGAGCCAGTCATCCAAGTAGGGAAGGACGAAGACCCCCAGGAGCCGGAAGATGGTGGCCACGACCGCCAGGCATTTCGTAAAACTCTTGGGGCAGAGGCTAGTCCGAAGGGGAGCACCCTGTATTGAAAGTGCCTGCCCCCCACTACGAACCGCAGGTACTGCCTGTGATTGGGGTGGATGAGGATGCGGATATAAGCATCCTTGAGGTCTAAGGAGCATAGCCAGTCTCCCTGCTGGAGGTATGGCAACAATGTTCCAAGGGAGAGCAGCTTGAACTTCTCCCTCATCGGAAATTTGTTAAGGTTGCACAGGTCGAGGATGGGTGTTAGGCCCCCTGTTCTTTTTGGCACAAGGAAGCACCTGGAGTAGAACCCCTTGCCCTTGAGGTGGTGGGGCACCGGTTCCACTCCTTTGTCCTCGAGAAGACCTGCCAACTCCTTCAGAAGGTGGTCCCGGTGGAGGGGAGACCTGAGGGGCTCTCCTGGGAAATAAGAGGGAGGTGTCTGAGTCAGGTGGAGGAGGTAACCCTCCCTGACTACCCAAAGTGCCCAGGAATCGATGGTGATGGTCACCCACCTCTGGGCATAGAGGGCCAGACGTCCCCCTGCGGGCTGCTCTTCTTCTTAAGTTAGAGAGACTATGCTCATGAAGTCAAAACCTCCACCCCTGGCTGGGCTGGAGCCGGTGCCTGGGGTTTTGGAGGCTTCTGCTTACATGGGCCATGACCATGTCCCTTGGCCTGCTGACCCTGTTGGGGAGCTAGGGAGGTCTGATAAGGTGGGTAATTTCTGTAAGCAGCTCCCTTCCTTGGGTAGAAGGGCATTTTACCCGAGCCCTTCCGTTGGGGAGGGGCAGCGGTCTTTTTAGAGAGCCTGGTCCTCATCATGAAGTCAGTCTCCAGCTCGGCAACCTTGTCGGTCATGGGTTTGCCAAAAAGATTCTCTCCTTGGCAGGGGACATAGACCAATTTGTCTTGAACCCACTGTTCAAGGTCGGACGATGGTAGCAAAGCTTGGCGGCGTGAACCGATGCCAGCCACTGTTACTTGAGTTGCTGACTTGAATCTGTCATAGGCCGCTTGAGATATGAATCTGGAGCATTCACGGACTTCTTTGGCCAGGTACTTTTACCGCTGCAAAGGTTCCTCGGAGAAGCCAGCCGAGAAACCGATGAGTTCCTTCGCCAGGTCTCTCAGGTATGTGCCCATGTACAGCTGGTAGGCCTGGATGCGGCCGATGAGCATTGAGCCCTGGTCGCACTTTCTGCCAAGGGCGTCCACGGTGCAGGCCTCCCTGTCCGGGGGCACTGAGGAGTGCATCTTCTGGCTTTTCAGCCGACGCATGGCCGACTCCACCATCATGGGTTTATTGAGCAGCTGTGACTTTTGGAAGCCTGGGCTCTGGCGGACTCAAAACATCAAGTCAAGCCGTTTGCTCACCACTGCCACTAAAGCTGGTGTCTCCCAAATTCGGAGCATCAGCCATTCCAGCATGGGAGCGATGGGAACCGTGAGTGATACCCGCAGAGGGGCCTCGTATTGGAGGATTTCCAACTCATCCACCCGAGGGTCCTCCTCCGACTCTGTCGAGAATGCCAGGGCCTCAGACATGTCCTTGACAAAATCAAGGAAACCCATATCCTCGAGCGGGGACCACCGTTGAGGCTCTGAATCAGGATAGTTAATTGGGACACTGCGGTGGCGATGAGTATCGGGGGACTCCTCGTTCTCTGTCTCCCACTTGGAGTAGTCCGTCGAGGACGTAGGGCGGCTGCTCCACAGGCCTCAGGGCCCCTGATGCCCTGCGGCCGTTGCCCGGAAAACTTGCCGTGGATGACCGTGGTCCCATCTAGCAGGATTCGGATCGCGACCTTGGCCGAGGATCGACTCAATGCCTAAGGATCTCGAGGATTGGCTCGGCCTCCAGGGACGTCTTGGATGTCGAGGGCCCGGTGGTTGTTGCGGATGAACCGGTCAACAGCACCCGCTGCTGGTCCATGAAGACAAACTGCGCTCCAAGGCTGCCATTCTGGACTCCAGACCAGAAGGATCCGCAGCCTTTGGCGCGGGCACCGAGGGACTCGGGTCCAAAGCCGGCTCTCCCGAAGGGGAATCCTTGACAAGGATAGTGTCTGTGGACAGAGGTCGGTCCGCAGTTGGATCTTACCGGGGGATCTTTGCAGGCTGCTCCTTCTCCGATGCCTCGGACAAGTGTCTCGGACTGCTGGACTGGGCCAGGGGAGTATCCAGCCGTTCAGAACCGTCCAGTGACAACCTGCGAGGGTTTCGTCTTCTTCCTGGGTTCCCTCGAGAGAGACCCCCTTTCTGAAGACCCACGATAAGGCTCGGGTTTGGAAGGCTCTGCCCAAGATGTCAGGGCCTCAGATGAGGCCCTGGCCGTTGAAGGCACCGGGGACTTAGGGAAACACTTATCTTGCTGCTGCTGGCGGCTCATGAGGGCCTTACTGGACATCCTCTTGCAGAGACTGCAGGCTGCCGGGTCGTGGTCTGGCCCAAGGCAGCAGGGACAGCATTCGTGTATGTCAGTCAGACATAATTCTGGAGCACCGATCACACTTCTTAAAGCCACTGGTAGCCATGGGGGGGGGAAGTACCCCTGCGAGGTCGAAAACTCTCTGGGCTGCCAGTGGGAGAAAAAAAGGCACGAAGACGAATACCAAACAGCAGGAGAAAGAAGTCTTCCGCAAGGAGTACAATAAAAGGAAGCAGAAGCCAAGGACCACGGCCAAACACAGTAGAGGTATCCAAAAGACTTTATTGACAGACCCAACTTAAAAGTTTCGGCCTGAGGCCTTCTTCAGGGGTCTAAGGGACAGAGACAAACATAAAATTAAAAATATAAATACACAGTATAAACCAACCAAAAATAAAAACACATTAAAAAATGAATATTGCATAAAAATAAAATACATGACCAAGACAGACAAAAAGCAACATCTAAAGGGTGGACCAAGCCACTCTTCCCAATCTATGGTAAATAAATAAATTAACAAACATTTATAAAAGTGATCCATATGATAAACACAAAAATACATGAATCGATATGACATATTATATGTGTGATATATACATTAATTACCTTAAAAGAAATGCAGTTCATAAATAATATAAAATAGACAGAAACTGCTAATAGAAACAGCACAAGAAACCAATTCAAAAATCATAAAAACATAAAAAATGATCATCAAAAAGATACAATAAAATACATGTAAATGCATGCAATTTTCAAATATAAGTAATGTACAAGCATTACAAGCATTGACATGATGACCAAATAATGTAAGGCATTGCAATAAAACGGACAATGTGTCAGTGTAACCTTCTCACTATAAGGGAGAGCACAATCAACAACATCATAAAAAACATAAGGAATAATTACAATAAAAAAGTGAAACAGAGTGTAAATATTGAATACTTAAAAAATGAGATAAAAACAAAAAATGTCAAATTGTGTCAAATTAATTGCCTGGAACCACCGGCAACTTCATAAAAAGTAAACAACTGTAAACTTAATCCCTAATAGTAAAAGTGTGACCTATTATGTTCATACAGCACGGAACAAACTGTGAATAATAAATGTATGTGAAAAAAGGAACAGAAGATGTAAAAATGACTGACTCATATCAGAAAAGCTGTCTAAAAATGATCAACAACATCATGAAATGGACACATCGAAAAATGTGATTATAGATCTTTTAAAAAATAAAAATAAAAGATACCAGATTTTACTTATCAGATATCAAAACCAAAAAATAAAATTTGCAAATACAGAAGTCACCTTAAACTAAGGTGTTGTTAGTCATAATGACTTCTGTATTTGCAAATTTTATTTTTTGGTTTTCTAATTTTTTCTCTGTATCTATGGAGCAGTGGTTATGGTCATGTTTTTTGCTTTTATCTTTATTTTGTTCTTCCCTGTTTTATATTTCTCATTGTTAGTTTTCATGCTTGCCCTGTTTTTACCATCCATTATGACGTTTGCAGTGTGAATATTTATCATGATGTCTGTTTTAATATTTATTTATTATTATTTACTATTTTTTAATGTTTCAATTTTGGCAATAGCTAATGGGATGCCTGTGAAAAAGGTTTTACCTTCACCCTTTGATCAGTTCTTTGTTTTTGCACCTGTGCTGCGGTTTTGCCTTTTTGTCTTACCTTTGGTATGTTTTGATATACTTCGTTGTTAGTTTTCATGCTTGCCTTGGTTTTATCATTCACAATGCTGTTTGTAGTGTGCGTATTTACCACAATGTTTGTTATTTATTATATTTTCTAAGCGGCGGTTTTACCTTTTTCACCTTGATAATAGCTAATGGAATGTCTGTGAAAAGGGTTTCACTCCCACCCTTTGATCATTCTTTTGTATCTGTGCTGCGATTCTGTCTCAGCAATGTTCATTTTCACTTTGTTTTGGTCCCACATACTGCCCACACATTTTATTTTAAGATCTTCTGATTTGGTAATGTACACATGTAATCTCTTTTCAGGTCTTTTCTCCCCCTCCCCCCCTTTTTTCACTGTTGGGCTTGTTGTGCCAATCATGATGATGTTTGCAGTGGGAGGTTTTTTTAATGCGGTTTTAATTCTTTTTTCTGCACTTGCGTGGCGTTTTCCCGCCTCAGCAATATTGTTGGTAATGCTCTTTATTCTTAATTCTTTTGAATGGTGGTTTCTTTTTAGCATGTTTTATATCTTATATTTCTCCTCAGCAGTATTGTTGGTAATGCTTTTTAATTTTAGCTTTTCAAATTTACTCTTCATCTTAATATGTATTTAACCCTCAATGTATATAGATTTTTTATGTTCTCTCACTTAAGGGCTTGTGAGAGCAGTTCACCTCCTGTGTGTTGTACGTATAATATAATTATTGTATGGACACAGTGCTTTTTCTATTTTACGATACTGCCGATTGTTTACATGCTTTGTTTCTATTTATAAAGATTTATTATTCACAGTCGGTTCTGTGCTTATACTTTTATCACTACGGTTCAAAGTTACAGCGTTTTTTCCTTTCCTTTTTTATTTCATGATGTTGCTGATTGATTTAGACAGCTGATCTGATATATTTCATTTTTATTTTTTAAAAGTTCTATAATCACATTTTACGATGTTTCCATTTCATGATGATGTTAATCATTTTTAGACAGCTTTTCTGATATGAGTCAGTCATTTTTACATATTCTGTTCCTTTTTTCACATACATTTATTATTCACAGTTTGTTCTGTGCTATATGAACATAATAGGTCACACTTTTACTATTAGGGATTAAATTTACAGTGTTTACTTTTTATGAAGTTGCCGTGGTTGCAGGCAATTAATTTGACACAATTTGACATTTTTTGTTTTATCTCATTTTTTAAGTATTCGACATCAGGGGCGGCCCAAGGGGGGTGCGGGACCATGTGCGGAGACTCAGTGCGGGGCCTCATTTGCATAAGTAGCCTTATTTGCATAAATATTTGCATAATGTTACCATACACTAACTTTTAGTAAACATGTCTCTTAATGAGTGTATGGATAAAGAAAGACTAAAAGATTTCTACATTACTATAATCCAGTGCCAACCACCAGGCACATTAGGAACTACTACAAACGCTGCCCATTTAGAACCCATAGCAAACCCGCCGTATCCTGACAGCATTACCAGGACTCACAAAGCACCATACCCTAACTATCAAAAGGCAACACTGCAAATATTAAACCAATACATTTCAGAGAATACTGGGGAAAGAGAACAAGTGGCAATGTCAAATAGGAATTACATAAACAGAATACCTCAGCTCAGTTACACATGCAGAACATAGACCATCACCAAACAAGGAATCACAATTTAGAAACAGGAAGGCAATAATTAAACTGGGAACCCCAAAAGCCAAACTTGGAATGTACAACAACACTGTAGAAATAAAACTATAAATTAATTTCCTCTTGTACCAAACAAAGCACAGACGTTAACGATGCACATTTCCCAGAGGTTTCATATTCCAGTTAATAAATTCAAAATAAAGAGATATTTCTACCTTTTGTGCATTTTTTTTCAGTTGCAATTGCTCCAGCCACTTTCTTCTGGTTTCTTCATGTTTTCTGCTAACTGTCCATCGTCTGCTGTCCATTTGTTCTTTCTTCTCTCTTCTAGTTTTTTTTCCATTCTCTCTCTACATCTGCTTTAACATACTAATCTTTCTCCTTTTGCTCTTTCCTCATTCCTATTTCATCCACACAAATTTTACCCCTCCATCCTCAATCCCCACTTACTCTCCCAATACCAGGCCAATTGTAGATTTATCATCCCTCCCACACAAAATATTTTTCCCCTCTCCATTTTACTCTCCCAGCCCCAGCCCCATCCCAATCCCATTCTAATCCTCCCCCAACATCAGCTCCCTTCTAGTTCCAGTCTCACCCAGCATCCATTCCCTTCTAGTCCCTGCATCAGCCCATTTCCAGTCCTAGCCCACCATCAACCCATTTCCAGTCCTAGCTCCCCCATCCATTTTCAGTCTGAGTCCCCTCATCAGCTCATTTCCAATCCTAGCCCCCCATCAGCCCACTTCTAGTCATTTCCTAGCCCCATCATCAGCCCATGTCAAATCATAGCTCCCCTCCACTCAGTCCAATTCCAGTCCAAGCCGCCCCCATGAGCCTACTTTCAGTTCTAGCCCCTCCATGAGTCCATTTCAATTCAAGCCCCCACCACAGCCCATTTCCAATCTTAGCTCCCCCCAACAGCCCATTTCCAGTCCTATCCTAGCTGCTCCATCAGCCCATTTTCAGTCCTAGCTCCCTTCCCTCACAGCCCATTTCCATTCCAAGCTCCCTCCCCATCAGCTATTTGCAATTCAAGCCTCCCCTTCCACTCAGCCCATTTCCAGTCATAGCAACCCCCAAACCCATTACCAGCCCTAGCCCCCCATCAACCCACTTCCAGTCCTAACCCCCCCATCACCCCATTTTCAGTTTAAGCCCCCCCCTATAACCCATTATCAGTCCTAACCCCCCATCAGCCCATTGCCAGTCCTAACCCCCCCCCCATCAACCCACAGCCCATTACCAGTCCTAACCACATCAGCCCACCTCAAGTCGTAACCCCTCCCCATCAGCCCATTTCCTGTCCTAGCCCCCCCATAGCCCATTATCAGTCCTAACCACCCCCTATAGCCCATTAGCAGTTCTAACCCCCCCATCACCCCATTTCCAGACAGCCCCCATCAGTCCACCGCCCATTACCAGTCCTAACCCACCCCCCCCAGCCCATTAGCGGTCCTAACCCACCCCCCCTAGCCCATTAGCGGTCCTAACCCCCCCTAGCCCATTAGCAGTCCTAACAGCCCCCCCAGCCCATTAGCAGTCCTAACAGCCCCCCATAGCCCATTAGCAGTTCTAACCCCCCCATCACCCCATTTCCAGACAGCCCCCATCAGTCCACAGCCCATTACCAGTCCTAGCAAAGCCCCCAGCCCATTAGCGGTCCTAACCCCCCTCCCCCCCCAGCCCATTAGCAGTCCTAACAGCCCCCCCGCCCCATTAGCAGTCCTAACAGCCCCCCCCGCCCCAGCCCATTAGCAGTCCAAAAAAAACCCTGGCTCTCTGGTTGCTGCCGCTGCGGCAGAATGCAGTGTCCCGCGGGGCCCCCTCTGCGCCGGCTGAGCCCTCTGCCCGGCTTTCAGATTCGCGAAGGGAGAGTGTCTCTCCCTCGCGTCTCTGTTAAGCCCGCAGGGGCTAATGGGAAATTTCCCATCAACCCCTCGCGTCTAAAGGGGCTGATGGGAAATTTCCCATTAGTCCCTGCGGGCTTAACAGAGACGCGAGGGAGAGACACTCTCCCTTCGCGAATCTGAAAGCCGGGCAGAGGGCTCAGCCGGCGCAGAGGGGGCCCCGCGGGACACTGCATTCTGCTGCAGCGGCAGCAGCCAGAGAGCCAGTTTTTTAAAAAAAATGTAATTTGGAGGAAAGCAGAATGTTCTTTGCGCGGGGCCCCCTGAAACGCGGGGCCCTGTGCAAAAAACATTCTTGCTCAATGGACGGGCCGGCCCTGTTCGACATTTACACTCTGTTTCACTTTTTTATTGTAATTATTCCTTATGTTTTTTATGATGTTGTTGATTGTGCTCTCCCTTATAGTGAGAAGGTTACACTGACACATTGTCCGTTTTATTGCAATGCCTTACATTATTTGGTCATCATGTCAATGCTTGTAATGCTTGTACATTACTTATATTTGAAAATTGCATGCATTTACATGTATTTTATTGTATCTTTTTGATGATCATTTTTTATGTTTTTATGATTTTTTGAATTGGTTTCTTGTGCTGTTTCTATTAGCAGTTTCTGTCTATTTTATATTATTTATGAACTGCATTTCTTTTAAGGTAATTAATGTATATATCACACATATAATATGTCATATCGATTCATGTATTTTTGTGTTTATCATATGGATCACTTTTATAAATGTTTATATTAATTAATTAATTTATTCATTTACCATAGATTGGGAAGAGTGGCTTGGTCCACCCTTTAGATGTTGCTTTTTGTCTTCCTTGGTAATGTATTTTATTTTTATGCAATATAGCGTAGTTACTCACCTGTAACAGGTGTTCTCCAGGAGCAGCAGGAATCAGTCCTCACTTATGGGTGACGTCGGCGCCGACGGAGCCCTCGCGGAGCAATTTTCCCCAGCTTTCAAAGAAAGCCTTTGGGAATTGCAGCGCGCATGCGCGGTCGTCTTCCCGCCCGAGGGTGCCATCTTAGCCAGTCAGATGACATAGCTAAAAAAGACAGCATAAAAATTTGCAAAAAGAACATAAGCAGACGATTGCAACTCCAAGGGGAGGAAGGAGGGTAGTGAGGACTGATTCCTGCTGCTCCTGGAGAACACCTGTTACAGGTGAGTAACTACGCTTTCTCCAGGACCAAGCAGGAAGTCAGTCCTCACTTATGGGACTCCCAAGCTCAAGGCTACCGGAGACCCTAAGCACAAAAATGAGCTCCCTCTAGCTCAGCAGCACAGAAGGATAGAATCTTCGCTGAATTATCACCCACCGGTAGCCCACATCCGGGATGGAGGGTAGGAGTTGCTCAGACCTCAAAGAGATTACGGAGGACTGCCTGTCCGAAAGCACTGTCCCTGCGGGACTCCCTCTCGAGACAGTAATGGACCGCAAACGTCTGGCTCGAAGACCAAGTAGCGGCCCGGCAGATGTCTGCCAGCGGAACAGAGCGGAGGTAAGCCACTGACGTAGCCTTTGCCCGAACGCAATGAGCCGTGACTCGACTTTCTAAGGAGAGTCCGGCTGCCCCATAAGCCCAAGAGATACAGTCCGCAACCCAGATGGACAGAGTACGCTTGGAGACCGGGAGCCCCAATTTATTGGGGTCAAAAGACACAAAAAGCTGAGCAGCTTTACGGTGCTCCCGCGTACGGTCAAGGTAGAAGTTCAATGCCCTCCTACAGTCCAGGGTATGGAGGACCGTTTCAGCTCGGCTGGAGTGTGGTCTGGGAAAGAAGGTTGGAAGTACCACCTCCTGATTGATGTGAAAAGGGGAGACCACTTTAGGCAGAAATTTTGGGTGAGTCCGTAGGACTACCCTATTCTTGTAGAACCTAGTGTAAGGGGGATCAGACACGAGGGCCTGCAATTCACTTACGCGTCTAGCGGAAGGGAGGGCTATCAAGAACAGTGTTTTCCAAGACAGAAAACGGAGAGAACAGGTAGCCATAGGTTCAAAAGGCGGACAGGTGATCCGCTGCAAAACCACATTCAGGTCCCAGTCAGGCGCTGGCGGGCGCAGAGGTGGTTTAAGTAGAAGGAGACCTCGGAGAAACCTCGCTACGAGAGGGTCGCTTGAGAGAGGTCTACCGTCCACCGGCACATGATGTGCCGAAAGAGCACTGAGGTGAACTTTGACGGAGTTGGACTTAAGTCCCAGATTAGAGAGGTGTAGCAAGTACTGCAAGATCACCGACACCGGGCAGGAGAAGGGATCCTGAGACTGTTGGGTACACCAGACTGCAAAGCAACGCCATTTAAGGGCGTAGCATTTGCGGGTAGAAGGCCGTCGCGAAGCCAAGACGACCTCCTCCACCTCCGCCGGCAGGAGAAGGGGAGCAAGGACTACCTCTCAGCAGCCAGGCCATGATGTTGAGAGACCTGAGGTTGGGGTGCAGTAGGGACCCCTGATCCTGAGTGAGGAGATCCGGTTGTACCCCCAGAGGGATTGGATCCTCCACCGCCAGTTGCAGTAGGAGCGGAAACCACGGCTGCCTGGGCCAGCGAGGGGCCACCAGGATCATGAAGGCTTTGTCTCGGAGAACCTTGAAAAGAGTCCGAGAGACTAGCGGGATGGGAGGGAAAGCGTACAGAAGGCTCCCCGACCATGAGATCAGAAAAGCGTCCGCCGCAACCCGAAGGGGGTGTGGCTGACGAGAGCAGAAGCGAGGAAGCTGCCGGTTGTGAGGACTGGCAAAGAGATCCACCGTGGGGAGGCCCCACTTGAGGAAGAGCTTCTGAACTACCAAGGGATCCAGACGCCACTCGTGCGGCTGGAGGACCCTGCTGAGTTTGTCCGCAAGGCAATTTTCTTGGCCCGGGAGATAAACTGCCTTGAGGAGAATGCCGTGACTGACGGCCCAAGAGCAGAGCTTCTGTGCCTCCCGGCAGAGGAGGAAGGAGCCCGTGCCCCCCTGCTTGTTCACGTAGAACATGGCAACTTGATTGTCCGTCTGGACAAGGACGGACTGGTGGGAAGTCAGGTGGGAGAAGGCCTTGAGAGCTAGGCGGATCGCCCTGAGCTCCAGGAAGTTGATCTGCTGAGCAGACTCCCACGTGGTCCAGAGGCCCTGAGTACGTGCCTCTTGGCAATGTGCTCCCCATCCCAGGAGGGATGCATCGGTGGTCAGCACCCGGGTCGGCTGAGGTGACTGGAAAGGCATTCCGAATATGAGGTTCGGCTGCCGGAGCCACCACCGGAGAGACGAGATCAGCGGCTCGGAGACGCGCACTAGGTCTGCTAGGCCGCCTGTGGCTGGACGCCACTGCTGGCGGAGACACCATTGAGCAGACCGCATATTCAGGCGGGCATTGGGGGTCACATGGACGGTGGAAGCCATATGGCCGAGTAGTCTCAGGAAGCGCCTGGCGGAGACCAGGGGCTGGCTGCGAAAACGGTCGGCTAGGTCCATGAGCCGTTGAGCCCTGTCGAGCGGTAGGTATGCTCGCGCCTGAGGAGTGTGCAGCCTTGCGCCGATGAACTCGAGATCCTGTGAGGGGAGCAAAGTGGACTTTGCGAAGTTTATAACAAAGCCCAAGTGCTGCAGAAGAGTCACCGTGCGGCGCGTGGCGTTGGTGACCTCCCGAGCGGACGCTGCTCTGATGAGCCAGTCGTCGAGGTACGGAAAGACATAGAGGCCGTGAAGCCGGAGATGGGCCGCCACGACCGCGAGACATTTTGTGAAGACTCGCGGTGCGGAGGACAGGCCAAAGGGCAGTACTCTGTACTGGTAATGATTTCCTGCCACCACAAACCTTAGGTATTGGCGGTGGCTTGGGTGGATGAGGATGTGCGTGTAGGCATCCTTTAGATCCAAGGAGCATAGCCAATCTCCCTGCTGGAGGTAGGGCAGAAGGATTCCAAGGGTAAGCATTTTGAACTTCTCCCGCACAAGGAACTTGTTGAGGTTGCGCAAGTCCAGGATGGGTCTGAGGCCCCCTGTTCTCTTTGGTATCAGAAAATACCTGGAATAAAAGCCTTGGCCTCTCAGGTGGTGTGGCACCGGTTCCACCGCCTGATCCTGCAGAAGACCCGCTAACTCCTGAAGGAGTAATTCCCTGTGCAGAGGGGGTCGCGGAGGTTCTCCCGGAAAATAGGAGGGAGGGACCTGGTGGAAGTGGAGAAGATAGCCTTCTCGCACGACTTGAAGCACCCAGGCATCTGCGGTGATGCTGGACCACCTGTGGGCGAAGTGAACCAGCCGGCCTCCGGTGCTGGGAGGAACCAGCGGGGGGGGAGAGGCTATGCTTTGCGAGTCAAAAACCCCCACCCTGCTGAGCAGGGGCTGGTGGTGCAGGCTTGGGGGCTTGCTGCCTACGGGACCCGTTACCCCGTCCCTTGGCCTGCTGGCCCTGTTGGGGAGCTGCAGGGGCCTGATAATGGGGGTATTGTTTGTAGGCAGCCGCCTTCCTCGGGTAAAAGGACTTTTTCCCCGAGCCCTTCTTTTTCTGGGAAGGGGCGGAGGTCTTCCTAGAAAGCCTGGTCCTGGTGAGAGTCTCAGTCTCAATTTGTGCAGCCTTTTCCGCCATGGGCTTGCCAAAGAGGTTCTCGCCTCGGCAGGGGACATCGACCAACTTGTCCTGCACCCAGGGCTCAAGGTCTGACGACTGAAGCCAAGCCTGTCGGCGGGCACCGATGCCGGCTGCGGCCACGCGAGCCGACGCTTCAAAGCCATCATAGGCTGCCCGGGACATGAACTTTGAGCATTCCCGAATGCCAGTGGACAAGGCCAGGAACCTCCGCAAGGGTTCCTCGGACAGACCAGCGGAGAATCCGGCTAGCTCTTTAGCCAGATCCCGGAGATACATGCCCATGTACAGCTGGTAAGTCTGGACACGACATGCGAGCATAGAGCCCTGGAAACACTTCTTACCAAGGCCATCCAGGTTACGGGCCTCCCTGCCAGGGGGCACCGAGGAGTGCATCTTCTGGCTCTTAAGACGATGCATGGCCGATTCCACTACCATGGAATGGTGTGGTAGCTGTGCCTTTTGGAAGCCAGGGCTCTTGCGGACCCGATAGATAGAATCGACCCGCTTGCTCAGGACCGGCGAGGAGGCCGGACTCTCCCACATGCGGAAGAGTAGTCGTTCCAGCATAGGAGGAACCGGTACAGTAAAGTGTTCCCTCACGGGAGAGTCATACTGGAGGGCGTCGAGCTCTTCGGCTCGAGGCTCCTCCTCGGGATCCGCAGGGAAGGCCAAAGCCTTGGCCATATCCCTAACGAAGTCCGAGAACCGGGCATCCTCCGGGGGGGACTGCTTCCGAGGTTCGGACCCAGGTGAGTCCGAGGGGACACACCGAGTCCGAAACGAATCAGGTGACTCTTCCTCTTCAGACTCCCAGACCGACTCCGACGAGGAATCGGTGGGGTCGGCCCGGGCAGGGCACGGCGCCTGCCGCCCCGACGCCGAGGGAGTCGGCGTCGGCGACCTCGGTCCCGAACGGGAGGCCGAGGGTGACCTCGACCGAGGATCGACTCGAGTTCTCATCGACTCGAGGATCGGCTCGGTCTCCGGGGTCGACTTGGACGTCGACGTCCCGGCGGTCGGGGCAGCGGCGCCAGCGAGCAGTGCCCGCTGCTGGTCCATGAAGGCAGACAGTCTGCTCTCCAAGGCCGTCAACCTGAGTCCGAGCTCAGTTGACCCAGCAGCCCCCGACTCGGGCCCCGACGGCGTCGGGCCCGACGTCGGCTGTCGCGGAGGCGAGTCCAGAAGGACCACAGGACTTACCCGAGCAGGCATCTCCGACTCCAGGCGAGGTCGCTTCGGGAGGTGTTCCTTCTCCAAGGACCCGGGGCGGCTATCGGGGCTATGCGACCTGGCCCTCGCGGAACCAGGAGCGTCCACCGACGCCGCCCTCGCGGGTTTCACCGTCCGACGATGGTCCCCAGAGGGAGAACCCCGGTCGGAGGAACTCCGGCGACGGTCCGAGCTGGAGCCTTTTGACGCGGAGGCCTCCGACGAGGTCCGGGTACGGCTGGGGTCAGCGAAGATTCGATCACGCTGATGCCGCCGACTTCTCAACGCTTTTGAGGACATTTTGCCGCAGGGCCCACAGATCAGTTCCTCATGATCCGGGCCCAGGCAGCGGAGGCAAAAGTCGTGTGTGTCAGTGAGTGACATATTTCGGTCACACTGACCACACCGCTTAAAGCCACTGGCAGCCATCGGGGGAAAAAGGGCCCCTGCGAGGTCAAAGGACCGGGCTGCCAGGGAAAATCGAAAACGAAAGCTGACAAAGTCAGAAAAACCGAAAAAAGTGAGAGGACTCGTGACCGGCGTCGCGAGTCCGGGCGGGAAAAAGATCGGCGTCGAACCGAAGGAAAAAGGATAAAATAATGAAGAAAAATCGACTTTTTCGCGGGGACAAGACGGGGACGTCTGTAGGGCTCCGCGGAAAAAAGAAGACTGGCTAAGATGGCACCCTCGGGCGGGAAGACGACCGCGCATGCGCGCTGCAATTCCCAAAGGCTTTCTTTGAAAGCTGGGGAAAATTGCTCCGCGAGGGCTCCGTCGGCGCCGACGTCACCCATAAGTGAGGACTGACTTCCTGCTTGGTCCTGGAGAATCATTTTTTAATGTGTTTTTATTTTTGGTTGTTTTATATTATGTATTTATATTTTTAATTTTATGTTTGTCTCTGTCCCTTAGACCCCTGAAGGCGGCCTCAGGCCGAAACTTTTAAGTTGGGTCTGTCAATAAAGTCTTTTGGATACCTCTACTGTGTTTGGCCGTGGTCCTTGGCTAACGAAGACGAATACTACAAAAACAGACCGAACTAGACACCAAGACTACAAGGTCTGTAGACGGGAAGAGTATCAGTGCGATACCTGAGATGATTATGAAACTCGGAGAGAAAAATCAACTTTTTCAGGGGAAAGCCAGACAAACGTCTGAAGGGTTCTGCGGAAAAAGGAGACTGAGCAAGATGACACCCTTGGGCAGGAAGGGGGCCACAAATGTGTGGTGGCATCTCCCAAAGGCTTTCTTTGAAAGTTGTGGGGATGCTTCCGCGAGGGCTCCATCGGTGCCAACGTCACCCATATGTGAGGACTGACTTCCTGCTTGTTCCCGGAGAATACCAGTTTCCCTTCCATGTTAATCAGGCAATGACCCTGCTGGTGTTTCAGACAGAATATTATCGCCTCCTCAGAAGGGCTACATATGAAGAAAACCAAGGAGTTTTGCAGGTCGTATCATTTGTTTGTGTTGTACAGTAGTCACAGAAAGGGAGAGATCATCAAAAGGCACCAGTGGTTCATAGATTGTTTCTTCAGCATACATTGCTTCTTCAGCATACATTGCTCACAGATGCATAGTCCCCTCTGAACTGCACTTGATCAGAGCTCATGCTGCATCTTGGGCAGAGCATAGTCTAGTTCCATCCATGGAATATTTGTCAGGACTGCACTTGGTCATCTTTGCATTTTTTTTGGTGCAACATTACAGATTGGGTGTTCAGAAAAGGCATGACGGTATCTTTGGAAAAAGCATTTTGGAGGCATGTTTAGCTAAGTCCCTTCCCTCATTACATATTGCTTTGGCACTTCCCATGAGTCTGGGGGGACAAAAAGGAAGGAGAAATTCGATCTTACATGATAGTTTTGTTTTCTTGAGTCCCTTCAGATCTGTCCAGAACCTACCCTTAGGTTGTGTGCCCAGCAGTCTTGTGTTTGGAGAGCTGTGACAGATTACACAGGCCAGAAAGGTCTGGTTCCGTAGATCTTCAGTGATTAATTTCTATTTTAAATTAATGTTACGTGATGAAGGTGATATTTTACTTACCGGATAACGTCCTTTCCTCGAGTCCTGCTAGACCTGTTCAGACAAGTGGATTGTGTGCCCCTACCAGCATATAAGGATATTATAATGCCTCTGTATCGTTCCATGGTACGACCGCACCTTGAATATTGTGTGCAATTCTGGTTGCCGTATCTTAAAAAGGATAAAGCGTTATTAGAAAAGGTACAGAGAAGAGCCACCAAAATGGTAAAGGGGATGGAAGGCTACTCCTATGAAGAGAGGCTACAAAGGTTAGGGCTCTTCAACCTGGAAAAGAGACGGCTGAGGGGAGATATGATAGAGGTCTATAAATTAATGAATGGGATAGAACGGGTAAACATAGATCGATTGTTTATGCCATCAGAATACAGAAAGGCTAGGGGACATGTAATGAAGCTACAGGGTAAACTATTTAAGACATAAGAGAAAATATTTTTTCACTCAACGTGTAATCAAACTCTGGAATTTGTTGCCGGAGGATGTAGTAAAGGCTGTTAGTGTAGCTGGGTTTAAAAAAGGTTTGGACAAGTTCCTGGAGGAAAGGTCCATAAACCATTATTAAAAAGGGATCAAGGATATCAATGCTTGACCCAATACAAGCATTGTGGAACCTGTGTCTCTTGGGGATACTGCTAGGTACGTATGACCTAGATTGGACACTGTTGGAAACAGGATACTGGGCTTGATGGACCTTGGTCTGACCCAGTATGGCATATCTTATGTTCTTATGGTTTAAATGACCACTCCTATGACTCTTATCAGTCTGAGCCATTGGAGGGCACTTCTGTATTCATCCCAAAGCATATGGGAATGCATGGCAAACCTCACACCGCCTCAATATGGGCAAAACAGGAGAGACTGAACAGTAGGCTGCTAGTAGGATATGGACCTGCAGAGTCAAGCATATAAACCATAGCGGACCAAAGTACCAGGAGTGGGTCCTGGACTGGTCTAGCAGGACTCAAGGAAAGGATATTATCTGGTAAGTAAAATGTCACCTTCCATATTGTCCTGCTACATCAGTCCAAACAAGCGGGACATACCAAAGCTACACCTCCACTGGGTGGGAAAAAAAGAGCCGCTCCTAAACCTGGAGCCAAGCCAAAGACTGTGTCCACCTGAGCGCAGACATCCAAGCAGCAATACTTGACATAAAGTGGAAATGTACCCACGTTGCCACCAGACAATATTTGAAAAGGCTACCGAGCTTTGTTCCGCCCACAACTTTTCGCCCAAATAGAATGGGGCCATAAACTCTCTGGAACTGGCCAGTTCCATCACAGATACGCCGAGGTAATTGCCTCCTTGATCCAGCACCCCAAGGGAGACTTGGCTGCCGCAACACCCTTGCGTGGGCCAGCAAGCAGCACAAAAATATGATCAGACTTACAGAGGAATTCATAACCTCCAAGTCCCAGAGAAACAACTTCCAGACATCCATAAGGTGAAGATCCTTATCTTTCCCTTCACACTCGGGGCTGCTGGGCCACCAGAGTTATTCTTGGTTGGGCAAGGGTTTGAGGCCGCTAGACCACCAGGGAGTATTTTTACTTTAGTGGGAGGGGAGGGGGGGGGGGAAATCAGGGCCACTGGGGATTTAGGGATTTGCTTTCTGTTGGGGGCACTGATCCCCAACAGTAATTTTGATGGCAACGGGGGATTTTCCCGATGCCTTGACATTTCCCCTCAAATGATCCAGGCATTGGAGAAAGCCTCCGATGCCATCAAAATACTGTCGGGGCTCCCTATGCAAATTAGCCACACGAGGTGCCTGTTTCTCTGGGAGAGTACGCCAAACTTATGCCGACTTCTTGTGCGCATATGTTTGGCTTGCTCTCCCAGTTTAAAGCTTCTATTTTATGCACAGTTTAATGCATGGCTCATTTGCATGCACACAGTTTAACGAGTGGACCATTTGCATATCAGCCTCTTTCTGCATGCCCGCGCTGAAGTCGTACGCTATCAGTGCACTGCAAAGAAGCATAAAAAGTTGACTGAGCTCGATTTCAGTGCCAGCTTTCTGCATTGGCCTGATTGTTTTTACCGTAGTGCAGCAGCCACCACTACCATGACCCTAGAGAACATTTTCGGGACAGTGGAGAGGCCGACAGGAGGGCAGTGAACAGATAATGTGAACCAAACACGGCAAAACGCAGACATCTCTGCTGATCCGCCTGGATCAGGATATGAAAACAAGCTTCGGCCATAACCAGAGATGTTAGAAAGTTTCTTGGACCGCAGCTTTCTTATCTGGAGTTTTGCATGGAGACAGAACAAATGCATCCTTGAGAAGCTTGGCAAATTCCAAAACATAGCCCTTGCGAACTCTCATTGATTTGATGTTATCTGGATCCAAGCAGAGTAGAACCTTTGAAGACAGCCACCTAATTTGAATCTCCTCTGCCTGGGTCTGCTGAATCTCACTGCGTCTTCTTTTGACCTGATCCTGAACTTGAAAAGGAACCTCGTCCTGCTCCTCTTCCTCCACGAAAATGTTGACCCCTGGAATAAGGCCTTGACCTCCGATAAGGGGCAAACCTTGTAGCTCTGTATCTACGAAAATCTCTAAAAGATGGCCTTGAATTGCCCAATGATCTAGATATCTTTAGCTTATCCTCTGGAAGCTTTGCTGGTTTTGACTCTCCTAAATCTTTAACCAATTTTTCTAGAGCTTCCCCAAAAAGAAGTTTACCTTGTAAAGGAAGTCTACTAAGTCTAGTCTTTGAGGAGACATCAGCTGACCAGTTGTGCAGCCACAGCAATCGTCAAGCTGCTACTGATGAAGCCATGCTGTTTGCTAAAGCTCTAATGAGATCATAATGGGCGTCTGCCAAAAATGCCACCCGTCTCCATTCTTATTACCTCCTGCATTTGAGACACATCTGCTGCCGCAGTTTCAGAAAGAGCTTGGACCCAGCGAAGGCATGCCCTTGCTACATACGCTCCACACACCGAAGTCTGTAGTGCTAAGGCATTAACCTCAAACACCTGTCTTAGTACAGTCTCAAGCCTTTTGTCCTGCGGATCTTTTAGAGCCGCTCCTCCTTCCACAGGAATAGTGGTCCTTTTTGTCACTGCCGATACTAGGGCACCTACCTTAGGAAGACTTAGTATTTCTTTCTCTGCTAAAGGAATAGGATATAGGCGAGCCATTGACCGGGCGCCCCGTAATCCGGCCTCTGGTGATTCCCATTCTGCTTCTATCATTTGCATTATAGCTTTATGAATTGGAAAAGCTGTTTCTGTTGTCCGGATTCCTTGCAGCAAAGGATCTTCCAGCATTAATTCTGGACCCTGTGAATGTAAAGGAATATGAAGTGCTTCTAAGGAGTGCTCAATGAGCCCCTTAAAGCTCTTCCCTTCTAAAGACTGTTACAATACGTGGGTCTTCTCCAGCCGGAATTTCATAGTCTTCCTGTCCTAACTGAAGACATCTTTCATTAGAACTTGATGTTCCTTCCCTGAGTCTCCTGAGTGATCAGATGCTCCCTTTAAAGATAACACTGGAGGTTCCAAAAGTCCAGAGTTAAAGAAGCGAATCTTACAAAAGCTTTGATGAAACCTGCTGCTTGTTTCCCTTTTTTTTTATTAGATTTTAATCAGTTTTACACCAACTAACAAATAAAGACAATCAGAAAGGAAATTATCATCTTACAAATCCAAAAATATAAGGCAACAGAACTGATATAGACCACATAATTGGGATTCGGCTGTGGATTTACAATAGAACCACAATACATCATAAGAAAAATAAGGCTATCTAGCCCACATATCAGGAGGATAACAAAAACCTACGGTTATACTCCCCTATAATCCTCACCCTGTACTTCTGTCTGCAATAAATTTTTCCAAATGGGATACATCAGTAAAAATATATGAAGCGCCATCATAATTCACAACACATTTGCAGGGAAATCTTAGGAAAAAAGTAGCACCCAGCATTGAGAGTTCAGTGTGTTTTGTTTATGTCCTATATACTATGGGGAAACGGAAAGCTAAGGCAGGGGGGAAATCAACTGATGCCGCAACGGATAAGACGCCTAGTGGTCCTATGGACAAACATCTTGTCCCGCTTCCGGTTGTGCAGTCCTCCCCTGAAGGAGCCTCCCTCAGTTCTGGAGGGCGGTCTCCTCCTCCTCCTCTGCCTCCTGTCGGGGTTTCTTTTGTCTCTGTGGTGTCTCCTGACAAGGTGAGTCCAAGTACTGTAGAAGTTCTTTTACCTAAACCGGTTCAGTTAGTCGGGGTTGGAGGTTCCTCCAGACTTCCTAACCTTTCCCCTGACTCTGTGGTAACTTTGAAAGATCTTTGGGGAGCCCTCAAATCTATAGATGACAAAATGACCTCCACTTTAAGTTCCCTATGTGTTTTTTCGAATGAAACAGTTGCTTCTTTAAAGCAGCTTGATGATAAATTATCTTCTGTGGAAGCAGTGTGTACTAAGTTAGAATCCCAGGTCAGCCCGTTGCAATCTGCACATGTGGCTGGTATAAAGGATTCTTTGATTTTACATAGTAAAATAGAGGCATTAGAAAATTCTTTTCGTCTTTATAATTTACGTTTCTTAAATTTTCCACAAACTTCTTTCTTAGCTCCCAGAATTCTTCTGGATAAGTATTTGAGAGAAGTTTTATATTTGACTGATTCTATTGAGTTCTCATAAATGTATTATATTTCCTCTGTGGTTAAAAAAGTTGCCCCAGATGAAGGAGACAGACATAATTGAACCTTCTATTTCAAATTTGACAGCCTTTTTAGAGGATTCCACAGATACAATCGGTACTCGGGCTACTCTTCTAGTGACCTTGAAAACTTTGGATGCTAAACAACAGATTCTTAAGGCTTTTTTAAAATATAAAGCGTCCAAGTTTTGTGGCCATCGGATAAATATTTTTCCGGATGTTGCGCGTAGCACCCAGCTCCGGCGTCGGCTATTTTTAGCTCTTAAGCCACAGGTCCTTCAGCTGGGTGCTACTTTTTTCCTAAGATTTCCCTTTTTTAATAAGTATGCCTTGTGTAGTAAAATCACAAATTCAGGTGAAAAAGGTTCTGACTCTTTAACCTTTAAATCAGATAAAGCTTCTTTTTCACTTTGCTTCCCTTTTGATGATGCCAACATTTCTTGAATCAGAGGAGTCTCCCTTAAAAACCTTTCCTTTTTACCTTGTATATCTGAAACATTTGATAACACATTCAACTCATTTAAATCTTCTAGATGAGCACCTTCCTCCTCTGCCGATTTAAGCAAACAGCCCGCTGCCTCTTGATCTGTTTGCTCACATGGTCTGCACAGCCCTAAATCTTACAAATGGCCCCTCCTGAGCCCACATGCTGCACAAATAGACTTTGATGGCATGCTGTCTTAAATAGCCTTTAACTTACCAGGATTATTAATACTGGCAATTTTAGGATTAAAACAAGGCCACAATTCAAACTAAACCCGATCTAACAGAGAAACTGAAAGTAAACAAACCAGAAACCCTGCCCCCGCAGCTGCCTCCTCATGGAATGTTGAGGATAGCGATAAAGAAACTGTCAGCTCTGAACTTCAACTGCCATTAAGCTGCAGTAGCAGAAGTAACTCACCCACTGTATCACAGGAAGCTGTCTGAAATATGATCTCCTCTCCGGCAGAGCCCTCCCCCGACTCAACAGGATCGGTCTACACAGCAATCAATCATCAAGTCAGAGAAACTTGACAGCTCTGGGGCAGACTTTTGCACTGCCATTGACAGAAGGCTAAACTCCTTATTTATCTAGTTAAAATGCCTGAATTCTCAACAAGGAGACTAGCAATGCAAGGCTCATCCCCTTCCTGCCTGGAGACTGAAAATACTGGCTAGGTGATAGCAATGTGTTCCTTTATGGAATGACATCACTAATGCTTGGAATTCTCAGTCTCCAATATGCTGGAAGAGATTGAAAACCCAATAGTATGGACTGAACTGGAGGGATGCTATGGAAATATGGATTCGATGTTTTTTTTGGTGATGGTTTCAAAAGAGGACCACGGAGTGAGGTGTGGGGATTGGGGGGGGGGGTTGAGATTAGGTTGGGGGTAGAGCTGTTTGCAGTGTGCAGCTAGTTGTTGAGGGGTAATGGTGAGATCTGTGCTGGGGTCGGTCAGAGGTCCTGCAAGTTGTTTGACAAAGTCGAAAAGTTCCCTTGGGCGACTGATGGAATTGTTGATTAGTTTGGAGTGGTAATCATGCTTGGCTTTGTCCACACTGCATTGTGGTGGTAGTTGAGCAGTTTCAAATAGTTGCTACGGTCTTTATTGAGGGCTGTTTTGTGCCATTTCCGTTCGAGTCTTCTATCTCCTGGAGGTTGCAGGTGTACCATTGGGTTTTGGGGTGTTTCTTGGTTGCTCGCAGTGGGTTGGCTGTTATGGTTGCTGCTTTGTTAATAATGTGGTTCCAGTTGGTTGTGAGCATGTTGGGGTCGTTCAAATTGGTTTCAAGTTTCTGAAGGATCTCTTCAAGAAAACTGTCTTTGTTGAATTGTTTGAAGCGCAATTGAGCCTGTTGGTATAATGTGTGTTTTTTGGGAGGGACTGAAGGCTAATAAGTCTGTGGTCCGACCAGGGCATTGGGTAGGTTTGTACTGAATGTTGGGGACCTGTGTGTATTGGGAGATTGTTGACAAAGATTAGGTCTAGAATATTTCCCTTGTCATGCACTGGGACAGTATCATCTGGTTGAGGTCCAAGGCTGACATGGCTTCCAGGAATGTGTTGGCATGGTTTGACTGCACTGAGCAGAGGGTAAAGTCGCTTAGGATGAGGAGGTCCTTGTTGGATTTAGTGTTTACCAGCACTTTTTCTAGTATGTTGGATAGGTCTGTGGTTGGTGTTCTGTAGGTGAGGAGGATCATTAGCTGATTGTTCGTTATGGTGAGGGAGTCCTTTCATCTGTGCTTTCAGTTAAGTGATATCAGGTGCAACGTGACTATGAGCATTACTCCTCCACCCCTTCAGAGGGACCGTGGGCAGTGGAAGAGTATGAATCCTTCTGGTCTGAGTTGATTGAGGAGGACATTATAAGTTTCTGTGAGCCAGGTTTCTGTTATGCATAGGATGTCAAATTGGTAAGCTTTGAGTAGATCTGTTATGATAGGGATTTTGTTTCTCACTGAATGTGAGTTTATGAGTGCATATTTGAGTGTTTTGGTAGGGGTGTTGTGAATTGAGGTGGGAGTGAGTTTGTGGTTAACCGTTGGTATGTTGATGACGTGTTTGGGTGATACGTTGTCTGGTATGACTGTGTTGGGTATTAGTTAAGTAGTAAGAGTAGGAGCAGCATGGAAGGTGGTAGAGTATAGGGTGGGGAGGATGTAGTGTGCAGTGCTTACTGAGAGCTAGCAGTGTGTATAGGGTTACATACAGCGATAGCATGTTTTTTCTTAGTCTATGAGTCAGAGTCCCTGTTGGGTTGTGGTTCTTGTGGAAGGTTTCTGGATGTTAATGTGGACTTTCCACGCTGAACTTGAATGGAGTCCTTTGTGCTGCTAATCCTTCTGGTGGTACTTTGCAGGGGAAAGTCTCTGGCAGGCATTGTCAGAAGGTCTCTGGGTTGCTGGAGGTTCAGACTATGTAGTGCAGTTATAATTGCGCCTCTCTGTGGGCTACTCTAAGGGTCTCGCCCGAGGCCCTTAGGTGCAAATGCACCTTGCGGCACGCGTCTGGTTTGAATGTGCAGGAGGGAGCTGAAAGGTGGATCGGTGGTGCAGGGGAGAAGCTCAATCCCTTGCTGGAGTCTCTGTATGTTCCAGTGTTGGGTTTGAATGTACAGGAGGGAGCTGGTAGGTGGATTGGAGGAGCTCACAACCTTGCTCTTCAGTCTTGCTTGTAGCGTTTGTCTATTTTATACTTATTAATGTTGACGGCCTTCACTCTGATGATGTCATAAGTTGGTCATTTATATAGCGGAGACCTTGCCTCCCTTCCCTTTTGCTGGATTTACACTTGTTTTATTAATTTTTCTTTAGGATTAGTGATGTTTACATTTGTCATTGCATATGAACCTAACAATGTGCAAAAGTATGATACCTTTGTATGTTACTGAAAATTTATAAATGAATCATTTTTAAAATAGTTGACACTAGAAAAGAAGTGTAGTTCTTGCCAGAAAAGTGAAAGGTTAAGTCTGTGGGTACCTGAGCAAAAGGTGTGCGAGATTCTGTGATTTATGAAAGAAACAAGGCATTACCTTCATCTGTGCAAGTTGTTGCTGTTGCTGCTGCTGTTGTAACCTTCTCAGTGCCTCTTGCTGCTGTTGTCTCTGTCTCAATAATTCCTTCTGTCGCTGCAGTTCCAGCTCTTTTCGCTTTCGGTCTTCCTCTTCTTGCCGTAATCTTGCTGTCTCCTCTTCAACACGTATCCTGTTTTCTTCCATCAACCGCTGTGCTGCTTCCTCTTCCTCTCGGGCCCATTTAGCAGCCTCTTCTTCCTTTTCACAAGACAGGAATGTTTAACAGGTTTTAGGTATTTCAAGAATTTTATTACATGAAAAATGCTTCTAGCCAGAAGAGTTTGGATACCATATAATTTCAATTCCAGCTATAAGAGGTCTAATGGTCAGCTCAAACACTCTCAAACAAGAGGGGAATTGTACTTGCCTTGGCATATACCCGAGCTATCATCATGAACATCATCTACCAACGATTCAAACTTTGCCCTGAAGAGCTCAACCTCATCAGGGGTACAGAATTTTCCATGTTTATTTAAACCTGTTTTTCCCTTTTCTCACTTGTTTTCTAAGTAGCTCCTCTCGATGCCGTCTTTCCTCCTCCTCTCTCCTCCTCTCCTCTAATCGCCTCACCGTGTCTTCTTGCTGCTTCCGCTCTTCATCCTCTCGTTGTTGTCGAAGTGCAAGTTCCTGTTCTCTCTGGCGTCTCAATGCTTCTTCCTGTAGGTAAGAACAAAACAGTCCATTCTGAAGTGTGTACCGAACACTGTGAAAGGAAACCCTAGAGAGATCAAATTCCATGTGTTGTGGCATTCTAAAGGCCTATGCTTCAAGTCTCTACAACCAGATGTACAGCCACTGTGAGCATATGGATGGTGAGTGGATAAGGAAAAGCAACTCATACATGACAATGAACCACAGGCATCTGGATGCGAGGATGTTAGAATTTAAAAATGTTTTATTGATAGTTTTCAAACCATACATCAGAAAGCTCCAGAGTATCCCAAAATGTGTTCATAAGCTAGTATATAAAGAACTCAAGAGGAAAGGTTTGCTTATTAAATCGTTCTCTCATCCCAGAGATTACCAGATCAAAACCATCCTCTCTTATTCTTAAATGCCACTATTGGAATAGAGCAGCAGCAGCAGGCTGAGAACCAGGGAAGCCAAGGCTTTAAATCCCAATGATGCTCTTTCTAGCCTTGAGCAAATCACTAACCCTTCACTGCCTTGGGTATAAATTTAGACTAAGCCCTCTGGTGACAAGGAAATACCTACTCTACCTGAATGTAACTTACCTTAAGTTGCAATCAATTTATTTTGCTTGTAGTGTTTGCCTATTTTATGCTTATTAATGTTGGCTGCCTTCTGCTTAAACTTATTCAGATAGGCAGGTTACAAATGATTAAATAATGTGTACTTGCCTGGTGTCAAAGGGCAGCAAAGCAATAAATAAATAAGTAAAATCATATCATTACTACATATTAAATGATTCACTAATGTTTTTTGTTATGCTATGTCTATGAGAAAAAGGCTGTGTGATTTGGGATAGCAATATTGCTTACCTGTAACAAATGTTCTTCGTAGATAAGACACACGAGTGATGTCATCCTATGACACAGGGAAGGAACTGCTTTCCTAGGGTTCAGAACTTGAGTGTTAACTTTGAGCATGCACAGTTCTCGCATGCAGTGATCTCCTCAACTCATTTCAAGGCTTAAGCAGAGGCAACCCTCAGGGAGGTGGAAGGGACTGTGTCTTATCAATCCTGCTATCTATAGAAAACACCTGTCACAGGTAAGTAACATTACTTTTTTCCACTAACAAGCGGGACTGAGTGAAGTGGGGGACTGAGAAGCTTAGGGCTGCTCATTGCTTATGTATTATTGCGGTCTTCAGAGCATCAGGGATTAACAGTGTGAGAGCTGCCTTTCCAGATGAACAGCTTGGCCAGTACAGCTTGACTGAAAGCATTCTCCTTTGCTGAGGTTTGGTCTAGACAGTAATATGCAGCAAAGGTCTGAAGAGAGGATCAGATGATAGATTGTTTTCAGATGGTATCTAGTGAGGAGGACTTTAGGAGTATCATTGTCGCTGTGGTAGCTCAAATCTGAAGAGACTTTACTTTGGAGGTGACAGGAGTATTTGTTTGGTTATAACAAAACTGGATGCAGGAGGCCAGCCAACTAGACAAAGTTCTTTTTGCAAGTTGCAAACCAGACTTGGGATCACAGGAAATAGAAATTGCTTGGACCTCTAAAAACAATCAGTTCTTTTAAAATAGTAGGCAAGACCCTGTTTAGAGTCTAAGGTGTGGAGAGTCCTCTCGCATGGATTCAAATGCAAGGTGCAAATAATACAGTATGTTATGTTTAATGAGTCTTTCTATACTGCGCTATCATAAATCGCATCAGAGCAGTTTACACAGTTTAGTAAAATCAAGGAAAGGAACTCCAAGTACTTATTGTTTATTGTTTACATAACATTTGATATACCGCCCCCCATTACATCGGGGCGGTTTACAATGTAAATAAAGCATTAAGTCAGAGAGAAAAAGAAATTACAACAAAATTAGAGGAAAGGAGAGATGGAGAATAGAGGGCATAAAGATGGAAAGGAGAGTAGGGTTATGAGATGTCATAGAGGGTCATGAAAAGCGGAGGAGAAAAAATGGGTTTTGAGGAGAGAACGGAACTTGGGGTAGGATTCTTCTAAGCGAAGGGCCGTGGGCAGTGAGTTCCAGAGGGAGGGACCGAGGTAGAAAAAGGCTGATTTACGAGTGGATTGGAGGTGTGCACGAGAGGGGGCTGGAAGGTGGAGGCGGTTGACATGAATGGACCGAAGGCTGCGAGTAGGGACGTGAAAAGTGAGCAAATCAGAGAGGTATTGGGGCCTGTGGAGGTAGATAGCTCGATGTACCAGGGTGAGGACTTTGAAGGGAATCCGGAACTGCAGCGGCAACCAGTGGAGATGCTGTAACAGAGGGGTGATGTGGTCGCGGGGAGAGGTGTGCAGGATCATCCGGGCAGCTGTGTTCTGAATTAACTGTAGTCGATGTAGCTGATACTGGGGGATACCGGCATAGATGGAATTACAGAAGTCTAACCGGATTATAACCAAGGAGAGAAGGAGGGTAGTGAGAGCTTGAGGAGATAGGAAAGGCCGGATAGCACGAATCTGCCTAAGGCAGAAGAAGGAACGTTGAGAAATATGGGAGATGTGATCATGAAAGGTAAGAGCGCTATCGAGAATGACACCGAGATAACGGAGTTTACAGACCGAGGAAATAGGGATACCAGAAAAGGAAGGAGTGAGAGACGGAATGGGGAAGCCATGGGTGAACCAGATAGCTGCCGTTTTTGAAACATTGAGAACCAGACAGTTGGAGGAGAGCCAGGAGGAGACTGAAGATAGACAAGCCTCCAGAGGAGTAATATCGGGCTGGGACGAGGAAGTATGATGTAGAAGAAAAATGTCATTGGCATAATAGTAGCCCGAGATCCCCAACTGTTGGACAAGTAAAGACAAGGGGGCCAGAAAGACGTTAAACAACAAGGGAGCTAAAATGGAGCCTTGTGGGACACCACAAGTGAGAGGGAAGCGATATGTGGTGGAAAGGGCAGAAGCAACCGCAAATGAACGAGAAGATAGGAAAGAGTGGAACCAATGATAAACACCACGAATACCCCTGTTATCCAAGTTATTTCTTCCTGTTCAAATGTAAACACAAAGTACCATCGGAAATGTGTAAATTCTTTGTTCAATGTAAACCGCGCTGATGCTGAATAGTGCGGTATAGAAGAGACTTTAAATAAAATAAAAATAAATAAAATAAATCCCGAAGTCGAGAAAGAAGGAGGTTGTGATCTACCAGGTCAAAAGCGGCTGAGAGATCGAGGGATACAGCTATCGTGATGTTGCCCTGATCTTGGGAGGTGCGAATTTCATTCATAACTGCTGTGATGGTAGTTTCAACACTATACCCAGGGCGGAATCCAGATTGCCGAGGGTGCAGAAAGTGTGTGGAGTCCAAGTGATGGGAAAGTTGTGAGAAAACCACCTTCTCTAGAAGCTTAGAGGCAAAAGGAAGGTTGGACACCGGACGAAAATTGGCGGGAACAGAGGAGTCTAAGGAGGGATGTTTCAGGAGAGGGCGAACCAGAGCGTGCTTCCATGGACCGGGGAAAGTACCACATGACAGACTAGAATTAATAATGGTGAGGAGAGATTGCAAGAGGATGGGGAAAGGCTCAGCGAACCAGGAGGAGGGAATGGGGTCTAGAGGGCAAGTGGTCTTATGAGTTGTAGATAGTAGCTGGAGGAGCTCTGGAGAGGTGACTGGGTAGAAGTTGGTCCAGGCATGTGACAGCAAGGGGGACGACGGAGGAGAGATAGTGGGAGGCGAAAGCAAGGCCTGAGGGCAAAAAGGAAGAGATGAGCGGAGGTTTTGGACTTTGGAAGAGAAGGAGGCGGCTAGTGTGGTCAGACTGGGGGCTTGCAAGGCAGAGACAGGCTCATGCTTGGGAGGGGCCTGCAGTTGGGAGAGCGTATGCAGAGTAGCAAAGAGTTGTCATGAATGGTTGGGAGCTGAAACAATAGATGTGGAATAGAAGGAACACTTGGCGCAGTGAATACTAGACCGGTAGTGGGCATGGCGCAGTGAATACTAGACCGGTAGTGGGCATGGCATGACTTAAAGTGCTGGTAGGAAGCGGCAGATCGGGATTTCCGCCAAAGATGTTCAGCTCTCCTTAGCTGGGAGCGCATTAGACGGAGACCTGAGTGAAACCAGGGGTGACGAGCAGCGCGACGAGGGTTGCTAGGCCTCAGGGGGGCAACTTGATTCAGGGTGAGAGAAAGTCCAGCGTTCCAATGGGTGACTTGAGAGGAGGGTGACAGGGAAGGAAAATACGGTGAGGGAGGACGGTAGGCCGCAGAGAAACTTGAAAAGAAGAGCAAGAAAGGGAAATATGGGTAGTGAGCACCTTAGGTAAAACAGAGTGCGTTTGGAGAATCTCTTTATGATGATGAAAATGCAGGTATGCTTTATAAGTCAGAAATGTTTTATGTTCAATGACTCTCTTGGCTGAGATTACTACTACTAGGAAGAGTACTTTAACATGCAAGAAATTTGAGAGTGGTGGATTTTCAAAGGTTCGAAGGGCAACTTTTTATGTTAACATCAGAATAAAGACCTAAGGAACACAAAGTTTCTGCAATGAAAACCTAACACAAAGACCTTTAATGAAGCAAACGATATACACAGCATTGAGATGATGGAAGGATATGAACAGGTGCATGATAGACTCCAATGGTGGATGTCTGAATAGCATGAATAAGTCCTCATCTATGAGTGACGGCACCAATGGAGCCCTCCATGGAATGCTCCCCAGTTTCCAAAGGAAGCATTTGGGAAGCATGCCACGCATGTGCACCTGCCTTCACTGCCAGCCGCAGCGCTATATTCTCCAGTATGGTAACATAGCAGGAGCGAAACAGCAACTCCCCGGGGAGGTGGGAGGGTTGTAAGGATTTATTCCTGCTATTCACAGAGAATATATGCTACAGGTGAATAACTACGCTTTCTCTGTGAACAAGTAAGAAACACTGTAAGTCCTCACGAATGGGACTCCCAAGCTCCAGGCTACCAGAACCCGAGGAGAACAAGAGCCCAATCGAGCATAGAGAACTAGAGAAGCCAGGAAGACCAGAGAGGCCATCCCGCGAGGGACTCATCTGATGCAGTATCCACAGTCGACATTGACCGAGGGATTTTGAGCAGGTAGACTGAACATTCAAAAGGATGGGTGGACAGGAGTTGACCCCCAAGCCTCAAAGAGATGCTGGACTACAACCTGGCCAAAGGTTCTGTCCCGTTGGGAATCCATAATGTGGCGACGGCGCCCCCACTAGGCGGTTGCCTAGTGAAAGCGGCGGGCCATCTTGTATCTTGTATGTTGCTTAAGCTTCAGGGCTAAGACCTCTGAATGTGTAGTTGCGTGCAAGAAAGCAGTCCAAGTGGTATTTTTGGCCACACAGGAAAATTTATTAAATTTTTCGTTTTAAATTTCAGCTTTGCAAACAGACCTTTGTAGAAGGCTCCAACCACAACAACAGAAAAAGGATGTTTTCTCCAAATAAACTTTCTTTACAAAAAGTGTATTTCAGCAGTGTTATCAATGAGCAGTTTCTTCCAGCTCTTTAACAAAAGAATTTCTTCTTCCAAAAACAAACATAATGGAACTAGTATTTAACAGCAGAGTCCAGCAAACCTTTTAGCTTCCCTTAGCTGCTTCAGGTTTTAACTTTAAAACACTTTTCTGCTTGTCAGCACAGAAACTAAAACTGCTGTGTTTAAACTTTCACTCAGCACAAGTGTTCTTGTAGCTTTAACCATGAGATTTCCTTCTCTCTCTAAAGCTTCTTAGCTACAATAATCAGGATAACTGTTTCCTGGGTTTCCTTCCTATTAAACCCTTAGCTTTTCTCAGTCAGAGATTATGCACAAAGAACATTCCATTTGGGAGTCTGTGGAGTCAGGTTCCTCTCCACAGAATTCCACCTCCATGTCTTCCTCTGCATTACATGACTGTGGGGCTTGGACAGGTTCAGGGATTTCAGGTTTTACTTCCTTTAGAAGCTTGAACAGTCTTTCCCACTGAACTTCCCTTCTTCTCCCCGGGATTATATTAGTGTTCTCAGACTTCTTTCCCTTTAGTAAAACATTTAAAGACTTTGTTTGCTTTATCTTATCTGTAAAAGCATTCTTCCTGGCATTAGTCCCATAAGGTACAGCTTCTTCCTCAGAATCGGGTATACTTATTTCTGAGTCAGAGTCACACACATTAACTCCCTCAAACTTTCCCCTCCTACCTCTGAGCTTAACTGTAGACCTTTTACAGCAAGGGCATCTCCTAGGAGTAGCGTCCTCTGAATCAGAGCTGCCTGGGGGATCACTGCAGTGTTTGTCTCTAGCCCTTCTAGGCTCTCCAAGCCTGAAGACTGGTTCTTCTTCAGATGGAGCTGAGACCTCCTGCTCCAGCTTCCTCACAGCTAGCCTTCTCGCTTCCTCTCTCCTGGAAGGAGTGCAATTAGCCTGGATTCTGGCTCTTTCCCGACTGCCGTCTTTCAAGCTGTTCCCGTGTCTTGCTTCTCTCCTGCCGGTCTTGCTGACGCTTCCTGCTCTCTGTTTGCCTGTGCTTAAATGTTTGCCAGCGTGCTCTCTCTCCTGGCCCCACCCACAGGTGTGTCCTATCACTTCCTATAGTTGCCCTGGAGTCTGGGTGTGGCCTCAGCCTAGCTTTGCAAGTGTGGGTTTTTCCACTGCTTTCATTTTGGAACATGTGCTTAGGTGAGCCCATCCCCCTTATGGAAGAAAAAGTTTCTTTTTTCTTTGTTTCCCAGGGCTGTGCTGCACCCTCCTTACCACAATAACCAGACATTAATGGGCTGCGAAGGTATAGACCGAACACCATGCTGCAGCTCTACAGATCTCCTCTGCGGAGACAGAATGGAAGATGGCTACCGATGTAGCCATCGCATGGATATTGTGAGCTATGACATGACCCACGAGGTTCAGACCAGCCAAGGAATACGTACGGGTGATGCAATCAGTGAGGCAGAGGGACAGCGTACGAAACAGCGACCCCAACCTATTGGGGTCGAAGGAGACAAACAACTGAGGAGACTGACTACATGCTTTTGTGCACTCCAAGTAGGCGGCCAACACACGCTTGCAATCCAGCATATTCAACACTGCCTCACCGCGATTGACATGAAGCCGGGGAAAAACACTGTAAGGACAACAGACTGGTTGAGGTGGGAAGCTGAGACCCAACATTGGCAGAAAATGCAGGTGCATTAAGAGCACCACCCGGTTCTGATGGAACCTGGTGTATGGAGGGTGTGTGACCAAAGCCTGGAGCTCACTGACACGCCGGGCCTATGTGATGGCCACCTGGAAGAGGACCTTCCAGGTTAAGAACTTCAGTGGACATGTGTTCAATAGCTCAAAATGAGCCTGCATGAGCTGGCCGAGGACCATGTTCAAGTCCTAAGCAACCGTAGGGGGCTTAACCGGAGGCTTCAAGAGAAGCAAGCCCAGCATGAATCGGTGTACCAGAGAAGGAGCTGAGACAGGCTTCCCATCGCAGCCACGATGGAACACTGCTATGCACATGCACAGAGTTGGACTTGAGCCCAGACTGAGAAAGACTCAAAAGGTACTCAAACAGCTGGTCCGCAGGGCAGACAAAGGGGTACAATGCACGACCAGCGCACCAGACGGAAAACTGCCATTTGAACACAGGCTTTACGCATTGACCCCTTGCGAGAGCTACTTGCTCAGCATCTATGCTGTGAGGGCTAGGAAGCAGATGTTGGGATGCAACAGGGAGCCGCCCTCTTGTGAGATGAGGTCTGGGTCTGAACCCAGACGAAGAGGTTCCTTCTGTGAGAGCTGTAGCAGTAATGGTAACAACGGCTGTCAAGGACAGTAAAGAGCGATGAGAATCATGGATCCCCTTCTCATCCTGGAGCTTCAAGAGCGTCTTCGTGATGAGTGGAATGGGGGGTAGGCATACAATAGGCCTCTCCCCCAGTGGATCAGGAAGGTGTCCGGAGCCAGGCAATCGCTGGCTGGCCTCCGGAAGCAGAACAGAGCAATCTGGGCATTTTGTGCCATAGCAAAAGAGGCCGATGTTGAGAGTGGCCCACTCCTGAAAGATTCAGTCCACTACCTCCCTCTTGAGGGACCATTCGTGTGACTGAAGAACCCGGCTGTTGATCCGCCAGGCTGTTGCTCATACTGGGCAAATACGTTGTCCTATGCCACAGAGTAGGGCAAACTTCCAAAGGCAAACTGCTTCCCAGCACAGGAGGTACGAGCCCATGTTCCCTAACTTGTTCACATACAACATGGAGACTTGATTGTCTGTCTGGATCAGGATCATCTGATTCACCAGATGCGTCTGAAAGGCATGGAGAGCATTCGCGATGGCCCGGAGTTCTAAAAAGTTGATCTGATTAAGACTCTTGCTTTCCTTTCAGACCACAGGCCTTGGGTGTGGAGACCGTCCAGGTGCGCACTCCAGCTGAGCTTGGAGGCATTAGTCGTGAGTAGCCTGCAGAGCGCTGCCAATTGGAACGGGACGCCCCGGTGCAATTTGTGGACACAAGCCATCACTGCAGGGAGTGTGCGAGAGGCACAGTGACCACTACCCTGTCCTGCAGGTGGTCCGAGGCTTGCCACCATTGCGTTTGCAAAATCCATTGAGCCTGCTGCATTGTAGAGGCGGAACCCAGTCCAGAGGCGTGATAATGTGGAAAAACAGAGCTTTAATATAACCAATCGACAACCCGACACAGGCCGTGTTTCGTGATCCTTCATCAGGGGTTTGTCTAAAAACGTGCTCTGCTAAAGAGCATTAGACACAAGGTCCGGTAACTCGTAACTTATAAGAGGACTGTTGAATACTGTTGAATACAGTCCTCTTATAAGTTACAACGAGTTACCAGACCTTGTCTCTAATGCTCTTTAGCAGAGCACGTTTTTAGACAAACCCCTGATGAAGGATCACGAATCATGGCCTGTGTCGGGTTGTCGATTGGTTATATTAAAGCTCTGTTTTTCCACATTATCACGTCTCTGGACTGGGTTCTGTTTTTTCCAGACGTGACAGTTGTTTTCATTGTGTTGCATTGTAGAGGCGGGCCTGGGGGATGACATGCACCGTAGCCGCCATGTGTCTGAGGACTTTCAGCAGCCCACTAGCCGTGGTGTGTTGCTGGTGCTGCAACACGCCCACTATCTCGGTGAGATGATGCAGGCGGTCCACAGGTGGTGTCAAGGACAGCCCCGATGAACTCGTTGTTGTACCTGCTGGAAGTGAGACTTCAGGGTAATTGACCACAAACCCGAGGCCTTTGAGCACCTGAATGGTGAACTCGGTGGACTGCTGTACACTGGTCGGCATGGGACCCTTTAGAAGCCAGTCATCCAGATACGGAAAGACAGACACCCAGGGGTCTAGAGGAAAGCAGCTACAGCCACCAGGCACTTTGTGAAGATACTGGGAGCTGAGACATTCCGAAGGGTAGAACCTGGTACTGGTAGTGCTGGCCGCCCAGCACGAACCAAAGGTATTGTCTGTGATGTGGGTGGATCGGAATATGTGCGTATGAATCCTTCAGATCAAAGGAGCAAAGCCAGAGGTCTCGTAGGAGGAATGGGAGCAGCATTCCCAATGAGACCGTTTTGAACATTTTGCGCACCATGAACCGGTTGAGGTTTCGCAGTTCCAAAATGCGGTGGAACCCTCCAGTCTTTTTGGGAACCAGGAAGTACCTGGAGTAAAAGCCCTGCCCGATCTGGGCTGGGGGCACTGGCTCGATGGCAAGGTTGGCCAGCAGGACTATGACCTCGGTCTGCAGGAGGTTCCAGTATGCAGGATCCAAGGGGTACTCCCCGGGGATTGTAAGGAAGTGGCAGCTGGGTGAAATGAAATAGATAGCTGCTCTGGCCAGCAGTACACAAAGTGGACAAGCTGCCCCCCAACCTGCAGAAGGACCTCGGACAGTGGTTGATTGTCTATGCTCCTGAAGACTCCATCAAAAACTCCCATCCGGCTTGGGCTGAGGGGTGGGCTACGCCTTTGGGGTCTTCTTCCTCCGCTGAGTGAGGGAAATCTGGGCCTTCGGCAGAACTTGCAGCTGGGACAGAAAGTGCCTCCGCGGGAGCGAGAGGAAATCCTTCTTGATTGACATTGTCTGACGCGCAGGATCTGTGGTCTTTCTGGAGAGCCTGGTGAGGGTCACCTGCTCCATTTCCAGCTCCTATAGGGATTTACCGAAGAGATTTTTGCCCCAACAAGGGACGTTGGCGATCTTTTCCTAGACCCACTGCTCCAGGTCAGAGAACTGCAACCAGGCCATCTGCCGTGCAGCGGATCCTATGGCTACCACTCAACTGGCAGATTCAAAGGCATCGCAAGTACCCTGGACCATAAACTTACTAGTGCAATCTTTGCTGTGAGCTACGAGACTTAGAAAGGACTTGCGGTGTCCTCAGGGATGAGGGAAGCAAAGTCCTTGATGTCCAGCATGACATCTTTGAGGAACATGGCCATGTACGTTTGGTAGGCCAGGATCCAGGCTATCAGCATGGAATCCTGGAAGACCTCCTCCTGAAGGAGTCCAGCATCCAAGCCTCCCTTGTGGGTGGCACTGAGGAGTGTGTCTTAGCACTCTTTGCCCGTTTCAAGGTAGACTCAACAACAATGGAATTGTGGGGTAATTGAGGCTTCTCAAAATCTGGAGCCTTTTGGACACGATACAAGGAATGAAGCTGGTGGCTGATGGGCGGGAGCATGAGCAGCATCTCCCACAGCCGCAGGAGGACATGGTGAACAGGAACAGTTACTGCTCCGCGAGGGGCCAAGGGGCATTGGAGGAGTTCCAATTCCTCGGCCCTTGGTTGCTTTTCCGATTCCAGAGAAAAGGAGATGGCCTTGGCCAGGTCCCGAACAAAATCCTGGAACAACATGTCTTCTGGGAAAGACTTTCGCCAATCCGGAGGCAGCGATGGGTCAGACAGGAGATCCTGGGCCTGAAGGTTCGACACAGTCAATTCCGCCTCTGTTTCCCATTTGATTCAGATTCCAAGAGGAAGTCAAAGTAATGCCGAGTCTCCTCTGAGTGCCGACTATGCAGCTCGGGAGAGGGTAGACACTGATGGTCCCCCTTTGCACTCGGGCATGCCAATGGCGATATCCAGGGGCATCGGATTTCAATACACTGTAGATGGAGATCACTCCAGCCACCGGCATCGATACCAGTCTCCCACCTGTTAACCCAATCACGGAGGGCAGGGCAAGGGTCCAGGATCAGCTGGAAGGAGTGTGGTGACAATGTACTCCCTGCTGCAAAGCCACAAGACTTCCACTGCCGCCAGATGAGCTTCTAAGGCTCACAAGGTTCCTCCAGAACCACCGCCAATGAGGACGCTGATGCTGCAGACATCACCAGTGAATTTTTGGGTGGGTACTCTATGAAGATAGGAGCCTCGGGAAATATCCAACAGCTCTCCTTGGCACTGGGAATGGATTCCACAGTTTGGGTAGGTTCCTCGGCCGGGGAAATTTGGTCAGCCATTCTCGGCCCCTGCTGTCTGTCTCGCATCTAGAGGGGCTGCGATGGCACTGCTCGTGGATTTTCTCCTTGTGCTCCCCTTTCAACATGGATGGTGTCTCTGTAGAGGGGACACCCCTCTCCACTTGAATCCTTCTGCTCCAACTGAGCCCTCTGCTGTTTTCCCTTGGCCACCTCAGGTGTTGACGAGAGAATCTGTGCTGAGGATATTGAATCAGATCAGCCAAGGAGGGATGGCTCCTGCTTTTCCCAACCCTTCAGCCCTCGACGCATCATCTTCAAGCAGAGTTCAGAGGACGACAGCTGGTGGTCGGGCCCAAGGCATTGCAAGCACCAATTATGGCTGTCAGCGGCAGAAATGGTCTTTACACATTTGGTGCATTTTTTAAAGCCGTTAACGGGCGTAGACATGCTGAAAAATACCACCTCAGCAAAATTTAACTGAAAAAAAGTAGTCAGGAAAAAGTCCCTGAAGGGGAAAAAAACACCAAAAAGGCACAAAAACTACAGAAAATAAAACACTCAGAGGGTGAGAAAAAGCTAACCGGGTGAAAAAATGAGCAAAAGCTCAGCCACAAGGGCAAGAAATTAAAACTTTTTTCCAGACTGCAGGAACACATCCTAGGGGATCTGGGGAAAAAAGAAGACTGGAGAATATGGCGCTGTGGGGGCAGGGAAAGCAGGCATGGCATACCTCCCAAAATCTACCTTTGGAAGCTGGAGTGTGTTCTGTGCGAGGCTCGGTCAGTGACATCACCCATACATGAGGACTTATTTCCTGCTTGTTCATGGAGAAAGCGTATGTACATCTAATAGATGGTTTTCTAACCGAGACGAGAATGTGCTGGATAGGCTCTGGTAAGACAAGGGCAGATACTAACTGCTATTCAATGTCCATGCAGTGAGGGTTATAGACTTGAACTCTGGTTGAAGAAGTTGACCCTAGTGTTGGATTATAGCTTTGGAAAGGGCAACAGTTGTGGAGTAAGAACTGCTAGCATTTGCAGTCTTGAAGGACTACCAAAAGGGCATGCTACTGCCAGAAAGTAATCTGCACTTATAGGTCATTTATTTCAGGGAAATTCTCTAAATCTTGGGGAAAGGGAATTCTTTGGGTTAAAGCTGATAAACCTGTGTACTTTAGAATCCAGTGTATTTACTACAGTAAATCAGTCAAGAGCTCAGTAGCACCAGAGAAATTTTAATTTAAACTTTAAACCTCAGTCAGCATAGCAGGGAGCTTTTAATTTAAACCTCAGTAAGTAGCAGCAGGAAGCTTTTAATTTAAATCAAATTAGAGTATAGTTTAGCACAGAAGGAAGAATAGGGTAAATATTCTGTGAGTAGAAATAAATAAATTGTGTGTAGAGACCTTTACAAAGGGGCCTTCCAGTTAGGGGCAAAAGATCTGTGAAATTCTTCTAAATAGGTGTTAAAGCCAAGGGACAGCTTAAAGGAGCAATGTGAAAGACTCCCTCTATCAAATCAAGGGCTGTATGAATTACTCAGGAAATTGTTAAGAGATTACCTTGGTAGCACAGGTCATGGCACTGTGTAGCAAGCCAGCGTTTACTAAGCGTTATTTCCATCCCACCACCCCAGGCATAATCTTAGCATTATAGGAAATCCTATTAAAGGGGAAGAGGTGGTCAAATTCACCTTCAGGTTTAGCTGGTTATCCTCACCAGGAATAGATTGATTAATCTTGAAGTGAATTAAGTCCCTTGAACTTATTAGGTATTAGTTGTAATAGTACAAGTATCCCTAGCAACTAAGTAGACAATTTGTATCCCATGTATGATTTTCTCCCACTTGGTGAGGGGTTGTATATGTGCACTAGGTGCAAGGAGCTCTTTGCTCTCACGGAATGAGTCCGATCTCTGGAGGATAGAGTGGCAGACTTGGAGGACGTAAGGAAGACAGAAAGGTATATAGACAAGACCTACAGGAATGTAGTACTGAAGTTTCACCTCCAGTCTAGCAGCTGCTCAGTTGCCATGGAGGAGAAAGGTCACATTGTGTGGCAGGAAGTAATCCGGTAGCTAGGACCTGTCCTCCAGGTGATGTAAAACCCTCTCACACCAAGGAGGTTTCTTCTAGGCCATGTGCCCAGAAGGGAAGGGGTTAGGATGGCTGTTCTAGTTACTGATTTGATCATTAGCCATGTAGAAAGCTGGGTGGCTGGAGGATGTGAGGATAGCCTGGTAACATACCTGCCTAGTGTGAAGGTAGCGGACCTCATGCGCCACCTAGACAAGCTGATTCTTCCAGCCAATTTCAACCCCGCCTGCTGCCTCAGTCTCACTCCTTTCCCTCCTTTGAAGTCCACTCCATCTGCCTTTTTACTTCACTACCTCTCCGGTGAGCTGTTATTTATTGACCTCCTGACAAGTCCACCTCTACCTTTCTCACTGACTGACTTGTGGCTTTCCTTCTTTCTGAATTCATCTTCCTCCTCACTTATTCTCGGGGACTTTAGTATTCAGGTTGATAACCCCTCTGACCCTTATGCTTTAAAGCTCCTTTCCCCTCCTCTCCTCATTCAACCTCCAGCTTTGCTCTACTGCCCCCCAACTCATCCGCAGGCCACTGCCTCGACCTTGTATTCTTCTCTAATTGCTTACCCTCAGATTTCTGTACTTCAGTTCTTCCCTTATCAAACCATCATCTGCTAAGCTTTACTTTTTTGAACACTCACCGCCTCAACCTCACTCCATCTCCTCCAACCTCTTTAGAAATCTTCATACTATTGACCCATTGGCTCTCTCCTCCACTGTCTCATCACCTTTTTCCTCCACTATGTCATCTGAGTCTGTTGATGAGGCAGTAGCTTCCTATAATGTTGCACTCTCCTCTGCTCTGGATGCTCTTGCTCCACCCATACCACATCCTGTGAGGTGTACTATACCCCAGCCCTGGCTGTCTTCCACTACCCGCTATCTACATTCCTGTGCCCATTCAACTGAGTGCACTTGGTTCAAATCCCACACCCTTGTGGACTTTCTACCCTTCAAATTCATGCTTGCCTCTTTCAAGTCAGCCATAGCACTCAGCAAACAAGACTATTACGTCCATCTAACTCTCTTGCCTCTGACCCTCACCATCTCTTTAAAACTCTGAACTCTCTCAAGGTGCCTCCGCCTCCGACCCCTCCTTCCCTTTTAGCCCAAATCCTGGCTATTTCCATGACAAAATCCACAAGATCACACTCCAATTCCCCATGATGTCAGCTAGTTTCAATCCTCCCCCTCTTCACTCCCAACTCCCCCCCCCCTACCTCCGCTACCCCTTTTCTATGATCTCTGAGGAGGAAACCACACACCTTCTTTCCTCCTCCAAATTCACTACCTGCTCCTCTGATCCTATTCCTAAGCTCCATCTCTTCCACTGTCGTACCTTCCATCTCTCATATTCTCAAACTATCGTTCTCCATTGCAGCCTTCAAGCATGCTGTGGTCGCACCTCAAGAAACCCTCACTAGACCCTACCTGTCCTAACTATCGACCCATCTCCATTTCTAAACTACTTAAACTTGCCGTTCACCACCATTGCCTCGACCTTCTCTCCTCTCAAGCCCTCCTGGATCCTTTACAATCTGACTTTCGTCCTTTACAATCTACTGAAAGGACTATTGCCAAAGTCTCCAGCAACCTGTTCCTGGCTAACCCAAGGGCCTTTACTCAATCCTCAACCTTCATGACCTTTCTGCTGCTTTTGACACTGTTGAGCACAACCTTCTCCTCGATACCTTGTCCTCACTTGGTTTTAAGGGCTCTGTGCTATCCTGGTTCTCTTCTTATCTCTCCCATTGCTCTTTAACTGTTTGTTCTGGTGGATCCTCCTCTACTGCTATCCCACTCCGAGTTGGTATACACCAAGGATCTGTCTTGGGTCCACTCCTTTTCTCTCTCTATACCCAGTCCCTTGGTACACTTATTTCTTCCCATGGCTTTCAGTACCATCTTTACACTGATGGCTCTCAGTTCTACCTCTCTACACCTGAAATCTCTCCGGCAATCCAGGGCAGGATCTCTGCCTGCCTTTTGGACATTGCTGCTTGGATGTCTCACCACTGTTTGAAATTTTGAACATGGCCAAAACTGAGCTTCTTATTTTTTCCCCTAAACCCTCCTCTCCCCTTTCCTGCTTTCTCAGTCTCTGTGGATAACTCTCTACTCCTCTCTGTCTCCTCAGCTCGCAACCTTGTGGTCGTCTGACTCTCCTCTCTCCTTCTTCACACACATCCAACTGATATACAGAAAGAAACTGCAGGTTTTAGCTAACTAACAAAATTCATCCATTCCTTTCTGAACATACTACTAGGACACTTATTCATACCTTAATCACCTCCCATCTAGACTTTTGTTATCTACTCCTTGCTGGTCTTCCTCCGAATCATGTCTCTCCTTCAATCTATTCAACACACAGCTGCACAGCTAATCTTCCGCCAGCCTCATCATGCTCATATTACCCTCTTCTCAAGTCACTTCTTTGGCTCCCTATCCATTTCCGCATCCAGTTCAAACTTCTCCTGCTAACCTATAAGTGCATTCACTCTGCAGCTCCTCGCTACCTTAACTCTCTTCTCGCCCTACACCTCCCTCCTTGGGAACGCCGCTCTTCTGGCCAATCGCTTCTATCTGTGCCCTTATCTTCTACTGCTAACTCCAGACTTTGCTCCTTTCACCTTGCTGCTCCTTATGCCTGGAACAAACTACCCGAGTCTGTATGTCAGGCTCCTTCTCTGACCTTTTTCAAATCCAGTCTAAAAAGTCACCTCTTTGCTGCCGCTTTCGGATCTTGACTCACCTGATCATCTTTTTGTTTCCTTACCATCCCCCCTAGACGAATCCCATGTCTACAGCTACTGTGTTGTCTGTCTTGACTAGATTGTAAGCTCTGATGAGCATGGACAGTCTCTTACATGGGTCTGTGCAGCACTGCATACGTCTTGTAGTGGTAAGTTTTAGTTAACGCAGGGGAGAAGTCTGCTGTCTTGGTACACGTTAGTACCAATGACATAGGAAAGTTGGGAGGGAGGTTCTGGAGGCTAAATTTCAGCTTTTAGGAAGGAAGTTGAAATCCAGAACTTCCAAGGTAGCATTCTCCAAAATGTTTCCCGTTCCACACGCAGGACCCAAAAGGTAAACAGAACTCCCGAGTCTCTATGAGTACATGAGATGATGGTGCAAAGAAGAGGGCTTTTGATTCGTTAGGAACTGGGCCACATTCTGGGGAAGAGGCTTTTCTGAAGGGATGGGATCCATCTTAACTGGGATAGAACCAAGCAGCTGGCATTAACCTTTAAATGGGAGATAGAGCAGCTTTTAAACTAGATAATAGGGGAAAGCCGACATTCGCCCAAGAGCACATGATTAGGAAAAATGTATCCTCGAAGGATATTAGCAAAAGAAGGAAGACAGGGCTTCGACAGAGAGGTTCCAATAAAGATAAAAGTAACTCAGATGCCCTGTCAACTGATAACCAGATTAGTATGAATAAAATACAACCTCTAAAATGCCTGTATGCACATACTAGAAGTCTAAAAAATAAGATGGGAGAGTTAGAATATATAGCATTAAATGAAAGGTTAGGTATGATTGGCATCTCAGAGACCTGGTGGAAGGAGGACAACCAATTGGACATTGTGATACCTAGGTACAAACTATATCACAATGATAAGGTAGATCAAATTTATTTATTTATTTAAAGGGTATTTATATCCCACCTTATCCTTCAATCAAGGCGGTGTACACAGCAAACAATTTAAATTGGCATTTGTGTTCTCATGTGTTCTTATACTGTACAGTGAGTGTGGGTAGGTTGATTGGAGTGCGCTAATTACAACATGAACTTTTATACAGTGTTATGTGCAATGAGCATGCAGGTAAGTCATTATTCCGGGGTTGGTGATCCCATTATGTGTTCAGGCCGTAGTGCTCCATGAAGAGCAAAGTCTTTAGTTGCTTTTGAAAGTTCTTAGTGTCATCTGTCGATCGAAGTTCATCAGGGAGTGCGTTCCACATTATAGGTGCAGCCATTGATAGTGCTCTTCATGCGGTAGACTTGCGCGCCTTTGTGTAGTCTTTTGGAGTGTTGATTGTGTCCGATGTGGCTCTCCTCCTAGGTCTTGCGCTGGTGTCGGGTTGTATGAGAGGTTGGAGGCTGAGTGCTGAGTTCCTGTGTTTGATTCTGAATATGTTTAGGATTGTTTTGTATTTGAAGCGGGAGCTGATTGGGAGCCAGTGGAGGTCTTATAGTATGGGGGTGATGTGATATTGTTTTGATGATCCGGATATTATTCGTGCCGCCGTGTTTTGGGCCATTTGTAGTGGTTTGAGTGACTGTTTATGCATGCCGATATAGATCGGGTTGCAGAAGTCAAGGATGGGAGTTATTAGGGCTTGACAGACTGTGCGGAAATGATCTTGCGTGAGGAGGGGCTTGAGGCGTCTGATTATTCTCATCTTGAAGTATGCATTTTTGGTGGTCCTGCTGATGTGTGACTGTAGGTTTAGCTCTCTGTCGTGCGTCACTCCGAGGTATTTCACTTCCTGTTTTAAAGGTATTGTTGAATAGCTGACATTGATGGAGGGTGGAGGGATGAAGCTGGTGTTTCGTGTGATGAGAAGTGCTTCTGTCTTGTTGTAGTTTATGGTCAGGTTGTTGTCTTGGAGCCCGTTGGACATGTGGTTGATGCAGTCTATTATTTTGGTGTAATCAGGGTTGTCAAGGTTGACTGGGGTGTAAATCATGATGTCGTCTGCATAGATTGTGTAATGTATCTTGTGTTCTTTCATGATGTTGCAAATCGGTTGAATATAGAGGTTGAATAGTAGAGCGGATAGGGCGGAGCCTTGTGGTACCCCTTGCTTGATCTTTGCGGGTCGTGAGGTGTTGGAACCAATCTTAACCTGGAACTGTCTGTCTGTTAGGTAAGAGTTGAACCATCTTAGGGTGGTGCCATTTATCCTAATGCTCTGTAGTCTGGTTAGGAGGATTCTGTGGTCCACTGTGTCGAACGCAGCTGAGATGTCTAGGAAGATCATTAGTGTTCCTTTTTTTTGGTTGTCAATGATTTGGATTATGTCGTTGAAAAGATATAACAGGAGTGTTTCGACTCCGTGATTTGGGCGGAAGCCATGCTGGTGTATGTCCAGTGGGGCATGTGTGTCGATATGGTCCTGGAGTTGGTGTTGTACAGCTTTTTCTATAATCTTTGCCAGTAGTGGTATGCTGGAGATGGGTCTGTAGGCTGCTGGGTTGCTCTTGTCTAGTGTGGATTTCTTTGGGATCGGTCTTATAGTAGCTAGCTTCAGTTGGTCTGGCATGGTTCCTCATGCCAGTGAGTTGTGTACTATGTTGTGTATGGTGTGGATGAAGCTTTCCTTCGTTGCCTTAATCCATGTTACCGGGCATGGGTCTGTTGGTGCAGTGCTTGTGTTGAGCGCGGTGATGATGTCTGAAAGCTGTCTTGTGGATGGGGTGCTGAATTTATCCCATGCTTTGGTGGGTTTGGTTGGGGTGGCGGTTCCGTTTGTTGTTTGTTGTGGTGTAGAGTCCAGTTTTTCTTGTAGGTGATCTGCGAATGCTTGTGGGTCTATCTGCAGTTCTTTTTCGGGGTTGGGTTCATTGGTTAGGTTTTTTACTATTTCGAATAGTTCCCTTGGTTTGTTGTAGGTTTTTAGAATGATGTTTGTGTGGTGTTCCCTTTTTGTCTGGTTAACGAGTTCATTGTATTTCCTTTGCTTTGTTAGGTATAGTGCCTGGATGGTGGGAGATTTGGAGCATCTCCAGCGGCGTTCTAGCTTTCTTAGATCTCTTTTTGCATTGCGTATGTCTTTTGAGTACCATGGGGTGTGCTGCCTTTTGGTGTTGGATGCTTTCCTTGCTTTACGTTCGTTGGCTTTGGCTGCAGCATTGATGACCCTGTTCCATTTGCTTACTTGCTCATCTAGATCCTCTGTTTTGGGGTCCAGGTGGGGTAGTGTGTCCTGTAGGAACTGGTCCTTGTTGAAGTTTTTGAATCTTCTATGCACGGGTGGTGTGTCGTGTGGCTTGTTGTGTCTCTCCCCTTGTGGTGTGATTTCTATTTTAATTCTGTAGTGGTCTGACCAAGGTACTGGAGTAACTTTGGGTGTTGAGATGCCACCTCTGTCTAGTAGTCACACTATATTTGAAAAAAATTCCTCAAAGAGCCAAAACAATCAAAACTAAACAACCCAAGACTCTAAACAAGGCAGACCAAAAAACCAAAAGAAAAAATAAAAAAAAACAGAAAACACAAACACAAAGTGAGACAGAAAACACCGGTGGGGTGAGCACCACAGAGGAAAAAAGACCTCAGTAACCCTCTGATACTGGCAGCGGAGGAAGTGAGTCTAACATCAGGGTACAAAGCCCAATAAGAATGAAAAGACTCTTCTCACATCAAAGGTCAGACAAAAAAACCTCTGGAGATGCAAAAACAACGCACCCACCGGTGAGTTTGAACACAACACAGCACAGCACAGTCACTCAGCATAAGAAAAATAGTAGCAGGTCAGCAAAGCAGCAAATAGCCAAAAGGTTAAAGCTAGAGTCTTATCTGAAGCCAGAGCACGAAGAATCACCAAACGAGCCCCGACATCAGGTGTTTCGCCTTGCTGCTTCCTCAGGGAGACACCAGGTGTTTCGCCTTGCAGCTTCCTCAGGGAGCTTCAACATATGCAGAACTGAAGTCCAAAAGAAGAACACTGACCTGCAGAAACGTGAACAAACAAGACTGTCTCACTAACAAATAAACAAAAAATATTCAAAACAAGCGATCCCCTGCCGGAGACAAGTTGAAAAGACTTACTGTAGACGTCAGGTGGGTGAAGCAAAGAGCTGTGCCAAATCATGGCATGTCGGCTACATAAGATCCAAAAAACGCCGACAAGAAACGCCAAAAAAAGGATACCAGCGCATGCGCTTAAGAAAGGTATCCCATGACGTCAGGGAAAACCCCAATCTGAAACGTCAGCACAAGCCAGCCAATCAACCACACCAGAGCAACTACAGAGAACAAAAATCAAGAAAAACCCACCAACCCACCCAAAATCTTAAGCAAAAAACATATAGAGGAAATAAAAAATCAGACACAATGCTTCCAATCGATGGATTCATTCAACCCATGGGGAACCACCGTATTTAAATAAAAAATCCATCGTTGTTCCAGTTGAGTCAAAACTTGATTTTTGTTCTCTGTAGTTGCTCTGGTGTGGTTGATTGGCTGGCTTGTGCTGACGTTTCGGGTTGGGGTTTTCCCTGACGTCATGGGATACCTTTAAGCGCATGCGCTGGTATCCTTTTTTCGGCGTTTGTCGGCGTTTTTTGAATCTTATGTAGCCGACACGCCGTGATTTGGCACAGCTCTTTGCTTCACCCACCTGACGTCTACAGTAAGTCTTTTCAACTTGTCTCCGGCAGGGGATCGTTTGTTTTGAATATTTTTTATTTGTTAGTGAGACAGTCTTGTTTGTTCACGTTTCTGCAGGTCAGTGTTCTTCTTTTGGACTTCAGTTCTGCATATGTTGAAGCTCCTTGAGGAAGCCGCAAGGCGAAACACCTGGTGTCGGGATTCATGTTGGGGCTCGTTTGGTGATTCTTCGTGCTCTGGCTTCAGATAAGACTCTAGCTTTAACCTTTTGGCTATTTGCTGCTTTGCTGACCTGCTACTATTTTTCTTATGCTGAGTGACTGTGCTGTTGTGTTCAAACTCACTGGTGGGTGCGTTGTTTTTGTATCTCCAGAGGTTTTTTTGTCCGACCTTTGATGTGAGAAGAGTCTCTTCATTCTTATTGGGCTTTGTACCCTGATGTTAGACTCACTTCCTCCGCTGCCAGTATCGGAGGGTTACTGAGGTCTTTTTTCCTCTGTGGTGCTCACCCCACCGGTGTTTTCTCTCTCACTTTGTGTTTTTGTTTTCTGTTTTTTTTATTTTTTATTTTGTTTTTTTGGTCTGCCTTGTTTAGAGAGTCTTGGGTTGTTTAGTTTTGGTTTTTTACCTCTGTCTAGTAGGCAGTTGGGGGCGAATATGAGGTCTGGTGACGATCCATGTTTGTGTGTCGGAGTGTTGATCAGTTGAGTGTATTGTAAGGAGTCCATAGCTTGTAGGAAGGTTTCTTTGCCCTTACTGGTAGCAGATCTGAGGTTGAAGTCTCCCAGTAGTAGTAGTGGCTTGTGTTGACTGCACAGATAGCCTCTAGTGTGGAGGCTCTTTCATCTGTTGGAGCATGGAGAGCTCTGTAGATGAGACAAAGGGCCATCTGTTTGTTTTCTACAATGATTGTGTTGCATTGGTCCGAGTTTGGGGAGCTTCGGGGTTTAAGCTTTAGGGTGTTCTTTGCGATGATCAAAACCCCACCTCCTCTCCTGTGTGTACGTGGGCTGTTGAATGCTGTGTATGCGGGGGGACTAATTGATTGAGGAGTACGTTGTCAGTGGGTGGTGAGCCATGTTTCAGTGATGCAGAGGATATCGGGTTGTTGATCTTCTATGTGGTCTGTAATCGTGTTTATTTTGTTTCTTATTGATCTGGTGTTGATGAGCTCTATGGAGGTGGTGCTTGGAGTGTTTGCTGTTCTGGTGTCTTTTTTTAGGTTTGTGTGTGAGTTGGGCTTGTGGTTTGTTTGTTGTGTTTGTCTCTCGAGTGCGCTCTAGGTTGTGTGCTGTGGAGGGGTATAGGTGGGGATGGTTGTTGATAGCCATAGGGTGTTGGTGGGTGGGTAGTGATTGGCTGTGTTGCTGGGGGATGAGTTGGGTTAGGAGGAGGCATATCGGCAGGTATATGGTTGTGGCCATGTTGAGTTTGTGTGGACTTACTTAAGATGTTGTAGCTTTAGGGTTTTTCTTTTGCTGATAGGGACCTCTCCTGGAGCTTGAAGCTGTCGATCTCCTGTTGGGACTTCTTTTTTTTGTTTTGGGGTTGTGTTGTGGCTGTTCCTATGGCCGCGCCAAAGGGCCCTCTGGTGAGGCCGCCAGGCACGGGCGTGCCCGATGGTGCTCTGCTTTTTAAAATCCTGGCTGGCTGCCCCGATTGGGCAGCTCAGCCTGCTGTGTGGGGCGGAACTTCGGTCCTGGCGGCTCGATCCCTCCCAGGAGAGCCGCACGCGGGATGGTGTTGGTGTTGGGGGGAGTCCCGGAGTGAGTTCTGCACCCGATGGTGCTCTGCTTCTTAAAATCCTGGCTGGCTGCCCCAATTGGGCAGCTCAGCCTGCTGTGTGGGGCGGAGCTTCGGTCCCGGCGGCTCGATCCCTCCCGGGAGAGCCACACACGGGATGGTGTTGGTGCTGGGGGGAGTCCCGGATTGAGTCCTGCACCTGATGACGCTCTGCTTTTTAAAATCCTGGCTGGCTGCCCCGATTGGGTAGTTCAGCCTGCTGTGTGGGGCGGAGCTTCGGTCCCGGCGGCTCGATCCCTCCCGGGAGAGCCGCATGCAGGATGGTGTTGGTGTTGGTGCTGGGGGGAGTCCCGGAGTGAGTCCTGCACCTGATGGAGCTCTGCTTTTTAAAATCCTGGCTGGCTGCCCCGATTGGACAGCTTAGCCTGCTGTGTGGGGCAGAGCTTCAGTCCCGGCGGCTCGATACCTCCCGGGAGATTGGTGGAGGGGTTGCGCTCTGTTACAGAGGGCATTGAATCACATAGGATTAAAGTTTTGCAGGAAACTAAATACGCTGTAGAATCTCTTTGGATAGAAATTTCATGTAAAAAGGAGAAGGCAATGGCAGTGGGGGTGTACTATGTGGCTCCGGTATTGAATATCCGGGGTCACTGTACAGCCAGCGACACCGCAGAAGCTAACCGTGCAGAGGCAATATTGAGCTGCTGCCCAGTTAGCTCCCATAAAGATAGGTCAGCTTTTGCTGTACCTATCTTTTAGCTGTTTGCTAACTGGGTAATGGTGCAATATCGCTGCTGCCTGGTTAGCAACAGCTCCCGCCCCCAGAATGCCCATGACACACTCTGATGCTACACGGGTAGCATGGAGGCTGTAGCAGCATTAATAGGGAATATTAAGCGTCACTAACTATATGTTAGTGCCGCTAAATATCCCTCTCAGTGGCATTTATACGGTTTACAGGTCTGTAAACCGTGCAATTGCTTTTGAATATCGAGCCCTATGAAAACAGTTACCCAAAATATTTCAATATTTAGATTAGATTTAAAAACTTAACTTGCTTATTTGCAGACTGATGTAGTCTCAAGCATGCTGCTACGTTTCAATGGTAGCCATCTGCATCTGGGTAATAATGCCAAATAGCAAGCACAAAGGTTTCTCTACCAAATCTCCTCCTTAAATGGGAGCAGACATCTTTAGCCTTTTCTTCAGTAAGCATAAATTTATGTAATGACATTAGTCACGGCCATAAATTGCCACCATGCACCAATCAAATTGCTTTTCTAGCCATCCATAGCAGAATGAATGATATCTCCACCAGTCACAGACTGGACAGAATTATAGCAATGTCATCCATTCTATATCTATGTTTAACCTGTTCGGGCAAATACTACCCAGATGAAAAATCCAGGATTGTTCTTTATAATTCAATATGCTGTCCAGGTCACTCCCATGTGAGTCAACTTTTATCCGCTCTATAACACGCCATCGCAAGTCGTCCATGGTATGCTTAGCAGCCAACTATTGTTCTATTAAAGGAGTTGTCAAAGCACCAGTAGAGATTCTACTCCTATGTTCGTTCAGTTGTAAATGTACTTTCCTCTTTGTCCTGCCCACATAAATCAATTGACATGGACAGATTATATAGGGTAGATCACATAGGAGGATAAAGCACAGTTACTTACCTGTAACAGGTGATCTCTGGGAACAGCAGGAATAAGTCTTCACATATGGGTACGTCGGTACCGATGGAGCCTGCGCGGGAACGCTCCCCAGTGTCCAAAAAGAAAGCTTTTGGGAGCATCCCACACGCATGCGCGCTGCCTTCCCTCCCATTCACTTCCCTCTCATCAGTTGGGTTTGTAGCTGAGACCGAAGGAGGGAAGTAGACAAATTAGAGAGAGAGAGAGAGAAACAACTCCTAGGGGAGGTGGGTGGGTTGTGAAGACTTATTCCTGCTGTTCCCAGAGATCACCTGTTACAGGTAAGTAACTGTGCTATCTCCAGGAACAAGCAGGAATGAGTCTAAACATATGGGGACTCCCAAGCTAGAAATGCCTGGAGGAGGTCCCAGCATGTTGCAAATCTAGTCGATGGGCCATGCTATTTCCCAGAACCTGAGGCATCCAAGGGATGGAAGGTAGGAGTTGAAGTAAGAAGGGTGTGCTGTGGAACAGCTTGACTAAACAAGGCATCTAGAGAAGAGTCCTTGTGTAGATCAGAAATGTTAGTAAAAATTGGATTCCAATTTTCTAATGTGGACCTTAGTCAAAAAATATTGCAAAAGTATTTGTTGAGACTAATGGTCTGGTGCTAGAAACCAGTACATTATCCTCAAGGAAAATTCCTTACTGTGAAGTAGAAGAAATAAATTTCGCAATACAGGCAGAGGTCAGAAGCCTAAATGGCTAGAACTAGTCCCAGAAAAAAAAAACTGGGAGAGTTTAATGGGGTTGGACTTTGGATGAGAAGCTAAAGCTTCTGTAGGCCAACATTTGAAGCTCTTTGTCCTTGGAGCAGAAAAAGACTCTAGGAAAGAGAGGAGATAAATCTGATTGGTTTGCAGAAAAAGGATGGGTCTTTGAGACCCCTCTATCCAAATGAAAGAAAGAAAGAAACATTTGTAGTAGGCGGTGTAGCCTCCAATTTCTTGAAGATCAGCAATGTCTTCCCTAAGTAATGTCACTTAGGATGACTTTACATGGAGAGCTTCAGATGTAACGTAACCGTAGAGGTTACAGTAAAAGAAGGTAGTTTGTGATTACCATAGAAATTGATTGTCCATTTAAAACCCTATGGCATGCTGGAACAACATTAATATGGACAGCAACAAAACTTTCAGAGTGAGATATGTGTATTTATATATATATATATATATATATTATATATATATATATATAGAGAGAGAGAGAGAGAGAGAGAGAGAGAGAGAGAGAGAGAGAGAGAGAGAGAGAGAGAGAGAGAGAGACTCACCTAATAACAAGAAGGGGTAAGACCTGCTTGAAAATATGGATAGAGAACCCCTTACTGGTTACACGTGGAAGAACCATGAAGAAGGTTACATGGAAACCAGTGGAATGTTCCTAGTCAGAAGGATAGATCTAGATCTTTTTAAAATTCTAGACTTTGAATAACCAGAAATGGAGATCTACGTGAAGGGGTGCAGAGAAAACCTTAGTCTTAAGACAACAAGTCTGGTTCCTTCTATAACTTCAGTGTGGAGAAAAAGATGCAATAAAAGGGAATACCATATTTGCCCATCTATGAGAGCAATATGAGTATAATGCGTTCTTTGTTCAGCATAAGCTCCAATGAAGTATTGGGAATTAGAAGGAATGCACTAGACAAGGACAGACTGCAGTGAAAAGAAATGCATCCCTGTTGGAAGAGTTCCACTGGAAATGTGGAACAACTCAGGGAATTAAGCAATTATTTATGCTTTCACGTGATCTAAGCCCTGGTTCATTTTCCCTAAAAGGAAATTTTAAGGAAGATGGTAAAAGTAGGAAAAAACCGGTCATGTGGGAGCATGATTGGGCAAGCCTTTCAACCATCTGGAAGTTACCCACCAGGAATGGCTCTGACACTCTCTGGCAAGGGCCCATAGTTGCAGAGCTTTTCGTAGAATTGCAGAGAGCATGTTGTAGGTTGCCCAGGTGAGATCTGGTTGTTTAATTACCAGTGTGCAACCTAATCTATTCTGTGGGAGCCAAAGAATTGAAGATGGCTAAGAATAGCAGACAGGCTGGTTGCCTGCAACGATAAATTGTCAATGTAGGTTTTGGAACCTCTCTTGGAATTGTGTGTTATTAAGGCAGCAGAAGAGGTTAGGTCCTATAGATTGGAAAAGGACCGACAGACAGAATTAGAAGTGATAAACTCTCAATTATGGTCTGATAAGCTGTCTTAAAAGAAATATTTGAAAGATTGCAGAGGGGAGAAACTCTGTATGGAAATCACTTACTGGAGTAGGTATTGAGGACAATCCTATAGCTTAAAAGGTAAGCCCTCCAGTCAAATAGTATCACTCTTAGATTGAAAATCTCAACTAAGAGGGATAGAAAGTAATACAGAGTTGGGAAGACTTACAATTTGGTAAGCCTCTGAAAAGGGTAAAGCTCCCCTGCAGTCAAAAGTATAAGATATCCTCGTACAGGACAACTGCCAAGGTGAAGGGCATAGCATACCTTGTAAGTAGTTGTAACTCCTCTGTTTACTTTAAAAGGAGAGGAGAAACTTGTTACCTGTAGGGCATGATTATCCTCAATAGCTCTAAGAGCTGAAAGGATGGATTGCTCTTAGCAAGAGATTCATGCCTAAAGTGGAGGATTAAGGCAGTGTATCACTGACCTCTCAATAAGGATGAGAAGAACTGTAAATGCTTCTGTAGTTAAAAGGTAGTGGTTCTGAAACTCAACAGGAAAAAAGATTTAATGAAATAAAAAAAATCAGAAACCCTGCGACTGCTGAGTTTGCTGAGCCTGTTGAGACTTTGGTTTTCTTAGCCTGGTATGATGTTGCCCTTCTTTGGAAACATCTGCATGATGGGTAAAAGATGAATAAAACTCTTTCCCCTTAGGGGAATAAAGTTTGTTAGGAGATTTTTTACTAGCTGGAGTAGAGGAAAGTTTTGACAATCCTCTGAAAGCAACAATATCAGTGTTTAACTGATTAGCTTGAAATAAAGCATCCTTGTTAAAGAGATTTTCACCAGTACAAGAAGTATTTCCCAGCTTTTCTTGTACCCATTTGTCCAAGTCTGAAGCTTGGAGCCAGGCCATGCGTCGTGCTCCTATGGCTATAGCAGAAGTTCTACTAATAGACTCAAAACAGTCCAGGGAAGCACGATTAAGGAATTTAGAGACATTTTGAGCATGACTGACTAATATGAAAAAGTCTGATCTTTTATGTTCTTGAAGAAAAGGGTTCAAAAGCTTTAAGTTCTTTGTGACCTCTTCAAGAGATAATTCCATATAGAAAATATATGAGATAATTCTTGCTGAAAGCATGGATGCCTGGAAGCATCGACGTCCAAAGGCATCTAAAGTTCTAGACTCACGACCTGGCGGATAAGAAAAGTGCACCTTTGCTGATTCTACAACAATAGAATGATGAGGAAGTTGATTCTTTTGAAAACCTGGAGAAGGTGGCACCTTGTACATGGAGTCAAGTGTCTTAGAATGTGGTGATACCGTTAAAGGAGTTTCCCACATCCTTAAAAGTAGATCTTGTAAGATCTGATGCAAAGGAAGCATGATCACCTCCTCTGGAATCCAGGGGGATTGCAGGGTCTCTGAATCTCCTGGCAAGGATTCTTTACCAGGTATAGAAATGGCAAGTAAGCAGAAAAGCTTGAAAAGAAATCTCCCGAAGAGGACCCTCTAAAATGAGGGGTAAAGGCTAGACTTGTTGAAGATTCAGCCTTGGTACCGATGGATTCATCCCAGTCATCGGGATCAGAAGACCTGAAAGGATGAAGCATCGGATTTTCCTTAAAGCGATGTCTTCGGTACAGCCCGAGGTAGGTACCGAGACGAGTCGGTACCGAATCATCCATACTAGAGATCGATTCCAGGTTCGGCATCGAAGGAAGCGAGTCTGTTGAAGTAAGAATGGACGGTACCGACACCGATGCCCATGTCGATACCGGTACCGAAGCCGATACTGATACTGGAGGAACAGTCTGCAGCAACTCTAGCGGTACCGAAGTAGCCGAGAGCACTAGACTGCGATCATCGGTGAGGAGTGTTTCATCCATCACCATAGCCGATGCCGGGGTGTCGGTACCGCTCGAAGCGGCCACAACCATCGAGCATGGCCCAGGTATGTTCATCGAGGTAAGAACCCCAGGAACAACCTGAAGACCCGTTAATGCTTTGGAGCCCGAAGACTCCCGCCGGGGCTTTATTGCCAAAATGTCCTCGACGGCAAGGCCAGAGCCATCTCGATACTGGGAAGCAGATCTACCACTCGAGGACTGGCTAGTCTTTACAGACTTTTGTTTGGTTACCTGATCTTGTGGAGATATTCTAGCAGGTTAAAATGGAGTGCGAAGTGAACCGGTATCGAGTTGTGCTCGATTCTGAAGACTTCTTCTGTTTGAACTCCAGCAGGAAAGACAGTGGGCAATGGTCAGGACCCAAACATTTTAGACACCAAGTATGGGTGTCTGAAAATATATCTGTACCGCCACACTTTGAGTATTTCTTAAGGGTAGTGGCTGGCTTTTCCATAATGGAAAGATAGAGGCCTAGTGGCCTAGAAACCGTCAGACACTAAACATGAAAATTTCTGAAGAAAAGAAGAAAGTCTTTAGAAAAAAGAAAGAAAAGCACCGGCGGTACCAGTGGCGTCGAGGGAGGGCAGACGCGACCACAAAATACTAAGAATAAAAAGAAGAATTTTCTGCGGTGACAGGAATACGTCCTGCCGGCTCCGCGGAAAACTGATGAGAGGGAAGTGAATGGGCGGGAAGGCAGCGCGCATGCACGTGGGATGCTCTCAAAAGCTTTCTTTTTGGACACTGGGGAGCGTTCCCGCGCAGGCTTCGTCGGTACCGACGTACCCATATGTGAAAACTCATTCCTGCTTGTTCCTGGAGATACTGATTACCCAAGTTAAATTTAACACCTAAGGTTAAAATTATGATTATAAAGATGAACAAGGCCATATCCAGTATAAAGGGACCATTTATCGACATCACCAAAATAAATAAAATACAATATTGTGCAGTTAAAATTATTACTGCAAGAATACTACCAACTAAAGTGCAGGGCCAAAAGAAAAAGAAAACCATAACAGCTCCTCTTTGGAAAAAGCGCATCGATGGAAAAATACAATCATTGCGTGCGGAAGTATCTAAAAGGATTAATCATCATCAAAAATATTAAGGAAGATCCAAGGCATCAAGCTTAAGGATGCTGCATTAACAGAAGATCTGAAATGTATATGTTCCAACAATAAACTGAAAGTAGCAGCAGAATGGCGCAAAAGCCGTGAAGATATGAAGGAAACAGAAAAGACAGACATCAAAGGTTTGTCTACCAAAACAACAGGGAATTGGGAAAGAGCATTAAGATGGTAAATGCACCACCAACCAAAGCCGAAACAAAAAGCTTCCGGAGAAAACTATACAAGGACCCTATAAAGCACAATCAAGAAGAAGAATGGTTACCCTGCATAAAGGAGCATTTAGAAAAAGTAAACATCAACACTATAGAATGGCCTGCAGCAACAACAAAAGAGCTGGAAAGCAGGTTAAAGTGAGCCCCAAACTGGAAGAGCCTTGTCCCAGATGGAGTAACCAACGTTTGGCTCTAACAGTTATCACTCCACCCAAACTGGTGAATTGCAAAAATCAATTGTTTAAGCAGCCAGACTTAACACCACAATGGCTTACTAAAGGAATAACATTCCTCCTTCCATAAGGGGACCCAAGTAACACACTCAAAAATTATAGACCAATAACTTGTCTACCTACTATCTATAAACTGTTCACTACAAGAGATGCAGACAGAATATATAATCATATAGAGTCCAGTAAAATCATGGCAACAGAGCAACAAGAAAGGAGCATATGGTACCAAAGACCAGTTAATATTGAATAAAGCCATCATGGCTAGTGTTAAGAAAAGCAGAAATCTCAGTATAGCATGGATTGATTACACAGGTACACTACCAAAAAACTGCCTCCAGTTTTGCAACTGATTCCTATAGATTTTGGGGTGCTGAATCCAGGAAAAATAGCCAAAATGTTCCATCACGTCACGTTTTCTTGCAAAATTAGATTTCTTACCCATATAAGGAATGTTCACATAATTTCTTTTTAGCCGACTGCAGTTTATTTTCTTGGCCCAAAATAGAGGTTGTAATGGTTAACTAACTAGAAACACTCCCTCATGATATTTTAGAGTGTTTTGTATTCATTTTATACATTAACAGGACAATTGGGAGGCGGGGGGCTAAATCCAGTACTCGCGCTGGCGCATGTTCTTTCCTGTTCGCCTCGCCTCGCCTCGTTCGCTCGCTCGCTCGCTCAAACACGGTGGTTGCGACATGAACGTTCCTGTCAAATTTCAGTTTCTTGCAAGTTCATTATTACCTTTTGTTTGCTCAGTCGTAATCCAGCTTTATTCTGAAGTGGTTCACTACAGTTGTAGTTTGCAGTGCTGTGTATTTGTGATGGCTCACAGAGCCAGAGGTTGTGTCAACTCTCCGGACTGTTTTTGTTTTATTTGTGGGGAATATACCGTGAAAAAGCGGCAGAGGAACATTTCTGCATTTATTAAAAAAGTATATTTCGCCTATTTCGGTTTGAAGTTAGGCGATCAAGACAAACCGTGGGCTCCTCACAAAGTGTGCAAGACATGTGAGGAAGATCTACGCTTATGGATGAAAGGTAAAAAACAAGCATTTCGTTTCGGAATACCTAGGATGTGGCGTGAACAAAGAGACCACAGCAGTGACTGCTATTTTTGCTCTTGCATTGTGAAGGGATACAACTTAAAAAATAAGAACGTAATAAGTTACCCCAACCTTCCCTCAGCAATTAGGCCTATGCCTCATAGCAACGAAGTACCTGTGCCTGAACCACCAAAATCTTTGGATCATATTTGTGTGGACGGTTCTGATCATGATGAGACTCATCAGATGGCTTTTCCCGATGAGTCCAGTACTTCCGAGTTTGAAACTGAACCAGATCCGAAACGTGAACTTTTCTCTCAAGCTGAATTGAATGATTTAGTCCGGGATTTAGGACTCCCAAAAGATGCTGCCCAACTGCTAGGTTCTCGGCTTAAACAGAAAAATCTATTGTCACCAGGAACAACTTTTTATTGGTACCGCAACCGCGAGAAACAATTTTTGAAGTATTTCAGCAAACAGGAAGATTTGGTATTTTGCAACGATATATACGGAGTGATGGAAAAGTTTAAACTCAAGTATGATCCTGCTGAATGGCGGCTGTTCATTGATTCGTCAAAAGACAGCATAAAAGGTGTTCTTCTTCATAATGGCAACACATTTGCTTCAGTTCCTATTGCTCACTCTGTTATTCTCCAAGAAAAATACGAGAATTTGGCCCTGATTCTTCAGAAGATTCGTTATGATGAGCATAAGTGGATGATTTGTGGAGACTTTAAAATTCTATCCATGCTATTAGGGCAGCAATCCAGTTTCACCAAATATCCCTGCTTCCTTTGCTTGTGGGATAGCCGTGCCCGCGACCTACACTGGGGGAAAAAAGACTGGCCAATTCGGGAGTATTTGAGACCCGGTGAGAAAAATGTTCTTCATGAGAGCTTGGTACCTCGTGATAAAATTCTATTACCACCTCTCCACATTAAGTTGGGTCTCATTAAGCAATTCATCAAGTCCCTTCCAAAAGATGGTGAGTGCTTTCGGTACCTTTGCTCAAAGTTCCCCCGACTTTCTGAAGCAAAGCTAAAGGAAGGAGTGTTTGTTGGCCCTGATATAAGGAAACTCATTTCAGATGGAGCATTCGCTGAAACGATGTCTGAGAAGGAAAAAGAAGCCTGGGATTCCTTCAAGGATGTTGTTCTCAAATTCTTGGGGAACAGGCGGGATGAGAACTATAAGGATATTGTTGCCAGGATGCTCAATGCCTTCAAAGAACAAGGCTGTAACATGAGCCTGAAAGTCCATTTCTTGCACTCCCATGTGAACTACTTTCCCGAAAACTTGGGGGCGTACAGTGAAGAACAAGGTGAAAGGTTTCACCAGGACATCAAGGACGCAGAGAGAAGGTACCAAGGAAGATGGAACACCACTATGATGGCTGATTTCTGCTGGTTGCTGCTGCGGGAAACCCCAGATGAAAAATACGCCAAGCAGCGCACCAAGAGAAGCATTCGGGGGAAGAAGAAACGGGCCCACCAGGAGATTGATTGACCCAAGAATGACTTTAAAATCTAAACTGTGTTGACAAATATCGTGTTTTTACTAAACTTTGAAATAAAAATTTGCTAGTTATTACCACAGTGTCGGATCTCATTTATTAGAATTTTATTTTCACACCATCGGGTGTTTGTCTTCATGTATTGCAATGGTGCGGTTTGCGTTTTCTATTCTTACATACATAATTGTACAACATTTTTTGCACATTTCTTTGCTTTGCTTTGTGTCTAACCTCGCTCTTATATGCTCAATGTTTGTGCACATGTATGTGGCTGTTTTAAGTGCAGACAATTTTGCTACCATCAGTGTGTTTTGTTGACATTATTCTTATGTGCTGCCTTGTTACAATTTTCTTTATTCTTATTTGAATAACTACTAAACAATTAGTATAAAGAATTCATCCAAGAAACTTTTATCTCGATCGCACTCAATCTGAAACGTTCACCTCAAACCGCTAACCCAATGTAGCAAAAAATCTGTACGTGATGGAGCAAATTGGTTACCAGATTTGGATTCAGCGCACCAAAAAACGTAAAAATCAATCGAAACATTAGAGGCAGTTTAAAAAAAAATTTTTTTAGTGTACCTGTGTTATATAAGAAAGCTTTTGACAGCATCCTACACTCTTAGATAATAAATTGCCTTGAAATGTATAAAATAAATCCTGGTTCGATAGAGTACATTAAGTTCACCATGATAATGTGGCAAAAGGTGAAATTAGACTTACCTGCTAATTGTTGTTCCTGGAGTAGATCCAGTCTAGTCCCGGACCTCTGAGTTGTCCACCTTATTCAGCAGCTTGGAGACTGAGGAACCTCCTTTTTCTGTGATGTCATCTGTATATCCCTCAGGGATCCGCCTTCCTCCATCAGTTCCCTATTGACAAAGCAGACTCATCGGAGCAACAAGAAAGAATCAACCTCACTTACACCCTGTAAGCCTCAACTTTCCAAAGCTTGTCACTAGCCTGAACACTAATCTTAAAATAAAAGAATTTACCTATATAACATTTAAACTCTAAACGTGCTAAGGCTGTCCCCTCATCTGATTGAAAGAAACATGCCTTAGAGACAACATCCTCTCCCCCCCCAGGGAATTGATCCCTAATCTCAAACTCTTCTTACCTGCCATCTTCAAGACCTTCAGGCTGCAATCCGTAAGCACTCGATACTGGGGAAGGACTCGGGACTAGACTGGATCTACTCCAGGAACAACAATTAGCAGGTAAGTCTAATTTCATCTTCCTGATTGTATCTCCAGTCTAGTCTCGAACCTCTGAGTATGTACCAGAACAGTAAGTTTAACGGGAGGGACCTGCTACACCAGCCTGAAGTACTGCCGAACTAAAACACACATCTTGTGCCGACTGAACATCTAGTCGATAATGCTTTACAAAAGAATTTAAAGATGACCAAGTGGCCGCCTTGCAAATTTCTACCGGCGGCACTAACCGAACTACAGCCCAGGAAGCCGCCTGAGCTCTGGTGGAATGGGCCCTTAGCCCCTCTGGTACCGGTTTGCCCTTCAACATGTATGCTGACGCAATTGCTTCCTTAATCCATCTAGCGATGGAAGCCTTGGACGCCGCTACTCCCCTTCTAGGGCCTGCAATGAGGACAAACAGCCTTTCAGATCTATGAAAACTCGCTGTCCGCTGCAGATACTTCAACGCCCGGACATCCAATTTCCTTTTGACCTGACCTGCCGTGTCCCTACTGAACACCGGTAAAGAGATGTCCTGATTCAAGTGAAACGCTGACACCACCTCGGGCAAAAAGGCCGGCTCTGGCCTTAAAACCACCTTAGAATCAAAAAATTAAAGATAAGGTTCCTTGCAGGACAACGCCTGCAATTCCAAGATCCTTCTTGCTGAACAGATGGCCACCAAGACCACCACCTTCAACGTGAGATCTTTCACCGATGCTTTATTCAATGGCTCAAACGGCTCCTGCTCCAGTACCAGCGGTAGTTGCCATTTGGGTACTATGTACCTACCCAGCCGTCTCAACAGCGACACTGCTCGTAAGAAGCGCTTAATATCCAAATGGCCCCCAAGTGTGTGACCTCCGATCCTTCCTCTGTAGCATGACAAGGCTGCCACCTGCACCCTTAGGGATGCAGCAGCTAACCCCTTGTCGAATCCATCCTGCAGAAATTCTAAGATCTGTGGAATGCTTGCCCTTAACGCCTCCGAGGCCCTATTTCTACACCACGCCTCAAAAACTCTCCAGACTCGTACATAGGCTAAGGACGTTGACCTTTTCCTGGCCTTTAACAACATGGTAATCACCGCCGTGGAATAACCTCTCGTCTTCAACCGAGCCCTCTCAATAGCCAAGCCGTAAGCGAGAACCGATCCACGTGAGGCGTGAGTAGAGGACCCTGCGATAACAGATCTGCCCGAGCTGGAAGACTCCACGGCCGCGCTACCAGGAGCCTTACTAGATCCACATACCACGGCCATCGGGGCCAATCTGGCGCAATCAAAATCACCTGCCCCCTGAACCTCTCTATCCGTTGGACCACTCTGCCTATCAAAACCCACAAAGACGTAAGCAGCTGACCCTCCGGCCAGGCTTGAATGAGAGCATCTAGGCCCTCCGACATTCTTTCTCGTCGTCTGCTGTAGAAGCGACTGGCTTTTGCCGACTGGAACGTTGCCATGAGGTCCATCACTGGCGTGCCCCAACGGCGCACTAGCATGTCGAACACCTCCTGACGAAGGACCCACTCTCCTGGATCCACCTTCACCCGACTTAGGAAGTCGGCCTCCACATTGTCCACCCCTGCGACGTGCGCTGCCGACAATGCTAGGAGATTCTCCTCGGCCCAGCAGCACATGCCCTCTGCCTCGGTCTGCAGCGCTATACTGCTGGTTCCCCCTTGCCGATTGACATATGCCACCGCGGTTGCGTTGTCGGAGAACACTCGTACCGCTGTCCCGTTGAGGCATACCTGGAAGCTCCGCAGGGCCAGCGACACCGCCCGCAACTCTAACCTGTTGATCGACCAAGTCCTCTCCTGGGCGTTCCACTCCCCCTACGCGAACTGTCCCTGGCAGTGGGCCCCCCATCCCAGGAGGTTGGCATCCACTGTTAAAGGCACCCAGTCGGGTGCCTCCAATGGCTTGCCGCTCTCCAGCAACCCGGGAAGCAACCACCAGTGAAGGGCTATGCGTGCCTCGGCCAGACAGGGGAGTCTCCGTGAAGCGGATCCTACTGATGTGATCAGCGCCTGAGTAGCACCCTTTGAAAGGGTCTCATGTGCGCTCTTGCTCTTGCTCTATCGTTGCCACCATTGTGCCCAGCAGCTGTAGGTACTGCCATGCTGTGGGCTCCTTTCTCTTTAGGAACCTTCGGACCAGAGTCCGTTACCTTTGCGCTCTCCGCCGAGGAAGAAACACCTGTCCAGCCATCGTGTCGAACCGAGTCCCTAAGTATTCTGTACCCTGTGAGGGCACTAACTGGCTCTTTGCCAAGTTGATCACCCAACCCAGACTCTCCAGAAAGCTCACTACCCTGGACGTAGCTCTTTTGCTCTCGCTCCTTGACTTTGCTTGAATCAACCAATCGTCTAGGTAAGGGTGCACCAGAATGCAGTCTCTGCGCAAGGCTGCCGCTACCATCACCATGACCATGGTGAATGTGAGCGGCGCCGTCGCCAGGCCAAACGGCAAGGCTCGGAATTGAAATTGCCCGAAAGGGACCACAAAGCGGAGATACTTGTGATGTTCTGGCCGAATGGAAATGTGAAGGTACGCCTCTGACAGATCCAGGGAGGTGAGGAATTCTCCTCTCCGAACTGCCACTATTACTGATCGCAGGGTCTCCATGTGAAAATGAGACACGCAAAGACAACGATTCACTCCCTTGAGATCCAGAATGGGACGAAATCCTCCGTCCTTCCTCGGTACCACGAAATAGATGGAGTATCGACCGCAGCCGTACTGGTCTAGGGGAACCGGCTCTATTGCCCTGAGGTCTAGGAGCCTTCGTACCGTCTCCCTCACCGCCTCACACTTGGCTGATGACTTGCAGGGGGGACTGTACGAAGGCATCGCGCACTGGCCGTTGTAGCTCCAGTGCATAGCCCTCTCGGATGACATCCAGTACCCACTGATCTGAGGTGATTTGGACCCAGGCGACATAGAACTCCTGCAACCGTCCTCCCACAGGAACTATGGATGCCTGGGTTCTCCTGACTTCATTGCGCCTTTCTAAGGTTAGAGGAGGCGGAGGAGGAGGAGGCGGCCCCAAATCCTCTCCCTGCTCCCCGAAATCCTTGAAACCCTTGACTTCTACTGGGAAATCTACCTCTCTGCGCAGAATTAAACCTTTGGAAACGAAACCGGCGAAAATCCCATTGCTGTCCCTTGCCAACAGGTACCGCTCGTCCCTGCTTAGGTTTGTCCTCAGGTAATCTGCCGCCCTTCGATTCACCCAGATCCTTGACCAACTTCTTCAGGTCTTCACCGAACAAGAGGCGCCCTTTAAAAGGAAGCTTACTTAGCCTTGCTTTAGACGAATTATCAGCCGCCCAATTACGGAGTCACAGATAACGTCTTGCCGCCACCGCCGAGGCCATGCTCTTTGACAAACCACGCATATCACAATGAATGTCCGCCAAATAAGCCGCTTCCAACTCTAGCCTGGCGGCGTCTCCGGTCCTGTCGCTCTCCTGCCCCCCTTGGGCCTGCTGTGACCACCGCAAGCAGGATCTGGCCACCCATGCTCCAGATGGCCGCCTGGAGAGACAGGGCATTCACATCAAAAATCTGCCTTAGCAAAGCATCCAACTTTCTGTCCTGAGCATCCTTAAGGACTGCGCTACCCTCGACCGGAATAGTGGTCTTCTTTATCACTGCCGCCACGGCCGCGTCCACCTTGGGAGACTTAAAAATCTCCTTATCCTGGTCTACCAAAGGGTAAAGCCAGCTCATCACTCTGGAACCCTTCAGAGAAGCCTCCGGGACGTTCCACTCTTCCTGGATCATTTCCTGAAACACCCTGTGTACCGGAAACGCCCTTTGAGTCCTTCTAAAGACCTGTAACAACAGATCCTCCAGGATCACGTCCTCCGCTGGCCCCTGGGCCAGCATGTTGAAGGTTCTGAGCGTCTCCGAAATGAGCGCCGGCAGCTCGTCCCTGCGGAAGACCCGCACCACTCTAGCTTGCTCTTCCTTGTCGTCGAGCTCCCCTTCTTCTAACTCCTCTTCGAGGGCCACACTCCCGCCCTTCTTCATATGATAGCTGTCCCTCTGATACAACTGACCTTGACCTCTCCGTCTACGCGCGGCCTCTTGGCTCCTTGCTGAGCCTCTATGGCAGGAGCGGGTCCAAATCTCTTCGCTCCACACCCCTCGGGGTTTCCCTTCGCCTGCTTTAGTGGAATGCCACAAACTCTGTTGAAATGATGGACTCCTGCCCCTTGGGCCAGGCCGCAGGCGAAGGAGGAATGTCTGGAGCAGAAGACGTCCCCGCCACCGGCTCCCCAAGGGGTATGCTTGTCGACTGAGCGACCGAGGGACCTGCCTCTACCTGCCCCCCCTCCGGCTGCTCTTCCACGTCCTCTCTGGTGTGCTCCATGACCGAAGCCTCCTTCGTACAGTCCGTACACACCCCCGAATCTGACACTGTGCCTCTCCTAGCCCCATAGAAAAAACACCAGGGCCTAGCCAGCATCCCAGAACCCTTCCTGCTCCCTGCCCCCAAGGCTAAGCCACCAGGAAACCTACAGAAACCAGTGAAAAAGAAACCTTTTGTTCCCGTTTATTATTTTATTTTATTTATTTTTAATTCGCCCGCTAAGTTTAAAATGCAGGACCTTTCACTAGGGCCCCAACCGCGGCTTCACACAGCCGGAGACCGATGCTGTTCCTGCGCTTCCCGCGCTGATGCCACGTGGCTAGGCCTGTCCCTCGAGTCGCGCTCCCACGCGCTGACGGGAACCGCTTACAGCCCTGTCCTCTTACCTTTACCGACCACCCCGCAAGGGTTCAGCGTGCCTCCGCCGTCTCTCCGCTTCCGGGGAAGCAAAACTGGCTCGGGGCTAAGTAGTATGCACCGCGCGAAGGCTCGTCGCCGGACTATCGCCGCGGACAGCCAGGGCGCGCTCACAGGCAATCCCTCTGCTTAGCGCCTGGCTGTGCACCTCTCAGTTGTGACTCAGCTCCACTGGCTTACAAGGAGTGAATTCTGCTCTTTCAGTGCCCACTGCTTAACTACCCAGTTGAAGCAGCGACACACAGAGAATTGGGGAGAGCCTTCTGCACCTTCAAAACACAGCACTTTTGAAATTTAAAGGTATAGTATTTTTTTTTTTTTTTTATCCGCGATCTGGAACCTACACCACAACTTTTCATACCAACTATCCTTAATTGTTCCTCCAGTGAGCCCGGACCCCCCGGCTCACCGACCCCTTCAGCTGCTTGGAGACTGAGGTAACTGATGGAGGAAGGCGGATCCCGGAGGGATATACAGATGACATCACAGAAAAAGGAGGTTCCTCAGTCTCCAAGCTGCTGAATAAGGTGGACAACTCAGAGGTCCGGGACTAGACTGGAGATACGATCAGGAACATTCTTTTTCAAATATGAAGATGGTCGGTATATCATTCCTAACATCAGGATCTAGCGAGAAATATTTCAGTGGATTCCCTGTCGCCCCTTCTGTTTTGTGTGGCACTTAATCCGATGTGTACTCTCATTAACTCTTTGGGATACGGATTTAGCCTGAATACTAAAGAAGGTAACAACCAAGAAACATCTTTATTATTTGTAGACTATCTGAAGCTCTATAGTTCCAGCAATCAACAATTAGTAGAGCAAATCAGTGTGGTGAAAAGTTTTTCTTATGACATCAGGATGACTTTGGGTTGCGCTAAAACAACTTTTTTTTTTAAAGAGGAAAATTGAGCAAAACAGAAAAAATCTCCCTGGTTGAAGGTTGTGACATCAAGGACCTTGAACAGCAAGGTGAGTATAAGTATCTCGGAGTAGGGGAAGAAACAACACTCAAGCAGAAATTACTGAGAGAAAAGATCAGTAATTAATACTACAGGAGATCAAAATCATTATTGAAAAGTGTTTTAACATCACGAATAAGATACAAGTCATCAATCAGCTGGCAATTCCTGTACTTCATACAGCTTTGGGATTGTGGACTGGCCTTAAATATCTTGAAAAACTGGATATGCAAACACAAAAGCGTAGTTACTCACCTGTAACAGGTGTGCTCCAGGGATAGCAGGAATCAGTCCTCACATATGGGTGACGTCGGCACCAACGAAGCCCGTGAGGAGCATTTTCCCCAGTTTTCAAAGAAAGCCTTTGGGAATGCCACCACACATGCGTGGTCCCCTGCCTGCCCAAGGGTGCCATCTTAGTCAGTCAGGTGCCATAGCTATAGCCCCTTCACGAAGATGGCAAAAATATACAGCAACTCCAAGGGGAGAAGGGGGGGTTGTGAGGACTGATTCCTGCTGTCTCTGGAGAAAACCTGTTACAGGTGAATAACTTTGCTTTTTCCAGGAACAAGTAGGAAGTCAGTCCTCACATATGGGACTCCCTAGCTACAGGCTACTGAGGACCTGTAGAAAAAGGCACGGAATTGCCATGAGCAGTTTCCTGTGAAAGCCAAAGGCATCCCAAGGACCCCAGGTCCATGGACGGCCACGTTCCCAGTAGCTGGAACAAGAAGGGTCAGAGGGCAGGAGTTGCCTAAACCCCAAACAGATTACAGAATACAGCTGGGCCGAAGGTGGCACCCTGACGGGACTCCCTCTCCAGGCAGTAATGCACCATGAAGGTGTGAGTGGAAGACCAGGTGGAGGCCCAGAAGATGTCTGCTGATGGCACTGAGCACAGGCTAGTGACAGACGTCATCATCGCTCAGACATTGTGAGCTGTGACTCGGCGGTCCAAGAGAAACCCAGCTTGGACATGGGCAAAAGAGATGGACAAGGTATGCTTGGTGACCACCAGCCCCAAGCAGCTGGGGTCCAGAAAACGAAGAGCTGTCTGGACCTGTGGTGGGCCCAAGACCGCTGCAGGTACAAAGAGAGCCCTCTTACAGTCCAGGATGTGGAGAATCGCCAATGCTCGGTCGGCATGGGGCTTCGGGAAGACGGTGGGCAGCACTATCTCTTGACTGAAATGGAAATCTGAGACAACCTTCAGGAGGAACTTGGGATGAGTCCGCAGGGCTGTCCTGTTCCTATAAAACCTCGTTTATGGTGCCTCAGACGTCAGTGCCTGGAGTTCACTGACTCTCTGGGCAGAGGTGACAGCTATCAAGGCCACCTCCCACAACAGGTGCCATAAAGGGCAGGTAGCCATGGGCTCAAAAGGTGGCTTGGTCAGCTGCGTGAGGACCACATTAAGGTCCCATTCTGCAGGAGGAGGGCGGGTGTGGGGCTTGCAAAGAAGCAGGCCTCGCAAGAATCAAGAGACAAGCGGTAGCCCCAAAAGAGGTTTGCCCTCGATGGGGTGATGGTTTGCCGAGATGGCACTCAGGTGAACCCTGACTGAGTTAGACTTCAGCCCAGACTGCAAGAGGTGGAGCAGGTACTGCAAGACCAAACTGGTAGGGCATGAAAATGGGTCCGCTCGGAGCTCCGAGCACCACACTGAGAACCTACGCCACTTGAAGGTGTAAGCCTGTCTGGTCAAGTCCTTCCGCAAGGCCAGGAGAATGTCCTCGATTTCCACGGGGAGATGGTAGGAGGCTAGAGCGACCCGCTCAGCCACCAAGCTTTGAGGGACAGTGACCTTAGAATGGGATGAAGAAACAGACCCTCCTCCTGCGTCAGCAGCTCCAGTGAGAACACGAGTGGGACTGGGGGCTCCGTCGAGAGGTGGAGCAGCAGGGGGAACCAAGACTGCCTGGGCCACCTTGGGGCGGTGAAAATCATTGAAGCCCTGTACCGTTGGACCTTGAGAAGGGCGATGAGGGGTGTGGGGGGGAAGGCATATAGCAACCCTGTGTCCTACGGGATGAGGAAGGCATCGGGGGGCCACCTTGCCCAGGTGTGGGAGAGGATCGCAGAATCGAGGAAGCTGAGAGTTCGCCATGCTGGCAAAAAGGTCCAGGTCCGGGGTCCCCAAATTCTGAAGCGGTGCTGTGCCGTTCAGGGACACAGGTGCCACTCGTGCGGCTAGAGGACCCTGCTGAGCCGGTTTGCCAATGCATTGTCCTGACCCGGGAGGTAAGTGGCCCAGGAGGTAAGTGGCCCGGACGGTCATGCCCTGGCTCACTGCAAAGGAGCACAGGGCTGTCGCCTCCGAGCAGAGGCTGAAGGAGCCAATGCCCCCCTGTTTGTTCACGTAGAACATTGTGACCTGGTTGTCCATTTGGACCAGCACCACCCAGCGCTGCAAGCGATCTTTGAAAACCCTGAGCGCAAAGCGAATCGCCTGGAGCTCCATCAGGTTGATCTGCTGCCAGGACTCCTTGGGGGACCAGGTCCCCTGGGTACGCCGGCCCTCGCAGTGGGCTCCCCAGCCTGTCGGGAGGCGTCCATGGTCAAGAAAACCGATGTGCCAGGGCTTGGAAGGGCATACCGCGAAGCAGGTTCCGAAGCTCCTGCCATCAAGCCAGAGACTCTATCATGCCAGGGGAGACCGAGACAGGGTCCAGGAGGAGGCCGACTGCATCCACTGTGCTCTGAGGCACCACTGCGTCACCCGCATGTTGAGACGGGCATGACATGGACCTTGGAGGCCATGTGGCTGAGGAGGAAAAGCATCATCCGGGCCGGGACAGAGCCATGGCACCGCATCTCGGATGCCAGGAACACGAGGCAGTCCACTCTGTCCTGAGGGAGAAAAGTCATGGCCCCAAAGGGTGTCCAAGCGAGCCACGTTGAACTCCAGGGACTGGACTGGAATGAGGTGGGACTTTGGTAATTGATCATGAAGCCCAGATGCTCCAGGAGGCAAATGGTGCAGTCCATGGCCTGCCTGGCTTCGGAGGCTGTGCTCCCCGTTACGAGCCAGTCGTCGAGGTAGACAAAGATGCCCTGCAGCTGCAGATGGGCCACAGCCACAGCCAGGCACTTTGTGAAGACCCGCAGGGCGGACGCGAGGCCGAAGGGGAGTACCCTGAACGGGTAATAGTTTCCCTGAACCATAAAGCGGAGGTACTGTCTATGCTTCAGATGGATGAAGATGCGAGCATCAGCATTCTTTAAGTCCAAGGAACAAAGCCAATTACCCTGCTAGAGGTAGGGCAGCAAGGTTCCTCTTGAACTTCTCCTGCACCAGGAACTTGTTAAGGTTCCGCAGGTCAAGGATGGGCTGAATGCCCCCTGTCCGCTTCAAGACGAGGAAGTATGCCCCCTGTCCGCTTCGAGACGAGGAAGTATCGGGAGTAGAACCCCCATCCTCGGAGTCGCAGTGGACTGGTTATAACCTGCCGTTCGAGGAGGCCTGCGAGTTCCTGACTCAGGAGGGCCTGGTGCTGGGGAAGCCGTCGCGGTTCCCCGGGAAAGTATGGAGGAGGGGCCTGGTCCAGAGGGAGGTGACAGCCCTCCCAAACGACCTGGACAACCCAGGCATCAGTGGAGATGGACTCCCACCCATGGGAGAAATGGACCAGATGCCCCACGACGGATAACCGTCCTGCTAGAGGATGAGAGGCTATGCTGATGGCGTCAAAACCCCGAGGCTGGTTGAGCTGGAGCCGGGGGTTGGGTCTCAGGGCCCTTCTGCTTGCAAGGGCCATGGACTTGCACTGGCCACTCTGAACGGGGGTTGATGCCGGTGGGTAGGCCGGGTAACCCCTGTACAGGAGCCCCTTCGGTTGGAAGAACAGCTTCTTGCTCTGTTGCTTCTTCCTGGGGAGGGGGGGAGGGAGGGAGGAAGTTTTTTGGGAGAGGTGAGTACGAGTCACGTACTCTTTCTCAATCTCCGCGGCCTTGTCTTCCATGGGCTTGCCAAAAAGCTGCTCCCCGAGGCACGGGACGTCCAGCAGCTTCTCCTGGACTCACTGTCCGATGCCAGCTGCCACCACCCAGGCGGAAGACTCAAAGCCATCATACGCTGCTCGCGAGAGGTACTTAGAGAGGGCCTGAAAGCATCAGAGATGGTCTCCATCAAGGCCCACCACGAAGCCTCCAAGCTTCCAAGTGAGATCACTGAGGAACATACCAATGTATAATTGGCAAACTTGGATGCAGCATGACAGCATGGAGCCCTGGTAAGCCTTGCGCCCCAGGGCATCAAGGGTATGGGACTCTCTGCCCAGCAGGACTGACGAATAAGTCTTTGGGCTCTTTAGCTTCCACATGGCCGATTTGACCACCATCGAGGTATGGGGAAGCAGAGCTTTCCAGAACCCGGGACCTCACTGGACCTTGTACATAGCATCCAGGTGCTTGCTCACGATCAGAACAGAGGCCGGGGTCTCCCACATGCGGAGCAGGCGACGGTTCAGAATGTGAGAAACGAGCACCGAGAGCGCCTCCCTTGGATTCAGTAGCGAGCGCTAGGGCCCATGCCATATCCCGGACAAACTACAAGAAGGTGTCATCCTCAGGAGGTGATCACCGCCTCTGGGTAGGCGGGGAGGGGTTGGAAGAGAAGTCTCGGTGGGACAGTGTCTCCGGGGAGGTCTCCCCGTCGGAGTAATAAATGGAGGACTCAAGGTTGGGCTGCTCCAGACGGGTTGGCGATCTGAGCCGGATCTCCGAGGGCAAAACTTGCCCCGAGCCGGAAGCGCTGACTCGCAAGGATCTCGCGCCCGAGGAACAGGACGGAGATCGAGACCCACACCGAGGATCCTCACGAGGCTTCTGGCTCTCAGGGTTCACAATGGCAGCCTGGGGAGTTCTCGAGGTTGAGGTCCCTGTGGTCTTGTGGCAGATGCCGGCGGGGCCGGGTAGCTGTGCCTGCTGGGCAGCGAGGAACGCAGAAATGCTGCGTTCCAAGGCCTGCATCCGGGCCTCCTATTCGGGAGTGGGGCCCTGCGACACAGATGCCAGGGTGACCAGGTTGGGTATCTAGGAGAAGAGGGGGTCCTTGCCGGAACAACCCTCAGGAGACCGGGCACCTTCGCTGGAGGCCTCCATATCGGTTCGAGGCACTTTACTGGGCCGCTCCCTCTCCAACTCCAGAGACTGCCGAGGAGGGCTGAGAAACCAGGCGAGTGACCTCTCACCCTTGTCTGGCACCCCCGACAGAGTCCTCGAGGCCTTCTTCTTCTTCCGCTCGCATTCAGGAGAGCCCTGGTTGGAGTGTCGCCGGGCCTGGGGAGGAGCCTTGGGAGACTCTGGAGCTGGTGGGGTCGAAGAGCGGGAGGCTACTGGGATATTGGGGCTGACTTATGGAAGAGATCATCCAGCTTCTGCTTACGACTCTGGATGGCCTTAGAGGACATCTTTTTACAGAAAGAGCATAGCTCTGGGTCATGGTCGGCCCCTAGACACCTGAGACAACAGTCATGGGTGTCCGTGAGCAACATGTTTTTGGAGCATCTATCACATTTCTTAAAACCGGAGGCCATTGGGGCAAAAGGGAGCACTGTGAGGTCGAAGACCCTCGATGTGGCCAGTGGTTAAAAAGGGCGTGAAGCGCGGTAAAAACTAAAAAGGCAAAAAGAAAAACCCCGAGACTAGGGCCGAAGCAGAGGTGCTCAGGAGGCGGGAAGAGGACCGTAGAGAGATGGAGAAGATATTGCAGTAGAGGCTCCATTGGGCAACTAAATGGGCTGAGAACTCTCTGGGAGCACCCGAGGGAAAACCTATGCCACTGAAGTGCATAAGTATGTCACGTGGAGTCCTTTCTAGACACTAGGAGGACATCTTTTACTTCCTCCGGAAGGTCTAGATGAGATAAAACTAGGCTTTCAGCAGCCATGCCATCAACTGTAGCACTCTCAGATTGGGGTGAAGGAGCATCTCCTGGCCATGCGATAGGAGATTGGGTGTGCATCTCAGACTGTAAGGTTTGTGTTGCGCTAGTCGAAGGAGCAGGGGAAACCATGGTTGATGTGGCCAGAATGGGGTGATGAGGCTTATCATTCCCTTGTCCACTTGAAGTTTGAAGAGAGTCTTCGGTATCAATGAAATGGGTGGGAATGCGTAAAGCAATCCCTTTCCCCAATGGAGGAGAAACGCATCTGAGGCCTGGTTCTGTGAAAATTGAATCCTGGAACAGAATCGAGGAAGCTGGACATTGACTGGAGTAGCAAAGAGATCGATGATGGGAGTTCCCCATAATCAAAATATGTGCTGCGCTGTTTGGCGCTGGAGCATCCATTCGTGTGGCTGAAAGACTCTACTCAATTTGTCTGCTAGCACATTTTGCTCTCCTGGAAGGTAAACTGCTCGAAGAAGAATCTGATGGGATATAGCAAAGGTCCAGAGATGGATAGTCGCCCTGAAAAGAGAGCGAGAGCCGGTACCCCCTTGTTTGATTAATACATTGAACTTGATTGTTGGTGTGAAAGAGTACCGCTTGTTCGGTCAGCTGAGGACAGAACACATGAAGGGCATTGGTAATTTCCCCAAGTTCTAAGAAGTTGAGGTGATAAGTAGCTTCCCTGGGGGACCACAGGCCCAGAATAGTGAGGCCATCGAGATGAGTCCCTCAGCCTTGTTTGGAAGCATCTGTTATCCGGGTGCACTGCAGTGCAGACATCCAAAAAGGTAGCCCGATGAGAAGATTTTGAGGGGTGCACCACCATTTGAGTGAGTCCACGAACTGAGGTGTGATGGTGATCTTGCCCATGAGATGACCCGTTTACTGCTTCCACTGATCGGAAAGAATCCACTGTGCTGGATGTATATGAAGTCGAGCATATGGGATAACATGGATGGTGGAGGCCATAAGCTCTAAGTGACAGAGCATATCTCTTGCACTAATACGGGACCAGCTTTGGCAGTGATTTGCTAGGTCGATGAAATGGTGGAGCTGGTCTTCTGTAAGAAAACTCGAGCTTGCGTAGTGTCCAGAAATGCCCCAGTGAACTTCAGTGTTTGAATTTGAGCGAGATGGGACTTTGGGTAGTTGACCACAAAGCCCAGATGTTGAAGTACCAAGAAGGTGCATTGGAGAGACATGGTCACTACGTGAAGGGAATCTCTCTTGATTAGGCAATCGTCTAAGTAAGAAAAGACAAAGATGCCCAGAGTGCAGAAGTAGGCTGCTATGACTGCCAGACACTTTGTAAAGGCTCTTGGTGCAGATGCCAGACCAAAGGGTAGAACACGGTATGGTAATGACGTCCCTGGAAGAAGAACTGGAGGTACTTTCTGTGGGAGGGATGTATAAGGATGTGAGTTGTAGGCATCTTTGAGATAGAGAGCAGAGACAGTCTTTTACTTGTAGATAAGGAAGTAGGGTTCCTAGGGAAACCATTTAGAACTTTTCCAGGACTAGAAACTTGAGATTCCTGAGGTCCAGGATAGACCTGAACCCCCGTCTTTTTGGGGATGAGGAAATAACGGGAGTAAAACCCGAGGCCTTGTTGAGGGAGTGGGACTTCCTCTATGACTCCCTGTGCTAGCAGACTGACTATCTCCTGCTGAAGTAGAGTGGAGTGCATATGATCCATGGGGGACTCCCCTATAAAGAAAGTGTGTGTGGGGGGGGGGGGGCAGGCCCTGGAAAATGAGCATATATCCCATGCTCACAACTTTTAGAGTCCAGGGTTCTGACATAATGAGGGGCCATCGGTGGGCAAAGTGGACTAGTCTGCCTGCAATTTGGGAGGAGAGGGCATCCTGTAAGGGTAGACTGGCTATGCTCTCGATGAAGCCGTCAAAAACCGGTTGTAGGCTGCGCCTGCAGAGCCAGTTGAGGTGTTGGAGCCTTAGGCTTCCTGGGCTGACGTGGTCCCTGCTGTTTCTGATGCAACTGATAAGAAGAATAAGGCAGATAGGAAGGATAATACCTCTTTTATTCCTGGGTAGAAGGGCTTTTTGGCAGGCGCCTTCTTTTTAGTTGTATCAGCTGTCAGCACATCTGTCTATCTACCTGCCTTCTCTCATCACCCTTTTCCAAATAACTTTCTCCTGTACAAGGAATATTAGCAAGTTTATCTTGAACCCATTATTCAAGGTCGGACACTTGCAGCCAGGCCATTTTCCTGGCTCCTAAACAAACTGCTGCTGCTGCCCTGATGGACTCAAAGGCATCAAAATGCAGCCCTAGCGAGGGATTTTGAGTATTCTGATCATGACTGACCAAGGCCTGATAAGAACCTTGTTTGTCAGGAGGTAACAGGGTGGAGAACTCAACCAGATCTTTATTTATTTATTTATTTATAGTCTTTTCTATACCGCGCTATTCAGCATCAGCGCGGTTTACAATAAACAATGAAATCACACATTTCCAATAGTACTTTGTGTTTACAGATGAACAGGACATATAACTTGGCTAACAGGGGTAATTATATAGAATTCACAACATGGTCATGTGCTCATTTTGGTTTCAGTGAAGGGAGATTTGGGTGGTTTCAGCAGTTGGTGCTGAACTTCTATTGGTTTCCGGGTAATGCAGGAGGAAGAGGTAGTGTTTCAAGGCCTTCCTGAATTGGAATATGTCTGGGATTGCTCGGATGTTGTGGGGGAGGTTATTCCAGATCATTGGTGCATAGAATTTGTAGGCCCTGCTAGATGTTGACTTGGTGTATTGAGTTATTGATCTTGGGACTATCAAGGTGTTTTGTGCTACTGACCTTCTGTCCCTGTTGTGGGGTGTCGTCTGGATTAGCTCTGCTAGCGATGCTGACGAGAGCCCTTTGGTGGCTTTGAAGGTGAGTAGCAAGGTCTTAAATGTAAGTCTACCTTGTATCGAGAGCCAGTGGAGTTGTTTCAGAATGGGTGAGACATGGTCTTTCCTGGATGCTCCGTGTAGTACTCTTGCTGCGGCGTTCATTGCCATTTGCAGTGGGTTCAAAGTGGTTTGGGGGAGTCCTTGCAGTATTGCGTTTGCATAATCGAAATGCGGGATGATTAGTGCCTGATAGATGGTCCTGAAATCGTCTGGCTCCAGCAGGGATCGCAGGGATCTAAGGAATCTAATTTTATGATATACTGCCCTTACAGTGTTACTTATGTGCGCCTTCATATCCAAGTTCTGGTCTAATGTGACGCCGAGGTACCTGATAGCGGGTTTGATCTGGAGGTCTGCTTCCTTCACTTTTAGTACTGCCGGCGCAGTGAAGTTACGGTTCCTTGTAATGAACATAACCTCCGTCTTCTTGTGTTGAATCCGGAGGTTTTGGGATTGTAGCCAATTTAGCTACATCCCTCAAAAATATACCCAGGAAAAGAATATAGGAGTTGATCTTGGATGCTAAAATAATGCTTAGAAGCACCGACGGCCAAATGCATCGAGAGTCCTCAACTCTCTTCCTGGGAGAACCAAGGAATGATTTTTAGAACTCTTTATCCAACGCATTGCTGATGCCACAGCCACAGAATGATGTGGTAACTGAGGCTTTTGAAAACATGGGCAAGGAGGAACTCTATAGAGAGTATCCAGTCTCTTGCTGATTGATGGAACCATCAAGGAAGCTTCCCACATGTGAAGGATATGATGTATGGGTAGTTTAGCAGCCTCCTTAGGTGTTAAAGAGTATTGAAGAATTTCAAGCTCTTCAGCCCTCAGGTCAGTCTCTGTGGTCACTGTCACCGAAAGTGCAGCCACCATTGTCCCTGATGAAATCTTGAAAAGACAAATCTTCGGGTGGTGATCTACGCCTCATGCGGTGAAATGAGTTCTAAAGGAATGTCCAGGAGAGATCAAGAATCGATAGACTGTGTCTGACTCTGAGGAAGCGGAATCAGAACTTGGTAAAAAAGTCAAAATAGTGACCATCGGTACTATGGTGTCGATGTCGGTCCAATATCGACATTGGGTCTCAGTGCTGATGTATCGGAACAGAGGTGTCCGGAGTTCGGTGCACCCCCAGAGGATGCAACAGGGGTATCGGCTCCAGATGCGATGGTGCTGGGTTCTGTCAGCGATGCCATGGAGTGTCTCAATGCACAAGCAACACAACAAGCGAGTAGCGTGTAGAGGTCATAGGTGCTTTTATTCAATGGAAACCCCTACGCGTTTCGGCAACAGCCTCCTTCAGGGGATTTTTTTATTTTAATCTTTATCATTGCTGTTTTTAACTGTTCTTTATGTTTTTTTTATTTACTATGCTGTAATTACACTTATATTTATTGTTTCGGCAACAGTGTTCTTCAGGGGATACACATCTTCAGAAAACAAGATAAACAATAATTGCAATGTAAATAATAAAAACAAGTGTAAATAAAGAAAACAATAAATACAATAAAGTGTAATTACAACATAGTAAATAAAAAAAAACATAACATGGTACAGGGAGCTCCACGGAAGACGACACCTTGGGAACATCCCGGAGCCCCTCTGGTGCTTTGGAGGTAGTATACTCTCGTTGGGGCTGTTTGCAGGCCAAAGTCCATATCCCCTGTTGGGGAGTGTCAGTATTGATACCAGGAATCGGTATTGGATGCCGACACTGAGGTTTTTGATACCTGTTCTGTTTCTGTGGAGGACTTGTGCTTGGCTGCTATGTTGGGCTTCAAGTATGGGAATCATGTGATAACCAGGACTGTGGTGGAGATCACCAAAGAGTGTACTTAAGTGGCTAAGTCGGATGGAAACAGTTCCCTCTGTTATTGTTTGCTGGGCCCAAACACGTTAAGCACCAGTCGTGCTTATCTGTAGCAGAAATAGTGCAACACCACCACTTGGCACATTTTTTAAAACCACTATGTGGTTTCTCCATAGCTGAGAAGATCACAGTGGCAAAATCAAAAGAGGTAATGGTGGCCTAGGCTAGCCAAGGATGCGGCAACGCCGCAACTGATAAAAATTCAAAGAAAAAAATAGAAGAAAAATCAAAAAAGAAAGAGACCGGGGCATCCGAGACAGCCCCAAACCGATGGGAAGGGAAGCACAATGTACCCGAAGGCACTTCGATGAATTTTACCAGCGGGGTAAGCACAGTTACTTACCTGTAACAGGTGATCTCCGGAACAGCAGGAATTAGTCTTCACATATGGGGTTCGTCGGCGCCGACGGAGCCCGCACGGGAATGCTCCCCAGCATCCAATCAGAAGGCTTTTGGGAGCATCCCCCGCACCTGCGCGGTAGCTTCCCGCCCTTCCCACTGCCTCTCCCCAGTTGCGTTTAATAGCTGAGACAGAAGGAGAGGAGAGGAAGGAAGAGAGAGAGAGAGAGAGAGAGTTACAACTCCTAGGGGAGGTGGGTGGGTTGTGAAGACTAATTCCTGCTGTTCCGGAGATCACCTGTTACAGGTAAGTAACTGTGCTATCTCCAGGAACAAGCAGGAATGAGTCTTCACATATGGGGACTCCCTAGCTGAGGGTGCCAGAGGAGATCCCAGAATGCGCGCCCCTGGACAGGGCGGCATCGCCCAACCTGGATCCCCGGCATCACCGGAGGGATGGAGGGTAGGAGTTGAGAAGAGTTGCCAAGGCACAGCAACCGAAGACTACAGGGGAGTCTTCAAACCACGTCAATTATCATTAAACCGTTAATGATCTAGCACAATCTAGAGCTTATCTACTGGATTGTAGAAGGCAGAGCTGCGACGGGTACTGTAGATGCAGTAGCGAAGTCTTCAAGGGAACTTCACCGCAGAGAGGACGAAGTTCCCAGTCCGGGCGGGCTGGAGACGCAGGTGTCAACCGGCACCGGAAAGACGGCAGGTCTTCACGAGGAGCTCTAAGAAGCTGAGAACTCCAGTAGGAGCAGAGTCCCCAATCCGGAGGACTAATCAGAAGACTGACCGATCTGGGAGAACCCAGCCCGGAGAAGAACAGAAGTGTACCCCGGGATACCGAGGGGTACACTGTCCACCCTAGCCGGCAAGGGATAGGAAGACAATGGGTTCGAAAACCTCCAGACAAGGAGGTGTAAACCAAGGGGCTGTTGACATCACAACAAGTTTAAGCAGAACCGGTCCGAGCACCGGAGCCACAGAACGCAGGCAAGCGGGCCGGCCGGACCCCGTAAGAAATAACAAAACGTCAGTACCGACAATTGGGAGATAGTCGGTAAGACACAGGGTGCTATAACATTTCCCAAAAGCGCCCACCTGTACCGATATATATCCAATAACAGGTATAGATGTATATCGGGCTATAGGTTGGCCCGGGAGCGCCCATCCAGGTTACTAAACCGGTATGCACACGTGAGAACGATACTGCCAACTCGGACCGGCCCTTGATCCACAGGAGGCCGCCCACCTGGAAGGTGGCGGGGGAAGGGCCATCCAAAGTGATGGGCCGATGTGCGTGGAGCAGGGCAGATCGGCGAGAGTAGCAGTATGGTAGCGTGACCGCCAGATCAGTTGGGGAGGAGCACATCAGGAGTACGTAGGCCCCTGAGGCATCCACCTGACAGCCACCCAAAAAACGTGTCCTCCGTGCCACAGGGAAGGCAGGAGGATAAAAAACCCTATAGCCACGGCGTGACCGTGGGGGTCATCTCCGGCCTATATAAAAAAAAACCCTCGGGGTTAGGCCAATGCCCTCCACCGCTCCGAAGAGTGCAGGGAGCGGAGCCGGGGATCGGCATGGGTCAGTGGGACCCCTGTCCACCGTAACCTGACGGACCCAGGGATTTCTCTGCGAGAGCGGAGACACAGACCGGGGGGGGGGGGGGGGGTGGTCCGGCCCTGTCGAGGACTGGTTCGGTCACGCTCGGAGAGTAGCGGCCAAGGCCTACACTGGGAGAAGGAGATTCGGTGCGCGATCCCCTCAATCCGGGGGAACCAGGCAGAGGGGAATCCGAGGGATGTACCCGAGGGTAAGTCCGAAGAAGACTAGCATGGCCCTGAGGAGCCAGGCTAACCTAGCGTGGGAAGGGTCCCCCCCCCCGGGGGAGGGGGCTCCATACCTCCAATCAAGCAGCCGAACCGCTTGTCACACTGAAAGAACCCCAGTGCAGAACTGGACAGTAACTTCAGGTAAGAGGAGTTAAGCGCAAACTGCCGCATACCGTAGCCTAAGGCTGCTTGGCATAGGCAGCCTAGCGCGAGCCCTGGCACTGCCGACCGGTGTGAGACGTCCCTGGCATGGGCGCACCCGGCAGGCGGGCAGAGGGATGAAATCTCCTCCTCTTCGGACAGGAGGGTCGGGAAGAAAATTTCCTACCCCCGGGAGAGGGGGAGGGCCGCGGGCGGCCAGTGCCAAACAGGTCGGCGGAGCACTGAGCAACCTGACGCAAAGCCTCGCCATTGAAGAGGTTCTCCCCGGTGCACGGGGAAGTACCCAGATTATGTTGTGCCCAGCTGCACAAGTTGGAAGCCTGCAACCAGGCTGTACGACGCGCCCCTATGGCTACCGCAGAGGACCTGCTAACTGACTCGAAAGAGTCCACGGCAGCCCGAGAAATAAACCAAGAGATATTCCTGCAATGGTAAAGAAGCAAGGACTAGTCAGGGGCCCGAGGGGCCGACACAAAGGGAGACAAAAGAGATAACCTCTCGGTGACCTCCCGAAGCGCCAGGCTCATATAGAAAATATATGAGAGAATCCTGGAAGCCAACATAGACGTTTGGAAGGTTCGCCGCCCAAAGTTGTCCAGAGTTTTAGACGCACGATTCGGGGGGCAGGAAGAGTGCTTCTTCTTGCTTCCGACCTTCCTCAGGGCCGATTCCACCACAATGTAATGATGGGGAAGCTGGTGCGTCTGGAAACCCGGAGAGGGGGGCACCCGATACCGGGCATGCATGGCTGTAGGCGGCGTTGGGACCTGTAAGGGCGAGCACCAAATCCTGAGCAGGAGATCATGCAGGGAGGGATGTAAAGGAAGCATTATGGCTGCCTGTTCCGCAGTACCCGGACTTAGCGAAGGACCCGGAATAGGAATGGCGAGCAAGTCCGCCATGTCAAGGAGGAAGTCCTGAAAAGACGGCTCTCCCAGAGGGGCTATCCCGGGGGAGGCCGAGGTGGAAGGGCCTGCTTGAACACCAGGGGACCCACCGTGCTGGTGCACGGAAGGAATCGCTGTAAACAGAGGAGGGTACTGACAGTCCCAATTCGAGGCAGTCGGTACTGCATCGTCAGAGCCCGGGATTGACTCCAAGCGGGGCATCGAAGGGAGCGACGTCCCCGACGGGCCCGCAGGACTCGGCCTCGATTCCGGGGGCGAGGCCGCCCCCGGGGCAATCTGCAAGGGCGGCTGGAGTGGTGCCGAGGCCGCTGGAGAGCAGGCGAGCGCGGCACTGCGCCTTCGGAAGAGACCGGGGTCGGATCCAAAATGCGCCGGAGCCACGCTTTCCAGACTGGAGATTGATTCGAGGCTGGGCATCGAACCGAGCGACGCCTCCTTAGGGGGCCCCGGTGTCGGCGGCTGCGCCGGTGCTGCCACTCCCGCGAATGGAGTCGGGGTCGCGATGATCGGTGCCGAGGGCAACGAGGGCTTCCCAGGCCGAAACTCGGCAAAGAGGGAAACGCCCGAAGTCGGCTCTGACGCCGGGAGAGAGGCCCTTCTAGGCGCCGGGGTTCTGCCCGCGCCTGTTTTATTGAGCGGGAAACCCTTACGGGGCGTACTACGTGGCCTCGAGGGTACCCAGGTAACCCGCCGACGAGCCCCGGCAGGGAGCGAGACGCCCAGCCCCGGCTCTGCGGCCACGGCGCTTCTTTGGGTCGACTCGACCGAAGGACCCGGGTCCCGCGGGCAGACTCTAGTGACGAGTGGAGCACTCGATGCCCGCGTAGATGCCGGGAGGTCGGTGGCGTCTGGGGGAGGCCCCGGCCCCACGCAAGGTGGGGGTGCCGACCCGCCCAACCAGGATAGATCGATCGGCTCCGCAGGTGGAGCCCGGAGGCGACCCCTGGCGAAGAACGGGGCCCTTGTTCCCGAGACCGCCGTGGGAGGGGCGGAGCCGCTCAAGGCCAGTACCGCCCCCGCGGAAGCCGGGGACGAGTCGATCGGCCCTGGCGGAGCCGAGGGCACCCGGTGCCGATCCCTGGCGGGGAGTGGGGCCACCGACTCCGACGCCGAGGACTTAGTCCCGCTCGAAGCGGTCACCACCTCCGCGCATGGCAGGGGTGTGGGCACGCCATACTGGGTCAGGTTGGTCCGACGATCCCCGGTGACGAGTGGAACACTCGACACAGACGCCGATGCCGGGGTATCGGCACCGCCGAAAGCGGGTACCGCCCCCGCGCAGGACCGGGATGCCGTAGAGCCAGACTGGGTCGAGTCTATCGGCCCCGAAGGAACCGAGGACACCAGTTGACAGTCCCTGGCGAAGAGTGGAACACTCAACGCCGGCGCCGATGCCGAGGGATCTGCACCGCTCGAAGCGGGTGCCACCCTCGTGCATGGCTCGGGAATGTTCTGTGAGGAGCGAACCTCAGGAACAACCCGAAACCCCGTGGAGGCTCTGGAGCCCGAAGACTCCCTCCGGGGTGTAAGGGACTGGAGGGGAAGGCCGGAGCTATTGTCATGCGGCGCATGAGACTCACCCCTCAAGGCTCGGTTAGTCTTAACAGACTGTTGTCGGGTTACCTGATCCTGGCGAGGAGAGAAAGCCGACGACCGCACCTCAGAGGGAAAGACGTCATCGAGGGACACTCGAAACAGGGAGGGTCTTCTCCCGACGCTGAAGCCCGGGGAACCGGGGGAGAAGGGGTCAGGGCCCCAACAGGAGAGGCACCAGGCGTTGGAGTCGGAGAAGAATACAACGTCTCAGTGGGGGCACTTCTTAGGCCTCAGAATAACACGAGGAGGATGCTCCTCGAAGGAAAATAAAGGAAAACAAAAAAATAAGGAAAAGGGGGCACCAGCAGTGCCAGAGTCAGCAGGGAAAAAAACCACGACCACAGGAAACAAGAAAAGAAGAAAAAGGTTTCTGCGGTGACAGGAGGTACGTCCTGTCGGCTCCGCGGAAAAACGAAAACTGGGGAGAGGCAGTGGGAAGGGCGGGAAGCTACCGCGCAGGCGCAAGGGATGCTCCCAAAAGCCTTCTGATTGGATGCTGGGGAGCATTCCCGTGCGGGCTCCGTCGGCACCGACGAACCCCATATGTGAAGACTCATTCCTGCTTGTTCCTGGAGATAGGACTATGTCCTGAAGGCTTTGTGGAAAAAAGATGACAAAGAGAATTGCTAGAAAGGCAGGAAGACAGGCATGCATGCGTGGAGGGATGCTCCCAAAACCATTCTTATTGGATGCTGGGAAGTGTTCTCGCACAGAGCTCCATCAATGCAGATGTCACCCCATATGTGAAGACTGCATTCCTGCTTGTTCCTGGAGATTAAATAAAACCACAAGACATGTGACACCCCTTGCGAACACATGAACACCATTAATGTATGTAATATTATGGATACTACTTGTAATCGAATGTTTTGTTGTACCATAGTTAATCCCAGTTGATATCAAAGTTAAGCTTCCAGTTCAATGTAAGTGCCCTGGCACAACCTTTGTTATATGTGAACCGCGCTGATTTCTAAGAGTTCGGTATATAAGAAACAATAAATAAATAGTTTCATACAAAACTCTTTTCTCCTTGATATGTTTATTTACTAATTTTAAAACAGTACCAGCATTTCTTAATGACTAGTTGCTAGGAAATTAATATGCTTTGCTTCAACCCTCAGTGCTTTAGTTTGACGACGACTATCACTCTACAACCTGAACATTTTACCAAATTTGCTAATTTTATAATTCCTGAATTTTTAAAAAAAGAGACAGCTGTGGTAAAAAGGAGGAGAAGTAAGCATAGTTACTCACCTGTGACAGGTGTTCTCCAGGGACAGTAGGAATCAGTCTTCACATATGGGTTACACTGGCACTGACAAAGCCCGGACAAATTCACTCCCCAGCTGTCAAAGAAAGTCTTTGGGAGTTAGACTGCGCATGCCCAGTCACCTTCCTGCCCGAGGGTGCCATCTTACCTTAGTATGATGACATAGCTTACTTGAGCATAAAAAGAAAAACAACTCCATGGGGAGGAGGGAGGATTGTGAGGACAGATTCCTGCTGTCTCCAGAGAATACCTCCTAGAAGTGAGGAACTATGCTTTCTCTGGGAACAAGCAGGAAGTCAGTCCTCACATATGGGACTCCCAAGCTACAGGCTACCGAGAATATCCATAGGAGCCCCCTATGACGCAAAAAGTGAAGCGAGCAGGGCGGCACTGAATGGCTTGAAGGCCAGAGATGCAGCTGCAGCATAGAGCATGGAACCACCTTGCTGGTGGATGGAATACAATGGACTGGAGGGAAGGAGTTCCACTAATGCCCAAAGAGGTGATGAAGGACTGCCTGGCCGAAGGCGCTGTCACGCCATGATCTCTCTTCCAAGCAGTAATGCGCAACAAAGGTGTGGACTGAAGACCAGGTGGTAACCCAGCAAATGTCCATCAGAGGGACCAAGTGAAGATTGGCCACCGAGGCCGCCATGGTGCACACATTGTGTGCAGTAATGAGATGCTCCAGGGAGAGTTCAGCTGCACATAAGTGAAGGAGATGCAGTCTGCCACTCTGATAGACAGGGCATGCTTGGAGACGGCAACCCTGAGTCCGTTAGCATCATAGGAAGCGAATAGCTGTGACGAACGGTGATGAAGCTGTGTCCTCTGAAGATAGGACAGAGCTCTCTTGCGATCTAGGGTGTGCAAAGCCGTCTCTGCGCGGGAGGCGGTAGGCCTGGGAAAAAAGGTGGGAAGAACCACCTCCTGGTTCATGTGAAAAGCAGACACCATCTTAGGCAGGAAATTTGGGTGGGTCTGGAGAACGATCCTGTTTCGGTGGAACCTGATGTAGGGGGCGTGAGACACCAATGCCTGCAGCTCACTAACATGTCTGGCTGAAGTGAGCACTACTAGGAACCCTACTTTCCTTGACAAGTACTTACGATGGCACTTAGCCAGAGTTCAAAAGGGGCAGTCATCAGCTTCCCCAGAACTAAATTCAGATCTCATGCCACCAGTGGTGGGCAGACGGGGCCCACGAGAGGAGAAGCCCCCTCATGAAGTGACCCCACTAGCATGGGCACAGACACAAACTGGCCGCCGACAAGGTGATGATGCGCCCCAATGGTGCTGAGGTGCACCCTGACAGAACTGGACTTCAGTCCAGTCCAAGAAAGGTGCAGGAGATATTATAGGATGTCCTGCACCGCACAGGTGAAAGGGTTGAGATTCTTGTCTGCGCCATTCTTTGAAAATGCACTTCTTGCATTCACACCTGGATTTTTTTCCTGCAAATCTAGGAGCAGTCAGCGATGAACATGGGGAAAGGTTTCATCAAGACATTTCGGTAATGGAAAATAGGTACCAGGGCAAGTGGAGCACCAGTATGCTTGCAGACTATTGTTGGACCCTTAAGAGGGATGTTCTTGAGGCACAATACAGCAGAAAATCATATACAACTACCTTTTAGGAGACATTACGTTACAATATACATCTATATACATCTAATGTAAATATGAGCAACATAGTCTAAATTTAAACTACATGTCACTCAAAAATGTTACGTGATGGAGAATTTCTAAGTACATATCCGAGTTCGTAACCAAAAACAGTACTAGAATCAGCAATTTTCATTTCTGTGACAGAAAAGTTTTTGGATTTTGTTTACCAGTGTAATTGGAATCAGCTCTTATTCTGTGAAAGAATTCTAGCAACACCTTATGTTATGTTTATGATTATGACCAAGTTACTTCCTCAAAAATATCAATAAAAGCATGTCTCAGAGATAAAATCTCTGAATCAATCGTGCCTGTTCACAGACTTTCCAGCTGTTTTCCTCCAAGAGCTCACAGAAGAACTTTGAATTTGTGTGCCTTTGTCTCTCTCTCTTTCTCTGTTAGGAGGACCAGAGCAAAAAAATAACTTGAGGAAACTTTGTCCTGATTTTGTGGCAGATTACATAAACTACCACCAATTCATCCTTGATCACCAAGAAGGGATCCTACAAGGCCAGGCTTGGAGACCCGAGATGTAATGGCCTGAATATATAGCCACCAAAAAGACCATCTTCAGCGTCAAGTCCTTCATTGGTGTCAAATGCAAAGGCTCAAATGGCACCGAGAGCAAAGCCTTCAGAACCAAGATGAGGTTCCAAGAAGGCACCACCAACCGAACCTGTGGTTTAATGTTAGAGACTTCCTCAGGGAATGCATGATGACCCGGAAGAGGCATAAGGACCTCCCCATGCATGTGGCAATAAGAACACAAAATAGCAACAACCTGCACCTTGAGTGAATTTAGAGTGGGGCCTCTGTTCAGGCCATTTTGTATGAAGGCCAGAATGTCCACCACCAAAGACCATAATGGGCCAAGGAGATCCAATGGCACAACCCTCAGAGGTCTTCCATACCCAAACACATGCTACAGATGCAGAACTATGCTGGGATCACAGTAAGGTGGAAATGACTCCTGCAGAGTACTCTTGCCCTTGAAGTCTTTCTCTCTCAACAGCCAAGTTGTTACTGAGTAGAGAGCTGCACTGGGCATCCATCCAGGCCCTGATATAGAAGGCCCTTTTCCACTGGAAGACAAAACGAAGCATCTGCAGGAATCCTGCACAGATCCACATATTAGTCCAGTGCTATGAGCACCACCATCCTTGGGTGATCAGACACACTCTGCAGGACCCTGCACAGCAGAATGGCAAGATATATATAGGGAGCATCCCCAATGACCACCTCTGCACCAATGCATCATTGACCTGAGAACCATTCTGTCATCACCTGCTGAAAAATTCCTTCACCTTGACATCACACTTACTGGCCATCAGATCCGCCTAAGGCTGTCCTGATCAGCGAATATTCATTGCACATACCTTCTCAGAGACCACTCTCTGGGATCCCAAAAATGGCAACTGAGAAAACCGTCCTGAGCATTGCCCATGCCAACCAGTTGCAGCTTCCCTCCCCTTCCCAGGCTCATCTTGTCTCCACCCATTCCTCAGCCTTATATTTTCTGGCCCCAGCTTCCTGGAACTCTTTATCCTCAGCCCTCAGACTTGAACCTTCCTACCCAAAATTCAAAGCTTTCCTAAAAACCCATTGCCTTTGATCTCCCAGCCCCCTGAGCACTTCCCTATCCTGATTTAATCCTACTCCTTCCCATCTCTCTTCCTCCCTACCCCCCTTACTCTCCCTGGTATGATTGTTTTTAAACTTTCTTTTTAAGATGGAGTTGTTTGGAGTTGTTTTCTCCTTTGATTCTTTTAACTTATTTATGTCTAGTAAACCATCCTGCTCTCACTTGGTTTGCAGCTTGTCGTGCTGTGAGGGCTTGCGTGCATCGGTGATGCTGAGAGCTAAACTATCGGTAGTTTAACTACTGGCAGGGTCTCCCAAGATGGACAGGTCTCAGCTGAGGTGCCAGACCAAGACAAACCACCCATCTGGGCAGCAGCAGAATGGGACAGTGTTGACGGCGGAGGATCACATTTTTGTGACAACGGCAACACCACCAAACTTAAACTGCGCGGAAGAAAGGCCCGGCAATCTACTTCTGTATCTTGCCATGAAAACCCAATGGATAGTTACAACAAAACAAATTGTGCTATGGTGCTGGAAGATGAGACCCCCAGGTCAGAAGGCACTCAACTAGCTACTGGGGAAGAGCTGAAGACTTTTCAGAGTAAAGCCAGCATTTACGATGTGGTTGGATCAAAGCCCTTGGGAAGTCTGACTCCTGATGTAGCTGCGCATGAAATGAGAATCAGAAGCTGTAAAGATGTCTTACACATTGGAACATGGAACGTACGAAGCATGAACCAAGGGAAGTTGGAGGTGGTCAAGAATGAAATGGAACGTGTACAACTTGATCTGTTGGGTGTCAGCGAACTGAAATGGACTGGCATGGGGCACTTTGCATCAGATGATCACATGGTCTACTATGCTGGAAATGAAAGACAAAGAAGAAATGGTGTTGCATTTATAATAAAGAAGAAACCTGCAAGAACTGTAATGAAATACAATGCAGTCAGCGAACGCTTAATCTCTATTCGTCTACGAGGATTGCCTATCAACACAACTATAATTCAAGTATATGCCCCAACAACAGCTGCTGAAGAGAATGAAATTGAAGAGTTCTATGAACAAGTACAAGCTGAAATTGACAGAACATGCAAACAGGATATCCTGATAGTCATGGGTGACTGGAACGCAAAGGTTGGCAACAAAGAAGAAGGCAAAGTAGTTGGAAAATATGGACTTGGCAACAGAAATGAAGCTGGAGAAAGACTGATGGAATTCTGCAAGACCAATGATCTATTCATCTCAAACACCTTCTTCCAGCAAAACAAGCGGCGACTGTACACATGGACTTCACCGAATGGATTATATAAAAATCAAATTGACTACATATGTGGAAGTCAGCGATGGAAAAGCTCTGTAACATCAACAAAGACAAAACCTGGAGCTGACTGTGGTACAGATCATCAACTACTAGTATGCAAACTCAAGCTAAAGTTGAAAAAGAGCAAACCACTCCTGAATGCAGCAAAATATGACCTTGAGAATATACCACTGGAATTTAAAGACTGCCTGCAAAATCGATTTGCTGCTTTAGATACAAATGACAGAGCTCCGGAAGAGTTATGGAATGACATCAAGAAGGTTGTGTTGGAAGAAAGCGAGAAGTCTCTACAAAAGGTGAAAAAGCAAAAACGGCCAAAATGGATGACGGAAGAAACTCTGAAAATTGCCCAGAAACGCAGAGAAGCTAAAGCCAAAGGAGAAAGAAAGACAATCGCAGAACTCAACAGAGATTTCCAACATGCAGCAAGACAGGACAAGGAAAAGTACTACAATGACACTTGCAAGGAAATAGAAGCTACGAGAGTTAAAGAAAAAGTTCCAGCTTCGAATTGGAATGTTACAAGATGCTCAAGGTTCTATGTTGAATGATGCTGAGATCATCAAGAAAAGGTGGAAGGAATATACAGAGTTTTTATATGATAAAGATCAAGTGGACCAACAGCCGTTTCAACCTGTACCTTATGATCAGGAACCATTGGTGATGAAAGAAGAAGTTGAAGCAGCATTGAAAGCCTTATCAAAGAACAAAGCACCAGGCATTGATAGCATTCCCATAGAAGTATTGCAGCAATCTGATGCAGCTGTTACCGTACTCACAAGGCTCTGCCAAGAAATATGGAAGACAACATCATGGCCAACTGACTGGAAAAGATCTGTGTTTATACCAATACTATACCAATACGTCTTGGCCAATCCGGCGCTATCAATATTACTAGTCCGTTGTGCTGCTCTATTCTTTGAAGAACATGCCCTATCAATACCCACGGAGGGAAGACATATAGAAGTTGTCCCTCTGGCCACCTTTGAATGAGAGCGTCTAGACCCTCTGACATTCTCTCCCGTCTCCGACTGAAAAACTGATTGACTTTTGACTCCTCGAAGGTTTCCATGAGATCCATTATTGGAACTCCCCAACGATTTATTATCAGTTGGAATACCTGCGGATGCAGAACCCACTCTCCTGGATCCACTCTTAACCCAACTTAAAAAATCGGCCTCCACATTGTCCCCTCCTGCTACATGAGCTGCAGACAAAGCTTTCAAATTCCTCTCGGCCCACACGAACAGCTTCTCGGCTTCGTCCTCCAGAGAGACACTGCTTGTGCCTCCTTGACGGTTGATGTAAGCAACTGTGGTCGCGTTGTCTGATAGAACGCAAACTGCCTTCCCCTGAAGATAACACTGAAACGCTTGTAGAGCTAAGGATACTGCCCTCAACTCCAATCTGTTGATTGACCAAACCTTCTCCTGATCGGTCCACTGACCTTGAACAAACTTTCCTTCGAAGTGAGCTCCCCAGCCCACAAGACTGGCATCCGTTGTAACAGGAATCCAAACAGGCGATTCTAGCTGCATTCCCACATCTAGAATCTCCGGTTATATCCACCATTGTAGAGCTTGACTGGTCTCCAGAAGGCAAGGTAACCTCCTTGAGAGAGGATCTTTCTGATGTGACCACCTCCTTAGTAACGCTCTCTGTAATGGTCTCATATGAGATCTTGCCCATGGGACTAAGTCTAATGTTGCTGCCATGGTTCCGAGCAACTGCAAATAATGCCATGCAGTGGGATTTTTTCTGTTCAAGAAACTCCGCACCAGATTTCTCAATGCTAGCGCTCGCGACTGAGGAAGAATACCCCTTCCTATTCTCGTGTCGAAACAAGCTCCCAGGTGTTCCAGATTCTGTGACGGAATCAACTTGCTCTTTGTCATATTGACAACCCAACCAAGACTCTGTAAAAATTCCACTACTCTGTTGCCAATTCGCTCTCCTTTTCGGACTTTGCCCGAATTAACCAATTGTCCAAATATGGGTGAACTAGAATTCCTTCTTTTCTCAATGCTGCCGCAACGACCACCATTACTTTGGCAAATGTTCGCGGAGCCATTGCTAAACCGAACGGCAACGCTTGAAATTGGAAATGACCCATTGGAACTGCAAATCTCAAAAATGTTTGATGCTCCAGACTGCCATTATCACAGACCTCAGTGTTTCCATGCGAAAATGAGTTACCTGAAGGCAGCGATTTACCTTTTGAAGATTCAAAATTGGATGAAAAGACCCTTCTTTCTTTGGAACCACAAAATAAATGGAGTATCGACCGGAACTGTGTTGGCCTGGTGGCACCGGAACAGCTTTGAGATTCAAAAGTCTTTGCAAGGTTTCGCGCACTGCAGTACACTTGACACGTGCCTTGCAAGGAGATTGAATGAACAAATCGACCACCGGACGCTAAAGCTCCAGAGCATATCCTTCCCGAATGATCTCCAACACCCAGCGATCGGATGTGATTTGAACCCAGGCTGAATAAAACTCCCGTAGCCGAACTCCCACAGGTATAAATTCCACCTGGGCCTTCCTTATATCATTGCGATTTTCTAGGGTTTGAAGAAGAAGAGGAAGTTGCAAATCCCCTATTTGCTCCTTGAAAACCCCGAAAATCCTAACTTCTAAAATATTGACGTCCTCTCTGAAACTGCCCAATACGTGTGGAACGAAAACGATGAAAATCTCTGAACTGACTTCTTGACGCCTGAAGTGGATGTCCTAGCTTCTGCCTGTCCTCTGGCAGCCTGCTGCTTTTAGACTCCTCTAAGTCCTTTACCAATTTATCTAAGTCCTCACGAAAAAGTAGTCTACCCCTAAAGGGAATTTTAGTTAGCCTTGCTTTAGAAGAAGCATCTGCCGCCCAGTTACACAACCATAAATATCTTCTTGCTGCCACTACCGAGACCATACTCTTAGATAAACCCCTAATAAGGTCATAATGAATATCTGCTAAATAAGCTGCCCCAGTCTCTAAACGGGACGCTTCTGTGGCAGTGTCTTCCACATTATCTCCGTTTACACGTTGAGACCAACAAAGACGAGCTCTGGCTACCCAAGCTCCACAAACTGAAGCCTGAATGGATAAGGCATTGACATCAAACACCTGCTTTAACAATGTATCCAATTTTCTATCATGGCTATCCTTGAGAGCGGCACCACCTTCCACAGGAATTGTCGTCTTTTTGGTAACAGCCGAAACCGCTGCATCTACTTTGGGAGACTTGAACAGTTCGAGATCCTGATCCAGTAAAGGATATAAACAAGCCATGACCCTGGACCCCTTTAGCCCAGCCTCAGGCATGTCCCATTCCTGTTGAATCATCTCCCTTACAACTCTGTGTAACGGAAAGGCCCTTTGTGTTTTTCTAAAAGCTTGTAACAAAGGATCCTCCAAAGTAGAGTCTTCATCTGGCCCAGCAACCGGCATATTAAGTGTTTTAAGAGTTTCCATAATCAATGTAGGCAACTCATCTCTCCGGAAAACACAAACCACTCTTGCCTGGTCCTCCTGATCCGTGAGTTCCCCTTCTTCTAATTCCTCATCCACTTCCAGATCTGGATCCAAAAGATCCGAGCAAATCTCTTCAGAGGTTATTGAATGCTCCTGTGAGTCCTTCCCTGTTTTAACCTTCTTAACAGGGACAGCTCCCTCAGCAACCTCCAGAGTACCAGGCCGTTTTTTCCCCGAGATCCCCTCCTGCAGTTTCCAAAAGACTGCTGAAGCAGAGAAACAAATTCTTGTGAAAACAATGCCTTCAAACCTGAAGAAAATATTGATGGTACTTGCGGCACATCAGGAAGGGAAGAAGGACCTGCCATAGGCTCTGGCAAGAGCTGCGGAGGCGAATTAACATCCAATAAAGGAAGCAAGTTTAGAACCCTCTGCAGAGGTTTCCAAAACGTGTTCCATATCAGGAGACTCCTGAACGCAGGATTTACAAACCCCCGAATCAGATAAAGGTCCTCTCTTAGAGCCACAAACCAAACATTGCGGCTTAGAAGGCATTATATCACCAGAGTTCTAAAAAGACACTCCTAATTTAAATTTGCAATAACAATAAAAATAACAAAAAATGTTTTGTTTTTTATTACATGAACAATCTCAGCCAATAGCAGAAAATAAGAATAAATGAAAATAAAGCTATTAACTTTAAAAGAAACATAAAAAATGAAACGTTTTCTTGAAAGAAAACTCACTTACAGCTTGCCGTTTATTCTGCACGCGCTGAACAGCGCAGCCTGCACCGAAACCAACTGCCATCTCCTAACAACTGCGCAGCAAAGAATTACTACCTTAGTGCTGCAGTGAGGAGAAAAAGCCCCGATCACATCAGGACAACCGGTTGACCCCACGCTAAGTAGTTTCAGCGTCGGGGGAGAAACCGGAAGCGGCACAGAAGTTAAAAAGAAAATTACATCCACGCCGGCTGCACAATGAGCTGTGCGGCTCCCCGAAACAGCACTCCGCTGTGGAGAGAAACCGGAAGCGCCGGAGAGCAAAGAAGTTGAAAAGAAAATAATCTCCGCTCCGGCAGCCCGATCAGCTGTGCGACTCTCAGAAACAGCACTGCCTCTCTTTTCGCTCCTCACCTAAAGTAGGTAGGTCGGGAGACGAAAATCTTTGATAAGTGAACTGAGTCGTCCAACAAACAAATAAATAAACGCGACTTTGAGAAGGTAGAAAGAAAATTAAAAGGAGAGAGGGAGGGCACACCTCTGAACTCCTAAGCCCCTGCTAGTCAAATGAAAAATAAAAAATGATAAAAACTGCTTAATTGTCCCCTCCAGTGAGCCCAGAATCTCTAGGCTCATCAACCTCCAGCTGCTTGGAGACTGAACAAACTGGAGCAAGGAGGCGGTCCCTCGGGTACTTGTACTGATGACATCAAAGAATGTCATTGTTCAGTCTTGAAGCTGCTGGAGGAACCTATATTCCCAGAGATTCCAGGACTGGACTGGAGAGACGATAAGGAACCATGTGCTTTTCCTTTCTTCCCTAGATGCTGAACAATGGGGGCTGGGAGGCGCAGGAGGGACAAATGCTGGACAGCGGAGGGGGCAGGAGGGGCAAAGATTGGATAGCGGGGGGAGGACAGGAAGACAAATACTGGATGACGGGGGAGGGGGGGGAAGAGGAAGGACAAATGCTGGACAATGGAAGGAGCAGGAGGGACAAAGGCTGGACATTGGGGAGGGGGGGCTAAGGCTAGACAGAGGGGAGCAGGAAGACAAATGCTAGATGACGGGGGAAGAGGGGAGGACAAATAATGGACAGTAGGGGGGGGGAACAAATATTGGACAATGGAGAGGGAAGGAAGGACAAAGGCTGGGTAGCAGAGGGACAGGAAGACAAATGTTGGATGATGGGGGAAAGGGGGAGGACAACTGCTAGACAATGGAGGGGGCAAGAAGGGTGTGATAAGGAAGCTTATCATAGCTCAGGTAGGAGCTATAGAAAAGATGATGTGACTCTGAACAAGCAACCTGTCAGTTCTGGTAGAAGCAAGAAAACAGAGTTTTCACATAAAAGACTACCAGTCCCAGAATGCACCAGGTTTCCAGCAGCCATGAGAGGGGCTGAAGTGAGAAAACGTGTGTGCAATCAAGAGAGCTATGAGGTAATCCCTAAGCACTCATCTCAAAGGGCAGGGCCTGATTCAACACAGCTGCGCTGTGTTAGGGAGGAGCACACATTAGGACAGAATAAGAATAGAGCTTATTCTTCAGATAACAGTTTCAGCAAAAGATACAGCAACAGCTTCAAGCTCAAGCACCAACATCATCTCGAGAAGCAGAAGCCAAGCCAAGCGGATAGAGAGAGAAGGAAACTCTCTGGAAGGAAGAGAAGAAAGGCCATTGGAAGGTCTGGGAGAATCCAAGGCAGTACCCATACTGGGAGGTATTCCAAGTGCCAGCAGAGTCCATTGGAATGGAAGGGCAGAGATAGGAATCACCAGTGGCTACCTGGGAGAGAAAAGACTGCACGTGGAAAGGATTTTCAGACCTATGCCAGAAGGTATGTGAGAGAAGATCCAGTGTCCAGGGATCAAGATTGGAAGGCTGGACATCAGAACTGGATTGCATACTGGCCAGGCTATACAGAGAGGAATTATGATAGCAGGAGAGGCTCAGGTATGAACACTGATCCAGACCCTATCTATAATAGTGAATGGCAGCAAGGGAATAAGCATTCTCATGATAGTACCTTATGGAAGGACTCGTCTGTGCCAATGTATGATAGTGACCCTATGCTGATTGATGAAGGGGGAGATACAGCAGATGAAACTATTAATTACATGGACTGTTCTCTATCTAAATGCTATTGCTAGCTTTCTGTGAGCAAACACATCAGCCATCACAAAGAAACCTAACTTTGTTCCTTATTCCACTGCAAACAGCTCCTAAAGCAGGATTTTGGGTTCACACAGTAGCAGCCAGCCAGCTAAAGGGTTTCAGCTGGACAATTGATAGTAATTAAAGCTGCACCTGATTGTGTGTGTGAGCAAGGGAAAATCACTGCTGGAACTGTGTGGAAAATAAGCAGAAGTTAACCTAACAAGCAAAGTTCATTTATTTCTTTGTGCCTTTTTCATTTGGTAATTATTTGCTAAGAAAACATTAGCTAATTGCCTGACAAGCTGAAGGTTGTTTTATGATTTGCTTTGTGACTTTATGTTATCCATTTAAACACTGCAAGCAAGTAACCTCATTTATATTGCTACCAAGCATACTTGTGCTGGGTGAATTAAACCCCATCAATAAAAGAAGTATTTTATTGGCTTTACCACTGGTTACACAACTCAATTATTGTCTTCAGCTGTGTTTGAGAGTGAATGAACTACATTACCCAAATACCTTGCAAGAATCATATGAATATATGCATCGTCAAGATTGTGTAAGTTCTCACCCTAGGCAGCCGTCTGACAAGGGCGAAGGCTGGACAGAAGGGGGGCAAAGGCTGGACAGAAGGGGGGCAAAGGCTGGACAGAAGGGGGGCAAAGGCTGGACAGAAGGGAGGGCAGGAAAACAAATGCTGGATGACAGGGGGGAAGGAGGACAAATGCTGGATAACAGGGAAGGGGGCAGGAAAACATGCTGGACAGGTGGGAGGGAGCAAAAAGAATAATGCTGGACGGGGGGAGCATAAAGACATATGCTGGACCACACAGTAAGCTGCGTAAGTGCAGCAGGGGGTCACCGACGTCAGAAGGGTGCCATTGCTAGCCACTCACCCCCCACTCCCCATTCAGGATGGCCTGCAGAGCACCGGCGACTTACTGGAGAGCCAGCCTGCCTGCAGGACACAGTGCTCCCATAGGCAGAAGGCTGGGAGAGGCTGTAATCGCTACTCGCAATCTTCTGCCCATGGGGCAGGCTCTCCACTAGGCCGCCGGGGCCCAGTAGAATAGGGAGTGGGGGCGGGCAGCCAGCAACAGCCCCCTCCTGAGGTCAGCTCCTGCAGGCAGACTCTATTTCTCTGGGCCGTAGTCACGGCTTGCGCAGCTCCTGCCTGCAGGCAGAAGGGTGTGGGAGGCAACAATTGTGACCCAGAGAAGCAGAGCCTGCCCGCAGGAGCAGCATGTTCTACACAGTATGGGGAACTGCATCTCTTATTTTTCAGGTGTTGCTCCAAATGTGGAGTCTGGCTTCTTGGGGGTTTCAGTTTAATTTTTGTCTGCAAGGCCAGGCGTTCTGTTAACATGTAGTTTGTACGCAGGGATCTGTACTGTAGTAATTTGACTTGTTCAGCTTTTCAAATAGGTGCATGGATGTTCTAAGGCCTGTTGAAGTATTTATAGTGCTATTTTTTCTGCATAAGCCCCTTGTATGAGTTTTGGAAGTTTATGCTGGTTTGGTATGGTAGATTTGGCCTTTTTGTAAGGTTTTATATTAGTTCACAATATGCCTGCTACTGGAGAATGTTTATGTTGCTGTTAGTGAAATTACTAGAATCAGATTTTTTTTTAATATTAAGTTCTATGGTGAATGTCCTACTTCTGCTCTGCACCCATTGTCAAAGGAGAGGTTTCTGTGGACGCAGAATATATATTCAAAAAGAAGAAGCGAGAACCATAACGCAGTTTATAACAAAATAAAATGAGTTATAATTTTAGAATTTGGTGTTACAAACTGTGCTGTGATTCTCACTTTTTCTTTTAGTTCCCTGGTATGCGAGCATCTTGCATTTGCTTTGTTTTTTGCGGAATACATATTTACATTAACACCTTTCTGTCCAGTGCACAATTTCAGGAGTTATGTTGGGGTTGCCAAGCTCTTCTTGGTGTTTGTGTTGGAGTGGGAGGTGTTGTGTTGGGGTCACAAAGTCCCTCTTGTTTTTCAGTGGGTGGGAAGTGCTGTGTTGGGGTGCCAAGTCTCTCTTGTTTTTGTGGAAGTGGGAGGTGCTGCATGGGTGCTGTTCACCCCTCTTGTTTGGCATATTTAGCAGCATGTTTCCTAGGCTCTGCGCTGGTACCATATGAACATAAGAACAGCCATATTGGGTTAGACCAAGGTCCATCAAACCCAGTATCCTGTTTCCAACAGTAGCCAATCCAGGTCACAGGTACCTGGCAGGCACTGTTCCCTCTAAGCTGTGCGCACGCACACACCTCGCCGAGAGAGCGCACATACTTTACAACAGAGCGCACAAAAAGGTTAAATTAGACTTACCTGCTAATTGTAGTTCCTGGAGTGGAACAGTCTAGTCCCATAACCTCTGGGTTCCCAATCCAATCCAGCAGCTTGGAGACTGAGAAACTCCACCTTTTTTGTGACATCATCTGTATAAGTCTCCGGTGCCAGCCCCATGCCACCAGTAACCTATTGACAAAGAAGCCTCACCGGAGAAACAAGTAAGCCAAAAGACTATAGTAAACATTATTGATAACAGTAAAATAGCAATTGAGGGCAAGAAACTCCCAACCCATTATAGCGCTTAAGAGAAAGTGGGAGCATTCCAACCCCCTGCGTGAAGTAAGGCAAAGACCCAACATAACCAAGAAGCAAGCCCAGCTTACCTGTGAAACTGAGCCAATCCTGACATGTGTTTGCCCAGGAACTCTGGGAGGGATATGGGACTAGACTGTTCCACTCCAGGAACTACAATTAGCAGGTAAGTCTAATTTAACCTTCCTGATCGTGTCCCAGTCTAGTCCCATAACCTCTGGGTCCATACCAGAGCAGTGAAAGACACTTACACACGGGAGGGACCTGGCAAACCAGCCTGAAGAACCGCTGATCCGAAGGAGGTCTCCTCCGCCATCTGAACATTCAGACGGTAGTGCCTAGCAAAAGTATTGAGGGACGACCAAGTCACCGCCCTGCAGATTTCCACTGGCGAAACTAAACGAGCCTCCGCCCAGGAGGCAGCCTGAGCCCGCGTAGAATGTGCTTTTACCCCATTTGGCACGACTTTGCCCTTCAACACATAAGCAGACTCAATGGCTTCTCTAATCCAGCGAGCAATAGATGCTTTAGAGGCCGCTTCACCCTTTTTCGGCCCTGCGAAAAGCACAAAGAGCCTGTCTGACTTCCGAAAGGACTCCGTCCGTTTGAGATACTTCCGTAAAGCTCTTCGGACATCCAACAGATGAAACCGAGTAGCTGAAGAACCACCGCTATCCCCGCGCAAGACCGGCAGGGAAATCTCCTGGTTAATATGAAATGCCGAGACTACCTTCGGGAGAAAAGCCGGCACCGGCCGCAACACCACTTTAGACGGAAAGAAGGAAAGATAGGGCTCCCTACAGGAAAGAGCCTGCAATTCGGAAACACGCCTAGCCGAGCACACCGCCACGAGGAAAGCCACCTTCAGAGTAAGATCCTTGAGCGATGCCCTAGCCAGCGGCTCAAAGGGCTCCCCCACTAAGGCCTCCAAAACAAAGGGAAGACTCCATTTGGGAAAGACTGGACGGGTCGGAGGCCTAGCAAGAGAAACCGCTCGGAGAAACCGTTTTACATCCCGCTGGACCCCCAGCGACTGACCCGCCAGCCTGCCTCTGAAACAAGATAAAGCAGCCACTTGGACTCACAACGAAGCCGCTGCCAACCCCTTTTCGAAACCATGTTGCAAAAATTCCAGGATTTGCGGGAGGGAAGCTCGTAACGCTTGGTAATGCCGCTCACCACACCAGGCCTCAAAAATCCTCCAAATGCGGACGTAGGACAACGAAGTGGAACGCCTCCTGGACTTGACTAAGGTAGAGATAACTGCCGGAGAATACCCCCGGGAGGTCAACCGTGCCCTTTCAAGAGCCAGGCCATAAGAGAGAATCGACCCACGTGAGGCATGACCAGCGGCCCTTGAGTTAACAGATCCCCTCGGTCGGGGAGCCGCCAGGGCTTGTCCACCAGCAACCGCACCAGATCCCCGTACCAAGGACGCCGTGGCCAATCCAGCGCAATCAAGATTACATGGCCCCGGAAGCCCTCTACTCTTTGTAGAACCCGGCCGATCAGCACCCACGGCGGGAAAACATACAGAAGCTGCTCCTCTGGCCAGATCTGCAAGAGAGCATCCAAGCCCTCCGACATCCGTTACCTGCGTCTGCTGAAGAAACGGTTGCACTTCGCCGACGCAAAGGTCGCCATAAGATCCAACACTGGCCTGCCCCACCTTCGGACCACCATTTCGAACACTTCGGGATGCAGGACCCATTCCCCGGGATCCACTCTCACCCGGCTGAGGAAGTCGGCCTCCACGTTGTCTACCCCTGCGACATGGGCTGCCGAGAGGTCCAGAAGGTGAGCCTCTGCCCAGGTACACAGAGCTTCGGCCTCGGACTCCAGGGACGCACTGTTGGTGCCGCCCTGATTGTTGACGTAGGCTACCGCCGTCGCGTTGTCCGATAGCACTCGGACCGCTTTCCCGTCGAGAAGCGTCCGGAACTCCTGCAAAGCCAGTGACACCGCTCTTAGCTCCAACCGGTTTATCGCCCAGGCGCTTTCTTGGGCGTCCCAAAGACCCTGAGCGAAGACTCCCTGGCAGTGAGCTCCCCAGCCCAGCAGACTGGCATCGGTCATCACCGCCACCCAGTCCGGTGATTCGAGGGGCTTCCCTCTCTCGAGCGACTGGGGGAGCAACCACCAGAGTAAGGACTGACGAACATCCTCCGGACACGTTAGTTTCCGGGAGAGGAAGTCTCGCTGGTATGACCACCGGCGAAGCAGAGCCCTCTGTAAGGGCCGCATGTGAGCTCTCGCCCATGGTACCGTCTCTATCGCCGCCGCCATGGTGCCCAACAACTGCAGGTAATGCCACGCGGATGGCGCCCGGAGCCTGAGGAATCTCTGAACTCGATTCCGCAATTCCAAGGCCCGTTGGTTGGTAAGAAACACTCTTCCGTTCCGCGTATCGAATCGCGCCCCCAGATATTCCAGATTCTGGGAAGGCTGTAGATGGCTCTTGGACAGATTGACAATCCAACCGAGGCTCTCCAGCAAGCCTACTACCCAGGTCGTGGCCCGCACGCTGTCGTCGTGCGATTTCGCCCGGATCAGCCAATCGTCCAGATAAGGATGCACGAGAATGCCTTCCTTTCGCAGAGCCGCTGCCACCACCACCATGACCTTTGTAAAGACTCGCGGGGCGGTTGCTAGTCCGAAGGGCAACGCCTGGAACTGAAAATGTCCGAACGGGACTGCAAATCTGAGAAACTTGTGATGCTCCTGCCGAATTGGAATGTGGAGGTAAGCCTCGGACAGGTCCAGGGAGGTGAGATACTCCCCCTGTCGCACCGCCACTATGACGGAGCGCAGGGTTTCCATGTGAAAGTGAGACACACGGAGACAGCGGTTGACTCCTTTGAGATCCAGGATCGGTCGAACACCTCCGTCCTTCTTTGGGACAACAAAATAAATGGAGTATCGACCGCATCCGTACTGATCTACGGGCACGGGCGCAATCGCCCTGAGGTCCAGTAACCGCTGTACCGTCTGCCTTAAGGCTGCCCGCTTTGCCACAGATCTGCCGGGAGAGAGCACAAAGGAGTCCCGCACGGGACGTAAAAACTCCAGAGCGTAACCTTCGCGAACAACTTCCAACACCCACTGATCCGTCGTAATGTGGGCCCAGGCGGGAAGGAACTCCCGCAGACGTCCTCCCACGGGGGTGGTGGGCGACTGGGCCCCCCTCACTTCATTGTGGCTTTTTAAGGTTAAGGGAGGAGGAGGAGGAGGCATTAAGACCGAAGCCTCGGCCCGCTCCCCGAAACCCCCGGAAACCCTGGGTTCGATAGGGGAAACGCCCCCTCTGTCCTGGAGAACCTCTTTGGGAACGAAAGCGACGAAAGTCCCGCAACTGCCCCCTGGAACTCGATGCCCCCCGAGAGGCCCTGGGCTTGTCCTCTGGCAACCGGCCGCCCTTGGACTCCCCGAGCTCCTTGACCAGCTTGTCCAAGTCCTCGCCAAACAGCAGACGCCCCTTAAAGGGCAACTTGCTCAACCGCATCTTGGACGACGTGTCTGCGGACCAGTTACGTAACCAGAGATAGTGCCGTGCTGCCACCGCCGACGCCATACTCTTGGACAGCCCCCGCATAAGGTCGTACTGGAGATCCGAGAGGTAAGCGGCCCCTGACTCCAGACGTGCCGCTTCGCCTGCCAAAAGAGACTCCTGGCCTTCCTGCACTTTCTGAGACCAACGCAGGCAGGCCCTAGAAACCCAGGCGCCACAGATGGCCGCCTGCAGGGAGAGAGCATTAACATCAAAGACTTGCCTGAGCAAGACATCCAGTTTTCTATCCTGAACGTCCTTGAGCGCCGCGCTGCCCTCCACAGGAATGGTAGTCTTCTTGGTCACTGCCGAAACCGCAGCGTCCACCCTGGGAGGTTGAAACACCTCCTTGTCCCGGTCCAATAAAGGGTACAAACGGCCCATCACTCTGGCGCCTTTCAAGGGCGCTTCGGGGACATTCCATTCCTCCTGAATCATCTCCTGAAACACCCTGTGCACCGGGAAAGCTCTTTGAGTTTTCCGGAACACCTGCAGCAGCGGATCCTCCAATGACTCGTCCTCCGCAGCCGCAGGCTCCGGCATGTTGAGTGCTTTGAGCGACTCTACAATGAGGGATGGCAGTTCCTCTCTCCGAAAAACTCGCACTACCCTAGCCTGATCCTCCTTTTCAGGGATCTCGCCCTCCTCTAACTCGTCCTCCAAACTTACACTGTGGGTGCCCTCATCTGACAGAGGGCTCTCCGACAGCCCGGAGAGGTCCCCTAGGGTACCGTCGCCCCGAGCCTTCTTGCTCCTAACCGGGGAGATGGAGCGACGCGGGGACGCCGGACGTTTACCGGCTCCGCTGGAGCCGCTCGGCAAACCTGCCTGCAACAAACTACTAAAAGCAGAATGCTGAAGAAGTGCCACAAACTGTTGAGAAAAGATGGCAGAGAGCTCATTGGGCAACACCATGGGAGAAGCCGGCGTGCCCAAACCTGAAGATGTTCCTGGCAGCGGCTCCTCCTGCGCCAGGGCCGGCATGCGCGAAGGCGAAGCCTCTGGCCCGGGTCCTGGCGCTGGAGCTGCCTGCGAGGGGGGGTTATCCAGCTCCCGGGCCTCCCCCGCACACTCTTTGCAGACCCCTGCACTTGTGCCCTTCCGTGTCCCACACACAATACAAAGGGGTTTGGAGGGCATGCTGAACACTACTGTCTCAATAGAAAACCGGGCGAAAAGAGAAGGGCCCGGGACACCCGAAAAAAAACGCAGCTCCAACCAAAAAACGCTGAGGGTACAGAGAGGGACCCCAAAGCTGAAAACTGCTGTGCTGCGAAACCAGGGAGTATGCCTGCACCGTTATGCTGCAAAAACTCTCCCTAAGGAGCTGAACAGCCCAGTAGAACAAAGCCCGGCAATCCCAAAAACAAAAAATATCCGGCCCGCGCAGAAAACCGCGTCGTCGCCATGAGGCAGGGCCGCGAGGAAAAAAGAGCGCGAAAGCGCGCTGAAGAAAAATAAACAGAGCCGCGGTCCCTGCCCGAGCACAGTAACACCCCTCAGGCTCGGAAGACGGCCCCGCAGGTGCTCGTGAGGCTCCCGACCAGCCAAGGGAACACCCCCCATCCCCCACAAGGCAAACTCACCGGAGCGGTCCTGGGCAGCGGTAGAGACAGAGAAGGGGGGGCAGGAGCAGCCGAACGCGCTAGCAGGCACAGTCTTCCGCGTGGCGCCGGCTCTCCCCGAAGACAGAGTTACCCCTCCGGAGCTTGACCGGGCCGCTGCTGTATCTCAGGCAACACTTCCGAAACAGCCGGCTACAGCAATGAGCTCTGCCCCGAAGAAAAGTCAGGTGCAGGAGGGAGGGAGGGAGGAGAGGAGGAGGGAGACGGAGGACTCAGAACCAAAGAGCTGGAGTGCTCCCAATTGAAAGAAACAGACTGCAAAATTAACTAACAGCTAAACTAAGCCCATAAACTAAGGTGACCCAATTGTTTCTCCTGTGAGCCCGGGACCCCCGGGCTCCCAACTATCCAGCTGCTTGGAGACTGAGGTGACTGGTGGCATGGGGCTGGCACCGGAGACTTATACAGATGATGTCACAAAAAAGGTGGAGTTTCTCAGTCTCCAAGCTGCTGGATTGGATTGGGAACCCAGAGGTTATGGGACTAGACTGGGACACGATCAGGAATTACAGTTCTGATTCTGATAGAAAACAACAGACGTCTTAAAATTTAAAAGTTATGATTGTAATTACTAGAAATTTCCCGCTTCATTTAGTAATCGTCTATTTTCATTTAATTTGATTAAAATCAATGTGGTGTACATACTGTATTCTGATGTGTAGTCAAATTTTAAAGTATATAACTCCGAGTGTCGTTATGTGGCGCACAAAAATTTAACCTTCCTTCAAAAGCTGCACACAGCTGATATTTTATGCGCACACAGCCTACAGAAAATTAGAGGGAACATTGCTGGCAGGTTCCAAAAAGGGCACACTGGTTCCACAATGCTTATCCTGGGGCAAGCAGTGTATTTCCCAGGTCCTTTCTAATAACAGTTTATGCACCTTTCCTCCAGGAACTTGTCCAAACCCAGCTACACTAACAGCTTTTATTATGATCCTCCAGTAACTAATTCCAGAGACTGATTATGTGGGACCGTATGCTAACTGCAGGGAAGCAGTTACATCCCCCTTCAGTTATTACATTTCAACATGGCAAAATAGCTGCCGGTGCAACTAAGGCCACCCACTGAGGTGGCATTAGCTGCACTCACACTACTTGTACTGAGCCATTACGTTAAGTTTCTGCCCACAATGCAGATACCTGTGTGTGAGAATTCTCTCTTGCCTCACCCTGGAATAAAGTATAATTTTGGGAAAGAAATCCTGTAAACCTAAAAATAATGGAGTAAAAGCATTTTTTGTCTACATATGTCTGTATTTAGTTTGTATTAATATATTCCCTACTTGGTGAAGATCTTTCTTTGTTCTGTATGTTACTGAGACTGTGTGTTCTGTTAGCATGGAGTTTCTATGTAGGGATCTGGCTTGCTCAGTTTTCTGAATAGGAATATGGATGTTCTAGGACCAATTGCAATATTTATGGTGCTGTCCTTTTCTGGGTATGTTCCATGTTTTATGTGTTTCGGAAGTCAGTGCTGTTATGGAATAGTAGATTTGCTCTATGAACACAGTACACTGGGTTCTTGGTGTAATTAACGGTAGGGTGTTGGTTGGAGGGGTACTGGAATATATATTGTCTCAGATTTGCAGTTTTGCATTCTTTATGCTGCCAGACTGAAATTTAAAATATTTTGTCAGTTCAGATTCAAGGAAATTTCAAATTTTAACACTAGAAGCCCCAAAAGGAATTTTACCTAGAAACCCCAAAGTGCATCAATTGACGCATTATCACGACGACTGTGTTTAGCATGAAATGCAGATGTGAATTAATGTGAAGTTACTTATTTGTTAAATACGTACAGTATGTGATGTCATTACATGACGCCATCGTGTGTTTATTGTTTGTAATGTCGGAGTAAAACTGCAAACAGTGATTGAGAACATGGGAACATGAATTTATACCTAGAAGCCCCAAAGTACGTCAATTGACGCATCCAAGACAATTGAGTGCGTCAATTAACGTACTTTGGGGCTTCTAGGTATAAAGTCATTTTCCTGCTAGGTGATGCATCTGTCAATTTTCGATGCACATATTTGAACATCTTGACCTTGCTAACAAAGTCATGGAACATGACTGACATGGTTATAGCAGTGGCACTGGTATACAACTCTGAAGATGCATTTGCGTCAATAGACGCACTTTGGGGCTTCTAGTGTTAAGGGAACGTCTCAGTTTAATTTTGTTTAGTAGCCTGATAGCTTCACCATTGCTGAGTTCCGGACTTTTCTTGCTCTAGCACAATCCAATCCAACCTTTGAATTCATGGCTACTAGAATTTGTTTTTCTTATTTTATATCTTCCCTCCTCATCAATAATCTGGTCATAGCAAAATAAATTTGATGTGCAGATACTTATAGTTTCATTTGGGAGAAGGGCTGTCTAAGTGGCTTTTCATTGATCAAATTTAATGTTTTATTATATTTGTTTTATTGTAACATCTGTTTTATTAAATTGCATGTGTATGTTTGGAAGACACCTAGAATTTTAGATGGGTGGCATACACATTTTAAAATAAAGTATACTAAATTTATGCAAATAATTCCGCAATGAGACTCCGCATATGGCCCTGCATCACCCTCATGTCGTCCCTGGGGGAAAGTAGATAGGAGGGGGCATTGGGAGGTGGAGAAAAGCAGAAACCTTAGATTGGGACCAGCATGATAAGGGAATAAAATGGTCAGACAACAAAGGTAGAAGAGAATTTTATTTTCAATTTAATGATCGGGATTTGGTGCTATTCTTTATATTTTATACAATACATCTCTTTCTATTTCTCTGGTGTTGCATTATATGTAGAATTTGATTTCTTGGGGTTGAGGTTTAATTTTTATCTACATGTGTTTATTTTTAGGTTATGGTCACTTATCTTCTAGTTGGTGAAGGTTTGTGTTCTGAATGTGTGACCAAGGCCAGGTGTTGTGTTAACATGGAGTTTGTATGTAGGGCAGTATACTGCAGTAATCTGAATTGTTCAGCTTTTCAAATAGGTGCTGGATATTTCAGAACCCACTGCAGTATTTATAGTGATGCTTTTTTTTGGGTAGGCTCCTAATGTGAGTTCTGGAAGCTGGTGTTGGTATGGTATGGTAGATTACCTCTATAGATCCTTAGTGATTTTGTAGGGTTTTCTGTTAGTTCACAATATGCCTGGTACTGGAGAATGTTTGTTGTTAGTGAGATGACCAGAAGCAGATTTTTTTTTTATTTTTTTAAATACTGAGTACTGTGGGTGAATGGCCTAGTTCTGCTCTGCACCCAATGTTGAGAAAGGGAATTCTGTGAATGCAAAATACACGTTCAAAAAGAAAAAGCAAGTTTATAGCAAAATAAAAATGAGTTATAATTTGGTGTTATAAACCAGTGTTTTTCAACCTTTTTTGTGCAAAGGCACACTTTTTTCATGAAAAACATCACGAGGCACACCACCATTAGAAAATGTTAAAAAAATTTACCTCTGTGCCTATATTGACTATATATAAAGTAATTCTCTTGAATAGGAATCAAACACTCACACCAACCCCCCTCCCCTGCTGGTTCACACCAACCCCCTCCCCTGCTGGTTCACTCACACCACCCCCCCACCTCCACTGCTGGTTCACTCACCCACCCCCCTGTCACTTACTCACCCCTCCTGCTGGGTCACTCACTCACTTACCCCCCCTCCCCTGCTGGTTCACTCACACCATCGCCCCCCCTCCCCCTTGCTGGTTCACTCACACCACCCCCCCTCCACTGCTGGTTCACTCACACTCCCCCCCCCCCCTTGCTGGTTCACTCACACACACACATCCCCCCCCTCTGCCCAAGCCGCTGCTTCTGCTTTGTACAGAGCAGCGGCTGCACTACACTTACATTGAAAAGTAAAGAGAAACTGTGTCAGGAGCCCTCCGGTCATCGCAGAGCCCGAGGAAGTGATGTCATGGGGGCGGGCTCCTCACAGGCTGTCTTTCCTTTTCAAATTAACTTTATTGCAGCTAAAGTTAATTTGAAAAGGAAAGACAGCCTGTGAGGAGCCCGCCCCCATGACATCACTTCCTCGGGCTCTGCATGATCGGAGGGCTCCTGACACAGTTTCTCTTTACTTTTCAATGTAAGTGTAGTGCAGCCGCTGCTCTGTACAAAGCAGAACCAGCGGCTGCACTGCTATAGGGAATCGCGATCGCGTTCGCGCCGCGGACTTCGGCACAAAAGCCGGTTTTTTGCTCTGGCCGCTCCCGATCTTGCGGCCAGAGCAAAAAACCGGCTTTTCAATGGCCGGTTTTACAACTGTGCCGGCAGCCGGCCTGGCCATGGAAAAACCGGCCAGGCCGGCTGAAAACCGGCCGGTTGGCAACCCTAATTTGTGAGCCGAGGCCACATGTTACGGATGAAATTGGAATTTTTCCCACGGCACACCAGACAATATCTCACGGCACACTAGTGTGCCGCGGCACAGTGGTTGAAAAACGCTGTTATAAACTATGCTGTGGTTCTCGCTCCCTTTAGTTCCTTGGTATGCGAACAACATGCATTTCCTCCACATTATCTAATTGGCTTTTTGGTCTGGTTCAGTTCCTGAATGGAGTTTTGAGAAAAGCCCCCTCCCCCCGCCGCTCGGAGGGGGGGGGGGTAGTGCCATCTCATCCCTCGCCTCAGGCAGCAGACTGCCTTGAGCCACCCCTGCTAACCATTTAAGCCTTGTAGGGATATCATTCCATCCTCTTTACCATTTTTGTCGCTCTTCTCTGTACCTTTTCTAACTTTGCTATATCCTTTTTAAGATCTGGTTACCAGAATTACACACAATATTCAAGGTGTGGCCACATCACGGAGAAATACAGAGGTATTATAATATCCTTAGTTTTATTCTCCATTCCTTCTTCATGATTCCCAGCATTCTATTCTCACTTTTTCTGCCATCCTCTCTTTTGTGTGTCATATCCTTTTATTTTTATTTATTTATTTAGACAGTTTTGTATACCACCTTATCCTTCAATCAAAGTGGTCACAACACAATTGGGGGATACATTTAACACGAGGGGATATGAGACACATACACTAATACTTACAGGGAACATGGGCAATGAAGGGTTAAGTGACTTGCCCAAGACCACAAGGAGCACCTGTGGGACTAGAAACCCCAGTCCTTCCAGCCCAAGGTTGCTGTCCTCTAGTGGGATTTGAACCACCGACCTTCCAGCCTGTAGTACCTTGCCCCAACCACTAGGCCACTCCTCCACTCATATCCTTAACCTATTGCTTTCCACTGAAACTGTTCCTGTGGGCTTCAAACATGCTCTGGTCACACCTCTCTTCAAAAAGCTCTCACTAGACCTTACCTGTCCTTCCAGCAATCGGCCTCTCTCTCTCCTCCCTTTTGCTTCAAAGCTACTTGAATGAGCAGTCCACTGCTGCTGTCTTGACTTTCTTTTATTTATTTAACAGGTTTTATATACCGCTTTATCATTTCAATCAAAGCGGTATACATTGAAACTTAAACTTGGTAATATACATTAAACAGGGACATTGATAACTTGGATTTTTCTGAGGCACAAGGCCACAAGGAGTGCTAATGGGAATCAAACCCTGGTCTCTGGGTTCTCAAGCCAGTAATGTTAACCATTAGGCTACTCCTCCACTCCAAGCCATTCTGGATCCACTGTAGTCTAGCTTTTGCCCTCTACATTCCACAGAAACGTCTCTTGCCAAAGTCTCCAGTGACTTATTCTTCGCCATATCCAAGGGCCTTTACTCGATCCTCATCCTTCTTGATCTTTCTGCTGCCTTTGACACTATTGATCACTACCTTCTTTCTCCTCGATACCCTGTCTTCGCTTGGATTTAGGGGCTCTGTTCTGTCCAGGTTTTCTTCTCATCTCTCCCATCACACTTTTAGTGTATGTTCTGGTGGATCCTCCTCTACTGCCATCCCGCTTTCAGTTGGTGTACCTTAGGGCTCTGTATTGAGACCTCTCCTTTTCTCTCTCTACATTCAGTCCCTTGGTGCACTTATTTTCTCCCATAGTTATCAGTATCATCTTTATGCTGATGACTCTCAGATCTACCTCTCTGCGCCTGATATCTCTCCAGGAATCCAGGCCTGGATCTCTGCCTTCTTATCAGACATTGTTGCTTGATGTCTCACTACTGTCTGAAATTGAACATGACATGGAATTCACTTCCTGCCATCATAAGAGACACTAAGGAGACTAAATCTTTCCACAAACTTCTAAAAACATTTTTGTTCAAGGAACACTTTGGCGAACTAATCACCTAGTTCAAAAACTCTCCAATTAAAGCAACAGGCCTGCTCACGGTTTCAAGATGCTTTCAAGATCAGTGTATTTAATCAACATGCTTAGTTCCCTGTAGTTACTGCTTAAATCGACAGATTGCTATGTTAAGTTGTTTCTTCCCTTAATCCCCTTCACTCCTTGTTCACAATGTTACATGTTTTATTTTGTTAAATGTACTTTTCAATTGAGTTCACTGTAAACCGCTTTGATTCACGAAAGGCGGTAAAATAGGCACAAATAAATAAATAAATGACCAAAACTGAGTTCATTATCTTTTCCCCTAAACCACTCCTTCCCTCCCTTCTCTATTTCAGTGGATGACACTATATGTCTCCCTGCTTCCTCAACTCACAACCTTGGGGGTCGTCTTTGCTGCTACTCTCTCTTTTTCTGCACATATCCAACAGATAGCTAAAACCTGTCACTTCTTTCTCTATATCAGCAGCAAAATTTGTCCCTTCCTTTCTACTCACACTACCAATCACTAATCACCTCCCACTTTGACTATTATAACCTGCTTCTCGATGGTCTCCCTCTGAACCATCTCTCTCTCCATCAATCTGTTCAAAAACTCAGCTGCATGACTTATCTTCTGCCATTGTCGCTATGCTCAAGACACTTCACTGGCTCCCTATCAGTTTCTGCATCCAGTTCAGACTTATCCTACTGACTTACAAGTGCATTCATTCTGCAGAACCTCAGTACCTTTCTTTTCTTATCTCACTCTACATCCCTCCTCGGGAACTCTGCTCCTCTAGAAGATCCCTTCTTATCTATGCCCTTATCTGCTATTGCGAACTCCAGATTTTGATCATTCCATCTTGCTGCTCCATATGCCTAGAACAAACTTCCTGTGCATCAGGCTACTTCTCTAGCCCTATTCAAATCCAGGCTAAAAACCCACTTCTTTGCAGCTGCTTCTAGACCCTGATGCTCCTCGCTCTCTTGTCCACTATTTATGTGTATCTTACCTTACTCTAGTCCCCAGTTTTGCTTTGTTTTTGTCTTGATTAGATTGTAAGCTCTAATGAGAAGGGACTGTGTCTTACATTTATTTTTATTTATTTATTTACATTCTCTTATATACCGCGCTATTCTGCATCAGTGCGGTTTACATTGAACAAACTGAAATTACATTGAACAGGGCTTTATAACTTGGAGATAACTATTTTACAGGAAACATTTATAAGTACAGCGCTGCATATGCCTTGTAGCACTACACAAATGATTAGTAGTAGAAGTAGTAGTATTTTTAAACACCCAGGCCTGATGCAAACTCAAACTTTGCAATTGCTCCTTTTGGCTTTTTAACCATTTTCCTCATTTTTGAAAGCTGAATTCTAGCACAGTCAATTTCCTTGCTATCATCTCTTCATTTATTAAATCAAAAGTAATCATGTTATGATCGCTATAGCCAAGCAGCCCCAAAACAGTTACCTTTCATACTAGATCTGGCATACCACTGAGGACTAGACCTAACATAGCATCCCCCCATGTCTGTTCCTGAACCAGTTACTCCATAAAGCAGTCATTTACTTCATCGAAAAACAATCTCCCTAGCATGTCCTGATGTGACATTGACTCAGTCAATACTGGAGTAACTGAATTTCTTTTTATTTATGCAATTTATAACAAACATACAAGAATTAATCTTGCTAGAAAAGAGCAATATCAGAGAATAATACAAAGGAAAAAAATCCAAAACAGATTGCAATAAGGAAAAAAGAATCCTATCGGATACGCCCACCAGTCCCCAAGATAGAGAAGGATACACAATTCCAAACAATATAAAAGGCAACCAAAGCATACACATGAGAGACGATAGGAGTTACAAATTAAAGCCAATTGGCTTGCCCTATCTAATAAAGCACAGTTACTTACCTTTAACAGGTGATCTCTGGGAACAGCAGGAATAAGTCTTCACATATGGGTACGTCGGTACTGATGGAGCCTGCGCGGGAACGCTCCCCAGCGTCCAGAAAGAAAGCCTTTGGGAGCATCCCACACGCATGCGAACTGCCTTCCCGCCCATTCACTTCCCTCTCATCAGATGGGTTTGTAGCTGAGACCGAAGGAGGGAAGTAGACAAATTAGAGAGAGAGAGAGAAACTCCTCCTAGGGGAGGTGGGTGGGTTGTGAAGACTTATTCCTGCTGTTCCCAGAGATCACCTGTTACAGGTAAGTAACTGTGCTATCTCCAGGAACAAGCAGGAATAAGTCTTCACATATGGGGACTCCCAAGCTAGAGATGCCTAGAGGAGGTCCCAGCATGTTGCAAGTCTAATGGATGGGCCATGCTATTTCTCAGAACCTCAGGCATCCAAGGGATGGAGGGTAGGAGTTGAATTAAAACGGGGGTGCTGCGGAACAGCTTGACTAAACAAGGAGTCTAGAGGGGAGTCCTTGTGTAAATCATAATTGTTAGTAAATATTAAATTCCAATTTTCTAATGTGGACCTTACTCAAAGTATTGCGAAAGTATTTGTTGAGGCTAATATGGGTCTGCTGCTAAGAGCCAGTACATTATTCTCAAAGAAATTACCTCACTGTGAAGTAGAGGAAAATAAATTTTGCAATACAGGCAGAGGTCAGAAGCCTTAATGGCTAGAACTAATCCCAGAAGAAAAAACTGGGGGAGTTTAATGAGTTTGGACTTTGGAGGAAAAGCTAAAGCTTCTGTAGGCCAAAGTTTAAAGCTCTTTGTCCTTGGAGCAGAATAAGGCTCTAGGAAAAAGAGGAGATAAATCTGACTGGTTTGGACGAAAAGGTAGAAATAGGCCTTGCAGGAAAAGGATGGGTCTTTAAGACCCCTTTATCCAAATGAAAGAAAAATATATCTGTAGTAGGCGCTGTAGCCTCCAATTTCTTGAAGATCAGTAATGTCTTCCCTAAGTGATGTCACTTAGGATAATGACTTTACATGGAGAGCTTCAGATGTAACGTAACCGGAAAGGTAACAGCAAAAGAAGGTATTTTCTAATTACCATAGAAATTGGTTGTCCATTTAAAACCCTAAGGTATGCTGGAACAGCATTAATATGGACAGTAACAAATCTTTCAGTCAGAGAGAGAGAGAGAGAGAGAGAGAGAGATTCACTTAATAACAAGAAGGGGTAAGACCTGCTTGAGAATATGGATAGAGAATCTCTTTCTGGTTACAAGTGGAAGAACCATGGAGAAGGTTTCATGGAAACCAGTGGAATGTTCTTACTTATAAGGAGAGGTCTAGATTTCTTTAAAAATACTAGCCTTTGAATAACCAGGAATGGAGACCTACGTGAAGGGGTGCAGAGGAGATCCTTAGTATTAAGACATGAAGTCTGGATCCTTCTAACTTTAGTGTAGTAGCTGGAGAAGAAGACGCAATATAAGGGGATACCATGTTTGCCCCTCTATGAGGGCAATATGAGTATCATGCGTTCTTTGTTCAGTATAAGCTTCAATGAAGTATTGGGAATTATAAGGAAAGCACTAGACAAGGACCTACTGCAGTGAAAAGGAATGCATCCCTGTTGTAAGAGTTCCAACTGGAGATGTGGAACAACCCAGGGAATTGAGCAATTCTTTATGCTTTCACATGGTCTAAGCCCTGGTTCCTTTTTCTTAAAAGGAAATTTTAAGGAAGATGGTGAGAGTAGGAAAAAACCAGCCATGTAGGAGCATGACTGGGCAAAGCCTTTTTAACCATCTGGAAGTTACCTACTAGGAATGGCTCTGACGCTCTCTGGCAAAGGTCCATAGTTGCAGAGCTTTTTTTTTTTTTTTTTTTGGTATAATTGCAGAGAGCATGTTGTAGGTTGCTTAGGTGAGATCTGGCTGTTTAATTGCCAGTGTGCAACCTAATCTATTCTGTTGGAGCCAAAAAGAATTGAAGATGGCTAAGAATAGTAGACAGGCCGGTTGCCTGCAATGATAAATTGTCCAAGTGGGTTGTAGAACCTCTCTTGGAATTATATGTTATTAAGGCAGCAGAAAAAGTTAGGTCCTATAGATTGGAAAAGGACCGACAGACATAATTAGGAGTGGTAAAACACAATTACCGTCTGGTAAGCTGTCTTAAAAGAAATATTTGAGAAGATTGCAAAGGGGAAGAAAACTGTGTATGGAAACTACTTACTGGAGTAGGTAGTGAAGAAAATCCTATGGGCTTAAAGTGTAAGCCCTCCAGTTGAATAGTATCACTCTTAGAGGCTGAATGACTCGACTAAGAGGGATAGAAAGTAATACAGATTTGAGAAGACTTACAATTTGGTAAGTCCCTGAAAAGGCAAAGCCCCCTTGCAGTCAAAACTATAAGATATCCTCGTACAGGAAAACTGTCAAGGTGAAGGGCATAGCCTGCCTTGTTGTTAGTTGTTACTCCTCTTTTTCCTTCAAAAAGGAGAGGAGAAACCTGTTACTTGTAGGGCATGATTGTCCTCAATAGCTCTTAGAGCTAAAAGAATGGATTTCTCTTATGGCAAGAGATTCATGCCTAGAGTCGAGGATTGAGTCAGTGTATCACTGATATCTCAGTAAGGATGAGATGAACTGTAGATGCTTCTGTTGATAAGAAATAGGTTACCGGTTCTAAACCTCAAACAAGAAAAAGAGATTTAATGAATGAAATATCAGAAACCCTGCGACTGCTCGGTTTGCTGAGCCTGTTGAGGTTTTGATTTTCTTAGCCTGGTATGATGTTGCCATTCTTTGGAAACATCTACATGATGGGTAGAAGATGGATAAAACTTTTTTCCCTTAGGGGGATAAAGTTTGTTAGGAGATTTTTTACTAGCTGGAATAGAGGAAAGTTTTGACAATCCTCTGAAAGCAACAATATCAGTGTTTAACTGATTAGCTTGGAATAAAGCATCCTTGTTAAAGAGATTTTCACCAGTACAAGGAGTATTTCCCAGCCTTTCTTGTACCCATTTGTCCAAGTCTGAAGCTTGGAGCCAGGCCATGCGTCGTGCCCCTATGGCTATAGCAGAGGTTCTGCTAATAGACTCAAAACAATCCAGGGAAGCACGATTAAGGAACTTAGAGACATTTTGAGCATGACTGACTAATAAGAAATAGTCTGCTCTTTTATGTTCTTGAAGAAAAGGGTTCAAAAGCTTTAAGTTCTTTGTGACCTCTTCAAGAGACAATCCCATAAAGAAAATATGAGATAATTCTTGCTGAAAACATAGATGCATGGAAGCATCAACGTCCAAAGGCATCTAAAGTCCTAGACTGATTACCTGGCGGATAAGAGGAGTGCTTCTTTGCACTCTTAATACACCTCATTGCTGATTCTACAACAATAGAATGATGAGGAAGTTGAGTCTTTTGAAAACCTGGAGAAGGTGGCACCTTGTACATAGTGTCAAGTGTCTTAGAATGTGGGGATACCATTAAAGGAATTTCCCACATTCTTAAAAGTAGATCCTGTAAGATCTGATGCAAAGGAAGCATGATCACCTCCTTTGGAATCCAGGGGAATTGCAGAGTTTCTGAATCCCCTGGTATGGATTCTTTACCAGGTATAGAAATGGCAAGTAACTTTTCCATATCAAGCAGAAAAGCTTGAAAAGAAATCTCTCCTGAGGAGGACCCTCTGAAATGAGGGGTAAAGGCTAGAATTGTTGAAAATTCAGCCTTGGTACCGATGGATTCATCCCATTCATTGGGACCGGAAGACTTAAAAGGATGAAGCATCGGATTTTTCTTTAAAAGAGATGTCTTCGGTACCGTCCGAGGTTGGTACCGAGGCGAGTCGGTACCGAATCCTCCATGCTAGAGAGCGATTCCAGGCTCGGCATCGAAGGAAGCGAGTCTGTCGAAGCAAGCATTGACAGTACCAACACCGGTGCCGATGTCGATACCGGTACCGAAGCTGATACCGATAGTTGGGGAACAGTCTGCAGCGACTCTAGCGGTACCGAAGTAGCTGAGAGATTCGCTAGACTACGTTCATCGGTGAGGAATATTTCATCCATCACCATAGCCGATGATGGGGTGTCGGTACTGCTCGAAGCGGCCACAACCACCGAGCATGGCCCAGGTATGTCTATGGAGGTAAGAACCTTGGGAACAACCTGAAGCCCCGTTAATGCTTTGGAGCCCGAAGACTCCCACTGGGGCTTTATTGCAAAATGTCCTCGAGGGCAACGCCAGAGGCATCTCGATGCTTAGAAGGAGATCTACCACTCGAGGACTGGCTAGTCTTAACAGACTTTTGTTTGGTTACCTGATCCTGTGAGAAAGAAGATATTCTGGCTGGTGACAGAGTCTGATGTGAACCAAGCATCGAGTTGTGCTCGATCCTGAAGACTTCTTCTATTTAAGCTCCTGCAGGAGAGACACTCCAGTGGGCAATGGTCAGGACCTAAACATTTTAGACACCAAGAATGAGTATCTAAAAATATATTTGTACCGCCACACTTTGAGCATTTCTTAAGGATAGTGGCTGGCTTTTCCATAATGGAAAGGATAGAGACCTAGTGACCAAGAAACCGTCAGGCACTAAACAGGAAAAAATTCCTTAGAAAAAAGAAGAAATTTTTAGTAAAAAGAAAGAAAAGCACCGGCGGTACCGGTGACATCGAGGGAAGGCAGATGCGACCACAAAAAACAAGAATAAAAAAGAAGAATTTTCTGCGGTGACAGGAATACGTCCTGCCGGCTCCGCGGAAAACGGAAAACTGATGAGAGGGATGTGAATGGGCGGGAAGGCAGCGCGCATGCGTGTGGGATGCTCCCAAAGGCTTTCTTTCTGGACGCTGGGGAGTGTTCCCGCGCAGGCTCCGTCGGTACTGACGTACCCATATGTGAAGACTCATTCCTGCTTGTTCCTGGAGATTAGGGCTTGCTCTAGGGGAGCTAAACTGTGTCAGCTCTGGAAGAGGAGATAAAGGTGGACAGCTGCTGGGGATATAGAAAAACAATTAATCCCAGCCAACTTGATCAGGCAAATTTACAAGGGAAACGAAGAAAAAAAAATCCCCCCAGCTAAATCACCCCAGGTCTAAGAACCAAAAATTGTTTCCTCCTCTTTTGTGAAGCCCTGGAAATATCTGGGAAAATCATAATGGTGGAACTCATAAACTAACTGGGGATTGAAAAAACATTTTTAGTAACCAATCTTGGTCAACATCTAGTGCCAGGGTGACCAACAAAGTAGCAGTCACCCCAGGACCAGATCCCGACCGCTCCAAAAAAAACCAGTCAGATCCAGGCTATTGGAGGAGAGAGCCGGGGATGAACTTAAAACCTGATCCCCTCGCCACCTCCCCCTACCATCAACCAACCTAATCTTAGCAACAAGCAAACAGTAAGCACAAGAAACCAGCGGAATAGATTCAGAAGGAATCTTCAAAACTTTAATCAAGAATTTATTAAAAAGCTCTATTGGTGAAATAGACGGAACTTTAGGAAAATTCAACACCCTTAAGTTTCTGCCTCTAGACATGTTCTCCAGAGCTTTGGTTTTCCACTGCAAATTTTCAGAATCATGCATAACAGCAGTTACTGAGTCCTGGATACAATCCACCCTCTGCTCCAATGTAGAAACTTTCATCAGCAGTTCACTCAAAAGTTGTTCATGTGCGTCAACCATGTGTCCAAAGCTGTCAAACTGGCTGTAGATAGCCTGTAAATGTCCAGACAATGACTGTTAAAGTTTAAAAGTGCTTCCCATACAGTTTCAAGTGAAAAATCATCAGGTCTCACTAATATTGCTTGATGCTCCAACGCTGAAATCTGCTTTCCCCTTGCACCAGATTGCTGCACCAGAGTCTGCAAAGACTGTACTCTCGATGCCGGATCCAGCTGGACTTCATCAGTCCCCACCTCTCCAGCAACTCCAGCTTTGACCTCTGTTACCCAGAAATTTCTTCCGGGGCAGAGGGGCTGCTCCTACATGAGGAAGGACCCACCATATTCTCCAGCAGCGGCCCTTTCACAGCAGCCTCCATAATCTTAGTTGCCGGCTGAGCTAGAGGAAATCGGCACTCCGGACTCAAGGAAACCTCAGGCCCAGGGCTATGCGGGAGTCATTCTTCCACCCCCCTTATCTGCCGATGAGCCGCCCGAAGTTTTCACTCCTCCACCCAGCACTAGGAACATGTCCATCGGCCCGGTACTCCCCAGGGGTTCCAGCCGCAGCAACACCTTCCGTTTTCAAGCTGTATGAGGGATAAGGAAATAATATTAAAAGTAAGAACTGCCTACCGCGGAGCTCCTCAAAGGGCGCCCTCATGCACCGCCACCATCTTCCTTCTCCTTAGCAACATTTTTACTTCAGAGTAACTGAAATCTCCTATTATTACAATGTTGTAAACATTGCTAGCTTCCCTAATTTCTGTAAGCATTTCATCATCTGTCTGTTCCTTCTGTCCAGGAGGACGGTAGTACACCCCCCCCCCGCCATTCCTTTTTACATGGAATTTAGAAACAATATGGCAGAAAAAGACCACAGAGCCAATCTAGTCTGCCCTTCCATATCAACTACAATAGTCCCATTTTTTTCTTTAGAGATCCATTGTATTTGTCCCATGCTTTTTTGAATTTAGATACTCCACCTCCACTCCACTGGAGACTATTCCACTCATCTACCACTCTTTCTGTAAATATTTCCGCTTATTACTCCTGAGTCTATCCCCTTTCACCATCCTATGTCCCCTCGTAGCAGAGCTTGCCTTCAAATGAAAAAGACTCTCCTGTGCATTTATGGCATGGAGGTATTTAAACACCTCAATCATATCTCCCTTATCCCGCCTTTCCTCTAAAGTATACATATTAAGATCTAACCAAAACACCTAACCACTCAAACCAACTCCCAAACATACCACAACTGGCAGCACAATACAAGCAGCTCCAACAGAAGACCAACACACAGCCCCTGACAATGACAAGCGACCACAAGGCTGCCCCTGGCTCCACATGGGACACAAATTATTTGAGACAATCTCCAAAGACAGAATCAAAACCACCATATCAGGACTCAACACCACCACCTCCCCTCTCGATCCCTGCCCGGTCGACTGGATTAAAAAGACCAAACAGGAACTAAGCCCAGTGCTCGTCAACATTGTAAATGAATCTCTCAAGCAAGGTCGGATGCCCAATAGCCTCAAAATATCCACCATATGCCCGACTCTCAAGAAACCGGATCTTGATCCACTGGATCCTACCTCATTCAGACCAGTAGCAAGCCTCCCATTCACCACAAAAATCATTGAGAAGGTAGTTCAACAGCAACTACAGGACCACTTAGACAAAAATGACATGCTTGACCCACAGCACCACGGATTCCAACCATCTTATGGCTTCAAAACACTCATGGTCTCATTAATCAATACCCTACCAAAGGAATACAGGCCAAGCATACCAGATATGCACGGATTTCTTGGATATATCTGCAGCATTCGACCGTCTCCCACAACATCCTCCTGCACTGACTGCAAGTGACCGGTATACAAGATACAGTCTTGCAATGGTTCCAATCCTACCTAACAGACAGGTATCAGCAAATTCGAACCACCACCACCACTTCCTCCCATATCAACAAACCCAAGGAACACCACAAGGCTCTGCACTATCAGCTATGCTATTCAACATCTATCTGTAACCTTTCTGCTTCATAATATGGTCAAACAAATGTCAACTTTCACGTATATGCAGATGATGATATGATCTATGGGCCCATAACCACCATAAATCCAACAAACCCACAGTTAATAAACTGTTTCAACGACGTCTCCAGATGGCTCCAAGAGAATAACCTCATGATAAACCTCAAGACGACTGAAGCCTAATTTGTTTCAAAGGATCAAATCTTCACCCCACCGACACACTTCATCCTGGGAACAACCCAAATAAGAGCCCAACTGCAAAGTATCTGGGAACCATCCTAGATCAAACTATCATTCAAGCAACAGATTGCAAAAACTGCAAAGACAATATTTTTCAAAGCCAAGATGATACAACGCCTTAGACCACTCCTAGACCCACAGGACTTCAGATCTGTCATGCAAGCTATGACGCTTCCCCATTTGAATATTGTAATGCGATATACCATGGTCTTCCAATCACTGTACTCAACCCACTTTGAAATGCCCTTAACACAACAGCCAGAATCATCCAAAGAGTAAAGAAATTTGATCACATCACTCCGGTCCTGAAAGAGCAACACATCCTTTCACTAGAAGCTCGGATCAAGTACAAAACACTAGTGCTGATCCACAGAGAACTACATCAGCAGCAACCATCACATCTACATACCCTACTATCAAAACTGAACACAGGAAGACCAACACGGCAGGCCGCAAGCAATGCGCTGATTGTGCCACATGAAAGAACTAAGTTCAATCAACAAACCTGCAATTGTGCATTTGATCTATATTCACCGACGTTATGGAGCTCTCTCCCAAATAAAATCTGGTCCAAAGATCTCCCCTCTTTTAGAAAACAATTAAAAACCCACCTTTTCAGAGAACACCAAGGCTTGGAACAGAACTGCATCAATTGAAATCATTTCCACGATGAGCGTCAAAAAGCTGACTAAGGGACAGAGAGAGACCGAAAGAGAACTATTGAAAACCCTGATACATATCTAATTAGAATTGCAAATATGTTAAAACCCTCTTAGTGATGGGACCCCCCTGTAATTATGTTACCACCTGTTTTAATGTACTCCCATTTTGTTTATTGTAAACCGCTTTGACCTGGTGAAAGGCGATATATAAGCACAGCTAAATAAATAAATCACTCACTCCCTGGTCACCCAAAGAATTCAATCAGATTTGTCTGATAAGACCTACCTCTGGTGAATCCATGCTGTCTTGGATCCTGCAATCCATTGGACTCCAGAAACCTCACTATTCTCTCTTTTAGTAGCCTTTCCAATAATTTATTAACCACAGAGGTTAGGCTAATCGGCCTGTGGTTCTCAATGTCATCCTTACATCCGCTTTTGTCTAAAGGGACAACATGTGCCTTTCTCCAGTCCTCTGCCACTACTCCTGACTCCAAAGAGGCATTGAAAAGGTCAGACAGTGGAGCTGCTAGAACGTCTCCAAGTTCCCTCCGTATTCTTGGATGTATCCCATCCGGACCCATGGCTTTGTCTACTTTTAGATTAGCTAGTTCCTCACGAACACAATCTTCTGAAAATTGTTCAAGATCCCCGTTGCTTCTGTTCCTAATCGTGGGTGTTTTCTGAAGTCCTGCTCCTGGCCCTTCATCTGTGAACACAGAACAGAAATATTTGTTAAGCAATTCCGCTTTATCTTCATCAGTTTCTGTATATTCCTCCCCTTCACCCTTGAGTTCGACAATACCACTATTGCCCTTCCTCCTCTCACTAACATATCTGAAAAATGTCTTACTCCTGCATTTTATTGCATTGGTTATTTCTTATTCTTTTTGTATCTTTGCTTTCCTACTTTGCTAGCTTCTCTAAGTTTTTATAAATATATAGATGCCTGTCTTCCTCTCTGTGATCTCTTGTATTTCATGAAGGTCTCCCTCTTTTTCTTCACCTTTTCAGCTACTTCTTTTGAGAACCATAGCAGCCTTCTTGTCCTTTTACATTTATTTACCTTTCCAACCAAAACATTTGTTGCCCTTAAAATATCCCCTTTCAGTTTTGCCCACTCTTTTTCTACATCCCCCAGCTGTTCCTATTGACTCTTTGAGGTATTGTCCCATCTTGGCAAAGTTAGTTTTCCTAAAGCCTAAAACCCTCACTTTTGAAGGGATTTTCTCAGCCCTAGTCCTAATACTGAACCATACCATCTGGTGATCACTGGATGCGAGATGATATCCCAATGTAACATCAGAAACACTTTCTCCATTGGTAAGCACTATGGCCCCATCATATGTTGGTTCTGTTACCAGTTGTCTGAATTAGTTCTCCCTACAGAAAATCCAGGATCTCCTTACTTCTAGTTGACACTGTAGCAGGGATGTACCAATCCACATCCGGCATATTGAAATCACCTATCAGTAGCACTTCTCCTTTCATGGCAATACTGCGTATGTCTTCTATTAAATCTTTGTCCACTTCTACTCCCTGTGAGGCGGATCTGTACATAACTCTAATGCAAATGTATTTCCCTTTCCCTCCTTCTAGTTAAACCCACAGTGCCTCCTTTCTTCCTTTTAAGCCTTGCAATTCTATAGCTATAATATTATTTTTTACATATAGTGCTATTCCACCTTCCCTTCTTCCTACCCTGTCCTTCCTGAATAAGGTATAGCCTGTTATAATTACATCCCAATCATGGTTGTCTGTGAATCATGTCTCCGTAACCACTACTAAATCCAAGTCATCCTCTTCCATTAAAGCCTCCACATCTGGGATCTTATTTTCCATGCTACGGCATTTATACACACTGATTTCCAGATGTTGCCCTTTTACCCATTCTTTCAGAGGTATTTAATGCTTCACTTACCTGGGGGCTTTCTTCACCCATCCCCAACAAATCTAGTTTATCCTCTTCAGTAGGTTAGCCAGTTTGCTGCTGAAGACAATGACCCTTCTTGGACAGATGGATGCCATATCTCTGCTCTGCAGTCCTTGGATCATCCTCCCATAAAACACTCTCCACGACACTATCCACACATTCATCTCCAGGATACGAGCTTCTCTGCCTTGGCCTTTATCCTCAATGGGAAGGACTGAAGAGAACACCACCTGTGCACTTATTTGCTTCACCCTCTGTCCCAGGTAATTTCTGATAAGCTCAGAGGGATACCTAGCAGTATCATTTGTGCAACATGGATAAGCAACATTGGATAATAGTCAGTAGGCTTGATGAGTCTCGGCAAACTCTCCATAACATCTCGGATTTTGGCACCTGGCAGATGGCACGCCTCTCTGGACATCAAGTCTGGTCGGCAGATGGACAATGGACACCTCAGTATCTCTCAAAAGAGAGTCACCAACCACCACTATCTTCTGCTTCCTTGTGGTGTCTGATTCTGCAACTTTGTGGTGCTCAAGATGTGGTTCATCCCTTTCCGTGGATACTTCCACCTCCTCCCTGAGCTGCATAATGGTTCTTAAATTCAAGGGCTGGAGGAGTTGGATTGTTGATACTGCAGGCTCTGTTGACATATCCAACCTTTTTCATTCTATAGCCTCCCATCTTCACCTCTGTCAGAGAGCTTGGATGTTTCAAGAAGCATCTCATCAATGTACTTTTCACTGTCTCGAATGTGTCTCAGCCTCGCTACCTCTTCCCTGAGTTCCTCCACTTCTTTCCTGAGAGCCTCAGCATGCAGGCAGTCCTGCACATGAAATCTCTAGACATAACAAACCCCAACTATGGCAGCCTATCAGCATGTCTCAAAGAAATAGAAAACTAGCTCCACTCAAACAATAGGAGCATCAACTTCAATAAAGTGGAAGTTCTATTTACAACAAGAAATGAAAAATTCAACCCCCCTCTAACAATCAGCCTTCACAACACCGCACTCCCGGTAAAGCAGGAAGGCAAATACCTAGGAGTCATCCTCGATAAAACCCTAAACATGACTTCACACATAAGACAGATGGCCAGAACCATATTTTTCAAGCGAAGGATTATTCAACAGCTCGGGCCACTGATTGACTTGAATGACATCAGAACAGTAGTCCAAGCCCTCATCACACCACACTTTGATTACTGCAATAGCATATTACAAGGAACAACCAAAAAGAACATAAATATATTACAAATGGCCCAAAACGTCACAGCCAGAATTATTTTTAAGGCTCACCTGTCAGACCACATCACACCCATCCTGTACGAACTTCACTGGCTCCCAATTGCCAGTAGAATAAAATACAAAACCATAATGATCACATTCAAACTTAATAATATACCGCCCTCTTACCTCACATCCCTGATCCACAACCACCAAGACACCAGGTCCAGAAGAACAACTAACCAAAATACTCTCTCTGTACCAACATCATTCCACAAGATGAAACAAACGACGAGTAACAGGGCCTATCTATCTATATATATATCTATGTCGCCCCTCACCCTATGGAACACCCTCCCGGAAGCCTTAAGAGAAATCAGATATCCAATCTTTTCGTAAGGAATTAAAAAACTTTTCTATTAACGGAACATTACAACTTCAATCCATACTGCAATCAAAATTCCAACATCACCCTGTCCACACACAGCATTCTATCCCTATCAGCCTCCAATCTAACCCCCTCCCCTTCCCCCCTCCTACATCGGTAACCAATATATATCCCTCTATTCACTCTACTGTATGCATGAGACAGTTATCCTTTACTTCCTCTCCTATCCTTAGTGACGTTCAAATGTATTATAGTTGAATTGTAAATAGTTATTTGGTTATTATCCCAACTATTTGTTCAAGTATTTTGTTAAGTTTCAATGTAAACCGCCCCTGATCTCTGGAAGGGGAGGTATAGAAAAATGTTACAAATAAATACAATTAAATAAAACTTGTCCTTCAACTGGCATTGGGATCTCTGTCTGGACAAAGGCAGAAACTGTAATAGGAGCAATAGCTTTAGCAATATGACTTTTCCCAGCCTTTGTTTAGTTGATGTAGCTTGGTAGCTGTTGAAGTAAAAGAGAGATGCCTACCAAAGACCCTATCTGTTCCTTGGCTGTCCTTTAAGAGAAAAAACAGTTAACCTCTTTTAAGTGTGTTCTAACAGCGCTGTTCTATGTCCCTGTATGTAGCTAATTGGGGAGTTATTCTATAAAGCAACAATGCTCACGTGGGGTGAGGGGGTGGTAGATGGGTAGGGAGGGATCTAACACCTGATGATTTCTATCCATAGAGATTCTACACTGTATTTTGTTTCCTGCCAAATGTTTATCCTGTTTGACTTGATGCCCTCTTTAACATATAGAAACAGACTGTGTTAACTGGGAGTTGGCACAGTTCACGATCCAACCAAGCCTCTCCAAGGTCTGAATCACCAGAGCTGTGCTTTCCACTCTCCTGAAGGGACTTGGCCTGAATGAACAGCAAGGCCTGGACATGGAAGCATCAGCCAAGTACAGTAAACCTCAGATACAGCTGATGTTCCGCCTACATAGGAAAGTATCGAGGGAGATGAGGAATTCCTCCTGGTGCAAAGCCAAGATAACCAACCATAAAAAATATCTTCAGACTAAAGTGTAGCGCTTGAAGGCATCTGTTGACTCATCTGAGGTACAAAATGGCTGCAATGTGCCCCCTTAGCCTCTCTCGTAATGTAACACCTGCTCAGGATGTAACACCCTCTGTCCCTCTCACTGTCAGGAACAGGCCCATCAGCCAATCTAGAGTCTGCTGAACCTCCGCTTGCTTGGTGAGGTACTCCATGGAAGATATGAGGAACACATCTGGAATAGCGGACAGAAGCTCCACGGAGTACCTTTATTGAATAATTTCCAGGACCTAGTGACTGGAATGAACAATGACTAATTCCGCATAAAACTGCCTGTACTTACCTTGACTTATAAGTGTATTCATTCTGCAGCTCCTTGCTACCTTTCCTCTTATCACTCCTTAAACCCCTCCTCAGGAACTCTGCTCCTCTGGCAGATCCCTTTTATCTGTGCCCTTCTCTGCCACTGCCAACTTCAGACTTCGCTCATTCCATCTTGCTGCTTCATATGCTTGGAACAAACTACCCAAATTAGTACACCAGGATCCTTCTCTGGCCCTATTCAAATCCAGGCTAAAAAGCCACCTCTTTGAGGCTATGTTTGGATCCTAATCTCCTTATTCTCCTGCTTATCACCTATCTGTATCTTGTGATTTCCCTTGAATTACCCTAGTCCCAAGTTGTGGTTGTGTGGTCTATCTTAGATTGTAAACTCTGATGAGCAGGGACCATCTCTTAGTTGTACATGTATAATGCTGCGCACGCCATGTAGCATTATACAAATGATAAATAGTAGTAGCAATACTTAACCCCACAGGCTCTGGCTTTGTTTGCTGCCCTGTCTGAGAAGCCAGCAGAACCTCTCTGTGTTCTCAACTTTTCTATTTGGATTTTTTTTTAATAAACTTCACTGGCTGGGCAGCTGTTGTGTACTTGCTACAGTTTGGCTCAGAGAAACAAGGCACACAAGCAGCACACAAGCAGCCCACAAGGATTAACTCCAAAGGATTTCCTCAATGAGGGCAGGGGAATTCAGCAGGACTGCTGCTCAGGACTCTTAGCCTCAGATCAGAACCTAAGGGGGAAGCAGAGCTAGGTCCTCTATCCCCTAGCTTAATCCTGCCTTCTAGTATCAGACAAGATGTCTGCACCATCTTTTGGAGACAGAAAAATACTGCCTTGCTGTTCTCCGAGGACACTGTCATAGGGTAAAGAAAAGTCCCTTGACTCTTACTTTGTCACTATCTTCTGCAAGGGGGACATAACCCATGTGTCTGGACTGGTCTGGTATAGATGATCAGGAAGTAATAATTTCAAGATACTGACCCCAGTGTGAGAAGGTGGTGGCTCAAGTAAAATGAATGTGAGGTTATGTATCAGTGATCCCCACTCTTGATAAGGCGGCCAAATAGGGATCTTCAAAGCAGAGAAGACCAAGCAGAGGAAGGGTCCTCCCACTTAGAATTTTACTAAGCTTGGGGGAGAAGGAAAAGGGTGCACCATCTTGTCCTTTTAGTGATTTCAAATTCTGAGGAAGAATGGAAGCAGAGATGAAGCAGATAACCGTACCACTATTCTTCCCCCAGCATCTGAACCCTGGTTAAAAGGGAGGTGGGCGGATAGCAAGGGTGTGTGTGTGTGTGATTATGCATTCTCTTTCACTTATCCCTCCAATATTCTCACCTCTTCCTTTTCCCTCTCCTTGCCTCGTATTCCTTTTGTTACCCCATCCCTCTCCTCTTATTCCTCCTTGCCTTCCTCTCCTCTTCTTTTCTTCCTTATATTCCCTGTAATTTCTCTCATATCCCCTCTCTCTTCTTACCTCTCACTTCCATCCCTGTCCCCCAGTCTTGCAATCCTGGAGAGGGGCGCACCCACCTGGGTCTTCTGTCACTTTCCTAGTTAAAGGAAGGAGGATGATCTTTGCAGCAGAAAAGCTCAGCAGGGAGAGATACATCAGAGACTATTTCTTGTTGCTTAACGTAACATGTAGATTGTACGTTTTTTGGACAGGGAGTTATCATATCTGAAGATCTGCTATCATTTAAACAGCACTGTGGCAACCTAGAAGCACTATAAAAATTAAGTATTGTTATTCGATGAGAGCCAAGAGAGTAGACTCAGGAGTGAAGTCAGAAAAACATTTTCATGTAAAGGGCTGGAGAGGAATGAAATCCCATCCCTTTGCCCTTGCCTTTGACCTCCCTGATCCCTCTGTGTGACTTTAATTTCCCCTGCCCCCTCTCTCTCTCTCCTCCATTGTCTTGTCGTATGAATCTGTTAGGTATGCTTTCCTATTCATTATTGTAATTTCCTTTCCTCTTCTCTTACGGTTCTTCTTTATTTTGAATTATGTAAACCGCTTTGATGTTTTTCGTTTAGCGGTATATCAAGTCAATAAACAAACATAAATACCCTCCCTGAGTAGTTGATGGGGATTAAAACAGTAGCAGACTTCAAGAAGGCATAGAATAAGCATGGAAGATTTTAGTTGCAAAACGAAGAAATAATGGAAACATGACCTAGTGACACCACAGGACATGAGATAGATGGGTTGGTACCAGCAGCCTACAACTCTCCAGAGACTTGCTCCATTGGTATAAGTTGGTGAGGTACTGACCAGAAAAGCTATGGGGACCTAAGAGCTCAAATGTATGTCAACAGCCATGTTAATATTGGTAGCTATTTAGATGATTACAAAGTTGTGTGCTGTTTGTATTAAACATGGGATCTCAGATGCTCATATACTCAAGAAAGTACTATACAAAAAAGAAAAAGGGCAACAATTTTCTTGGAAAAGGAGCAATATCTTACAAGTGGTTGTGCTCTAAGACTGGAAGCTGAGATGTAACCTGAGCAATATAGACAGGAATAAGTTGGCATATTGGATGAAGTAATTAGTGTTCTTCTGTTATCTACCAAATTATTTATCTAGGCCTCAGGATAATAAACTGGAGGATTCAGAGCTTCATAAATTTCTATTTTTTCAGCTCATGCAGCCTCTCTTCCAGAACACTAACCTGTTTCCTTCGTGCCAGTTCCTCTTCCTCTCGACGCTTCCTTTCCTCCTCTTCCTGTTGCTTCTGCTGACGCCTCAGTAGCTCCTCTTGTTGTCTACGAAGCTCCTCCTGACGCTTCCGCTCCTCCTCCTCTCGCTTGGCCCTCATTTCTATTTCTCTCCTCTCATGTTCCAACTGCAATTACAATACATTGCAGTGAGGCCATAGATGTGCTACATCATTTTTAACAGTGACCCGTATAAGGAGGCTGACACCAAGTCAGGCGTAAATTTTCACAGAAAATGAGGAGGAAATAATGTAATGATTAGAGCAATACGATGAAACTAATTAAGCCACCATGCAAATCCTGCTTCTGCAACGGATATTCTTTGTGACCCTGGGCAAGTTACTTGAACTCCCACTGCCTCAGTTACCGATTGAGCTGTAAACTCTTTGGAGCAAGGGTATATTGCAACTGAATAATTATTACCCTGTACAGCACAGTGTACGTTCAGTGGTACTGTAAAAATGATAAGCATTTATGTTCAATTTGATTAACTACAAAACAATGTGAAAACTATAAAAGAAAAATGAACGAGCATCACAGTAACTGAATTTAAAATGAATCCTGCCAGGGGAGGCTAGGACTAGATCAGTTAAACACTCCTTTAGCACCAATCCTCCTCTCTATCAAACAATAGTTCCTATAATGCAGGCTCTCCGCAAGAGAGAAAACATGAGCACCCATATAGTCACTGCTCCGATCACTTCCTTTATGATGATTCTTGATGGTTTCTCTGCTTTCTCTATCTCACAATAAGAACATAAGATATGCCATACTGAGTCAAACCAAGGTCCATCAAGCCCAGTATCCTGTTTCCAACAGTGGCCAATCTAGGTCATACGTACCTAGCAGTTTCCCCAAAAGACACAGGTTCCGCAATGCTTGTACTGGGTCAAGCATTGATATCCTGGGTCCCTTCTTAATAATGGTTTATGGACCTTTCCTCCAGGAACTTGTCCAAACCTTTTTTAAACCCAGCTACACTAACAGCCTTTACTACATCCTCCGGTAACAAATTCCAGAGTTTGATTACACGTTGAGTGAAAAAATATTTTCTTTTATTAGTCTTAAATAGTTTACCCTGTAGCTTCATTGCATGTCCCCTAGTCTTTCTATATTCTGATAACGTAAACAATCGATCTGCGTTTACCCGTTCCACTCCGTTCATTAATTTATAGACTTCTATCATATCTCCCCTCAGCCGTCTCTTTTCCAGGTTAAAGAGCCCTAACCTTTTTAGCCTTTCTTCATAGGAGTATCCTTCCATCCCCCCTTTACCATTTTGGTGGCTCTTCTCTGAACCTTTTCTAATAACTCTATATCCTTTTTAAGATACGGCGACCAGAATTGCACACAATATTCAAGGTGCGGTCTCACCATGGAACGATATAGAGGCATTATAATATCTTTTGTTTTATTTTCCATTCCTTTCCTTATGATACCTAGCATTCTATTTGTTCTTTTGGCTGCCGCTGCACACTGGGCCGAGGGTTTTAACATGGTATCCACAATGACGCCTAAATCTTTTTCCTGGGTGGTGGTTCCTAATGTGGAACCTTGCATGGTGTAACCATAGTTTGGGTTGTTCTTCCCTAGGTGCATAACTTTGCACTTGTCCACATTAAATTTCATCTGCCATTTGGATGCCCAGTCTTCCAATTTATCAAGATCCTCTTGCAATTCTCCACAATCCTCTTGGGTTTTAACAACTTTAAATAGTTTTGTGTCATCTGCAAATTTGATAACCTCACTCGTTATTCCACTTTCCAGGTCATTTATGAATATGTCAAAAAGCAGCGGACCCAGCACAGATCCCTGGGGTACACCACTATTCACCTTTCTCCATTGGGAAAATTGGCCATTTAGCCCAACCCTCTGCTTTCTATCTTTTAACCAGTTCTTGATTCACAGTAGTACACTGCCTCCTATCCCATGACTCTTTAATTTTGCCAAAAGTCTCTGATGAGGGACCTTGTCAAAGGCTTTCTGAAAGTCCAGATACACTATATCAACCGACTCACCTTTCTCCACCTGTTTATTCACACTTTCAAAAAACATAACAGATTAGTAAGACAAGATCTTCCTTGTCTAAAGCCATGTTGGCTGTCTCCCATTAGGCCATGACTATCTACATGCTGAGTAATTTTATTCTTTATGATGGTTTCTACCATTTTTCCCGGTACTGACGTGAGGCTCACCGGTCTGTAGTTTCCCGGATCACCCCTGGAACCCTTTTTAAAAATTGGTGTTACATTGGCGATCCTCCAATCTTCAGGTATTAAAGATGATTTTAATGATAGTTCACAGATTACTAATAGCAGGTCTGCAATCTCATATTTCAGTTCTTTCAACATCCTTGGATGTATACCATCCGGCCCAGGTGATTTGCTGCTCTTCAGTTTATCTAATAGTTGTAATACATCTTCCCGATGTATCGATATTTCCTTCAATTCTTCCGTACCTTTAAATACCACTTCAGTAATGGGTAACATCCCTACATCTTCCTCAGTAAAGACCGAAGCAAAGCATTCATTCAGTCTCTCCGCTATCTCCTTGTCGCCTCTTAGTGCCCCTTTAGAGTATTTACTCACCTGTAACAGGTGTTCTCCAGGAGCAGCAGTAATCAGTCCTCACATATGGGTGACGTCGGCGCCGACGGAGCCCTCGTGCGGAGCATTTCCCCAGCTTTCAAAGAAAGCCTTTGGGAATTGCAGCGCGCATGCGCGCTCCCCTTCCCACCCAAGGGTGCCATCTCGCTCAGTCTGATGACATAGCTAAAAGACAGCAAAAAATTAGCAAAAATAAATCATATGACTGCAACTCCAAGGGGAGGAGGGAGGGTTGTGAGGACCGATTCCTGCTGCTCCTGGAGAACACCTGTTATAGGTGAGTAACTACTCTTTCTCCAGGACCAAGCAGGAAGTCAGTCCTCACATATGGGACTCCCTAGCTTAAGGCTACCAGAGACCTCAAGCGGAAAAATGAGCTCCCTCTAGCTCGTCAGCACAGAAGGAAGGAACCTTCTCTGAGAATGCCCCCGACCGGTAGCCCAACACCAGGGCCGGAGGGTAGGAGTTGCCTAAACCCCAAAGAGATTATGGAGTACTGCCTGTCCGAAAGCACTGTCCCTGCGGGACTCCCTCTCAAGGCAGTAATGGGCTGCGAAAGTCTGGCTTGAAGACCAAGTAGCGGCCCGGCAGATGTCTGCCAACGGAACAGAGCGGAGATGAGCCACTGACGCAGCCTTCGACCTGACACAATGAGCCCTGACTCGACCCTCCAACGAGAGGCTGGCTGCCCCATAAGCCCAGGCGATACAGTCAGCGACCCATATGGACAACGTACGCTCGGAGACAGGGAGCCCCAACTTATTGGGGTCAAAAGAAATGAAAAGCTGAACAGCCTTTCGATGCTCCCGCGTACGGTCAAGGTAGAAGGATAATGCCCTCCTACAGTCCAGGGTATGCAAGACCATCTCAGCCCGATTGGCATGCGGCCTGGGAAAGAAGGTCGGAAGAACCACCTCCTGATTGAGGTGAAAAGGTGAGACAACTTTAGGAAGAAACTTAGGGTGAGTCCGTAAGACTACCCTATTCCTGTAGAACCTAGTGTAAGGAGGATCAGACACTAGCGCCTGCAGTTCACTCACTCGCTTAGCAGAGGTGAGAGCTACCAGAAATAAAGTTTTCCAGGAGAGAAACCGGAGAGGGCAGGTAGCCATAGGTTCAAAAGGTGGACAAGTAAGCCGCTGCAACACCACATTCAGATCCCACTCCGGGGCTGGTGGACGCAAAGGAGGCTTAAGCAGAAGGCAGCCTCTGAGGAAACGAGCCACCAAAGGGTGGTTGGAAAGAGGCCTGCCGTCCACTGGCGAGTGGTGTGCTGAGAGAGCACTAAGGTGAACTCTGACAGAGTTAGACTTAAGGCCCAGATTGGAGAGGTAAAGCAAATATTGCAATACTACCGCTACCAAGCACGAGAAGGGATTCTCGCTATGCTGAGCACACCAGGTGGAGAATCTACACCATTTAAGAGCGTAGGATTTCCTGGTGGACTGCCGTCTAGAAGCTAAGACATCTTCCACCTCTCGAGGCAGTAGTAGGGGAGCCAGGACTACCCTTTCAGCAGCCAGGCCATCAGATGAAGGGACTGGAGGTTGGGGTGCAAGAGAGTCCCCTGATCCTGAGATAGGAGATCGTGTTGAAACCCCAGAGGAAGAGGGGTGTCCACCGCTAGCTGTAGCAGAAGCGGGAACCATGGTTGTCTCGGCCACCTGGGGGCAATGAGAATCAATGAAGCCCCGTCCTTGAGGACTTTGAACAGCGTTCTGGACACTAGTGGTGTGGGAGGAAACGCATACAGTAGGCCTGTGGACCACGAGATCAGAAACGCATCCGCTGCTATTCTGAGGGGATGCGGTTGTCTGGAGCAAAATCTCGGGAGTTGCCGGTTCAGAGGACTGGCGAAAAGATCCCCACCTGAGAAAGAACTGCTGAACCACCAATGGGTTCAATCTCCATTCGTGTGGTTGCAGGATCCTGCTCAGTCTGTCTGCCAGGTAATTTTCCTGACCTGGGAGGTAGACAGCCTTGAGAAGGATCCCGTGATTGACAGCCCAAGAGCACAGCCGTTGTGCCTCCTGACAAAGAAGGGAGGAGCCTGTGCCGCCTTGTTTGTTCACATAGAACATGGCAACTTGATTGTCCGTCTGAACCAGTAGACTGGTGAGAGGCGAGGTGGGAGAAGGCTCTCAGAGCTAGGAGGATCGCCCGTAGCTCCAGGAAGTTTATCTGTTGAGTAGCCTCCCAAGGGGTCCAGAGACCCTGAGTACATGTCTCTTGGCAATGTGCTCCCCAACCGAGAAGAGAAGCATCTGTTGTGAGCACTTGAGAAGGCGAAGGGGATTGAAAAACCACTCCGAGCACCAGATTCGGAAGATGAAGCCACCATTGCAGAGAGGAGACCAGTAGGTCGGATATCTTCACTGAGTCCGCTAGGCTCCCTGTGGCTTGATGCCATTGAGTGCGAAGGCTCCACTGAGCAGGCCGCATGTGTAGGCGGGCATTGGGGGTGACATGAACTGTGTAAGCCATATGGCCGAGTAGTCTCAGGAATTGCCTGGCAGAGACCAGGGAATTGCTGCGAAACTGGCTGGCCAGATCTATTAGCCTGTGGGCCCTGTCCAGAGGCAGAAAAGCCTTTGCTTGAAGAGTGTCCAGCCTGGCCCCTATGAACTCCAAGTTCTGGGACGGGAGCAAAGTGGACTTTGCGAAGTTTATGACAAACCCCAAGTGCTGAAGCAGAGCCACAGTGCAAAGGGTGGCCTCCTGGGAAGATTGGCCCCTTATGAGCCAGTCGTCCAGGTACGGAAACACAAAAAGACCCAGGTAGGCAGCCACCACTGCCAGGCACTTGGTGAACACCCTGGGAGCGGAGGACAGGCCAAAGGGTAGTACTCTGTACTGATAGTGGTTTCCTCCCACAACAAACCTGAGATATTGTCTGTGGTCTGGATGAATAAGGATGTGAGTATACGCATCCTTTAGATCTAAGGAGCATAGCCAGTCTCCCTGCTGGAGGTAGGGCAGCAGGATTCCAAGGGTAAGCATCTTGAACTTTTCCCTCACCAGGAACATGTTGAGGTTTCGCAAGTCTAGGATGGGTCAGAGGCCTCCTGTTCTTTTTGGTACCAGAAAGTACCTGGAATAAAAGCCGTGACCTCTCAGGTGGTGGGGCACCGGTTCCACAGCCTGATCCTTTAGCAGACCTGCTAACTCCTGAAGGAGTAGGTCCCTGTGCAGAGGGAGTCTTGGAGGCTCCCCTGGAAAATAGGAGGGAGGTACCTGATGAAAATGGAGAAGATAGCCCTTTTGGACTATATGAAGAACCCAGGTATCTGACGTGACGGCTGACCACCTGTGGGCAAAGTGGGCCAGCCAGCCTCCCGTGCTGAGAGAAGCCAGCTGAGGAGAAGAGGCTATGCTGTTTGAGTCAAAACCCCCCACCCTGCGGAGCAAGGGCCGGTGTTGGTGTCTTGGGGGTCTTCTGCCTATGGGGCCCTTGACCCTGCCCCTTGGCCTGCTGACCCTGTTGGGGAGCTGCAGAGGCCTGATAATGAGGGTATTGTTTATAGGCAGAGGACTTCCTTGGGTAAAAGGTCTTTTTTCCCGAGCCCTACTTCTTCTGAGAAGGGGCAGAGGTGTTCCTGGAAAGCCTAGTCCTGGTCAGAGTCTCGGTCTCGAGTTCTGCAGCCTTTTCAGCCATGGGTTTGCCAAAGAGGTTTTCACCTCGGCAGGGGACATCGACTAACTTGTCCTGGACCCATGGCTCGAGGTCGGATGACTGTAGCCAAGCCTGTCGGCAGGCACCGATGCCGGCCCCGGCTACTCGGGCCGAAGCCTCGAAGCCATCGTAGGCTGCTCGAGAGATAAACTTCGAGCACTCTCGAATACCGGTGGACAAGGCCTGGAACCTCTGCAAAGGTTCCTCGAAGAGACCAGCAGAGAACCCGGCAATCTCCTTTGCCAGGTCTCGGAGGTACATGCCCATGTAGAGCTGGTAAGTCTGGACACGGCAAGCAAGCATTGAGCCCTGGAAGCACTTCTTACCGAGGGCATCCAGGTTCCGGGCCTCCCGGCCGGGAGGCACCGAGGAGTGCATCTTCTGACTTTTCAGTCGATGCATGGCCGATTCCACAACCATGGAGTGGTGCGGTAATTGTGCTTTTTGGAACCCGGGGCTCTTGCGGACTCGATAAATGGAATCGACCCGCTTGCTTAACACCGGCGTCGAGGCCGGGGTCTCCCACATGCGGAAAAGCAGCCGCTCCAGCATCGGAGGAACCAGAACAGTAAAGGCCTCCTTTGGGGGAGAGTCATACTGGAGGGCCTCGAGCTCCTCAGCTCGAGGCTCCTCCTCGGGATCCGCGGGGAAGGCCAAGGCCTTGGTCATATCCCGCACGAAGTCCGAGAACCGGGTATCCTCCGGTGGGGACCATCTCAGAGGTTCGGACTCAGGCGAGTCCGATGGGACACACTGAGTCCGATGAGTGTCGGGTGACTCTTCGTCCTCTGTCTCCCAGCCTGACTCCTCGGAGGAGGAATCGAGCGGCTCCGGTCGGACGAGCACCGATGCCCTCCGCCCCGACACCGAGGGTATCGGCATCGACGACCTCGGCCCCGCATGGACTCGAGGATCGGCTCGGCCTCCGGGGTCGACTTGGACGTCGAGGTCCCGGTGGTCGGGGCAGATGCACCGGTGAGACCGGCGATCAATGCCCGCTGCTGTTCCATGAAGGCAGCGAAGCTGCTCTCCAAGGCCGTCAACCTGAGTCCGAGATCAGGAAACCCAGCAGCCCCCGACTCGGGCCCCGACGGCGTCGGGCCCGACGTCGGCTCCCTCAGAGCAGAGTCAACGAGGACAACAGCACTTACGTGTCCAGGAGACTCCATCTAGACACGAGGATGCTTGGCAGGCCTCTCCGACTCCGAAGACCCGGGACGGCTATCGGGCTATGCGACCTGGCCCTTGAGGAACCAGGAGCGTCCAACGATGCCGCCCTCGCGGGTTTCTTCTTCCTTCGATGTTCGGGTCATGATCGGGTCCGAGGCAACGGAGGCAGCAGTCATGTGTGTCGGTAAGAGACATAAGCTTCTTGGGGGGGGCGGAGCCTGATGTCCAGCGGGATGGTCGCATAACGCTGAGGCTCCCGAGAGGCCTACTCAGAATCCTGAATTAACACCTCACTAACTTAGAACTTCTACTCTGATCTTGCCGGGGCACATTGGTGAGATGGCGGGGACCAAACCAACGCGCCTGGAATTTGGATCTCCAGTGGCTTCTCACGGCAAACGCTCCAAAACTGAACCTCCGTCCCCGCAGAAGGGGCCGGCCTTGTGCGAGGGCCCCGAAATGCAGCGGGAAATCCTCGTAGAGATTAGAGGGGTCAAAAACCTTGTGCAGGCAAACGGTGAAGCACTCCGAGCGCTGCGGGACGATTTTGGTGTGCTGCAAAGCAAGCTAGAAGGGCTTTCTTCGCGTCAGGACAAAATGGAGAGCATATTGGACTCCCATGCGGCCCGGTTGTCCAAACTCGACAAAGTTGAACGTCAGGTGCGGGCCTTGCAGAAAGAGGTGGAAGATGGCAATAATAGAGCGCGCCGCAACAACATAAGACTCGTGGGCATACCGGAGGGAGCGGAATCGGGAGACATGAAAGAGTTTTTATGCAAAATCCTCCCTTCCCTACTCCAAATTACCTTTACCAAAGATTTGGAGATTGATCGCGCTCATCGTGTACCCACAAGCATAACGCTCAACAGGAAGACCCCGCGGCCTATCATTTTTCGACTATTGAGATATCAACACGTGGAGCAAATTCTAAGTGCCTCTCGGGCAAAGGGCTATATGGAGTTTGAGAGCCACAAGATCTCCTTCTATCCCGACTTGGCTAAACCCACGGTCGACCGCCGAAAGCGCTTTCTGGAATTCCGGCCGAGGCTTCAACAACTACAAGCACGCTATGGCCTGATGTACCCGGCCAAGTTCCGGATCACGCTTCACAATCAGACAAGAACATTTGAGGACCCTGATCTACTAGCGGAGTTTTTGGATTCCAAAGAAGCCGACTTGATGCGCTGACTTCCAGAATGTTCCTGCAAGTCTTCTCATATCCGCTATATCCGCCATATTGGATCTGCCGCAGCCTAGCAAAGAGTCTGGCGTGGGCAGTCTGTGGCCTTACTCTTGATGGTATCGGTGACCCGACTCCATCTACCCACAGCAGCCTTGATGAGTATCAGAGACAGTGTTCTTATGGACTCTGGTGTTTCTTTTCTTTTTTTATATGTCTTTCTATTTCCTCTCTAGGGCCTCCTCCCGCAGACTTCTGGTCGCCATATTCTTTGGGGGTTTTGCTTCTTCTCTAAGATACGTTGGTACATGCTTTTCAATATGGGGCGTATTAGCCAGAATACGCGGCGATTATGACATTGTTGTACAGATTCTGCTTATGTTATATGTTCTCAAGCACCCTTACCTAAAATGTCTATTACCGATTGATGGCACCATGTAAGATTTTCTCATTGAACGTAAAAGGAATCAATAATCCGATAAAACGGAAGAAAATCCTAAGCTACCTCAGTCAGGATGCAGCGGATCTGATTTTCTCCAAGATACGCATTTAAATTTGAAGGACATTCTTAAACTCAATATTAAACCTTACATGGTGGCCGCCTATTCCCCAGCCGTGTCTAAGAAATGTGGGTTGCCATACTGGTTCGGAAATCTTTGCCTGCTACTGTTATTGCGACTAGCTCAGATACAGAAGGTAGATGGTCTAGAGTTCACCTCAAGATAGGTAGCCTTGAAGTCACATGTATATGCCTTTACGCTCCTAATGTTGAGGCTTCTGCTAATATTTCCTTGATCATTGGGGGGGATCTCAATTTAGTCCTTGATCCCCTGATTGACAAACAGCTGCCTAGGACGAGTGGTCCCCCCAAGAGTCTTGCCACGTTTACCTTCCTGATCAAGGATCTTGCTTTAGTTGATCTATGGAGGATACTACACCCCAATGAGCTAGACTTCACCTCCTCCTCCTTCCCTCATAAATCTCAGTCTCGCATAGACTTCTTTCTAATCTTAAAACTGCTAGTTCCTCAGGTGGACACTGCAAAGATTCACTCCCCACATATTTCAGATCATGCTGCCCTTTCCTTTCAATTAAACACTATTGTACCCCTGGGAAATTCGGGAGCCTGGCTCTTTGATAGAGCCCTGTTCACTCAGCCAGATTTCCAGTCAGATATTCGAGCAGCCCTACAGGATTACTTATAATATGCCAGGGTACCGACATGGACACTTTCAGAGCCCAACAAGCCTTTTAGAGCTCAACAAGCCTGGGAGCGCGAATTGTAAACCACTTTAACCCCTGTGCAATGGAGCGTTTTTTGGAGTAAAGTAGTGCGGGCTTCCCGGTCTGCCTCTGTTACCCAAACTCTCTTCTTCTGTGCACACAGATGCTTTTATACCCCAGAAAATAGTCAAATGGAACCCAAATGCTAGGGACCGTGTTGGTCTTGCCATACTGCTGTGGGAAACTTCGCTCATGTTATTTCTGAATGTCCTCAACTGCAGGTCTATTGGGGGCGGGTCTGGGGTCGTTTTCAATCTATCTTACATTTTCATGAACCTCTCTCTGGGAGGTCGTGGGACTCCGCTTCGTAGCGGAGGTTCCCTCTCTTCCTAAGAAGGGTCGCTTTCTCCTTGATTTCCTGCTGGGTATAGCCATATGCTTAATCACGAGGAATTGGAAGGATAGCTCTCGACTTACTGTCAATGAATGGTGGAACCTCATCTGCTTATATAGTAAATACGAGCAGATACCTCGGAGAGCTATTCCCCATGTCCAAACTCATTCTCGCTTGTCTAATGGCAGATGCTTAATGATTATGTACAATCTGCTCATTGCTCCAACATGCCTGTATAATGTGCACTCATCATGTTTTAGATCACCGTTAGGTTTTGTAACACAATAAGGTTTTGTAACACAATAATGTAAGTACACGCCCGCTTCGGGAATGTCTAGTTTTCTAGAGAAGAAGCAGGGGGGAGGGGGGTGTGGTAGGGGTTTACTTTGGTATATGTATTACACGTTATGTATTTGTCTTTTAGCTGTATGTCTTCCTTTTTCTTTTGTTATAAAACGAAAATAAAGAATTTAAAAAAAAAAAAAAAGAGACATAAGCTTCTTACACCGATCACATTTCTTAAACCCGCTGGCAGCCATCGGGGGAAAAAGGGCCCCGGCTAGGTCAAAAGACTGGGCTGCCAGGGAAAAAAGAAAAAAGGAGCGAACGCCAGTCGCAAAGGACAAAAAACGAAAAAGAGAGAAAAGGACTCGATACCGGCGTATCGGTCCGAGCGGGAAAAGGATCCGGCGTCGAACCGGAGAAAAAAAGAGAAAAACAGGGAAAATCAACTTTTTCCTTGGGGAAAAACGAACTACGTCCGTCGGGCTCCGCGGAAAAAAAAAAAGACTGAGCGAGATGGCACCCTTGGGCGGGAAGGGGACCGCGCATGCGCGCTGCAGTTCCCAAAGGCTTTCTTTGAAAGCTGGGGAAATGCTCCGCACGAGGGCTCCGTCGGCGCCGACGTCTCCCATATGTGAGGACTGATTTCCTGCTTGGTCCTGGAGAAAACTCCTCTATCATCTAATGGACCAACTGACACTCTCACAGGTTTTTTGCTACGAATGTACTTGAAAAAAATCTTTATTTCGCGTTTTTGCTACCACAGCAAGCTTCTTCTCAAATTCTCCCTTTGCCTGCTTTATCAATTTTATTTATTTATTTATTTAACAGTATTTCTATACCGCCTTTTCCTACAATCAAGGCGGTGTCACAACAAAACAATCAAAAGTGGTGGAGGTGTAATTCATGCAGTGAAAGAAATGTTATGATTTGCGTGTGGGGGAAAGTGTCGTTTGGCTCTTTTTTCCATTTCCTGAAAGATGCTTTTTTGGCAACAGCAGCCTCTCTGACCTCACCTTTAAACCATGCTGGCAGTTTTTTGGACTTCCTTCCACTTTTCTTAAAGCGTGGAATTCAGTTGGTCTGGGCTGCCAAGATAGTATTTTTCAACAACACCCAAGCTTGATGTAAGTCTTTAACCTTTGCAACTGTTCCTTTTAGTTTTTTCTTAACTATTTTCCTCATTTTATCATAGTCTCCCTTTCGAAAGTTAAAAGGTAGTACTGTGGATTTCCTTACTATCCCTCCTCCACTAATTAAATCAAAGGCAATCATGTTATGATCACTATTGCCAAGTGGCCCCAACACTCTTATCTCTTGCACTAGATCTGATGTTCCACTAAGGACTAAGTCTAATATGGCTTCCCCTCTGGTCGGTTCATGAACCAGCTGCTCCAAGAAGCAGTCATTTATGTCATCTAGGAACTTTATCTCCCTAGCATGTCCTGCCGTGACACTGACCCAGTCGATACCGGGGTAATTGAAATCACCCATTATTATTACTGCGCTGTAACCTTTGTTAGCGTCCTTGATTTCTTTGAGCATTTCATCATCCATTTGTTCATTCTGGCCTGGTGGTCGATAGTACACTCCCACTGCCATCGCCTTCCCCTTTTTACATGGAATTTCAATCCATAGAGATTCTACAGCAAATTTTGTTTCCTGCAAAACTTTAATCCTTTCTGACTCAATGCCCTCTCTAACATAGAGCGCAACCTCTCCACCAATTTGATCAGCTCTATCATTACGGGTCGAAGTGGTAGGTGAGTGGCTGTCCTCCAGCGCTCCACCCTCCCCATGAGTGAAGTTCACTCTTCCGCATTTCACTATCCTGAAGCAGTCCTTCTCAGACTGGACTCCTCCCCTCCTCTTCACTTTCACCTTCTTTACTCCCCTCTATCTCTCCACCCCCACTGTGGGATTCTCTGCTGCGAACCCTTTGAGATTTCCCTTTCATACCCCCATTTAGTGATTCTTGGCGACTTTAACATGCACCCCGATTGCCCCCCAGACCCCGCGATAAGGCTTTTCTTGCTCACCTCCAGGATTTCTCTCTCCTTCAGCATGTTCATTGTCTCGCTCACACAGCTGACCACATCCTCAACCTGATTCTCATGCCCTCTGACTTGCCTTTCACTCCTACCTCTCTCTCTGCTATTCCACTTCCCTGGTCTGATCACCTGTGCGTACTCTTCTCCTTTCAGCTCCACTCTTCAACTGAGTATTCTTCTTCTGTCTCTGGCCCAGTTCAATTGTTGCATCACATCACACCCTCCAAACTTCCGACACACTCCTTCCTCCGACACACTCCTTCCTGCTGATTTCACCTCCCTTTCATCTGATCTCCAGGTCCAGACATGGAATACCGTCCTGACTGCTGCCCTAGACATACCTGGTTGGCCAGCCTGGAGAAAGAATAATTCTTGCCAGAGTCATGTCCAGCAGGGCACCATTGAATTCTAATTGATGGCAAGGTGCAATTGGAACTTTAGGTAGTTTATGACAAACCCTAGTAGTTCCAGATAGTTTGAGAGTATGGATCCTTGAACACCTTCTTGCGTGGCACTCGAGTAGTCAATTATCCAAACAGGGAAACACGTGCACCCCAAGTCTGCATAGAATGCTATGAGGACACTGAGGCACTTGGTTAATACATGAGAAGTGGAAGCAAGTCCAAAGGGCAGGACAGTGCTTCCCCATAACAAATTTGACATACTTCCTTTGGCCGCAATATATCTGGGTGTGCGTGTAGGCATCCTGTAGATTTAGGTAACATAGCCAATCCCCTTTTTGGAGATAAGCAAGCTGAAAGAAAGCATCCTGAACTTTTCTTTTACAGGGAAAGTGCTCAAGTCTCAGATCTAGGATGAGGTGGAATCTTCCTGTTTACTTTGGCACCAGGAAGACCCTGAGTAAAATCCCTGCCCCCCTTCTCTGGATGGCAGAGCTTGATGTCATTTACCATGTAAAGGTCAGCAATTTCCTTTAGTAGTTCCTGCTGATGAGAGACTAGAAATTTTGATCTGAGGGTGGGGGAAATCTTGTAGAATTTTGAATAGGTGTAACTGATACTCCTGATTGATTATTTTCAGCACTCACCTGTTGGAGGCGATTAGGGGCTACCGCTCTGCAAAGAGGATGAGTCTCCCTACTATCGGAAGAGTGTCCACTCAGAGTACAGGCAGATCGACTACGTTCACAAGAAATCATTCAAAACTCTGCCCAGGTTTTGGCTGGGAAGCCAGTTGGGCCTTTGGAGTCTTCCATTACCTTGTTCAGGCATGAGAGGGCCTGCTAGTCTGGGAAGAGTGGGGGTGGAAGAGGATACCTATGTCTGCAAGAGTAGTAGATTCTCCTCTGGCATCCGCTCAGAAAATTTCTAGAAGCAGCGGCGGGATGAGTAGTGGGCCTGGGTAGGGTTCTCAAGGTGTCTCGATGATGATCCAACTCCCACAGGCAGCTTCCTGCACCCTGCCTCTGAAGATATTCTCTCCATGGCATGGCATATCAGAACTGTTCCTGCAGGCTGGATTGTACATCTGAGGTCCAGAGCCATGAGAGTCCCTGGCACCAATACTCATGGCAGAAGTCCTAGATGCCGTATCAAAAATATCATAAGTCACTCAGACCATGTATTTTCTGCACCTCTTCCCTTGTCCCACTAGAGAGCAGAAACTCATAACTTTCTCTGAAGACTGGCGTACTCCTATAGGAGGACAGACAAAGATCTTAATATGTATACTTTAGAGAAAGGGCAGGATAGAGATATGATAGAAACATTTAAATACTTCCTTCCCCATGTAGAGCTTGTATAGTGCCACATAGGAGATAAGCATGGAATTCTGATAAAACTTCTTCCAAAAAAGGTCTAGGGGGCACCAAGGAGTGCGACTTGGAACATTTAGTCCTTTTGAAAGCAAATTTGACCACCATGGAACAGAAACATAGAAAAATGACGACAGAAAAAAAAGACCACATGGCCTATCTAGTCTGCCCTTCCATATCAATAACTACAACATTCCCCTTTTTTCCTTTAGAGATCCTCTGTGTTTGTCCCATGCGTTTTTGAATTCAGATACTGTCCTCATCTCTACCACCTCCACTGGGAGACTATTCCACGGATCCACCACTCTTTCCGTAAAGAAATTTTTCCGCACATCACTCCTGAATCTATCCCCTTTCACCCTCATCCCATGTCCCCTTGTAGCAGAACTTGCTTTCAATCAAAAGAGGCTCTCCCCCTGTGCATTTATGCCACGGAGGTATTTAAACACCTCAATCATATCACCTCTATCCCGCCTTTCTTTTAAGGTGTACATATTAAGATCCTTAAGTCTGTCCTCATATGCTTTATAATGAAGACCAGTAACCATTTTAGTAGCCACCCTCTGTACCGACTCCATCCTGTTTATATCCTTTTGAAGGTGCGGTCTCCAGAATTGCACACTACACTCCAAATGAGGTCACACCAAAGACTTACACAGAGGCACTATCACCTCCTTTTTTCTGCTAGCCATTCCTCTCCGTATGCACCCAAGCATCCTTCTAGCTTTTGCCTTCACCTTTTCTACCTATTTAGCTACTTTAAGATCATAAGACACAACCACGCCTAGGTCCCGCTCTTCTTTAGTGGACAAAAGTACTTCACTCCCTATATTATATTGCTCCCTTGGATTGCTGCAGTCCAAATGCATGACCTTACATTTTTTAACATTAAATCACAGCTACCAAATTCTAGACCAAGCTTACCTAGATCCCTCCTCACGAATAGTGAGGAAGCTGGAGCTTCTCAAATCTGGGAGCCTTTCAGATCTTACACATAGAGCCAAACTTCTTGCTCACAGGAGGCATTGAGAAGGGGGCCTCCCACATCCTCATCTGCAGCCACTGAAGGATGAGATGCCTGGGCACTGCCACCACCTCCTTAGGGGGAATCAGGGTATTGGAGGATTCCCACTTTGTTTGCTCAGGGTTCCGCCTCCATTTCCAACTTAAATGGCATGGCCTTGGCTGCATATACCTTGTAGCACTATACAAATGATTCTTAGTAGTAGTTGGTCATATCTCTCACATTATTATGGAATTACATGTCCTCTGGTGATGATGTGCTACGCTCATGAGGTGGAGAGGGGTCCAACGATAGCTCTGTGGCTCTCTCCTCCAAGTAGTACTCAGTGTTACAGTCTGTTTCCCAGAACACTCAGAGTTGGACTCAAAGAAGTACCCTTAATGACATCAGAGTCTCTGCCTGGACCAATTTTTGAGTCACCGAGGAATCAGATCTCCTTTAGGAATCATTGTGCACTGATCAACACCAGTGCTTCGGGGACAGTGTTGAGATCTTTTTGGGTCTCTATGACTAGCCATATCCAGCAGGCAGTTGCAAAATTTCCAGAATTGGCGCTATGGTCCGATGCTGTCATTTGGGAAGCATTGGAGCAACTAAATCCCACATACAGAGCATCTACATAAGCTTGTCCTGTCCTCCATTCTCTTGGTCAAGCATTCCTCGAGGCCATAGAGAGATCAGCAGGATTGTTCATTGGCCCCGGAATCTTTGAAGTTGAATTGGCCAGCTGATCATGGTGCTTAGAGTCTGGTACGACTGCTACGATGTTATGGGGGTTGAGCTACCCTCCCACTTAAGGGCTACTTCGGGGGGAGGGAGGAGCAAGTCCTTGGTCCGATTCTTTTTAACATTTTTGTTAGTGATATTGTGGAAGGGCTGTTGGGTATAGTTTGCCTCTTTCCAGATGATACCAAATTCTGCAACAGAGTAGACACCCAGGAAGTAGATAACAGGAAGAGGGATCTAGCTAAGCTTAAAGAATGGTCGAAAATTTGGCAGCTGAGATTTAATGCTAAAAAATACAGGGTCATGCATTTGGGCTGCAATAATCCAAGGGAGCAGTACAGTGTTGGAGGTGAAATACTTCTGCCCACAAAAGAAGAGCGGGACGTGGGTGTGATTGTGTCTGATGATCTTAAAGTAAAAAAGGCGATGGTGAAAGCTAGGAGGATGCTTGGCTGCATATGAAGAGGAATGGCTGCATATTTAGAAAAATGGAGGTGATACTGCCTCTGTATAAGTTTTTGGTGCGACATCATTTGGAGTATTGTGTGCAATTATGAAGACCATACTTTCAAAAGGATATAAACAGATTGGAATTGGTGTAGAGGGTGGCTACTATAATGGTTAGTGGACTTCGTTATAAAGCACATGAGGACAAAGATGTATATGTATACTTTGGAGGAAGGACGAGATAAAGGAGATATGATAAACATTTAAATACTTCCGCGGCATAATTGCACAGGAAGGAACACAGAATGATGGTGAAAGGGGATAGACTCAGGAATAATGAACTGAAGTATTTCTTTATGGAAAGAGTGATAGATGCATGGAATAGTCTCCCAGTGGAGGCAGTAGAGATAGCTGTGATAAGGAAGCTTATCAAAGCTCAGGGAGTAATGACAATAGAGGAGAATTTACTCTGATCAAGGGACCTGTGCTGGCAGGTTATAGAAATAAGACAGCTTGTTTCCCTAAAAGACTACATGTTCCAGAATGCACCTGTATGCAGAAAGTCCCTATGGGAGCTAGAGTGGAAAAGCATGAGTCTAATCAGAGAAAGCATTATGTCATCCCTAATCAAACAGCCTCTAGAAGAATGCTTAATCCACAACACCTGAAGAATGCAAGGGTGGAGTTGCAATCTAAGCCCTTTAAAACTAGAGGGGAATCTTCAGGAAGACAGAAGGAGAAGGGGAATCAGAAGGAGAATGAGAACAGAAGGAAGAACAACCGGAACCTGAAGGAACAAGGACAAGGAAGCAGACGGTTCAAGAGAGGAGCAAAGAAAAGTACCTATGCCTGGAGAGATACCTGGGGAAAAGGATCAGAGGACTGGAGAAAGCCAGAGGCCTGAAGATCCACAGCCAGGGACCCTCAAGGAACACCTAGGAAGAGGTCTGTTGCAGCTAAGGAAGAAAGGAGCCCAAATACCTCTTGGAGGATGTCTGGAGAAAAGATCCTGAGGTCCAGAGATACCAACTGGAGGACAGGACACAAAAGCTCTATTGCATACTGGCCAGAATACCAGAAGAAGCAGCCTGACGCTTGCCTGGATTCAGGTAGGAACTGTGAACGTTTCTGTAGCTTTGAGCAGTGCAAACAACAGGGAAACAGTTTCTCTCCGTGTAGAGGTCAGTTCCTAAAGCCCTCTGAGTCAGACGGAGAAACAGAATCTATGCAATTTCAAGAGCAAGGTTCAAAATCTGATACAGAGGATAATTATATGGACTGTTCTTTAAGTTGTTATTTTAGGAAAATCCTAAATATCAGAGCAAACATCAAAAGGAAACATTCTAAATATTAGCTTCCCATAAAGTTTTGTTGAAAAGAAAAAGCTTTTGGGAAAGTTTTGCACGTGTGCTGAAATCAAGCTACTGATTGCAGTTAATTGTCACCTGTTGGTGGAGGAGAGCCCAGCACAAGCCGTGCACACGTAGGATTAAAACGTTTTTTTTCTGTATGGAGAAAGTGAGCTATGTTCTAGTATAAAGAAGTTTTCCTCTTTAATTTGTTTTTCCCCAGCACTGCTAAGGAGTTTATTAGCAGTGGCTGAAAGAAGCCTTTCTGTTCCATAAAGGACTTTGATACTTAATTTGCATAAGATTTTTCATTTGCCTTATTTCGTGTTGAATAAACCCTGGAGAAGTTATCTGGATGGTGTTACCAAGCATATCTGTGTGTGGGATAATCACCCCATAAATAAACTCTAATTTTGTCTACACTCGACCAATTACAAGAGTTTTCATTATTTTAAAAAGGCAAGCTTTGTGTGAATGGACTTCAATAACCACAATCCTTTGCAAGACAGTTAATTTGCATACTTGCCAAGATGGTGGTACCTTAATAACAAGCACCCCCTTTTACATAGCGCAGTTACTCACCTGTAACAGGTGTTCTCCGGGGCAGCAGGAATCAGTCCTCACATATGGGTGACATCGGCACAGACGGAGCCCTTGCGGAAACATCCCCCAGCTTTCAAAGAAAGCCTTTGGGAGATGCTACCACGCATGTGTGGTCCCCTTCCCGCACAAGAGTGCCATCTTGCTCAGTCAGATGACATAACTAAAGGACAGCAAAAATAGAAGATGGTAAAGGGGCAACTCCAAACGGAGGAGGGAGGGTTATCAAGACTGATTCCTGCTGTCCCTGGAGAACACCTGTTACAGGTGACTAGCTACACTTTCTCCGGGAACAAGCGGGAAGTCAGTCCTGACATATGGGACTCCCTAGCTACAGACTACCGAAAGCCCAGAGCAAAAATAGGGGCTCCCTCACCGGGAGCTGCAAGCAGCAGCAATTTGGTTCGTGTGCACAGACCACAGTAGGACCACTGTGTCCAATGAAACCAGTACTCCGGTAGCCTGAACACAGAAGGATCGGAGGGTAGCAGTTATCTAAACCACGAAAAGGTTATGGAGCATAGCCTGGACGAAGGCACGGTCCCATCAGGACTCTCTTTCCAAGCAGTAATGGGCTGTGAAGGTATGGACTGAAGACCAGGTGGCGGCCCGGCAGATGTCCACCATCGGGACCGAGCGCAAGGTTGCCACTGAAGCCGCCATAACCCTGACACGATGTGCTGTGTTGCGGCCTTCCAGCAGGAACCTCACCTGCTCATAAGCGAGGGAGATACAGTCCGCTACCCAGGTGGACAACGTACGTTTGGTCACCGCCTCCCCCAGCCTACTGGGGTTATAGGAGACGAAAAGCTGAGAAGCTTTGCGGAGTCCGAGTGCATGGAATATAGAAGGACAAGGCCCCTCTTACAGTCCAGGGCCATCTCCGCCCAACTGGAGTGAGGTTTTGGAAAGAAGGTAGGGAGCACCACTTCCTGGTTGAGATAGAAGGGCGACACTACCTTCGGCAGGAATTAGGGGTGCGTGCGAAGCACCACTCTGTTCTTGTAGAACCTGGTATAAGGCACCTCTGCCACAAGGGCCTGAAGCTTGCTAACTCTGCGAGCGGAGGTGAGCGCAACCAGGAAAGCCACCTTCCAAGAGAGGTATTGAAGATGGCAGGTAGCCAGAGGCTTGAAAGGTGGGCAAGTGAGCTGCCCCAACACTATGTTGAGGTCCCATTCGGTTACTGGAGAGCGAACCGGGGTTTTTGATAAGAGCAAGTCCTGAAGGAAATGGGTCACCAATGGTTGGGACTGAGAGGGGCTTACCATCCAGTCTTCTAGGGGAGGGGGAAGGATCATCAGACTAGTTTCGGTATCAATAGAAAAATAGAAATATGATGACAGAAAAAGACCACATGGCCTATCTAGTCTGTCCTTCCATATCAACTACAACAGTCCCCTTTTTTCCTTTAGAGATCCTCTGTGTTTGTCCCATGCTTTTTTGAATTCAGTTACTGTCCTTATCCCTACCACTATTCCATGGATCCACCACTCTTTCCGTAAAGAAATATTTCCACATATCACTCCTGAATCTATCCCCCATCACCCTCATCCCATGTCCCCTTGTAGCAGAACTTGCTTTCAATTGAAAGAGGCTCTCCCTCTGAACATTTATGCCACGGAGGTATTTAAACATCTCAGTCATATCACCTCTATCCCGCCTTTCCTCTAAGGTGTACATATTAAGATCCTTAAGTCTGTCCTCATATGCTTTATAATGAAGACCACTAATCATTTTAGTAGCCACCCTCTGCACCGACACCATTCTGTTCACATCCTTTTGAAGGTGCGATCTCCAGAATTGCACACTATACTCTAAATGAGGTCACACCAAAGACTTAAACAGAGGCACTATCACTCCTTTTTTCTGCTAGCCATTCCTCTCCGTATGCACCAAAGCATCCTTCTAGCTTTTGCCGTCACCTTTTCTACCTGTTTAGCTACTTTAAGATCATCAGACACAACCACACCTAAGTCCCGCTCTTCTTTAGTGGACAAAGGTTCCTCACCCCCTATACTATATTGCTCCCTTGGATTGCTGCAGCCCAAATGCATGACCTTACATTTTTTTAACATTAAATCCCAGCTGAAAGATTCTAGACCATTCTTCAAGCTTAGCTAGATCCCTCCTCATGTTATCTACACCTTCCTGGGTGTCTACTCTAATGCAGATTTTGGTATCATCTGCAAAGAGGCAAACCTTACCCGACAGCCCTTCCGCTATATCACTAACAAAGATGTTAAAAAGAATCGGACCAAGGACAGATCCCTGGGGCACACCACTGGTAACATCCTTCTCCTCAGAGTGAGCTCCTTTTACCTGTACTCTTTGTCGCCTCCCACCCAACCAATTTCTAACCCAAGCAGTAACTTTAGGGTTCATCCCTAGGGTGCTCAGTTTGTTTATAAGTCGCTTGTGAGGAACAGTGTCAAAGGCTTTACTGAAACCTAAATACACCACATCTAGGGCTCTCCCTTGGTCCAACTCCCTGGTCACCCAGTCAAAGAAATCAATCAGATTTGTCTGACAAGACATGCCTCTGGTGAATCCATGCTGCCTCGGATCCTGTAATCCCCTGGACTTCAGAAACCTCACTATTTTCTCTTTCAGAAGCGTTTCCATGCAATGTCTTGCATGGTGTCGCCAGAGACGCCGGCCTGGAGTTGGACTTTTGGAAAAATTTCTCCTGCTGCTGGTGACAGCTCTTTAGGGTCTTTGAGGTCATGGTTCTGCAAAGTTCACAGTCTGAGTCATCGTGTTCTGGGCCAAGGCACTGGAAGCAGCAGTCATGTGGATCAGTGAGGGACATCATTTTGCTTCACTGATTGCACATCTTGAAGCCGCTGGAGGCCATCAGAAAAAAGGTGCCTCTGCCACCCAGCAGGAGTCGGAGGCCTTTGGCCAAAAAAGGGCGTGAATGCCAGTCTAGTGACACCTCAAGATAAAAAGGGGAAAAATAGGGAACAAACCCGAGGAGAGACGCAGAGGAGAACTGGTTCAGGGGTGAGAAGGAACCGGCACGCAGACCGGACAGAAATGTATCAAAAATTCACACTTTTCCCAGGGTAAACTGGACAGATGTCCAGAGGGCTCTGCAGAAAAAAGGAGACTGAGGCAAGATGGCGCCCTTGGGTGCATTTCCCAAAGGCTTTCTTTGAAAGCTGGGGAGATGCTTCCGCAAGGGCTCCGTCGATGCTGAAATCACTCATTTGCGAGGACCGAATTCCTGCTTATTCCCAGAGAAAGGTGGTGTAATTGTAGCTCAGGATCAGGATGCATATTCAAATGAAGCTCACTGTTAATTGTACAATTTCTATTGTATACTTCCTGCTGACCCTATGATGACTCTAAAGCAGACTATTTCAAATATTGTTAATCAAGCTTTAGAATTGGGCAATGTTATGACAAAGGAGGCAAAATTTCTTATTGGAGTACTCCTTATATTTATTTTTTGCCTAAAATACATAAAGGTTTGTATCAAACTTCAGGGAGGCCTATCATCTCTACCAAAGGATCAATGTTTGAACCATTATTCTAAATTTGTCGACATCTACTTATGCCCTCAAGTTCGCACACTAAAGTCATACATACAAAATACTTCCCACCTTCTTAAGATTTTAGCCAATTTTCTTGAAGTAGAGGTGGTTACATTCTTAGTATCGTTTGATGTGATTTTCCTTTATACCAACATACCACAATGAGCTGCTTTGGATGTTATTGCAGCAGTACCGGAGAATAGTTTGAAACATAACAGGATTACATTGAGCTTATATCTTGCCAAAACTGTCTTTACTAAAAAATATTTTTGTTTTGAGACATTTTATGAACAAACATGTGGTATGGCCATGGGAGCCATGCTAGCCCCTTCGAATGCGTCCTTGAAACAATCTAGGTTTCAGAATAGTTATCTATATTGTTCTGAAAACTTTTCATTGCCCCTTCTGTTTGCATTTTTGAGGGAGGAATATAGAAGAGAATGGAGAAATTTCACTTGCCATTAATTTCTTTTCCTGGAAGCCTGCTAGACCAGTTCAGACAAGTGGGTAGTGTCCTCGTGCCAGCAGATGTTGGAGATAGGGAAAGTACCAGAAGATTGAATGCCTCAGTCCTGGTACCTGTAAGCCTTACCCCTAGGGGTCGCATTTAGTATATGTTTGCAAAGCAGAAGCAGCCCATGTCAACAGAAGGCTAAGGAACGTCATGCACACATGGTGCAACTATGAATAAGTGCTGGAGGCACAACTATATACAAAATGTCCCGCGAAGACAGGAGGCGAGCTGAGACGTAAGTTAAGCTGCAATTCTGGATGTGGCTTCACCAAGGAGGCTGACTATTTAAGAGATCACCAAATGGGGAGGGTCCTGGACTGGTCTTAGCAGGCTTCCAGGAAAGCTAATTAAAGGTAAGTGAGATTTCTCCTTCCAGGTCATCCTGCTAGATCAGTCCAGACAAGTGGGAAGTACTATAGCTATTCCAGCCCTGGGCAGGACAAGATAGCCGCCTCCAAAACTGTGGCACCAAAATGCACCACATCGCGCAGCTGGAGATCAAGGCAATAATGGCATGCAGCAGTAGAAAATGAGGACCAGGTGGTCGCCCAACAAATGCCTAGGGGAGATAGAAGCGAATGTTCCACCCATGAAGTGGCCTGCACACAAGTGGAATAAGTCTGAAGCCCTAGAGGCACAGGTTTACCATGGAAGATGCAAGCAGATTCAATAGTGCCCTTAATCCAGCAGGCAATGTGAGGGCCTGCAAACAGCACAAAAAGATGATCTGACTTCCGAAAGAAATTAGTAACTTTCAGGTATCGGCGGAGCACCCTACAAATATCCATTGCACGAAGATTGCTGTTTGTGCCCAAGCACTGCTCCTGAGAAAAGGAGGGGAGCGAGATTACTTGATTCATGTGAAAAACTGTAAGTACCTTAAGCAAGAACGAGGGGACAACCCGAAGGGAAACCCATTTTGGAGAAAGGGATCCCGACAGGAGAACGCTTTCAGTTCTGAAACCTATCGTGCCAAGGTAATTGCCATGAGGAAAGTGGCTTTTAACGATAAGTCCTGAAGAGTTACCTGCTTCAAAAACTCAAAGGGAGGACGCATGAGGCTCTTGAGCACCAAGGAGAGGTCCCAGGTGGGGACTATTGGCCACAGAGACCATACCCCACGGAGGAATCGACAGACATCCGCATGGGATGCGATTGAGCAGCCCACTATGGGTCCCCAGAAAGAGGTAAGTGCGGAAATCTGGATTCAAAGGGAGCCTAGGGTGAGATCTTTGTCAAAACCATTCTGCAGAAAGGCCAAGACATCTGGAATCTGCACGCACCAGGGCGAAAGGTGCGTTGGGAGCACCAGGAATCAAATAGGCGCCATACCTGGGCATATGCTAGGGAGGTGGAGGATCGTCGTGCTTCAAGCAGGGTAGCCACCACCCTACAGAATAGCCTTTTTGAACTACACGTCATCTTTCAAGAGCCAGGCCGTAAGGAACCAGATCGTCAATCATTATTGGGCCTTGCCAGAGGAGACCCCGATGGGTCCCAAGGACTAGAGGTGTTGTCTGAAGCAGCTGTACTAGATCGGCATACCACAGGGCGCCACGGCCAGCTGGGCGCTTCCAGGACCACCAACCCAAGGTGGGCGTCAATACATTGGAGTGTGTGTCCGATGAGCAGCCATGGTGGAAAAATATATAACAACTCGTTGAGAGGCCACTCCTTGCCCAACACATCTAACCCTTGGGAGCAGTGTTCTCTCCATCTGCTGAAGGTGGTGGGCGTCTTGGCGTTTGCTGCTGTTGCCATCAAGTCTAGGCTGGGCTGGCCCCAAGTGCAGACTATCCTGCGGAACACCCACTGGGTTAGCTCCCACTCCCTGAGATTGAGGGCATGACAACTAAGGAAGTCAGTCTGTATGTTGTTCACGCCCGCGATATGCTGAGCAGAGCGCCTGCGGGTGCTGCTCTGCCTAGGGAAAAAGGAGAGCCATCTACTTGGCCATTCTTGTACATTTCATACCCCCCTGTCTGTTGAGGTAGGCAACTGCTGTGGCATTGTTGCAGAGGATCCTGAATGCTTGATCATGAAGACGTGGCAGAAAGGTCTGCAGCACGAGCTGAACCACCCATTCTTTGAGGCGGTTGATCGACCATGCAGATTCTTGAGAGTTCCACAACTTTTGAGCCATCTGCATCAGACAATGCGCTCCCCAGCCCGAGAGGCTGACATCGGTCATCACCAGAATCCAATGTGGGGTCTCCAAGGAGACGCTCCGAAAAAGGTGGTCCAGGAACAGCCACCATTGCAGGCTATTGCAAAGGGAATGTGGAAGACAAAGTCGAATGTTCCACGGTTGTGAGACTGGGGATCAGTGGGACAGGAGGAAGCATCATAATGGCCGCATGTGTGCCTGAGCGCAGGGGACCATTCTATTGTGGCTGCCATGGCTCCCAGGATCTAGAGAAAGTCTCACACAGTGGGTCTGAGCTGCATAAGGAATATGTGCGGTTCAGAGGAGAACTTGTGGACCCGATCACAGGGTCAGGAAGACTTTCCCTGCTGTGTGTCAAAGCGAGCCCCAAGAAAATCCAGAGACTGGGTGGGCTGGAGACAGCGCTTTGCATGATTTACCACGCATCAGAGGCTTTCCAGGTGACCACTCAGGAGATTTGACTGCCGGGCCTCCTCGTGCCATTTTGCTTGAATGAGCCAATCGTCCAGGTGAGGGTTAACCCAAATCTCTTGTCTCCATAAGGCGGCTACAACCACTATCATGACATTGGAGAAGGTACGGGGGGGGGGGGGTCCATCGTGAGGTTGAATGTAAGAGCGCAGAACTTGAAGTGTTGTACAAGCATCACAAATCAGAGAAACTGCTGCTGATCTTCGTGGATGGGAATATGGAAGTAGGCCTCTGCCATATCGAGGGAAGTTAGAAACTCGCCTTTCCGAACTGCTTGAATGACTGACCGGAGAATTTCCATGCAAAAATGAAGTACCCAAAGGGATTGGTTGACTCCATTGAGATTCAGGATGGGCCAGATGGAGCCGTCCTTTTTGGTAATGACGAAGTAAATGGGGTAGTGACCGGAACATCATTTCAAAAGAGGCACCGGGCAAATGGCCTGCAACAGCAGAAGTTGCTGATTGGTAGAGTGCACGGTGACCTGCCTGTGATGGGACACACATGGAGAAATCAGGAAAACATCCCTGATGGATTTCCGGCATTTGAGGACATAGCCAGAATGGACAATGTCGAGCACCCATTTATTGGTGGTTATTTGTGCCCACTCGCGGTAAAACAGAGCCAACCGGCCCCCCACCAATGTGATCCCAGAGTGGGGCCAAGGCCCGTTAAAGGGATGAATGATTGGAGCCAGCAAACTTAGCAGGTGTGGGATAAGGTTCTCTATTCCGTCTGAGACCCCAAAAGGGCTGAGCTTTTGCACTTTGGCGATCTGTCAAAGCTGAGCCAGAAGACCTTCCAGGACGGTAGCATCTGGAGTTCAAGAAACATATCCGAGAGGCAGATGAAGAGGACGTACCCAGTGTCCGTATTGCAGAGCCGGGATTTAGGTTTGTCCTCAGGCAAGCATTGGAGCTTGACCTCACCCAAATCCTTGACGAGCTTCTCAAGGTCTTCACCAAAGAGCAGTGAACCCTTAAAGGGCAGCTTTGGATGCTGCAGCTGCTGACCACTGTCGAAGCCAGAGTTAGTGGCGAGCCACTGTTACTGCCGCTATGGAGCAGGAAGCCAGACAGAGTAGATCATAAAGAGCATCGGCAAGAAATGCAGTGACAGATTCAGGATGCAGGATCATCAGGGAGCAGCTGGATCCAGTGTAGTAGAGCCCGTGCCACCAGGCCTCCACAGGCGACGACTGTAGAGCCAAGGATGAAAAGGAAAATGCAGTCTTCAGAAGACTCTCGACCTTACAATTCTGTTGATCCTGGAGGGCCGCTTCCGTCCTCCATGGGGATGGTGGTATGCTTAGTGAGGCCCGTCACGAGAGCGTTGATCTTAGGTTATTGCAGCCACCTGTCTAAGTCCACTGAGAACCAGAGATAGCAATGCCCGAGGCATCTGGCTGTATGGAAAGTGGCCTCGGGAGAATCCCATTCCAGGGAAACCATTTGTTGAAGTTCGAGTGGGAAGGCCTTACAGGGCTTTCAGATGCTCACAAGGATAGGGTCTGCTTGAGATTTGCCTTGACCTGGATTTTGCTCAGGCTCAGAGGCAGAGAGCATCTACCACCTGCGCAATCAAAGAAGGTAGTTCTTTGTGTAAAAGACGAATATCCAAAGTATCGTCTTGGACCTCGCTGTGATCTTCCGAAGGAGACCATTCACCGTCCTCCCAGTCAGAACTGACCGGACTCTCCTCAACAAAAGGAGGATCCCCCTCATCAGGCGGAATGGAGCCCCAATCGTCGGAAGCCCAAGTGATTACACCCTGGGGGAATGCCCCCTATCCCGAGAAGCCAGATCATCCCTTGGGCACTTCCGGGCCACAGTAGGTCTTTGAGGTGCCACAGCAGTCAGGGAGTGGGAAGGGGCTGGCTCAGACTGCCACAGATCCCAGGCCTGTATAAAGAGAGCCATGAACTGCCCTGAATCCCTGTCCGCATCTGTTAGTAGAACAGCCAGACACTCCACCTGCTGAGGCAGTAGGAGTGGGGTGGAGGCTGGGGCATTTGCAGAGCAAATTTGAGGCATGGTGCTGTCTGTGGATGGCACGCGTGGAACCAATCTGGAGGAGAGGAACAGTTTGGTGCTGCTGTAGGCAAAACGCTGTGATAGGTTATAGAAGACTCCCCAGGATGAGAAGAGCACAACGAACACAGCTTGTCAATAAGAAAACAGAAATTAGTCCTTACCTGCTAATTGTCTTTCCTAGAGATCTCTCCGGGCCAGTCCAGGAACAAGTGGGTTGTCAATCCCCTATAGCAACTGAGGACTGAAATCTTAAACTTTGAAGAGCTGGCATCTGACTCCCTCTGCTGGCCACTCCCAGTCTAACCTTAACAAAGCAGATGAAGAGTAATGGCCAAAAGTAGAAGAAAGTAGAAAAATAGGAGATACGCAACCGCAGCAGCCTTTCAGTGATGCGATATAACCGCACAAAAAACCAAGTTTCTCTCTGCTTTGTTTTTTTTTTTTTTTTCTTTCCACAAAATAACCAACAAGGTAAAATGCGATCTATAAACGAGAACCCATGAGCGAGAACAGAAAACAACTCGTTAGAACCATGGCGCGGACGTCACCACCAGCAACCTAGAACCCTGAGGCCCCCGTGCCATACGGAAATGTAATAAAAAACATGGGTGGGTCCTGGACTGGCCCGGAGAGATCTCTAGGAAAGACAATTAGCAGGTAAGGACTAATTTCTGTTTCCTTTTCGTCTCTCCGGGCCAGTCCAGGAACAAGTGGGAAGTACCAGAGCAGTATCTAGCCACGGGAGGGACCGAATAGGCCTACAAAGACGGCCGATGCCCTCACACAGGATTAGCCCTCGACCAAGACCGCAAGACGGGACAGTTGCCAACGGGGTAAGCAACAACCACATAGCTACCTGACAAAAAACCATCGGCGGAGCCCAAGCATATGCCGTTCCAAAAGACACTTGGCTGCCCGAAAAAAACAAGCTCGACTACGCTTCGGCAGGACTCACCCCGCGCTCGCCGGACCACCAACAGAGGACTAGACATGGCTGCGCCCTTTCGAGACTCGGCAAGGAAAACAACCGTCCCGAGACCCAGAAAGACGGAGTGTTCCGGAGGAATCCCCTGAGCCATCTCTGTTCGTCGCCAATGGAAAGATCGCTCAGCCATTTTGAAGTTGACTTTGCTTGAGACTGGTGCACAAATAAATGATTTGAACCTTCTGAACTGACTCCTGGCATAATTGGATTGTCTGCGCTCTGCTGCTACATATTCTTTTTTTTTTTTTTTTTGGGGAAAGAATAGTGAGCTCTAGCAGAGCTGAGTTTTTCTATAGTCCTCCTAGTATGTTATAATTCCCTAGAGACTTAGGGAAATTAGAGACGAGCTAGTAAGATTACTGCGGTGTGAGGTAGACCCTGTCTCTTCACCGCCTCATTCTCTATTGGCAGATTGATCCTGGGCCCCAGTTGTTTCCTCTGCCATGTATGGGAGAGAGATAGACTGAGAGAAGAGTAATCTAGAGAGGCGGAAGAGAGGAGGGAAGTGCCCGCAACCGCCTTTCGTATTCGGACAAGTGTAGATAGCGAACCCTACCCGATAGAGCAGGTAGATCCAAAAGCCACTTCGGGAAACAGACGGTCCCGAAAGAGGCCATTTCCTAAGAAAGCTCCACGAGCGAGATATCGCTGACTGGGTGAAACAGAGATCGCGGCCCTTCGCAAGCAGTCAGGTCAAAGGCCACGGTGGAAACCCACCATGAAGAGGGGAACGAAGTACTGACCTGCTCGAAGGTAAAAAAGGAAGTACTGCAGGAAGAGCTGCTAGCCGAAGCTCTCTCACAGCGCCGCGTAAGAAAGAGATCACCGCTAAGCCCCCTTATGCAAACTGTCCGGAAGAAGACGACCGTGTAACAGAAACCCCCTCTCGAGGGATACCCCGAAGCTTTGTGGCGAGAAGTCGCACAAGATCTGCCTAGCACAGTTGCCAGGGCCAAGCTGCAGCAAGGATAATTACTAATCCGCAGCGACGTGGTATCCGCCGAATCTCTCTATTGACTATCCTCCGTTGGCCAAGGCTTCCCCAGCCCATCGAGACCATCCAACATGCGCATCCAGCGCCGATGGACGACCCCGAGAAGCTTTGGCAGCGGCGAAGGTAACCAGGAGAACTACCCTAATACCGGGTCCGATCGGGAGACTCCGTAGCGTGCAGTGACCCAGCGCCGGAACCAGCACAAGCGGGCTGAGGAAACCGCATGGTCTTTTCTCTTTAAATTTTTTTTTTTTTTTTTTTTTTAAATACTGGTTTCTGCGCCATGGGCCTTTGACAGGGACAGTAAAAGCAGTTCCGCCCATGACCTGAGTCACAGACCGCGCTGCAACAACTCCGCGCTGCCAGTTCCGCTGCGATGAGAGAAAAAAGGACACCGTCACCGCCTATTCTGAGAAAAAAAACCTGTCCAGCTGTGTCATGGATCAGAGGAAGAAAAAAAGAAAAACCTGCAGCGCTAGCTACACTGTCGGAACCCTACCGGATGATGGGAAGAATTCCGGATCTACGGAGCATAAGCCCTCGAGCAACTTCCCCTGACCCTGAGCTCTGCAATCGAGGAGACTGACCGCTGTCGCAACCAATACCCCGGCGAACCGGCGTAAGGGAAGCCCCGCACTCAGAAGAACCAGAACTAGTCACCACTGGAGATTATCGGAGACGACGCTCATGCGGGTCAACCGGTATGTCAGGTAAAAGCCGGAGACCGACAGCGCGATACCAACGCTCGCTGCAACGTCCGCATGTGGACCCTCGCCCGCAGAACGAGGTCAAAGGACGCTGCCATGAAACCAAGGAGCAGCAGGGAGCGGCCTGTCGAGAAACGTTCGAAAAACGCATGAAGATCTGCACCCACGACAGGCCCGTCAGCAGGGAGCTTACCGGCAGAAAAAACATACCGCGACCTGGAATGGGAATACTGCCTATAAATTGAAGGATCTCGCACGCGGTTGTAACTGACCGCTAGCTTGATTGAGCACCCCACCTAGGTGCTGCAGGAGACGGACCACCCGCGCTGTGGCCGCCAGAGACTGCTATACCAACGGAACTGGAAGTAGCCAGCCATCCAGGTAGGGGTGCATGAAAAAACGCCTTGTCTCCGTAAGACCGCCTCCCCTACTACCAGCAGAGGGTAACTGACGTCACTGGCAGTGCCATAGCCTGTCAGAGAGAACTGATAGGTTGGTAGTACGGAGTGGGACGTTGTAGTCAGGCCAATCAGAAAAAGCTGAAAACTGAAAAGGAGCCATATGCCCCGCAAAACGGAGCACAACTGTGATGCTCCGGCCGAATTAGAAAGGCCTTAGGAACCGAAGGAGAACATCGAGCCTTAAGCTAGCCCTTAGGTGATTCTGCCCTCGAAGTCTCCCTACACTGAGAATTTGAAACAAGAATCCAACTATCATATTTACACCACCAAGCCAGAATGATCCTATAAGAACATATCATTTGCAAACACACTTCCAAACATTAAGCTATTGAGGCTGTACCCAGGCCCATAGCATTTCCTCTGTGTACAAAGGGGCGAACTGCAAACTTTCCAGCCTTCCTGCAGAGAAACACATACATTAATAGTGCCACTTGGGGAAACTGTTAACTACACCTCTTCCTGTGGCTAATGGGGCCAAAGAGTAGCAGAGAGGAAGATGGTGAAACAGGTAAGAGCTCTTTAATATGATTATACCAGACATTGCGAAATAGAGACACACCCGCAAGATGGGCATACGGGTTAAGGTCTGCCTACGGTGTCAAAGCTTAGAGCAAACTCCAGAGTTAGCCGTAGGTCTAATGCAAAAAGTCTGAAAAATAAAATAAATTGAAAGAGCCTAGCATATAAAGATACGCAAGGACTTCCAGTAGAAACTGAAACACAGGCAAAAAACTAAATCACACCTACCAAATGGAGTGGGAAAATAATAAGAAAGATGGCAGCTGCAGAATAAAAGAGGCAGCCCTGAATAAAAGCGCAGGGCACGAAGAAGGGTATACGGCCAAACCAGAGCAGGAAGAATTCGAGATTAACGGAAAGCATCGTCTGACCCTTACCTAGCTACTGATAAAAGCATTTCATAATAATGAAACTAAGGAAGGCAAGCACTAAATTACTGTACGTCCTCTGAACTCGGACAAGACCAGCAAACCTCCCAGACTCCTTTAAATACTCAAGCCAGCATGCCTGAAAAAGGGAAAGGTAGGTAATATGTGATGTAGCGTTGCATTACACAAACAGAAATTGTTTAATACTGAGCCTCTGTCACCATGCTAAATTAGCGAGAAGGCAGAAAGAGTGTGACACTATGAAAAAGGACCACATGTTCATCCACCCCCGATATTAGTGCCACACGTAAAACAGTTAAAGGAAACACTGCTTTGTCGTTTGCACCACCCTTAGGCTATCGCTAACGGGTGGGTAAAGAAAGGCCCGAGGAGCACCTAACAGACCCGAACCAAACTGGGGTCGACAGCAGTCCCCAACGCAACTTCGTACCTGTCTGTGTCAGTAAATAGGCTGACTAAAGGTGAGCTGTAGTCAAACCCATTCCGGAGCCATCCTCTGAGGGGCTCCCATCGGACAAGTCAGGCCAGGCCAGGCCGAGGCCGAGAGAACTGGCGCAGCTGCAGGCCCAAAGGATTATTGTTGAACCTGTAGCGGCTTGTACCACCTGAGGAAGAGCCAAAAATTCAAGCCATAGAGAAAAAAATTGCCCCCGAGTCCTGCGATATGTCTGTCAAGACGGTGGAAGGAGCTTCCTCCCCCTAAACCCGCCGCTTAGACTGCGGAATTAGTTATCGCAGCGACTCATCCTGAGGGGCCAAGAATATTAAAGCTGCTAACCCCTGGGTGCGGTCTAAATCGGTGACCTACTGATTACTATGGAACTGACTGTGCCAGCAGGCTATAGGAGCAGTGATAGCCCGGGTTGACGTTCCCGCCAAAAAAAAGAACCGTTGGAAAGGCCTGCCTCTGAGGCAGAAGTCATGCTGAAGAGGCCCTACCCCAAACGGAGCAAACCGACGTTAAACAGCAACCCTAAAATGAAGGAAGAAAAAAACCCCTTCAAACCGGTTCCAGAGAACCTGCCGTGGGAAAAAGAAATGTCGAGTAAAAGCGAAGAAAATGGCCGCCAGCACACACAAAAACTAACCAAAACGCTGAAAACAAAACTATGACCAACCTGAATAACAAAGGCTCCTTCTCCTTCAGCTCCTGGCACCCACTGCTAGTGGGGAGGTAAGCTGAGCTGCGGAGGCAGCAGGAAGGTATCTGGGGCTCCCAGTACCGCACTGCTCTCTGAGTTAGTAAACGGAGCTGAAAGTGAGACAGGCTCTGCCTCTTCAGCTCCGAGCCTCGGAGCGCCGCTTAAAATTTGTTGGCTGCAATCGCCACTGGCAGGAACCCTGCTAGGGTCCCGTACTCTGTACCACTGTTGAAAGTTCCCAAAGAAAACAAAAATAAATAAAAATCCTAAGCCTGAAGCATCTGAATGAGGGAGCCAGCCAGGATCACGTCCTTCAGCTGCTGAGGACTGAAAAGACTGGGAGTGGCCAGCAGAGGGAGTCAGATGCCAGCTCTTCAAAGTTTAAGATTTCAGTCCTCAGTTGCTATAGGGGATTGACAACCCACTTGTTCCTGGACTGGCCCGGAGAGACGAAAAGGAACCTGAGCTTGTGGCTGCATGCTACATACCGTTGTAAGGTGGAAGGCATGGCTGGGTTGTAGCAGTCCAGCATTAAAAGCAGAGGCGCTCACGGAGTCTCTTAAAAGAGAAAGTAAAAACCAGCATTTTCAAGATGGCCACTACGGTGCACAGAGAGGTGCGCGGCTGGCTCAGCTTGCAGTAAAAAATTTAAAAAGGCGTGAAAGGCAAGACGCAGGCTGGAAAGACACCGGGGACCCAATCGCGTTGTCAGCTTCTTCCACCCAATGGAGGAGCTAATCAGGTCACACTGCTGGTAATCGAAGCCCAGGGAGGGGGCGGGGAGGAAAGAGCACATTCACTCCGATCACAGCAGCTTTCGGGGAAGAGCCAAGCTCACAGAAGAGGAACAGCCAATGTCAGGGATCTTTCCTGCCTTTACTTTTTTTTTTTTTTTAAATACTTCAAAATAATAAAGTTGATGAGCTTGTTGAGCTTTGGAGGCAAAGAAGGCTCACCCCCTTGCACCAGGTTCTACTGTCCTACTGACCAGGAACCGGTCCCCCTTTTCAAGGGAAGCTAAACTGGTCCTCCTCACCAGAAGCTTCAACCTAGCAAATCACTGGGAAACTCCAGAGGGGCATCTCATGTGCACCCCTGGGAGCATCCGCTGCACAAAACCTCAAAAGCAGTTCTGGCCAGGAGGAGCTGAAAAATACAAGCATCATCTGCTGGAGACTGACAAATACTGAATACGACCCCCTAGGGGTAAGGCTACAGGTGTCAGGGCTGAGGTAGTCAATCTTCTGATACTTTCTCCAGCATCTGCTGGCAGGGGGACACTACCCACTTGTCTGGATTGCAATTAGAAAAAAGGAAAGAAAAAAAAATGTCAATCTGTGGTCACTGCTATTGGTATCAGTCAAATTTACAGGGAGCAGAACGGTACTGCCTCAAAGGATTTTTACCTTTCGAGCTAATGCGATACTTAAATAAAATATGTTGAATCACAATTCATCTTATTACCTGTCCTTGTCAGCTGATCTATATTGCTAGGATCAAGGTGAAATTAGACTTACCTGCTAATTGTTGTTCCTTGAGGAACTCTAGTCTCGTCCCGGACCACTGTGTTTAAGCACCTCCTCCTGCAGCCTTGGAGACTGAGCACGTCACCTTTTTTGGTGACACCAGCATAAATAGATGAGGAACCGCCTCCTTTCTCCAGAAACCTACTGACAAAGCAGGCTCACCAGAGCAATAAGTAAGTAGAAATCACATTAAACGTTATATAACTATTGAACTATAAAAACTGTATAAATTTGCCTAACACTAATACCTGGCAACTTACCAGGAAAGGCTTATGTTCGCTTCTGCATAGACCTGCTCCGCCCTCTCCCTAGGACCTCTCAGCAGGTACTGTTAAATACTGCCCAGTAGCTGTTTTACCCCCTCCTCCCGAAATGGACCATATTCCATCTAGTCGCTGCTGCAGCCACATGCCGAAGGACTGTATACCTCTCATCAGGCTATGGTCCAAACAACCATAACAAGGGGGGATACGAGACTAGACTAGAGTTCCTCAAGGAACAACAATTAGCAGGTAAGTCTAATTTCCTTATCGTCCCTCTAGTCCCGGACCACTGGGAATGTAACAGAGCAGTAACAAGCCTGAAGAACTGCTGATCCAAACCTAGCATCCCCTTCCGCTTGCAGATCAATCCGGTAATGCTTGACAAAGGAATGTGACGACGACCACGTCGCCGCCTTACAAATCTCTGCTGCCGGCACCAAACTGAACTTTGCCCAGGACGCCGCCGCCTGCACCCTGGTCGAATGAGCCCTCAAGCCATTCGGCACCGGCCTGCCTTTCAATATATATGCCGACGCAATAGCCTCCTTAAGCCACCTTGCAATGGAAGACTGACGCCGGTTCCCCTTGCTTCGGCCCTCCAAACAAGACAAATAATCTGTCTGTCTTGCGGAAGACAGCCGTCCTTTGCAAATAAGTCCTCAACACGCGACTCACATCCAATCTCGATCTACATCTGACAAATCAACTTATGAGAACACTCTAAAGCAACACCGTGAGAAAATATACAAAAAAATGAGAGAGCACCACACGGATACCCTCCTTGGATCGTTAAATAAACCACGTGACCTCTTTAGCATTGCTAAAGCTTTAACCAAGACACCTTCCTCCAATCAAACAGTTTCTATCCAACCCCAGTCCTTCACCGAGTACCTACAATCTAAAATCATAAAAACAAATTTTACACAAAGCTCCACACCCTGCTTCTTCTCCCAGATACAGCAACCATTGACAAAATTCACCTCTCCGACAGAGAAGTACATTGCTGACCTTATTGCTACCATCAACACTACTACGGCACCGAATGATCCTTGTCCTGCCCATTGGATCAGATCGATGCGTGTAGAACTCAGCTCAACTCTAGCCTACATCATGGAGCTCTCCTTCACAAATGGAACATTCCCAGAAACCCTGAAACAAACTTCCATACGCCCTCTCCTGAAAAACAACAAACTTGATCCAACAAAGACAGACTCATACCGCCCGATTTCAAGTATACCCTATCTAGCCAAACTTATAGAGAAGGTGGTTCAAATGCAACTACAACAACACATCGACATATCAGCCCCTCTTGATCCTTGTCAGCATGGATTCCGTGAGTCCCATGGTGTAGAGACCCTACTCACTATACTCATCAATACATTATCCAGAGGTATTGACAAAATTGAGAATGGGTTCGTACTCATATTTCTTGATATAGCAGCGGCATTTGATTCTGTTAACCATTTACAACTCCTCTCCCGCCTCCAGGAAAAGGGAATTCATGGCCTTGCTTGGGAATGGTGCAAATCCTATCTCATGAACCGCTGGCAACAAGTACGGATAGGTTCCTCAACATCGGAACCATTCCATCAGCAACAAGGAGTACCCCAAGGATCATCCCTTTCGGCTCTACTCTAACATTTATATGCAACCCATTTGTGATATCATCCGTTCTTTTAACATCTCCAGTCTGATCTATGTGGATGATGTACTGATCTTCGCTCCAATTAAAATCAAGCACCCAAACCTTGTTCCACTTATTGAATGCTTCAATGCAATTACTGATTGGCTCCTGTCCCAAAATCTTCGCATAAACTTTAAGAAAAATGAAGTCCTTTTCATAACCAGGAACAAAAACCTCTCTCCTCCTGCCTCATTGAAAGTTTGTGACGCCGAGCTCCCATGCAAGTCTGTAATACGATATCTAGGGGTTACAATAGACCAGCAGCTCAACTTCAAAGAGCATATAAAGAATACCACCAAATCCATTTACAACAAAATACGGACACTACGACATCTAAGACCTCTACTAGCCCCAGACGACTTCAGAACAATATTCCAGATACTTGTAATGCCACACTTTGATTACGCCAACATCATCCTACATGGACTCCCCAAGAGCACTCTCAATCCTCTTCAGATGGCGATGAACACAGCAGCTCGCATTCTCTGCGGCATCTCCAGAAAAGACCACATAACTCCCATACTTATGGATCTACACTGGTTACCTTTACAATGCAGAATCACCTACAAGGCGTTAATCCTATCATTTAAAGCAATTAACTGGATATCTTCCACATCCCTCTCTTCACTCCTGACCAGTACCCCTACTAACAGGCTAAGAAGGTCAACAACTAGCAATACGCTATCTATACCACCTGAGTCCACTAAATGTACCCAAACAACTAGAAACAGAGCATTTACATTATATGCTCCTAAGTGCTGGAACAATCTCCCACCTCAAATACGACCAATCGCTGACCTCTCACAATTCAGAAAAGCTCTTAAACATCACTTATTCTGCCTTTATTTTATCCACCCTAACCTAACACATTCACATCCAACACCTCATCTCACCCACACAGCATCTGACGTACCAACAACATAATTCCCAGTGATTTACAAAAGAAACTCACCATTAGCAACATTCACAATGAGCATGATTACATTACGACTCTAATACAAGAGGAGACAAGGCTATAGCAGAGAGACTGAATGAATTCTTTGCTTCGGTCTTTACTGAGGAAGATGTAGGGGTGTTACCCAAGACTGAAGTGGTATTTAAAGGTGATACTGCAGAGGAATTGAGAGAAATATCGCTACACCGGGAAGATATATTACAACTATTTGATAAACTGAATAGTAGCAAATCACCTGGACCGGATGGTATACATCCCAGAGTGTTGAAAGAACTGAAATATGAGATTGCAGACCTGTTATTGGTAATCTGTGAACTTTCATTAAAATCATCTGTAATACCTGAAGATTGGAGGGTCGCCAACGTAACACCAATTTTTAAAAAGGGTTCCAGGGGTGACCCGGGAAATTACAGACCGGTGAGCCTGACGTCAGTACCAGGGAAAATGGTAGAAGCCATCATAAAGAACAAAATTACACAGCATGTCCTAATCCTAGTCATGGCCTAATGGGAGACAGCCAACATGGCTTTAGACAAGGAAGATCTTGTCTTACTAATCTGATCTGTTTTTTTGAAGGTGTGCATAAACAGGTAGACAAAGGTGAGTCGGTTGATATAGTGTATCTGGACTTTCAGAAAGCTTTTGACAAGGTCCCCCATCAGAGACTTTTGGCGAAGCTAAAAAGTCATGGGATAGGAGGCAGTGTACTATTGTGGATCGGGAACTGGTTAAAAGATAGAAAGCAGAGGGTAGGGCTAAATGGCCAATATTCCCAATGGAAAAAGGTGAATAGTGGAGTACCCCAGGGATCTGTACTGGGTCCGCTACTTTTTGACATATTCATAAATGACCTGGAAAAGGGAATAACTAGTGAGGTAATCAAATTTGCAGATGACACAAAACTGTTTAAAGTTGTTAAAACCCAAGAGGATTGTGGAAAACTGCAGGAGGATCTGGATAAATTGGAAGACTGGGCATCCAAATGGCAGATGAAATTTAATGTGGACAAGTGCAAAGTTATGCACCTAGGAAAGAACAACCCACACTATAGTTACAAGATGCAAGGCTCCACATTAGAAACCACCACCCAGGAAAAAGATTTAGGAGTCATCGTGGATAACATGTTAAAACCCTCCGCCCAGTGTGCAGCGGCGGCCAAGAAAGCAAATAGAATGCTAGGTATCATAAGGAAAGGGATGGAGAATAAAACAAAGGATATTATAATGCCTCTGTATCGCTCCATGGTACGACCGCACCTTGAATATTGTGTGCAATTCTGGTCACCGTATCTTAAAAAGGACATAGAGTTATTAGAAAAAGTACAGAGAAGAGCCACCAAATTGGTGAAGGGGATGGAAGGCTACTCCTATGAAGAGAGGCTAAAAAGGTTAGGGCTCTTTAACCTAGAAAAGAGGCGGCTGAGGGGAGATATGATAGAGGTGTATAAATTAATGAATGGAGTGGAACGGATAAACGTGGATAAATTGTTTACGCTATCAGAATATAGAAGGACTAGGGGGCATGTAATGAAGCTACAGGGTAAACTATTTAAGACAAATAGGAGAAAATATTTCTTCTCTCAACGTGTAATCAAACTCTGGAATCTGTTACCGGAGGATGTAGTAAGGGCTGTTAGTGTAGCTAGGTTTAAAAAAGGTTTGGACAAGTTCCTGGAGGAAAGGTCCATAAACCACTATTAAAAAGGGACCCAGGATATCAATGCTTGGCCTAGTACAAGCACTGCAGAACCTGTGTCTTTTGGGGAAACTGCTAGGTACGTATGACCTAGATTGGCCACTGTTGGAAACAGGATACTGGGCTTGATGGACCTCGGTCTGACCCAGTATGGCATTTCTTATGTTCTTATGTTCTTATTATAACTTAAATAATTTATAAGCTCCTTTGTTTGAACTGTATATAGTTACCTTGTTACTTCCAAGTTACAATCCCTGTTACAATGTAAGCAAAAGATCTTGTTTCTAATGCAAAATGTTATTATGTAAACCGCACTGATACTAAATAGCGCGGTATATAAGAATTTGTAATAAATAAATAAATAAACTGATGCAACCGACTCTTCGACTTATCGTCGCCACCTTTCTCGAAAACCGGCAAAGATACTGCTTGATTCACATGAAACACCGAAACCACTTTTGGTAAGAATGAAGGCACGGTTCTCAACACAACCTTCTTGTCATAGAAGGACAGAAACGGCTTCCTACACAACAAAGCCTGTAGCTCCGACATCCTCCTTGCCGAAGAAATCGCCACTAAAAATACTACCTTCAGCGTCAGATCCTTCAAAGTTGCTTTAGTCAATGGCTCGAATGGCTCACCTATCAACGCCTCTAGAAACAAATTGAGACCGCATGTCGGTACCGGCTTCCAGCATGTCGGCCACAACAGCAACGTCGCCCTTAAGAACCGCCGCACATCCAGGTGAGACGCAAGCACTATCCCTTGTACCTTCCCTCAATAACAAGAAAGTGCCGCCAACTGGACCTGCAAAGATGCTGTCGCAAGCCCTTTATCAAAACCGTCCTGCAAAAACGCCAAAATATGCGGAATGGAGGCTCTCAGCGCTACCATTCCCCTATCTGTGCATGGACTCAAATAGTTGCCACACACGGATATACGCCACCGAGGTAGATCTACGGCTGGACTTTAATAAAGTGGAAATTACTGCTGACGAATAACCCCTGGACATCAACCTTGCCCTTTCAATAGCCAGGCCGTAAGCGAGAACCGATCCACGTGAGGCATCTTCAAAGGTCCCTGCACTAGCAGATCTTCCCTGACTGGCGGTTTCCATGGCGACTCCACTAGCAGCTGTACAAGGTCGGCATACCACGGTCTTCTCGGCCAATCCGGCGCAACTAGAATCACTCGACTCTTGTGTCTCTCTATTCTTTGCAGTACCCGACCTATTAAGATCCAAAGTGAAAACACGTACAGGAGCTGCTCCTCCGACCATCTCTGCATCAGGGCGTCCAAACCTTCGGATATTCTCTCTCTTCTTCTGCTGTAAAACCTTTCTACCTTCGCTGATTCGAATGTCGCCATGAGATCCATCACCGGAATCCCCCAGCGACCCACTAGCATCTTGAACACCTCCTGATGGAGAACCCACTCGCCTGGGTGCACCACAACTTGACTCAAAAAAATTGGCAGTCACATTTTCCACTCCAGCCACATGCCCTGCCGATAGGGCTTCCAGATGCAACTCGGCCCAACCTAGTAGGCCCTCCGCCTCTGCTTCTAGAGCTACACTGCTGCTGCCCCCTTGCCGATTGATGTAGGCTACTGCCGTGGCGTTGTCTGACAGCACCTGAATCGCGTTCCCTTGTAACTGCTGCTGGAAAGCTCTTTTGCTAGCATGACCGTTCTGAGCTCTAACCTGTTGATTGACCACTGCCTTTTCTGCTCGGTCCACAGACCTTGGGCAAACTGACCTTTGAAGTGCACTCCCCAGCCAAACAGACTGGCATCTGGAGGAGTGTAGGAGTGGCCTAGTGGTTGGGGCAAGGTACTTCAGGCCGGAAGGTTAGGGGTTCAAATCCCACTAGAGGACAGCAACCTTGGACCGGAAGGACTGGGGTTTCTAGACCCACAGGTGCTCCTTGTGGTCTTGGGCAAGCCACTTAACCCTCCATAGCCCATGTTCCCTGTAAAATAGTTATCTCCAAGTTATAATGCCCTGTTCAATGTAATTTCAGTTTGTTCAATGTAAACCGCACTGATGCAGAATAGCGCGGTATATAAGAGACTGTAAATAAATAAATAAAAATAAATAAATCTGTCGTCAAGGGTTTCCACTGCGGCGATTCCAGCGGCATGCCCCGCTCTAGATTCCTGGGATCCAGCCACCACTGCAGAGACTGCCTTGCCGGGATCGGACAGATCAGCTTTCTCGACAACTGATCTGACTGATGGGACCACCTCCTGAGCAGCGCTCTCTGCAATGGCCTCATGTGAGCCCTGGCCTACGGCACTACTTCGAGCGTGGCCGCCATTGTACCCAACAGCTGCAGATAATGCCATGCTGAGGGGGCTCGTTCCGCCAAGAACTCTTGAACGAGCCGCCTTAGCCCCTGGGCCGTGGCAGAAACACTCTGCCTCTCTCTGTATCGAAGCGGGCTCCCAGGTACGCCAATTCCTGAGATGGCTCCAACTTGCTTTTCGCAACATTTACTACCCATCCTAAGCTGTGAAGGAACTTCACCACCCGACGGGTAGCTTCCTCACTTTCGCTCCTTGACTTTGCTCGAATGAACCAGTTGTCCACGTATGGGTGTATCAATACCTCTTTCTCTGCGTAAGGCCACTGCCACTACGACCATCACCTTGGTAAAGGTCCCTGGCGCCGTCGCCAATCCAAATGGTAACGCCTGGAACTGAAAATGTCCCATCGGAACTGCAAACCGAAGATACTGCTGATGCTCCAATCAGATGGGAATGTGCAGATATGCTTCGCAGAGATCTAACGAAGTGAGATACTCTCCTTGTCGTACCGCCACTATAACGGATCTCAGAGTTTCCATGCGGAAGTGAGAAACTCTGAGACAACTGTTTACCCCTTTGAGGTCCAGGATTGGTCGCCAAGACCCTTCTTTTTTGGGCACCACAAAATATATTGAGTATCGACCGCATCCGCACTGATCTGCCGGAACTGGTACAACCACTTTGAGTTCCAGCAAGCTCTGCAAAGTCTTTAGCACCGCCCGTCGCTTTGACTTCATTCTGCAGGGAGATTGGATGAAGGTGTCTGAAATGGACCGCTGGAACTCCAGAGCATATCCCTGTTGAATGACCTCCAGCACCCAACGATCCAACGTAATTTGGATCCATGCAGGATATAACTCTGTTAGCCGACCCCTCACAGGTACCAATCCTGCCTGGGTCCCCCTCGCTTCATTGTGACGACTTGAGGGTTGAGGAAAAGGAGGCTCCAAAACCTCTCCCTGCTCCCCTAAACCCTCGAAATCCCTGGGATCTATATTGAAAACGTCCTCTCTGAAACTGATCAAACCTGGGTGTACGAAATCTCCGAAATTCCCTTTGCTGGCTTCTGGAGGACGCCAGAGGATGATTCGGTTTTTGCTTATCCTCCGGCAGTCTCCCTCCTTTAGACTCCCCGAGATCTTTTACCAACTTGTCCAAATCTTCTCCAAAAAGGAGCTTATCCCGAAAGGGGAGCTTTCCTAGTCTTGCCTTAGAGGCTCCATCTGCCGCCCAATTAGGAAGCCACAGATACCTGTGCGCCACTATCACAGACGCCATGCTTTGCGCTAGACCCCGAATAAGATCATATTGTACATCTGCCAAATAAGCTGCTCCCGACTCCATTCGGGCTGCTTTTTCTTCCGCCTCATCTTCACGGTTCAGCTTCATCCTTTGGGCCCATCGTAGACAACCTCTTGCTACCCATGCCCCACAGATAGAAGCCTGCAGAGAAAGTGCATTGACATCAAAAACTTGTTTTAGCAGACTATCTAGCCTCCTATCTTGCGCATCCTTAAGGGCAGCACTTCCCTCCACCGGAATCGTCGTCTTCTTGGTGACCGCAGCTACTGCGGCATTCACTTTAAGAGACTTGAAAAGCTCCTTGTCCTGCTCCTGCAACAGGTAAAGGCATGCCAGTACCCTGGAACCTCTCATCCCTGCTTCTGGCATGTCCCATTCTTCCTGGATCATTTCCCTAAAGACTCTATGTACCGGGAAAGCTCTCTGGGACTTTCGAATCGCCTGCAGTAAAGGATCCTCCAGAGAAGAATCTGCCTCTTGTTCCACCGCCGGAATGTTAAGAACTTTCAGCATCTCTGAAATAAGGGCTGCCAACTCTTCCCGTCTGAAGACACTGACCACCCTTGCGTGCTCCCCCTGCTCTGTGATCTCGCCTTCCTCCAGGTCCGGATACATGTCTGAGTCCTCCTCTTCTGAGATATTTTCTGAAACAGTCTGTACCTTTTCCTTCCCTAACCTGGGCTTTTTACACGGGACGCCCCCCCGCTTCCCCGGTCAGAGAAGCTCCAGCCCGCTTCAGACCCAGACCTGCGTCCGTCCCCACAGCTCCCCGCTTCCCTCCCAGGGTCCTTTATAAAAACTTGGGAGAAGATTGCTGCTAGGCACCCCCTGCAATGTCGTTTGGGACGTGGAGGGTTCCGGAGCCGTGGAAAGACCTGGAGCTGGCACCGGAGGTGGGGCAGCTGGAGAGAGGGGCTCCAGAGAGCCCGACACTTCTTCCCTCTGCGCTTCCCCCTCTGTAACCATCTCCTTTGCTGCAGCTTCTTGAGCGCAGCCTTTACAGACACCCACCTCTGACACTGACCTCTTCCTGGCCCCACACATAGCACATTGAGGCCTTGAGGGCATATTGGTAAGGCCCCAAAACTCCTGTACCTAACAAGTTTTCCTTTTTTTTTTTTTTAAACACAGATTCTGAACTCCTCTAACCCAGGCTGCCCCCCCAAAAGGAGCACCTCGGTACAGAAGCCTTCCACTGAACTCTCTCTCAAGTTTCCATAGTCCCCGCAAGGCTTCTGCGGAAACGCCACATTGCCAAGGCCTGCCTCCCAGCGAATCTCTCAGCTGCTACAGTTTCCCTTTGCCGCGCTTTTCACACAGAGCTGTAGCGTGGCATAAGCCGCCTCTCTCAGCCTGTTCTCCTCAATTCTCACTAACTCAAGCGCCGGCGCTATGCACCTCTCACCTCCGTTTGCAGAAGGTTGGTGTGACTGCTGCCTCTCGCCGGCTGTCGCGAACACCGCCGCGGCTGAGCAAACACCAGCTGCCGCGGCTCTGCTCACTCGCTCGTCCTGCCCTCCACGTCTCCTCACCCGATCCACGGGTTCGGGAGACGGAGGCCCCAGCCACAGCTCCCACACTCTACCCTGGAAACACAGAACCTCCAGGTAGGGGGGAGAGGGGGGAGCGTAGCCTTGTTCTCGCAGACGCTGGCAAATAAACCTAGCCGCCAAATTTAAAGCGACAGCACACCATTAAAATATAAAAATAAATATATATATATATATATATATTTATTTTTTTATTTTTATATCTTAATCACTACCCTACCAAAAACTCTTCAATCATTCCTCCAGTGAGCCCCCAACCTCTGAGGCTCAAACCTCCCTTCAGCTGCCTTGGAGACTGAGCTTACTGGAGAAAGGAGGCAGTTCCTCATCTATTTATGCTGGTGTCACCAAAAAAGGTGACGTGCTCAATCTCCAAGGCTGCGGGAGGAGGTGCTTAAACCCAGTGGTCCGGGACTAGACTAGAGGGATGATAAGGAAACGCAAAGATAGATTATGTTTGGAAGAAGATAAACGTGGGATTTGAACACGTACACTGACTGTCCCAATGGTGGATCAGTGGCTGCTAATAATATAGAAACATAGAAATATGACGAAAGAAAAGACCACATGGCCTATCTAGTCTGTCCTTCCATAACAACTACAACAGTCCCCTTTTTACTTTCAGAGATCCTCTGTGTTTGTCCCATGCTTTTTTGAATTCAGTTACTGTCCTCATCTCTACCACCTCCACTGGGAGACTATTCCACGGATCCACTACTCTTTCCGTAAAGAAATATTTCCGCATATCACTCCTGAATCTATCTCCCTTCACCCTCATCCCATGTCCCCTTGTAGCAGAACTTGCTTTCAATTGAAAGAGGCTCTCTCCCTGAACATTTATGCCACGGAGGTATTTAAACATCTCAATCATATCACCTCTATCCCGCCTTTCCTCTAAGGTGTACATATTAAGATCCTTCAGTCTGTCCTCTTATGCTTTATAATGAAGACCACTAATCATTTTAGTAGCCACCCTCTGCACCGACTCCATCCTGTTTTGAAGGTGCGGTCTCCAGAATTGCACACTATACTCCAAATGAGGTCGCACCAAAGACTTATACAGAGGCATTATCACCTCCTTTTTTCTGCTATCCATTCCTCTCCGTATGCACCCAAGCATCCTTCTAGCTTTTGCTGTCGCCTTTTCTACCTGTTTAGCTACTTTAAGATCATCAGACACAACCACGCCTAGGTCCCGCTCTTCTTTAGTGGACAAAAGTACTTCACCCCCTATACTATATTGCTCCCTTGGATTGCTGCAGCCCAAATGCATGACCTTACATTTTTAAACATTAAATCCCAGCTGCCAAATTCTAGACCATTCTTCAAGCTTAGCTAGATCCCTCCTCATGTTAGCTACCCCTTCCTGGGTGTCTACTCTATTGCAGATTTTGATATCATCCGCAAAGAGGCAAACCTTACCTGAAAGCCCTTCCGCTATATCACTAACAAAGATGTTAAAAAGAATCGGACCAAGGACAGATCCCTGGGGCACACCACTGATAACATTCTTCTCCTCAGAGTGAGCTCCATTTACTTGTACTTTGTCGCCTCCCACCCGACCAATTTCTAACCCAAGCAGTAACTTTAGGGTTCATCCCTAGGGTGCTCAGTTTGTTTATAAGTCACCTGTGAGGAACAGTGTCAAAGGCTTTACTGAAATCTAAATACACCACTAAATACAATACTCTCCCTCAGTCCAACTCCCTGGTCACCCAGTCAAAGAAATCAATCAGTTTTGTCTGACAACACATGCCTCTGGTGAATCCTTGCTGCCTTGGATCCTGTAATCCGCTGGACTCCAGAACCTATTTTCTCTTTCAGCAGCGTTTCCAATAATTTACTCACCACCGAAGTTAAACTAACCGGCCTGTAGTTTTCAACCACATCCTTACTTCCGCTTTTGTGTAAAGGCACCACATGAGCCTCTCTCTCCAGTCCTTTGGCACCACTCCCGACTCCAACGAGGCATTGAAAAGGTCAGTCAGTGGAGCTGCTAGAACGTACCCAAGTTCGCTCAGTATTCTCGGGTGTATCCCATCCGGTCCCATCACTTTGTCTACTTTAAGTTGAGCTAGTTTCTCACGAACACAGTCTTTTGAAAATTGTTCAAGATGTCCTTTGCTTCTGTTCCAATTTGTGGGTGTTTTCTGAGGTCCTGCTCCTGGTTCTTCATCTGTGAACACAGAACAAAAATATTTGTTAAGCAATTCCACTTTATCCTTATTAGCTTCTACATATTCCTCCCCTGCACCCTTGAGTCTGACAATACCACTCTTGTCCTTCCTCTTCTCACTAATATATCTGAAAAATGTCTTATCCCCCCATTTTATTGCATTGGCTATTTCCTCCTCCTTTTGAATCTTTGCCTTCTTGACTACTTTGCTAGCTTCTCTAAGTTTTTCCAAATGCAGATGCCTGTCTTCCTCTCTCTGTGATCTCTTGTATTTCATGAAGGCCTCCCTCTTTTTCTTCACTTTTTCAGCTACTTCTTTCAAAAACCATAGCGGTCTCCTTTTCCTTTTACCTTTATTTACCATTTTAACAAAAAGGTTGGTTGCCCTTAAAATATCCCCTTTCAGTTTTTCCCACTGTTTTTCTACATCCCTCAGCTGTTCCCATCCAACTAACGACTCCCTGAGGTATTGGCCCATCTTCGCAAATTTAGTCTTCCTGAAGTCTAAGATCCTCGCCTTTGAATGGATTCTAACAGCCCTAGTCCTAATACTGAACCACACCATCTGGTGATCACTGGATGCAAAATGATCTCCTACTACAACATCAGAAACACTTTCACCATTGGTAAGCACCAAGTCCAGTATGGCCCCTTCACGTGTGGGGTCTGTTACCAATTGCCTGAATAGTTCTCCCTGTAGAGAATCCAGGATCTCCTTACTTCTAGATGATACTGCAGCAGGAATGTGCCAATCAACATCTGGCATATTGAAATCTCCTATCAGCAGCACTTCCCCTTTCCTAGCAATGCTGCGCATGTCTTCAATTAACTCTGTCCACCTCTTCCTCTTGTGAGGGAGGTCTGTATATCACACCAATGTAAATAGATTTCTCTTTCCCTCTTTCTAGTTTAACCCACAATGCCTCCCCTCTCCCTTTTAAGCTCTGCAATTCCAAAGCTTTAATAGTAGTTTTTACATATAGTGCCACTCCTCCTCCCCTACTTCCTACCCTGTCCTTTCTGAATATAGTATAGCCAGGTATAGTTACATCCCAATCATGGTTTTCTGTGAACCATGTTTCTGTAACTGCCACTAAATCCAAGTCAGCCACTCCCACCAAAGCTTCAACATCAGGGATCTTATTTCCCATGCTACGGGCATTTATACACACTGCTTTCCATATGTTACCCGTTACCCATTTCCATAAAGTTATTTAATGTATCACCTACCGGGGGCTTTCACTTACCTGGGGGCTTTCTTCACCCATCCCCAACGAATCTAGTTTAAAGCCCTCTTCAGTAGATTAGCCAGTCTACTACTGAAGACGCGTTGACCTTTCTTGGACAGATGGATGCCATCTCTGCTCTGCAACCCTTGGAACAGCATCCCATGGTCTAGGAAACCAAAACGCTCTCGATGACACCATCCACGTAGCCATGCATTCATCTCCAGGATGCGAGCCTTTCTGCCTTGGCCTTTACCCTCAACAGGGAGGATTGAAGAGAACACCACCTGTGCACCTAACTGCTTCACCCTCTATCCCAGAGCCATGAAGTCACTTTTGATACGTTCCGAGGTATACCTGGCAGTATCATTTGTTCCAACATGGATTAGCAACATTGGGTAATAGTCAGTGGGCTTGATGAGTCTCGGCAAACTCTCCGTAACATCTTGGATTTTGGCACCTGGCAGACAGCATACCTCTCTGGACATCAAGTCTGGTCGGCAGATGGACGCCTCAGTACCCCTCAGAACAGAGTCTCCAAACCACCACTACCCTTCGTTTCCTTGTGGTCACTGATTCTGCAACTTTGGGGTACTTGAGCTCTGGTTCTTCCCTTTCCAGGGATGCTTTCACCTCCTCCACTTTCAGGGCTGCATAATGGTTCTTCAATTCAAGGGCTGGAGAAGTTGGATTGGTGATTTTGGAGGCCCTGGTGACTTGTGTCCAACCATCGACATTCTGTTGGCATCCATCTTCTCCTGTGCTGGAGAGCTTGGTTGCTGTAAGAAGCATCTCATCAATGTACTTCTCACTGTCTTTAATGCTCCTCAGCCTCACCACCTCCTCTCTGAGTTCCTCCACTTGTTTCCTCAGAGCTTCAGCATGCAGGCACCCTGCACATGGAACCGGTCCTTCAACTGGCATTAGCACCTCTGTCTGGACCGAGGCAGAAGCTGTAACGGGGGCAACAGCTTTAGCGATACGATTTTTCCCAGCCATTGTTCTGTTCGTGGAGCTTAGGTATCCTTAAATCCTTACTGTTGGTTGATCTGGAGAGCTCCTGTAGGAAAGCCTGATTGATGATTTCCATTGGAGAGTAACTGAATGCATTAAAACAACGTGGTGTGGAGGTAATATGGACAACCCTTTGAATCTCAAGGAACAGTCATGGATGTATCAACTGGGGAGTATTGCACCAGGTGGCTTGAATTTGGAAACTGAGTGGATGACACTATGATAGGTCCATCTATGGCAAAGAGGTGTTCTAATTGCTTGCTTCAGTGAGGATGTGACATAAGAAGCGTTGTGCAATGAAAGAGTTACAGCATATTGGCATGTCTGCTGAGACAAATGCAAAAAAAAACCAAACCTGGAGTGGAGGAGTGACTTAGTGGTTGGGGCAAGGTACTTCAGGCCGGAAGGTCGGGGGTTCAAATCCCACTAGAGGACAGCAACCTTGGGCCGGAAGGACTGGGGTTTCTAGACCCACAGGTGCTCCTTGTGGTCTTGGGCAAGCCCATGTTCCCTGTAAAATAGTTATCTCCAAGTTATAATGCCCTGTTCAATGTAATTTCAGTTTGTTCAATGTAAACCGCACTGATGCAGAATAGCGCGGTATATAAGAGAATGTAATAAATAAAATAAATAAATAAAATAAATGAAGCCTTTGTCAGAGTTACTCACCTGTAACAGGTGTTCTCCAGGAGCAGCAGGAATCAGTCCTCACATATGGGTGATGTCGGCGCCGACGGAGCCCCCGTGCGGAGCATTTCCCCAGCTTTCAAAGAAAGCCTTTGGGAATGCAGCGCGCATGCGCGGTCCCCTTCCCGGCCAAGGGTGCCATCTTGCTCAGTCTGATGACATAGCTAAAAGACAGCAAAAAACAAAATAAATCATATGACCGCAACTCCATGGGGAGGAGAGAGGGTTGTGAGGACTGATTCCTGCTGCTCCTGGAGAACACCTGTCACAGGTGAGTAACTACTCTTTCTCCAGGACCAAGCAGGAAGTCAGTCCTCACATATGGGACTCCCCAGCTTAAGGCTACTGGAGACCCAAAGCTGAAAAATGAGCTCCCTCTAGAGCCTCAGCATGCAAGAAAAGAATCTTCTCTGATAACGCCCTCGAACGGTAGCCCAACACCAGGGTCGGAGGGCAGGAGTTGCCTAAACCCCAAAGAAATTATGGAGTACCGCCTGCCCGAAAGCACTGTCCCTGCGGGACTCCCTCTCAAGGCAGTAGTGGGCCGTAAAAGTCCGTCTTGAAGACCAAGTAGCGGCCCGGCAGATGTCTGCCAACAGAACAGAGCGGAGATGAGCCACTGACGCAGCCTTCGCCCGGACACAGTGAGCCGTAACTCGACCCTGCAAGGAGAGGCCGGCTGCCCTGTAAGCCCAGGCGATACAGTCAGCTACCCATATGGACAAAGTATGCTTGGAGACAGCCAACCCCAACTTATTGGGGTCAAAAGAGACGAAGAGCTGAACAGCCCTCCGGTGCTCCCGCGTACGGTCAAAGTAGAAGGACAATGCCCTCCTACAGTCCAGGGTATTGTGACAAGGCAGAGGCTCAGAAACAGAAGAAAAAGGGTTTAAAACACTTTGTCACCTCAGATGTTTAGAGATGCAGGACAGGAAGGGGTTAAGATTCCAGCACACGAACCTTCTCTGCAAAGGAGAGCAGGGAAAGAACCACACCCTAGCTCTAGGCTAACCCAGAGACATAGCCAATCAGGGAGGTGGGCGGAGTCAGACCGGATTGGGCCACTCTGCACTCATAACCAGGAAGCAGCAGTTAGGGAAAGCAGTGCAAGCAGAGGCGAAGGGAGGAGAAGCCGAGAAACCTCCAGGAGAGAAGGGAGTGAAGACAGAAACCTCCCGAGCAGCAAAAGGGGAACCAAGGAGAGAACCAGGGAAAGGAGAGTTCCTGTGGGTGGTCCAGGAAGAGGCCCAGGCAGAGCTCAGCTCCAAGAGAGAGTGAACCCTGGAAGAGACCCAGAGCCAGACTCAGAAGCCTTGAACACAGACTTGGAGTCAGTGGAGTTCCCCAGAGACAGAAGCTACCAAAACCAGGTCAGAGCCAAACCTTTTAAACCTAGTAAAGTAGATAGCTCTGAAATAAGCCAGTCTCTAGGAAGGGATAACAGAGTGCTTTCTAGAAGAAACAGGCTGGAACCAAGCTTTGAAAGGAAACCTGAAGTTACTAGAGGAAAGTTGGGCTGTAGGAAAGTCCCTATTAAGAAGCTGCAAGCATTTCCCTTATACAGACAGCGCGACCAGAGCTCTAGCTCAGAAGATAGCACACCTGCTTGTCAGCAAAAGGCTAATTGGCAGCTACCGTGCAGAGAGCTAGGAACAGACCCTGAGGACCAGGCTGTGCTGAGGGATCTCACAAGGTAGTTCCATAAGAGACATATTCCTCCCAACCAAAGGCAACTACCTAGGCAAGGCAAGGAAGAAATAAACCCCTTTTATGAGCTGCTAAAAGGTGCTGAGAAATACCAAGCCTTACAAGTGCCTAGAAGGCAGAGAGAAACTAAATGGAAACAGCTTCAGAATATAATTAAAGAATTAAAGTCTGAAGGCTTGTATGTTCCACATGACAAAGGGATATCAGAGAGCCAGGAAGAACCAATGGAATTAGGGGCTCCTTTATCCAATACCAGTGATTCTGAAATGGAGTGTGGAGTATGTATGAGAGAGTAAGGAGCTATAATTTGTTCCTGTTTTATGATTGAGTGCTGTGAAGCCTAAACCCATGTTCTTAGAAGTTTGCACCAGAGACAGCAGCGTTCTGCTGGGTGCAATGACTCAGAGCCTCATAACTGGCAGCTGTGAAGGAAAGGCAACATAAGGAAGTGTTCCTACACAAGAAGCCTGCTACTAATAGGCAAGAGAGTGTGGAGATTGCCATTTCTATTTAAAGCTGTTAAACAAGATATGGACACTAGAAAGAAAATACAACAGCTAGAAAATTTCTTTATTGCAAGCTGATATTTGGAAAGCATTACTTGCATCCTGAAATGTTGTTGTATTGATGAAGCTGGAAGAAGCCTAAAAGTATTTAACTGTATTACGTGTCCCTGAGAAGAATCAGGAGAACTGACTTTACACTGGAACTTTTATTTGGTACAAACAGGTTACCGCTTTACTTTTGTGTTGGGGGAGTAAATCCTGTGCTGTTCTTTTGCAATACTTTGTGCAATACCTTATGCAAGAATAAAGTATTCTTTAACTTGGAAACCCAACCTTGGCTGTCGTCACTTTAGTCCACAACTACAATAGGATACAGGGCTTCAGCACTACCAAGGACTTTTAAAACCCCCATGTGGCACGCACCAACTGCCTGATTACGCCTAGGGCTAGGAGGTGCGGTGTCACAGTATGCAAGACCATCTCAGCTCGGCTGGCATAAGGCCTGGGAAAGAAAGTTGGAAGAACCACCTCCTGATTGAGGTGGAAGGAGGAGACAACCTTTGGAAGAAACTTAGGGCGAGTCCGTAAGACTGCTCTGTTCCTATAGAACCTAGTATATGGTTCATCTGATACTAGGGCCTGAAGCTCACTCACTCGCCTTGCTGAGGTAAGGGCTACCAGAAACAACGCTTTCCAGGAGAGAAAATGCAGAGGGCAAGTAGCCATAGGTTCAAATGGTGGGCAAGAAAGCTGTTGCAAGACCACATTTAAATCCCATTCAGGGGAAGGTGGACGCACTGGAGGCTTAAGCAACAGCAGGCCTCTGAGGAAGCGAGCCACCAAAGGATGGCTGGAGAGAGACTGACCCTCCACTGGTGAGTGGTGTGCTGAAAGAGCACTAAGATGAACTCTAACAGAATTGGACTTAAGGCCTAGGTTGGACAGGTGAAGCAAATATTGCACCACCACTGGTACCAGGCATGAGAAAGGATTCTCGTTGTGTTGAGTACACCAGGTAAAGAATCTATGCCACTTAAGGGCATAAGACTTTCGGGTACACTGCCTCCTGGAGGCTAAGACCACGTCCTCCACTTCCCTAGGCAGTAGTAAGGGTGCTAGAACTACCCTTTCAGCAGCCAGGCCATCAGATTGAGGGACTGGAGATTGGGGTGTAAAAGAGATCCCTGCTCCTGAGACAGGAGATCTGTTTGCATCCCCAGAGGAAGAGGAGTGTCCACCGCTAGTTGCAAAAGAAGTGAGAACCACGGCTGTCGGGGCCATCTGGGGGCCACCAGAATTACCGAGGCCCTGTCCCACAGCACTTTGAACAGTGTCTGGGGTACTAGAGGCGTGGGAGGAAAAGCATATAAGAGGCCTGTAGACCATGGAATGAGAAACGCATCTGCTGCTAATCTGAGAGGATGCGGTTGTCTGGAGCAGAACCTGGGTAGTTGACGGTTCAGAGGACTGGCAAAGAGATCTATGGTTGGAAGACCCCATCTCAGGAAGTTCTGTTGAACCACTAAAGGATTCAAAGCCATTCATGCGGCTGCAGGATCCTGCTCAATCTGTCCGCCAGGTAATTCTCCTGACCTGGGAGATAGACCACTTTGAGAAGAATGCTGTGATTGACTGCCCAGGAGCACAGTTTCTGCGCTTCCTGACATAGAAGGCAGGACCCTGTGCCCCCTTGTTTGTTCACATAGAACATAGCAACTTGATTGTCCGTCTGAACCAAGACGGACTGGTGAGAGATGAGATGAGAGAAAGTTCTCAGGGCTAAGCGGATAGCTCTCAGTTCTAAGAGATTGATCTGCTGTGCGGCCTCCCAAGGAGACTACAGGCCTTGAGTACATGCTCCCTGGCAATATGCACCCCAACCTTGAAGAGAAGCATCGGTTGTCAGCACCTACGAGTCTGGAGGTGTCTGAAAAAACACCCCTTGCACCAGATTCGGAAGATGAAGCCACCACTGTAGAGAAGACTCTAGTAGTCTGGACACCCTCACTCTGTCCGTGAGGTTTCCCGTGGCTTGGTGCCACTGAGTTCTGAGGCCCCATTGAGCCGGCCTCATGTGTAGACGGGCAATTGGAGTCACATGGACCGTGAAAGCCATGTGGCCTAAGAGCCTCAGGAATTGTCTGGCGGAGACCAGAGAATTGCTGTGGAACAGACTGGCCAGATCCCTCAACCTGTGTGCCCTGTCTATGGGCAAAAAGGCCTTTGCCTGAAGGGCGTCCAGTCTTGCTCCTATGAACTCCATGTTCTGTGAAGGGTGCAAAGTGGACTTTGCGAAGTTTATAACAAAGCCCAGATGCTGCAGCAGAGTGACAGTACGGAGGGTGGCTTGATTGGCCTCTTGTGGGGATTGACCCCTGATAAGCCAGTCATCCAGGTATGGAAAGACGAAAAGGCCTTGATCCCTGAGGTAGGCCGCCACCACCGCCAAGCACTTGGTGAATACCCTGGGGGCGGAGGTTAGGCCAAAAGGCAGTACTCTGTACTGGTAATGGTTTTCTCCCACTACAAAGCTGAGATACTGTCTGTGGTCTGGATGAATGAGTATGTGACTATAAGTATGTGAGACGGGGAGAGCAGCAGCCAGCCAGCAACGGAGGTGTGTGAGAGGGAGCTCCACCTCTTTCCTTTCAGCTTTTCCTTTCAGCCTGTCCATACCAGCTGCCTTTAACGGCTTTAAAACTATAATTTCCACTGGCGCGCCCATGCCTTGCGGGCCTCGCCAGAGGGCCCTTTGGCGTGGCCCTTAGGTTAGGACCGTGCGGGGCTGTTTAAAATGCTGCTACATTGGTTCTGCTTGCTGTGGAGATCAGAGCAGTGGAGGGGTGATGTCGACAGCGGAGGTTGTGCGTGGGAGCTTAAACACCTGGTGGTATGATATCTACCTCTTCAGATGCTATGTGGAGCATTTCTTCTTGTCTCCTCTATTCCTTTAACTATCACTGTATCTCTTATTCTGTCCTATCTAATTAATGGCGTTCTTTTCATATTTTCTGCAACTTTTATGTAATACTGTAAACTGCTCTGATGCTTTGGCTTGAGCGGTATATTAAATGTAATAAACATAAACATAAGCATCCTTTATTTTATTTATTTATTTATTTAACATTTCTTCTATACCGCGCTATTTAGATCAGTGCGGTTTACATTCAACATCAACTATACAACGCAGGAATTCTGAGTTGTATTTACAATGAACGGGGAGATCAACTTGGAAGTAACTGGGGAAACTATCTACATCGTATTTACACTGGTACCTACTTTCAGGGAGGAGTGGCCTAGTGGTTGGGGCAAGGTACCACAGGCCGGAAGGTCGGTGGTTCAAATCCCACTAGAGGACAGCAACTTTGGGCCAGAAGGACTGGGGTTTCTAGTCCCACAGGTGCTCCTTGTGGTCTTGGGCAAGCCACTTAACCCTCCATTGCCCATGTTCCCTGTAAGTATTAGTGTATGTGTCTCATATCCCCTCGTGTTAAATGTATCCCCCAATTGTGTTGTGACCACTTTGATTGAAGGATAAGGTGGTATACAAAACTGTCTAAATAAATAAAATAAAATAAATACTTTCAGGCAGGGTCTAAATCTAAGGAGCATAGCCAATCTCCCTGCTGGAGGTAGGGCAGCAGGATTCCAAGGGTAAGCATCTTGAACTTTTCCCTCTCTAGGAACTTGTTTAGATTCCACAAGTCTAGGATGGGTCTGAGGCCTCCTGTTCGTTTTGGTACCAGAAAGTACCTGGAATTGAAGCCTTGACCCCTCAGGTGGTGGGGCACCGGTTCCACTGCTTGTTCCTTTACAAGACTTGCTAACTCCTGCAGGAGTAAGTCCCTGTGCAGAGGAAGTCTTGGACGCTCCCCTGGAAAATAGGAGGGGGGTACATGGTGGAAGTGGAGGAGATAGCCCTTCTGGACTATACTTAGTACCCAGGTATCCCTTGTTACGGCTGGCCACCTGTGGGCGTTCAGGGCCAGCCGGCTTCTTGTGCTGATAGGGGCCAGCTGAGAAGGAGAGGTTATGCCACTGGAGTCAAAACCCCGCTCACTGCTGTCGGGGAGCCGGAGCTGGTGGCTTGGGGGTTTTCAGCCTACGGGGCCCATGTCCCTGCCCCTTGGCCTGCTGACCCTGTTGGGGAGCTACAGAGGCCTGAAAATGAGGATACTGATTATAGGCAGATGACTTCCTCGGGTAAAAGGTCTTTTTTCCCGAGCCGTTCCTCTTCTGAGAAGGGGCAGAGGTTTTCCTGGACAGCCTTGTTCAGGTAAGAGTCTCGGTCTTGAGTTCTGCAGCCTTTTCAGCCATGGGCTTGCCAAAGAAGTTTTCACCTCGGCAGGGGACACCGACCAACTTGTCCTGTACCCATGGCTCGAGGTCCGATGACTATAGCCAGGCCTGACGGCGTGCACCGATGCCGGCCGCGGCTACTCGGGCCGAAGCCTCGAAGCCATCATAGGCTGCTCAAGAGATAAACTTCGAGCACTCACGAATACCCGATGACAGAGCATTGAACCTCTGCAAAGGTTCCTCGGAGAGACCAGCAGAGAACCCGGCAATCTCCTTTGCCAGGTCTCGAAGGTACATGCCCATGTACAGCTGGGTAGGTCTGGACACGGCAAGCAAGCATAGAGCCCTGGAAGCACTTCTTACCGAGGGCATCCATGTTCCGGGCTTCCCAGCCGGGAGGCACCAAGGAGTGCATCTTCTGACTCTTCAGACAATGCATGGCCGATTCCACAACCATGGAGTGGTGCGGTAATTGTGACTTTTGGAACCCGGGGCTCTTGCGGACTCGATAGATGGAATCAACCCGCTTGCTCAAAACCAGCGTCGAGGCCGGCGCCTCCCACATGCGGAAGAGCAACCGTTCCAGCATCGGAGGAACCGGTACAGTAAAGGCCTCCTTTGGGGGAGAGTCATACTGTAGGGCCTCGAGCTCCTCGGCTCGAGGCTCCTCCTCGGGATCCGCGGGGAAGGCCAAGGCCTTGGCCATATCCCGCACGAAGTCCGAGAACAGGGTATCCTCCGGTGGGGACCGTCTCCGAGGCTTGGACTCCGGCGAGTCCGATGGGACACACCGAGTCCGAAAGATGTCGGGTGAGTCCTCATCCTCCGTTTCCCAGTCGGACCCCTCGGAGGAGGAATCAAGCGGCTCCGGTCGGGCAGGCACCGATGCCATCCGCCCCAACGCCGAGGGTACCGGCATCGACGACCTCGGTCCTGAGTGGGAGGCCGAGGGAGACCTTGGCCGAGGATCGACTCGAGCGCGCATGGACTCGAGGATCGGTTCGGCCTCCGGAGTCGACTTGGACATCGATGTCCCGGTGGTCGGGGCAGATACACCGGTGAGACCGGCGATCAGTGCCCGCTGCTGTTCCATGAAGGCAGCCAAGCTGCATTCCAAGGCCGTCAACCTGAGTCCGAGCTCAGGAGACTCAGCAGCCCCTGACTCGGGCCCCGACAGTGTCGGGCCCGACATCGGCTCCCCTGGAGGAGAGTCCACGAGGACTACAGTACTCACGTGACCCAGGGACTCCATCTCCACACGAGGTTGTTTTGCAGGCCTCTCCGACTCCGAAGACCCGGGACGGCGCTCGGGGCTATGCGACTTGGCCCTCGAGGAGCCAAATGCGTCCACCGATGCCACCCTCGCGGTTTTTTTCTTCTTGCGATGCTCCCGTGAGGGAGACCCCCTCTCAGAGGAGCCTCGGCGCTGCTCGGGGCCGGAGTCCCGAGACGTCAAGGCCTCTGACGAAGTCTGGGCCCATCCGGACGCGGAGTCAGAGAAGATTCTTTCCTTTTGGTGCTGCCAACTCCTCAACGCCTTCGAGGACATTTTCCCACACGGGCCACAGATCATCGGGTCATGATTGGGTCTGAGACACCGGAGGCAGCAGTCATGTGTGTCGGTGAGAGACATAGGTTTCTTACACCGATCACACTTTTTAAACCCGCTGGCAGCCATCGGGGGAAAAAGGGCCCCTGCGAGGTCAAAAGACAGGGCTGCCAGTGAAAACAGAAAAATGGCGCGTACGCTAGTCACTAAGGACAAAAACCGAAAAAAGAAGTCCGGGCTCGATACCGATGTATCGGGCCCAGGCGGGAAAGGGAAACTGGCGTCGAACCGAAGAAAACGGGTCCACGCAGAACAAAATCAACTTTTTCTTCGGGTGAAAAGGAAACACGTCCGTCGGGCTTCGCGGAAAAAAGAAGACTGAGCAAGATGGAACCCTTGGGCAGGAAGGGGACCGCGCATGCGTGCTGCATTCCCAAAGGCTTTCTTTGAAAGCTGGGGAAATGCTCCGCACGGGGGCTCCGTTGGCGCCGTCACCCATATGTGAGGACTGACTTCCTGCTTGGTCCTGGAGAATAAATTGAATTACACAATGAATCTGTATAGGGACAATCTATTCTCACTAAGTGACCTGCTCAAAATCCCATATACACCACGAACCTTAAAACAATATAATATTTTTGTTGGATTATTGCAACAAAAGATGCTAACAAGCTGTCCTTCTTAATCTTTGTAAATAATAGTGATCATGCAAAATTACTTTTAAAATATTACTTTTAGCATTACTTGAACACTGATATTTTAAAAGTAATTTTGCATGATTGTTATTTAAAAAGTTTTAAAAGGACTGATAAGAAGGGCAGCTTTTTGATAGCAGCCTTTGTTGCAAGAGTTGAAACTGAAGTATGATTCTGTCTTGCAGTGTGAACAATTGCCTTCCCTGGCACAGATGGGATGACTGGACCATCGAAACATAGCAGCATGCAATGGACTACATCAGCCATTTGGGATGGAGCAAGAGCTGAAGTATCTGAGACAGACAATGCGCAAGTCATTTCATGAGTGTGTGTATGTGTATATATATATATATATATATATATATATATATACACACACACATACATACACACACATCTTTTGATTTGAATTGAATTGAATACTTCAAGTGAAATTTTACGAGTTGTAGTGATTTTGAAAATAAAGTAAAAGGACTTTAGCAAGGGATGTACTGGAATCCACTGACGCAACCCTGCATTAATGTGAGTCTGACAAAAAGAAATTTCTCCACTTTAGTTTGTTGAAATTTATACCACAATTTTTTCTAGATCTTTTGTTAACATTTTATCTCTACAAGAACTGCAATGATGGACAGTGTATGAATGGAGCGCATTTGAGCTCCCAAGCATCTAGCAATCTATGACTATCTACTTTCATTTGCTGAGGACAAAGTTCTGAGAATATGTACACTCCCTCTGGCACTAGTTATATTACATTCACTCTAGTAATTCCAGACAGAAGAAATTAGACAAATGTGAGCTGAAATTCTCCACTCCCATAAACATTCATGATGGTGGTGGACTTCTAAGATATAAATTCATACCTTTGAAAAGAAAGAAATGAGCACAATATTCACTCCAAGCTGCAGACATGCTAAGAGTTGCTCTAATTGGCTATTTATCAATGGTCTATTTAATACCTTTCTGCAGCATGCTAACTAGGTGCTGACCTTTGCTGCCTTGGCCTTCCCAAGCTGCTGAAGCTGGTCAAGAGTTGCTCCCTGAGAGGCAGTATCGACAGGGAGATCCCAAACACTGCTGCCTTCCCATACTGCAAAACACAGAGATTGTTACAATCTGCAGCAAAAAGGACGAGCATCAAGTCTTGCAAAGAAATCTACTTCCTCTCTATATAGTTCTGTCCTCTGATTAGGAGTGTCAGAGTGATCTTTCCTCCTTGAGGCATTCACTGCAATGTGTAAAGAGTTTATCAGAACACAGCCTATAGTCAAGCAGCTTAAAACAGGCAACAAAATCCAACTATATGCAATTCTCAGTTTTGGGTGCTTTAAGTTCTAGTATTTACTACTTGCATAAGAACTAGTTGCTCAGTAAGACAAATGGTTAATAGGAACTTATTGGCATGCCCTATATGCTTACTGGGTGGTCACACTACTTTTGCACAGGATGCTAAAGTTTCTGGAAAGTTTAGTCACTCACCTGTAACAGGTGATCTCCAGGAACAGCAGGAATCACATATGGGTGACGTTGGTACCGACGGAGCCTGCGCAGGAACGCTCCTCAGCTTCCAATAGGAAAACCTTTGGGAGCACTCCACTGTGCCTGTGTGCCTGCCTTCCCAACTCCTCTCCTCAGTTGAGTTTGTAACCGAGAGGAAGAGAAAAAATAAACCAACTCTACAACCCTAGGGGTTGTAAAGACTGATTCTGCTGTTTCCGGAGATCACCTGTGAGTAACTACGCTATTTCCAGGAACAAGCAGGAATGCAGTCTTTACATATGGCACTCACTAGCTCCCAGGTACCAGATTGGCATGGGGGGGTGGGGGGTGGGGAAAGCAGTGTGATCCCTGAAGCTAAAGCTTAGAGCCGAAGAGTGTGTGGACATGATGTAGCCCATTGGACTCAATGTCAGGAGGCTGTATCACTTCTAATGATAGTCTGGTCTCTTGTAGAAGTCCAGGACGGAGAGTAGGAGTTGAGTTTAAGTCCCAAAGAGGTGCTGGAGTACAGCTTGGTCAAAGACAGGAATGCTCCTGACGGGAGTCCCTGTCCAGGCAATAATGTGCAGCAAAAGTATGCATGGAGGACCAGATGGTTGCTCGACAAATCTCCTCAATAGATACAAGTACAGAACGGACATTGGCTACAGACGTTGCCATAGCCCGCACATTATGAGCAGGGACCCTCCAAAGAGTCCTGCTTGTTCATAAGCAAACGAAATGCAATCTGCTATCCATTTGGATAGAGTTTGTTTTGTTATCGGTAGCCCAAAGTGACTGGATCAAAGGAAACAAATAACTGAGAGGATTTTCTGTGAACCTTAGTTCTATCCAAGTAGTAAGCTAGCGCTCGCTTGCAGTCTAAGGTGTGTACAGCTGCTTCAGCCAGAAAAGCATGTGGTCTAGGGAAGAAAATCAGGATGATTATTGACTGGTTTAGATGGAAGAAGGAGACTACTTTCAGAAGGAAATGCGGATGGGTACGGAGAACCACCTTGTCATGGTGGAACCGGGTATATGGCAGATCCACCAATAGAGCCTGCAGTTTGCTGATGTGATGGCAATGAGGAAAAGTACCTTCCAAGATAGCAACCTCAGTGAAGTGGTGGCTAAAGGCTTGAAAGGAGGCTTTAGAAGTTGAGCGAGAACCAAACTGAGGTCCCAGGCCACCGGAGGTGGCTTAGTAGGTAGCTTGGACAGTAGGAGAACCCGCATGAAGCATGCTACTAAAGGGTGTGAAGAGATAGGCTGTCCACCCGGTGATTTGTGAGAGGCCACAATGGCACTAAGATGAACTCTCACTGAGTTAGTCTTAAGACCTGCCAAGGACAAGTGGAGGAGATATTGCAGAAGGGGCTCCACCAGGCAAGCAAAGGGGACAATGCTCTTTGGGGAGCACCAGAGGGCAAACCTTCGCCACTTGAAGGTATAAGATCGCCTGGTGGACTCCTTGCATGATGCAAAAAGGATATCTTTGACCTCCTGTGGCAGGTCGAGGTCAGCGAGCATTATTCCTTCAGCAACCATGCTGTAAGATGAAGGGAGTGAAGATTGGGATGGAGGAGCGTCCATTGGTCCTGGGAGAGGAGTTCGGGAGCACATCAGTCTGAGAGGTTGTCTGCACAAGGCAAAGTTGCAGAGGAAACCACAGTTGACAGGGCCAAAAAGAGGCTATGAAAATCATGGAACCCTTGTCAGCCTGTAGCTTGAACAGCGTTTTGGGTATCAAGGGGATGGGAGGAAAAGCATAGTTACTCATAACAGGTGTTCTCCGGGGACGAAGGAATAAGTCCTCACATATGGGTGACGTCAGCACATATGGGCAATGCTGGAACCCACATGGATTCACTCCCCAGCTTTCAAAGAAAGCCTCTGGGAATTAGACAGCACTTCCTGCTCAAGGGTGCCATCTTACCTCAGTATGATGACATAGCTCAATCAAACATACAAAGAAAAACAACTCCATGGGGAGGAGGGAGGGTTGTGAGGACTGATTCCTGCTGTCCCCAGAGAACACCTATTACAGGTGAGTGCCTACACGTTCTCCAGGAACAAACAGAAGTCAGTCCTCACATATGGGATACCCAATCTACAGGCTACCGAAAAACCTGTAGGAGCCCCCAACGATGCAAAAAAGCAAATCGTGCAGGGCAGCAAGGAGTGCTGCATGGCTTAAAGGCCAGAGACGCAGCTGCAGCATTGAACATGGAATCACCTCGCTGGTAGCCTGAACGGGCTGGAGGAAAGGAGTTCTCCAAAGAGGTCACAAAGTACTGCCTAGCCGAAGGCACTGTCACACCGCAAGCTTTTCTTCAAGCAGTAATGAGCTGCGAAGATATGGACCGAAGACCAGATGGCAGCCTGGCAAATGTCCAAAGGGACCGAGCGAGGGTTGGCCAATGAGGAATGCCATGGCGCGCACATTCTGCACGGTAATGTGATGCTCCAGGGAGAGTCTGGCCTGCTCACAGGTGAAGAAGATGCAGTCTGCCACACAAGTGGACAAGGTACGTTTGGAGACGGCAACCCCGAGTCTGTTAGTGTCACAGGAGATGAACAGCTGCAATGAGCGGCTATGATGATGTGTCCTCTGAAGACAGAAGGGCAGAGCCCTCTTGCAATCCAGAGTGTATAACGAGGCTTCTGCATGGGAGGTGTGATGCCTGGAAAAAATGGTGTGAAGAATCACCTCCTGGTGCATGTGAAAGGCGGACACCACATTAGGCAAGAATTTAGGGTGTGTCCAGAGAACACCAACACCTGCAGCTCACTGACTTGTTTGGCTGAAGCGAGAGCTACCAGGAACACTACTTTCCATGACAAGTATTTGAGATGGCATGAAGCCAGAGGCTTAAAAGGGGGAGCAATCAGCTTCCCAAGAACGATGTTCAGGCCCCACGCCACGGGCGGTGGGCGTACGGGGGCCATAACAGTAGAAGCCCCCTCATGAAGTGGCCCACTAGCGGGTGCACAGAGACAGACTGGCTGTCGACAGAGTGATGATGCATCGCTATGGCGATGAGATGCACTCTGACCGAATTGGACTTCAGACCAATCTGAGAGAGATGCAGAAGATATTGCAGGATGTCCTGCACCAAGAAAGGGAAGGAGTCGAGATTCTTGTCTGAGCACCAGACAGGAAATTGATGCCACTTGAAAGCATACACATGACATGTAGAGTCCTAGCATGATGCAAGTAGAACCTCCTCCACATCCCTGGAGAGGCGGAGGTGTACTATGGCTAGCCTTTCAGCATATACACCATCAGGGCGAGGGACCAGAGATTGTGAGAGCAGGTCTGGGTCCTGGCCCAGAGGCATCAAGGCCAATTGGGACAGCTGCAGGAACAGGTGAAACCACTGCTGTCTGGGCCACCGAGAGGCAATGAGGATTACTGAGGCCCTGTCCGACTGAACTTTGAGCAAGGTTTTGGGGACCAGAGGAGTAGGCGGGTACACATACAGGAGGGCTCCAGACCAGTGCAGGAGAAAGCCATCCGCTGCCACCCAGCCCGGGACCGGCCTCTGAACAGAAACGCGGCAGCTGTGCGTTTTCGGAGCTGGTGAAGAGGTCAAACATCGGGGTCCCCCAACATTGGAAGATGGAGTTGTCTACCTCCGGGTTGAGTCACCACTTGCGAGGCTGATGCACTCTGCTGAACTGATCAGGGTCATGCCATTCTCAGTGGTGAAATTCCACAGATGAACCGCCACCAGGGAGAGGAGCCCCCCCGCCCCCGTTTATTGATGTAGAATATAGCTTCTTGGTTGTCCATCTGGACAAGCACAACCTGACACAACAGGTGGGTGCATAACACCCTGAGGATGTTTGTCACCGCCCGGAGCTCTAGGAGGTTGATCGGGAGGGCACTCTCCTCTAGAGTCCAGGCGCCCTGCGACTGAAGACCACTGCAGTGGGCTCTCCAATCGAGCTTGGAGGCATCCGTAGTGAGGATGCAGTGTGTCAGAGGGGCCTAAAAGGGCAGACCGGCCATGAGGTTCTGCTGGCTCTGCCACCAGGCGAGAGAGACTGCTAGAGACCAGATGATCTGAACCAGATGGTCCGTGATCTGAGTCCACCGAGCGCTCGGTCCACAGGGCCTGTCACCTACTGAGACGTGCCTGTGGGGTCATGTGCACGGTCAAGGCCATGAGCCCCAAGAGGCACAACAGAAGTCGGGTGGACACCGTTGAGTGGGTCTGCACCTCCCCTGCTAGTGACGTGAGGTGCTGTGCCCGGTCCAGAGGGAGAAAGGCTCTGGCTTGCATCGAGTTCAGGAAGGCTCCAATGAACTCCAGGCCCCGAGTCGGGAGAAGATGTGACTTGGGGATGTTGATTACGAACCCCATATGTTGTAGCACCCTTATTGTGCGGCGAGCCGCATTGCATGCCTCCTCTGGTGAGTTGGCCTTTATGAGCCAGTCGTCCAGATAGGGGAAGACAGACTCCCAGTAATCCGAGGTGAGCAGTGACAATCACCAGGCACTTGGTGAATACCCTGGGGGCCGAGGAAAGGTCAAAGGGGAGTACCCTGTACTGGTAGTCGCAACCTCCGATGATGAAGCGGAGGTACAGATGGTATCAGGATGTGGTATAGGCATCTTTGAGATCCAAGGAACATAGCCAGACTTCCCGGAGGAGGTAGGGCAGCAATGTTCCAAAGGATAGCATCTTGAACTTCTCCTTGACCAGAAAGCGGTTTCTATCCCACAGATCCAGGATGGGCCAATAGTTGCCTGTCTTTTTTGGGGTGAGGAAGTATCAGGAGTGGCCGAAGTACTGGCTTCATGGCCCAGTCCACAAGTTGGGACTAAAGTTCCTTCTGCAGCAGCACTCTGTTCAGGGAGGTCATGGGAAGCTCGCCTGGGAAGAAGGGAGGAGACATCTGGTGGAAATGCAGAAGGTAGCCCTCTCAACCACCTACAACACCCAGGCATCGGTGGTAATGCCCGGCCAGAGGTGGGCAAAGTGGACCAGACGTCCTGCTGTGTGCTCTGGGTCCTGGCCTTCTGGGGGAAGACAGGCTATGCCCAAGGAGTCAAAAGCACCCTCCCCCAAGGTTGTGGCTGGGGCACTGTTTGGGGGTTGGGGGCTTTTTGCATACGGGGGCAGTGCCCTTGCCCTTGGCCTGTTGCCAGTTGGGGATCCTGATAGGCTGGAAATTGGGAGTATTTCCTGTAAGTCTCTTTCCCCTTTGGGTGGAAGGTCGTTTTCCCCAAAGGCTTCCAACGAGAAGGGCCAGCTGTCTTCCTGGACTGTCTAGTCCTGGTCAGGAACTCTGTCTCTAGCTCAACCGCCTTTTCAGTCATGGGTTTACCAAAGTTGTTCTCTCCTCAGCATGGGGACATTGGCCAGTTTGACCTATACCCACTGTTCCAAATTCAGAGGACTGTAGCCAGGCCGGATGGCAGGCACTAATTCCCACCACAGTCACACGGGCCGCAGACTCGAAGCCATTGAAGGCTGCCTGAGTTTAAAACTAGAAGCATTCTTTGACTGTGGAGACAAGGGTATGGAAGTGTTCGAGGGACTCCACTGCCAGTCAAGCAGAGAACCCAGTGAGTTCCCTTTACCAGGTCCCTCAGGTACATGCTCATGCACAGTTGGTATATGCCTGGATCTGGGCAGCGAGCATCGAATTCTGGAAGCCCCACCTGCCAAAACCATCCATGGTGCGGGGCCTCCCTGCCGGGTGGCACTAAGGAGTGTGTCTTCTGACTTTTGATCCGACACGTGGCTGACTTCACCATCATGGAGTTGTGAGGCAGCTGTGATTTTTGAAAGCGTAGTTACTCACCTGTAACAGGTGTTCTCCAGGAGCAGCAGGAATCAGTCCTCACTTATGGGTGACGTCGGCGCCGACGGAGCCCTCGCGGAGCAATTTTCCCCAGCTTTCAAAGAAAGCCTTTGGGAATTGCAGCGCGCATGCGCGGTCGTCTTCCCGCCCGAAGGTGCCATCTTAGCCAGTCAGATGACATAGCTAAAAAGACAGCATAAAAATTTGCAAAAAGAACATAAGCAGACGATTGCAACTCCAAGGGGAGGAGGGAGGGTAGTGAGGACTGATTCCTGCTGCTCCTGGAGAACACCTGTTACAGGTGAGTAACTACGCTTTCTCCAGGACCAAGCAGGAAGTCAGTCCTCACTTATGGGACTCCCAAGCTCAAGGCTACCGGAGACCCTAAGCACAAAAATGAGCTCCCTCTAGCTCAGCAGCACAGAAGGATAGAATCTTCGCTGAATTATCACCCACCGGTAGCCCACATCCGGGATGGAGGGTAGGAGTTGCTCAGACCTCAAAGAGATTACGGAGGACTGCCTGTCCGAAAGCACTGTCCCTACGGGACTCCCTCTCGAGACAGTAATGGACCGCAAAAGTCTGGCTCGAAGACCAAGTAGCGGCCCGGCAGATGTCTGCCAGCGGAACAGAGCGGAGGTAAGCCACTGACGTAGCCTTTGCCCGAACGCAATGAGCCGTGACTCGACTTTCTAAGGAGAGTCCGGCTGCCCCATAAGCCCAAGAGATACAGTCCGCAACCCAGATGGACAGAGTACGCTTGGAGACCGGGAGCCCCAATTTATTGGGGTCAAAAGACACAAAAAGCTGAGCAGCTTTACGGTGCTCCCGCGTACGGTCAAGGTAGAAGTTCAGAGCCCTTCTACAGTCCAGGGTATGGAGGACCGTTTCAGCTCGGCTGGAGTGTGGTCTGGGAAAGAAGGTTGGAAGTACCACCTCCTGATTGATGTGAAAAGGGGAGACCACTTTTGGAAGAAATTTAGGGTGAGTCCGTAGGACTACCCTATTTTTGTAGAACCGAGTGTAAGGGGGATCAGACACGAGGGCCTGCAATTCACTTACGCGTCTAGCGGAAGTGAGGGCTATCAAGAACAGTGTTTTCCAAGACAGAAAACGGAGAGAACAGGTAGCCATAGGTTCAAAAGGCGGACAGGTGATCCGCTGCAACACCACATTCAGGTCCCAGTCAGGCGCTGGCGGGCGCAGAGGTGGTTTAAGTAGAAGGAGACCTCGGAGAAACCTCGCTACGAGAGGGTCATTGGAGAGAGGTCTGCCTTCCACCGGCACATGATGTGCTGAAAGAGCACTGAGGTGAACTTTGACGGAGTTGGACTTAAGTCCCAGATTAGAGAGGTGCAGCAAGTACTGCAAGATCACCGACACCGGGCAGGAGAAGGTATCCTGAGACTGTTGGGTACACCAGACTGCAAAGCGACGCCATTTAAGGGCGTAGCATTTGCGGGTAGAAGGCCGTCGCGAAGCCAAGACGACCTCCTCCACCTCCGCCGGCAGGAGAAGGGGAGCAAGGACTACCCTCTCAGCAGCCAGGCCATGAGGTTGAGAGACCTGAGGTTGGGGTGCAGGAGGGACCCCTGATCCTGAGTGAGGAGATCCGGTTGTACCCCCAGAGGGATTGGATCCTCCACCGCCAGTTGCAGCAGGAGCGGAAACCACGGCTGCCTGGGCCAGCGAGGGGCCACCAGGATCATGAAGGCTTTGTCTCGGAGAACCTTGAAAAGAGTCCGAGAGACTAGCGGGATGGGAGGGAACGCATACAGAAGGCTCCCCGACCATGAGATCAGAAAGGCGTCCGCCGCAACCCGAAGGGGGTGTGGCAGACGAGAGCAGAAGCGAGGAAGCTGCCGGTTGCGAGGACTGGCAAAGAGATCCATCGTGGGGAGGCCCCACTTGAGGAAGAGCTTCTGAACTACCAAGGGATCCAGACGCCACTCGTGCGGCTGGAGGACCCTGCTGAGTTTGTTCGCAAGGCAATTGTCTCGGCCCGGGAGATAAACTGCCTTGAGGAGAATGCCGTGACTGACGGCCCAAGAGCAGAGCTTCTGAGACTCCCGGCAGAGGAGAAAGGAGCCCGTGCCCCCCTGTTTGTTCACGTAGAACATGGCAACTTGATTGTCCGTCTGGACAAGGACGGACTGTTGGGAAGTCAGGTGGGAGAAGGCCTTGAGAGCTAGGCGGATCGCCCGGAGCTCCAGGAAGTTGATCTGCTGAGCAGACTCCCACGTGGTCCAGAGGCCCTGAGTACGCGCCTCTTGGCAATGCGCTCCCCAGCCCAGGAGGGATGCATCGGTGGTCAGCACCCGGGTCGGCTGAGGTGACTGGAAGGGCATACAGAATGTCAGGTTCGGCTGCCGGAGCCACCACCGGAGAGACGAGATCAGCGGCTCGGAAACGCGCACTAGGTCTGCGAGGCCGCCCGTGGCCTGTCGCCACTGCCGGCGGAGACACCATTGAGCAGACCGCATATTCAGGCGGGCATTGGGGGTCACATGGACAGTGGAAGCCATATGTCCGAGCAGTCTCAGGAAGCGCCTGGCGGAGACCAGGGGCTGGCTGCGAAAGCGGTCGGCTAGGTCCATGAGCCGCTGAGCCCTGTCGAGCGGTAGATACGCTCGCGCCTGAGGAGTGTGCAGCCTTGCGCCGATGAACTCGAGATCCTGTGAGGGGAGCAAAGTGGACTTTGCGAAGTTTATGACAAAGCCCAAGTGCTGCAGCAGAGCCACCGTGCGGCACGTGGCGTTGGTGACCTCCTGAGCGGACGCTGCTCTGATGAGCCAGTCGTCGAGGTACGGAAAGACAGAGGCCGTGAAGCCGGAGATGGGCCGCCACGACCGCGAGACATTTTGTGAAGACTCGCGGTGCGGAGGACAGGCCAAAGGGCAGTACTCTGTACTGGTAATGATTTCCCGCCACCACAAACCTTAGGTATTGGCGGTGGCTTGGGTGGATGAGGATGTGCGTGTAGGCATCCTTTAGATCCAAGGAGCATAGCCAATCTCCCTGCTGGAGGTAGGGCAGAAGGATTCCAAGGGTAAGCATTTTGAACTTCTCCCGCACAAGGAACTTGTTGAGGTTGCGCAAGTCCAGGATGGGTCTGAGGCCCCCTGTTCTCTTTGGTATCAGAAAATACCTTGAATAGAAGCCTTGACCTCTCAGGTGGTGTGGCACCGGTTCCACCGCCTGATCCTGCAGAAGACCTGCTAACTCCTGAAGGAGCAACTCCCTGTGCAGAGGGGGGCGCGGAGGCTCTCCCGGAAAATAGGAGGGAGGGACCTGATGGAAGTGGAGAAGGTAGCCTTCTCGCACGACCTGAAGCACCCAGGCATCTGCGGTGATGCTGGACCACCTGTGGGCGAAGTGAACCAGCCGGCCTCCGGTGCTGGGGGGGACCAGCGGGGGGGGAGAGGCTATGCTGAGCGAGTCAAAAACCCCCACCCTGCTGAGCAGGGGCTGGTGGTGCAGGCTTGGGGGCTTGCTGCCTACGGGACCCGTTACCCCGTCCCTTGGCCTGCTGGCCCTGTTGGGGAGCTGCAGGGGCCTGATAATGGGGGTATTGTTTGTAGGCAGCCGCCTTCCTCGGGTAAAAGGACTTTTTCCCCGAGCCCTTCTTTTTCTGGGAAGGGGCGGAGGTCTTCCTAGAAAGCCTGGTCCTGGTGAGAGTCTCAGTCTCAATTTGTGCAGCCTTTTCCGCCATGGGCTTGCCAAAGAGGTTTTCGCCTCGGCAGGGGACATCGACCAACTTGTCCTGTACCCAGGGCTCAAGGTCTGACGACTGAAGCCAAGCCTGTCGGCGGGCAACGATGCCGGCTGCGGCCACTCGAGCCGAGGCTTCAAAGCCATCATAGGCTGCTCGGGACATGAACTTTGAGCATTCCCGAATGCCCGTGGACAAGGCTAGGAACCTCCGCAAGGGCTCCTCGGAGAGACCAGCGGAGAATCCGGCTAGCTCTTTAGCCAGATCCCGGAGATACATGCCCATGTATAGCTGGTAAGTCTGGACACGACATGCGAGCATAGAGCCCTGGAAGCACTTCTTGCCAAGGCCATCCAGGTTACGGGCCTCCCTTCCAGGAGGCACCGAGGAGTGCATCTTCTGGCTCTTAAGACGATGCATGGCCGATTCCACTACCATGGAATGGTGTGGCAGCTGCGCCTTTTGAAAGCCAGGGCTCTTGCGGACCCGATAGATAGAATCGACCCGCTTGCTCAGGACCGGCGAGGAGGCCGGACTCTCCCACATGCGGAAGAGTAGTCGTTCCAGCATAGGAGGAACCGGTACAGTAAAGTGTTCCCTCGCGGGAGAGTCATACTGGAGGGCGTCGAGCTCTTCGGCTCGAGGCTCCTCCTCGGGATCCGCAGGGAAGGCCAAAGCCTTGGCCATATCCCTAACGAAGTTTGAGAACCGGGCATCCTCCGGGGGGGACTGCTTCCGAGGCTTGGACTCCGGTGAGTCTGAGGGGACACACTGAGTCCGGAAAGAATCAGGTGACTCTTCCTCCTCAGACTCCCAGACCGACTCTGACGAGGACTTGGTGGGGTCGCCCGGGCAGGGTGCGGCGCCAGCCGCCCTGACGCCGAGGGAGTCGGCGTCGGCGACCTCGGTCCCGAACGGGAGGCCGAGGGCGACCTCGACCGAGGATCGACTCGAGTTCTCATCGACTCGAGGATCGGCTCGGTCTCCGGAGTCGACTTGGACGTCGACGTCCCGGCGGTCGGGGCAGCGACGCCAGCGAAGCCAGCGAGCAGTGCCCTCTGCTGGTCCATGAAGGCAGACAGTCTGCTCTCCAAGGCCGTCAACCTGAGTCCGAGCTCAGGTGACCCAGCAGCCCCCGACTCGGGCCCCGACGGCGTCGGGCCCGACGTCGGCTGTCGCGGAGGCGAGTCCAGAAGGACAACAGGACTTACCCGGGCAGGCATCTCCGACTCCAGGCGAGGTCGCTTCGGGATGTGTTCCTTCTCCAAGGACCCGGGGCGGCTGTCGGGGCTATGCGACCTGGCCCTCGCGGAGCCAGGAGCGTCCACCGACGCCGCCCTCGCGGGTTTTTCCTTCCGACGATGGTCCCCGGAGGGAGAACCCCGGTCGGAGGAGCTCCGGCGACGGTCCGAGCTGGAGCCTTTCGACACGGAGGCCTCCGACGAGGTCCGGGTACGGCTGGGGTCAGCGAAGATTCTCTCACGCTGATGCCGCCGACTTCTCAACGCCTTTGAGGACAGTTTGCTGCAGGGCCCACAGATCAGTTCCTCATGATCCGGGCCCAGGCAGCGGAGGCAAAAGTCGTGTGTGTCGGTTAGTGACATATTTCGGTCACACCGACCACACCGCTTAAACCCACTGGCAGCCATCGGGGGAAAAAGGGCCCCTGCGAGGTCAAAGGACCGGGCTGCCAGGGAAAACGAAAACGAAAGCTGACTAAGTCAGAAAAACCGAAAAAAAGTAAGAGGACTCGAGACCGGCGTCGCGAGTCCGGGCGGGAAAACGATCGGCGTCGAACCGAAAGAAAAAAGGATAAAATAAAGAAGAAAATCAACTTTTTCGCGGGGACAAGACGGGGACGTCTGTAGGGCTCCGCGGAAAAAAGAAGACTGGCTAAGATGGCACCTTCGGGCGGGAAGACGACCGCGCATGCGCGCTGCAATTCCCAAAGGCTTTCTTTGAAAGCTGGGGAAAATTGCTCCGCGAGGGCTCCGTCGGCGCCGACGTCACCCATAAGTGAGGACTGACTTCCTGCTTGGTCCTGGAGAAACCCTGGATTCTTGTCGACTCGATGGTGAGAGTCGAGTCTTTGGCTCACTATGGGCACCGTTACCGGGCTCTCCCACATCCTGAACAGTAAGCATTCCAGGATGGGGGGAATTGGCACAGTCAGTGCCTCCTTCTGACGGGCCTCGTACTGGAAGATTTCTAAGTCCTCGGCACAAGACTCATCTTCCGGCTCCGCGATGAAGGACAGGGCCTTCGACATCCTGTGGATGTAGTCAAGGAATGCAAGGTACTCAGCCGGTGACCACCAGTGTTCCTGTGGTGGAGACGGCTTGGAGGGAAAATCTCTTATGGAGCACATTATCAGGTGACTTGTCATCGATCTCCTATCCTGACTCAGAGCTGGAGGAGACCTTGAGTCCTGGGCAGTCATCGATCCGATGCACTGCTGGCATTGGGGAATGCGGTACCACACGTGCAGATTCAGAGGTACTTGGGGGCGAGTAGCACTTTGAGTGGGAGGTCGACCGCCTCGGCTCTGAGCCGAAGAACTGCTCCAAGAAAGGCTGGACTTCCTCAGAGCGGTGTACCTTCTGGGCAAGCTCAATGTTCTTGTGGACAGGCTAAGCCGTATCCTCCTTCCACAGGAGTGGACCTTACATCGGGAGACAGCTGCTTGAATCTTCTGAACATGGGGCATGCCACTCACAGATCTTTTCGACACTCTTCAGAACACACAGCTTCCACTTGTCTGCTCCAGGCTTCTGTCCCTGCACTGACAGGCCCCGAATGCCTTCTTTCTTCACTGGGAACAGGGTCTGCTCTATGCATTCTCTAGGTACAAGCAGGAAGTCAGTCCTCACATATGGGTGACGTCAACACTGAAGGTGCCTGTGCGGATTCATGCCCCAGCTTTCAAAGAAAGCCTTTGGGAATCAGACCATGCATGCGCGGTCACCTTCCTGTCCAAGGGTGCCATCTTAGTCAGTCGTCTTTTTTTTCCTCATACCCTCCCTGACTGAGATGTGCGAGTTTGACCTCACGGGTGCCGTGTTCCCCGCTATGTCTACGATCAGTGGCCTAACTCATATTAATGTATGTTAGTAAATCCAATCCTAAGATCATTGTAAGCCCTCTGGGAACAGGGAAATACCTGTTATACCTGAAATGTAATACAACCTGACCTACCAATGAAAAGACATGAGTTAATACAAATAATAAAAGATGCCTCGCAGAAGGAAATCAATTTAAGTAGGGCATTATGTGAATATCAGGCGGCTTCTTAGACGTCAAACATATGCAGCATTGAATTACCATTGGGAACTTACTGTGCAAAAGAGGTTTTACCTGTAGGCTGTGTGGTTGCCGTCTGAAGCTCCCATATTGAGCCAGTGTCTGGTACAGACACAGACCTTGCTACCGGTGGAATCGCGTTCTGTTCAGATATTCTGAAATACAGGTTAGCATTGTTATTTTTTTTCTTCTATTCATTATGAGAGGCTATTTTACAAGCCCTTCCTTGCAGCCCCCAAAAAGCAAGTTACCCACCTGGAGCAGGTGTTCTCTGAACAGCAGGATGCATGTTATCACAGATTGGTGATGCTATCAGACAACGCTCATGCAGAGAAGCTTCCTTAAATTAGATTACTCTAAAAGCTTTGGAGAAGTGGCCACAGGAACGTGTGCATTTTCTTGCTCACTGCTGTCACATGGGACCTTCCCCTCAACTATAATACAATAGAAGACACTTTCTAGGAGTAAGGAAGAAGGACTGTTATAGCAGGCTTAAAATAAGGCTCAAAAAAGAAGCCAAAAGACCAGTGAACGACAGAGGTGAAGGAAATTACTTACAGAATACGAAAACACATCTGAGAGGCTCCAAGGAAAAAAAAACAGACTAACTAAAGTTAAGATGGCACTCTGGCGGCAGGAGGGAAGGCACACACAAGTATGGTTTAGCATCAAAAAACTTCTAGAAGTAGCTTGTAATGTTCCCACCCCACGGCTCCATCAGATGACATCACTCATACGTGGGGATTTGCATCCTGCTGTCCATGGAGAACATGAGACAGTGTTTTGTTTTTTTGTTTTTTTTAAATGACAGTTGCTGCAGGCAAAATGAAACTGGATATTTAGTGGAAGGACCTCGATGACCACCACAAGCTACCCAGGATAATAATATTCAGGCACTATCTGATAGCCAAACCTCAAATTTAGGCATGCTTTTTTTCTGCCAAACTTTAAGCATTTTTTATCCAGTTAGCAGCAATTTTCAGTCTGCTAACTAGGTAAGCTATTGGAATGACCTTGCCCCCATTCCTACATTAGTCCTACACTAGGACTACAAAAGGGGACCGCTACTTCTGGAGAGAGGTCTGCAAGTGTAAGTATTTACTTCTGGGAATTTTTCTAAATCTTGGGGAAAAGGAATTCTTTAGATTAAAGCTGATTAATATGTGAACCCAGTGTATTTGTTAAATCAGTCAGGGCCTAGTAGCAGCAAAGAGTTTTCAGTTTAAATTTAAAAACAGCAGATAGCTTTCTGGTTAAATTTAGAACCAAAGACTCCGTCTATCCAAGCAAGGGCTGTGGGACTCCCTTTGGAGACTGGTCACAGATTACTTAGAAGCACAGGACAGGGTACTGTGTAGCAGCCAGCTTTTAATAAGTCTTCTTTCCCTCCCTCCCTCCCTGATACCCACCAACCCCTGGGATAATCGCAGCTTTATAGGTGCTTAAACTTCTTAAAGGAAAGGAGGTGCCATATTCACTCTCAGGTGCAGCTGTTTATTCTCATCAGCATAAATTAAGGACCTAAGATTAATTAAACTTCAGGTGAACAAAGAACATTAAAAGTATTAGGTATAGTTTTATTAGTATAAGCATACCTAGCAATCCTTAGTAAGTAAAGAACTTAAATAACTAAACACAACCTTAAAACGAAGATGCAGACAGCAGTCCAGCAGCGAGATGTGGGCTTTCCAATCTTTTGCATTGAGTGTCACATGTATGATTTTCTCCCAGTTGGTGAGGGGTCTTATGTGTGCACAAGGTGCAAGGAGCTCTTTGCTCTCAGGGAACGAGTCCAATCTCTGGAGGCAAGAGTAGAAGATTTGGAAGATATAAGGAAGACAGAGAGGTACATAGACGAGACCTACAGGGATATAGTCCTGAAGTCCCACCTCCAGTCTGGCAGCATCCCTGTTGTCATGGAGGAGAGAGGTCACGTGCCAGGAAGTGATCCTATAGCTAGGACCTGTCCTCCAGGTGATGTAAAACCCTCTCGCACTGAGGAAGTTTCTCCAGGGCCCAAGTGGGGCAACTGGTAGTTGTCCGAGCTGGTGAAAAGGTCCACCTGCGGGGTCCCCTCAGAGTCAGAAGAGCCTGGTGGCCACTCTGGGGTCCAGCTGCCACTCCTGCAGTTGGAGGACCCTGCTTAGTTTCTCCACCAGGGCATTGTCCTTGCCTGGTAAATATACCGCCCGTAGGAGCATTCCCTGATGAACTGCGTAGGAGCAGAGTATCAACGCCTCGCAGCAAAAGGTGCGAGACCCTGTGCTCCCTTGCTTATTCATGAAGAACATCGCCACTTGGTTGTCCATTTGGATCGGCACCGGCTGGTGCCTCAGACGGTGGCAAAAAGCTCGGAGGGCTACATACACTGCCAGAAGCTTCAGAAGGTTGATTTGCTGGTTGCCCTCGGCTTGTGACCAGCTGCCCTGGGTTCAAAGTTCCTTGCAGTAGGCTCCCCATCCCAGTAGGGAGGCATCCGATGTGAGGACCCTTAGAGGACTTGGGGCTTGGAAGGGCATCCCTGCCTGAAGGTGTTGTGGATTTTGCCACCACGTCAGGGAGTCCGGCAACTGGTGGGTCACTGAGACTCTGTTTTGGAGGTGGCCCATGGCCGCTGTCCACTGGTCTCAAAGGCACCACTGGGCAACCCTCATGTGCAGACAGGTATCTGCAGTGACATGGACCATGGAAGCCATGTGGCTGAGTAGGCACAGCAGAAGCTGGGCCAACACCGAGGGATGGTGTTGCACATCTGCAGACAATTCCCTGAGATGGTCAACCAGATCCAGGGGGAGGAAGGCCTTTGCCTGAACAGTATCCAGCTTTGTCCTGATGAACTCCAGAGATTGTGTCGGGAGGAGGTGAGACTTGGGGTGGTTTATCATGAACCCCAGATGTTTTAGGATGGTGGATGGTGCATGCCGTACTCAGCCCGATCCAGGGGGAGGAAGGCCTTTGCCTGAATAGTTCCAGCTTTGCCCGATGAACTCCAGACATTGTGTCGGGAGGAGGTGAGACTTGGGGTGGTTTATCACGAACCCCAGATGATGTAGGATGGTGGATGGTGCGTATCGTAATTTGCTGCACCTTGGCAGCCATGCCTCCTTTTATAAGCCAGTTGTCCAGGTAGGGGAAGACAAAAACCCCTTGGAGACAAAGGTAGGCAGCCACTACTACCCCAGGCATCTGGTGAAGACCCTGGGGGCGGACATCAGGCTGAAGGGTAGTACCCTGTACTGGCAGTGGGCTCCCCCACCATGAAGCGAAGATACTGCCTGTGGCTGGAGTGAATGAGGATGTGGGTATAAGCATCCTTTAGATCCAAGAAGCACAGTCAATCTCCCTGCTGGAGGTAAGGCAGCAATGTTCCAAGGGAGAGCATCTTGAACTTCTCCCTCACCAGGAACTTGTTTAGGTGCCGCAGGTCAAGGATGGGCCATAGGCTCCCTGTCCTTTTTGGCACGAGGAAATATCTGGAGTAGAACCCTTTGCCCCTGAGATGTTGGGGTACTGGTTCCACTGCCTCATCCTCAAGAAGGCCTGAGAGTTCCTGTAGTAGGAGGTCCCGGTGAAGGGCCACCCATGGGCATAGTGGATCAGACGTCCCTCTGTGGGCTTCTGTCCCCCTTGGGGTAGAGAGGCTATGCCCAAGGAGTCAAAAACTCACCCCAGGATGGGCCGGAGCTGGCACCTGGGGCTTGGAAGCCTTATGCTTATGAGGCCTTACCCATGTTCCTTAGCCTGCTAACCCTGCTGGGGAGGGCTTGAGAATGTGGGTAGTTTCTGTAAGCAGCCCCTTTCTTGAGGTAAAAGGGCTTTTTACCCAAGCCCTTCCATCGGGGAAGGGTAGCAGTCTTTTTGGAGAGCCTGGTCCTTGTCACGAGATTGGTCTCCAACTCGACGGCCTTTTCTGTCATGGGTTTGCCAAAGAGGTTATCCCCTTGGCATGGGACAGCAACAAATTTGTCCTGAACCCACTGCTCAAGGTCAGCAGACTGTAACCACGGATGCCTGCCACAGCTAGTCGCCGACTCAAAGCCGTCATAGGCTGCTCGAGTCATGGACTTGGAGCACTCATGGATGGCTCTGACCAGGTTCCTGAACCACTGTAGGAGTTCCTCGGAGAGACCAACTGAGAACTCGGTGAGCTCCTTCGCTAAGTCTCTCAGGTACATGCCCATGTACAGCTGGTAGGCCCAGATCCAGCAGATGAGCATCGAGCCCTGGTAGCACTTTCTGCCAAGAGCATCCAAAGTGCGGGCCTCCTTACCCAGGGGCACCAAGGAGTGCATCTTTTGGCTCTTCAGTCGATGCATGGCCAACTCCACCACCATGGAGTTATGTGGCAGCTGTACCTTTTAGAAGCCTGGGCTCTGGTGGACCTGATACATCATTGAGTCAAGCCGCTTGCTCATGACAGGCACTGATGCCGGTGTTTCCCACATACAGAGCATTAGCTGTTCCAGGATAGATGGAATGGGTACAGTCAGCAATTCCCTCAATGGAGTATTGGAGGATTTCTAGTATTGGAGGATTTATAGTTTCTCCATCCAAGAGTCCTCCTCAGATTCTATTGGGAATGCTAGCGTCTTTGACATGTCTCGCATGAAGTCAAGAAATGCCATGTCCTCAGGCAGGGACAGACGTCGAGAGTCTGAGGGGGACGGGTCCAAGGGGACATCGCAATGGCTACGGGTGTCGGGGGACTCTTCATCCTCAGTCTCTCATTCTGAGTAGTCTGTGGAAGATTCAAGGGCAGGGAAGCCCAGAGGCTCCGGGCTGGAGCCTGGCCCAAACCCCTCAGAGGCCCCACGGTTGGTGTCGTGTGTACTAGCTCAGGAAGACCTTGGTCCCATAGAAGGAGACCCAGATCGAGACCTCGGCCGAGTACTGGCTCGGGCCATATGGTCTCGAGGATCTGTTCGACCTCTGGGGACATCTTCGACGTTGAGGGCCTATTGGTCTGGGCGGAGGAACTGTCCATGCCAGACATCAATGCCCACTGCTGGTCCATGAAGGCAGACAAACTGCGCTTCAGGGCTGCCATTCTGGTCTCCAGTCCTGAAGGCTCCGCAGCTTTCAGCATGGGCACCGAGGAACTCTGACCTGGCACCGGCCCAACCGAAGGGGAGTCCTCAACAAGGATGGCCTCAGGTGTCTGGGGCCGATCTTCGGGTGATTCCTTCTGGGCAATCTTGGTGGGCCACTCCCGCTCTAAGCCCTCAGATGAGCGGCGTGGACTGCAGGACCTAACTCTGGCCTTATATGGCTTGCTGGAACCGTCCAGGGACGCTGCTTTCGAGAGTTGTTTCTTCTTTTTGTGTTCCCTCGAGGGAGACCCCCTTTCTGAAGGCCCATGGCGTCAACGGGGGTCTGCGGGGGCGCCACGTGAGTCCAAGGCTTCAGACGGGGCCTTGGCCTTTGGAAGCACCAGGGACTCCGGGAAAAACTTATCATGCTGCTGCTGACAACTCTTAAGGGCCTTGGTTGTCAACTTTTTACAAAGACCATGGCCACGGGGTCGGGGTCAAGGCCCGGCCCTAGGCAGCAGTTGTGTGTATCGATAAAGAATATCATTTTTGTATACCAATCATACTTCTTAAAGCCACTAAAAGCCATGGGGGAAAAAAGTATCCCAGCGAGGTTGAAGCATCGAAGCATGCCAGTTGGAAAAAAGAGCACGAAGGCGCCAAAAGGAAAAAAGGGTTACAGACTCGAGACGCTATGCCGGGGCAGCGGGCTTGGGTGGCGGGAAGAGTACCGGTGCACAACAGAGTATAAAACTCAGGCAAAAATATCAACTTTTTCTGGGGGAAAGCAGACAGACGTCTGAAGGACTTCGCGGAAAAAAGGAGACTGAGTAAGATGGCACCCTTGGGCAGGAAGGGGACCACGCATGCATGGTGGCATCTCCCATAGGCTTTCTTTGAAAGATGGGGAGATGCTTCCGCGAGGGCTCCATCAGTGCAGACAACACCCATATGTGAGGACGGACTTCCTGCTTGTTCCCAGAGAACAGCCAACTATATCAAGATGAATCCCAATGAAGTTGGTTTTCAAATCTGACTTGACTGAAGCAGTTTTGTATAGGACAGGAGAAAGGATCTAGGGCCTTTCAATCATACCAAACAGCAAATGTCTTCCAATGAAAACCACAAAGGGAATCAGGTAAGGTTAACCTCTCAACATCCAAGCTGTGAGGGAACGGGACTTGATGCTGTGTTGCAACAGCACTCCCTGAACATGAGTGATTGCCTTGGAGAATACTCAGTATTGCTGGGACTTCTTATGGAAAGTTCCAGAAGAGCACATCACACTTACCTTGGTCAGTACAGGGCTATGAGAATCATGGTTCCCTGATCCTGTTTGAGTTTCAGGAGAGCCTTCACTATGAGCAGAAATGGAGTGTGTGTGAACAGAAGACCCTCCTTCAAATCTAGGAGGAAAGCATCCAGGCTAGTCTGCCATGTGACCCTATCCTTATTGTTCTGAGGAGGAAAGGCATAAAAGTACTCTCTCATGTGTGCCACATTTGTAAAAGATCCTTTTAGTCATTTTCAGCGCAGAGATCACTCATGTGGATGAAGTACTCTGCTAAATTTGTCTGCCAGGACACTACCCTTACCTGCCAGGTAAGCAGCTCAGTGTTATCTTGTGAGAGATGGCCCAGTTCCGCATTCTAACAGTTTCCCAATACAGGAGGTAGGCACCTGTTCCTTCCTGCTTGCTGATGTCATGCATAGCAATCTAATTGTCTGCTTGGACTAAGAATTTTATTGTCAAACTGATCCCTGAAAGCATTTAGAGCATGCCATATTGCCCTTAGTTTTACGAAATAGATCTGATGAAGTTTCTTCTGGAGATACCATATGCCCCAAGTAGGAAGCCTATCTACATGGATCCCCCAGTGCAGTTTGGATGCTTCTGTGGTTAGGACAATTTGTACTGGAGGAGTTTGGAAGGGGACTCCTTTCCCAATTTGGAATGTTCCATCCATCAGGACCAGAGTGTCCTATAAAGATTAGGAGACAGACTAACTTTTGATTATCCTTAGTCCACTGAGCATTCAAGATCCATTGGGCTTCTCATTCTGACAAGTGCCAGGAAGATTACATGCATTGTTGAGGCCACAAAGGCCAACATCCTCAACATGTCCCATGCTGACATCTACTAACTCATTTGTATTTCCCTCACAGATACCAAGGTAGTAATCCTTTCTTGTGAGAAAAAGGCTTTTGTCTGTTATGTCTAGCAGAGCTCCTATGAACCTCGATTGAGGTGATGGGCTGAACTGGGTCTTCAAATACGAGGGTTATTTTTAAAGTAAGGTCCGATTGGCTGTAGCTTTATAATTTTTTTCCCCCTGTAGAAACAAGCATGCATGCTGGCTCCCGGCATGCCTTGTGCAAAAGCAGATGCCATTTGCAGTTGTAGCGTCACTTTGTACGGTTTATACTGAGACGTTAAAATGTTTAAGACAATTGAGCGGCCCTCCGACTGTGAAATACGGTCTGTGATTTGTTTTTTGACAGCACGGACTGTGTCATCAGTGGACATTCATCACCAGATATGTGAGGTGTATGGCCCCAATGCGATGAGTGACAGCAAAGTGCATAAATGGGTGAGATTGTTCAAGGATGGGCAGGACAAACTGTGCTCACGATGGGTTTCCAGGCTGCTTTCAGAGGAACACCAAAAAAGGAGAATGGCTAGTGCTTTGACATTTTTGATCACATACAATGAGGAAGGAGATGAACTTTTGGACCACACTGTCACAGGGGACGAGACATGGGTTTCTCACATGACTCCAGAATCAAAGTGGCAGTCGATGGAATGGAGACACACATCATCTCCAGTCAAAGTGAAAGCCAAACAGACAATCTCAACAAGCAAGATTATGGCAACTATGCTCCTCGGAAAGCAGTCTGGGAACCCATCACGAGCACAGTTTTCTGAACTGCAATTTTTCAGAAACACTTTTATATAGCACTGACCTTGAAACTTGTGCAAATTTTAGTAACAAAGTGGAAATCATGAATCACTGTTCTTCATGAATTTTTGCATCAACAGTGAGCACCAAATCTTCTGTGATTACTGAAGATCGACCCTATCGCGGTTCATCATGGACATCGTCCCGACCGTCCTTGACCAATATCACCCATTTACGCACTTTGCTGTCACTCATCGTATTGGGGCCATACACCTCACATATCTGGTGATGAATGTCCGCTGATGACACGGTCCTTGCTTTCAAAAACCGAATCACAGACCGTATTTCACAGTCGGAGGACCGCTCAATTGTCTTAAACATTTTAACGTCTCAGTATAAACCATACAAAGTGACGCTACGACTGCAAATGGCATCTGCTTTTGCACAAGGCATGCCGGGAGCCGGCACGCATGCTTGTTTCTACAGGGGGAAAAAATTTACAAAGCTACAGCCAATCGGACCTTACTTTAAAAATAACCCTCATAATTTATAACAAAACCTTGTGATTCCAGCACCTAGACAATTATACCCCCGGATCTCTAGGCTTCTTCCTGAAATGTGCTCTTTTTCAGCCAGTCATTCTGACAGAAAAACACGTATACTCCTAGCCTGTGGAGGCGTGCAACCACCACTGCTAGACATTTTGTGATCACCCATATAGCTGACGTGAGGCCAAAAGGTAGGACACAGTTCTTGTAATGGTGTTTTCCTATTACAAATCCGAGACACTTTAGGGTAACATGGATGTATCTTTATAAGTATACGCATCCTTCTGGTCTTGAGAACACAGCCAATCTCCTTTTTGAAGGTAAGGGAAAAGGGTGCCCAGGAAAACAATCTTGAACTTCTCCCCAAATAAAAACTTCTTTAGGTCTAGGATAGATTAGAATCTCTATTTTTTGTAACCAGGAAATGCTTGGAGTAAAATTGCTGTTCTTTATCCCCTGAAGAAAAAGGTTAACCACACTGGCCTCTAACAGGGAAGACAGCTCCTTAGTAATTAAGTATTTCATCATGCAGCAAGACTGAACAACATACTCTTGGAGTTCAATTCAGAGCAAGTTCAAATTGATAAAGCCTAGTTACTCACCTGTAACAGGTGATCTCCGGGAACAACAGGAATTTAGTCTTCACATATGGGTGACATTGGTACTAACGGAGCACGTGCAGGAACACTCCCCAGCATCCAATAGGAAAGCTTTTAGGAGCATCCCACTGCGCCTGCGTTGCTGCCTTCCCAACTCTCCCTCCTCAGTTCAGTTTGTAGCTAAGAGAAAAGGAGAGAAGAAACCTACAACTCCTAGGGGAGGAGGGTGGGTTGTGAAGACTAAATTCCTGCTGTTCCCGGAGATCTCAAGTTACAGGTGAGTAACTACGCTATCTCCAGGAACAAGCAGGAATGTAGTCTTCACATATGGGACTCCCTATCTCCCAGATGCCAGAGAAAATAACCTCAGTACCGGTAGGTTTGCCTAAGGACAGGCTTCAGGAGGTCATGAATCCTCCTATGGATGTCTAGTATCGTTCTGGGACTGAGGGTAGGAGTTGCCCTTAAGTTTGAAAGAGATGTTGGAGAACAGTCTGACCAAACATGGCATCCCAGCGGGAGTCCTTGTCTAAACAGTAATGAGCAACAAAGGTATGGACTGAAGATGAAGTTGCTGCTTTGCAGATTTCGTCAATGGCTACAGAGCATAGGTTTGCCAACGAGGTAGCCATGGCACAAACATTATGGGCAGTGATATGACTTCAAGGGATAATCCTGCTTTGCCATAAGCAAATGAGATGCAATCTACTATCCATTTAGAGAGTGTGCGATTGGATACTGCAACCCCAAGTGACTGGGATCAAAGATGAGGAATAGCTGTGAGCCTTTACGATGCTCAGCTGTTCTTTGAAGATAGAATGCCAAGGCACGTTTGCAGTCAAGGGTATGGAGGGTTGCCTATGCCCTAGACGAATGTGGTCTAGAAAAAAAAGACAGGAAGATAGACTGACAAATTCAAGTGGAAAGGAGACACCACCTTCGGCATGAAATGGGGGCGAGTCCTTAGGACAACTTTGTCATGGTGGAACCGTGTGTAAGGTGGGTCTGCCACCAAAACCTGTAGTTCACTAATGCGCCTAGTCAAAGTGAGTGCAATGAAGATGACCTTCCATGTCATAAACTTTAGCGAGATAGTGGCTAAGGGTTCAAAGGGCAGCTTGAGAAGTTGCCCTAGAACGACATTGAGATCCCAGGCCACTGGAGGTGGTCTAATGGGAGGTTTATTTATTTTATTTACATTCTCTTATATACCGCGCTATTCTGCATCAGTGCAGTTTACATTGAACAAACTGAAATTACATTGAACAGGGCATTATAACTTGGAGATAACTATTTTACAGGGAGCATGGTCTATGGAGGGTTAAGTGGCTTGCCCAAGACCACAAGGAGCACCTGCGGGACTAGAAACCCCAGTCCTTCCAGCCCAAGGTTGCTGTCCTCTAGTGGGATTTGAACCCCCGACCTTCCGGCCTGAAGTACCTTGCCCCAACCACTAGGCCACTCCTCCAGGTTTGGTGAGCAAGAGACCTCTCATGAAGCACATCACAAGCGGATGTGAGGAAATTGGTTGTCCATCCAGGAGATGGTGAGAGGCTGTGATGGCACTCAGGTGAACTTTTACTGAGTTGGTCTTGAGACCAGAAGAGGATAGATGGAGGAGATACTGGAGGAGCACTGGAGCCGAGAAGGGATTAAGGTCCTTCTGAGAACATCAGATGGAGAATCTACACCACTTGAAAGCCTAAGAATGTCTGATGGATGGCTTTCTAGAGGCTAAGATGATCTCCTTTACTTCCTGAGTAAGGTTGAGATGCTGCAACACTATGCTTTCAGCAGCCATGCCGTGAGGTGGAGAGACTGTGGATTAGGATGGAGCAGTGTCCCCACCTCTTGGGAGGGGAGATTTGGAGCAGATCTGAGATCTAGGGGTTGAGTCTCAGACAGACATAGTAGGAGAGGAAACCACAGTTGACGTGGCCAACGTGGGACTACGAGTATCGTGAGGCCTGTGATAAGGAAGCTTATCATAGTTCAGGAGGGAGCTATAAAAGAGGTGAATTGGCTCTGAACAAGCAACCTGTCTTTGCTGGTAGAAATACTAAAACAGAAAGTTTTCATAAAAGACTACCAGTCCCAGAATGCACCAGGTTACAAACAGCCTCTAGGAGAGCTGAAGTGGGGAAACGTGTGTTCAATCAGGAGAGCTATGAGGTAATCCCCAATCACTCATCTCCAAGGGCAGGGCTTGATTCAGCACACCTGGGCTGTGCTAGGCCGGAGTGTCCCTCTAAGCACGTTAAAAGTAAAGGATATTCTACACAGGGACAGAACAGGCAGAAGCAGGAGAACAAGGAGAGACAGAAACAGAAGCCATTGGAGAAAGAAGAGAGAGGACTACAACAGCAGAAGCAACGTGGAAGGAAGAAGAGAAAGACATCTTGGAGGTCTAAAGAAGGAGCCCACAGCAGTACGTGTGTTAGGAGTGATTCCAGAGGCAAGCATACTCCATTGGACTGGAGGAAGCCAGAGGAGTGGGGTTATAAAGCTAGGAATTCCCAGACGGCACATTTGAAGGAGACGGCTGCATTTGGAAGGGGCCCTAAGACCGGTGCAAGAAGGTATGTGAAGAGAGACCCAGTGTCCAGGGATCTTGATTGGAAGGCTGGACATAAAAGCTGGACTACTTACTGGCCAGGATACCTGGAGAGGAAACCTAACAGCAAAGGAAGCTCAGGTATGAACTTTGATCTATGCCCTAGCTCTTCTCCAGGAAGACAGCAGGGAAACAAATATTATCCCGAGAGTGATCAATTAAGGAATTCCTCTGAGCCAGACCATGATATTGATTCCATGATATTTGAGGAAGAAGGAGATATCTCAAATGATCAGTTAGAATACATGGACTGCTCTCTGTCTAGGCTGCTGTTTTAAAGTACTTTCTCACTAATACAACAACCACCAAAAGGAACTGTAACTTGTTCTTTTATCTACCCAGAAAAGTCTCTGCAAGAAAGCTTTAGGGTAGGATTGAGCCACGTAGAGAGAGTGAACCAGCAAAGGGGTTTGCAGCTGGCTAATTATTGGTAATTGAGCCAGTCACAAGTGCACATGAGCTCTGGAAGGAAACTTCTCTTTTTTTGTGTGTGTGTGAATAGAAGAAAGTTATCCTTGATAAAGAACAGGGTTTTTTTTGTTAGTTTTGGGTTTGTTTTTGCCTTTTGGAGCACTAAGAAGGTCATTAGTAGGAGCCATCAAAAAGACCTTTTCTGTTTCCCATTAAGGTCTTTATTGATTTATTGCTTAAGAAGTTCAGTTACCTTTTAACATGTTTTGTTTTTCCTGAGTACAATACTGAAAGCAAGTGTCCTTTTGTGTTACCAAGTAAATCTGTGTGGGAAAATTAACCCCATGAATAAAATCTGTTTTTCTTTGCTTACACTCGAGCATCATAACTCATTATTTTGTGAACGGCTGATTCTGGTATGAATGAACTACATCCCCCACAATCCTTTGCAAGTCATAATAATATTTTGCCTTTGCCAAGACTGTGGACATTCATGACCAGCGCCACCGTTTACAGGCCTCTGTCCGCCTGGAGCTTGAAAGGCACCTTGGGAATCAGGGGAATGGGAGGAAAAGCATACAGGAACACTTGACTCCAGTGGAGGTGAAAAGCATCCACCTCCTGGTTGCCCGACATGGGAGTCCTGGTGTAGAAGGGGAGAAGTTTGGCATTCTGCAAAGCGGCAAACAAGTCTATCTCTGGGGTCCCCCAGATCTGAAAAATAAAGGATGCTGTCTCCGTGTGGAGAGACCATTCATGGAGTTGGAGAGACCGTTCATGGGGGTGGAGGATCTGACTCAATCTGTCTATCAAGACATTTTGCTCCCCTGGAAGATATACCACATGGAGGTATATCTGATGAGTAATGGCAAATGACTGGAGATGGAGAGCCTCTCTGCAGAGGGGCCAAGATCCTGTTCCCCCTTGTTTGTTCAGATAGAACATGGCTACCTGACTGTCTGTTTGGACCAGGACCCTCTGGGAGCTTAGATGCGTCTGAAAAACCTTGAGGGAATTGAAGATTGCTCAAAGTTCCAGTAGATTTATCTGAGTGGAGAGGGACCCTAGATGGGCCTCCCACCCCTGTTTGGGGGCATCCTTTGTCAGGGTACATTGATGTGGAGGCATCTGAAAAGGTGACCCGACGAGGAGATTTTCTGGGGAACACCACCATAGGCTTGATGTGGCCAGAGGGACAGACACTTTTTGTCTGAGAGATGGTCTGAGGCCTGTGTCCACTAGAAAGCCAGAGCCCAATGGGTTGTACGCATATGCAGGCGTGTGTGTGGCACTACATATACTGTTGAGGCCATATGACCTAGAAGCTGTAGCATCTCTCGGGCAGTGAGATGATCTTTGACATGGGCCTGAGATGCCAGCTGGATGAGAAGAGAACAGCGGGGCTGAGGTAGAAATGCTCTTGACTGTTGAGCACTTAAGAGAGCTCCTATGAACTCTAGTGCTTGAGTAGGAGCGAGATGGGACTGGAAGATTTATAACAAATCCCAAGTGTTGACATACCTGCATGGTATGAGAGAGAAGTAGGTGAACATTTTGGAAGGTTCCTGCCATTATGAGCCAGTCGTCTAAGTAAGGGAAGACAAATATCTCTAGAGATCTTAGAAATGCGGCCACAACCGCCAATCACTTTGTGAAGACTCTCGGAGCAGAGATGAGTCCGAATGGCAGGACTCTGTACTGATTATGTTTTCCTTGAAACATGAAGCGTAGGTATTTCCTGTGTCTGGGTGAATCAGGATATGTGTGTACGCTTCCTTGAGATCTAGAGAACAGAGCCAGTCCTGACTCTGGAGACAGGGTAGGAGGGTACCCTAGAGAGACCATCTTGAACGTCTCGTGGACAAGAAACTTGTTTAAGTTTCTGAGATCCAGGATGGGTCTGTATCCCCCCGTTTTTCTTTGGTATGAGAAAGTATGGAGAGTAGAAACCCACTTCTTGTTGGGATGTTGGGACCTCCTCTATGCACCTCCTGACAGCAGAGAGGTGACCTCTTGTAGCAACAAAGCAGTGAGAAGGCTTACCATTGTGGAGGGGGACAGGGTCTGTAGGTGAAGTCTGTACCCCTCTGCCACTATGGTCAGGGTCCAGTGCTCTGATGTGATTAGATACCACCTCTGAGCATTGTGATAGAGTCTGTGGCAATGTTGAGGGAAAGGGGGGTCTCCAGAGGCAGAATGGCTATGTTCTCTAGGAAAAAGTAAAAAGCGGGTACAGGTTGAGTCTGTGGAGCTGGCTGATTTTTAGGAGTCTGTGGCTTCTTTTGCTGCTTAGGAGGCTGTTGCCTCTTGAATAGTCTGGGGTTGGTATTGCGAAGCAGGGATGTAAGAAGGGTTGTCATGAGGCTGGAGCTAGAGAAGAAACTGTGTTGAAAAAAACTCCTGATTTTCATGGAACTCAGAAAAGGCAGAGAGTGCAGTTCCAGCGCAGCTTAGAGGGCGCATGAACAATTACACAGTACCTGAAGCAACGTGCGCTAGCATTGATCACATTAGTAACAAGCAGTTTCACCTGTCCTCAAGCTCAGAACGTGCAACCCAGAAATCCCTTTATAAAGGAAATCAGATGATCAGTGAGGAAAAAACAGGAGGAGGAACAGGAACTGGAATGAGGAGAGATAGAGGCAAGAGCAGAGACGAAGGCAAGAGCTGGGGAAGAAGGACCGGCAGTAGGAGCAGTGAGAGAAGCCTGGAACAGGAAGGCTTCCATGTGCAGCCAACTCAAGGAGATAGATTCCAAAAGAGGTATACTCAAAGGAATAAAGTCCAGAGAGGCCAAAGGTATTGGAACGGAGTCCAAAGCCAAGCAAACCAAAGAACCAACTTTCCTGATGAAAGCTATTCTCCTAGCCCAAGTAAGTCTCCTATGCTAAACCAGAAAGGCACAAGGAAAGGAGATTCCTTCTACAGTGATCCTTTTGCCAAGAAACACAGAGAGTGGAAATCCACGTCAGGTTTTCCTGGTAACTCTGATTATAGAGCAGTGCACAGAACAGCTTGTCAGCCTGAGAAGCTACGTCACAAGCTGAGTCCTGGGTGTGGCACTCTACAGAAGCCAAGGTATGAAAAGCCTTTCATTATAAGGGAAAGTTTAAGTGATGAAAACCTTATGCAAATAGATAAGCCTCAGAAAGTTAGAAGTAGTAAAGCTAACTTTTTAAAAGCACTTCCCAACAGTGTGCTAAGGAAGTTGTATGAGAAACCAAAGAACCCCTGTAAGGAATTAACAGATACTGAAGACAGTCATAGCATTGAAGAAGGTAGTGACCCAGAATCAATGGACTGTGATTGTGAAACCAGTGTTCCCATTCCTCAGAGTGAACCAATGGAATGTAGCTTCTGTTCAAGAACTAGCTTGATTGCCTTGCTAAATGTATAGAGAAAAGAGAACTCTGCATATGGTGAAGTTGATAACCATTTGTTTCCTGATGTTAATTTCTATTGATTTGAAAGAATCCTTAACCCAGATAAACAGTTAATTGTGAAGCCTACAACCCTTAACTGTTTATATAACGGTGGAACCTTTTTGTTAGAGGAAAGAATTACCTTCATTTTCTTTTGTGTCTTATTGAACCTAAGCGTTGACCGGGGAAATAAAGCCTTATTACCCTACACTTTGGCGTAGATTGTTCTTTGTAAGGAGTTCTGCACTACAAGAACCAGAATCCTCCTGGTCCTTCAGCTCAACCACTCCTTAAAATAAATTAAATGTCACCGGACGCCCTTATTTCCTACGCCAGTAGGGGTGCCTGGGGACAGGGTAAAACCTTTTATTGAAGGAAGTCTTTTTTGCAGCTGCTTTCTTTTTAGCCAGGTTGGCAGTGGTTCTAGAAAGCCTGTTTAGGGTAGTATTCTCAGACTCCAACAGAGACACCCTTGCCAATCTTTGCCAAAAAGGTTTTCACCTGTGCTAGGAATATTGCCCAGTTTATCTTGAACCCATTGTTCAAGATCTGATGCTTGAAGCCAAGCAATCCTGCGTGCTGCAATGCAGATTGAGGTGGCCCTACTAGTACACTCAAAGCAGTCAAAAGTTGCCCTACTGACAAACTTTGACACATTCTGGGCATGTTTGACCAATGTGAGATAATCAGCTCTTTTATCAGGAAGAAGAAGAGACATAGATTGTAGATCTCTAGTAACCTCCCTAAGGAACATACCCATATAGAGTATGTATGAACTTATCCTGGCTGAAAGCATGGAGGCCTGAAAACATTGATGACTGAAAGCATCGAGAGTCCTTGCTTCTCTACCAGAAGGGTTCGAAGAATGAGTCTTTGAAGTTTTAATTTGACACACTGATTCTACCACCATTGAGTAATGAGGCAACTGAGTCTTTTGGAATCCAGGAGACTCCAGTACGCGATACATGGTATCAAGTCATCGAATATGGAGAAAGATGGTAAGGGGCGCCTCCCACATTTGGATCATGAGGTACTGGGGGATACGGTAAACCGGAAGGGTGGCAACCTCTTTAGGAGCCGTGGGGTATTGGAGGATTTCTAATTCCACAGCCCTAGGTTCTTTTTCAGATGTTACTGTAATGGACAGGCCTCTGGCCAGGTCCCGAATAAACTCTTGAAAAGACATATCCTCGGGAGGGGACATGCGGTATTCCAGAGAGGGAGAAGGATCCTCCGATATACTTTGTATCGCTCAAGTATCAATCGATTCTTCATTGGAAGGAATCAGAATCTGCCGATTCAAAGTATTGACGAGAGCAATGCCTGTGCTCTGCTAAGGCCCAGTACCAATCAAAATCGGTATCGGATCTGGGAAGTTGCCTGGAAGAGCCACCGCTACCAGGGATGTACTCAAGGGCAGGCAGTGGTGGTAGTAGTTCAATGGGTACAAACCCCAATGCAGACTGCATCGGTACCGTAGATGGTGCCAGTATTGGCAGTATCCTCGGTAAGAGTTTGATCAGAACCGATGCCACTAGTAGGGCCGCCAAGCTGCACTCTATGGCGAGGATACGTTGATCCATGGAGCCCACCAATGCTTGGGTATCGGTACTGGACATGTGGGCTACAGTCCCAGAGCATGGCACCAGGAGCTCTCCGGAGCTGGAGGACCCCTCGATGATTTTGGAGGAAGGGTCCTCCCACCAGGGTAGTTTGGCTGGCCGATCCACCTCTAGGGCAATGCACAAGACATCTCAATTTTTAGAAAGAGATCTACCCTTGGGGGATCGGTGTGTCTTCGAAAACTTATGTTTTGATACCTGAGATCCATGAGAGGACGACTATGCCCTCGATACTAAAGACTGAGTCTGAGGCAAAAGTGTTCTTAACTTTGCAGCACAATTCTGCATGCCTCTCTTTGTCATCTTCCTACATAAAGGACATTCAGAAGGCTGGTGGTCGGGCCCAAGGCATTTGAGACACCAGTCATGGGTGTCGGAAGCAGAGATGGTATTGCCACACTTAGAACATTTCTTAAAACTACTAGCTGGTTTTTCTATTATGCTGAAGGAAATGGTAGGCTTAAGGCCTAAAATGGCATCGAAGTGCTCAAGAAAGTTCTACAGTGGTGTGCAAAAGTCTGGAATCACTTGTAAATTTGACGTTTTTTCAACTTTGTGACCTTATATCTTAATTTCCTTTTCCTTCCAGTGGCTTTTTCTGTGTATCTCATGATAAGTGATAGATTTGTCTATTAGGGGCAACTTTTAGTATTGGTTTGGCCCTTATTTTCTGAGTTTGTTCCCCATAGCTGTCCTGTTGATAGATTTTCTGTGAAAATCGTGTAATGTACATCATTGGCCAACGATATATTATTGTAAATATACTTTAAAATATTATGGATGCACGCCAGGTTTCCTTCAAATTAATGTATGTGGCCTTGAGAAAGGCCGTTTTTGTGTGTCAGTGATGGCTCAGTATTTCATGGGCCATCCTTTGTTCTTGATCACCTGAATGCACCTTGTCGGCATTGAATGAACCAGTCTGACAAGGTGATCGTTGGTGACAATGCGGTTCCAAGCTGCAATGAGTGACTCAATCAGCTCACGCTTTGATGTCGGATGCCTCTTGGATATTTCCAAGGCCACCGTGTGCCACAGGTTCTCAATTGGATTCAGATCTGGAGACTGGGCAGGCCAGTCCATTCACTTGATGTTGTTCCGCTGCTTCCAGCTGATCACCTGTCTGGTGTGATGGCAGGGTGCATTGTCATCTTGGAACAGGAACTGGCCAGGAAACAGCTGGTGTGCTGATGGCACCATGCACTTTTGCAGTATGGTGATGTACTTGGCCCCTTTGACCATTCCATCGACCAAGTGAAGACGTCCAACGCCACTGGCAGCCATGCAGCCCCAGATCTTCAAAGGTTGCTTCACAGTGAGGATGAGACACTCAGGCTTGAATTCCTCTCCAGGAAATCTCCTCACTTAGGTGTGGGCCTGGTTACCAAACAGGCAGAAAGTGCTTTCATCGCTGAATAGCACCTTTTCCCACATTTCAGTCGACCAGGTTGAGTGCTTTCTCGCCCACGCAATCCGTTTGCACCTTTGTATGTCAGTCATCAGTGGCTTATTCCATGCTTTGCAGCCCCGGAGACCAAACTGCAGGCACCGGTGACGAACTGTTGATGAGCTGACACTGACCTCACTCTTGTCTGACCACTCTCGAAGTAGCTGAGGAGAGGTCAACTTGCGATTAGTCAATGAAATACATCGTAGTGCGAGGGCCTGGCGTGATGTTGATGCATGTGGACGACCTGAATGAGGCTTGTCCACTACTGAACCTGTTTCTTTCTTCTGTACAAACTTAACAGTGCTCTGACTGCAGCCAACTTTCCTGGCTATCTGACGGCTTGAAAATCCTTCCTCGCTCATAAAGGACACACGAACACGCTCCTCCAACATCAGGGTCCGAGTCATCTTCATGGTCGATTCAGAAAGCATATGAAATTCAAAAATTCTGCGCATTTCTATAGCTAGACTGTTGGCTAGATATCTGCATTGGTTAGTGAAACAAGCCTCCTGATTGGTCAGAAATAACGTGTGCATATTGGATAATCTCGATCCAGTTTTGACACAGGATCCACAAAAATCGCAGTAGCTATCTCCCTGTGTCTGTAAAGTATTTAAATTGGAAGCAAGGAATGCAAAAAAGTCAACTCTAATAGCCAAATGTATCCCTTTTAATGTGGTAGAAAGATGAATATGTTGGGCTAATGCAAAATTTAAAAAAAAAACGTTAGAAAGTATGAAAAACGCAAAACTCACAAGTGATTCCAGACTTTTGCACACCACTGTAATTTACTTTTTAGAAAAAAGAAAAAGAAAAGAAGAAAATAGGAAAGAACAGACAGTAGTTGGTCCCGGCGTTGACAGGAAGGCAAACGTGACCACAAAAAACAAAGAAATAAAAAAGAAATTTTCTGCAGTGACAGGATTTGCTTCCTGCTGGCTTTGCGGAAAACGAAAAACTGAGGGAGAGTTGGGAAGGCAGCGACACAGGCGCAGTGGGATGCTCCCAAAAGCTTTCCTATTGAATGCTGGGGAGCATTCCCGCACTGGCTCCATCCGTGCCGACGTCACCCATATGTGAAGACTACATTCCTGCTTGTTCCTAGAGATCTACGTTTTCTCCAGGAACAAACAGGAAGTCAGTCCTCACATATGGGAATCCCTAGCTCCAGACTGCCGAGAACTTACGATAGCACCAATGGCGACCAAGTCGGGTAGCTGTGAGTTGCAGAAGATGAGTACCCAACTAAGAGACTCTGCAAGACCCTAGCGTCCAGCGGCACTATCACTCTGGTAGCCTGAATACAGAAGGGTCAGAGGGCAGGAGTTGCCTACATCCCAAAAAGATTACGGAGCATCATCTGACCGAAGGCACTGTCCTGACGGGACTCGCTCTCCAGGCAGTAGTGTTGCGAACGTGTGAATTGAAGACCATGTGGTGGCCTTACAGATCTCAGTCAAGGGCACTGAGCACAGGTTCGCCACTGATGTGGCCATCCCTCTTATGCGATGCGCTGTGATCCAGTGTTCCACGGAGAATCCAGCTCGCTCATAGGCGAGAGCAATACAGTCCGCCACCCAAGGGGACATAGTTCGCTAAGTCACGGGAAAGCACAGTTACTTACCTGTAACAGGTGATCTCTGGGAACAGCAGGAATAAGTCTTCACATATGGGTACGTCGGTACCGACGGAGCCTGCGCGGGAACGCTCCCCAGCTTCCCAAAAAGAAAGCTTTTGGGAGCATCCCACAGCGCCTGCGCGCTGCCTTCCCGCCTTTCCTAACCATCTCTCCTCAGTTCGAGTTAAAGCTGAGACAATAAAGAGAGAGAGGAAAGAAAGATAGAAAAAGAGATACAACTCCTAGGGGAGGTGGGAGGGTTGTGAAGACTTATTCCTGCTGTTCCCAGCGATCACCTGTTACAGGTAAGTAACTGTGCTATCTCCAGGAACAAGCGGGAATGAGTCTTCACATATGGGGACTCCCTAGCTAAGATGCCTGGGAGATCCCCAAGGATATGAGACCCTGGGAAGGGGTCTACTTCCTCCTATGGATCTCAGGCATCCATCCAGGGAAGGTGGGTGGAGTTGTTCAAGAATGGAACAGGTGTCTGAGGACAGCCTGACCAAACAAGGCATCCCGGCGGGAGTCCTTGTCCAAGCAGTAATGGGCTGTGAAGGTATGAACCGAGGCCCAGGTGGCTGCTCGACAGATATGGTCGATGGACACAGAATTTAGATGAGCCATAGAGGTGGCCATGGCCCTCACATTATGAGCTGTGACATGGCTCTCCAGAGAAAGGTTCTTACTCTGGTAGGCGAAAGAAATACACTGAGCAATCCAATTGGACAGTGTTCTCTTAGAGACTGGAAGTCCCAAATGAGAAGGATCAAAAGCAACAAAAAGCTGGGAAGACTTTCTATGTTGCTGTGTCCTTTGTAAGTAAAAAGCAAGAGCTTTTTTACAATCCAGAGTATGAAGATTCTTCTCTGCACTGGATGCATGAGGAGCTGGAAAAAAGACAGGTAAATATAACTCTTGATTAAGATGAAAAGGTGAAACCACTTTAGGCATAAAGTGTGGATTTGTCCTAAGGACTACCTTATCATGATGGAACCTTGTATAAGGTGGATTAGCCACTAATGCCTGCAGTTCACTGATGCGGCGAGCTGAAGTGACTGCAATGAGGAAAATAACCTTCCAGGAAAGAAACTTCAAGGAGGTAGTGGCTAAGGGTTCAAAAGGTGGCTTCATAAGCTGACCAAGAACCAAATTTAAGTCCCATGCCACCAGAGGAGGCCTAATGGGAGGTTTAGTTAAAGTTAGGCCTCTCATGAATCTTGCAATGAGAGGATGAGAAGAAATAGGTTGTCCATTGATGGGCTTAAGGGATGCTGCAATAGCACTCAAATGGACTCTTAAGGAGGGGGCTTGGGAGAGATGTAGAAGTAGAGGGTACCACACTTGACGTGGCCAGCGTGGAGCTATGAGGATCATAGATCCTTGATCCCTCTGGAGTTTGAACAGAGTCTTGGGAATCAAGGGAGTGGGTGGAAAGGCATACAGGAAGCCCTGACCCCAATGAAGGAGGAAGGCATCCTTGGCCTGAACTCCCTGACACGGAATTCTGGAACAGAACCGGGGAAGTTTGGCATTCCACGGACTTGCAAAGAGGTCTATGTCCGGGGTTCCCCATTCTTGGAAGATTCTGAGTACCTGATCCATGTGCAGGGACCATTCGTGTGGAAGCAGAACTCGACTGAGTCTGTCTGCCCAAGAGTTTTGGACTCCTGGGAGGTATACTGCCAGGAGATGGATTTGATGCTCTCTGGTGAAGGCCCATAATCTTAAAGCTTCGTTGCAAAGCGACAGAGAGCCAGTTCCTCCTTGTTTGTTTATGTAAAACATGGCTACTTGATTGTCCGTATGAATGAGGACTGTCTTGTAGCTGAGGAGGGTATGAAAGACCTTGAGAGCTAGAAAAACTGCTCGAAGCTCCAAGTGGTTGATATGAAGAGAAGTCTCCTGTGGGGACCAAGTGCCTTGAGTGGAGAGGTCCTGTAGATGGGCTCCCCAACCTGTTTGGGAGGCATCTGTTGTGAGGGTTGCTTGGGGTAACAACTGTTGGAAGGGGGACCCCAGCAACAAATTCTGAGTGGACATCCACCATTGGAGAGACCAAAAGAGACGTTTGGTGGTTGCTATTTGGTCTGAGAGAGCTCCTGAAGCTTGATTCCACTGGGTGGACAAAGTCCATTGAGCTGCTCTCATGTGTAGGCGAGCATAGGGTACCACATGCACTGTGGAAGCCATGTGGCCTAGCAGTTGTAGCATCTCCCGGGCAGTTAAGTGGCTCTTTGACTGAATCTGGGAGGCTAACTGCACCAGACGTTGGCAACGGGCCTGAGGAAGGTAGGCCCTTGCAGTAGTGGTATCCAACCAGAACCCTATGAATTCTAGGGACTGAGTAGGGGTGAGCTGAGACTTTGGGAGGTTTACCACAAGTCCCAGATACTGCAGAATGCGCCTTGTGCGGTCCAGGGAAATCTGGGCCTCTGACTGAGATGGAGCTCGGATGAGCCAGTCGTCCAGGTATGGGAAGACAAATATTCCCAGAGTGCGTAGAAATGCAGCAACTATTGCCATGCATTTGGTGAACACTCTCGGAGCAGAGGCCAGACCGAAAGGAAGGACTCTGTATTGGTAATGTTTTCCTTGGAAAAGAAACCGTAGGAATCTTCTGTGAGAGGGATGGATGAGGACATGTGTGTACACATGCTTGAGATCTAGAGAACAAAGCCAAACCTGACTTTGAAGGTATGGAAGGAGAGTGCCCAGAGAAAGCATCTTGAACTTCTCCTTGCATAGAAATTTGTTAAATTCTCTGAGATCTAAGATGGGCTTGTATCCCCCTGTCTTCTTTGGAATGAGAAAATAGGGGGTGTAGAACCCTGACCCTTGATGAAGAAGAGGAACTTCTTCTATTGCCCCTTGGGCAAGAAGGGTAGTTATCTCTTGACCTAGAAGGTCGAGAAGAGATGTGGGAGAATTGAAGTGTCTCACCATGGTGTGGGGAGGAAGGTCTGAGAAATGAAGCTTGTAGCCCTCTCTTATGATGGAGAGGGTCCACTGCTCTGATGTTATTTGCTCCCATCTGGGAGCAAAATGAGCCAACCTTCCTGGAATGGCAAGAGGCTCTGGCTGCTTTAGAGCCAGAAAGGCTAAGTTCTCTAGCATCAAGTCAAAAACCCTGAGGAGGTTGGGCCTGCTGATTTGCAGCAGCCCCTGTAGGCTTAGGCCTGGCCTGTTTAGGTTGCTGACCCTTAGTGGTAAAGCGAACTGTAGAAGATTGTTGGCCAGAAGTAGAAGGAAATCTGCCCTTTTTAAAGAAAGACTTTTTAAAAGGCTTTTTCTTGGCAGGAATGGAGGTTGACTTTGAAAGTCTATCCAGAGCAGAGTTCTCTGCATCCATTTGAGTGGCTTTTATTTGCCATTCTTTCCAAATAGGTTTTCACCTGTACAGGGAAGATTTCCTAAGCCATCTTGAACCCAGGGTTCTAAATCAGAAGCCTGGAGCCAAGCAATTCTGCGAGCAGCTATGGCAATGCCCGAAGCTCTGCTGGCACCTTCAAAGGAGTCAAAGGCTGCCCTGTTGGAAAACTTTGAAATGTCTTGGGTATGCTTAAGCCAAATGAGGAATTCCTCCCTTTTATCCTCTGGAAGAAAAGGGAGGAAAGTGTGCAGCTTTTCTGCAACTTCTTTTAGAAACATACCCATGTAAAGACTATATGAGTTGATTCTGGCAATAAGCATACTGGCTTGGAAGATTTTCCTACCAAAAGCATCCAAGGTCCTGCATTCTCTTCCTGGAGGAGCAGAAGAGTGTCTCTTTGTACTCTTTATCCTTTTCATAGCTGACTGCACCACAATGGAATGGTGAGGAAGCTGAGTTTTATGAAATCCAGGACAGGGAGGAACACGATACATAGTGTCCAATCTGCGAGAATGAGGAGAGAGAGTGAGAGGAGTCTCCCATAGATCAATCATGTGTTCATAAAGAATCTCATGAATTGGTAAGGTGACTGCCTCTTTAGGAGCCTTAGAATAGCCTAAAATATCAATTTTTTTGCTCTAGGCTCTGATTCAGAGGATACTGAAATAGAAAGTCCTTTAGCTACTTCTCTTATGAAGTCTTGAAAGGACAAGTCCTCTGGAGGAGACATTCTTCTTTTTGGAGAAGGCGGCTCTTCAGGAAGGGCTATGGATACTTCAGGAGACTCGTCTGATGTATCAGAATCATCAAAGGAATCAAAGTAACGCCTCTCAGGGTGCTCTTCCAACGCTCGATACGTGTATCGAGCAGTATCGACATCGGGCGTCCTCGGTACCGGATCGGTACCGAGAAGTAGCCCTGGACAAGGAACCGCTGTAACCGGTATCCTGGCCGATGTCGATGCAGTCGGTACCGGTATCGGCGCTGGTGCCGGTACCGGAGCCGATACCGACAACGGAGTTTGTTGTGGTACCAGCGGCGTCGCAGCTTGAATGAAGGCCGAAATAGCCCGTTGCATGGACAGAACATTCTGATCCATCGACGCCATGAATGCCTGGAAATCGGTACCGGGAGATTGTGCCGGTACCCCAGAGCATTCTAACAGGTGATCGGTCGAGGCCGTGCCATCGATGTCAACCTGTAACCCCATAGGAGCAGCTTTGGAAGCCGGAGCTTCCCGCTGGGGTTGTTTTGCTGGTGCAGGATCTTCGAGGACAAGCCCGGAGGCATCTCGATGCTTAGAGGGAGATCTACCCTTCGAGGACCTGCTAGATTTATGTTTGGTTACCTGAGATCCATCAGGAGAAGAAGACCTGGAAGATGTCGATGCTACCGACGCTGCATCAGCGGGAAACAGCACATGGAGCTTAGCTGCTCGGTTCTGTAAACCCTGTTTAGACATTAGAGAGCAGGAGGGACAATCCGGAATGGAGTGTTCAGGACCCAAACATTTAAGGCACCATTCATGGGTATCTGTAACAGAAATAGTACCGCTACACTTAGTGCATTTCTTGAACCCGGAGGCTGTTTTTTCCATGAGGAAAATTTTCTTGTAGGCCCTGAGGCCCAAGAGGGAAAATACACTAAGTGAAGAAAATATAGATTTTTTTTTTTTTGAAAGAAAGAAAGAGAAAAAGACCGGCGGTAACGGTGCGGAGTCGGGGAAGGCAGACACGCGACCAAAGAAATAAAATAAAATAAAGAACTTCTTCAGCGGTGACAGGGCTCGACCTGCTGGCTCCGCGGCAAAGAAGAACTGAGGAGAGATGGTTAGGAAAGGCGGGAAGGCAGCGCGCAGGCGCTGTGGGATGCTCCCAAAAGCTTTCCTATTGAATGCTGGGGAGCATTCCCGCACTGGCTCCGTCCGTGCCGACGTCACCCATATGTGAAGACTACATTCCTGCTTGTTCCTGGAGATGTCCCAGTCTGCTGGGGTCATAAGAAATGAAAAGCTGAGAAGCACTGTGATGGTCCTGAGTCCACTGTAGGTGGAAGGACAGGACCCGTTTGCAATACAGTGTATGGATTATGATTTCCTCCCGACTGGCATGAGGCAGTGGGAAGAACTACCTCCTGGCTGAGTTGGAATGGAGATATTTAACAGGTTTTCTATACTGCTTTATCATTTCAATCAAAGAGGTTTACATTGTAACTTAAACTTAGTAATGTACATTAAACAGGGATATTGATAACATGGAATTTTCTGAGGCAATGGAGGGTTAAGTGACTTGCTCAAGGCCACAAGGAGTGCTAGTGGGAATCAAACCCTGGTCTCTGGGTTCCCAAGCCAGTGCTCTTAACGATTAGGCTACTCCTCCACTCCTTATCACCTTTGGGAGAAATTTGGGATGAGTGCGGAGAATCACACTGTTCTTGTGGAATCTTATATATGTGGGTAAAGCCACCAGGGCCTGAAGTTCGCTGACTCTTCGGGCAGACGTGAAGGCCACCTTCCATGAGAGATACCGCAGATGGCAAATGGCTAGAGGCTTGAATGGCAGTCTGGTGAGCTGCGAAAGCACCACTTTGGAGGTCCCACTCCGCCTCCGGAGAGCAGACAGGGGGGCTTAGACAACAGGAGGCCACGAAGAACCGAGAGACTAGGGAGCTGATCAGAGAGGGGTTTTCCCTCGATAGGGTGGTGGTATGTGGCTATCGCACTCAGGTGCACTCTCAGTGAGATGGACTTTAGCCCGCTGTGCGACAGATGCAGTAGGTACTGGAGCACTAATTGCACCTGGCAGGAGAATGCATTCTCCCGTCTCTCCGCACACCACACTGAGAATCTTTGCCATTTAAAGGTATAAGTTCACCTGATGGAGGACTTTCGAGAGGCTAGCAGGACCTCCTTGACCACCTTCGGGAGGTTGAAAGCTGCCACTGCTATCCTTTCAGCAGCCACCTGGGGGTAATTAGTATTAGTGATGCCCCTTCACGATGGACCTTGAAAGGAGTCCCGTCTACCAGAGGTATCAGCGGAAAAGCATAGAGAAGGCCTTTCATCCATGGGATCAGGAAGGCATCTGCCACCACTCTCTCTGGGTGCAGTTGCTGCAAGCAGAAGCGGGACAGCAGGCTGTTGTCTGGTGTGGTGAACAGATCTATCACGGGCCTGCCCCAGAGGCAGAAGAGCCGAGCGGCCACTATGGGGTCCAGGCACCACTTGTGCGGTCGGAGGACCCTGCTCAGCCTGTCCGCCAGGAGGTTGTCCTGGCCCTGGAGGTCAACCGCCTGCAGGAGCATGTTGTTGCAAGCTGCAAAGGAGTGGAGAGTCACCACTTCCTGGCAGAGAGAGTAAGACCCTGTACCCCCCTGCTTGTTGACATAAAACATGGCGACTTGGATCTCCATCTGAATCAGTGCAGAATGGTGTCGCAGGCGGTAGTGAAACGCCCTAGGACCAGGAAGATCACCCTGAGCTCCAGGAGATTTTTTGTAGCAGAGATTCCACCTGAGACCAGCTGCCTTGTGTGTGGCTGTCCCCACAGTGCACCCCCCCCCCCCAACCTAGGAGGGAGACATCTGCGTTCAGGATTCTCTGGAGCGCAGGTGCTGGAAGGGCATCCCTGTTCGGAGGTGGCGGAGAAGTTGCCACCAGTTGAGGGACTCTGCCAGCTGGTGAGTTACCCTGACCCTGTCCCGCAGCCTGCCTGTGGCTTGTATCTACTGCGAGCAGAGGCACCACTGAGCTGCCCGCATGTGTAAGTGGACCAGTGGGGTAACGTGGACCATAGAGGCCATATGGCCGAGCAAGCGGAGGAGGAGACAAGGCGGCACTAACCAGCAGCATTGTACCTCTACCGCTAGCTGTCTGAGGCATTTTGCCCTTTCCTTGAGGAAAATGGCCTTGTCTTGTAGGGTATTCAGCTGAGCACCTATGAACTCCAGGCTCTGGGCTGGAAAGAGTAGTTACTCACCTGTAACAGGTGTTCTCCAGGAGCAGCAGGAATCAGTCCACACATATGGGTGACGCCGGCGGAGCCCTCGCGGAGCAATTTCCCCAGCTTTCAAAGAAAGCCTTTAGGAATTGAAGCGCGCATGCGCGGTCCCCTTCCCGCCAAGGGTGCCATCTTGCTCAGTCTGATGACATAGCTAAAAGACAGCAAAAAAATTAGCAAAACGAAATGCTAGGACTGCAACTCCAAGGGGAGGAGGGAGGGTTGTGAGAACTGATTCCTGCTGCTCCTGGAGAACACCTGTTACAGGTGAGTATCTACTCTTTCTCCAGGACCAAGCAGGAAGTCAGTCCTCACATATGGGACTCCCTAGCTTAAGGCTACCAGAGACCTCAAGTGGAAAAATGAGCTCCCTCTAGCTCAGTAGCACAGAAGGAAGGAATCTTCTCTGAAAACGCCCCCGACCGGTAGCCCAACACCAGGGCCGGAGGGTAGGAGTTGCCTAAACCTCAAAGAGATTATGGAGGACTGCCTGACCGAAAGCAATGTCCCTGCGGGACTCCCTCTCCAGGCAGTAATGGGCCGCAAAAGTCTGGCTTGAAGAGCAAGTAGCGGACCGGCAGATGTCTGCCAACGGAACAGAGCGGAGATGAGCCACTGACGCAGCCTTCGCTCTAACACGATGAGCCGTGACACGACCCTCCAACGAGAGGCCAGCTGCCCCATAAGCCCAAGCGATACAGTCAGCAACCCATATGGAGAAAGTACGCTTGGAGACAGGTAGCCCCAATTCATTGGGGTCAAAAGAAATGAAGAGCTGAACAGCCCTACTATGCTCCCGCGTACGGTCAAGGTAGAAGGATAAGGCCCTCCTACAGTCCAGGGTATGCAAGACCATTTCGGCCCGGCTGGCATGCGGCCTGGGAAAGAAGGTCGGAAGAACCACCTCCTGGTTGAGATGAAAAGGAGAAAACACTTTTGGAAGAAACTTAGGGTGAGTCCGTAAGACTACCCTATTCCTGTAGAACCTAGTGTAAGGAGGATCAGACACTAGGGCCTGCAGTTCACTTACGCGCCTAGCAGAGGTAAGGGCTACCAAAAACAAGGTTTTCCAGGAAAGAAAACGAAGCTGGCAGGTAGCCATAGGTTCAAAGGGCGGACAGGTAATCCGCTGCAAGACCACATTCAGATCCCATTCAGGGGCTGATGGGCGCAAAGGAGGCTTAAGGAGAAGGAGGCCTCTGAAAAAACGAGCCACCAAAGGGTGGTTGGAAAGAGGCCTGCCATCCACCGGTGCGTGATGCGCAGAGAGAGCACTTAGGTGGACCTTGACAGAGTTGGGTTTAAGGCCTTGATTGGAGAGGTAAAGCAAATATTGCAAGACCACTGCCACCAAGCAGGAGAAGGGATTCTCAGACTGCTGAGCACACCACACGGAGAACCGACGCCACTTAAGAGCGTAGGACTTCCGGGTGGAGGGCCGCCTGGAGGCCAAGATGACATCTTCCACCTCTCGAGGCAGCAGGAGGGGAGCAAGGACTAACCTTTCAGCAGCCAGGCCATCAGATGAAGGGACCGGAGGTTGGGGTGCAGGAGAGTCCCCTGATCCTGTGACAGGAGATCGGGTTGAAACCCCAGAGGAAGAGGAGTGTCCACCGCCAGCTGCATCAGAAGCGGGAACCAGGGCTGTCTCGGCCACCGGGAAGCCACTAGGATCATCGAGGCTCTGTCTCTGAGAACTTTGAAGAGCGTCCAAGACACCAGTGGCATGGGAGGAAAGGCATACAAGAGACCTGTGGACCATGGGATCAGAAAAGCATCCGCCGCTACTCGGAGAGGATGCGGTTGTCGAGAGCAGAATTTGGGAAGCTGCCGGTTCAGAGGACTGGCAACGAGATCCATGGTGGGGAGGCCCCACTTGAGAAAGATCCGCTGAACCACCAACGGATCCAATCTCCACTCGTGGGGTTGGAGGATCCTGCTCAGCTTGTCTGCCAGGTAATTTTCTTGACCTGGGAGATAGACAGCTTTGAGGAGGATGCCGTGAAGTACGACCCAAGAGCACAGTTTTTGTGCCTCCTGACAGAAAAGGAAGGAGCCTGTGCCCCCTTGTTTGTTGATGTAAAACATCGCAACCTGATTGTCGGTCTGGACTAGCACAGACTGGTGAGAAGTGAGGTGGGAGAAGGCTCTCAGAGCTAGGCGGATGGCTCTGAGCTCCAGGAAGTTTATCTGCTGAGCAGACTCCCAAGGAGTCCAGAACCCTTGAGTACATGTCCCTTGGCAATGTGCCCCCCAACCCAGGAGAGAAGCATTGGTTGTCAGCACCTGAGTAGGTGGAGGAGATTGAAAATCCACTCCCAGCACCAGGTTTGGCATATGAAGCCACCACCGCAGAGAAGAGACCAGCAGGTCGGACACCTGTACTGAGTCCGCCAGGCTCCCCGTGGCTTGATGCCATTGAGTGCGAAGGCACCACTGAGCAGCTCGCATGTTCAGGCGGGCATTGGGGGTCACATGGACCGTGGAAGCCATATGGCTGAGCAGTCTCAGAAATTGCCTGGCAGAGACCAGCGAATTGCTGTGAAAGCAGCTGGCGAGAGCCATGAGCCTGTGTGCTCTGTCTAGAGGCAGGAAGGCCCGCGCCTGAAGTGTGCTCAACCTTGCGCCGATGAATTCGAGATTTTGAGAGGGGAGCAAAGTGGACTTTGCGAAGTTTATGACAAAGCCAAAGTGCTGGAGCAGAGTCACAGTGCGATGAGTGGCCTGAGTGGCCTCTTGGGAAGACTGGGCCCTGATGAGCCAGTCGTCCAGGTATGGAAACACAAAAAGGCCTTGAAGTCTTAGATAGGCCTCCACCACTGCTAGGCATTTGGTGAACACCCTGGGGGCGGAGGATAGGCCAAAGGGCAGTACTCTGTACTGGTAATGATTTCCTCCCACAACAAACCTGAGATATTGTCTGTGGTCTGGATGAATAAGGATGTGAGTATAGGCATCCTTCAGATCTAAGGAGCATAGCCAGTCTCCCTGCTGGAGGTAGGGCAGCAGGATTCCAAGGGTAAGCATTTTGAACTTTTCCCTTGCCAGGAACTTGTTGAGGTTTCGCAAGTCCAGGATGGGTCTGAGGCCTCCTGTTCGTTTTGGTATCAGAAAGTACCTAGAATAAAAGCCTTGACCCCTCAGGTGGTGGGGCACCGGTTCCACAGCCTGTTCCTGAAGAAGACTTGCCAACTCCTGAAGGAGTAAGTCCCTGTGCAGAGGGAGTCGTGGAGGCTCCCCTGGAAAGTAGGAGGGAGGTACCTGGTGAAAGTGTAGAAGATAGCCTTTTTGAATTATATGAAGCACCCAGGTATCTGATGTGATGGCTGACCACCTGTGGGCAAAGTGGACGAGCCGGCCTCCTGTGCTGAGAGAAACCAGCGGAGGGGAAGAGGCTATGCTGATGGAGTCAAAAACCCCCACCCTGCTGAGCAGGGGCCGGTGTTGTGGGCTTGGGGGCCTGCTGCCTACGGGACCCATTACCCAGTCCCTTTGCCTGCTGACCCTGTTGGGGAGCTGCTGAGGTCTGATAATGAGGGTATTGTTTATAGGCAGCCTCCTTCCTCGGGTAAAAGGGCTTTTTCCCCAAGCCCTTCTTCTTCTGAGAAGGGGCAGAGGTTTTTCTGGACAGCCTAGTCCTGGTCAGAGTCTCGGTCTCGATTTGTGCAGCCTTTTCAGCCATGGGCTTGCCAAAGAGGTTTTCACCTCTGCAGGGGACATCGACCAACTTGTCCTGTACCCATGGCTCGAGGTCGGATGACTGAAGCCAAGCCTGTCGGCGGGCACCGATGCCGGCTCCGGCTACTCGAGCCGATGCTTCGAAGCCATCGTAGGCTGCTCGAGAGATAAACTTCGAGCACTCTCGAATACCAGTGGACAAGACCTGGAACCTCTGCAAAGGTTCCTCGGAGAGACCAGCAGAGAACCCGGCAATTTCTTTTGCCAGGTCTCGGAGATACATGCCCATATAGAGCTGGTAGGTCTGGACTCGACAAGCAAGCATAGAGCCCTGGAAGCACTTCCTACCGAGGGCATCCAAGTTCCGGGCCTCCCGGCCGGGAGGCACCAAGGAGTGCATCTTCTGACTCTTGAGTCGATGCATGGCCGATTCCACCACCATGGAATGGTGCGGTAGTTGTGCCTTTTGGAACCCGGGGCTCTTGCGGACTCGATAAATGGAATCGACACGCTTGCTTAACATCGGCGCCGACGCCGGGCTCTCCCACATGCGGAAGAGAAGTCGCTCCAGCATCGGAGGAACCGGTACAGTAAAGGCCTCCTTCGGGGGAGAGTCATACTGGAGGGCATCGAGCTCTTCGGCTCGAGGCTCCTCCTCAGGATCCACGGGGAATGCCAAGGCCTTGGCCATATCCCGCACGAAGTCCGAGAACCGGGTGTCCTCCGGGAGGGACCGTCTCCGAGGTTCGGACTCGAGCGAGTCCGATGGGACACACCGAATCCGAAAAGTACCAGGTGACTCTTCGTCCTCCGTTTCCCAGGCTGACTCCTCGGAGGAGGAATCGAGCGGCTCAGGTCGGGCGGGCGCCGATGCCCTCCGCCCCGACGCCGAGGGTGTCGGCGTCGATGACCTCGGTCCCGAACGGGAGGCCGAGGGAGACCGTGACCGAGGATCGACTCGAGCTCTCATGGACTCGAGGATCGACTCGGTCTCTGGGGTCGACTTGGACGTCGACATCCCGGTGGTCGGGGCAGATGCACCGGCGAGGCCAGCGATCAATGCCCGCTGCTGGTCCATGAAGGCAGCGAAACTGCTCTCCAAGGCCGTCAACCTGAGTCCGAGCTCAGGAGACCCAGCAGCCCCCGACTCGGGCCCCCACAGCGTCGGGCCCGACGTCGGCTCCTTCGGAGGTGAGTCCACGAGGACTACAGTACTCACGTGTCCAGGAGACTCCATCTCAAGACGAGGATGTTTCGAAGGCCTCTCCGACTCCGAGGACCCGGGACGGCTATCGGGGCTATGCGACCTGGCCCTCGAGGAACCAGGAGCATCTACCGACGCCGCCTTCGCAGGTTTCTTTTTCCTATGATGTTCCCGGGCAGGAGACCCCCGCTCAGAAGAACTCCGACAATGCTCAGGACCAGAGTCCCGGGACGTCGAAGCCTCTGACGAGGTCTGGGCCCGGCCGGACGCGGAGTCAGAGAAGATTCGTTCTCTTTGATGCTGCCGACTCCTCAATGCTTTTGAGGACATCTTGCCACACGGACCACAGATCATCGGGTCATGATCGGGTCCGAGGCAGCGGAGGCAGCAGTCGTGTGTGTGTCGGTAAGAGACATAAGTTTCTTACACCGATCACACTTTTTAAACCCGCTGGCAGCCATCGGGGGAAAAAGGGCCCCTGCGAGGTCAAAAGACAGGGCTGCCAGTGAAAAAGAAAGAATGGCGCGAACGCTTGTCACGAAGGACAAAAAAACGAAAAATAAAGAACGGACCCGATACCGGCGTAGCGTGTCCGGGCGGGAAAAGGATCCGGCGTCGAACCGAGAAAAGAATAGTAAATAAAGTCAACTTTTTCTGCGGCGATCACAAACAGCGTCTGTAGGGCTCCGCGGAAAAAAGAAGACTGAGCAAGATGGCACCCTTGGGCGGGAAGGGGACCGCGCATGCGCGCTGCAATTCCCAAAGGCTTTCTTTGAAAGCTGGGGAAATTGCTCCCCGAGGGCTCCGTCGGCGCCGACGTCACCCATATGTGAGGACTGACTTCCTGCTTGGTCCTGGAGAAAGGAGTGGGATTTTGGTAGGTGCTGCAGCAGGAGCGTCGCGCATCCTGTGGTCTGACTGGTCTTTGCGGCTGTGCTGCCTCTGATGAGCCAGTCGTCTAGATAGGGGAAGACAAAGGCCCCTTGTAGATGCAGGTTGGCAGCTACTACTGCCAGGAATTTTGTGAAGACCCTTGGTGAGGAGGCTAGGCCAAAAAGTAGTACCCTGTATTGATGTCCTCCTCCTAACACGAACCTTAGATACTGCCTGAGGGAGGGGTGGATTAGGATGTATGTGTATGCATCCTTTAGGTCCAAGGAGCACAGCCAGTCTCACTGGCAGAGGTAAGGCAGCAGTGTTCAAAGAGAGAGCATCTTGAACGTCTCCCTCACCAGAAACCTATTTAAGTTTCACAAGTCTAGGATGGGCCTGAGGTTCCCAGTCCTCTTTGAGAGAAGGAAGCACCTTGATTAGAAGCCTTTGTCCCATAGGTGTTTGGGTACAGGCTCTACTGCGTGTCCATGAGAAGACCTGCGAGCTCTGTGAACAGGATGGTCTGGTGAAGGAGGGGTCACACTGGCTATCTGGGAAAGAAGCTGGGTGGAATCTGCTGTAGGTGGAGGAACCATCCCTCCCTAACCACCTGCAGTACCCATTGGTCTGAGGTGATTGGGGCCCATCTGTGGGTAAAGAGTGTCAGGCACTCCGCTATGGACTGGTGAAGGTCTTCTGGGGGAGGGAAGGCCCTGCCCCGGGAGTCAAAGGTTCCCCCCAGGCTGGGCGGGAGCTAGGGTCTGGGGCCTAGGTACTTCTGAGCCCTGTGCCTCTTGGGGTGAGAACCCTGCTGTTCGCCTAGAAGAGCTGATATTGCTGACTCTGCCCAAAGGACCCCCCTTTTTCCTTGGGAAAAGGGGTCTCTTCCCTGTTGGCTTTTTGCGGGGATGGGATGAGATCTTCTTGGAAAGCCTCTAACGGGTCACAACGTCTGCCTCGATCTTAGCTACTTTGTCGGACATGGGTTTTCCGAACAGGTTCTCCCCAGTGCATGGGATGTCAAGCAGCTTGTCTTGGACCCACTGCTCAAGGTCGGAGGATTTCAGCCAAGCTTGGCGTTGGACCCCAATGCTGGCCGCAGCGACCCCAGCCACTGACTCAAAACAGTCCTAGGCTGTCCAAGAGAGGAACTTGGAAAGGTCCTTGATACCCAAGGCCAGGATCTGGAGCTGTTGGAGGGGTTCCCTGATGAGGCCTGCTGCAAACCCCAACAGCTCTTGGGCCAGGGCCTTGAGGCACATGCCTATGTAAAGCTCATAGGCCTGGATCTTGCACTCCAGCATCGAGCCCTGGTAGCACCTGCACCTGAGGACTTCAAGGGCTCTGGCCTCCCTCCTGGGGGAGACCAAGGAGTGCGTCCTTCTGGCTCTTCAGCTTCTGCATAGTAGATTCAATGACCATGGAGTTATGTGGGAGCTGGGGTTTGTGGAACCTGGGCCCTTTCGTATTCTGTACAGGGCGTCGAAGCGCCGGCTCACTACCGGTACCAATGATGGTGTTTCCCACATCTGAAGTAGTAGCCTCTCAAGGATCAGCTGTACAGGCATCATGAGGATTTCCTTGGGTGGAGACTCATACTGGAGAACCTCCAAATCATTGGTGCACGGGTCTTCCTCCACCTCAGTTTGCACAGAGGGGGCTCTGGCCATGTCCCTGATGTTCGAGGAAGGCCACATTCTATGAAGGAGAATGGCGCCAGGGGAGATGGGTCTGAGGGGACATCAAGGTGCCGCTTGGTGTCCGGACAGCCTTTGTCATCCGTCTCCCACTCTGAGTCAAGTGGTGACAATGAATCTGAGGCCCTGCGACTCCTCGCCTCGAAGCCGGCATCGAAGGGTCGGCGGCTTGCGGAGGACCTGGGGTCCAAGTCGCGGACTCTAGCCAGATGCCTGAGGAATGGGACCAGGATCTTGACTGGTGCCGAGGCCCTATGCAAGGTCGGTGGAGCTCGAAGCTCGGCTCGATGACTGGGAACTCCCTCGCAATTGAGGGCCTGGTTGTCGAGGCAGATGAGGTGGACGAACCAGTCACCATCGCTTGCTACAGGGCCAGGATAGCAGTGATGTTCTGCTCCAGGGTCGCCATTCTGATTTCCAAGCCAGAAGGCTCCACAGCCTTTGGCGTGGTCACCGAGGATCTCGGGCCCAGTGCCGGCACTCTAGCGAGTGCTTCCTCGACGAGGACTACGACCTCAAGGAACTTTGCACAGTCTGCCGGCCAAGGAATCCTACTTGAGGACCTTGGTAGGGCGCTTCTCGAAGTTGCCTGAGTCCCTCCGGGCGGTTTTACCAGTTTCTCTGATGCAACCTCAGCTGACTTTGAAGACTTTTTCTTCTTTTTATCAGGGTCAAAAGGTCTTCTCTGAGGAGCCGCCACCACGGCACTATGAGGATGCTCAGGCCTCATGGGATGTGCTGGGCTTGGAGCTCAGAGTCACGGAGGTCGTGGTAGAGTCGGACTTGGGTAACATTTTCTCCTGCAACTCTGACCTTTTCCCGTTGGTTTTGGGTGTCATGGCATGGCACAGGTTGCAGGAGGTGCTGTCATGGTCCGGGCCCAGGCAGCACAAGCAGCAGTCATGGGTGTCAGTTACTGAAATAGTTTGACTGTAGCGATCACATTTTTTGAACTCACCGGGAGACATGTGGGGAACACCAGGACGGAGTCGACGACCCCCGGTGAAAAAAAGGCACAAATGCCAATCAAGGGAGACCTTGATAAAAAAGGGAGCAGAGAACAGCGCCGGCTCGCGGTGGGAAAAGGAACCACTATGCTAACCAGGAAAAACTAACTTTAAGGATAATTAGCCAGGATTTTTCCGGGGAAACAGGAAAGATGTCCGTTGGTCTCTGCGGAAAAAAGGAGACTGAGCAAGATGGCACCCCAGAGCGGGAAGGGGACTATACATGCATGGTAGCATATCCCAAAGGCTTTCTTTGAAAGCTGGGGCATGCTCCGCATGGGCTCTGTCAGCACCGTCACCCATATGTGAGGATTGAATTCCTGTTTGTTCCTGAAGAAAGTTGATCCTAGCCGAGAGCATTGACACCCAAAACGTCGAGAGATCTTGATTTTCGACCTGCAGAATTAGAGGAGTGAATTTTTGAGCTTTTGATTTGGCACATTCAACCAACATGGAATGGTGGGGAAGTTGTGGCTTTTGGAAGCCAGAACACTCTGGTATCCGATACATGGTATCCAGATGTTGATTGTGAGGTGAGACTGTGAGAGGAGTCTCCCACATACAGAGCATAAGATCATGAATGAGCGGTGCACAGGCAGAGTGGCTGTCTCTTTGGGTGCTGTTGGGTATTGGAGGATCTCTAATTCTTCCGCCCTTGGCTCTTTCTCCAATGTTACCATATTAAAGAGACCCTTAGGTCTTGAATGAATTCCTGGAAGGACATGTCTTCCAGGGGCAACATACATCACTGTTGAGTCGGGCAAGGGTCGAAAGAAGGTCCAGGGGACCCCGGGAATTGAGTGACTCCACATCCAAAATGGAAGAATCTGAGGACTCGAGGTATCGATGAGCACAGCATTCACCCAAAACTAAATGTCGGTACCGATGCTCAGAGACATTGGTCTCCGTGAGCTGTTTGGTTTTGATACCGGCATCGGTGCTAATTTCAAGGGAGGGCATGGGTGGAAGCAATGTCGATGCAATCTAGAGCAGGAACAGATGTCGATGTTGGTACCAGAACTGGTATTGACGGGCCAGTGCCTGGAGCCAATGGCTTGATAGGTACTGAGGCTGCTAGGAGAGCTGCTAAACTTCACTTGATGGCCAGTATGCGCTGGTCCATCAAGATTGCTGATACTTGGGTATCGGTCGTCGGTGTTTGCGCTACCATCCCAGAGCATGGCACCAGTAGCTCTCCGGAGGTCAAGGCCTTGGGAGCATCCTGGGGCCCCTCGATGGCTTTGGAGTTCAGGGCCTCCCGCCGGGGCTGTTGGCATGCTGATCCACCTCAGAGGCAACGTTTGAGGGATCTTGATACTCTGAGTAAGATCTACCTCTGGAGCTTTTGTCAGACTTCGAAGCGGACTTGTGCTTGGACTTTGAGGATACCTGGGATCCATGGGAGGAGGATGAAGCCCTCGGTGCACGGGATCCATGGGAGGAGGATGAAGCTAACGATACGCTAACGATACTGTGTCCGAGGCGAAGAGTGTCCCAAATTTAGAAGCCCAGTTCTGTAGGTCTCCGAGTCATCTTTTGACAGGGACAATCTGTTGGCTGGTGTTCTAGGTCTAGGCATTTTAGACACCAGTCATGGTGCACCAGTCATCCTCCTCCCATGGATCCCGTGCACCAGTCATGTGTGTTAGTTGCTGAGATGGTGCTAGTGGAACATTTTTTGAAACCACTAGCTGGTTTCTCCATGCCTTCAACGGATGGGAAGGATATGGTAGGCTTAAGGCCTGAAAGGGAGTCAACATGCCTTTTTTAAAAAAATAAATAAAGAAAAGAATAGAATAAGGGAAGTGGTGATGTCTTCGGCGGTGCCGGCCTCGACTGGAAGGCAGACGCTATCCAAAAAAGAAGTTTTTTTTCTGCGGTGAGAGGATTTGCTTCCTGCTTGTTCCTCAGAAAATGAAGAACTGAAGAGAGGGAGTTGGGAAGACGGAAAGGCAGCCGCACAAGCCCAATGGAGTGCTCCTGTGTGGGTTTCGTCGGTACAGACATCACCCATATGTGAAGGCTACATTCTTGCTTGTTCCTGGAGATCAGGGGGAACACTGTCTGTGGATTCCTGATGGCTTGGAACAGAGGATCCTCCAGGGGATTCTCCTCCTCCAGCGGAGCCGCTGCACCCATGTTGAGAGCCCTTAACAAATGAGAGATCAAGGCCACAAAATTCCTCTCTCCAGAACGCAGATAATGCAAGACTCCTCCCTTTGAGGAATTTCACCTTCCTTGAGTTCCGTTTCATCAGATCCCATGTCCGCATGAGCCTGAGTGTCATCCCCCTCCTCCAAGTGTGCTGACCCCCCCATCTCTCCAAGGAAGATAATTGAGCCTCTGCCGGCTAGGACCAAATTTGCCCTCCGCCCCAGGCCGTGGTCCTTTTTATTTTATTGATACTGCATTCACTCTATGTTTTTTATAAAATTCTATTTACCCTCTTTTTAACATGGGCATTTTTAAAAATTATATAAAATATATTTTTATTTTATAGTCTATTCAGAAATGTCCCATGGTGGTCATATATGGTTTAACCATTGGGCACTTAATTTCTCCCTTTGGGGTTTATCTTGTATTTTGTTTTATTTACGTTAGACTTCTCGACTGATAGTATCTACATTTTTGCTGCTGTGACTCTCCAGTCTACTCATTTGACAGCACATTGCTCTTTCCCAATACAGCTGTGTAAGTGTCAATGATTAATCTTAACACCGCCCCTCCCTGTTAACTCTCTTATTTATCAACTCTTTTTAGTACTATTGTTTATATTCTAATATCCTACCCGACTGGGGCCATAGAACATGCATGCCTTATATTAACCCATACATAATCCACTATACTATCTGCGTGCAAATGTTTAACTTTATGATCTCACAGGTTAATTTTAACAATTTACATGTTTCTTAGACTGTTTGCCTTCCTGTGCTCCTCCCTATTTTTCTCTAAGCATATAAAGCACAGTTACTTACCTGTAACAGGTGATCTCTGGGAACAGCAGGAATAAGTCTTCACATATGGGTATCGTCGGTACCGACGGAGCCTGCGCGGGAACGCTCCCCAGCGTCCAGAAAGAAAGCTTTTGGGAGCATCCCACAGCGCCTGCGCGCTGCCTTCCTGCCTTTCCTAACTGCCTCTCTCCAGTTCGAGTTTTAAAGCTGAGACAAAGAGAGAGAGAGAGGAAAGGAAAGATAGATAGAGAGATACAACTTCTAGGGGAGGTGGGTGGGTTGTGAAGACTTATTCCTGCTGTTCCCAGAGATCACCTGTTACAGGTAAGTAACTGTGCTATCTCCAGGAACAAGCAGGAATGAGTCTTCACATATGGGGACTCCCCAGCTAGAGATGCCTGGGAGATCACCCAGATTGTGAGTCCCTGGGAATGGCTCTACCTCTACCCATGAATCTCAGGAATCCAGTTCAGGGATGGAGGGTAGGAGTTGATTAGGTATGGAACAGGTGTTTGAGAACAGCCTGACCAAACAAGGCATCCCGGCGGGAGTCCTTGTCCAAGCAGTAATGGGCTGTGAAGGTATGAACCGATGCCCAGGTGGCCGCTCGACAGATTTGGTCGATGGACACAGAGTTTAGATGAGCCATAGAGGTTGCCATGGCCCTCACATTGTGAGCTGTGACATGGCCCTCCAGAGAAAGGTTCTTACTTTGGTAGGCGAAGGAAATACACAGAGCAATCCAATTGGACAGAGTTCTCTTAGAGACTGGAAGTCCTAAATGAGAAGGATCAAAAGCAACAAAAAGTTGAGAGGACTTTCTTTGTTGCTGTGTGCTGTGTAAGTAGAAAGCAAGTGCTCTTTTACAATCCAGGGTATGAAGATTCCTCTCTGCACTTGATGCATGAGGTCCTGGAAAAAAGACAGGTAAAAACACCTCCTGGTTCAGATGAAAAGGTGAGACCACTTTAGGCATAAAGTGTGGATTAGTTCTGAGGACTACCTTGTCATGATGGAACCTTGTATATAGAGGATTAGCCACTAAAGCTTGCAACTCACTGATACGGCAAGCTGAGGTGACTGCAATGAGAAAAATAACCTTCCAGGAAAGGAATTTTAAGGAGGTAGTGGCTAAGGGTTCAAAGGGTGGCTTCATAAGCTGGCCAAGAACCAGATTCAAGTCCCAGGCCACTGGAGGTGGTCTAATGGGAGGTTTAGTCAAAAGAAGGCCTCTCATGAATCTTGCTATAAGAGGATGAGAGGAAATAGGTTGTCCATTGAGAGGCTTAAGGGATGCTGCAATAGCACTCAAATGGACTCTGATTGAATTTGTTCTAAGGCCTGCATGGGATAAATGCAGCAAATAGTCTAGTAAAGAATGCAAAGGTATTGCAAGAGGGTTGAGACCCTTCTCTGCACACCAAATGGAAAACCTTTTCCGTTTAAAAGCATATGAACGTCTGGTGGAAGGCTTTCTGGAAGCATGAAGGATATCCTTCACTTGCTGAGAAAGGTGTAAATCCTGAAGGTCTAGGCCTTCAGCAACCAGGCCCTGAGATGAAGAGACTGAGGATTTGGGTGCCACAAGGTTCCCTCCTCCTGGGAGAGGAGATCTGGAGCAGACCTCAGGTCTAGGGAGGGAGCTTGAGAGAGATGCAGAAGTAGAGGGTACCACACTTGGCGTGGCCAAAGTGGTGCTATGAGGATCATAGACCCCTTGTCTCTCTGAAGCTTGAACAGAGTCTTGGGAATTAGGGGAATAGGTGGAAAGGCAAAGAGGAAGTCTTGCCACCCCCAACAAAAGCAGAACATCAGAAACAGCCACACGTTTAAACCACACATCAAAAACATGTGGGAGGAAGTGGGCAGAACAAAATCAATGCAAAGTATACACAAGCCAGGAAAACTCTGGAAAGCAATGAGCACAAATGCTCGAAGCTTAGCCAACAAAATTCCAGACCTGGAAGCCCTAATGGTGGAAACAGATTTGGACATTGTGGCCATTACAGAAACATGGTTTAATGAATCACATAATTGGGATATAGCCATAGCTGGCTATAATCTATTCAGAAGAGACAGAGAAAATGGAAAAGGAGAAGGAGTAGCCTTGTATGTCAAAAGCAATATTAAAGCTACTGAAATGCAGGGGACATAGGGAAAAGAAGAAGCGCTCTGGATTGCGTTGGAAAGAGGAGATGGCACTGTCATCCATATTGCTGTAGTCTACAGACCTCCGACTCAAATTGAAGAGAGAGACAATGAATTGATTATAGATATTGCCAAGATAGCAACAAAGGGGGAAGCAATCATATTGGGTGACTTTAATCTACCTGATGTGGATTGGATTACTCCTTCTGCACATCTGGAAAGAAGCAAAAAAATTGTGGATGCTCTCCAAGATGCATTATTTAGACAAATGGTGATGGAACCAAACAGGGAAAGCTCAACGCTGGATGTAGTGCTCACCAACGGTGATAGTGTGTCAAATGTCTGCGTGAGTGCCCCTGTGAGCAACAGCGACCATCACACGGTGTGGTTTGAAATAAAAGCAATGGTAAAGGCCAATCATAGGAAGCTCAAAGTCCTAAACTTCAAACACACTGACTTCAATAAAATGGCAGAGTATTTAAAGGAGGAGATGACGGGGTGAGAGGAGATAAAGGAAGTGGAATTGCAATGGGCTAAACTAAAGGAGGCAATAAAAGGGGCAACAGATAAATATGTAAGAAAAGTAAATAAAAGCAAGAGGAGAAGGAAACCTATTTGGTTTTCCAAAGAGGTGGCTGCTCATATAAAGGCAAAAAACACAACTTTTGCAAAATTCAAAAGCTTGCAAACAGAAGAACACAGAAATGAATACAGGATCCAACTCAAAGAGTCTAAAAGAGTAATAAGGATAGCAAAATCAAAGGCAGAGGAAAAGATGGCTAAAGATGTTAAGGGTGGCAACAAAAATTTCTTCAGGTATATTCAGGAAAGGAAAAAGATCAGAGTTGGAATTGCAGGACTCAGAAGTGCTGGGGAAGGACTCGTGGAAAGTGACACTGAAAAAGCGAAATTGCTAAACAATTACTTCTGCTCTGTGTTTACTAAAGAAGATCCTGGAGATGGACCAGCTGTGACTCCCAAATGTAAAAATGGGAATGAAGTAGATACCACACCATTTACAGAAGAAGAGGTGTTAGAACAACTTGCTAAACTGAAAGTGGACAAAGCCATGGGACCGGATGGGATACATCCCAGGATACTGAAAGAGCTCAGAGAGGTTCTAGCAGGACCGTTAAAGGATGTCTTTAACAGATCCTTGGAAACAGGAGAGGTTCCTCAAGATTGGAGAATGGCTGATGTCGTACCTCTACACAAAAGTGGTGACAGGGAAGAAGTGTCAAACTACAGGCCCGTGAGCCTTACCCTAGTGGCGGGAAAAGTAATGGAGGCGCTCCTGAAAGAGCGAATAGTGAACTTTCTCAAAACCAACAGGTTGCAAGACCCGAGGCAACATGGTTTTACCGAAGGACGATCTTGCGAAACAAATCTGATTGAGTTCTTTGACTGGGTGACCAGGGAACTAGATCAGGGGCATGCGATGGATGTCATCTACCTGGATTTCAGCAAAGCCTTTGATACTGTTCCTCATCGGAGGCTTGTCAACAAACTCAGTAGCTTGGGGATGGGTCCCAAGATAGTAAACTGGATTAGAAATTGGTTGACTGACAGACGACAGAAGGTGATTGTACATGGAGCTCACTCAGATGAGAGGAAGGTGATTAGCGGGGTGCCCCAGGGTTCAGTCCTGGGCCCGGCACTGTTCAATGTATTTGTGAGTGATATTGCTGAAGGACTGAATGGAAAAGTCTGTCTTTTTGCAGACGACACGAAAATTTGCAACAGAGTGGACTCCCCTGAGGGAGTGGTTAACATGAAGAAAGATCTACAAAAGCTGGAAGACTGGTCTAATGCTTGGCAACTACGATTTAATGCAAAAAAGTGTAGTGTCATGCACTTGGGTAGCAGAAATCCAAGAGAAATGTACACGATAGGGGGCGAAAGGTTGGTATGCACAGTTCAGGAGAAAGACCTTGGTGTGATTATTTCTGATGATCTCAAGGTGGCAAAACAGTGCGACAAGGCGGTGGCAAAAGCCAGGAGGATGTTGGGTTGCATACAAAGAGGGATTACCAGCAGAAAAGAAGAGGTACTTATGCCACTGTATAGGTCACTGGTGAGGCCTCATTTGGAATACTGTGTTCAGTTTTGGAGACCATATCTTGCAAAGGATGTAAAAAGACTGGAGACTGTTCAGAGGAAGGCGACCAAAATGATTTGGAGCCTGCGTCAGAAACCTTATGAGAAGAGACTTGAAGACCTAAATATGTACACTTTGGAGGAAAGGAGGGACAGGGGAGATATGATTCAGACCTTTAAATACTTAAAGAGAAATGATGAACAAACAAACCTCTTCCAAAGACGGGGAACCTGTAAAACTAGAGGGCATAACATGAAGCTGCAAGGGGGTAAATTGAAAGGCAATATCAGAAAATATTTTTTCACTGAAAGGGTGGTGGATGCTTGGAATGCCCTCCCAATGGAAGTGGTAGGGGTGAACACGGTGACGGAATTCAAAAAGGCATGGGACAAACACAGAGGATCCCTTTACAGCAATAGGATAAAAACAAAACAAACAGTACCATCTAACTTCTGAACCATATAACGTCTCAACAAATAGGGGTGTCCTACATGGAGTGGTAGGTTTACCCCTGAACAAGGATATGGGGAGGGGTGGCCTGCGCGGAGCAACAGGTGCACCTGCTCTTGCCATCTTGCTGGGCAGACTGGATGGACCATGCTGGTCTTTATCTGCCGTCAACTACTATGTTACTATGTTACTATGTTAAGGAAGGAGGAAGGCATCCTTGGCCTGAACTCCCTGACATGGAATCCTGGAACAGAACCGGGGAAGTTTGGCATTCCACGGACTTGCAAACAGGTCTATGTCTGGGGTACCCCAAATCCGAAATATTCTGGCTATCTGGTCCCCATGGAGGGACCATTCGTGCGGAAGCAGAACTCGACTGAGTCTGTCTGCCCAAGAGTTTTGAATCCCTGGAAGATATACTGCCATGAGATGGATTTGATGCTCTCTGGCGAAGGCCCACAATCTCAGAGCTTCCTTGCAAAGCGACAGAGAGCCACTCCCTCCCTGCTCGTTCACGTAGAACATGGCTACCTGGTTGTCCATGTGGATGAGGACTGTCTTGTAACTGAGCAGGGTGTGAAAGACTCTGAGAGCCAGAAAGATTGCTCTGAGCTCTAAGAGGTTGATATGAAGAAATGTCTCCTGTGGGGACCAGATGCCCTGGGTTGAGAGATCTTGTAGATGAGTCCCCCAACCCCTTGGAGAGGCATCTGTTGTAAGGGTGGCATGGGGTAACACCTGTTGAAAGGAGGACCCCAGCAACAGATTCTGAGTGGACTTCCACCAGTGGAGGGACCAAAAAAGGCGAATGGAGGTTGCTATTTTGTCTGACAGGCAACCTGATGCCTGGGTCCATTGGGAGGAAAAGGTCCACTGAGCTGCTCTCATGTGAAGGCGAGCATAGGGAACCACATGCACCGTGGATGCCATGTGGCCTAAGAGTTGCAACATCTCTCAAGCAGTTAAATTGGATTTTAACTGAATCTGGGAGGCTAACTGCACCAAGCGTAGGCAACGGGCCTGGGGAAGATAGGCCCTTGCAGTTGTGGTATCCAATAAGGTCCTTATGAATTCTAGAGACTGAGTAGGGGTGAGATGTGATTTTGGAATGTTGATTACCAGTCCCAGATACTGAAGAACACGCCTTGTGCAGGCCAGGGAAGTCTGGACCTCTGACTGGGATGGAGCTCGGATGAGCCAGTCGTCCAGATATGGGAATACGAATATCCCTAGAGTGCGCAGGAATGCAGCTACTACTGCCATGCATTTTGTGAACACACTTGGAGCAGAGGCCAGACCGAAAGGAAGCACTTTGTATTGGTAGTGCTTTCCCTGGTAAAGGAACCGAAGGAATCTTCTGTGTGTTGGATGGATGAGAACATGGGTGTACGCATCCTTGAGATCTAGAGAACAAAGCCAGTCCTGACTTTGGAGGTATGGAAGGAGAGTTCCGAGAGAAGTCATCTTGAATTTCTCCTTGCATAGAAACTTGTTCAATTCTCTGAGATCTAATATGGGTCTGTAGCCCCCCGTTTTCTTTGGAATGAGGAAATAGGGGGAGTAGAACCCTGAGCCCTGTTGAAGAAGGGGTACTTCTTCTATTGCCCCTTGGGCAAGAAGGGTAGAAATCTCTTGACCTAGAAGGTTGAGGAGAGATGTTGGAGAATTGAACTGTTTCACCATGGTGTGAGGAGGAAGGTTTAAGAAATGAAGTTTGTACCCTTCCTTTATGATGGAGAGGGTCCAGTGCTCTGCTGTGATTTGTTCCCATCTGGGAGCAAAGTGAGCTAACCTTCCTGGGATGGTGAGAGGCTCTGGATGTTCTAGAGCCAGAAAGGCTAAGTTCTCTAGTAGAAAGTCAAAGGCCCTGAGGACGCTGAGGCTGTTGGGCTACAGTAGCAGTCTTCGCAGCCTGGGTTTTGGCCTGTTTTGGTTGTTGCTGTCTCTTTGTAGCAAAACGACCTTGAGAAGAGGCCTGACCATAAGAAGAAAATTTCCCTTTCTTTGGGAAAGATCCCTTTTTGAACAACCTCTTTTTAAAAGGAGCAGTAGTAGACTTAGAAAGTCTATCTAAAGCAGAGTTTTCAGCATCCATTTGGTTGGCCTTTGCTTGCCAATCTTTGCCAAACAGGTTTTCACCTGTACAGGGAAGGTTACCTAGACCATCCCCGTACCCAGGATTCCAAATCAGAGGCTTGCAACCAAGCAACTCTGCGTGCACCTATGGCAATAGCAGAGGGCTCTACTGGCCCCCTCAAAAGAATCAAAGGCTGCACGGTTGGAAAACTTGGATACATCCTGTGCATGTTTAAGCCAGGTGATGTATTCTTCTCTCTTATCTTTTGACATAAAAGGAGATAAGGTTTGCAGATGATCTGTAACTTTTTAGAAACATCCCCATATAGAGACTATAGGAGTTGATTCTGGCTACAAGCATACTGGCCTGGAAGATTTTCCTGCCAAAGGCATCTAGAGTTCTGCATTCTCTTCCTGGAGGAGCAGAGGAGTGCCTTTTTGTACTCTTGATCTTTTTCATAGCAGACTACCACAATAGAGTGGTGAGGAAGCTGAGTCTTATGAAACCCAGGACAAGGAGGAACACGATACATGGTGTCCAACCTTCTGGAATGAGGGGAGGTGGAAAGAGGAGTCTCCCATATGCCCAACATGTGATCAAAAAGAATCTCATGTATTGTTAAAGTAGCTGCCTCTTTAGGAGCCTTAGGATATTGTAGGATATCCAATTTTTTGGCTCTAGGTTCAGTCTCAGAGGTCACTGAGATGGACAGGCCTTTGGCCACCTCCCTAATGAAGTCCTGAAAAGACAAGTCTTCAGGAGGAGACATTCTCCTTTTTGGAGAAGAGGGTTCCTGAGGAAGGATGCCCGATGCTTCAATTGAGGCCTCTGAAGAATCAGAGTCTTTAGAGAAATCGAAGTATCGACTATCTGGATGCTCTCGTAGAGCCCGATACGCGTACTGGGAGGTATCGACATCGGGAGTAATCGGTACCGACCCGGTACTGATGGGCATCACGGGATAGCGTACCGCTGCGGTCGATGCTGATGTCGATGCAAGCGGTACTGGTATCGGGACCGATATCGGGTCAGGTACCGGAATAGGTACAGGTACCGACAACGGGGTTTGTTGCGGTACCGTAGGCCTTGCAGCTTGAATGAATGCCGTGATGGCACGCTGCATGGTCAGAATATTCTGATCCATCGACGCCACCAATGTCTGGATATCGGTACCGGTAGAAACTGCCGGTACCCCAGAACATTGTAACAGGTGATCTATCGAGGCCGAGCCATCGATGTCAACCTGTGACCCCATAGGTAGTGCTTTGGAAGCCGGAGCCTCCCGCCGGGGTAATTTTGCCGGTGTGGTATCCTCAAGAGTAAGCCCGGGGGCATCTCGATACTTAGAGGGAGATGAACTCTTTGAGGACCGGCCAGATTTAAGTTTGGTTACCTGAGATCCATGGGATGAAGAAGCAGCCCTGGAAGACGTCGATGCCACGGAAGCTGCATCGGAGGGAAACAGGGTACTGAGCTTAGCTGCCCGATTCTGTAACCCTCTTTTAGACATCATGGAACAGGACTCACAATCTGCAATGGAGTGGTCAGGACCTAAACATTTTAGACACCAGTCATGGGTGTCAGTGACAGAAATAGTGCTGCTGCACTTTGTGCATTTTTTAAACCCGGAGGCGGGTTTTTCCATGAGTGAAAAATATATCTGTAGGCCTAAGGCCCCAGAAGAAAAATGCACTGAAAAGAGTAGAAGTTTTTTTTTTTTTTTTTTTTTTTAAAGAAAGAAAAAGGACCGGTGGTACCGGTGCAGAATCGAGAAGGCAGACACGCGACTAAAGAAAAATAAAAGAAAATAAGAAATTCTTCAGTGGTGACAGGAAACACGACCTGCTGGCAACGCAGAAAAGAAGAACTGGAGAGAGGCAGTTAGGAAAGGCGGGAAGGCAGCGTGCAGGCGCTGTGGGATGCTCCCAAAAGCTTTCTTTCTGGATGCTGGGGAGCGTTCCCGCGCAGGCTCCGTCGGTACTGACGATACCCATATGTGAAGACTCATTCCTGCTTGTTCCTGGAGATCATTATATTACTTATTAGGTTTTTAATTTTTCCTCTGGTACCGATTTATTGTTCATATATTTATTGTAATGTTCTCTTTATATTACTGTCCTCATCATTTTATTTTATTACATGTCATGATTTTCTCTCTCTAATGTTCTATTTGGAGTGGAGGAGTAGCCTAGTGGTTAGAGCACTGGCTTGGTAACTAAGCAACCAAGGTTCAATTTCCACTGCCAAGAAAACCCAAGAGCTGCTGGGTCACCAGGAGTGGGCATTGACACAAAGGCACACATTGTATTATAATGTTTCTATTTAATATTTTATTCATGTATTTAACTTTATGTTTTTATCTGTTGGAGGTCTTTTACCCCCTGAAGAAGGCAAGTCAGCCGAAACGCTGCCATTGTAGAGGTGTATTTCAATAAAGCTGGTTTGGAATAACTGATGGGTAGACTTTTTTTCACTCTGCTCCTGTTGCTGAGTAGAAGATGAGCCTACAGAGCAAAGAATAAAACTCATGGCGTCCCCAAGGATACCACAGCAGAAGAACAGATCAATCCAGTTTCAGGGACAGGCCCAGGACTAGTCTAGCAGGACTCAATAAAAGGACATTGACTGGTAAGTAAAATGCACCTTCTATATCGCCCTGCTAGACCAGTCCAGACAAGTGGGATGTACCAAAGCAACACCACCGCTGGGCAGGAAGAAGACACAGCAACTTGCAAAACTCTTGAGCCGAAGGCTGTGACCCCCTGTACATGGACATCCAAGCAGTAATGCTTGAGAAAAGTGGAAAGTGAGGCCCACATCGCTGCCCGACAAATGTCTGCAGGGGCTACCGAGCTCTACCCCACCCACAAGGCCACTTGTGCTCAGGTAGAATGGGTGCACAAACCCTCCGGAACTGGCCAGTTCTGCAACAGATACACCATGGCAATGGCCTCGCTAATAAAGTGTCTCAATGTCAACTTGGTCGCTGCTTCACCCTTGTGCGGTCCAGCCAACAGCACAAAAAGATGGTCTGACTTATGAAAGGAATTTGTAACCTCCAAATACCAGAGAAACACCCTCCGGACATACACAAGGAGAAAATCCTTATCCTTTCCCTGACACTGCTCCTTAGAGAAGGAGGGAAGGCAAACCACAGGTTCATGTGACAAGGAATCAACACTTTAGGCAAAAGGAAGACATAGGGAAGTGTTCTCTCATCTGTTCCTGACTGCCTATTGGTCTTTGGACCCATGAAAGCTGCGCTGGCTGGCTGGTGTAGTTTGGAAGGGCTATAAACCATCCAGCCCCACCGCAGGATGCCAAGATGTTCTCTTTTATCTGTTCCTGACTGCCTATTGGTCTTTGGACCCGCGAGAGATGCGCTGCTTGCTTGGTGCAGTATTGGAAGGGCTATAAACCATCCAGCCCCACCATGGGACATGGTCGCGGGACCAAAGGAGCAGGTCCCTTCGACACACATCGGCGTGAGGAGGACTTTTCCTCGTAATGGGGAAAAGGAAGAAAAGAAGTGTGCCGGTCCCTAATACGAAGGCTGCAAAAGTGATGGGTCCTATTGATGCCCATTTTAGGGCTGCTGGGATGGCTGTGATGATTCAGCCTTCCTCCTCAAAGTCAGGAGAAGTTGCAACTGTAAGTACTTTGCCTTAGTTATCTTCTGCTGACTTTCAGGGTAATTTAGCCCCGCCCAGTCAAGATTTGGATACTCCTGGTGTGGCTTCCTCACCCTTGATGGTGGAGAAAGCTCTTCAAGGACCCGTTTCTCTTCCAGACTCTTTGTTAGTTGCAGATTCCTCTGTTGGACATGTAACTTCTTTCCTTCCTTCAGTAATTGCTTTTAAGCCTATTGGGGATGAAGAGGTTCCACCAAAAGATGTTTCCTTAAAGGATATTTGGACAATTGTTTCATATACTGAAACAGTTCTTCAGCTTCTCTTCAAAAGGTTTCATTATTTTCAAAAGAGGTGGTAGACAAATTTTCGGAGCACGAAGGGCGGCTGCAGGATCTGGAAAAATGGTGCATTAAATCTGAATCTCAGTTATTAGTATCTCCAGGAACAAGCAGGAATAAGTCCTCACATATGGGTACGTCGGAACCGACGGAGCTGGCGCGGGAAAGCTCCCCAGCTTTTCAGATGAAAAGCTTTTGGGGCTTCCAACAGCGCATGCGCGCTGCCTTCCCGCCTTCTTTACCAGCTCTCTTCAATTTCTCTTTTTCCGCGGAGCCAGCAGGTCGTGTTCCTGTCACCGCTGAAGAAATTGTTATTTTAATTTGTTTCTTTTGACCGCGTACCTGCCTTCCCCATACCAAAACCGGTACCGCCGGTCTCTCTTTATTTCTTTAAAAAAAAAATAAAAAAAAATCTTTTTTTATTTTCAGCACAACGTGGTAACTTTTGCTAGGCCTTCAGGCCTACACAAATTCTCCTCATGGAGAGGCCAGCTCCTGGTTTTAAAAAGTGTACCAAGTGCAGTGCTGTTATTTCTCTCACAGACACCCATGAATGGTGTCTTAAATGTTTGGGACCTGACCACTCCATACCGGACTGCCCATTCTGCTCCCAGATGTCTAAACGTGGTATGCAGAACCGGGCCAACAAGTTCCATGTGCTGTTTGCTTCAGATAATCCAGCATCACAGTCATCCAGGTCTTCCTCTCCGGATGGATCTCAGGTAACCAAACTTTCTGTGGGCAAATCCTCTAAAAGCAAATCTCTTTCAAAAGATCGAGAGGCGCTCAATCTTGAGTTCGAGGATTCTGCCCAGGCCAAAAAACCCCGGCGGGAGGCTCCGGTCTCCAAAGCACCATCTATGGGGTTACAGGTTGACATCGATGGCACGGCCTCGACCGATCACCTGTTAGACTGCTCTGGGGTACCGGCTGATACCGGTACCGACATCCAGGCAGCAGTGGCGTCCATGGGCAATACTGTCCAGACCATGCAGCAGGCCGTTCTGGCTTTCATTAAGGCTGCGACGCCCTCGGTACCGATTCCATCGGTACCGACTCCGGTTCCGGTATCCACACCGGAACCGAGACTATCGACTTCCAAGCGTCGATCGGTTCCGCATGCCGGATTCAGGCTTTTGCCCGATACCGATCCCATGCCCGATACGCCCGATGTCGATATCGGTCGGTACGCGTATCGTGCATTGGAAGTACAGAGAGAATACTCAGATTCTTCTGATGAGTTCAATTCCTCTGATGACTCTGCTGAGCTTGATCTTCTTGAGGAGCCCTCTTCTCCAAAGAGGAGGATGTCTCCTCCAGAGGATTTATCCTTTCAGGATTTCATTGTTGATGTAGCTAAAGGGCTTTCTATTGCTACATCTTCTGGAACGGAACCAAGATCAAAGAAATTGGATATTTTAGGATACTCCAAAGCTCCTAAAGAGGCAGTTACCCTGCCTATCCATGAAATCCTTCAAGAACACTTGATGGATTTGTGGGAGACTCCTCTAACACTGTCTCCTCATTCCCGTAGGTTGGACACCATGTACCGGGTCCCTCCTTCTCCTGGGTTTCGAAAGACTCAACTGCCTCACCACTCCATTGTGGTGAAGTCTGCCATGAAAAAGATAAAGAGTCCTAAAAGGCACTCTTCTACCCCTCCAGGGCGAGAATGTAAGACCCTTGACTCTTTTGGTAGAAAGATCTTTCAGGCTAGTATGCTTATAGCCAGGATCAATTCCTACAGTCTTTATATGGGCATGTTTCTCAGAGAACTTGCCCTGAAGGTACGGCATTTTGCCCCCTTTATCCCTGAGGATAGAAAGGAGGACTTCACTTCTGTGGTGACACAACTTTCAGAGGTCTCCAAGTTTTCCAACAGGGCAGCCTTTGATTCCTTTGAGGTTGCAGGCAGGGCTTCGGGAATTGCTATTGCAGCCCAACGTCTTGCTTGGCTCCAGGCTTCTGACCTAGAACCCTGGGTAGTGGATGGCTTAAGGAATCTGCCCTGTACAGGTGAGAACTTATTTGGTGAGGACTGGCAAATTAAAGCTGCTCAAATGGACGCAGAAAATGCCACTCTAGATAGACTTTCTAAGTCTACTTCTACTCCTGCCAAAAAGAAGCCTTTTAAGAGGCCTTACTACAAGAAGGCCAGATTTTCCACAAATACTGGCCAACAATCTGCTCAGCCTCGCTTTGCTGCTAAACGTCAGCAATCTAAGCAAGTAAAGTCAAGGCCTGCAGTGTCTGCTACACCCCAGCAGGCTCAACCCCCTCAGGGGTTTTGACTTGCCCCTAGAGAACTTACCATTTCTGGCTCTAGAACAACCAGAGCCCCTCACCATTCCCGGAAGGTTAGCTCACTTTGCTCCCAGATGGGAGCAAATTACATCAGAGCAATGGACCCTCTCTATCATCCGAGAGGGTTACAAACTTCATTTCTCCAGCCTTCCTCCCCATACCATGGTGAGGCAATTCAGTTCTCCCCCATCTCTTCTGACCCTGTTGGGTCGGGAAGTCTCCTCTCTCCTTGCCCAAGGGGCAATAGAGGAGGTTCCTCTTCCTCAACAGGGGTTAGGGTTCTACTCCCCTTATTTTCTCATAACAAAGAAGACAGGGGGCTTCAGACCTAGCCTAGATCTGAGAGAATTGAACAAGTTTCTATTCAAGGAGAAATTCAAAATGCTCTCTCTCGGCATTCTCCTTCCATACCTTCAGTCAGGATTGGCTTTGTTCTCTAGATCTCAAGGATGCGTACACTCATATACTCATCCATCCATCCCACAGAAAATATCTTCGATTTCTGTTCCAGGGAAAACATTTCCAATACAGAGTACTTCCCTTCGGTCTCGCCTCTGCTCCAAGAGTATTCACAAAATGCATGGCAGTCGTAACCGCATTTCTAAGAGGCATGGGAGTCTTCGTGTTCCCATATCTGGACGACTGGCTAATCCGAGCTCCATCTCAGTCAGAAGCCCAGATTTCCTTGGACCGCACAAGGCGTATTCTTCAATATCTGGGACTTGTGGTAAACATTCCCAAGTCCCAACTTATCCCTATTCAGTCCCTGGAATTCATAGGGGCCCACTTGGACTCCACCACTGCAAGGGCCTACCTCCCTCTGGTCCGAGGCCAACGACTAATCAGCTTGGCCTCCCAGGCTCAGTCCAGAAGTCACTTGTCAGCCAGGGAACTGCTGCAACTTCTGGGCCACATGGCCTCCACGGTCCATGTGGTGCCCTACGCTCGTCTCCATATGAGGGCAGCTCAATGGACTTTGGCCACCCAGTGGTCTCAAGCATCAGGAGCGCTCTCAGACCAAGTACTCACCTCAAAACGTCTGTTTTGGTCTCTCCAGTGGTGGACATCCTCCAAAAATCTGTTGTTGGGGACCCCCTTCCAACCTTCGTTGCCCCAAGCAACCCTCACAACAGATGCCTCCCAAACCAGGGTGGGGAGCTCATCTCCAACACCTCTCCACTCAGGGCACCTGGTCTCCCCAGGAGACCACCCTTCACATCAACCTTCTGGAACTGCGAGCAATCTTCCTTGCCCTCACAGTCTTCCACACCCTCCTTGTCAACCTGACTGTCCTAGTCCAGACAGACAATCAGGTAGCCATGTTCTACGTCAACAAACAAGGAGGGACGGGCTCTCTGTCGCTTTGCAACGAAGCTCTCAGATTATGGGCCTTCGCCAGAGAGCATCAAATTCATCTTCTGGCAGTATACCTTCCAGGAGTTCAAAACTCTCGGGCAGACAGACTCAGTCGAGTTCTGCTTCCACACGAATGGTCCCTGCATATGGACCAGATACGCAGAATCTTTCAGGAATGGGGGACCCCGGACATAGACCTCTTTGCAAGTCCGTGGAATGCCAAACTTCCCCGGTTCTGTTCCAGGACTCCGTGTCAGGGAGCTCAGGCCAACGACGCCTTTCTCCTGCATTGGGGTCAGGAATTCCTGTATGCTTTTCCACCTATTCCTTTGATTCCCAAGACTCTGTTCAAACTTCAGAGGGATCACGGGTCGCTGATCCTCATAGCTCCACGCTGGCCACGCCAAGTGTGGTTCCCTCTACTTCTACAGCTCTCCCAGGGCTCCTCCCTGGACCTGGGAGCTGCGCCAGATCTTCTGTCTCAGGAGAAAGGGACTTTGTGGCACCCAAACCCCAAGTCCCTACATCTCCGAGCTTGGTTACTGAAGGCTTAAGCCTTCATGAGTTTAATCTTTCTCAACCAGTGACAGATATCCTTCATGCCTCTAGGAAACCCTCTACCAGGCGTTCCTATGCTTTCAAATGGAAACGTTTTTCCATTTGGTGTGCTCAACAGGGTCTTGACCCTCTGGCACTTCCTTTGAATTCTCTACTAGACTATCTCCTGCATCTTTCCAATGCAGGCCTCAAGACGAATTCAGTACGAGTCCATTTAAGTGCTATTGCAGCATCCTTAAAACCTATAAATGGACAACCTGTCTCCTCTCATCCTCTTGTTGCAAGGTTCATGAGAGGCCTGACCTTAACTAAACCTCCCATCCGACCTCCGAACCGCATCAGTGAACTGCAGGCTTTAGTGGCTAATCCACCTTATACTAGGTTTCATCATGATAAGGTGGTCCTTAGGACGAACCCCCACTTTATGCCCAAAGTGGTCTCGCCTTTTCATCTTAATCAAGAGGTATATCTACCTGTTTTTTTCCCGGCTCCTCATGCATCCAGTGCAGAGAGGAACCTTCATACCCTTGATTGTAAAAGAGCTTTCGCCTTTTACCTCAACAGGACTGAGCCACATCGAAAGTCTTCCCAACTTTTTGTGGCTTTTGATCCTTCTCATTTGGGACTTCCAGTCTCCAAGCGTACACTTTCCAATTGGATTGCTCAGTGTATTTCTTTTGCTTACCAGAGTAAGAACATTTCTCTGGAAGGCCATGTCACAGCTCACAATGTGAGAGCCATGGCTACTTCTATGGCTCATCTTCACTCTGTATCCATAGATCAGATCTGTCGAGCAGCCACTTGGGCCTCGGTTCATACCTTCACAGCCCATTACTGTTTGGACAAGGACTCCCGCCGGGATGCCTTGTTTGGTCAGGCTGTCCTCAAACACCTGTTCCATACTTAAGCAACTCCTGTCCACCTTCCCTGAATGGATGCCTGAGATCCATACGAAGATGGTTTACCCTTGGAGGGGGATCTCCCAGGCATCTTAGCTAGGGAGTCCCCATATGTGAGGACTTATTCCTGCTTGTTCCTGGAGATAGCACAGTTACTTACCTGTAACAGGTGATCTCTGGGAACAGCAGGAATTAGTCCTCACAACCCACCCACCTCCCCTAGGAGTTGTATCTTCTATCTACCTTCCTTTCCTCTCTCTATTGTCTCAGCTATAAACTCAAACTGAAGAGAGCTGGTAAGGAAGGCGGGAAGGCAGCCGCATGCGCTGTGGGAAGCCCCAAAAGCTTTTCATCTGAAAAGCTGGGGAGCTTTCCCGCGCCGGCTCCGTCGGTTCCGACGTACCCATATGTGAGGACTAATTCCTGCTGTTCCCAGAGATCACCTGTTACAGGTAAGTAACTGTGCTTTCTCAAGCTGCTTTAGCCTCCTCTGTGCAGGATTCTCTTTTACTTCATCGCCAAGATGAATTTTTGGAGAATTCTTTATGTTCTGAGAATTTGCTGCTAAGTTTCCCACAAATCCTTTTTTATAAATACCTTAAGGAAGTATTGTTGTTTTCAGATGCTGAATCTGTGAGTTTATCTAGGATTTACTATGTTCCTAAGGGGAAGGTGGTGGGTAGTAATCTGAGAGTACAACAACAATATGATCAGTTATCGTTACCCTCTATGGATATTTCTGTGTTTTTGGAGTTCTCACAGGAGATTAATTCTTCAAGAGCCACATTATTGGTTACTTTTGTTTCCGAAATTGATAAAGATAGTTTTGAGATCATCTGTTTCTAAGAAATCTGAAAAAAATTATGGTCAGTCCATCCTAATCTTTCCTGATGTCTCTAGGGTTACCTGGAGGCAACGGAAAGCTTTTTTGGAGATTAGATCACGTGTATTGGCTCTTGGGGCTTTGTTTTATCTAAAGTTTCCCTGCAAATGTCACATTTGTTTTTCAGGGTAAGACGTATGTGTTCTATGAGGCTGATCAGGTGGAAGATTTTCTTAAGGGGAAAGAATCTTCGGTTTAAATTTATTATGTTTCTTGACTTAGATTAAGGGGGCTTGTGTATGCAATGTCCAGGGATCTAGGTGGAGTTTGTTTTTTGTTTGTGGGTATGGAACACTCTCCTTGATGTGGGCTTCATATGTACATGCATTTTATGTGTATATATTTATTTTTTTATTTTAACAGTTTTTTTATACTGCTTTATAATTTCAATCAAAGCGGTTTACATTGTAACTTAAACTTGGTAAACGTACATTAAACAGAGACATTGATAACTTGGATTTTTCTGAGCAATGGAGGGTTAAGTGACTTGCCCAAGGCCACAAGGAGTGCTAGTGGGAATCAAACCCTGGCGCTTGGTTCCCAAGCCAGAGTTCTAACCACAAGGCTACTCCTCCACTCCATATATGATTATATATATATATATACTGTATTATATTATACATTTTCTGTTGTAATACTATAAAAATTTAATAAAAAAGAAAAGAGGAAGGCATAGGCCGAATGGAAACGACAGATAAGGATCCTTTGAAAAAGACAGATAAGGATTTCGGCAAGATAGAGCCTGCAACTCGGAGATCCGCCTTGCATAACAAATTGTAACTGAGAAGACAGTCTTGAGTGTCAAATCCTTTAAGGTAGCGTGCTTCAATGGCTCAAAGGGGTCCACCATCAAGGCCCTGAGCATCAGACACAGATCTCAGGAAGGTATCACAGACCAAAGGGGAGGACACAGACGCTGAACCCCCTGGAGAAAACATGAGACGTCCAGGTGCAAGGCTAACAACTTGCCTGCCACTGGACCATGGAAACAGGCCAGAGCTGCCACCTGAACCTTCAGGGAGCCAAGTGAGAGGCCATCCTGCAAAAAGGCCAACAGTGAGGACACCTTGGCCAATTCAGGAACAAAGTGACGCACGCCGCACCAGTGCTCAAAGAGGAACCATATCCATATATATGTTAGTTTAGTAGACCTCCTCCAGGCACCGAGTAGAATTACTGCTGGAGAGCAGCCCCTTATGTGCTAGAAGTCTCCTTTCAGGGCCATAACAAACGAGAAGGGAACTGAGCCCTCCAGGACAGACCCTGCCACAATTGCCCCCGAGACTAAGGCATCCGAAGAGGAGACACCTGCAGGAGCCACATCAGCTCTCTGAACAACGCTCTCCACAGCCAATCCAGCGCTACCTGAATAATCCTGTTCATGTGGCGCTCTATACATCGAAGAACACACCCCACCAGGGGCCACAGAGGAAACACGTACAGTAACCACTGACTTGGCCAAGGCTGGGTCAGGGCATTGACGCCATCGGACCCCATCTCCGTGTGGCAACTGTAGAAGAGGCAAACTTTGGCACTGGGAGTGGGTCTCCATCAGATCCATTTCAGGGCGACCACAGCAGCGCAGAATCAATTGAAATGCCTCCTGACTCAGCTCCCACTCGGCCAGGATTCAGAGTGTGCCGGCTGAGGAAATCCACTTCCACATAAGCCACCCCAGCAATGTGCTGGGCTGACAAGGGTAGGAGGTTCTTCTCCGCCCAGGCAAACAGGAGATCCATCTCCAGAGGCACTCTGGTGCTCCTGGTGCCACCTTGCTGATAGACATAAGCCACCGCTATGGCATTGTCTGAAAACACTCGAATCGCCCGATCCCCAACCAGGGGCCGGAAACTCAGAAGAGACAACCTGATGGCCCTCACCTTGAGGCGGTTTATAGACCACAACTTCCCTGTGGTTCCAATGGCCCTGGGCCATACAGTTTTGATAAGTGGCTCCACAGCCCAAGAGAGAGGCAACCGTCGTCAGCAGGATCCAGGAGAAATCGTCTAGCGGTATGCCCTTCCTCAGATGACAGGGCTGCCACCACCACTGCAGGTTGGTTATCATCAGCAATGGGAGAGGAAGCCTGCGCTCAAACACCTGGGAATTCAGGGTCCATTGAGTCAACAAGGACTGCTGGAGCAGCAGCATGTGAGCACACACCCATGACACCATCTCTATGGTTGCCGCCATCAATCCGAGGAGCTGAAGACTCTGGGGGCCTGCTGCGCACAAAACAGCGCCAGGAAATAGTTTTCTGACTTTCTCCTCTAGCAGGAAAACTCTGCGCACTCGAGTGTCGAAACATGCTCCCAGAAATTCCGACTGGAAAGGTAGAAGCTGACTTTTTTCCTGAATGATCACCCGGCCGAGACTTTCCAAAAAGGACACCACTCAGGATGTCACCTGAGATGCTTCTGACAGGGACGGGCTCAGATGAGCCAGTCATCCAGATAGGGATGGAAAAAGATCCCTTGGCACCGCCGCAGCCACCACCACCATGATCGTGGAGAATGTCCCCAGGGCGGTGGATAGCCCGAAAGGGAGGGCAGTGAACTGATAGTGTAAGTCAAGCATAGCAAAATGCAGATACTTCTGCTGATCCGCCCATATTGGGATATGAAACTACACCTTGGCCAGAGCCAGAGAAACCCTCAGTGCACTGCTGGAATAACAAAGTGCAAGGTTTCCATCCAAAAGCGCAGGCAATGCAAGTGCTCATTGACCTCCTTGAGGTCCAGAATGGGCCGGAACTGTCCTTCTTGGGTACCACAAAAATGATGGAGTATCTGCCCTTGCCCCCATTCGAACAGGGGGTGGGCACCACTGCCGTTAGGAAAAGCAACTTGTCCAAGGAGGCCCACACCATGGCACCCTTGATCACAGACCCACATGGAGACATGACGAAGGCATCGGGAATTGACTCTTTGCATTCCAGGACACAGCCTAACTGAATGGTGTTTAACACCCAGCAATCCTTGGTAACCCGGGCCCATTCATGAAAGAAGCAGCAAAGCCTGCTGCCCTACTAGTTGCACCTGGGAATGGGCCTCTAATCCTTCCTTGTGTAGCCCGGATGGGTCCTCCTCTGGAGGGCATCAAGTCCCTGGGCCCATGTGTGCCATGAAAGGACTGAGAACGTGCCCGAGACCCTGAAGCAGAGGGGAAGGCAGGCTTTCTACGTTGGTAATGAAAAAAGTCCTGAGATCCCCGGGAATCCGGCCAGCATGCCCCTTGGTGGTCAGATGGAGGCTGTAAAGAAAGGGGCACTACCATATTTCACAGGCCCTTTAGATCCATCTTGCCTAGGTCCTTCACCAGCATCTTTAAATCAGCTCCAAACAGAAGCTTCCCCTTAAAGGCCAGCGGAGTCAACCAGGCTTTGGAGCATGTGTCCGCTGCCCAGTGCCAAAGCCAAATCCAATGTCGTGACACCATCGTCAAGGCACCATCCCTGGCCAAACATACCAGGTCATACATGGCATCAGAAAGGAAGGCCACAACAGACTCCAAAAGAGAGGCAGTATCATCACATTGAAGAGACTGAATCCACTGGAGCAGGGCGCAAGACATCAGGCTGGTATATAACACAGCTATAAAATAGCTGCTGCCATGGCAAACTGGCTCCTCAGCAAGGAATCCACTTTGTCGTCCAGAACAACCTTTAAGGCTGATCCACCTTCCAAAGGAATAATGGTCTATCTGGTAACCGCCATGACCTGGGAATGTCAAACCATTCACCACACTCCTCCTCCTCCGTGAGAGCGTAGATCATCTTATACATCCTTAACCCCTTAGGAGGAATGGAGTAGCAGCCTAATGGTTAGAGCACTGCTTGGGAACCAAGAGACCAGGGTTCAATTTCCACCAGCATTCCTTGTGGCCTTGGGCAAGTAACTTAATCCTTCATTGCCTCAGAAAAATCCAAGTTATCAATGTCCCTGTTTAATGTATATTACCAAGTTTAAGTTACAATGTAAACCGCTTTGATTGAAATGATAAAGCAGTATATAAAAACCTGTTAAAAAAAATAAATACATTTTATATAAAATATCCTTGATCACTTTTGGGAACGGGAAAACAGTAGTGGATTTCTGCACACCTTGAAGGAGCGGGTGTACCTCCTGCTCCATGCTGGAAAAGCATTCATCAAGTTCAAAGTGGATGAGATCCTAGTAATCAATGCCGCCAGTTCCTCCTTCTGGAATAGGTGGATCACGCTGGCTTCTGCAGAATCTTCCAAAGGTGAGAGCGCATCAGAGCCCAGTACAGACTCATCTGAATCCGAGGCATAGACGACATCCTGGATAGCTCCCAACTCTTCCCCATCTCCAGGGAGCACTGGGAATGCTTAGCCAAAGGCAATCAGGGCTTCTACTTACAAACCTGCTCAGCATGAGACTGCGCTCGGGGGCACTTGGAGACCACATGGTCTGAATTTCCTCACCAGAAGTACTAGGCCTGTTTCAAAAAGGAAAAGAATTCCAGGGTGGACAATCTAGGATCTGGAAGCTCTCCTCTCAGATAAGGCTTCCCAACACTAGGGGGCATAGCCACAACAGATCCTTTAGAGGACAAAGAGCAGCCCACAGCACTGTCACCGGAGTTTCTAGTTGGCTGAATATCCTTACATATAGCGCCATCTTTCACCTCCTACACAGATGCAGGTAAGAGTGGAGTAACTGCATCCCCCAGTTGAGAGGGGGAAAGCATGCCGTCCAGGGGTGATTCAGAAGCTGCCGTGCAGGAAAGGCAGAGTCTGGAATCCAAGGATGAGGCTCTTCGCTTGCCACAGATCAAATGTTTCCCTGAAAAAGACAGAGTTAGGGTAAGTATCACAAGAGTGCGCAATAAAGCTGTGTTGACTCGCAACCGCGAACTAACTGCACTTTTACGTTATGCGCGTTAAAGGTGCTAGGGAAGTTGTATACGTTGGAGCCGCTTGGGCAGAACGCATGTTAGGATGTGTGACCACCAGGTGCACAATAGGCAAAAATGTTACTAATGCGTGCAGTGGGGACCCCCCCCACCAACGGTCTCTAGAAGTCCACTCCGAAATGCGTCCCTCAGAGACGGAACTGGGAGTCCCCAACGAAGACAATGACAAAGTCAAGCCTTGGGGGACTCATCCCCTGAGAACCCAGGTGTAGGATCTGTGCTGGGTTCAGCTCTACGCCCCTGAAACTGCTTCACTTGCTGGTTTTGTTTGTACAGCACTGTTTGAATGGTGGCTGGCAGGCAGATGTCTCTGAGAGCCTTCTGCAATCTTTGGGAGAGAGCAGGGGGAAAAGAAAAGAAGGGAGGGGGCACTGAGGTTGTGCGAGGCTGCTGTACTCTTCCAAACCCTTCCAAATCCTTTCAATTTGTGGCTGCTCAACAAGCCCTTATCATAAGGGCATGAAGCTGAACCAATTTTCCCTCCTCCTTTGGCTAGCAAAAAGACCGCAGTCTACAGTCTCACCTTTCTGTATACAAGGTGGTCATTCACGAGCATTTAATCAAATCTCTTTTGCTGTCACTCTTCAGATTTTCTACAGAGAAGAGAAAATCCATCTACCATCTACTGGAGACAAAGAAATACTGAAATACTGAAGGGACCTGATGTCGTTGAAAACTAGGCTTTTCATTGGTTCTTTGTCTCTCTGCTGGTAGTGGAACGTAACCCACTTGTCTTGACTAGTTTAGCAGGATGATATAGAAATACAATATATTTACAAGGAAATCGTAGTTAGAACTGCCTCCCAAGGGCAGAACCTCCCAACACATTTCGAGAAACCTTTTCCTCTATTCCTGCGTACTTCTAGATAAATCAGGAAAAATCCAAATTTTAGAGTACATGAAGAAAAAGAACATGCATTTGCTTTCTCTCAAGAAATGGATCTATTATCAAGGTTTCCTTTTTAGCCTCTCCAACTTCAGATAGTTCTGAAGGTCCAAACTATCTGCTGAAAGACCATTATCTTTGAATGCTCCTATTTGTTCATCCATTTTCTTTGGAGGAATATTATATACTCTAGTCAAAGAAGGAGCCATATTATCTGAATTATCATAATTTCCTACATGTTCTGCCTCAGACAAATTGAATGACCTCTACCATTTTCCTAACAAAAATCAATAAAGCGTAGTTACTCGCCTGTAACAGGTGATCTCCAGGAACAGCAGGAATTTAGTCTTCACATATGGGTATCATCGGTATCAACGGAACCTGCGTGGGAACACTCCCCAGTTTCCAATAGGAAAGCTTTTGGGAGCATCCCACAGCGCCTGCGTGCTGCCTTCCCGCCTTTCCAACTGTCCCTCTCCAGTTGAGTTTATAGCTGAGACAAAAGAGAGAGGGAGAGTTACAACTCCTAGGGGAGGTGGGCGGGTTGTGAAGACTAAATTCCTGCTGTTCCCGGAGATCACCTGTTACAGGTGAGTAACTACGCTATCTCCAGGAACAAGCAGGAATGTATTCTTCACATATGGGGACTCCCTAGCTACAGATGCCAGGGAGATGGCTCCAGGAAGTTGTCAGTCCTTGCAAAAGGGCCCCACTTCTCCCCATAGATCTCTGGCATCCTACCAGGGACGGTGGGTAGGAGTTGATTAAGTCTGAAAAGGGTGCTGAAGAACAGCTTGGCCAAACAAGGCATCCCGGCGGGAGTACTTGTCTAAGCAGTAGTGGGCTGTGAAGGTATGTACCGAAGCCCAAGTAGCTGCTCGACAGATGTCGATAGAGATAGAGTAAAGATGAGCCATTGAGCGGTGACATGGCCTCAAGAGGAAGGTTCTTACTCTCATAGGCAAAGGATATGCACTGTGCGATCCAGTTGGACAGTGTTCTTTTGGAAACTGGAAGTCCCAAATGACTAGGATCAAAAGCAACAAAAAGTTGAGAAGATTTTCTATGTTGCTGTGTCCTTTGCAAGTAAAAGGCCAAAGCCCTTTTACAGTCCAAGGATGAAGGTTCCTTCCTGCACTGGAGGCATGAGGCCTCGGAAAGAATACAGGAAGGTAAACCGCTTGGTTTAAATGGAAAGGCGAAACCACCTTTGGCATAAAGTGTGGATGAGTCCTAAGAATTACCTTATCATTGTGGAACCTTGCATAAGGAGGATCAGCCACTAACGCTTGCAATTCACTGATGCGACGTGCTGATATGATTGCAATGAGGAAGATTACTTTCCAGGAAAGGAATTTCAAAGATGTAGTGGCTAATGGTTCAAAGGGCGGTTTCATGAGCTGCCCGAGCACCAGATTTAAGTCCCATGCCACCGGTGGCGGCTTAATGGGAGACTTTGTTAAAAGAAGGCCTCTCATATATCTCGCTATGAGAGGATGAGAGGAAATAGTTTGTCCACTTAGAGGCTTGTAAGAAGCTGCAATAGCACTAAGATGGACTCTTACTGAATTTGTCTTGAGACCCGCATTTGACAAATGAAGGAGATACTCCAGTATCGATTCCAGAGGTATCGCAAGAGGGTTAAGACCCTTCTGCGAGCACCATATGGAAAACCTTTTCCACTTAAAGGCATATGAGCGTCTTGTGGAGGGTTTCCTAGAAGCATGAAGGATATCCTTTACCTGTTGGGAAAGGTTAAGATCCTGAAGTTCTAGGCTTTCAGCAACCAGGCCCTGAGATGCAGTGACTGGGGATTGGGATGCCACAGCATACCGTCCTCTTGGGAGAGAAAATCTGGAGCGGATCCAAATTCCAGAGGCGGAGCTTGAGAGGGATGTAGGAGCAGAGGGTACCATGTTTGCCGTGGCCAACGTGGGGCTATGAGGATCATATGACCTCTGTCTCTCTGAAGTTTGAATAGGGTTTTGGGGATGAGGGGAATGGGTGGGAAGGCATATAGGAAGTCCTGACCCCAGTGAAGGAGGAAGGCATCCCTTGCCTGACAACATTGAGCTGGAATTCTGAAACAGAACCGGGGAAGTTTGGCATTCAGCGGACTTGCAAAGAGGTCTATGTCCGGGGTTCCCCAAATCTGAAATATTTGGGCAACCTGGTCTGCATGGAGAGACCATTCGTGTGGAAGCAGAACTCGACTGAGTTGTCTGCCCAAGAGTTTTGAATGCCTGGAAGATACACTGCAAGGAGATGAATCTGATGCTCTCTGGCAAGGGCCCATAGTCGCAAAGCTTCGTTGCATAGCGACAGAGAGCCTGTTCCGCCCTGCTTGTTCACACAGAACATAGCTACCTGATTGTCCGTTTGAACTAGGACTGTCTTGTAGATGAGCTGGGTGTGAAATACTCGAAGAGCAAAGAAGATTGCTCTGAGCTCCAGGAGGTTGATGTGAAGACAGGCCTCCTGTGGAGTCCAGGTACCCTGGCTAGAGAGAACGTGCAGGTGGGCTCCCCATCCCACCTGTGAAGCATCTGTTGTTAGGGTGGCTTGGGATAGGGGTTGTTGGAAAGGAGACCCCACCAGAAGGTTTCTGGGTGATTGCCACAATTGGAGGGACGAAATAAGATGGTCTGAGTTGTTTATTTTGTCCGACAGGCAACCTGAGGCCTGTGTCCACTGAGTGGATAAAGTCCACTGGGCTGCTCGAATATGGAGGCGAGCATAAGGAACCACATGCACGGTGGATGCCATGTGGCCAAGGCAATTGTAGCATTTCCCGAGCAGTTAGACAAGGTTTGAGCACTGCTTGAGAAGCTAGTTGTACTATGCGAAAACAGCGGGGCTGCGGAAGGAAAGCCCTTGTCTGTCTGGTATCCAGATGAGCTCCTATGAACTCTAGGGACTGAGTGGGAGCAAGATTGGATTTTGGGAGGTTTATGACCAGTCCCAAATACTGATGGATTTGTATTGTGCGAAACAGAGCAGAGCTGGCTTCTGGCACTATAAGGGCTCGAATCCAGTCGTCTAAGTAAGGGAAGATGAATATTCCCAGAGTGCGGAGAAATGCTGCTACCACAGCCATGCATTTTGTGAACACTCTTGGCACAGAAGCCAGGCCAAAGGGAAGAGAACCTTGTATTGGTAGTGCTTTCCTTGAAAAAGGAATCAGAGGAATCTCCTGTGATTTGGATGGATGAGAAAGCACAGTTACTTACCTGTAACAGGTGATCTCTGGGAACAGCAGGAATAAGTCTTCACATATGGGTACGTCGGTACCGACGGAGTCTGCGTGGGAACGCTTCCCAGCTTCCAATCAGAAAGCTTTTGGAAGCATCCCACCACGCCTGCGTGCTGCCTTCCCAACTGTCTCTCCTCAGTTAAGTTTTAAGCTGAGACAAAGAGAGAGAGAGAGGAAAGGAAAGATAGAGAGAGAGATACAACTCCTAGGGGAGGTGGGTGGGTTGTGAAGACTTATTCCTGCTGTTCCCAGAGATCACCTGTTACAGGTAAGTAACTGTGCTATCTCCAGGAACAAGCAGGAATGAGTCTTCACATATGGGGACTCCCAAGCTAAGATGCCTGGAGCCCTAGCATGTTGGGATTTGAAAACATGCTACACCTCATATGGCCAGGCATCCTGAGGATGGAGGTTAGGAGTTGAAATAGAAAGGAGCTGTAGAAAACAGCTAACCTAAGAGAGGACTACAGGCAAGGAGTCCTTGTATGTATGATAATTATCATGAATATATATTGAAATGAACAATTGCAATATGGACCTCACCTACTGGATTGCAGGAAGTAGAGAGGCTCATGGAATCTACTGGGGATCCAGTAGAGGAATCTTCAAGGTGACCTCACTGAAGTGAAGGTGAAGGTCAAAATCTGGAAGAGAAAGGTGACCCCAGGATTCAACTGGGGTAGTACAAAAAACGGCAGGTCTTCAGTGGGAAGCTTTATGGGAAAAAGCTGCAAACTCTTGGCTGCAGAGTTATTCACACTTAGGAGCAAAAGAGGAAGACTGACCGATTTGGACAAACTGGCCTAGTCCCTGAGGGAAGAAGGGGTATGGAAAAAACCCTGTATTCCCAGGGAAAAGATAGGTGTCTGAGGATTTGGAACCTCAGATGTACTGAAAATCTGCCATGTCTTTCTGAACTGGTGAGAGGTAGGAAAGATATTGGAGCATGGAGCTTCAGGAATACCTAACCCTTAGGGTTATGATAGGAGCTGTCAGTACCACAGGAGTGGTAGTGTGTGTAGCACCCCAAACATGCTGTGGAACAGCATGGACGTGGGTAAAGCCCACTGTTTGGAACATATAGGAGGGTAGAACCTATATGAGCATAGACAGTTAGATAGATAAGTATGTAAATACATATCTACCTATAATAAAGTATCTCGGCAAATACACACATATATATATATATATATATATATAGATAGATAGATAGATAGATATACAGGATATATATATATATATCTATAGTGAGATCTAGAAGGGCATAACATATGCACACACAGCTGACAGACATATATATCTATCTATCTATATATATATGAATATATAGGTCGAAAGATAAATGTCTGCAATTAAGCACACAGAGATATGCCTATAAGTACATTCACTTGAGGGATGTGAAGAGGAAAGATTCATCTGATAACAAGAAGGAAGAACCTACTTGAGAAGATATAAAGAGAATCTATTCCCCCTGGTTATGATGGGAATGCTATCCAGTGAAATAAGCAGGATGGTTACGTGAAAAAACAGTCAGTAAGCAGCAAGTCCTGAGTCTTGTAGAACTCTAGCATGGTAAAGGGACAGAGAACGCATAAGAATGAGATACCAGGTTGACCCACTTGAGGGACAAAAAGTGTATCATGCGTTCTTTAGTTAAATATGTGCTGTCCCTGAAGGATTAGGATACCATGAGGACAAGCTGCAAGGAAAAAAGAGCATATTCCCTGTAGGAATTGACCACTCTTTAGGCTTTCACGTAGAGAAGGCTTATGTCCTTTGTTTTAAAAGGAAATAGTAGGGTATGAAGAACCCTCACAGTCATGGGGGGCATGACTGAGGAAGCCTTTTTTTTTTTTTTTTAACCATGTAGGATAGTCATTAGAGAAAAAAACCCATGCTCTCTAGCAAGGGCCCATAGTGGAAAGCTTCTCTGTAAAATTGCAGAGAGCATTATGCAGGAGACTTGGGAGATAGAACTGGCTGTTGGAAAAGCCAGCAGCCACGTCAACTATGCTGCCAAACCCAAAGGAATTGGAGATGGCGAGAATAGAAGATAGTGTGATAAGCCTGTAGTGATAAGGATTGTCCAAGAAAGATGTATGCACTGTCTTGGAATCACTACTAAGGCCAGACAGAAAGTGGTGGAGGACAACTGTGTATATTTGTGGAAAAGTACCAGTGGTCCAATCACTAAAGCTCCTGCATGGGCAGCTGCTGATAAGACAGCAGAGAGAATCTTTCTGTGTAAAACAGAAAGAACAGACAGAACAAGAGTAAGAAATCTCTGTCCCTGTCTGATGAGCTGCCCAAGCAAAAAGAAGGGAGTTTATTCGAGAGAAAAAACTCCATACTGGAATGGAAAGACTAGAAAGGCTGAAGAAGCCCTCCAGTGCAAAGGTACCACTCTTACAGGGGAAAAACTGGATAAGAGGGTAGAGGAACAAGAGCTGAAAAGTGACTTACCATGTGGTAAGTCTGTAGAAGGAAAGAATTCATGTTGGTACAGAAAACTATCATGTGATAGTTGTTAAACCCCTCTTCTTAGCAGGAAGAAGAGGAGAAAGCTGTGACCCATAGACATGAATATCCTGACAGCTCAGTATATCTAGGAGAACTGGATGCCATGTGTAAAGTTTAGAATGAAAACAGTGAAAAACTTCTGCTGAGAAGAAGTCAACTGTAGGTTCTAAACTCCAAGAGGCAGAAAACAGATTAATCAGAACCCTATGGTTGCTGGGTTTGTTTAGCCTGGCGAGAGTTTGGATTCTTCAGACCAGGGCGATGGTTCCCCTGCTTGGGAACATCTGTATGATGGGCAGGAGAAGAGTAAAACCTTCTCCTCCTAGGGAAAGAAGGTTTGGTAGGGCATTTCCTACCTACTGGGGAAGAAGGAGGCTTAGGATAGCCTTCAGAAACAGGGAAGTCAGTGGACCACTGAGCAACCTGATGTAAAGACTCCTTATTGAAGAGATTTTCTCCAGTGCAAGGAGTATTACCCAGTCTTTGTTGTGCCCATTTGTTTAAGTCTGAAGCTTGGAGCCAGGCTCTACGTCGTGCCCCTATGGCTATAGCAGAGGTTCTGCTAACAGACTCAAAAAAGTCTAGGGAAGCACGAGTAAGAAACCAAGAGATACTTTGAATATGACTAAGTAGTAAGGAATAGTCTGCAGTCTTGGGCTCTGAAAGAAAAGGAGTCAAAAGATATAATTTCTTTGTGACCTCCTGAAGAGATAGACTCGTATAAAAAATATATGCGAGAATCCTTGCTGACAGCATGGATATCTGGAATGTTTGACGTCCAAAGGCATCTAGTGTCCTAGACTCACGACCTGGTGGGTAAGAAGAGTGCTTCTTCTTACTTTTCACCTTCCTCATTGCTGATTCCACCACAATGGAATGATGGGGAAGTTGAGTCTTTTGAAACCCTGGAGAGGGGGGCACCTGATACAGAAGATCAGTTGCTCTAGAAGGTGAGGGTACCTTTAAAGGTGCTTCCCACATTCTTAGAAGAAGATCCTGCAAGGAATGATGCAAAGGAAGCATTATGTTTTCCTTTGCTTCAGTAGAAACAGAACCTTGTGTAGGATCATGGCCAGGGATAGGAATGGCAAGAGATCTTGCCATATCCAGGAGGAAATTCTGAAAAGAAGGATCTCCAAAGAGAACCGTCCCTGGACAGGCTAGACCTGAAGAACTAGCCTGGGCACCGGAGGATCTACTTGAGTATATAGGAATATAAGATCCTGCACGGTGCAAAAAAGGATCCTTAAGGGATGGATGCTGGTACAGGAGGTCAGGACCTGTGACAGTCAGTACTGCATCGTCCATGCCAGGTATCGACTCCAAACTTGGTATAGAAAGAAGCATGGAAGGAGCTGGCCCCGATGCTACTGCGGATACCGGTACAGATACCGATACCGGTACCGGTAGCACTGTCGGAATCAAAGGCTACACCGACATCGGAGCAGTCATCGGTGGCAGCTCAATCGGTACCGAGGTAACCGAATGCCTTTGGTAATCACCCTCGGTATTGAGCGTCCGGTACCGGTAAGTATCAGTACCGAGACGTGTCGGTACCCAGTCTTCCAGACTAGAGATCGATTCCAGACTCGGCATCGAAGGAAGCGAGTCTATCGATGCATGTCTAGAGGGTACCGACGTCGGTGGTAGTATCGGCGTTGATGTCGATACTGGAAAGTCAATCTGGAGCGTATCCACAGGTCCCGAAGGTACTGAGAAAGCCAGATGACTATCCCTGGTGAGGAGTGTAACGTCCAACACCAGTGCCGATGCCGGGGTATCGGTACCGCTCGAAGCGGATGCCACCACCAAGCATGGCTCAGGTATGTTCTGTGAGGGGTGAGCCCCAGGAACAACCTGAAACCCCTCATAGGCTTTAGAGGCCGAAGACTCCTGCCGGGGTTTTGAAGCCAATGGACCCTCGAGGGCAAGGCCGGAGCCGTCTTCATGCTGTGCATGAGACCTACCACTCGAGGGTTGGCTAGTCTTAACAGACTGTTTGTGGGTTACCTGATCCTGTGTAGAAGAAGAAACGGTCGGTGCCCTGACACTGGAAGGGAACCTGGTATCGAGGGAAACTCGATGTTGAAAATCTCTTCTCACAATACTGTGGCCTGAGGGCTCTGGAGGAAAATGGTCAGGACCCAAACAGGTTAGACAGCAGTTTTTGGAGTCTAAAAATAAAGCTGTACCGCCACAGCTTAAACATTTCTTAGAGAAAGAGGCTGGCGGTTCCATGAGGGACATGGACAGGCCTAGAAGGCCTAAATAATTTAAGACAAAAAACAGAGAAAATATTCCCTGAATTTCAGAAAAAGAAAAAAGAAACACCGGCGGTACCGGTGGAGTCGGGGAGACAGCCGCGACCACAAGAAAGCAAAAGAATTAAAGAAGAATTTACTGCGGCGACAGGACGACGTCCTGCCGGCTCCGCGGAAAAACGAAAACTGAGGAGAGACAGTTGGGAAGGGCAGGAAGGCAGCACGCAGGCGTGGTGGGATGCTTCCAAAAGCTTTCTGATTGGAAGCTGGGAAGCGTTCCCGCGCAGACTCCGTCAGTACCGACGTACCCATATGTGAAGACTCATTCCTGCTTGTTAATGGAGATAATGAGTATACGCATCCTTGAGATCTAGAGAACAAAGCCAATCCTGACTTTGAAGGTATGACAGCAGAGTTCCTAGAGAGACCATTTTGAACTTCTCTCAGAACAGATATTTGTTCAAGTCTCTGAGGTCTAAAATGAGTCTGTGTCCTCCTGTTTTCTTTGGAATAAGGAAATAGGGGGAGTAGAACCCTGATGGGGAATGGGTACTTCCTCTATTGCTCCTTGAGCAAGGAGCATTGTGAATTCTTGACCTAACAGATTGTCGAGAGAGGTCTGAGAATTGAACTGTCTTATAATTTCTGGAGGGGGCAGGCTGTGAAAATGAAGCTTGTACTACTCTCTTACTCTGTGGGCAAAATGACATAACCTGCCTGGGATGGTTAAGGGTTCTGGACCCTTCAGGGGCAGGAAGGCGAAGTTCTTTAGAAAGGAGTCAAAGCCCCTGAGGAGGCTGAGCCTGCTGAGCTGGCTGAGGTTTTGCAGCTTTTGGCTTCTTTTGTTGTCTAGGTTGTTGCTGCTGTCCCTTTTGGGCAGTCTGACCTGGACGGTGTCCCTGTTGGGTATAGGAAGGATAAAACTTCTTTTTCTTATTGAAAAATGTTTTTTTTAGAGGATCTTTTCTTTGCAGGATCGGCTGTAGATTTGGACAATCTATCCAATGTGATATTGTCAGCATCTATTTCATTAGCCTTCTCCTGCCAATTCTTGCCAAAGAGATTTTCTCCTGTGCAAGGAGTGTTTCCTAATTTATCCTGTACCCAAAATTTCCAAGTCAGATGCCTGAAGCCAGGCGATCCAACGTGCACCAATCGCAATATTAGAGGTTCTGCTTATGCACTCTAAAAAGTCAAAGGCTGCATGATTAACAAACTTGGAAACATCCTGAGCATATCTGACAAGAGTGAGATAGTCTTGTCTTTTCTCATCAGGAAGAAGAGGGCTCATAAGCTCCAGGTCCCCTGTGACCTCTTTAAGGAACATTCCCATATACAAGATATAGGAACTGATCCTAGCTGAGAGCATGGAAGCTTGGAAGCATCGACGCCCAAAGGCATCGAGAGTCCTATATTCACGACCTGGAGGATTGGATACATGTCTCTTTGCACTTTTCATCCTTCTCATGGCTGATTCCACCACCACTGAATGGTGTGGTAATTGAGTTTTTTGAAAGCCAGGACAAGGTGGAACTCGATACATGGTATCGAGTCTTCGAGAATGAGGAGATGTGGTTGAAGGTGTTTCCCACATCCTTAGCATAAGATCATGTAAGATGTCATAAATAGGCACAGTAGCTGCCTCTTTGGGAGCCTTAGGGTACTGGAGGATTTCCAACTCCTTTGCCCTAGGTTCTTTTTCAGTAGCTACTGTGATGGAAAGGCCTCGGGCCACATCACAGATAAAGTCCTGAAAGGACATATCCTCTGGCGGAGACATTCTGCTCTGAGGAGAAGAGGAATCCTCGGGGAGAAGTACACTGGTATCGGCAGAGTCTTCGGAGTCTTCAAACTCATTCGAGGATTCAAAATATCTCCAATCCTGGTGATCGTGCAAAGCACGGTACCGGTATCGATCGAAGTCGGTATCGGGTTGTTCAGGTACTGATCTGTCAATGCCGGAGACAGACACATGACTCGGTATGGGTGGCATACCCGCCGATGTCGAAGCAGTCGGTACCGATACCGGTGTCGGTACTGGTATCGGTTGAGGTGTCTGAAGCAGTTTCAACGGTACCGAAGCTGTGAGAAGAGCCGCTAGACTGCGTTCGATAGCAAGGAATCTATGGTCTATTGAAGCTGCCGATGCTTGGGTGTCGGTACCGTTAGAAGTGGCCGGAACCCCTGAGCATGGCGCCAGTAGTTCTGCCGAGGTTGAGGCCTCAAGAACATCCTGGAGCCCTGTAAATGCTTTGGAAGCCGAAGCCTCCTGCTGGGGCAGTTTTGCCAGTGAAAATTCCTCAAGGGCAACGCTAGGGGCATCTCGATACTTAGGAGATCTACCCTTTGAGGACCGGCTAGATTTATGTTTAGTTACCTGAGATCCATGAGAGGAAGATGAAGCCCTGGAGGACGTCGATGCAACAGAAGCCACGTCTGAGGGAAAAGGGGTGCTAAGTTTAGCAGCTCGGTTCTGCCGGCCCCTTTTTGACATCATTCCACAGGAGAGGCACTCTGAAATAGAGTGATCAGGCCCTAAACATTTGAGACACCAATCATGGGTGTCGGTGACGGAAACGGTACCCCCACATTTAGAACATTTCTTAAAACCTGAAGTAGGTTTTTCCATTGGGCTTAGTGCCCACAATGGTGCCTAGCACCAAGGGAAAAAAGTTCCTGAAGTAAACCACTTCAGAAACTATAGATTTATTTTTTTTTTTTAAAAGAAGAAAGAACCGGCGGTACCGGTATAGCGTCAAGGGAAGGCAGACGCGACCACAAAAACAAAGATTAAAGACTACATTTTTTGCAGTGACAGGGTATGTGACCTGTCGGCTCCGCGGAAAACGAAGAACTGGAGAGGGACAGTTGGAAAGGCAGGAAGGCAGCACGCAGGCGCTTTGGGATGCTCCCAAAAGCTTTCCTATTGGACGCTGGGGAGCGTTCCCACGCAGGCTCCGTCGGTACTGACGATACCCATATGTGAAGACTACATTCCTGCTTGTTCCTGGAGATAGTAAAGTTCATCAGGTGGGGAATTCTTCTTTCACAGGAAGGAGTTAAATGTGATGTTAGGCTAGCACAGCTCTCGTCGGAGAACTGTGTAGGTTCATAGTCAGAATCCCAGACGAGCTCAGATTCAGTAAAATATTCCAAAGGGGAAGGTTGGATCTGAACTTGGCTAGACTTCTGAACCTCACTGGAGTTTCTAGACACCAATGTCCTCCTGTGTCTGAGTAAAGCTTCCTCTCCTGATCTATTGGAAATGAAGAGCAGTGCAGCAGATATCAACCATGAGGTCTTGACTTCTATGAATCTCTACTAGGTATTGCATGTGCTGAGGATCAATCTAATCAAAGCATCAATCTCAAAGCCAAGGCACAGCACCCAGCAGTAAGTCATTCCAGGTGCTCTGATTTTATTGAGCTCCTTCTCAAAGGCTGCCGATATCAAATGGGTGGGGGGGGGGGGGTCCAGTTGGAGAGGACATACTCTCTTGAGTCATCTGGGAGAATCAGTAGTCTGGTCTTGGGTTCTTGGAGGCTGACATAACCCAAAACAGACCAGAGTGGGCATTCAAGCGAAAAACAAAGAAAACTTGAATGCGACCACACACTCTAAGCAGGGTAACAAATAAGAGAGAACTAGACCAGAAAAAAGTTTGCATGACAGCGAAATGAAAAAAAGTGAAAAGTTCTCAGTGTACAGCAGAAGACATCCATCTGGTTCTGCAGTAAAGCGTAGTTACTCACCTGTAACAGGTGATCTCCAGGAACAGCAGGAATTTAGTCTTCACATATGGGTATCGTCGGTACAGATGTGCCCGCGCGGGAACGCTCCCCAGCGTCCAATAGGAAAGCTTTTGGGAGCATCCCACAGCACATGCGTGCTGTCTTCCCGCCTCTGTACCTCTCTCACTTCAGTTGAGTTTATAGCTGAGACCAAAAGAGAGAAGTAGAGAAAGAGAGAGATAGACAACTCCTAGGGGAGGTGGGTGGGTTGTGAAGACTAAATTCCTGCTGTTCCCGGAGATCATCTGGTACAGGTGAGTAACTACGCTATCTCCAGGAACAAGCAGGAATGTAGTCTTCACATATGGGGACACCCCAGCTGAAAGATGCCAAGGGGTGACCCCAGCTAGCTGCGACCCCAGGTGAGATGGGTCATGCTTCCTCCCATGGACCTTAAACATCCAAACTGTGGATGGTGGGTAGGAGTTGTATTAAGTATGGAAGAGATGTTGGAGAACAGCCTGGCCAAACGAGGCATCCCGACGGGAGTCCTTGTCTAAGCAATAGTGGGCTGTGAAGGTGTGTACCGAAGCCCAAGTGGCTGCTTTGCAGATGTCATCAATAGAGACAGAACGAAGGTTAGCCATTGAGGCTCCCATTGCTCTCACATTGTGAGCCGTGACATGGCCTTCGAGAGAAAGTCCCTTACTCTGATATGTATAGGATATGCAATCTGCAATCCAATTTGACAGAGTTCTTTTAGAAACTGGAAGTCCCAAAAGACTAGAGTCAAAAGCCACAAAAAGCTGAGAAGATTTTCTATGTGGCTTAGTTCTTTGGAGATAAAAGGCTAAGGCTCTTTCACAATCCAATGTGTGAAGATTCCTTTCCGCACTGGGGGCATGAGGCCTAGGGAAGAATATAGGCAGATAAACAGACTGTTTTAAATGAAAAGGCGAAACCACCTTTGGCAGAAAGTGAGGATGAGTCCTGAGGACTACTTTATCATGGTGAAACCTTGCATAAGGAGGGTCAGCTACTAACGCCTGTAGTTCACTAATGCGTCTTGCAGAAGTGATGGCAATTAGGAATATAACTTTCCATGAAAGAAACTTTAGGTCTGAAGTGGCTAAAGGTTCAAAGGACGGTTTCATAAGCTGACCAAGAACAAGATTTAGATTCCATGCCACCGGTGGTGGTTTAATGGGACGTTTTGTTAAAAGTAGGCCTCTCATAAATCTTGATATAAGTGGATGAGAGGAAATAGGTTGGTCATCGAAAGGTTTATGAAAAGCAGCAATAGCACTAAGATGGACCCTGACTGAATTGGTCTTCAGACCAGAAGTTGATAATTGCAGAAGATACTCTAGTAGCAACTCTACAGGTACTAAAAGGGGGTTAAGTCCCTTTTGTGAATACCAGATAGAGAACCTTTTCCACTTAAAAGTGTAGGAACATCTTGTGGAAGGTTTTCTGGAAGCCAGGAGGATATCCTTTACTTGATGAGAAAGGTTAATATGCTGGAATTCTAGGCTTTCAGTAACCAGGCCCTGAGATGTAGGGACTGGGGATTGGGATGCAGTAAGGATCTGTCCTCCTGCGACAGGAGATCTGGAGCATTCCCCAATTGCAGAGGAGTGGTTTGAGAGAGACGCAGAAGAAGATACCACGTTTGCTGTGGCCAACGTGGAGCTATGAGTATCATACAACCTCTGTCTCTGAAGTTTGAATAAAGTCTTGGGAATGAGGGGAATGGGTGGGGAGGCATAGAGGAAGTCCAGTCCCCAGTGGAGTAGGAAAGCATCTCTTGCCTGACAGTTTTGAGCCAGAATTCTGGAACAGAATCGGGGAAGTTTGGCATTCTGTGGACTTGCAAAGAGGTCTATATCTGGTGTTCCCCAGATTCGAAACACTCGAGCAAGCTGGTATGAGTGGAGGGATGACTCATGTGGCAGCAGTATTCGACTGAGTTTGTCTGCCCACAAGTTTTGAATGCCCGGGAGGTATACTGCAAACAGATGAATTTGTAACTCTGTGGCGAGGGCCCATAGTCGCAAAGCTTTGTTGCATAGCAACAGAGAGCCTGTTACGCCTTGCTTGTTCACAAAGAACATAGCTACCTGAATGTCGGTTTGGACCAGAACTGTCTTGTTGCTGAGTTGGCCCTGAAAGACTTGAATAGCATTGAAAATGGCTCTCAGCTCTAGGAGGTTTATGTGAAGGGAAACCTCCTGTGAGGTCCAAAGACCCTGAGTGGAGAGATTGTGCAAGTGGGCCCCCCAACCCATCTTGGATGCATCTGTCGTCAGGGTGGTTTGGCATAGAGGCTGCTGCTGGAAAGGAGAGCCTACAAGGAGTTTTTTCAGGAATTGTCACCATTGCAGGGACGAAATCAGATGTGTGATAGTTCTGATTTTGTCTGTCAGTCGACCCGAGGCTTGTGACCACTGAGAGGAAAGGGTCCACTGGGCTGCTCACATGTGGAGGCGGGCATAGGGAACCACATGGACAGTGGATGCCATGTGTCCCAGCAGTTGAAGCATCTCCTGAGCACTAAGGAATACCTTCACAGATGCTTGAGATGCCAGTTGTACTATACGTAGACAGCGTGACTGTGGCAGGAAAGCCCTTGACTGCCGTGTGTCTAGACGAGCCCCTATGAATTCTAGAGATTGAGAGGGGGTGAGATGAGATTTTGGGAGTCCCAAGTATTGAAGAATTCTCATTGCTCGAGAGAGAACGAAGCTGGCCTCTGGAGCTGTCGATGCTCGAATGAGCCAATCGTCTAAGTAAGGGAAGATGAATATTCCTAGAGGCTTCATAAATGCTGCTACCACTGCCATGCATTTTGTGAAGGCTCTTGGAGCAGAGGCCAATCCGAAGGGAAGACCTCTGTACTGGAAGTGTCTTCCTTGGACCAGGAATCGAAGGAACTTCCTATGATCTGAGTGGACGAGAATGTGTGTGTACGCATCTGTTAGATCTAGAGAACATAGCTAGTCCTGACTTTGAAGGTATGGTAAAAGTGTCCCGAGGGAGATCATTTTGAACTTTTCTGGGAGAAAATATTTGTTTAATTCTTTGAGATCTAATATAGGCCTGTGTCTCCCTGTCTTTTTTGGAATAAGAAAATAGGGGGAGTAGAACCCTGTCCCCTGTTGGGGAATGTGTACTTCTTCGATTGCTCCTTGAGCTAGAAGTGATGTAACCTCCTGCCACAAGAGGTCGGTGGCAGGGGCCTGAGAATTGAAGGGCTTTGCTATTGTAGGAGGGGGCAAGTTGAGAAAATGAAGCTTGTACCCCAGTTGTACAATGGACAGAGTCCAATTTTCTGATGTTATTTGTTGCCATCTTTTGGCAAAATAGCATAGTCTTCCTGGAATGGTCAAGGGTTCTGGACCTTTTAGGGGCAGAATGACCAAGATCTCTAGATAGACGTCAAAGACCCTGAGGGGGCTGGGTCTGTTGAGCCAGTTGAGCTTTTTGAGTTTGCGGCTTTCTTTGCTGTCTGTTATGTTGCTGCCCCTTCTGGGGAACATTTTTATTTTATTTATTTATTTTATTTAACGTCCCTTTTATAACGCGCTCTTTAAAATCAGCGCGGTTTACAGAAAACAAATTTGTGCAGTGCACGCAGGACCTACACTGGACTTACAATGAACAGGGGTTTCTAACAAGGCGAACAGGGTAACTATGTACAGACAAAAAACCGGCTATCGCTGGCTACGTGGGCAGCTCATAACTATTTACAGGTTGGCCTAACTATATACAGATTGGCGGGTTAGAGTAGGTATAGCACACTTACCTGTAACAGGTGATCTCTGGGAACAGCAGGAATTAGTCCTCACATATGGGTACGTCGGTACCGACGGAGCCTGCGTGGGAATGCTCCCCAGCTTCCCAGAATGAAAGCTTTTGGGGCATCCCACAGCGCATGCGCGCTGCCTTCCCGCCTTTCCTACCAACTCTCCTCAGTTCAAGTTTAAAGCTGAGACAATAGAGAGAGAGAGTGGAAAGGAAAGACAAAGAGAGATACAACTCCTAGGGGAGGTGGGAGGGTTGTGAGGACTAATTCCTGCTGTTCCCAGAGATCACCTGTTACAGGTAAGTAACTGTGCTATCTCCAGGAACAAGCAGGAATAAGTCCTCACATATGGGGACTCCCTAGCTAAGATGCCTGGGAGATCCCCAAGGGTATGAGACCCTGAAGGGTTCCTCGTCTTCCTATGGATCTCAGGCATCCATTCAGGGAAGGAGGGCAGGAGTTGTTCAAGAATGGAACAGGTGTCTGAGGACAGCCTGACCAAACAAGGCATCCCGGCGGGAGTCCTTGTCCAAACAGTAATGGGCTGTGAAGGTATGAACAGAGGCCCAGGTGGCTGCTCGACAGATATGGTCGATGGACACAGAATGAAGATGAGCCATAGAGGTGGCCATGGCCCTCACATTGTGAGCTGTGACATGGCCCTCCAGAGGAAGGTTCTTACTCTGGTAAGCAAAAGAAATACACTGAGCAATCTAATTGGACAGTGTTCTTTTAGAGACTGGAACTCCACTGGCTCCCGATTCAAGGTAGAATTACATTCAAGACCTTGCTGCTCACCTTCAAAGCCACCAAAGGTCTCTCGTCAACTTCACTAACTGAGCTAATCCAGATGACACCCCACAACAGAGACAGAAGGTCAGTAGCTCAAAACACCTTGATAGTCCCAAGATCTATAACTCAATGCTCCAAGTCAACATCCAGCAGGACTTTCAATCTTTATGCACCAGTGATCTGGAATAACCTCCCTCACAACATTAGATCAATCCCAGACATATTCCAATTCAGGAAGGCCGTGAAACACTACCTCTTCCTCATACATTACCCTGAACCTAATAGAAACCCAGCACCATTTGCCGAAACCACCCAAATCACCACTGTCTAAAACCATACAAACACATGATCAGCCTACAAATTGTATATATTGTATATTTTGTGGTTGTACATAGTTACCCTGTTAGCCAAGTTGATTATCCTGTTCATATGTAAACACAAAGTACTATTGGAAATGTGTATGTTCACTGTTTATTGTAAACCGCGCTGATGCTGAATAGCGCGGTATAAAAGAGACTTTAAATAAAATAAATAAATAAATAAATAAATAAGTCCTAAATGAGAAGGATCAAGAGCAACAAAAGGCTGGGAAGACTTTCTATGTTGCTGTGTCCTGTGTAAGTAAAAAGCCAGAGCTCTTTTACAATCTAGAGTATGAAGGTTTCTCTCTGCAGTAGATGCATGAGGAGCTGGAAAAAAGACAAGTAAATATACCTCTTGATTAAGATGAAAAGGTGAGACCACTTTAGGCATAAAGTGAGGATTTGTCCTAAGGACTACCTTATCATGATGGAACCTTGTATAAGGTGGATTAGCCACTAAGGCCTGCAGTTCACTGATGCGGTGAGCAGAAGTGATTGCAATAAGGAAAATAACCTTCCAGGAAAGAAATTTCAAGGAGGTAGTGGCTAAGGGTTCAAAAGGTGGCTTCATAAGCTGACCAAGAACCAAATTTAAGTCCCATGCCACCGGAGGAGGTCGAATGGGAGGTTTAGTTAAAGTTAGGCCTCTCATAAATCTTGCAATAAGAGGATGAGAGGAAACAGGTTGTCCATTGATAGGCTTAAGGGATGCTGCAATAGCACTTAAATGGACCCTTACTGAATTCGTCTTAAGGCCTGCATTGGAAAGATGCAGGAGATATTCTAATAGAGAATTCACAGGAAGTGCCAGAGGGTCAAGACCCTGTTGAGCACACCAAATGGAAAATCTTTTCCATTTAAAAGCATAGGAACGCCTAGTGGAAGGTTTCCTGGAAGCATGGAAGATATCCTTCACTTGCTGCGAAAGATTGAAGTCTTGAAGGTCTAGGCCTTCAGTAACCAAGCTCTGAGGTGAAGGGACTTGGGGTTTGGATGCCACAAAGTCCCCTCCTCCTGAGACAGAAGGTCTGGAGCAGCTCCCAAGTCCAGGGAGGGGGCTTGGGAGAGATGCAGAAGTAGAGGGTACCACACTTGGTGTGGCCAGCGTGGAGCTATGAGGATAATAGATCCTTGATCCCTCTGAAGTTTGAACAGAGTCTTGGGAATCAAAGGAATGGATGGAAAGGCATACAGGAAGTCCTGACCCCAGTGGAGGAGGAAGGCATCCTTGGCCTGAACTCCCTGACACGGAATTCTGGAACAGAACCGGGGAAGTTTGGCATTCCACGGACTTGCAAATAGGTCTATGTCCGGGGTTCCCCATTCCTGGAAGATTCTGAGTACCTGATCCATGTGCAGGGACCATTCGTGTGGAAGCAGAACTCGACTGAGTCTGTCTGCCCAAGAGTTTTGAATTCCTGGGAGGTATACTGCCAGGAGATGGATTTGATGCTCTCTGGCGAAGGCCCATAATCTTAGAGCTTCGTTGCAAAGCGACAGAGAGCCAGTTCCTCCTTGCTTGTTTATGTAAAACATGGCTACCTGATTGTCCGTTTGAATGAGGACTGTCTGGTAGCTGAGGAGGGTATGAAAGACCTTGAGAGCTAGGAACACTGCTCGAAGTTCCAAGAGGTTGATATGAAGAGAGGTCTCCTGTGGGGACCAAGTGCCTTGGGTGGAGAGGTCCTGTAGATGAGCTCCCCAACCTGTTTGGGAGGCATCTGTTGTGAGGATTGCTTGGGGCAACAAAGGTTGGAAGGGGGACCCCAGCAACAGATTTTGAGTGGACATCCACCATTGGAGAGACCAAAAGAGACGTTTGGAGGTTGCTATTTGGTCTGAGAGAGCTCCTGAAGCTTGAGTCCACTGGGTGGACAAAGTCCATTGAGCTGCTCTCATGTGTAGGCGAGCTTAGGGTACCACATGTACTGTGGAAGCCATATGGCCTAGCAGCTGTAGCATCTCCCTGGCAGTTAAATGGCTCTTTGACTGAATCTGGGAGGCTAACTGCAATAGACGTTGACAACGGGCCTGAGGAAGGTAGGCCCTTGCAGAAGTGGTGTCTAACCAGGCCCCTATGAATTCCAGGGACCGAGTAGGGGTGAGCTGGGACTTTGGGAGGTTTACCACAAGTCCAAGGTATTGCAGAATGCGCCTGGTGCGGTTCAGGGAGATCTGAGCCTCTGACTGGGTTGGAGCTCGGATGAGCCAGTCATCCAGGTATGGGAAGACAAATATTCCCAGAGTGCGTAGAAATGCAGCAACTATTGCCATGCATTTGGTGAACACTCTTGGAGCAGAGGCTAGACCGAAAGGAAGCACTCTGTATTGGTAATGTTTTCCCTGGAACAGAAAACGTAGGAATTTTCTGTGAGATGGATGGATGAGGACATGAGTGTACGCATCCTTGAGATCTAGAGAACAAAGCCAATCCTGACTCTGCAGGTATGGAAGGAGAGTGCCTAGAGAAAGCATCTTGAACTTCTCCTTGCATAGGAATTTGTTCAATTCTCTGAGATCTAGAATGGGTCTGTATCCCCCTGTTTTCTTTGGAATGAGAAAATAGGGGGAGTAAAACCCTGACCCCTGTTGAAGAAGAGAAACTTCTTCTATGGCCCCCTGGGCCAGAAGGGTAGTCACCTCCTGATCCAGAAGGTCGAGGAGAGATGTGGGAGAATTGAAGTGTCTCACCATGGTGTAGGGAGGAAGGTCTGAGAAATGAAGTTTGTAGCCCTCTCTTATGATAGGGAGGGTCCACTGCTCTGATGTGATTTGCTCCCATCTGGGAGCAAAATGAGCTAACCTTCCTGGAATGGTGAGAGGTTCTGGCTGTTGTAGAGCCAGAAAGGTTAAGTTCTCTAGTATCAAGTCAAAAACCCTGAGGGGCTTGGGACTGCTGGGTTGCAGCAGCCCCTGCAGGTTTAGGCCTAGCCTGTTTAGGTTGCTGACGCTTAGTAGCAAAGCGACCTGTAGAAGATTGTTGACCAGAAGTGGAAGAAAATCTGCCCGTCTTGTAAAAAGACTTTTTAAAAGATTTTTTCTTGGCTGGAGTGGAGGTAGACTTAGAAAGTCTATCCAGAGCAGCATTTTCTGCATCCATTTGAGTGGCTTTAATTTGCCACTCTTTGCCAAATAGATTTTCTCCTGTACAGGGCAGATTTCCTAAACCTTCTTGAACCCAGGGTTCTAGATCAGAAGCCTGGAGCCAAGCAATTCTACGAGCCGCTATGGCAATGCCTGAGGCTCTGCTGGCACCTTCAAAAGAATCAAAGGCTGCCCTGTTGGAAAAAACTTTGAAATGTCTTGAGTATGCTTAAGCCAAAGAAGGAACTCATCCCTTTTGTCCTCTGGAATAAAAGGGAGAAAGTTGTGCAGCTTTTCTGCAACCTCCTTCAGAAACATACCCATATAAAGGCTGTATGAATTGATTCTGGCAATAAGCATGCTAGCTTGGAAGATTTTCCTTCCAAAAGCATCCAAGGTCCTGCATTCTCTTCCTGGAGGAGTAGAAGAGTGTCTTTTGGTACTCTTTATCCTCTTCATAGCTGACTTCACCACAATGGAGTGGTGAGGAAGCTGAGTTTTTTGAAATCCAGGAGGAGGGGGGACACGGTACATAGTGTCCAATCTACGAGAATGAGGAGAAAGGGTGAGAGGAGTCTCCCACAATTCAATCAAATGTTCTTGAAGAATTTCATGAATTGGTAAGGTGACTGCCTCTCTAGGAACCTTAGAGTATCCCAAAATATCTAATTTTTTTGCTCTAGGTTCTTTTTCAGAGGTTACTGAAATAGATAGTCCTTTAGCTACTTCTATTATGAAGTCTTGAAAGGACAAATCCTCTGGAGGAGACATTCTCCTTTTTGGAGAATAAGGCTCCTCAGGAAGAGTAACAGATACTTCAGGGGACTCATCCGATGAATCAGAATCATCAGAAGAATCGAAGTATCGTCTGCTCGATTCCAAAGATCGATAGGCGTATCGATCGGTACCGACATCGGGTGTCCCCGGTACCGGGTCAGTACCGAGAAAGAGCCCAGGACAGGGGGCCGGAATCGGTACCCTGGCCGATGTCGATGCAGCCGGTACCAGCATCGAAGTTGGTACCGGTACCAGCGTCGGTACCGACAACGGAGCTTGTTGTGGTACCGACGGCGTCGCAGCCTTGATGAAAGCCAGTATAGCCTGCTGCATGGATTGCACAGTGTGATCCATGGACGCCACGACTGCCTGGATGTTGGTACCGGGAGATTGTGCCGGTACCCCAGAGCAGTCTAACAGGTGATCGGTCGAGGCCGTGCCATCAATGTCAACCTGTAACCCCATAGGAGGAGCTTTGGAAGCCGGAGCTTCCCGCCGGGGTTGTTTGGCTGGGGCAGGATCCTCAAGGGCAAGCCCGGAGGCATCTCGATGCTTAGAGGGAGATTTGCCCTTCGAGGACCTGCTAAAAGTATGTTTGGTTACCTGAGACCCATCAGGAGAGGAAGACCTGGAAGATGTCGATGCCACCGCCGGTGCATCCGTGGGATACAGCACATGGAGCTTGGCTGCCCGGTTCTGTAACCCTCGTTTAGACATTAGGGAGCAGGCTTGGCAATCCGGAATGGAGTGTTCAGGCCCCAAACATTTAAGACACCATTCATGGGTGTCTGTAACAGAAATTGTACCGCTACACTTAGTTTTATAACTTTTATTGAAAAATAAGGAAACATTACATATTGTAAACGAAACTTATCAAGAGGTTGGGAAACAACCCTACCTCCATAATAAAATTAATGACAATGATAACAATATTGTAGCCCACATCCAGGAGAAGTCCAATACCAAAAAGAAAAGAAAAAACCAAACCTGACCAAAAACCTGGTAACCCCAGCAAGGAAACAAGGATATCAATAATTATTAAAAAGCAAAACTCAGCCTTTACCCTTCAAAAATTCCAGAAGCTGCGCAACTTCAAGAAAAACATAACGAGTTCCTTGATAAATGATATGGCACCTGCAGGGAAACTTCAAGTAGAACAATGCGCCCAGGGCCAACATGCGTGGGCGAATCTCCAAAAAGGCCCTTCGCCTCCGCTGAGTGGCCCTTGAGACATCGGGAAAAATTTGTATAGCAGAGCCACAAAACTTCTCAAACTTTTTCTTGAAGTACGCGCGAAATATTCTCTGTCTGTCCAACTCAAAAGCCACTGTAACTAACAATGTGGCTCTCGTAGAAATTTCATCATGAGAGGAGTCCAAAAATGCTGAGATATTTAAAGAAGCTGAACCCTTAGGCTCTCCCTCAACTCGTCCTTCCTGAGGCTCAGCCTGAAAGGCCGTGTCTCTGGAAGGAAGGTAATAAATATTAGACAAGGAAATGGCTTCTGCATCAGAAATCAACAATACCTCTTTCAAATATTTATGAAACAACATAAGAGGTGCCAAATAATGTGTTTTTGGAAAGTTCAACAGTCTGAGATTCTTGGAACGCAAAGAGAACGTAAAGAGGTAACATCCTGAACCAAGGAGGTAATAACTGTCTGCTGAGGGGAGAAGCGAGTCTCAAAAGAGTCAACGCTTTTCTCCACGGCAGACAGTCGGGACTCCTGGTTTGAAAACTTTACAACAGTTTCTTTCGTAAAAATGGAAATCTTTTGGAGAGAAGAGTCCAAAGCCGACTCCATTCTAGACAACATGGTCCAAACATCTTTCAAGGAAACTTCATCTGAGATAGCACGAGGCTCACCAGACCCAGCAAATGAGACCACAGAAGGCAACGGAGGAGGTAATGAGTCAGTAACAGAGTCCATCCGAAGAAAAGAAGAGGAAAGAATAGGCGCCTCAATTTTATCAAGGCTAGACTCCAAAGAAGCAACTAAAGGAGAATCCTTGTCTTGATTTACCAGGAAGAAGTTCACCGCAGCCGGGGGAGAGTCAGAAGACCCAGTACTTACAGTCGACTTTTCACTAAGGGAGGTATCCGATGAAATATTCTCAGGCAATGGCTTACCAACGGAGATATGCGCATCCATGGGCCCAATAATTTTTACCGCCTTTGATTGAGCCGCCGGCAGCAAGCGTTTCTTCCGCTTCCCCATTCACGGGAACTTCCAGCACCGAATCTGCACCGAAGGGGCGCCAAAGGGGCGGGACCTGCCCCTTTGGTCACGCCCCTTTGGGCACGCACCACGGGCACGCGCCCGCTACGCGTCCCGCGTCAAAGGCAAGGTGATATAGCCCCTAGAAAACCAACTGCCCCAATCAGAGGAGTGGAAGCGGGAGACCAGGCCAATCAGGTAGGTTTCAGCTGAGAATCAGGAAACAAAGAACTCCTCGGCGTCCCGTGTCGGAGGCAAGGTGATATAGCCCCTAGAAAACCAACTGCCCCAATCAGAGGAGTGGAAGCGGGAGACCAGGCCAATCAGGTAGGTGTCAGCTGAGAATCAGGAAACAAAGAACTCCTCGGCGTCCCGCGTCGGAGGCAAGGTGATATAGCCCCTTGAAAACCAACTGCCCCAATCAGAGGAGTGGAAGCGGGAGACCAGGCCAATCAGGTAGGTGTCAGCTGAGAATCAGGAAACAAAGAACTCCTCTCACTTAGTGCATTTTTTGAAACCAGAGGCTGGTTTATCCATGGAGGAAAATTTCTTGTGGGCCTGTAGGCCTAAGAAAAGAAATACACTAAGTGAGGGAAAGTATATATATATATATATATATTTTTTTTTTTTTTAAAGAAAAGAAAAGAAAAGACCGGCGGTACCGGTCCGGCGTCGGGGAAGGCAGACACGCGACCAAAGAAATAAATTAAAATAAAGAACTTCTTCAGCGGTGACAGGAACACGACCTGCTGGCTCCACGGAAAAGAAGAACTGAGGAGAGTTGGTAGGAAAGGCGGGAAGGCAGCGCGCATGCGCTGTGGGATGCCCCAAAAGCTTTCATTCTGGGAAGCTGGGGAGCATTCCCGCGCAGGCTCCGTCGGTACCGACGTACCCATATGTGAGGACTTATTCCTGCTTGTTCCTGGAGATACATTGTTCCTGCTGGGGTATTGGAGGAGACAGTGAGTTTGATGGGTGTAAGATTGGTAAGGCTTCTTTTTCTTACTGAAAAAGGGGTTTTTTTTGAATATTTTCTTCTTTGCTGGGTTGGCTGTAGACTGACAATCTGTTTAAAGTAGTATTGTCAGATTCAAGCTGATTAGCCTTGTCCTGCCAGTCCTTGTCAAAGAGATTTTCTCCTGTGCAAGAAAGGTTTCCCAGCTTTTCTTGCACCCACTGTTCTAAGTCTGATGCTTGAAGCCAAGCAATATGGTGTGCTCCTATGGATATAGCAGAGATTCTGCTAATACATTCAAAGCAATCAAAGGTAGCATGGTTCATGAATTTAGAGACATTCTGGGCATGCTTGACCAGAATAAGGTAGTCTGCTCTTTTTTCCTCTGAAACACAAGGACTAAGGAGCTCTAAGTCTTTTGTGACTTCTTCCAGGAACATTCCCATATAAAGAATGTAGGAACTGATCCTGGCTCCTAGCATGGAGGATTGAAAGCATCGACGGCCAAAGGCATCGAGAGTCCTGGATTCACGGCCTGGAGGATTAGAAGAATGCGTTTTAGCACTCTTGATCCTTTGCATGGCCGATTCCACTACCATTGAATGGTGTGGTTATTGAGTTTTTTGAAAACCAGGACAACTTGGCACTCGGTACATAGTGTCAAGGCGTCGGGAATATGAAGATATTGTTATAGGAGTTTCCCACATTCTCAACATTAGATCATGTAAGATCTTGTGAATGGGAAGCATAGCTGCTTCCTTGGGAGCCATAGGGTATTGTAGAATTCTTAATTATTCTGCCCTAGGTTCTTTTTCTGGAATCACAGTGATTGCAAGACCCTTTGCTAAATGACGTATGAAATCCTGGAAGGACATATCCTCTGGAGGAGACATCCTGCGTTGAGGAGAAGGAACTGAATCTTCTAATATATTTGCTCTGTTACCGGTACAATCGTCAGAGTCATCAGAATCGGAAGACTCAAGCACCGGTTGCTCTTGTAACGCATGGTATCGGTACCACTCAAAGTCGGTACCGAAATATCTCGGTTCCTGATCCCCGATACCCGAGATCGGCATGGGGAGAAGCAGTCCTGTCGAAGCAGGTACTGTCGGTTCTGGTACTGATGTCGGTACCGATACCTGTTGAACCGTCAGTTGCGGTCTTAGCAGTAGCGAAGCTGCTAAGAGGGCCGCTAGACTGCGTTCGATAGAGAGGATTCTGTGATCCATCGCTCCTGCCGATGCCTGGGTGCTGGTACCGGTGGAAGCGGCTACAACCCCAGAACATGGCACCACAAAAAACAAGAAATAAAAGTAAATTTTCTGCGGTGACAGGGTACCACGTCCTGTCGGCTCCACGGAATACGAAGAACTGAAGTGAGATGTACAGAGGCGGGAAGGTAGCACGCATGCGCTGTGGGATGCTCCCCAAAAGCTTTCCTATTGGACGCTGGGGAGCGTTCCCGCGCGGGCTCCGTCGGTACCGACGATACCCATATGTGAAGACTACATTCCTGCTTGTTCCCGGAGATAACAGGATGAACGAGGTTCCATGTGACAGCAACAAGAGGCAAAGTGTATATATGTGCAAAGCTGCTTCTCAAAAGCTTTTGGAGTAATCTAAGATCAGGAAGTTTCTCCATGCAGGCTCCATCGGATGACATCATTCATCTGGGAAGACTTGCCATCCTCCTTGCCCTTGGAGAATATAAGATAGAGCGTGTGTCTCATCACATCAGGTTTCTTGGCACTTTGAGTTTAAGATAGTAACAGGACAACTTGAAGATGGGAGCTGTACAATCAAGTGAGGTACTAGCAGAATGGACCATCCACACTATAATATAAGAGGAGACTTCTAGTGTGCACAGTTAACCCTAGCAAATTCCTGCTCAACTAGACTATTACCAACAAAGGGCCTTATTTATTAAGCATGTCTCCCAGAGACATATAATAAAAGAATACCTTTACAGGTTGTTATTCATAAACACTTATCTGGATACCAGCAGCCACTATCTGCTATCTAGCACTATCTGGATAGTGTCAGGGCAGAGTGAAAGCATTCTGTCTAACTATACAGATAGCAGCGATCATCAGTCTACTTTTCATAGAGTTCTATTATTTATTTTGAAGTAGCCTAGTGACAGAAAGACCAGGGTCTAAATCCCAGACACTTCTTGTGGCCTTGGGCAAGTTACTTAACCCTCCATCACCTCAGGTACAAACTCAGATGGTAAGCCCTCTGGGGCAGGTAAACATCTACAGTACCCGATTGTAAATTGCCTTGAACTACTACTGGAAAGGCATGAGAAAAATGCTAACAAAAACAAAAACAAAAAAAAGCTTGTATCTTTCCAGTAATAGTTCACTGTGACTTGCATTCATATATATAGATAAACTTAGGACAGCAAAGAGGATGTCCTAAATTTATCCATGCGGCTATATAGATTATCACCACTCTATCCATATATTCAGTGCCACTGCTTCTTAAGATAGCAGTGTTGAATATACATAAAGTATTTAAGCACTGTGGCTGGCATTTATTTTTAAACATACTGATCATTGTATTTCAATAAAGACTCATTAGTAAATAGATCCCAATGTGAACTATTCCACAGAAGTGCACTAATAGTGCCAGTAAGACTTCAGCAGTTGCAGTTTCCTCACAGCAGTGCAACAGCTAATTTCTGGCATTAAGGAAATAGACTGGGCATACTGAATTTTGGACGGTTATAATTTTAACAACTGCTTTATTCATGAATTTCTTACTTACACAGTCTAACATGGTTATAATGCCAAAAGAAATTCTGGATCAGGTTGTGAAAAGTAGATCTTAGGTTACCTCATTTTCAAGGTCTGGAATTGTTGCAGGAGGAGTGACAGCTGCTGCTGTTCCTGGGAAGAGAGAGCTGCTTTCTGCTGTTGGGCCAGGACTTGGGCATATTGCTGTCTTCAAATTAGGAAACAAAGTCTTAGTATTCATTAAGTTTCAAAGTACCTTAATATATGCATGCTGATTCACTCAAGTTTCACATGATGACCAGAACATAAAAAATATTCAAATTTAATACTAAAGGAAAAGCGTAGATACTCAGCTGTAACAGGTGTTCTCCGGGGACAGCAGGAATCAGTCCTCACATATGGGTGATGTAGACGCCGACGGAGCCTGCGCGGAGCAAATCCCCAGCTTTCAAAGAAAGCTTTGGGGAGTTGCTACCACGCTTGCGTGGTTCCCTTCCCGCCCAAAGGAGCCATCTTGCTCAGTCAAATGACATAGCTAAAGATGGCAAAAAAAAATGACAAAACACTAAATATAGGAGGACTGCAACTCCAAGAGGAGGAGGGAGGGTTGTGAGGACTGATTCCTGCTGTCTCCAGAGAACACCTGTTACAGGTGAGTAGCTACACTTTCTCCGGGAATAAGCAGGAAGTCAGTCCTCATATATGGGACTCCTCAGCTACAGGCTACCATTAATCTATAGTCCAAAAACTAAAGGCTCCCTCATCAAGAGTCGCAAACAGTCGTAATGAAAACCTCTGCGTCCAAAGGAATGAGCACTCCGGTAGCCTGAACACAGAAGGGTTGGAGGGTAGGAGTTGCCTTTATCTCAAAAAGGTTATGGAGTACAGCCTGGCCGAAGGCACTGTCCCATTGCAACTCCCTTTCCAGGCAGTAATGGGCTGCGAAGGTATGAACTGAAGACCAGGTGGCGGCCCAACAGATGTCTGCCAGAGGAATGGAGCATAGATGAGCCACTGATGCTGCCATGGCCCTGACCTTGTGAGCCGTGACACAGCCCTCCAATGGAAGCTTTGCTTCCTCATAGGCCTGGGCAATACAGTCCGCCACCCACGTGGACAGCATACGCTGGGGTCGTAGGAAATGAACAGCTGAGAGGCTTTCTGGTGGCCTTGAGTACGTTGAATGTAGAAGGATAAGGCCCTCTTACAATCCAGGGTATGGAGGACTGCCTCAGCCCGACCGGTGTGCGGTCTGCGAAAGAAGGTAGGGAAGACCACCTCCTGGTTGAGGTGGAATGAGGACACCACCTTCGGAAGGAACTTGGGGTGTGTGCGAAGCTGGTATAAGGCCTCTCCGCTATGAGGGCCTGAAGCTCACTCACCCTTTGGGCGGAAGTGAGTGCAATAAGGAAAACCACTTTCCAGGAGAGATAGTGGAGATGACATGTAGCTATTGGTTCGAAAGGCAGCAGGGTTAGCCGCCCCAGCACTACATTGAGATCCCATTCGGTTGCCGGGTTGGGGGGGGGGGGCGGACCAGGGGCTTAGACAGGAGTAAGCCCTTTAGGAACCGGGACACTGTTGGGTGAGCCGAGAGGGGCTTCCCATCACCCTGATGGTGGTTTGCCGCTAGGGCACTGAGATGCACCCTGACGAAGTTGGATTTGAGCCCTGTGCTGGAGAGGTGGAGAAGGTATTGCAACACCGTAACCACCGGGCAAGAAAAGGGGTCAACCCTCCATGCCACACACCAAAGTGCAAACCTGCGCCATTTAAAGGCGTAAGCCCGGGGAATCACGTGATGTGGTGAGCTTGGGAAGTCACGTCTCTCCTGAGCTCCGGGCTCCCCTTGCTCCGAACCAGCACAAAAGTGCTCATTTGTGAGTACAATCACCGGTTTTTAGTTCTCCCCAAGTGCCGAACATACAAGCTCTCTGTCCGAGGGAGTTGGGTGCGAATGGCGGCTGCGGCAGTGCGAGCCGGGTGGAGAGAGAAAGACCGAGCTGTAGGGGCCTCCAAAATGGCGGAATCGCCCCCAAAAGTGGGAGAGCTGCCATCTACCTCCCCCGGGGCCTCAGTAGCAGAGATTTCAGTTGCGGTCTCCAGCGCCCTATCTCTCCAATTTGAATCGTTACGGAGCAAGTTGGACGCAGTGCAGAGCTCCGTGGAGGCCTTCGGGGCTCGTATGCAGCAGGCAGAGACCCGTATTTCACAGACCGAGGATGAAGTGGAGAGACTGAGCCAGGCGCTGGTGCAGGTGCAAACTGCCTTGAAGGCCCAGGAGGAAAAATTAGAAGACCTCGAAAACCGCTCGAGGCGGAGCAACTTGAGGTTCCTGGGAGTGCCGGCTTCGGTGGGAGACAAGGATCTGCGGGCTTACATCGCCTCTCTGTCTGCCTCCCTGATGGGGGAGGAGGGACAGAGCTCTCAGATTGTGATTGAGAGGGCACATAGAGTGGGCCCCAAGATCTCCAATGACCTGCGGCCTAGAGTGGTCCTGGCCAAATATTTGCAGTTTCAACATAAGGAGGCTGTTTTGCGGGAGGCCCGGAGACGAGGAACCGTCAAAAGAGACAACATCAAGCTCCGCATAACTCCGGACTACTCAGCGGCTGTGAGTAAGCAGAGAAGGGCATACACACCGATATGCCAGAGTCTCATCGCAGCAAACATCAGATTCTCTGTGCAGTATCCAGCGCGCTTACACGTGTTCCACGAGGGGAAGCAGAAGACATTCGGCTCAGCGGAAGAAGCAGCGGTGTATGTGGGGCAACTTGAGAGGCAGGCCCCGAAGCAGGGCGGCGGGTCAGCAGGCACGTCGTGACTTGTTGGACGGAACTTAGCCTGGATAGCATTGGAGAACTCGGAGGGAGCCTGAGGGGCACTGTTTCTCCCCCCTTGGGGTGTGAGGCAGCGAGGGCCCCCTTTGAGTCCATGGTGGTGGGACTGCCGATTGTAGGTATCTCAAGGTTAGCAGCGTTTGTATTTGAACTGCCTATGAGAGGACACAGTTGGCAAATTTTTTCTTCTTTTCTTTTCCTTTTTCTCCTTTTTCTCTCTCCTTCCTTCCCTTCTTCCTTACTCCCTTCCTCTTCCTTTCGGGTATCCTGTATAGCGAGGGCTACAGGGGGGAGGGCTGCGGAGTAGTAGTACGATGCCTCATGCCTGTGGTACAGGGGACTAGGTAGCTATCTATACTACCTACATGGAAGGCTGCATTGAGGGGGGGGGGAGACTAATGGATATGTACCTGGGGATGGAACTGTGATTCTGTATTACTATGTTGCATTGTTGCCTGTTGGGGGGAGGGGGGGAGGGGGGACAGGGAGAGGAAAATTTTATTTATTTATTATTTATTATTTTTTATTTTTATTTTATTATATATATTTTTTTTTTCTTCCCTCTTTAATGTTATAATCTGGGGTGCTACTTTGGTGGAATTTTAAGGTCTTTGGTGGGGGGACTACTGCCCTGCAGGGGAGCCCGGTCACATCAGGGTGATAGGGTAGTCCGGAGAGGACACTGGAGGTGGGACAAGGAGCGGAGGGAGAGAGCGGGGGGGGGGGGGGGGGGGGTTATAGGTGTGGAATGTGAGCAGTGGGGGGGAGGGGTAAGTGGGATGGAGGGGGGGTAAGTGGGATGGAGGGGGGGTATGGGGAAGGAGGGGGCAAGGTAGTGAGCTTGCTGCTCTACATGGGCAGGTTCTGTATCTGCATGGTATCTCTAGGGGGAGGGTTCAGGTTGGGTGGGTAGCACACACTCTACAGCAGTATTCGTGTCCGACATGTCTACCATTAACCAAAAACAAAGGGGGGTTCCAGGCTGGGGGAACCCCTTGTGCGCAAATAGAGATGGCTGTGCTAAATGTTCTTGACACTGCCCCGTGACCCTGAAGGTTATTACCTGGAATGTATGTGGATTGGGGAATCCGATTAAGAGATATAAAATTTTACAGGCACTAGCCAGGCAGCGGTGTGACATAGCACTTCTGCAGGAAACCCACCAGACGGCCGAGGAGCACAGTAAATTGCGTAGAGATTGGGTGGGACAAGTGTGGGGATCACCTGCTAGGGGTAAAAAAGGAGGCGTAGCCATTTTGATCCATAAGCGAATTTGTTTTGAGATGGTAACCGCGGTAGGCGACGAGGAGGGGAGATTCATGTTGTTATATGGGAACCTGGAGGGGAAACCCATGATTGTGGGTAACCTCTACGGGCCCAACGTGCTGGACCCCAGCTTTTATAGTGTCTTGGCCTCTCGGGTAGAACAGCTGCCGGAGTGTCCTCTGCTTCTTGGAGGAGATTTCAATGGAGTCCTTGATGTAGACTTGGATTCCTCTCGAGGGGAGGCGGCGAGGGATCGCCTTCCGCAGGCCCGAATGCTGCAGCGTTTCTGTAAAAGATTGGACCTGATAGATCCATGGCAGCTAGTGCACCCGCTGGAGAGGGATTTTACCCATCAGTCTCGAGCACATGGTTCCAGTGCTCGTATCAATTATCTCCTATCAGGGGGCTTGTTTGCCCAGACGGGTGAAGTACAGATTGGCCCCATGGAAATCTTGGACCACGCGCTGGTCTGGCTGGAGCTGAAGTGGGGGGAAGATTGTACACGGTCGCGGATATGGAGATTCCCGCTGGAGTTATATCATGATGTTCGGTTTCAGCAGTTCCTCCAGCAGAGGTGGAGGGAGTTCGAAGGAGACCACTTAGCCCATAAAGATGACCCTGAATTAGTTTGGGAGACGGCTAAGGTGGTGTTTCGGGGTGAGATTATTGGGTACATGGCCCGGAAACGCCGGATGATAGCAGAGCAAATAATCCGCCTCGAACGACGGGTCACTGGACTACGACGCCTGTGAGCGCGGGCTCCGACGATGATAAATAAGAAAAGGCTGTGGGAAGCACAAGTGGATCTTAATGAACTTTTACATCAGAGGGCCAAGAAGTCTGCTCTTTACTACTGCTACAAATTACACTGCTTTGGGGATAAACCCGGGAAATTGCTAGCTAGATGCTTGAAGGGCCATCGCGGTTCATCGCTGATAGCGGCAATCCGGGATGATGGGGGTAAGTTACATAGGAAGAGCACAGAGATTGCCCATGTTTTTCGCATGTTTTTCCAATCATTGTACACTGCAGAATCTGCGCCTGGCATAGACCTGCAGGAATATCTGAAGGAATTAAATCTGCCTCAGTTGAACAAGGAGCAAAGGGCACTGTTGGATCAGCCCATTTCTGTACAGGAGGTGCATACGGTAATTTCTAATGCCAGCTGTTATAGAACTCCCGGGCCCGATGGGTTAGGTGTGGAGTTCTATAAAATTCTCAAGGACGAGGTAAGCCTTGTGTTGGTTGAGGTGTTTGGTAGACGTACGGAACAGGGGGAGTTTCACTGGGGGAGCAATCATGCCTATATCACGTTGATTCCCAAGCAGGGCAAAGACCCAGTTCAAGCATCATCGTATCGGCCTATCTCACTGCTCAATTTTGATTTAAAACTGTTGGCGAAGATTTTAGCGGTGCGATTGGCAGGACTATTAGGCAACCTGGTACATGAGTCCCAGGTGGGGTTTGTTAAAGGGCGATATGCAGTCCGGAACATGCGTAAAATACTGGCCTCCTTGGATTGGGTGCATGACCGACAGTTGTCTTCCTTGCTTGTCAGTTTTGACGCTGAAAAAGCTTTTGATAGGGTCGATTGGCAATATTTGCGTGGTTTGCTCCCACGGTATGGTCTGGGTGGCCACTTTTGTAGAATGGCGGACAGTCTATATGTACAGCCGTCAGCTGGGGTACTTTGTAATGGGGTGCTCTCGGAGACGTTTCCCCTGGAATGGGGTATTAGACAGAGTTGCCCACTTTCGCCTCTATTGTTCGTACTTTCTTTAGATCCCCTGATACGGACCATAGCGGCCTCTCGAGAGATAAAGGGTGTTAGGATAGGGACACAAGAGTTTAAGATCGCAGCCTTTGCGGACAATCTCCTGGTGCATTTGCTCTCCCCGGATCAGTCCCTGCCGAGTCTGCTGGCGGAATTTACACGCTTTGGCCGCTTTGCGGGACTGCGAATTAACACAGACAAATCGGAGGCTCTGGATATCTCGGGGCGGCTGCGAGGGCGGTGGGAGGAGTTCCCTCTTAAATGGGCTGATAGGGAGTTTAAATATTTAGGTATTATACTTCCTAGACAACCCCATGTACTGTATGGTCGTAACTTGACTCATATTTTCCGGGGTCTGCAAATTCAATTGTCGGCATGGAGACACCTTCCGCTCTCCTTGTCGGGAAGGGTGGCAGCAATTCAAATGGTGATATTGCCGCGGATATTATACTGGCTTCAGACTTTACCGGTGTGGCTGTTAAGTCGAGATTTGCGCCGGTTGGAATCTATTTTTCGATCATTCTTATGGAAGGGGGGTAGGGCACGTATACCGTGGATTCGGCTGTTGGGGAAATGAAGAGAGGGGGGGATGGGCCTCCCCAACTTAAAGGTCTATGCCCTGGCTTGCCAGGCCAGGCATATTGGGGATTGGATGGGAGGGACGGATGTATACACACCGAGGGACTTGGAGGAATGCCTGGTGGCCCCGCACTCCTTGATGGGGGTTTTACATGGGGCGGATCGTGATTTACCTAGTAGAATCGTATATAGTGAGCTGATTGGCTCGGCTAAAAAAACCTGGAAACAACTTAATATGTTTTGGAATGCTCCGTGGAACGCATCCAGTTGGTTACCGATACAAGGGAATGTACAATTTACTCCCGGCTCGGAAACAGCGATCTTCCGGGATTGGTTCGATAAAGGACTTCAGAATATAGGGCATTTAGTTGATCCTACTGGAAAATGTAAGTCCTTTCTGACTTTGAGTCGGGAATACGATCTGTCTTCTAAACACTGTTTTGCTTACATACAGGTCTCTCACTACGTGTCTTCCATACCGAGGGAGGCGTTGCGAATAGAACGCTCGGCGCAGATTATGGAATTTTTTGGAATAGGGGGGGATAATCCGCCATCGATTTCGGAATTAAAGCTCCGACTGGATCGAGTGGGGGTAGTCCCAAATTATCGGACAGTAGAGGAAGCATGGGAGGTGGAGTTATGTAAAGAGGTGCCTCCCGGAACGATTCGTATGGCTTTGAAACGGATAGTGAAAATTGCACAAGGGATAAGATGGAGAGAGGTTCAATTCAAATGTATTACTAGGGCACACTTCTCACCACGGCGTGCGTTTCGTAGTCATATGACGACCGATGGTCGCTGTCCTCGCTGTGCGGAGGCCTTGGCGACGTTGTTGCATATGTGGTGGGAATGTAGGTCCATCCGGCCCTACTGGATTCGAATTTCTCGGTTTTTAAGTGGTCTTCTGCAGAAAAGATTGTGCTGGTCTGCCCCCTTTGTGGTACTTGACCGGATCGATTTTCCAGGTCATTTGAGAGAAGGGGAATGTTTGCTGATGCACAAGGCCTGTCTGGTGGGGAAGGGGCCGCTCCTTCGCCATTGGAGAGAGCGGGATCCACCAACTTTTGGGGAATGGCGTAATTGTTTTCACCAATTCATGTTAACAGAGAGATGGTGGGCACGGGGCAGTGTCAAACGTTGGACAGCTTTTATGCTTGTTTGGGAGCCCTATATCCAAAGTTTAGGGGTCCGATGCCGCAATGAAATCTTACAGGTCGGTAGTTGAGAAGGTTACATGGGTGGATAGGGGAGGTAGTTAAGTGGACTACAGTTGTCGGATGCCACTGGATGAGGAGTGGGGTGTGGCTATGGGTGGGGGGAGGGGAGGGCAGGGCGGTGGGTGGAAGGGCAGGGCGGTGGGTGGGAGGGAGGGAGGGGGGAGGGGATATATTGTTATAACCCACCTGTTTGTCTTTGTAATGAGAACTCTCCGGGAGGGGATCATATTAAAATCCCCCCCCCCCCCCCCCCGTGGAGATGATTGTATAACGGATAATGCTGTTGTATTGGTGGTTACAAATAAAATAATTTAAAAAAAAAAAAAAAGGCATAAGCCCGTCTGGTAGACGTTCTGCGTGAGGCCAGCAGAACATCCTCCATGTCCTTCGGAAGTAGGAGAGGAGCTAGCGACAACCTCTCAGCATCCATGCGGTCAGAGAAAGGGAGCTGGGATTGGTGTGCAGGAGAGAGCCCCCCTCCTGGGAAAGGAGCTACGGAGGCACCACTGTGGAATTTGCATGTGGAAGCGGGCATCCGGCATGACAGACTGTGGAAGCCATGTGCCCGAGGAAGTGCAACAGGTGTCTTGCTAGCACTGAGGGATGGCGCTGTATGTCTTTGGCCAGCACCATGAGCCTGCCTACCCTGTCTGCAAGTAGGAAGGCCTTGGAGTGAAGGGAGTGAAGGCCTTGGAGCAGTGATGGCTAACCTTTTTGAGCCCGAGTGCCCAAACTGCCGCACAAAACCAAAGAATTTCCTCAAAGTGCCAGCACGTCCATTAAAGCCTCATTTGCATAAGGTGCCTCATTTGCATAAATATTTGCATAATGTTACCATACACTAACTTTTAGTAAACATGCCTCTTAATGAGTATATGGATAAAGAAAGACTAAAAGGTTTCTACATTACTATAATCCAGTACCAACCGCCAGGCACATTAGGAACTACTACAAACGCTGCCCATTTAGAACCCATAGCAAACCCGCCGTATCCTAACAGTACTACCAGGACTCACAAAGCACCATACCCTAACTATCAAAAGGCAACACTGCAAATATTAAACCAATACATTTCAGAGAACAACAATACATGACCTACTGGGGAAAGAACAAGTGGCAATGTCAAATAGGAATTATATAAACAGAATACCTCAGCTCAGTTACACATGCAGAACAGACCATCACCAAACAAGGAATCACAATTTAAAAACAGGAAGACAATAATTAAACTGGGAACCCCAAAAGCCAAACTTGGAATATACAACAACACTGTAGAAATAAAACTATAAATTAATTTCCTCTTGTACTAAACAAAGCGCAAAAATTAATGATGCACATTTCCCAGAGCTGACATATTCCAGTTAATAAATTCAAAATAAAGAGATATTTTTCTACCTTTTGTGCATTTTTTTTCAGTTGCAATTGCTCCAGCCACTTTCTTCTGGTTTCTTCGTGTCTTCTCCTAACTCTCCATCTGCTGTCCATTTGTCCTTTCTTCTGTCTTCTTGGTTTTTTTTTTCCATTCTCTCTCTACATCTGCTTTAACATACTAATCTTTCTCCTTTTGCTCTTTCCTCATTCCTATTTCATCTACTCAAAATTTACCCCTCCATCCTCAATCCCCACTTATTCTCCCAATACCCGGCCAATTGTAGATTTTTTATCCCTCCCACACAAAATATTTTTCCCCTCTCCATTTTACTCTCCCAGCCCCATCCCATTCTAATCCTCCCCCAACACCAGCTCCCTTCTAGTTCCAGCCTCACCCAGCATCCATTCCCTTCTAGTCCCTGCATCAGCCCATTTCCAGTCCTAGCAGCCCCCCAACCCATTTCCAGTCCTAGCAACCTCCCAACCCAATACCAGTCCTAGCCCCCCCTCATCAACCCACTTCCAGTCCTAACCCCCCATAAGCCCATTTCCAGTCCTAGCTCCCCCATCTATTTGCAGTCCCATCCGAGTCCCTCCATCAGCTCATTTCCAAACCCAGCCCCCCATGAGCCCATTTCTAGTCCTTTCCTAGCCCCACCATCAGCCCATGTCAAATCCTAGCTCCCCTCCACTCAGCCCATTTCCAATCCAAGCCCCCCATGAGCCTACTTCCAGTTCTAGCCCCTTCATGAGTCCATTTCAATCCAAACCCCCACCACAGCCCATTTCCAATCTTAGCACCCCCCCAACAGCCAATTTCCAGTCCTATTCTAGCCCCTCCATCAGCCCATTTCCTGTCCTAGCCCCCCTCACCCATTTCCAGTCCTAGCTCCCTCCCCCTCACAACCCATTTCCATTCCAAGCCCCAATCCCATCAGCTATTTGCAGTTCAAGCCCTCCTTCCACTCAGCCCATTTCCAGTCTTAGCCCCCCCATAGCCCATTACCAGTCCTAACCCCCCCATCAGCCCATTACCAGTCCTAACCCCCCCATCAGCCCATTTCCAGTCTTAGCCCCCCCCCATAGCCCATTACTAGTCCTACCCCCCCCCAAATCACCATCACCATCACCAGCCCACTTCCAGCCTTAGCACCCCCCATGGCCCATTACTAGTCCTAACCCCCCCCCCATCAGCCCATTTCCAGTCTTAGCCCCCCCCATGGCCAATTACCAGTCCTAACCCCGGCCAATTACCAGTCCTAACACCCCCCCCCCGGCCAATTCCCAGTCCTACCCCCCCCCCCCCGGCCAATTACCCGTCCTACCCCCCCCCCGGCCAATTACCAGTCCTACCCCCCCCCCCGGCCAATTACCAGTCCTAACCCCCCCCATCAGCCCCTTTCCCGTCTTAGCCCCCCCCCCATGGCCAATTACCAGTCCTAACCCCCCCCTGGCCAATTACCAGTCCTACCCCCCCCCCCTGGCCAATTACCAGTCCTACCCCCCCCCTGCCAATTACCAGTCCTAACCCCCCCCCGGCCAATTACCAGTCCTAACCCCCCCATCAGCCCCTTTCCAGTCTTAGCCCCCCCCCCCATCATGGCCAATTACCAGTCCTAACCCCCCCCATTCAGCCCCTTTCAATTCTAGGCCCCCCCCTGGGCAATTTACCCTACCTCCCCCCCCCCATCAGCCCATTTCCAGTCTTAGCCTCCCCACCATAGCCCATTACCAGTCCTAAACCCCCTTCCCCCCTATCATCCCAAATTAAAAAAAAAAAACCCAAACAAAGCGGCTGCTTCTGCCGCGGCAGCCTCAAGAGCTCTGCCGCGGCAGCCTCAAGAGCTCTGCCGCGGGGCCCCCCCCCTGCCCGGCAGAGCCTCCCTGCATCATCTACCTTCAAGTCGCAAAACGCGGGCTTCTTTCAGAGCCGCGAGAGTTTCCTTTCTCGCGGGAGAGCCGCGAGAAAGGAAACTCTCGCGGCTCTGAAAGAAGCCCGCGTTTTGCGACTTGAAGGTAGATGATGCAGGGAGGCTCTGCCGGGCAGGGGGGGGGGGCCCCGCGGCAGAGCTCTTGAGGCTGCCGCGGCAGAGCTCTTGAGGCTGCCGCGGCAGAAGCAGCCGGTTTGTTTGTTTTTTTTTTTTTTTTAATTTGGGACCTTTTAAATGCGGACCTTCCCGCGTGCCAACTGCAAGGCCTTCGCGTGCCACAGCTGGCACGCGTGCCATAGGTTCGCCATCGCTGCCTTGGAGTGATCCTTGCCCCAATAAATTCCAGCTCTTGAGTCAGGCGAAGGCTGGACTTGGGATAGCTGATAACGAAACCCAAGTGCTGAAGGACCTGGATAGTGCATGCCGTGGTCTTCTGTGCCTTGGGAGCCGTGGTGCCCCTGATAAGACAGTCGTCGAGATACAGAAAGACAAAGATCCCCTGAAGCCTGAGAAAGGCGGCGACCACCGCTAGGCACTTTCTGAATACCCTGGGGGCCGAGGCGAGGTCGAAGGGAAACACCCTGTACTGAAAATGATGGCCCCCCACTACAAAAAAACGTAGGTATTGCCTATGGCTCGGGTGGATTAGGATGTGTGTATAAGCATCCTTTAGGTGTAAGGAGCATAGCCAGTCTCCCTGGCGGAGGTAAGGCAGCAATGTTCCAAGGGAGAGCATCTTGAACTTCTCCCTCACCAGGAATCTGTTGAGGTTGCGCAGGTTGAGGATGGACCTTAGGCCACCTGTCTTCTTTGGCATGAGGAAGTACCTGGAGTGGAACCCCTTGCCCTTAAGATGGTGGGGCACTGGTTCCACCGCTTGGTCCTTGAGAAGACCTGCCAACTCCTTTAAAAGAAGGTCCCGGTGAAGGGGAGGCCGGAGGGGCTCTCAGGGGAAATAATGCAGAGGCACTTTGGCTAGGTGGAGGAGGTAACCCTCCTTGATCACCTGTAATGCCCATGCATCGGTGGTGATAGCTTCCCACCTGTGGGCGTACAGGGTGAGCCGACCTCCTGAGGGCTGCCAAGCTCCAGTTGGGAGAGGTGCCATGTTTCAGGAGTCAAAAGCTCCCCCTGGGCTGGGAGCCTTCTGCTTACGCAGGCCATGCCCTTGTCCCTTGGCCTGCTGCCCCTGCTGAGGAGCCGGGGAGGCCTGATAAGGGGGGTAGTTTTGATAAGCTGTGGACTTTCTCAGGTAGAAGGGCTTTTTACCCGAGCCTTTCTTTTGGGAAGTGGCAGAGATCTTCTTAGAGAGCCAAGTCCTCGTCATGAACCCAGTTTCCATTTCAACGGCCTTGTCGGCCATGGGTTTGCCGAAGAGGTTCCCCCCTTGGCATGGGACATCAATGAACTTGTCTTGTACCCATTGCTCGAGGTCTGACAACTGTAGCCAGGCTTGGCGGTGTGCACCGATGCTCGCCGCGGCTGCCCTGGCTGCTGACTCAAAGCAGTCGTAAGTCGCCCGAGACATGAACCTGGAACATTCACTGATGGCTCTGAATAGGCCCTTGAAGCACTGAAAAGGCTCCTCGGAGAGACCAGCCAAGAATCTGGCGACCTCCTTAGCCAGGTCCCTCAGGTACATGCTCATGTACAGCTGGTAGGCCTGGATCCAACAATTCAGCATTGCGCCCTGGTAATATTTCCTGCCAGGGGCATCCAAGATGTGGGCCTCCCTGTCGGGTGGCACCGAGGAGTGTCTCTTCTGACTTTTCAGTTGATGCATGGCCGATTCCACCACCATGGAATTGTGGCTTTTCAAACCCAGGGCTCTGGCGGACCCGATACATTGAGTCCAGCCACTTGATCACCGGTGTCGACGCCGGTGTCTCCCACATGCAGAGCATAAGGCGTTCCAGGATGGCAGGGATGGGCACCGTGAGGGTCTCCCGAGGGGGGAGCCTCGTATTGGAGGATCTCAAGTTCATCTGCTCGCGGATCCTCCTCGGGCTCCATTGGGAAAGCCAAAGCCTTGGACATGTCTCGAACAAAGTCCCGAAAGGCCATGTCCTCCAGAGGGGGACCTTCTGCGAAATTCTGATACCGGGGAATCGGACAGAACATCTTGGTGACGGTGAGTGTCCGAGCGGGACTGCGGCCGAGGATCTACTTGGGACCGCAGGGCTTTGAGGATCGGCTTGGCCTCTGGAGTCTACTTCGACGTCGAATCCCCGGTGGTCGGGGCAGAGGAACTGGACGTTCCGGATGCCAGTGCCCGCTGTTGCTTCAGGAAGGCAGTGATTCTGCGCTCCAAGGACGCCATCCTGGATATCAGTTCAGGAGGCTCCGCAGCATTCAGCTCGGGCACTGATGTACTTGGGCCCGAAGCCAGTTCCCCAGGAGGGGAGGCCTCGACTAGGATAGGATGCACTTGCCAGGGCCAGTCCGCGACCGGGTCCTTCCGGGGAACCTTGGCTGAGCACTCCTTCTCCGATGCCTCGGGCCAGCGCTCAGGGCTCTGTGACCAGCCCCGTGAGGGACCTGGCCGTTCTGAACCACCCAGAGACACGGAAGTCGAGGATTTTTTCCTTCTTTTCGGTTCCCTCGAGGGAGACCCCTCTCTGAGGTCCCTCGACGACGCTCGGGTTTGGAGTGCTCCTCCTGAGGCGTGGAGGCCACAGATGAGGTCCTGGCTCTTGGAGGCATGGGGGAATCAGGAAAACATTTTTCATGCTGCTGCTGGCAGCTTTTCAAGGCCTTCGAGGACATCTTTTTGCAGAGGCCACAGACAGCCAGGCTGTTGTCCAGGCCAAGGCACTGGAGGCAGCAGTCGTGCGTATCAGTGAGGGACATAATCTTCCCGCACCTATCGCACTTTTTGAACCCACTGGTAGCCATGGGGGTAAAAAGGACCCCAGCAAGGTCGAAGACCCTTTGGGCTGCCAGCAAGGAAAAAAACCAGGGTGGTGATGCCCAAAAGGAAAAATCGAAAAGAAAAAGGGTTGACCCGATACAGGGGTACCGGGGGCGGGCGGGAAAAGTACTGGTGTTAGACTGGAAAAGAAAAAGAAAAAACAGCCAAAGAGGCAAAAGAAAATCAACTTTTTCTGGGACAGGGACAAACTATGTCTGATGGGCTCCGCGGAAAAAAGGAGACTGAGCAAGATGGCTCCTTTGGCAGGAAAAGTGACCATGCATGCGTGGTAGCAACTCCCAAAAGCTTTCTTTGAAAGCTGGGGATTTGCTCCGCACGGGCTCCGTCAGCATCGACATCACCCATATGTGAGGGCTGACTTCCTGCTTGTTCCCGGAGAAACATACTAAACGTACAATTCCTCATACCTACTTTCCTGAATTCTTCATGTGCTTTAGGTCTTACCACTAGGGACAGCAGCAGTTATTCACAATATGGGATACATCTGATGACCTACCCAACTAGGAAAATAGCGTAGTTACTCACTTGTAACAGGTGTTCTCCAAGGACAGCAGGAATCAGTCCTCACATATAGGTGACGTCTGTGCTGACGGAGCCCTGCGTGGCGCATTTCCCCAGCTTTCAAAGAAAGCCTTTGGGAATGATACCACGCATGCATGGTCCCCTTCCCATCTAAGGGTGCCATCTTGCTCAGTCAGATGACACAGCTTATGCAAAAAGTGAAATAAGGAAAATAAGGTAAAGGAGGCAACTCCTAGGGGGGGAGGGAGGGTTGTGAGGACTGATTCCTGGTGTCCCTGAAGAACACCTGTTACAGATGAGTAATTACCCTTTCTCCAGGAACAAGTAGGAAGTCAGTCCACACATATGGGACTCCGTAGCTCTAGGTTGCTGGAGACCGAACCACGACAGCACCAATGGCTACCAATAGGGTGGCCGTGAGTTGCAGAGGATTAGCCCTTACCAAGAGACTCTGCAGACCCTAGCATCCGGCATCCCCATCACTCCGGTAGCCTGAACACAGAAGGGTCGGAGGGCAGGAGCTGCCTATACACCGAGAATGCTTCAGATTACTGCCTGGCCAAAGGCACTGTCCCTGCGAGACTTACTCTCTAGGCAGCAGTGAGCTGCGAACGTATGCACTGAAGACCATGTGGAGGGGCTTTACAAACTTCTGGCACCGGCAGTGATCCAGTGCTCTAGGGAGATGCCAGCTCGCTCGTAAGCGAGGGCAATACAGTCCGCCACCCAAGTGGACAGGGCTCACTTGGTCACAGGTAGCCCCAGCCTGCTGGAGTCATAAGAGACAAAGTTGAGGAGCCTTGCTGTGGGCTGGGATCCTCTGTAGATAGGATAGGGCCCTCTTACAATCCAACGTATGCAGAACCAACTCTGCCTTACTGGCATTAGGCTGTGGGAAGAAGGTGGGGGAGGACCACTTCCTGACTGAGGTGGAAAGCCGATACGACCTTCTGGAGGAACTTGGGGTGCATATGAAGCACAACCCTGTTTGTATAGAACCTAATATAAGGTGGATCCGCCACCAGGGCCTATAGCTCGCTCACTCTCCGGGCGGATGTCAAGGCCACCAGGAAGGCCACCTTCCAGGAGAGATACCTCAGGTGGCAAGTCGCCAAGGACTCAAATGGCGGTCTGGTGAGCTGTGAGAGCACCACATGAAGATCCCCCTCTGGTGAAGGGGGAAGGAGGGGTGGGGCTTTGCTAGCAGAAGGCCTCTGAGGAAGCTGGAGACCAGGCGCTGGCTTGAGAGGGGTCTCCCCTCCACATTGTGATAGTTAGCTGCTATGGCACTGAAATTCACCCTGACCGAATTAGATTTCAACCCTGAGTGGGAGAGATGCAGCAGGTACTGCAGTATGAGCTGCAGATGGCAGGAGAAGGGACTCTCATTCCACTCTGCACACCACAGAGAGAATCTCCTCCACCTGAAGGCATATGCCTTTCTGGTGGAGGGTTTCCAGGAGGCCAGGAGGATCTCCTGCACTTCATCCGTGAGACTGAAGGGGGCAGGATCCATGCAGTTAATGTCAGGGATGCCAGGTTGGGGTGGAGAAGGGAGCCTCCCTCCTGCGAAAGAAGATCTGGCTGACAGCCCAGTGCCACTGGGGGTGCCTCTAACAGGGAGGGTAGCAGGGGGAACCAGAACTGGCTGGGCCACCTGGGAGCAACCAGGATTACTGCGGCATGGTCGCTCTGGATCTTGAAAAGCACCTGGCTATTAGAAGGGTTGGTGGAAATGCATAAAGCAGGCCCCTCGACCATAAGACGAGGAAGGCATCCGCTGCCATCCTCCTGTGGTGTGGCTGAGGTGAACAGAATCTGGGCAGCTATGCATTTTCAGGGGAAGCGAACAGGTCCAGCCAAGGTCTGCCCCAGAGGCGGAAAAGTCTCTGTGCCACCCTGGTATCCAGATGCCACTCGTGTGGGTGAAGGATCCTGCTGAGCCTGTCCGCCAGGAGACTGTCCTGGCCCGGCCTCTACACCACCCTCAGGAGCATGCTGTTGTACACTGCAAAGGAGTGGAGGGCTACCGCCTCCTGACAGAAGGAGTAGGAGCACGTGCCTTCCTGCTTGTTCACATAGAATATGGCATCCTGATTGTTCATCTGTATGAGGACCGAGAGGTTGCTCAGGAGGTAGCGGAAGGCCTGTAGAGCCAGGAAGATGGCCCTGAGCTTGAGGAAGTTGATTTGTAACAGAGATTCATCTGGGGACCAGTTGCCCTGAGTGCAATGGCCCTCGCAAGGTGCACCACAGCCTACCAGGGAGGCGTCTGTTGTCAGCACCTTTTGTGGTGCTAGTATTTGGAAAGGCACCCCCGCCTGTGGCCATTGGGATCTAAAGCACCACTGGGCTGCTCACATGTGCAGGCGAGCCAAGGGCATGACATGAACCACTGAGGCCATGTGGTCTAACAAGCGGAGGAGCAGGTGGGCTGGCGCCGACCTGCAGTTTTGAACCTCCTTCGCTAACCGCATCAGGCGGCGGGCCCTTTCTTTTGGGAGGAAGGCCTTGACCTGCAGCGTGTCCAGCTGGGATCCTATGAACTCCAGGTCTTGAACATAAGAACATAAGATATGCCAAACTGGGTCAGACCAAGGTCCATCAAGCCCAGTATCCTGTTTCCAACAGTGGCCAATCTAGGTCATACATACCTAGAACTGGGAAGAAGCTGAACTTGGGGTAGCTAATGATGAATCCCAATTCCTGCAGGGTGTGGATTGTAAGCCTTGTGGCTTGGCTGGCCTCGAGGGCCTGCTGCTTCTGATGAGCCAGATGTCCAGGTGGGGGAAGTCGTGGGCCCCCTATAGGCGCACATGGGTGGCCACGACCTCCAGACACTTCATGAAGACCCTTGCAGAGGAGGCATGGCCGAATGGTAGTACCCTGTACTGGTAGTGCTGCCCCCCCCCCCACCATGAACCTCAGGTACTGTCTCTATGGGAGGGATGGACCAGGATGTGGGTGTTCGCATCCTTGAGGTCCAAGGAGCAGAGTCAGTCTCCCTGGCGGAGATAGGGCAGCAGTGTCCCAAGGGAGAGGATCTTGAACTTCTCCCTCACCAGGAACTTGTTCAAGTTGCGCAGGTCCAGGATGGGTCAGAGGCCCGCTGTTCTTTTTGGGACAAGGAAATACCTTGAGTAGAACCCCTTTCCCCAGAGGTGTTGGGGTACAGGCTCCACTGCCCTGTTAGGCTGTCACTGAGTAAGCCTGCAAGTTCTGCGATGGAGGAGAGGACGTGATGGCTTCCCTGGGAAGAAGTCTGGAGGGTTCTGTTGTAGATGGAGGTGGTAACCCTCCCTCACCTCCTGTAGGACCTACCTGTCCGTGGTGATGCTGGTCCAGTTGTGGGCAAATGAGGCCAGCCAACCCCCTGTGGGCTGAGATGGGACTCCTGGGGGAGGGGTGGCTCTGACCACGGAGTCAAAAGCTTCCCCCCAGTTGGGTGGGTGCTGGTGTCTGAGGCTTGGGGGCCTTGGGCTTCCGGGGGCCCATGCCACTGGCTTTTAGGCTGTGAGGCCATAAGAACATAAGAACATAAGATATGCCATACTGGGTCAGACCAAGGTCCATCAAGCCCAGTATTCTGTTTCCAACAGTGGCCAATCTAGGTCATACGTACCTAGCAGTTTCCCCAAGGGACACAGGTTCCACAATGCTTGTATTGGTTCAAGCATTGATATCCTGGGTCCCTTCTTAATAATGGTTTATGGACCTTTCCTCCAGGAACTTGTCCAAACCTTTTTTAAACCCAGCTACACTAACAGCCTTTACTACATCCTCCGGTAACAAATTCCAGAGTTTGATTACACGTTGAGTGAAAAAATATTTTCTTTTATTAGTCTTAAATAGTTTACCCTGTAGCTTCATTGCATGTCCCCTAGTCTTTCTATATTCTGATAAGGTAAACAATCGATCTACGTTTACCCGTTCCACTCCGTTCATTAATTTATAGACTATAGGCCTGGTGATAGCCCTTTTTCTTTGGGTGAAAAAGGGCTTTTTCCCCAAGGATTTTTTCTTGGGGAGGGTCAAGGTCTTCCTGGTCAACCTTTGCTGGGTCACTACCATGGCCTCGATTTCAGCCACCTTGTCGGACATCAGGTTCCTGAACAAGTTCTCACCATTGCAGGGGACATCCAGCAGCTTTTCTTGTACCCACTGCTTGAGGTCCGAAGTTTGTAACCATGCCCCGCACTGGGCACCAAAGCTGGCAGCTGCCACCCTGGCTGCAGACTCGAACCCGTCGTAGGCTGCCCTAGAGAGGAATCTGGAACAGTTCCGGAAGCCCGCTGCCAGGGACTGAAACCTCTGCAGGGGTTCCCCGGCAAAGCCCACCGAGAACCCCGAGAACTCCTGTACCAGGCCTTTTAGGAACATTCCCATGTACAGTTCACACACCTGTATCCGGCACCCCAGCATGGCGCCCTAACACTTGTGGCCAAGGGCGTCAAGGGCCTGGGCCTCCCTGCTGGGGGGGAACCGAAGAGTAGTTTTCTGCATTGAGGACTCCACCACCATAGAGTTGTGGGGACGTTGCAGCTTATGGAACCAAGAGCCCTTCCGGATGTGGTAGATAGCATCCAGGCACCAAATGACCACCGGCACCGAGGCCGGGGTCTCCCACATCCTGATTAACAGCCTTTCAAGGATGGGTGGAACTGGCACCGTGACAGTCTTTTTGGGAGGAGATTCATATTGTAGGATCTCGAGTTCCTCAGTGCACGGATCCTCCTCAGACTCTGTCTGGACCGAAAGAGCCTGGGTTATGTCACGGATAAAGTCGTGAAAGGCTATGTCCTCGGGTGGGGAGTGGCACCGAGGCTCCGGGGGAGATGGCTTGGAGAGGGCATCCCTGAGCCGGGAGATGGCTTGGAGAGGGCATCCCTGAGCCGGGAGGTCTCAGGAGAGGCCTCATCTTCTGTTTCCCATTCGGATCCCAAGGGTGTTGAGGAATTGGCCTCAGGGGTAGCCCTGAGGAACTGTGGCCCTCCCCCCCGAGGATCTGGGTCAGACTCCCCAAAACTCGCCGGGAAGGACAAGATCCTTGAGGACCGTGACTGAAACCTTGATTTATGTTGAGGACTTACTCAAGGCCAATGGTGCTTGGTGCCTAGCTCGATGCCCGGGGACTCCCCCCCTGAGGTCGGGGGGCCCGGTGTCAGGGCCGATGATGCTGGAAACCCAGACATCAATGTCTGCTACAAGGCCAGGATAGAGGAGATGTTCTGCTCCATGGCCGCGCAACTCTCGGCGTGGACACAGACGGCTTCAGGTCCAACGCCAGCACTCCAGAGAGTACATCTTCGAGGAGGACTACGGGCTCATGGTTCCTGGCACGGTCTCCGCCGGCTGAGGACGCCTGTCTCGAGACTTTCTGAGGGCGCTGCTCGGAGTCACCGGAGTCTTGCCACGGGACTTTGCCAGGTTTCATCGGAAGCACTTCGGCAGGCTTTGGTACCTTTTTCTTGGGAGGGTCCAGGGCCGCGGCCACGCCGGAATCGCCGCCGCCACGGGACTCTGACAATGCCCGGACCTCACGGGAAGTGCTGGCTTTGGGGCTTGGTGATGGGGAAGCTGGGGCAGAGTCAGATCTTGGGAACAGCTTTCCCTGCAACTCCGACCACTTTTTGTTTGTTTTGGGGGTCATGGTCTGGCACTGGTCGTAGATGGAGCTGTCGTGTTCCAGGCCCAGGAAGCAAAGACAGCAGTCATGGGTGTCAGTAGCTGAAATAGCATGACTGCAACAGTCGCATTTCTTGAACGCACTGGGAGTCATGGTGGGAGAACACCTGGCTGGGGTCAACGACCCTCAGGTAAAAAATGATGCAAAGGCCAGTTGAGGAGGAATCTTGAGGAAAAAAATGGGAGTAAGAGCAGAGGACGGCACCAAGGGTGCCGGCTTGAGGCAGGAAGGGAACCGGTACGCAAACCAGAGGATTTGAAGGATTTTAAGAACTTTTTCCAGGGAAGTAGAGGACTACATCAGTTGAGCTCCGTGGAAAAACGGAGACTGAGCAAGATGGCACCCTTGGGCAGGAAGGGGACCACGCATGCATGGTAGCATTCCCGAAGGCTTTCTTTGAAAACTGGGGAAATGCTCTGCACGGGGCTCTGTCGGCGCTGACATCACTCTTATGCGAGGACTGACTTCCTGCTTGTTCCTGGAGAATCTTCATATACCCGTTCTCTGCCCTCACACTCAATGTTAATCCTTTAGAACCTGATGATTGTAGACTCCCATAACTGGAATAAAGGGATTTAATCCCAATTTTTTTTATTTAAAGCACCCAAACATTAAGAAGACTACCATATTCAAATAATCACAACCCAAGGCTAAGAGTTTTCCTCTACAACAGCACGCTGGCTGTCCATGTCTGCCTTTTTCTTACTGTATCAGAAACTGCTGGTACTGGAGATGTTGTAGCTGGTACAAGGCCGTGATTTTCTGCTGGCGGCTGAGGCGCTCTTGATCCACATCACCCTGTAGATACAAATAAACTGGAATTAATTTCATAATTCCTTATGGTCACTGACTTAGTGTATTAGATCAACTGCTAATAATACATTAGAACAAAATAGAAATGTCATTGCTTTCAAAATGGTGATCAATGAACTAAATGCTAATTTCATATTTTTAGTAGCAGCCTATCTTGTGATTACTGTTTTTACTAGCAGAATTATCTACATAGATAGTCATGCAAAGGTTAGCTGAGCTTTCTTTGGAACGCTTCATGCATTCATAGGTGGTTTGTCATGATCTGATGCCTCTCCTGCTTTTTAGTTAACTATACAGCTTAATAGCCAACTGGTTTAAACAGGGATAGGAATGATTTCCAAATTGAGAAGCGAGTTGTTATATTATTTTTCTGCTGCTTTTATGTAGGTTAATAATTTTAGTGCATGAGTGGCTGAAATGAAGAAAATGTTTTATAGGTAATAGCACAAGGTAAATAAAGTGAGGTAGTCATTCTGCAAGAGATCTTTGTATCAGTTTCATAAGCGGCTTGAGGAATATTTCAGATTGGAAGTCATCCTATTTAAGGTCTACAGTTAAAAGGGTGTTTACAAAATAACCCTTTACAACAGGGTGCAGTAGAAATTCACAGATTTTGAACTGTTTACATAGACCCAATCTGGCTAATAAAGGTTTAATCTCTAAACTGCAAGCTTTGCTACAAATCAGTTCCCTCTTATTTCTGAAAAATATTATTATGCTCAGGGCCAGTGCAAGAGTATTAGGTGTCCTAGGTGAACATTCAGCTTTGCACCCCTCTCAATTTTATTTCAAACCCCTAGGCCCTTACCTTGAAATTCTGATAATTAACAAGTGTTCTCCTGGGACAGCAGGAATCAGTTTTCACATATAGAGGTGACATCGGTGTCGATGGAGCCTGCGCGGAAAGCATCTCCCCAGTTTCAAAGAAAGCCTTTTGAAGATGCACAACACATGCGTAGTCCACTTCCCATCCAAGGGTGCCATCTTGCCTCAGTCTAATGACATAGCTAAGACGACAAAAATTAAAATATGGTAACGAAACAACTCCAAGGGGAGAAGGGAGGGCTGTGAGAACTGCTTCATGCTATCTCCTGAGAATACCTGTTACAGGTGAGTAACTACGCTTTCTCCGGGAACAAGCAAGAAGTCAGTCCTCGCATATGGGACTCCCCAGCTACAGACTACCGAGAACCTGTAAAAACACCACAGCGATCTGCAAAGGGTGAGATGTGAGCTGCAACAGTTGAGTCCCAACTGAGAGACTCTCGCAAGACCCAAGTATCCGGCAGGCCACCCACACTCCAGTAGCCTGAACATAGGAGGGTAGGAGTTGCCTACATCCCGAAGAGATTAAAGGAATACGGCCTGGCCGAAGGCGCTGTCCCATTGGGACTCTCTCTTCAGGCAGCAGTGGGCTGCAAAGGTATGGACCGAAGACTAGGTGGCGGCCCGGCAGATTTCTGTCACAGGTACGGAAGTAGCCATGGCCCTGACACGGTGCGCCGTGATCTGCTGGACTAGTGGGATCGCAGCTTGCTCATAGGCGAGGGCAATGCAATCTGCCACCCAAGTGGACAGAGTTCACTTAGCCACTGGGAGCCCCAGTCGACTGGGGTCATAGAATCCAAAAAGCTGAGGTGCTTTGTGGTGGCCCGAGTTCATTGCAGATAGAAGGACAGGGCCCTTTTACAATCCAAAGTATGGAGGACAATCTCCACCTTACCAGCATGACACCTCGAGAATAAGATGGGGAGTACCACCTCCTGATTGAGATGGAAGGGGCATACAACCTTTGACAAAAACTTGGGGTGTGTGCAAAGCACCACCCTGCTCTTGTAGAACCTTGTGTAAGGAGGCTCTGCCATCAGAGCCTGGAGCTCACTGACCCTGCGGGCTGACATAAGTACCACGAGAAAGACGACCTTCCAGGGAAGGTATCGCATGCCAGGTAGCCAGAGGCTCAAATGACTGCTTAGTTAGTTGTGAGAGCACCACATCGAGATCCCACTCTGCTGTCGATGGGCGGATGGGGGGTTTGGATAGCATGAGGTCCCGCAGAAACAGAGATACCAGGGGCTGATCTGAGAGGCGTTTTCCCTCAATAAAATGGTGGTGTGCCGCAATAGCACACTGACTGAGTTGGACTTCAGTTCCACATGTGACAGGTGGAGTAGGTACTGGAGCTCAGTCTGTACTGAGCAGGAGAACGGGTTCGCCAGGCTCTTGGCGCACCAGACCGACAACCAGCACTACTTGAAAGCATACACCCTCTTTACAATCCGCGGAAGCAACCTCCTTACATGACTCTCTGCTTTTGCATAAACAGGTAGAATCCCTTGAGAATATGTCTCGTGCTAAGAACATCCGCATTTTAAATTTTCCTAAGACACTGTTTATGTCTGCTATTTCTTTATTTAGACAGTACTGTAAGGAAGTTTTATTACTTGCTGAAGCTGACACCCTTCCGATTGTACTCTCTTTTTATCTTTCTGTTCGAGCAACACCTGGGGAGGATGGAGTGGTGGCGGGTGAGGCGCAAGATGATTTAGAGTTGACTGATTTTTTGGAGAATTCCCAAGCTTTGATTACATCCCACGCCACTTTAGTGATTACTTTGGCTAATTTTGCTGATAAGGCTTTAATTTTTAAAGCCTTTTTCTTAAAGAAGAAAAATCTTTTTTATGGCCATAAGTTGTCCATCTTCCCCGATGTTTCTCGACAAACGCAAAATCAGAGGCGGTCCTTTCTCCAGCTCAAACCTAGAGTTCTGGCTGGGGGAGGAACCTTTTTCCTCCGATTTCCGTGTAAATGTTTGATTACCTTACAAGGGTCTAGTTATGTTTTCTTAGATCCTAATCCGCTTGAAGCTCTTCTGGTTTCATTGCAGGCTTGAGATAATTGTATTATTATTGATTTTGCTTTATATTATCTGATGATTGTGGTAGGCGGAGTAGCCTTAAATAATTCTCTCTCGGTATCTATCTGCTGTTGTACCTCCTTGACGTGGGCTATGTTTTGTATTTAACATTTTGGATTCTTTTTCTTTTTTTTCATTGGTTGTGATATACTTATATGTAATGTTAAATCGCTTATTTCTTTATATTATTGTTATTTGGATGGCATTAATAAAAATAAAAAAAATTTAAAAAAAAGCATACGCCCTCCTTGTGAAGACCTTTCGGGAGGCCAGAAGGACCCACATTCTGTGGGAGTTTGAAGGGAGTTAAAGCTACTCTTTCAGCAGCCAAGCCGTGAGTGACTGGGACCCCAGGTTGGGGTGCAGGAGAGAGCCCTCTTCCTGTGAGAATAAGTCTGGGATGTGGCCCAGGAGAATCGGTGACCGCCACCAGGGAGAGAAGCTGTAGAACCAAGGTTGCCTGGGGAACTGGGGGGCTATCAGGATCAGTGATACCCTGTCGCGCTGGGCCTTGAAGAGGGTCCTGGCGACCAGTGTTGTCAAAGGGAAGGTGTAGAGGATGCCTTCTGTCCACTGCATGAGGAACGTGTTCGCAGCCACCCCGGATGGGTGTGGCTGATGGGCGCAGAAGCAGGGCAACTACGTGTTGTTCGGGCTGGTGAACAGGTCCACTAGTGGGACGCCTCAGAGTTAAAACAGCCATGAGGCCACTCTGGGATCCAGGCGCCAGTTGTGCGGCTGAAGAACTCTGCTCAGCTTGTCTGCCAAGGCATTGTCCTGGCCCAGGAGGTAGATCGCCCTCAGGAGCATCTCATTGTGCATCATATATGAGCAGAGGGCTTCCGTTTCTCGGCAGGAGTACAATCCCGTGCCCCCTTGCTTGTTGACATAGAACATTGCGACTTCATTGTTGGTATGGACCAGCACTGAAGCGTAGTTACTTACCTGTAATAGGTGTTCTCCAGGGACAGCAGGAATCAGTCCTCACATATGGGTGACGTCCGCACTGAAGGAACCCCCGCAGAAGCATCTCCCCAGCTTTCAAAGAAAGCCTTTTGGAGAACCACCACATATGCGTGGTCCCCTTCCCATCTAAGATTGCCATCTTAATCAGTCAGATGACATAGCTAGAGCCGACAAAAATAGATGGCAAAAATTGTACAGAAACTCCAAGGGGAGAAGGGAGGCTTCTGAGGACTGATTCTTGCTGTCTCTGGAGAACACCTGTTACAGGTGAGCAACTACGCTTTCACCAGAACAAGCAGGAAGTCCATCCTCATATGGGACTCCCTAGCTAAAGGCTACCGAGAAAAAATATGGCCCAGCCGTGAGCAGCCACGAATCTGAGGAGACTCTTAGGACCCCAGTGTCCAGGGAGACCCACCGCTCCGGTAGCCTGAACGAACAAGAAGGGTCGGAGGACAGGAGTTTCCTAAATCCCAAACAGATTAAGGAGTACGGCATGGTTGAAGGCACTGTCCCATCAAGACTCCCTCTCCAGGCAGTAGTGAGCTGCAAAGGTGTGAACTGAGGACCAGGTGGTGGCACGGCAGATGTCTGCCATAGGGATAGAGCGTAGGTTTGCTACCAAGGCTGCCATAGCCCTAATGTTTTGTGCTGTGACACGGCAGGCCAACGAGAGCCCAGCTTGATTGTGGGTGAAGGCGATGCAGTCTGCCATCCAGGTGGACAGGGTCTGCTTGGTAATAGCTACCCCCAGTCGACTGGGGTCGTAGGAAAGGAAAAGCTGTGAGGCTTTGTGGTGGCCCTGGATACATTTCAGGTAGAAGGACAGGGCCATCTTACAATCCAGGGTATGGAGAACAGCCACTGCCTTGTTGGCATGGGGCTGAGGAAAGAAGGTGGGGTTGAGGTTGAAGGCAGATACCACCTTCGGATGGTATTTAGGGTGGGTGCAAAGCATGACTATTATTGTAGAATCTGGTGTAAGGTGGCTCGGCCACCAAGACCTGAAGCTCGCTGCTGCTTAGCTGTGAGTTTCATCTGTCTGTCTCCACATATTTATCTATCTATTTGCCCTTATTGGTGGGTTCCCTTACCTACTCCATTGCTGTAGAGTTTTAAACTATCTTTCTCTTAGTCTACCTGAGTGACTACCTCTCCCCCCCTGCTGAGGCATTGTTGTAGACCTCCATTTCCTGTTCTGCATGTGGGCTTGCTCAGATTGCCTTTCTGTTCCTTGAGAAGAGGAGTGCTTTCCAGAGCTCTCCCAAAAAGTGATTTTTGCTGAATTTGCTGCTTAGCTGTGAGTTCTGTCTGTCTGTTTGTCTCCACATATTTATCTATCTATTTGCCCTTATTGGTGGGTTCCCTTACCTACTCCATTGCTGTGTGCCCACGGTTCAGGAACAGCCTACTGGCCAGAGACACCTAGGTTCCCGCCCACCCTACCCCTCACCCCACCCACCCCAGGGGCTACATTCCCTATACATTGGTCACATACATGCCATCTGTCGTTCCTAACTTGGGTAAAGCCCACATCTTCAACTTTTCTTATTATTCTTCTTCCTCTTCTGGGACTGCTTAATCAACATGTCGTGTATTCAGTGCAATAACCATGGTACTTTCATAAAAAGAAGAATCATTTGGAGCCTAAGAGCTTGTCCTATATGCCTAAAGTCAGCTGCCATGCATGAAGAACTGACTCTACTAAGGAAAGACCTAGCTGCCATGCATAAAGAGGTGACTCTACTGAGGGAGGAAATGGCTGCAATGAAGCGCACCTCTTCTAGGATACAAACTGAACAAAGTCCACCACCGCTCCCACAAAGAATCAAACACCCCAGGAACAAATGGATCACAGTGAGTTCTGGAAGACTGCGACCTGTAACGCAGAGACATCCTACACATCAAGGGATATCCCTGCACAATGCCTTCTCTGACTTGGCTAATGAGGATGCCCAATCCAAAGAAACTAAAGAGCCCTTAAATGAGTCAGACAATGCCCAATCTCCTGCTAAAGCACCAAATATGAAGAAAACCTCACCAAACAGAAAACTACTACTACTTGGAGATTCCATCATCAGAGGCACCAACTTGGGAACACAGTTCAAAGGAGAGAAGATAGTCATGTGCCTACCAGGCTCTTCAGCCAGCAGGAATACAAACCAAGTTGTTGAAATACTTAGCGCAAAAAGGGAACACTCCAAACCTGATGTTATTATCCACTTGGACACAAATGACCTGGCTAGAAACAGTGCCTCTACAGCCCAAAAGGACTTCCAATCTCTGGGAGAGAAACTCAAGCCCATTGTTAACACTGTTGCATTCTCAGAAGTTCTACCTGTTCTTGGTAAGGGGACAAAAAGGCTGCATCGCATCAACAGCTTTAATACATGGCTCCAGACCTGGTGCAAACAAGAAGGATTCAGATTTATTGGCAAATGGGGCAACAGATGGACCAACAAGAGACTATACTGTGCTGATGGACTACATCTCTCTGTCGCAGGGAAAAGAAACCTAAGTGAAAAATTCAGGCAGTATGTGGATATGCATTTAAACTAGGAAAAGGGGGTGACGGATGTGGAAGGTCAACGTCTGCATGTCACCCCCTGCAAAAGCAGATCATCATCAGAAACAGCCACACTTTTAAACCACACATCAAAAACAAGTGGGAAGAAGTGGGCAGAATAAAATCAATGCAAAATACACACACAAGCCAGGTAAATGCTGGAAAGCAATGAGCACAAATGCTCGAAGCTTAGCCAATAAAATTCCAGACCTGGAAGCCCTAATGGTGGAAACGGATTTGGACATCGTGGCCATTACAGAAACATGGTTTAATGAATCACATGATTGGGATATAGCCATAGCTGGCTATAATCTATTCAGAAGAGACAGAGAAAATGGAAAAGGAGGAGGAGTAGCCTTGTATGTCAAAAGCAGTATTAAAGCTACTGAAATGCAGGGGACATGGGGAAAAGAAGAAGCGCTCTGGATTGCATTGGAAAGAGGAGATGGCACTGTCATCCATATTGCTGTAGTCTACAGACCTCCGACTCAAACTGAAGAGAGAGACAATGAATTGATTATAGATTTTGCCAAGATAGCAACAAAGGGGGAAGCAATCATATTGGGTGATTTTAATCTACCTGATGTGGATTGGATTACTCCTTCTGCACATCTGGAAAGAAGCAAAAAAATTGTGGATGCTCTCCAAGATGCATTACTTAGACAAATGGTGATGGAACCAACCAGGGAAAGCTCAACGCTGTATGTAGTGCTCACCAACAGTGATAGCCTTCCCACTGTGTCGAATGTCTGTGTGAGTGCCCCTGTGAGCAACAGCGACCATCACACGGTGTGGTTTGAGATAAAAGACATGGTACAGGCCAATCATAGCAAGCTCAAAGTCCTAAACTTCAAAAACACTGACTTCAATAAAATGGCCGAGTACTTGGAGGAGATGACGGAGTGGAAGGAGATAAGGGAAGTGGAATTGCAATGGGCTAAACTAAAGGCGGCAATAAAAGGGACAACAGATAAATATGCAAGAAAAGTAAATAAAAACAAGAGGAGAAGGAAACCTATTTGGTTTTCCAAAGAGGTGGCTGCTCAAATAAAGGCAAAAAACACAGCTTTCGCAAAGTTCAAAACCTTGCCAACAGAAGAACACAGAAATGAATACAGGATCAAGCTCAAAGAGTCTAAAAGAGAAATAAGGATAGCAAAATCAAAGGCAGAGGAAAAGATGGCTAATGATGTTAAGGGTGGCGACAAAACTTTCTTCAGGTATATACGGGAAAGGAAGAAGATCAGAGTTGGAACTGCAGGATTCAGAAGTGCTGGGAAAGGACTCGTGGAAAGTGACACTGAAAAAGCGAAATTGCTAAACAAATACGTTTGCTCTGTTTTTACTAAAGATCATCCTGGAGATGGACCAGCTGTGACTCCCAAATATAAAAATAGGAATGAAGTAGATACCACACCATTCACAGAAGATGAGGTGTTAGAACAACTTGCTAAACTGAAAGTGGACAAAGCCATGGGACCGGATGGGATACATCCCAGGATACTGAAAGAGCTCAGAGAGGTTCTTGCAGGACCATTAAAGGATGTCTTCAACAGATCCTTGGAAACAGGAGAGGTTCCTCAGGACTGGAGAATGGCTAATGTTGTACCTCTACACAAAAGTGGTGACAGGGAAGAAGTGTCGAACTACAGGCCCGTGAGCCTTACCTCGGTGGCGGGAAAAGTAATGGAGGCGCTCCTGAAAGAGCGAATAGTGAACTTTCTTAAAACCAACAGGTTGCAAGATCCGAGGCAACATGGTTTTACCAAAGGACGGTCTTGCCAAACAAATCTGAGTTCTTTGACTGGGTGACCAAGGAACTAGATCTGGGGCATGCAATGGATGTCATCTATCTGGATTTCAGCAAAGCCTTTGATATTGTTCCTCATAGGAGGCTTGTCAAACTCAGTAGCTTGGGGATGGGTCCCAAGATAGTAAACTGGATTAGAAATTGGTTGACTGACAGACAACAGAAGGTGATGGTACATGGAGCTCACTCGGATGAGAGGAAGGTGATTAGCGGGGTGCCCCAGGGTTCGGTCCTGGGCCCGGCACTGTTCAATATATTTGTGAGTGATATTTGTGAGTGATATTGCTGAAGGACTGAAAGGAAAAGTCTGTCTTTTTGCAGATGACACAAAAATTTGCAACAGATTGGACTCCCCCGAGGGAGTGGTTAACATGAGGAAAGATCTACAAAAGCTGAAAGACCGGTCTAATGCTTGGCAACTACGATTTAATGTGAAAAAGTGCAGTGTCATGCACTTGGGTAGCAGAAATCCAAGGGAAAGGTACATGATAGGGGGTGAGAGGTTGGTATGCACGGTTCAGGAGAAAGACCTTGGTGTGATTATCACTGATGATCTCAAGGTGGCAAAACAGTGCGACAAGGCGGTGGCAAAAGCCAGGAGGATGTTGGGCTGCATACAAAGAGGGATTACCAGCAGAAAGGAAGAGGTACTTATGCCACTGTACAAGTCACTGGTGAGGCCTCACTTGGAATACCGTGTTCAGTTTTGGAGACCATATCTTGCAAAAGATGTAAAAAGACTGGAGACTGTTCAGAGAAAGGCGATCAAAATGATTTGGAGCCTGCGTCAGAAGCCTTATGAGAAGGGACTTGAAGACCTAAATATGTACACTTTGGAGGAGAGGAGGGACAGGGGAGATATGATTCAGACCTTTAAATACTTAGAGAAATGATGAACAAACAAACCTCTTCCAAAGACAGGGAAGCTGTAAAACTAGAGGGCATAACATGAAGCTGCAAGGTCGTAAATTGAAAGGCAATGTCAGGAACATGGTATTGAGGCGTCAGCTAACTACTGGCACAGACACCAGTGTCTCCCACATCTGAAGGAGGAGTCACCCGAGGATGACCGGGATGGGAACCATAAGGGCCTCCTTAGGCAGAGCCTCATACTGGAGGATTTCCAGCTCCTCCATGCAAGGGTCCTCCTCTGACTCTGTGGTGAAAGAAGGCTTTTGTCATGTCTCAGACAAACTCGAGGAACGATGTATCCTTGGGTGGGGACTGGCGCTGCGACGCTGGGGGAAATGGATCCAAGGGGAAATCTCAGTGCTTCCGCATCTCCGGGGAAGCCTTGTCCTCAAACCCCCAGTCTGAGTAGTGTGTCAAGGACTCAAGGCTGGACGGCTCCAAAGGCTTCAGGCTCGGTTCAGGTCTTTGGTGACCCACGGCAACTGCTTGGCCGGAGCCACAAACACTTGCCAGGGAGGATTTTGCTCTCGAGGAACGGGAACGGAATCGAGACCTTCGCCGAGGTTCGGCTCGAGGATCAGGGCTCTTGAGGATTGGCAGCCCGGGGAGTCCGATATTGAGGTCCCTGTGGTCCTGGTGTGAGCATCGTCGGGGCCAGGCATCAATGCTTGCTGCGAGGCAAGGCAGGCAGTAACACTGCATTCCAATGCTATCATCCTGGCTTCCCACTCAGGAGTTGCAGCCTTCGATGCAGACCGCGTCCAGCATCAGTGAAGAGAGGGGAGTCTTCGATAGGGCAGGCCTCGGGGGTCCACAACCCGTCGCCAGAGGCATCGGCGTTTGTTCCTGGGCACCTTCGCCAGGCCGCTCCTGCTCAGACTCCTCCGACACCCTCCGGGGACTGTGGGACCTGGTATAGGATTTGCCATGTGTCTCAGATTCTCAGGATGAGGTCCTCAAGGATTTCTTCTTCTTTTTCTTGTGCTCACACTCCAGAGAAACCTTGTTGGCCTGCCCATGGGCCTGTTCGGGTGCCGCGGGGCTTTACCTGACTCAGAGGATCCATGCGGGGCCTTTGAGCGTGAGGCTACCGGGGACACCAGGGCAGAATCTGACCTGTGGAAGGTGCCATCTTAATTCTGCCGATGACTTTGGATGGCCTTCACGGACATTTTCTTGCACAGCGCACAAAACTCTGGGTCATGGTAGGCATCTAGACACCGGAGGCAGCAATCGTGTGTTTTGGTTAAGGAGATGTTCTTTGCGTACCGATTACACTTTTTTAACCCACTGGCCATTGGGACAAAAAGGACCTCTGCGATATCGAAGACCCTCAATGCGGCCAGCGGTTAGAAAAAGGTGCAAAACCGCGCTGGAGGGAAAAACTAAAAACTGTTCCGAGACTTGAAGCCGGGGCTCAGAGGTGAGAAAGGGACCGGTGCTAACCAGAGAGAGAAGAGCAGTTTGATGCACCAAAAAAAAATCAACTTTTTTCCGGGAAAAGGAGGAAGATATCTGTTTGGCTCTGTGGAAAAAGGGAGACTGAGTAAGATGGCACCCTTAGGCGGGAAGGGGATCATGCATGTGTGGTGGCATCTCTCAAAAGTTTTCTTTGAAAGCTGGGGTTACACAGACATCAGCGTCATGCATATGTGAGGACTGACTTCCTACTTGTTCCTGGAGAACTGGTGTTGCAGCCAGAATTATCACCCGAAGCTCCAGAAGGTTTATCTGCAGTAGGCATTCCGTCTGGGACCAGCTGCCTTGTGTGCAGAGGTCCCCACAGTGAGCTCCTCAACCCATCAGTGAGGCGTTCATAGTGAGGACCCTCTGGGGGGTGGGTGCCTGGAAGGGCATCTCGGCCTGGAGGTGGCAGGGATCCTGCCACCAGTGGAGGGAGATAGCCAGCTGGCGGATCACTCCCACCCTGTCTAGTTGATGATGAACCACGGGTGCTGCAAAGCATGTGTGGTGCGCCTCTGCAGACATGTCCCTCATTATCCAGTCGTCCAGGTAGGCAAAGACGAAGGACCCTTGGAAACAAAAGTGAGCCACTACCACTGCTAAGCACTTGGTGAAGACCCTTGGAGATGAAGCCAGCCCGAATGGTAGCACCCTGTATTGGTAGTGGCCTCCTCTCACCACAAAGCGGAAGTACCTTTAATGGTTGGGATGGATCAAGATGTGTATATAAGCATCCTTCAGGTATAAGGAACATAGCCAGTCTCCCAGCTGGAGGTAGGGCAGCAATGTTCCAAGGGAAAGCATCTTAAACTTCTCCCTCACCAGGAATCTGTTCAGATCTGAGGCCCCCTGCTTGCTTGGGTACACAGAAATACCTGGAGTAGAAGCCCTTGCCCCATAGATGTTTAGGGACTGACTCTACCGCCTTGTCCTTGAAGAGACCTGCGAGTTCAGTGAGGAGTCTGGTGAAGGAGAGGTCTTACTGACTCTCCTGGGAAGTATGAGGGTAGTGTTCTTTGCAGATGGAGGAGGTAGCCCTCTTGGTCCACTTGCAGTCCTCAGGAATCTGTGGAGATGGTGGACCACCTGTGGGCAAACAGGGCCAGATGCCACCCTGTCGGCTGTTGAGGACCTCCTGGGGAGAGGTAGTCATGCCCAGGGAGTCAAAAGCTCCCCTCAGGCTGAGCCTGGGCCAACACCCAGGACTTGGAGGCCTTCTGTTTACAGGGGCCATGCGCCCTTGCCCCTTGTGCTGTTGGCCTTCCTGAGGGGCCGAGAAGGCTTGGAACTGTGAGGAATTACCAAAGTCTCCCTTTTTTCTCAGGCTGAAGGGATTCTTCCCTGGTGCCTTCTTTCGACGCTGGACCAAGGTCTTTTTAGAGAGTCTGATCCTCATCAGGAACTCAATCTCCATCTCTGCAGCTTTGTCTCCCATGGCTTTCCTGAAGAGATTCTCTTCGATACAGGGGACATCAATAAATTTGTTCTGAACCCATGGTTTGAGATCAGATGACTGCAGCCATGCCTGACGTCAAGCCCCAACTCCCGCAGTGGCCACTCTGGCTGAGGACTCTAAGCAGTCATAGGCTGTTTGTGATAAAAACTTTGAGCAGTCCTTGAATGCAGAGGCCAGAGCCTTGAACCTCTGGAGGGATTCTCTGTCGAAGCCTGCCGAGAACCCAGAGGGCTCCCCTGCTAGCTCTTTGGGGTACATGCCAATGTACAGTTGATAGGACTGAACTCGGTACGCGAGCATTGAACCCTGGAAGGCCTTCTGGCCGAGGGCATTGAGGGCCTGGGCTTCTCTACCGGGGGGGGGGGGGCACAGAGAATGGGCCCTTTTGGCTCTTGAGCCTGGACATAGTAGACTCAACGACCATAGAGCTGTGGGGAAGTTGGGTCTTCTGGAACAGAGGGCCTCAGTACATGGAATCGAGTTGCCTGCTTACAATGAGCACCGACGCCGGTGTCTCCCACATATGGAGGAGGCACTTGAGGACTGGAGAAACGAGCACCGTGAGGGCCTCCTTTGGAGGGGCCTCATACTGGAGGATCTCCAGTTCTTCTATGCAAGAGTCCTCCTCCGCATCGGTCTCGAAGGCGAGCACCTTAGCTATGTCCCGCACAAAGTCAAGGAAAGCGTCAGGATACCAGGGGAGAAGGGTCTGAGGGTACATTTCTTGGTCACCGGGTGTCCAAGGACTCCTCATCCTTGGTCTCCCAGTCGGACTGGAAGTCTGAGGTCAATTCCAAAACTTCGCGGACACCAGGACTCCAGAGAACCTAGGGTCCAAGCCATGTGTGCTTCCCGGAGAGGACCGGTGACCCAAGGAATGGGCCAAGGATCTTGTTCAACACTGATGTCTCTCTTGAGGCCAGTGGTGCTCGAGAATCAGCTTGACGTCCGGGGAGGCCCTCGATGTCGAGGGTCCCATTGTCGGGATGGATGAACCGGACATGAACACTCAATGCTGGGCCACTAGAGCAGAGATACTGTGCTCTAAGGCCGCCATCCTGGTCTCCATGCAGGTGTTCTCCAGGGACAGCAAGAATGACTCCTCCAATATGGGTGTCGTCATGCAGACGGAGCCCACGTGGAAGCATCTCCCCAGCTTTCAAAGAAAGCCTTTGCGAGATGCCACCATGCATGCATAGTTCCCTTCCCGTCCAAGGGTGCCATCTTACTCAGTCAGATTACATAAGCAGAAAGGCATAAGAATAAAATAAGGTAAAGGAGGCAATTCCAAGAGCAGGAGGGCGGGTTGTGAGGACTGATTCCTGCTGTCCCTGGAGAACACCTGTTATAGGTGAGTAACTACGCTTTCTCCAGGAACAAGCAGGAAGTCAGTCCTCACACATGGGGACTCCCTAGCTACAGGCTGCCGGAAACTGAACCATAACAGAACCAGCAGTGACCGTGACAGGGAAGTCGCAAGTTGCCGAAGATGAGTCCCAGTGGGAGATCTGCCTGCTCACAGGCGAGGGCGATACAGTCCGCCACCCAAGTGGACAGCGTACGCTTGGTCACCACCTCCCCCAGCCTACTGGGGTCGTACGAGATGAAAACCTGAGCAGCTCTGTGGTGTTCCTGAGTGCACTGAATACAGAAGGACAAAGCCCTACAGTCCAAGGTGTGAAGGACCGTCTCCGCCCGAATGGAGTGAGGTCTTGGGAAGAAGGTAGGGAGCACTATTTCCTGGTTGAGATGGAAAGGTGATATTACCTTCGGCAGGAATTTGGGGTGCATGCGAAGCACCACCCTGTAATTGTTGAACCTAGTATAAGGCGCCTCCGCCACAAGGGCCTGAAGCTTGCTAACTCTGCGAGCGAAGGTGAGCGCAACCAGGAAAGCCACCTTCTAAGAGAGGTAGCGAAGTTTGCAGGTAGCCAGAGGCTCGAAGGGTGGGTGAGTGAGCTGCCCCAGCACTAAGTTGGGATCCTATTCGGTTGCTGGGGGGCAAATCGGGGGCTTCGATAAGAACAGGCCCCGAAGAAAACAGGTCACCAAAGGTTGGACTGAGAGGGGCTTACCATCCACCAAGTGATGGTGCGCCGCCAGGGCACCAAGGTGCACTCGGACAGAGTTAGACTTGAGCCTGGAATGAGAGAGGTGGAGAAGGTACTGTAACATGAGTCCCACTGGACAGAACGGGTGAGTCCCGTGCTTGGCGCACCAAGCCGAGAACCTGCGCCATTTGAGGAGGAAATAGCCAATGCAATAAAATGGGGGGATAAGACATTTTTCAGATATGTTAGTGAGAAGAGGAAGGGCAAAAGTGGTATTGTCAGACTAAAGGGTGAAGGGGAGGAATATGTAGAAGCTGATGAGGATAAAGTGGAATTGCTTAACAAATATTTCTGTTCTGTGTTCACAGGAGCAGGACCTCAGAAAACACCCACAAAGAGGAACAGAAGCGAGGGGCATCTTGAACAATTTTCAGAAGACTGTGTTCATGAGAAACTAGCTCAACTTAAAATAGACAAAGCGATGGGACCGGATGGGATACACCCTAGAATACTGAGGGAACTTGGGGACGTTCTAGCAGCTCCACTGACTGACCTTTTCAATGCCTTGTTAGAGTCGGGAGTAGTGCCAAAGGACTGGAGAGAGGCTCATGTGGTGCCTTTACACAAAAGTGGAAGTAAGGATGTGTTTGAAAACTACAGGCCGGTTAGTTTAACTTCGGTGGTGAGTAAATTATTGAAACGCTGCTGAAAGAGAAAATAGTGAGGTTTCTGGAGTCCAGCGGATTACAGGATCCAAGGCAGCATGGATTCACCAGAGGCAGGTCTTGTCAGACAAATCTGATTGATTTCTTTGACTGGGTGACCAGGGAGTTGGACTGAGGGAGAGTGGTGTATTTAGATTTCAGTAAAGCCTTTAACATTGTTCCTCACAGGCGACATATAAACAAATTGAGCACCCTAGGGATGGACCATAAAGTTACTGCTTGAGTAAGAAATTGGTTGGGTGGGAGGCGACAAAGAGTACAGGTAAATGGAGCTCACTCTGAGGAGAAAGAGTAGTTACTCACCTGTAACAGGTGTTCTCCAGGAGCAGCAGGAATCAGTCCTCACATATGGGTGACGTCGGCACCGACGGAGCCCTCGTGCGGAGCATTTCCCCAGCTTTCAAAGAAAGCCTTTGGGAATGCAGCGCGCATGCGCAGTCCCCTTCCCGCCCAAGGGTGCCATCTTGCTCAGTCTGATGACATAGCTAAAAGACAGCAAAAATCAAAATAAAGTATATGACTGCAACTCCAGGGGAGGAGGGAGGGTCGTGAGGACTGATTCCTGCTGCTCCTGGAGAACACCTGTTACAAGTGAGTAACTACTTTCTCCAGGACCAAGCAGGAAGTCAGTCCTCACATATGGGACTCCCTAGCTTCAGGCTACCTGGAACCCAAGCTGAAAAATAAGCTCCCTCTAGAGCATCAGCATCCGTGAAAGAACCCTTTCTGAGAACGCCCCTGTATGGTAGCCCAACACAAGGGCCGGAGGATAGGAGTTGCCTAAACCTCAAAGAGATTACGGAGTACCACCTGTCCGAAAGCACTGTCCCTACGGGACTCCCTCTCGAGGCAGTAGTGAGCAGCTAAAGTCTGGCTTGAAGACCAGGTAGCGGCCCGGCAGATGTCTGCCAACGGAACAGAGCGGAGGTGGAATACTGACGCGGCCTTCGCCCTGACACGGCAGGCAGTGACTCGACCCTGCAAGGAGAGGCCGGCTGCCCTGTACGCCCAGGCGATACAATCCGCTACCCAAAGGGACAACATACGCTTGGAGACAGGCAACCCCAGTTTATTAGGGTCAAAAGATACAAAGAGCTGAGCAGCCCTTTGATGCCCCTGCGTACGGTCTATGTAAAAGGACAACGCCCTTCTACAGTCCAGGGTATGCAGGACTGTTTCAGCCCGGCTGGCATGCGGCCTGGGGAAGAATGTTGGAAGAACCACCTCCTAACTGAAGTGGAAGGAGGAGACAAGCTTGGAAGGAACTTAGGGTGAGTCCGCAAGACCACCCTGTTCTTATAGAACTGTGTGTACGGTCTATCAGAAACCAGAGCTTGTAGTTCACTCACACACCTGGCCGAGGTAAGAGCCACCAAGAACAAGGCCTTCCAGGAAAGGAAGCGTAAAGGACAGGTAAGCCATCGGCTCAAACTGTGGGCAAGTAAGTTGTTGCAAGACCACATTTAGATCCCACACAGGGGCTGGTGGACAGATCGGAGGCTTGAGCAGAAGCAGGCCTCTGAGGAAACGGGACACCAATGGGTGGCCCGACAGATTGGCCCTCTACCTGTGAGTGGTGTGCCGATAGAGCACTGAGGTGGACCCGAACAGAGTTGGATTTAAGGCCTAGGTCCGAGAGGTGGAGCAGGTACTGCAGCACCACTGGAACCAGGCACAAAAAAGGAACCCCCCCCCCCCCCCGGCGCTGAGCACAGCAGGTGGAGAACCTACGCCACTTGAAGGCATAAGATTTCCGGGCGGATTGCCTCCTAGAGGCCAAAACCACCTCTTCCATTTCCTTAGTAAGAGGTAAAGGGGCTATACCCTTTCAGCAGCCAGGCCATCAGATTGAGGGATTTGAGGTTGGGGTCCAGGAGAGACCCCTGATCCTAAGACAGGAGATCGGGTTGCACCCCCAGAGGGAGTGGAGTGTCCACCGCCAACTGTAGAAGGAGGGGAAACCACGGTTGCCTCGGCCATCTGGGGGCTACCAGAATCACCGAGGCCTTGTCCTGAAGAACCTTGAACAAGGTTCGTGCCACTAGAGGCGTGGGAGGAAACGCATACAGTAGGCCCGTAGACCAAGAGATTAGAAACGCATCTGCTGCTATTCGCAGAGGATGCAGTTGTCTGGAACAGAACCTGGGTAGCTGACGGTTCAGTAGACTCGCAAAGAGAACGATGGTTGGAAGACCCCTTGGACCACCAAAGGATTCAGCTGCCATTCGTGAGGCTGCAGAATCTTGCTCAATCTGTCTGCCAGGCAATTTTCCTGTATAATAATACAAGACTAATCTTGGTCCTTCCGGAACAAAATAAAATCACACTACTTAAGATATAGTTCCAAACAAACTATGTTCAAAGTGGAAAACTTTAATTTATTAGGAGAACAGCTGATCGCTGTTGTTACTTGAACCATGAAACTTTCTCTATAAGGTACCCAGAATGTCTCAGACCAAACAGCGCTGTGAAGCAATTATCTTACTGCTTATCCACATTTCTGAGCATAATAGCATCAATGACAAGTCTGGGATTATGAGACATGCCAACTCCTGAAGGAGAAGGTTCCTGTGCAGAGGGAGTCTTGGCGTCTCCCCTAGAAAATAGGAGGGGGTAACTAGTTGAAGTGGAGCAAATAGCCCTTTTGAACTATGCTCAGTACCCAGGTATCCCCCGTTATGGCTGACCACCTGTGGGCGTACAGTGTCAGCCGGCCTCCTGTGCTGAGAGGAGCCAACTGAGGAGAGGCTATGCAGTGGGAGTCAAAACCCCCCTCCCTGTTGTGCAGGAGCCGGAGCTGATGGCTTGGGTGTTTTCTGCCTACGGGGCACATGTCCCTGCCCCTTGGCCTGCTGACCCTGATGGGGAGCTGTAGAGGCCTGAAATTGAGGGTAGGATTTGTAAGCAGTAGCCTTCCTCGGGTAAAAGGGCTTTTTCCCCGAGCCCTTCTTCTTCTGAGAAGGGGCAGAAGTTTTCCTGGACAGCCTTGTCCTGGTGAGAGTCTCAGACTCGAGTTCTGCAGCCATTTCAGCCATGGGTTTGCCAAAAAGGTTCTCACCTCGGCAAGGGACATCGACCAACTTGTCCTGTACCCATGGCTCGAGGTCCGATGACTGTAGCCAGGCCTGACGGCGTGCACTGATGCCGGCCGCGGCTACTCAGGCTGAAGCCTCGAAGCCATCATAGGCTGCTCGAGAGATAAACTTTGAGCACTCTCGAATCCCAGATGACAAAGCCTTAAACCTCTGCAAAGGTTCCTCGGAGAGGCCAACTGAGAACCCGGCAATCTCGTTTGCCAGGTCTCGGAGGTACATGCCCATGTACAGCTGGTAAGGCTGGACACGGCAAGCCAGCATAGAGCCCTGGAAGCACTTTCTACCGAGGGTATCCAGGTTCCGGGCCTCCCGGCCGGGGGGCACCGAGGAGTGCATCTTCTGACTCTTCAGACAATGCATGGCCGATTCCACAACCATGGAGTGGTGCGGTAGCTGTGCTTTCTGGAACCCAGGGCTCTTACGGACTCGATAAATGGAATTGACCCACTTGCTGAGAACCAGCGCCGAGGCCGGTGCCTCCCACATGTGGAAGAGCAGCCGTTCCAGCATCGGAGGAACCCGTACAGTAAAGGCCTCCTTAGGCGAAGAGTCATACTGGAGGGCCTCGAGCTCTTCAGTTCGAGGCTCCTCCTCGGGATCCGCAGGGAAGGCCAAGGCTTTGGCCAGGTCTCGCACGAAGTCCGAGAACCGGGTATCCTCCGGTGGGGACCTCCACCGAGGCTCGGACTCCGGTGAGTCAAATGGGACGTACCGGGTCCAGAAAGTGTCCGGGGACTCCTCGTCCTCCGTCTCCCACCCCGACCCCTCCGAGGAGGAATTGAGCAGCTCCGGCCGGGCGAGCACCGATGCCATTCGCCTCGACGCAGAGGGCACCGGCGTCGACGACCTCGGCCCCGAGCGGGAGGCCGAGGGGGACCTTGGCCGAGGATCGACTCGAGACCGCATCGACTCGAGGATCGGCTCGGCCTCTGGGGTCAACTTGGATGTCAAGGTCCCAGTGGTCGAGGCAGATGCACCGGTCAAACCAGCGATCAGTACCTGCTGCTGCTCCATGAAGGCAGCCAAGCTGCTCTCCAAGGCCATCAACCTGAGACTCAGGTCAGGAGACTCGGCAGCCCTCGACGGCGTCGGGCTTGACGTCGGCTCCCCCGGAGGGGAGTCTACGAGGACAACAGCACTCACGTGACTCGGGGACTCTGGCTCCACTTGAGGCAACTTGGCAGGCCTCTCCGACTCCGAGGACCTGGGACGGCGGTCAGGGCTATGCGACCTGGTCCTCGAGGGGCCAAGAGCATCCACCGACGACGCCCTCGCGGGTTTCTTCTTCCTTCTGTGTTCCCGAGAAGGAGACCCCCTTTCAGAGGAGCCTCGACGGTGCTCGGGGTCAGACTCCCGAGATGTTGAGGCCTCTGACGAAGTCCAAGCCCAGCCGGAAGCGGAGTCAGAAAAAAGCCTTTCACGCTGATGGCTCCTCAGCGCCTTAGAGGACATCTTGCCGCACGGGACACAGACTACCGGGTCATGGTCGGGCCCGAGGCACCGGAGGCAGCAGTCATGGGTGTTGATGAGAGACATCAGTTTCTTACACCGATCACAGTTCTTAAACCCGCTGGCAGCCATCGGGGGAAAAAGGGCCTCTGCAAGGTCAAAAGAGCGGGCTGCCAGTGAAAAAGAGAAAAAAAAAGCGCAAGCGCTAGTCACGAGGGACAAAAACCAAAAAACTAGCTCCGGGCTCGATACCGGTGTACCGGGCCCAGGCGGGAAGGGGAACCGGCATCGAATTGGGCAAAAAACACGAATCCAATGCAGGAAAATCAACTTTTTACCAAGTGACGACGACATAAGTCCATCGGGCTTCGCGGAAAAAAGAAGGCTGAGCAAGATGGCACCCTTGGGCGGGAAGGGGACCGCGCATGTGCGCTGCATTCCCAAAGGCTTTCTTTGAAAGCTGGGGAAATGCTCCGCACGAGGGCTCCGTCGGCACTGACGTCACCCATATGTGAGGACTGACTTCCTGCTTGGTCCTGGAGAAGGATGTTACCAGTGGTGTGCCCCAGGGATCTGTCCTTGGTCCGATTCTTTTTAACATCTTTGTTAATGATATAGCGGAAGGGCTGTCAGGTAAGGTTTGCCTCTTTGCGGATGATACCAAAATCTGCAACAGACACCCAGGAAGGTGTAGATAACATGAGGAGGGATCTAGCTAAGCTTGAACAATGGTCTAGAATTTGGCAGCTGGGATTTAATGTTAAAAAATGTAAGGTCATGCATTTGGGCTGCAGCAATCCAAGGGAGCAATATAGTATAGGGGGTGAAGTACTTTTGTCCACTAAAGAAGAGCAGGATCTAGGCGTGGTTGTGTCTGATGATCTTAAAATAGCTAAACAGGTAGAAACAGGTAGAAAAGGCAACGGAAAAAGCTAGAAGGATGCTTGGGTGCATACGGAGAGGAATGGCTAGCAAAAAAAAGGAGGTGATAGTGCCTCTGTATAAGTCTTTGGTGCGACCTCATTTGGAGTATAGTGTGCAATTCTGGAGACCGCACCTTCAAAAGGATGTGAACAGGATGGAGTCGGTGCAGAGGGTGGCTACTAAAATGGTTAGTGGTCTTCATTATAAAGCATATGAGGACAGACCTAAGGATCTTAATATCTACACCTTAGAGGAAAGGCAGGATAGAGGTGATATGATTAAGATGTTTAAATACCTCTGTGACATAAATGTTCTGGGGGAGAGCCTTTTTCAATTGAAAGCAAGTTCTGCTACGAGGGGACATGGGATGAGGGTGAAGGGGGATAGATTCAGGAGTGATATGCGGAAATATTTCTTTACGGAAGGAGTGGTGGATCCGTGGAATAGACTTCCCAGTGGAGGTGGTGGAGATGAGGATAGTAACTGAATTCAAAAAAGCATGGGACAAGCACAGAGGATCTCTAAAGGAAAAAAGGGGACTGTTGTAGTTGTTGATATGGAAGGACAGACTAGATAGGCCATGTGGTCTTTTTCTGTCATCATATTTCTATGTTTCTATGTTAGCCTTCCTAATAGAGGGCCTTGCGAGAGGCCAGCAGAATCTCTTCCACTTCAACCAAAAGGTTCAAAGGAGCAGATTCATCCTCTCAACAGCCACACTGTCAGTGACAGGGACCCCAGGTTGGGGTGAAGAAGAGAGGCCCCCCCTCCGAGACAGGAGTCCTGGGGCGGTCCCCAAGTGGGATGGGGGTCCCCACCGCCAAACGGCGGAGCAGCAGGAACCACAGTTGCCTGGGCCACTGAGGGGCTATGAGGATGAGTGAAGCCCTGTCGCGGAGGGCCCTGAACAAGGTCTTGGCAATCAGCGCATGGGAGGGAAGGCATACATGAGGCCTTCCGACCATGAGACAAGGAATGCATCTGCTGCCACCCTGGAGGGTTGGGCCTGCCAGGAACAGAAGCGGGGCAACTGGAAGTTGTCCGGGCTGGCGAACAGGTCCATCACAGGCTCCCCCTCAGAAACGGAAAAGGGCAACTGGCTACCCTGGTGTCCAGCTGCCACTCGTGCGGCTGGAGGACTCTGCCCAGCCTGTCGGCCAGAAGGTTGTCCCATCCTGGCAAGTACACTGCTCGCAGGAGGATACTCTGTTGGGTTGTGTTCGAGCAGAGGATGTGTGCCTCCTGACAAATGGTACGAGACCCCGTATCCCCCTGTTTGATCATGTAGAACATCACCACCTGGTTGTCCATCTGGTCCAGCACCAGCTGGTGACACAGGTGGTGGCAGAAAACTCACAGGGCGAAGTATATGACTCAGAACTCCCGGAGGTTGATCTGCTAGGTGTTCTTGTCTAGTGACCAGTTGCCCTGGATGCGGAGCTCCCCGCAGTGTGCCTGAAAAGGCATGCCTGCCTCGAGATGCTGGAGAGACTCCCACCAGACCAGGGGAATCCGCCAATTGGCAGGTTACAGAGACTGGTCTTAGAATTGACTTATGGCCTTAGACCACTGATCCTGGAGGCACCACTGCGCCACCCTCAAGTGGAGGAGAGCATTTGGGGTGACGTGGACCATGGAAGCCATGTGCCCGAGGAGGCGCAGAAGAAGCCGGGTGGGCTCCATCAGTGCCAACCAATGTTCCCTCTAATTTTCTGTAGGCTGTGTGCGCATAAAATATCAGCTGTGTGCAGCTTTTGAAGGAAGGTTAAATTTTTGTGCGCCACAACGACACTCGGCGTTATATACTTTAAAATTTGACTACACGTCAGAATACAGTATGTACACCACATCGATTTTAATCAAATTAAATGAAAATAGACGATTACTAAATGAAGCGGGAAATTTCTAGTAATTACAATCATAACTTTTAAATTTTAAGACGTCTTTGTTGTTTTCTATCAGAATCAGAGCCGTAATTTTTGTGCGCTCTGTTGTAAAGTATGTGCGCTCGCTTGGCGAGGTGTGTGCGCGCACACACGCACACAGCTTAGAGGGAACAGTGGTGCCAACGTCAACCATATGTGGGGACTGACTTCCTGCTTGTTCCTGGAGAAAGGGGATATCACCTTTGGGAGGAATTTGGGGTACATGCGGAGCGCCACTCTGTTCTTGTAGAATCATGTATAAAGTGTCTCTGCCACCAGTACTTGGAGCTCGCTTACTCTGCGAGCGGATGTAAGAGCCACCAGGAAGGCGACCTTCCAGGAGAGATACTGCAGGTGACAAGTGGCCAGATGCTCAAATGGCAGTCTACTGAGCTACAAGCGCACCATGTTGAAGTCTCACTCCGCTGCTGGGTGGTTGGGTATGGGACTTTAGAATTTAAGAGGTCCAGGAGGAATCGAGAGATCAGGGGCTGAACCAAGAGGAGTTTTCTCTCAGTGGAGTGGTGGTGTGCGGCAATTGTGCTTAGGTGCACTCTGAGTTGAACTTCAGTCCGGCCTGTGACAAATGGAGCAGGTACTTGGCGCACCACTTGTACGGCTCAGGAGAAGTGGTCCTCCGGCCTCTCTGCGCACCACAGTGAGAACCGAAGCCACTTAAAGACCTCCTCTATCTCTCGTGGGAGGTTAAAGGGAGCCAGAACTACCTTTTCAGCAGCTATGCAGTTAATGTCAGGGACTCTAAGTTGGAGTGCAGGAGGGAGCTCTCATCCTGAGACAGAAGGTCCAGCGCACAGCCAACCGGACGTGCCACTGATAATTCAAGCAGTAGTGGGAACCAGGGCTGCCTGAACCATCTGGGGGCAATTAGTATTACTGATATCCCCTCGCGCTGGACCTAGAAGAGGGTCCTGGTGACCAGCAGGGTCAGCGGGAAGGCGCAGAGGGATTAGGAAAGCATCAGCCGCTGCTCTCAACTGGTGCGGTTGCGTGTTGCCTGGGTTGGCAAAGAGGTCCATCAGGGGCAGCCCCCAGAGATGGAACAGCTGAGAGGCTACTCTGGGGTTCAAATGCAACTCATGCGGCTGAAGGACCCTGCTCAGCCTGTCTGCCAGGGCATTGTCATGGCCCAGGAGGTAGACTACCCAGAGGAGCATGCCATTACAAGTTGCATAGGAGCAGAGGGCTACCGCCTCCTGGCAGAGGGAATACGACCCTGTGCCCCCTTGCTTGTTGATATAGCATAGTTATTCACCTATAACAGGTGTTCTCCAGGGACAGCAGGAATCAGTCCTCACATATGGGTGATGCCAGTGCCAAAGGAGCCCTCGCAGAAACATCTCTCCAGTTTTCAAAGAAAGCCTTTGGGAGATGCCACCACACATGCCCCTTCCCGCCCACGGCTGCCATCTTGCTCAGTCAGATGATATAGCTAGAGCCGATAAAAGAAGATGGCAAAACATTTTACAGCAACTCCAAGGGGAGGAGGGAGGGTTGTGAGAACCGATTCCTGCTGTTCCTGGAGAACATGTTGCAGGTGAGAAACTACACTTTCTCCAGGAAGTCAGTCCTCACATATGGGACTCCCTAGCTCCAGACTATCGAGAACCTGTGGAAAAAACACAGCCCCGCCGTGAGCAGCCGCAAGCAAATCTGAGGACTGAGGATCCCAGTGTCCAGGGAGAATCATGGCTCCGGTAGCCTGAACAAGAAGGGACAGAGTAGTGAGCTGCAGAAGAGTGAACAGAAGATCATGTGGTGGCCTGGCAGATATCTGCCATGGGGTCAGAGCGTAGGCTCACAATGGAAGTTGCCACAGTTCTGACATCGTGCGCTGTGACTCGGTGCTCCAATGGTAGCCCAGCCCGGTCATGGGCGAAAGTAATGCAGTCTGCCACCCAGATGGACAGGGTCCACTTAACGACAGCCTCCCCCAGTCAACTGGGGTCATAAGAAATGAAAAGCTGTGATGCTTTGTGGTGGCCCTCGGTATGCTGTAGGTAGGAGGACAGGGCATGCAGAACGGCTGCTGCCTTGTCGGCGTGGGGCAGTAGGAAGAAGATGGGGAGCATCATTTCTTGGTTGAGGTGGAAGGCAGATACCATCTTCGGAAGGAATTCAGAGTTGATGTGAAGCATGACCCTGTTCTTGAAGAACCTAGTATAGGGTGGTTCGACCACCAAGGCTTGGAGCTGCTGACTCTGCGGGCAGAGGTGAGCCCCACCAGGAAGACAACCTTCCAAGATAGGTACCACAGATGGCAGGAAGCCAAGGGTTTGAAAGGTGGCTTGGTAAGCTGTGCAGAACCACATTAAGATCCTATTCCGCTGGGAGAGAGTGGCAAGCCCCGCATGAAGCAGGTGATGAGGGGCTGGACAGAAAGAGACTTGCCCTCTATGGAGCAATGATGCGCAGAGAGGGTGCTCAGTTGCACTCTGATTTGGAGTTAAGTCCGGCTTGCAAGAGGCAACGCATGTATTTGAGCACCATGTGCACGTGGCAGGAGAATGGGTCAAGCCTTGGCTCTATGCACCAGACCGAAAACCTGCACCACTTGAAGGCATAAGCTCATCTCATGGAATCTTTACGAGAGGCTAGGACTTCCTCCACCTCTATGGGGAGACTGAATGGTGCTAGGGTGACCCGTTCTGCCGCCACGCTGTGAGCGATAGGGAGCCCAGGTTGGGGTGGAGAATTGAGCCCTCCTCCTGGGTCGGTAGTCCTGAGGAACTCCCCAGAGGGACTAGGAGCTCCACTGAGAGGTGGAGCTACATGGGGGGAACCGGAGTATCTGGGCCACCAGGATCATGGAAGCCCTGTCCCGCTGGACATTGAAGAGGGTCCGTCCGATGAGCAGCATGGGAGGGAAGGCATACACCAGATCCTCCAATCATGAGATGAGGAAGGCGTCCGCCGCTATCCAGCCCAGGTGCGGTTGGGGACAACAAAAGCGGGGCAGCTGAGCATTTACCAGGCTGGCAAAGAGGGGCAGACTTGGGGTTCCCCATAGTAGAAACAACCACTGCCACCACCTTGGGGTCTAGATGCCACTTGTGTGGCTGGAGGACCCTGCTCAGCCTGTCCGCGAGGGCACTGTTCTGACCTGGAAGGTATACTGCCCTGAGGAGCATCCTTTGCCTGATCGCATATGAGCAGAGGGCCACAGCCTCCTGGCAGAGGCGTTGATACCCCGTACCCCCTTGTTTGTTCAGATAGAACATCTCGACCTGATTGTCCGTTTGGACTAGCACCAACTGGTGCTTCAGACGGTATCAGAAAGCCCTGAGCACCAGAAAGATGGCTCTTAGTTCCAGCAGGTTGATCTGAAGCTGGCTTTCCTCAAGACACCAGACACCCTGCGTGCGCAACTCTTTGCAGTGGGCACTCCAGCCCTGCTGGGAGGCATCAGTCATGAGGACATTCTGGGGGTTTAGCTGTTAAATGGGCATACCCTTCTGCAGATGCTGTGCGTATTGCCACCAATTGAGTGACTCTGCTAGGTGATGGGACACAGAGACCCTGTCCTGGAGCCTGCCCGTGGCCAGAGTCCACTGAGATTGGAGGTACCACTGAGCTGCCCGCATGTGGAGGCGGGCGTTGGGGACCACATGGACTGTGGAGGCTAGGTGGCCGAACAGGCGTAGCATGGACCATGCCAACAAGGTATGATGGTGCTTTGCTTTGGTTGCCAGGGCCCTGAAATGATCTGCTCTTTCCAAGGGGAGGAAGGCCTGTGCTTGGAGGGTGTCCAGGCGAGCCCCTATGAACTCCAGGTCCTGTGCTGGAGTGAGGTGGGATTTGGGGTGGTTTATCACAAACCCCAGGTTTTGTAGCACCTGAATGGTGCAGGCCATGGCCTGCTGCACCTCTGAAGCAGTGTCTCCTTTTATGAGCCAGTAGCCCAGGTATGGAAAGATGAAGGCCACTTGGAGACGGAGGTAGGCAGCCACCACTGCCAGGAATTTGGCAAAGACTCTTGGTGCCGAGGCTAGGCCAAAGGGAATTACCCTGTACAGGTAGTGGTCACCCCCAATCATGAACCGAAGATACTGCCTGTGACTGGGATGGATAAGGATTGTGGGTATAGCTATCCTTGAGGTCCAAGGAGCATAGCCAATCTCCTTGCTGGAGGTAGGGCAGCAAAGTTCCAAAGGAGAGCATTTTGAGCTTCTCCCACACCAGGGATTTGTTCAGGTTTTTCAGGTCCAGGATTGGCCTTAGGCCCCCTGTTCTTTTTGGTACCAGGAAGTACCTGGAGTAGAACCCCTTCCCCCTTGAGTGGGGAGGTACAGGCTCGACAGCCTCATCTCTGAGAAGGCCTGTGAGATTCTGCAGTAGCAGGGCCTGGTGCAGGGGAGTCCGAGGGGGCTCTCCTGAGAAAGAAGGAGGGGGGCTTTTGGTCCAGGTGAAGGAGGTAACCCTCCCTGACCACCTGGAGTGCCCAGGAGTTGGTGGTTATGGTAGTCCACTGGTGGGCAAAAAGGGACATGCACCCTCCTGTTGGTAGCTCATCCCCCATTGGTAGAGAGGCGACTGCTGATGTTTGAGGCTTGGGGCCCCTGGGCTTACATGGGCCCTGGCCTGTTCCCTTGCCCTGGTGATCCTGTGGAGGGGGACAGCCCAGGTAGGGCTAGCCCTTTCTGTGGAAGGGGGGCCTCTTCCTGGAAAGAGTGGAGGTCTTCCTGGAGAGCAGAGTTCTGGTGACATACTCTGTCACGATCTTGGCCGCCTTGTTCTCCATCGGCTTGCTGAAGAGGTTTTCTCCGAGGCAAGGAACGTCGAGGAGCTTCTCCTGGACCCATTGCTCAAGGTCAGATGCCTGGAGCCAGGCCTGGAGTTGGGCAACATGCCTGCGGTGGCTTCCCTTACGCCAGACTTGAAGTCGCCGTAGGCCACTCAAGAAAGGTACTTCAAGCAGTCTCTGACTAATCTCATGAGGGTCTGGAAGCACTGAAGGTGCTCCTCTTCGAGGCCTGCCATAAAGCCTCCAAATTCCTTGGTGAGGTCTCGGAGGAACATGCCAGTATACAATTGACAGGTCTGTATGTGGCATGCTAACATCGAGCCCTGGTAACATTTTTGTCCTAGTGTATCTAGGATGCAAGACTCCCTGCCTGGGGGCACCGATGAGTGAGTCTTCGGGCTCTTTTGTTGGTACATGGCAAACTCGACCACCAAGGAGCTGTGAGGGAGTTGCACCTTCTGAAACCCTGGACTTCGCTGGACCTGGTATACGGTGTCCAGGTGTCGACTAACAATTGGCACCGATGCCAGCATCTCCCACATCCGGAGTCATCGACCAAGGATGGGAGGGACAGGGATCGTGAGGGCCTCCTTGGGCGGGGCCTTGTACTAGAGGATTTCAAATTCCTCCATATGAGGGTCCTACTCTGACTCCATTGGAGCCCTCACCATGTCTCGGATGAACTCGAAGAACAGGGTGTCCTCGGGTGGAGACCGGTGCCTCGAGGCCAGTGGAGACAGGTCCGAGGGGATATCACCGTGGGCCCATGTGTCTGGGGAGGCCCAACAGTGGTGCCGGAGGATTTGGTCTTCAATGCCTCGGGCCGGTGCCTGGCTGGAACCAGAGGCACTCGCCTGCAAAGACCTCACTTTGGAGAACCAGGAGCGAGATAGAGACCCTCGCCCAGGATCCACTTGAGGCATGTGGCTCTCAGGGATCATTTTGGTGGCCCGGGGAGTCCTCGGCATCGAGGTCCCTGTGATCTCGGGGCATGTACAGATGCAGCCGGGTAGTGTTGCCTGCTGCGAGGTGAGGAACGCAGAAATGCTGCGTTCCCGCACCAGCATTCTGATTTCCCATTCAGGAGTCACAGCCTTTGACACAGACGCTGGGGTGACCAGGTCAGGTGTCGAGGAGGAGAGGGGGTCCTCGATGGGACGGGCCTCGGGAGTCCAGAATCTGTCGCCGGCTGCCTCGACATCAGTACTTTTGCTGGTTGCTCCTGCTCCGACTCCTCGACTGCCTGTCGAGGGCTAAGGGACTGCACACGGGACTTTCCATGCTTGTCCGAATCACAAAACAAGGTCCTGAAGGCCTTCTTATGCTCTCGCAATGGGGATCCTTGCTCTGATTGTCTGCGTGCCCGCTCAGGAACGGCAGGGGCCTTACCCGACTCAGAGGCTCTGTGCGGGGACTTAGAGTGCGAGGCAACCGGAGATACTGGGGTCGAGTCTGCACTATGGAAGATGTCGTCCTGCTTCTACCGGTGACTTTGGATGGTTTTAGCAGACATCTTTTTACACAGGGAGCACTCCTCTGGGTCATGGTCGGCACCCAGACAGCGGAGGCAACAATCGTGGGTATCAGTTAGCGACATATTTTTGGAGCACCGATCACACTTCTTGAATTTGGTGGCCATTGGGGCAAAAAGGATCCCAGCAAGGATGAAACCCTTGGGGCCAGCAGTTGAAAAAGGCGTGAAAGGCGCTGGGATGAAAAGGAACCTAACAACAAGGTTTGAAGGCCAGATGCCAGGGCAGCGGGGCTCAAAAATGGGAAAGGAACTGGCGCTAGCAGGAAAAAGGCACAAAGGGCAAGAAAAAAAATTTTTTTTTCCAGGGGGACAAGACGAACATCTGTAGGGCTCCGCGGAAAAAGGGAGACTGAGCAAGATGGCACCCTTGGGTGGAAAGGGGATCATGCATGTGTTGTGGCATCTCTCAAAGACTTTCTTTGAAAGCTGGGGAGATGCTTCCGTGAGGACACCATCGGCGCCGACATCACCCATATGTGAGGACTGACTTCCTGCTCGTTCCTGGAGAAAGAACATTGCGACCTGGTTGTCTATCTGGACTAGTACTGTCTGGTGCCGCAACTGATGGCGTAATGCCCAAAGGGGCAGTAAGATTGCCCTGAGTTCCAAGAGATTGATCTGCAGCTGAGATTCTGCCTGGGACCAGCAGCCCTGTGTGCGAAGATCCTCACAACGTGGGCTTTCCAACTGAGGAGTGAGGCATCCGAGGTCAGGACTCTCTGGGGAGAGGGGTGTGACTGGAATGGCATCCCGCTCTGGAGGTGGCAGAAGTGCCGACACCAATCGAGGGCCTTTGCTAGCTGGTGGGTTACTCTGACCCTGTCCCGTAGTCTGCCAGTGGCTTGGGTCCACTCAGAGCATAGGCACCACTGAGCTGCCCGCATGTCTAAGTAGGCTACTGGGGTCACGTGGTCTGTGAAGGCCATGTGGCCCAGCAGGCGGAGGAGGCGATGGGCCGGCGTTGATTGCCGGCACCACACTTAGGCTGCTAGCTCCTTGAGGCACTCTGTCCTCTCCCTGGGGAGAAAGGCCTTGGCCTGCTGAGTGTCTAGCTGAGCCCCGATGAACTCCAGGCTTTGAGCTGGGATCAGGTGAGACTTGGGGTGGTTGATGACGAACCCCAGGTGCTGCAGTAAGAGGATAGCATGACCTGTGGCCTGGTGTGCCAGTTGTCCAGGTAGGGAAAGACGAAGAACTTTTGTAGATGGAGGTGGACTGCAATCAATGCTAGGCATCTGGTAAACACCCTTGGTGAGGAAGCCAGTCCCAAAGGGCAGCACCCTGTATTGGTTGTGCTCTACTCCCACCACAAATCTTAGGTACTGCTTGTGGGAGGGATGAATTAGGATGTGTGTGTAAGCATCCTTTAGGTCCAAGCAGCAAAGCCAGTTTCCCTGGTAGAGGTAAGGCAGCAGTGTTCCAAAAGAGAGCATCTTGAACTTCTCCCTCACCAGAAATTTGTTCAAGTTTCACAGGTCTAGGATGGGCCTGAGGCCTCCAATCCTTTTCGGGACAATTAAGTACCTGGAATAGAGCTTTCCCCAAAGGTGCTTGGGTAATGGCTCTACTGCCTTGTCCTCAAGGAGACTTGCGAGCTCTGTGAGGAGCAAGGTCTGGTGAAGGAGAGGCCTCAGTGTCTCTCCTGGAAAAAAGTGTGGAGGTGCCTGCTGTATGTGGAGGAGGTAACCCTCCCTGACTATCTGCAGTACCCAGAGGTCTGTGGTGACTGATGACCAACTGTTGGCAAAGAGTGCCAGGTGTCCCCCTGTGGGCTGAGGAAGCCCTCCTAGGGGAGAGGGGAGCCATGCCCTGGGAGTTAAAAGCTCCCCCCTGACTGGGCCGGAGCCAGAGTCTGGGGCTTAGGGGATTTGGCCTTCTGGGTCCCGTACCCTTGTCTTTTGGGCTGGATACCCTGCAGAAGCCCTGAGTAGCCTTGGTATTGATGGGTATAAGAGAAGGCTCCCTTCTTTTTGGGGGAAAAGAGTAGTTACTCACCTGTAATAGGTGTTCTCCAGGAGCAGCAGGAATCAGTCCTCACATATGGGTGACATCGACGTCGATGAAGCCCCTGCGGAGCATTTCCCCAGCTTTCCATGAAAGCCTTTGGGAATGCAGGCACGCATGCGCGGTTCCCTTCCTGCCTAAAGGTGCCATCTTACCTCAGTCAAATGACATAGCTAAGAACAGCACACAAAAATGTAAAACAAACTATGTACAACTGCAACTCCAAGGGGTGGAGGGAGGGTTGTGAGGACTGATTCCTGCTGCTCCTGGAGAACACCTGTTACAGGCGATTAACTACTCTTTCTCCAGGACTAAGCAGGAAGTCAGTCCTCACATATGGGTGACTCTCTAGCTCTGGGCTACCAGGAACACAGGCTGAACAAGAGAACTCCCTCTACTCCAGCATCAAAGAAAGGCTTTGCACTGACAGAACCTCCACCGGTAGCCCAACAGAGGGCAGGAGCTGCCTAAACCTCAAAGAGATTCCGGAGTACTGCCTGGCCAAAAGCACTGTCCCTATGGGACTCCCTCTCCAGACAGTAATGGGCCGAAAGAGTCTGGCTTGAAGACCAAGTTGCAGCCCTGCAGATGTCTACCAACGGTACAGAATGGAGATGAGCCACTGAGGCAGCCATTGCCCTGACACGATGGGCCGTGACTCGACCCTGCAAAGAAAGGTCAGCCGCCTTGTAAGCCCAGGTGATACAGTCAGCCACCCAGATGGACAAGGTACGCTTGGACACAGCTAACCCCAAATTATTAGGGTCAAAAGAAATGAAGAGCTGAGTAGCCCTTCTGTGCCCTTGCGTACGGTCAAGGTAGAAGGATAAGGCCCTCCTACAGTCCAGGCTGGAAGAACCACCTCCAGGTTGAGGTGGAAAGAGGAGACAACTTTTGGGAGGAACTTTGGATGAGTCCTAAGGACTACCCTGTTCCTATAGAAGCGAGTGTAAGGCCGGTCACAGACTAGGGCCTGAAGCTCACTCACTCGCCTGGCCGAGGTAAGGGCTACCAAGAAGAGTGTCTTCCAGGACAGGAAGTGTAGAAGGCAAGTAGTCATCGGCTCAAAAGAGTAGTTACTCACCTGTAACAGGTGTTCTCCAGGAGCAGCAGGAATCAGTCCTCACATATGGGTGACGTCGGCACCGATGGAGCCCTCGTGCGGAGCATTTCCCCAGCTTTCAAAGAAAGCCTTTGGGAATTTCAGCGCGCATGCGCGGTCCCCTTCCCGCCCAAGGGTGCCATCTTGCTCAGTCTGATGACATAGCTAAAAGACAGCAAAAAATTAGCAAAATAAATCATATGACTGCAACTCCCAGGGTAGGAGGGAGGGTTGTGAGGACTGATTCCTGCTGCTCCTGGAGAACACCTGTTACAGGTGAGTAACTACTCTTTCTTCAGGACCAAGCAGGAAGTCAGTCCTCACATATGGGACTCCCCAGCTTAAGGCTACTGGAGACCTCAAGCCGAAAAAATGAGCTCCCTCTAGCTCGTCAGTACGTAAGGAAGGAATCTTCTCTGAGAACGCCCCCGACCGGTAGCCCAACACCAGGGCCGGAGGGTAGGAGTTGCCTAAACCCCAAAGAGATTATGGAGTACTGCCTGTCCGAAAGCACTGTCCCTGAGGGACTCCCTCTCGGCAGTAATGGGCCGCAAAAGTCTGGCTTGAAGACCAAGTAGCGGCCCGGCAGATGTCTGCCAACGGAACAGAGCGGAGAGGAGCCAATGACATAGCCTTCGCCCCGACACGATGAGCCATGACTCGACCCTCCAACGAGAGGCCGGCTGCCCCATAAGCCCAGGCGATACAGTCAGTGACCCATATGGACAAAGTACGCTTGGAGAAAGGTAGCCCCAAATTATTGGGGTCAAAAGAAACGAAGAGCTGAACAGTCCTCCGATGCTCCCGCGTATGGTCAAGGTAGAAGGATAACGCCCTCCTACAGTCCAGGGTATGCAGGACCATCTCAGCCTGGTTGGCATGCGGCCTGGGAAAGAAGGTCGGAAGAACCACCTCCTGATTGAGGTGAAAAGGGGAGACAACCTTAGGAAGAAACTTCGGGTGAGTCCGTAAGACTACCCTATTCCTTAGAACCTAGTGTAAGGGGGATCAGACACTAGTGCCTGAAGTTCACTTACTCGCCTAGCAGAGGTAAGAGCTACCAGAAACAAGGTTTTCCAGGAGAGAAAACGGAGAGGGCAGGTAGCCATAGGTTCAAATGGCGGACAAGTAATCCGCTGTAAGACCACATTCAGATCCCACTCAGGGTCTGGTGGACATTAAGGAGGCTTAAGCAGGAGGAGGCCTCTGAGAAAACGAGCCACCAAAGGGTGGTTGGAAAGAGGCCTTCCGTCCACCGGCGAGTGGTGCGCTGAGAGAGCACTGAGGTGAACCCTGACAGAGTTGGACTTAAGGACTAGATTGGAGACGTAAAGCAATTATTGCAATACTACCGCTACCAAGCACGAGAAGGGATTCTCGCTGTGCTGAGCAAACCATGCGGAGAATCTACGCCATTAAAGAGCGTAGGATTTCCTGGTGGATTGCCATCTAGAGGCTAAGACTACGTCTTCCACTTCTCTAGGCAGTAGGAGGGGAGCCAGGACTACCCTTTCAGCAGCCAGGCCATCAGATGAAGGGACTGGAGGTTGGGGTGCAAGAGAGATCCCTGCTCTTGAGACAGGAGATCGTGTTGACTCCACAGAGGAAGAGGCGTGTCCACCGCCAGTTGCAGCAGAAGTGGGAACCACGGTTGCCTCGGCCACCTGGGGGCTATCAGAATCATTGAGGCCCCGTCCCTGAGGACTTTGAACAGTGTTCGGGACACTAGTGGCGTGGGAGGAAACGCATACAGTAGGCCTTGGGACCATGGAATCAGAAACACATCCGCTGCTACTCTGAGAGGATGCGGTTGTCTGGAACAGAATCTCGGGAGTTGCCGGTTCAGAGGACTGGCGAAAAGATCCATGGTGGGGAGGCCCCACCTGAGAAAGATCTGCTGAACCACCAACGGATTCAATCTCCATTCGTGTGGTTGCAGGATCCTGCTCAATCTGTCCGCCAGGTAATTTTCTTGACCTGGGAGGTAGACAGCCTTGAGGAGGATTCCGTGATTGACGGCCCAAGAGCACAGCCGTTGTGCCTCCTGACAGAGAAGGAAGGAGCCTGTGCCTCCTTGTTTGTTCACGTAGAACATGGCAACTTGATTGTCCGTCTGGACCAGTACAGACTGGTGAGATGTGAGGTGGGAGAAGGCTCTCAGAGCTAGGCGTATCGCCCGCAGCTCCAGGAAGTTTATCTGCTGAGCAGCCTCCCAAGGGGTCCAGAGACCCTGAGTACATGTCCCTTGGCAATGTGCTCCCCAACCTAGAAGAGAAGCATCTGTCGTCAGCACTTGAGAATGCGGAGGGGATTGAAAAACCACTCCGAGTACCAGATTCGGAAGATGAAGCCACCATTGCAGAGAGGAGACGAGCAGGGCGGATATTCTTACTGAGTCTGCAAGGCTCCCTGTGGCTTGATACCACTGAGTTCGAAGGCTCCACTGAGCAGGCCGCATGTGCAGGCGGGCATTGGGGGTTACATGAACCGTGGAAGCCATATGGCCGAGACGTCTCAGGAATTGCCTGGCGGAGACCAGGGAATTGCTGTGAAACTGCCTGGCTAGATCCATCAACCTGTGGGCTCTGCCCATTGGCAGAAAAGCCTTCGCCTGAAGAGTGTCCAGCCGTGCTCCTATGAATTCTAAGTTCTGGGACGGGAGCAAAGTGGACTTTGCGAAGTTTATGACAAACCCCAAGTGCTGAAGCAGAGCTACAGTGCGAAGGGTGGCTTGACTGGCCTCCTGGGAAGACTGACCCCTTATGAGCCAGTCGTCCAGGTATGGAAACACAAAAAGACCTTGAAACCTCAGGTAGGCCGCCACCACCGCCAGGCACTTGGTAAACACCCTGGGAGCGGAGGTTAGGCCAAAGGGTAGTACTCTGTACTGGTAGTGGTTTCCCCCCACAACAAATCTGAGATATTGTCTGTGGTCTGGATGAATAAGGATGTGAGTATAAGCATCCTTTAGATCTAAGGAGCATAGCCAAATCTCCCTGCTGGAGGTAGGGCAGCAGGATTCCAAGGGTAAGCATCTTGAACTTTTCCCTCTCCAGGAACTTGTTGAGGTTGCGCAAGTCTAGGATGGGTCTGAGGCTTCCTGTTCTTTTTGGTACCAGAAAGTACCTGGAATAAAAGCCGTGACCTCTCAGGTGGTGGGGCACCGGTTCCATAGCCTGTTCCTTTAGCAGACTTGCTAACTCCTGAAGGAGTAGGTCCCTGTACAGAGGGAGTCTTGGAGGCTCCCCTGGAAAATAGGAGGGAGGTACCTGGTGAAAATGGAGAAGATAGCCCTTTTGGACTATATGAAGCACCCAGGCATCTGATGTGAGGGCTGACCACCTGTAGGCAAAGTGGGCCAGCCGGCCTCCTGTGCTGAGAGAAGCCAGCTGAGGAGAAGAGGCTATGCTGTCTGAGTCAAAAAACCCCACCCTGCTGAGCAGGGGCCGGTGTTGGTGGCTTGGGGGCCTTCTCCCTACGGGGCCCATGACCCTGCCCCTTGGCCTGCTGACCCTGTTGGGGAGCTGTAGAGGCCTGATAATGAGGGTATTGTTTATAGACAGAGGACTTCCTCGGGTAAAAGGTCTTTTTTCCCGAGCCCTTCTTTTTCTGAGAAGGGGCAGAGGTTTTTCTGGACAGCCTAGTCTTGGTCAGAGTCTCGGTCTCGAATTCTGCAGTCTTTTCAGCCATGGGCTTGCCAAAGAGGTTTTCACCTCGGCAGGGGACATCAACCAACTGGTCCTGTGTACCCATGGCTCGAGGTCGGATGACTATAGCCAAGCCTGTCGGCAGGCACCGATGCCGGCCCCGGCTACTTGGGCCGAAGCCTCGAAGCCATCGTAGGCTGCTCAAGAGATAAACTTCGAGCACTCTCAAATACCGGTGGACAAGGCCTGGAACCTCTGCAAAGGTTCCTCGGAGAGACCAGCAGAGAACCCGGCAATCTCCTTTGCCAGGTCTCGGAGATACATGCCCATGTAGAGCTGGTATGTCTGGACACGGCAAGCAAGCATAGAGCCCTGGAAGCACTTCTTACCAAGGGCATCCAGGTTCCGGGCCTCCCGACCAGGAAGCACCGAGGAGTGCATCTTCTGACTTTTCAGTTGATGCATGGCCGATTCCACAACCATGGAGTGGTGCGGTAATTGTGCCTTTTGGAACCCGGGGCTCTTGCAGACTCGATAGATGGAATCGACCCGCTTGCTTAACACTGGCGTCGAGGCCGGGGTCTCCCACATGCGGAAGAGCAGCCGCTCCAGCATCGGAGGAACCGGTACAGTAAAGGCCTCCTTCAGGGGAGAGTCATACTGGAGGGCCTCGAGCTCCTTGGCTCGAGGCTCCTCCTCGGGATCCGCGGAGAAGGCCAAGGCCTTGGCCATATCCCGCACGAAGTCCGAGAACCGGGTATCCTCCGATGGGGATCGTCTCCGAGGTTCGGACTCCGGCGAGTCCGATGGGACACACCGAGTCCGATAGGTGTCGGGTGACTCTTCATCCTCCGTCTCCCAGCCCGACGACTCGGAGGAGGTGTCCAGCGACTCCGGTCGGACGGGCACAGATGCCCTCCACCCTGACGCCGAGGGTACCGGCGTCGACGACCTCGGTCCCGAACGGGAGGCCGAGGGAGACCGCGGCCGAGGATCGACTCGAGCCCGCATGGACTCGAGGATTGACTCGGCCTCCGGAGTCGACTTGGATGTCGATGTCCCGGTGGTCGGGGCAGATGCACCGGTGAGACCGGCAATCAATGCCCGCTGCTGTTCCATGAAGGCAGCGAGGCTGCTCTCCAAGGCCGTGAACCTGAGTTCGAGCTCAGGAGACCCAGCAGCCCCCGACTCGGGCCCCGACGGCATCGGGCCCGACGTCGGCTCCCTTGGAGGAGAGTCCACGAGGACAACAGCACTCATGTGTCCAGGAGACTCCATCTCGAGACGAGGTTGCTTGGCAGGCCTCTCCGACTCCGAAGACCCGGGACGGCTATCTGGGCTATGCGACCTGGCTCTCGAGGAACCAGGAGCGTCCACCGACACCGCCCTCGTGGGTTTCTTCTTCCTGCGTTGTTCCCGCGAAGGAGACCCCCGCTCAGAGGAGCCCCGACGCTGCTCGGGGCCGGAGTCCCGAGACATCGAGGCCTCTGACGCGGTCCGGGCCCGTCCGGACACGGAGTCAGAGAAGATCCTATACTTCTGGTGCTGCCGATTCCTCAACGCCTTCGAGGACATTTTGCCACACGGACCACATATCATCGGGTCATGATCGGGTCCGAGGCAGTGGAGGCAGCAGTTATGTGTGTCGGTAAGAGACATAAGTTTCTTACATCGATCACACTTTTTAAACCCGCTGGCAGCCATCGGGCGAAAAAGGGCCCCTGCGAGGTCAAAAGACAGGGCTGCCAGTGAAAAAAGAAAAAATGGCGCGAACGCTAGTCACGAAGGACAAAAACCGAAAAAGGGAGAATGGGCTCGATACCGGCGTATCGGGCCCAGGCAGAAAAAAGATCCGGCGTCGAACCGAAGGAGAAGTACAAAAAACGTCCGTCGGGCTCAGCGGAAAAAAGAAGACTGAGCAAGATGGCACCCTTGGGCGGGAAGGGGACCGCGCATGCGCGCTGCAATTCCCAAAGGCTTTCTTTGAAAGCTGGGGAAATGCTCCGCACGAGGGCTCCGACGTCACCCATATGTGAGGACTGACTTCCTGCTTGGTCCTGGAGAAAGGTGGGCGAGTCAATTGTTGCAAGACCACATTCAACTCCCACTCAGGAGTAGGACGACGGATTGGAGGCTTGAGTAAAAGCAAGCCTCTGAGAAAGCGGGACACCAAGGGGTGAACCGACAGAGAATGTCCTTCCACCAGTGAGTGGTGAGCTGCTAGAGCTGAGAGGTGGACCCTAACAGAATTGGACTTAAGTCCCTGATTGGATAAGTGCAACAGGTACTGAAGCACTACAGGTACAGTACATGAGAAGGGATCCTCTGTACGTAGCTGACACCACACAGAAAACCTCTTCCATTTGAGAGCATAGGTTTTCCTAGTGGACTGTTTCCTAGAGGCTAGAACAACCTCCTCAACTTCCTGAGGTAGGCCCCAGGGAGCCAAAACTACCCTTGCAGCCTCCATGCCATCAAATTGAGAGCTTTGAGGTTGGGGTGCAGAAGAGAACCCTGATCCTGAGAGAGAAGGTCGGGTTGCAACCCTAGAGGCAGTGGGGGATCCACTGCCAGCTGAAGCAAAAGTGGAAACCAAGGCCGTCTCGGCCACCTGGGAGCCACCAGGAGGACCGAGGCCTTGTCCTTGAGAATCTTGAACAGCGTTCGGGCCACCAGAGGCATGGGAGGAAACGCATACAGGAAGCCCTGATACCAGGAAATCAGAAAAGCATCTGCTGCTATTCGCAGAGGGTGCGGTTGCCTGGAGCAGAGGTTTGGCAGCTGTTTGTTCAGAGGACTGGCAAACAGATCCATGGATGGAAGTCCCCATTTCAGGAAAATCTTTTGAACTACCAAGGGATGGAACTGCCACTCGTGGGGCTGCAGAATCCTGCTCAACCTGTCCGCCAGGTAGTTCTCCTGGCCAGGTAGATACACTGCCTTGAAGAGCATGTTGTGTCTGAGAGCAAACAAGCAAAGGTCCTGTGCCTCCTGACAAAGGAGCCTGGACCCAGTTCCGCCCTGCTTGTTCACATAAAACATGGCTACCTGGTTGTCTGTTTGAACTAGGACAGACTGATGAGCCAGGGTTTGAGAAAAAGTCTTGAGGGCTAGCCGAATAGCCCTGAGTTCCAGGAGACTGATTTGCTGTGCAGCTTCCCAGGGAGACCACAGACCCTGGGTGCACTTGCCTAGACAATGAGCCCCCCAGCCGTGCAGGGAGGCATCCGTGGTCAAGACCACCGTGAACCCAGGACTCTGAAAAGGTACCCCTTTTAGCAGATTGGGTGGGTGCAGCCACCAGCTGAGGGAGTGCAGAAATGGTCTGGACACCCTTATCCTGTCTCTGAGGCTGCCTGTGGCCTGTGACCACTGAGTCCGAAGGCACCACTGTGCAGGCCTCATATGGAGCCTGGCATTGGGGGTGACATGCACTGTCGAAGCCATGTGGCCCAGAAGCCTCAGGCAGAGTCTGGCGGAGACCAGTGACCTGCTGAGAAACTGGTTTGCTAAGTTGATTAGTCTTTGGGCTCTGTCTTCTGGCAAGAATGCTTTTGCAAGCAGAGAGTCTAACCTCGCCCCTATGAACTACAAGTTCTGGGAGGGGAGCAAAGTGGACTTTGCAAAGTTTATGACGACCCCAAGCTCTGAAGAAGAGCAATAGTTCTGAGAGTAGCTTGCCGTGCCTCCTGGCATGTCTGACCTCTTATGAGCCAGTCGTCCAGATATGGGAAGACAAAGACTCCCTGATTTCGCAGGTAGGCCGCCACCACCGCCAGGCACTTGGTAAAGACCCTGGGAGCGGAGGTGAGGCCAAAAGGCAGTACTCTGTACTGATAATGATTTCCTCCCACAATGAACCTGAGGTACTTTCTGTGGTCTGGATGAATGAGGATGTGAGTATACGCATCCTTTAGATCTAAGGAGCATAGCCAATCTCCCTACGGGAGGTAGGGCAGAAGTGTTCCAAGAGTAAGCATCTTGAACTTTTCCTTCTCCAGGAACTTGTTGAGGTTCCGGAGATCTAGAATAGGTCGAAGGCCACCGGTTCTTTTGGGTACCAGGAAATACCTGGAGTAGAACCCTCGACCGTGCAAGTGGGGAGGCACAGGCTCCACCGCCCTGTCCACCAACAGACCTTGGAGCTCTTGAAGGAGAAGATCTGTATGCAGGGGAGGCCTTGGAGGCTCCCCTGGGAAGTATGGAGGAGGCAGCTGTTGGAAGTGCAGTGCATAGCCCTTTTGGACAATGCTTAACACCCAACTGTCTCCAGTGATGAGTGGCCACTGGTGGGCAAACAGGGCGAGGCGACCTCCTATGCAGGGTTGGGAGAGCAGGGACGGAGAGGCTATGCCTAAGGAGTCAAAAAACCCCACCCTGCTGAGTGGGAGCAGGGGCCGGAGGCTTGGGGGGCCTCTGCCTACGGGGCCCATTACCCTGCCCCTTGGCTTGCTGACCCTGAGGGGAAGCTTGGGCAGCCTGATATTGTGGGTACTGTTTGTAGGCAGTGCCCTTCCTCGGGTAAAAGGGCTTTTTACCCGAGCCCTTCTTCTTGTGAGAAGGGGCAGAAGTCTTTCTAGACAGCCTTGTCCGTGTGAGGTGCTTGGTTTCGAGCTGTGCGGCCTTCTCAGTCATGGGCTTGCCAAAAAGGTTCTCACCTCGGCAAGGGACATCGACCAACTTGTCCTGAACCCATGGCTCGAGGTCCGATGACTGCAGCCATGCCTGCCGTCGAGCCGCGATGCCGGCTGCCGCAACACGGGCCGAGGCCTCAAAGCCATCGTAGGCAGCGCGGGACATAAACTTGGAGCATTCCCGGATCCCCGAGGACAAGGACTTGAACCTCTGCAAGGGTTCCCCGGAGAGACCAGCGGAGAACCCGGCCAACTCCTTGGCCAGGTCTCGCAAGTACATGCCCATGTACAGCTGGTAAGACTGGACACGGCAGGCAAGCAAGCAAGCATCAAGCCCTGGAAGCACTTTCTACCAAAACAATCGAGGTTTCGGGCCTCCCTGCCAGGGGGCACCGCAGAGTGCATCTTCTGACTTTTCAGGCGATGCATGGTCGATTCCACCACCATGGAATGGTGTGGTAGCTGTGCCTTTTGAAAGCCAGGACTCTTCCAGAGTCGATAGATCGAATCGACCCGCTTGCTTAAAACTGGCGCCGAGGCCGGTGCCTCCCACATCCGGAAGAGGAGCCGTTCCAGCATCGGAGGAACCGGCACAGTAAAGGCCTCCTTCAGAGGAGAGTCATACTGGAGGGCCTCGAGCTCCTCGGCTCGAGGCTCCTCCTCGGGGTCTGCGGGAATCACCAATGCCTTGGCCATGTCCCTAACGAACTCAGAGAACCGGGTGTCCTCCGGGGCTCGGACTGCGGTGAGTCCAAAGGGACGCACCGAGTCCGGAAGGTGTCGGGGGACTCCTCATCCTCCATCTACCAGGCGGACTCGTCCGATGAGGAATCAGGGTCCGACCTCACGGGGCCTGTGAGCACCCGCCCCGACGCCGAAGGCACCGGCGTCGATGCCCTCGGTCCCGAACAGGAGGTCGAGGGAGACTGCGACCGAGGTCGATCTCGAGCCTTCATGGTCTCAAGTATCGGCTCGGTCTCCGGGGGTCGACTTCGATGTCCCGGTGGCCAGGGCAGATGCGCTAGACAGGCTGGCCATCAGTGCCCGCTGCTGTTCCATGAAGGCAGACAGTCTGCTCTCCAAGGCTGTCAACCTGAGACCCAGCTCAGGAGACTCAGCAGCCCCTGACTCGGGCCCCAGTGGCGCCGGGCCCGAATCGGCTCTCTGGGAGGAGAGTCCACGAGGACTACAGGACTTACGTGTCCAGCAGACTCCGGCTCCACTCGAGGAACATTGGAAGGCTTCTCCTGTTCCACGGGCCCGGGACGACGGTCGGGGGTCTGAGACCTAGCCCTCGAGGAGCCAGGGACCTCTTCCGACGACGCCCTCGCGAGCCTCTTCTTCCTCTTACGTTCCCGGTCGGGGGACCCCCTGTCCGAGCAGCCACGACGGTGCTCGGGATCTGACTCCCGAGATGTCGAGGCCTCAGACGAGGTCCGGGCCCGGCCGGAGGCAGAGTCAGAAAAAAGCCTTTCCTTTTGGTGCTGACGACTTCGCAGTGCCCTGGAAGACATTTTCCCACATGGTCTACACGTCTTAGGGTCGTGATCAAGACCGAGGCACCGAAGGCAGCAGTCGCGTGTGTCGGTGAGAGATATCAGCTTCTTGCACCGATCACACTTTTTAAAGCCACTGGAAGCCATCGGGGAAAAAAGAGTCCCCACGAGGTCAAAGGACCGGCCTTCCAGGGAAAAAGAAAAAAGGGCGCGAACGCCAGCCACGAAGGGCAAAAACCGAAAAAAGAAGATCGGGCTCGATACCGGTGTACCGAACCCGACGGGAGGGGAACCGGCGTCGAACCAGAGAAGAAAAATAGCAAAGGATCGCCAAAAAAATCAAACTATTTTCCAGGATGACAAGGACACACGTCCGGTGGGCTTCACGGAAAAAGAGAGACTGAGGTAAGATGGCACCTTTAGGCGGGAAGGGAACCGCGCACGCGTGCCTGCATTCCCAAAGGTTTTCATGGAAAGCTGGGGAAATGCTCTGCAGGGGCTTCATCGACGTCGATGTCACCCATATGTGAGGACTGACTTCCTGCTTGGTCCTGGAGAAAAGGCTTTTTCTCTGATGGTTTTCTGCGGGGAAGCCGCGTGGTCTTTTTAGAGAGCCGTTGTCGAGTCACAAACTTTTGAGATCTCAGCAGCCTTGTCAGACATAAGTTGGCCGAAAAGATTCTCTCCAGTACAGAGGACATCAAGTAGTTTTGTCCTGGACACACTGTTTATGGTCAGACTATTTTAACCAGGCTTGGCATCGGGCCCTGATGCTGGAAGCCGCAACTCAAGCTGATGACTCTAAGCCATCATAAGCTGCTCGAGAGAGGAACTTTGTGGTTCCCCATCGAGGCCTGCTCAGAACCCAGTAAGTTCTTGACTAATGCCTTAAGAGATAAATGCCAATGCAGAGCTCATAAACCTGGACTCTGCATCCTAGCATCAAGCCCTGAAAACATTTGAGCCTGAGGGTTCGAGCCTCCCTACCTGGGGGGATGGAGTAGGTCTTCTGACTCTCTAGTCTATGTTTGTACATCGTCAACTCGAAGACCATGGAGTTATGTGGTAAATGGTTTTTTTGGAACCCTGGGCTCTTGCAGATGCGGTACATCACTTTGAGCCGGTGGCTGACAATGGGCACCAATGCCGGTGTTTCCCCACATCTGAAGGAGCAGCCGCTCGAGCATCGGCTGTGCCAGCACCATAAGGGTCTCCTGGGGAGGGGCCTCATACTGGAGGATCTCCAGTTCCTCAGTGTATGGGTCCTCCTCGGCCTTGGTCTGGACTGAAAGTGTCTTAGTCATATCCCATACGAAGTTGTGGAAAGCCACTTCCTCGGGCAAACACCGGCGTCGAGGTGCCAGTGGAGACGGGTCCAAGGGAACATCTCTGTGTCTTCGGGTGTCCGGGTATGCCTCGTCCTCAGTCTTCAACTCAGAGTTGAGCAGTGATGAGGAATCAGAGGCCCAGCGACTCCGTTGGTTGAGGCCCATGTCCGGAGGCCTGTCGAGGAACTGGCGTCTTGAGTTGCGGACACTAGCCAGTGAGGACCGGATACTCGAGGAATGGGACGATGACCACCTCGCAGTCAAGGGACTGGTCATTGGGGTGGATGAGCTGTACAAACTGGCCATCACTGCCCGCTGCAGGGCCAGGATAGCAATGATGTTCTGCTCCAAGGCTGCCATTTTGGTCTCCATGCCAGAAGGCTTCATAGCTTTCAGTGCAGGCAGACGGCTTCGGGCTCGACGTTGACAATCTGGAGAGAATGTCCTTGATAACCACCACAGCTTCGAACATCCTTGGCTAGTCTCCGCCTGCCAGAGTCCCTTTTTGGAAAGCTTGGCTGGGCGTCTCTCCAACTCCTCAGAGTCTCTCCGGTGCAATTTACCGGGTTTCTCCAGACCTACCTCCGCGATCTTCGAGGACTTCTTTTTCTTCCACTCCTGCTCCGGGGTTCTCTTGGAGGATCCGCAGCCATGGGACTCCAAGGACACCCGGGCATCGCAGGATGTGTTTGCCTTGGAGCTGGGCGCTGGGACATGGGTGCGGAGTCAGACCTCAGGAACATTTCCTGCAAGTCCAACCTCTATTTGTTGGTTTTTGCCGACATGGCCTGGCAAAGATCACAACTGGAACTGTTGTGGTCCAGTCTCAAGCAACGCAGGCAGCAGTCATGGGTGCCTGTGATGGACTTGGTTTGACTGCAGCAGTCACGTTTTTGAATCCACCGCTGGAACATGGTGGGATGCACCTGGACGGGATTGATGACCTCGGGCGAAAAAGGGCACAAAGCGCCGGTCGAGAGAACCTCGAAGAAAAAAAGTGAAAAAGTATGGACCTGAGGATGGCGTTGAAGATGCTGCCTCGGGGTGGGAAGAGGAACCGGTACACTTACCAAAAAGCTAAACTGAATTACTAAGTTTCAAAGAAATTTTTCCAGGAACACTGGATGTGCGTCCGTTGGGCTCCGTGGAAAAAAGACGATTGAGCAAGATGGCACCCTTGGGCGGGAAGGAGACAGCACATGTGTGGTGGCATCTCCCAAAGGTTTTCTTTGAAAGCTGGGGAGATGCTTCCGTTCGGGCTCTGTCGGTGCCGATGTCACCCGTATGTGAGGGCTGACTTTATTTGCTCCTGGAGAATCACACTAAACTTCAAAAACACTGACTTCAGTAAAATGGCCAAGTATCTAAAGGAGGAGTTGGCAGAGTGGAAGGGGATAAGGGAAGTGCAATTGCAATGGGCTAAACTAAAGGTGGCAATAAAAGGGGCAACAGATAAATATGTAAGAAAAGTAAATAAAAACAAGAGAAGGAAACCCATTTGGTTCTCCAAAGAGGTGGCTGCTCAAATAAAGGCAAAAAAATGCAGCTTTAGCAAAACTTGCAAACAGAGGAACACAGAAATCAATACGGGATCAAACTCAAAGAGACAAAAAGAGAAATAAGGAAAGCAAAATCAAAGGCAGAGGAAAGATGGCTAAAGATGTGAAGTGTGGCGACAAAACTTTCTTCAGGTATATTCGGGAAAGGAAGAAGATCAGAGGTGGAATTGCAGGATTCAAAAGTGCTGGGAACGGACTTGTGGAAAGTGACATTGAAAAAGCGAAATTGCTAAACAAATACTTCTCTGCTCTGTTTTTACTAAAGAAAATCCTGGAGAAGGACCACCTGTGACTCCCAAATATAAAAATGGGAATGAAGTAGATACCACACCATTCACAGAAGATGTGTTAGAACAACTTGCAAAACTAAAAGTGGACAAGGCCATGGAACCAGATGGGATGCATCCCAGGATACTGAAAGAGCTCAGAGAGGTTCTTGCAGGGCCGTTAAAGGATGCTTTCAACAGATCCTTGGAAACAGGAGAAGTTCCTCAGGACTGGAGAATGGCTGATGTGGTACCTCTTCACAAAAGTACCTGGTAATTGCACTCATAGTTCCTTGAGTGATGACAGTTCAGTCCTCTACCTCTGGGTTGTCAACCTCCTCCTGCAGCTTGGAGACTGGTATATCAGAATCATTAACCTATTAATGTGATTAGCCCTGATTACACAGTTTTAATTAACTGTTTCAATTCAATAACCGATTGGCTGCTCACTCAGAACCTTCGAATAAATTTTAAAAAAACTGAAGTCCTTATCGTTACAAGAAACAATGACTTCTCTTCACCACCTTCATTAAGAGTACGAGATGCTGATTTACCTATTAAATCCACCATTCGATACTTAGGTGTCATTCTCGACCAGCGACTTGAATTTAATGAGCAAATAAAGTCCACAGTAAAATCCATTTATCACAAGATTAATACTCTACGACACCTAAAACCCATGTTAGGCCCCGATGATTTCCGCACAACATTCCAAGCGCTAGTCACCCCACATTTTGACTATGTGAATATTATCCTGCAAGGCCTACCTAAATCTACGCTTAATCCATTACAGCTTGCTATGAATGCAGCAGCTAGATCACTATGCGGAATTACAAGGAGACAACACATAACCCCCATTCTAATGGAGCTTCACTGGCTCCCAATAATTTGTAGATTATCTTATAAAACACTTTTTATGACCTTCAAAGCGTTCCATAATATATCACCTCCTTCAATCTCTGATCTACTCATTCATACCCAAAACAGATCAAGAAGATCTGCAACTGAAAATACTCTAGTGATTCCAAATGAATTAGTAAAATGTACTCAAACTACCATTAGCAGATCATTTTCATCCTTTGCTCCAAGGTGCTGGAATAAGCTTCCATTAAACATCAGATTGATAAAAGATATATCACAATTTAGAAAAGCTTTAAAAACCCACCTTTTTTTACAACACTTCTCTTACATCAGTATTTCCCCCCCTCTCACCCCATTATCTCAACTCAGCAATAATAGTTAAATGATGATGTTAGACCGTTCCACCTTATGATATTTCACTGTATATACCTGCTCTGTTAAATGTTATTTATGACATGTCTCTATACCCACTCAAGATCTCTAGTCTTATGTAATTGCTTTTATTTAATTATTTATATGCTATCCCCCAGTTAATCCTTGTTTTATTCCCCTGTTACCTGTAACTTGGACAAGTTCTCTAAATCTGAGTGTATTTTGTTTAATGTAAACCGCACTGATGTCAAATAGCGCGGTATATAAGAGCTGTTAAATAAATAAATAAATGACATCACTGGATATAGCCTGCTGATCGCTCTCCTCAGTCCCAGTGTGAACTATTAACAAAGCAGACTCAAAGGAGAAACAAATAAGTAGCTAAAACCAATTAATATAACCTAGTCTAAACTAGCCATAGAACAACTTTTTTTTTTTAACCCCTCCGGCAAGGCTTTCTTACGCCCTTTACTGCCATAGAGAGAGTGAAAGATAAAACAGAGTGAATGTGAACCAAACAAAGACAGACCTACCTGTAATTCCGCTCTTCTCGCCACTAGCGCTGGCCTCCTCCTGAAGAACTCTGGGTGGGATGGAGGACTGAACTGTCGTCACTCAAGGAACTACAATTACCAGGTAAGTGTAATTTTCATTTCCTTATCGTTCCTCCAGTTCAGTCCTCTACCTCTGGGATGTGCTAGAGCAGTAATCATTGGGAGGGATCGCACCATCCGGCACGCAACACCGCCGAACCAAAACAGGCATCTGTAGCCGCTGCGACGTCCAGACAGTAATGCTTACTGAACGTATGTAGAGACGACAAAGTCGCCGCCCTACAAATTTCCCCTGGCGGGACCAAACTGTGCTCCGCCCAGGAACACGCTTGCGCTCTGGTGGAATGCGCCCGCAACCCCGCAGGCACGGATCAACCTTGAAGCAGATAGGCGGAAGCAATCGCCTCCCGAATCCACCGGGCATTGGAAGCCTGAGCCGCCTCCTCCCCCTTGCGCACACCTCCGAACAACACAAACAGCCGATCCGATTTGCGAAAACACTTCATCACCTTTAAATATTGTCGCAACATCCTCTTTACGTCCAACAGACGCAAACTGCAATCCATTTCGCCGCCTTCCAGAGAACCCAGAACTGGCAAGCACACTGCCTGATTCAAATGAAAGGGAGACACCACCTTAGGCAAAAAGGATGGAACCGGACGCAGTACTACCTTCTCCCTCGAAAAGGACAAGAATGGTTCCCTACACGACAACGCATGCAACTCTGAAATGCGTCTAACTGAACAGATTGCCACCAGGAAGACCGTTTTTAACGTCAAGTCCTTCACCGAAGCTCGAAGCAACGGCTCAAAGGGAGGTTCGGATAACGCTGCCAACACCAGATTGAGATCCCAAGGTGGAATTAACACTCTACGCGATGGCCGTAACATAGAGACCGCCTTCAGAATGCGAACCACATCAGGGTGAGCTCCCAGAGGCACTCCCTTAACCTTGCCACAATAACAGGAAAGGGCTGCCAATTGAACGCGCAAGGAACTGGCTGCAAGACCTTTATCAAAGCCGTCCTGCAGAAACCTAATATTGAAGGAATGGCAACCGTGGATGCTCGAATCTGCTGTCTCAAACACCAATCCTCAAATATATGCCAGACACACACATACGCCAAGGATGTGGACTGTTTCCGCGCTCTAAGCAGCGTAGCAATGACCGCCGCTGAATAGCCCTTCTTCCTCAGCCTGGCCCTTTCAATGGCCATACCGTAAGCGAGAACCGATCCACCTGGGGCATGAAGAGAGGCCCTTGGAGTAACAGATCTGCCCTTGCCGGCAGCCGCCACAGCTGCCCGTCTAGGAGACGCACAAGGTCTGCATACCACGGCTGTCTCGGCCAGTCGGGCGCCACCAGAAGCACTCTTCCCGGGTGAGCTCCAATCTTTTGAATCACCCGGCCTATCAACGCCCACGGAGGAAAGACATACAGAAGCCCTGCAGACAGCCATGGATGCAACAGCGCGTCGATGCCCTCTGACATTCTTTCTCACCTCCTGCTGAACCGACTGGCCTTCGCCAACTGGAAGGTCGCCATTAAATCCATTATGGACGTCCCCCAGCGAACTACTATCTGCGCAAAGACGTCGGGATGCAGCTCCCACTCCCCTGCATCTACCCGCACTCTGCTGAGAAAGTCTGCTGTGACATTGTCCTTTCCTGCAATGTGCACAGCCGAAATCGCCGTCAACCATCTCTCTACCCACGAGAACAACAGGTTCGCCTCTTCTTCCATTGCTGCACTCCCCATGCCACCCTGACGGTTGATGCAAGCGACTGTCGCAGAGTTGTTGGAGAGTACCCGAACTGGGCGACCTAGCACCAATTCCTCGAACGCCTGCAGCACCCGGGCGACTGCTCGAAGCTCCAACCGATTTATTGACCAGGAAGCCTCCAGGGGAGACCACAGACCCTGCGCGAACCTACTCCTGCAGTGGGCTCCCCAACCCGCCAGGCTGGCGTCCGTTAACAACGGAAGCCATTCCGGTTGTTCCAGCGGCATGCCGGCTGAGAGCGAAGACTGGAGCAGCCACCACTGAAGAGACTGCCTGACTTTGATTGGACATGGCAGCCGCTTGCTCAACTGATCGGACTGATGCGACCAGCAGTGAAGTAGCACCCTTTGCAGGGGCCGCATATGAACTTTGGCCCACGGTACCGCTTCCAGCGTCACCGCCATTGTTCCCAGCACCCGAAGATAGGACCATGCCGAGGGCGCTGGAACGGATATGAACTGGCAAACTAGACTCCTGAGAGCCTGAGCTCTCTTGTGCGGCAAAAACACTAGCCCGCTCTTCGTGTCAAACCAAACCCCTAAGTACTCGAGGTCCTGGGAGGGCTTCAGACGACTCTTGGTCGGGTTGACCACCCAACCAAGACTCTGCACTACTCTGCTTGTCACCCGGATGCTCTCTGCCTCGGACTTGGCCCGAATCAACCAATCTTCACGGTAAGGGTGCACTAGAATTCCTTTTGTGCAACGCCACCACCACCAACACCACCACCATAATTTTGGTGAAGGTTCGCAGCGCCATAGCAAGACGAAGGGCAATGCCTGGAACTGATAGTGGCCCCAAGGAAGAGCGAACCTTAGAAACCTCTGATGAGCTGCCCGGAATAGGTATGTGCAAATACGCCTCCGTGAGATCCAGACATCAAATACTCCCCTTGATGCACCGCTACTATGACCGATCGCAAGGTTTCCATCCGAAAATGCGGAACCCGCAGACGATTTACGGCTTTCAGATCTAAAATGGGCCGTAATGTTCTACCCTTCTTTGGCACCATGAAATAAATGGAATACCGACCCACGCCATAATCTGCTTTCGGTACTTCTACGACCGCACCTAACTGGAGAAGCCGCTCCAAGGTACAGCGAATCGCTACGGCTTTCTTGGGGCCCCTGTAGGGAGACACGACGAAGGAATCCCGCACGGGCCGTGCCAACTCCAGCGCATAGCCCTGCCGAATTACCTCCAACACCCACTGGTCGGAGGTGATGTGGGTCCAAGCAGAAAAACTCCCGGAGTCGCCCTCCTATGGGAGGCCCTTCTGCCGGGACCCGCCTCATTTCATTGTGACTTGCGAGCTGCGGAAGCGGGGGCTTGAGGGAAAACCTCTATTAGCTCCCCGAAACCCACGGAATCCCTGGGCTCGAGATGGAAAGCGACCCTGCTGGAAACTGCTGAACCGCGTTGAACGAAATCTCCGGAAATCCCGAAACTGGCCCGATAGCCTTGACCGGACTTCCCCTGTTTCGGTTTATCCTCCGGGAGCCTACCCGCCTTGGACTCCCCGAGGTCCTTCACCAACTTATCCAAATCCTCTCCGAATAGCAAGCCACCCTTAAACGGTAGTTTACTTAGGCGAGACTTGGAAGGACCGTCCGCCGCCCAATTTCGTAACCACACTGACCTGTGGGCAGCCACCACGGACGCCGTGCTATTGGCAAGCGCTCTGATCAAATCATAATGAACGTCTGCAAGATACGCCGCTCCGGACTCCAGGCGACCCAGCTCCTTAAGCTCCTCGAGATCCATGTGCGAAGACTGTCGCAGTCGCTGAACCCATCACAAACACGCCCTAGCTACCCAAGCTCCACAGATGGAGGCCTGCAACGACAGCAAATCCGCCTCAAAGGTCTGCTTCAGTAAACCGTCAACTTTACGGTCTTGGGCATCCTTTAAGGCTGCACTGCCTTCCACCAGAATGGTAGTCTTCTTTGTAACCGCCGACACCACCGCGTCCACCCGCAGCGCCTTGAACCTTTCCTTATCCTTATCTGCCAGAGGATAGAGCCTATTCATAGACCGTATGCCTCGAAGCCCCGCTTCTGGCCAGTCCCATTCTTCTTGGATCATCCTGTCGACCACTCTGTGGACCGGAAACACCACCTGCGTCTGCCAAACCGCCTGAATAACCGGGTCTTCAACCTCCTCCTCCACGGGAGTCTGTGTGGAGAGATTCAGCATCTGCATAGCTTCCATGATCAACGCTGAAAGCTCTTCTCTACGGAAGACCCTAATGATCTTAGCTTGTTCCTCGGGCTCAGGGATCTCCCCTTCTTCGAGATCCTGCGTACCCTCATCATGCTCCCAATCAATATCCTCGCCTTCAGGCCAATCGCCTTCCGCAGATGCAGAAGCTAGTGTCCTCGCATTTTTAGGCGCCGGCGGTTCCTCGCCTACCTCCTCTATCGCCTCCATCAGCTGGGAAGGCTCGGAAGGTGTCAAGGACCCTGGCAACTTACCCTGACGCCGCAAACAAAATGCCTGATGCATCATTAAAATGAAATCAAGGCTAAAATCCCCGAGGTCCGTTTTCTGCGCCGCCAGCAGAGCTCCCAAAGGCCCTGCCAATTCCTCCAATGCTGACCCTTGTGCAGGGGGCTGCAGAGATGCAGCCATCGCCCCCGTCGGCGCCCCCTGCGCCTCTGAAGACTCCTTATTTTCCATCGGCTGCTCCACCGTGGAAGAAAGGGTTGCACAGCCACGGCACACTCCTGACTCAGCCACTGTGCCCCTCTGGGTTCCACACACAATACACTGAGGTCAAGCCGCCATAGAGCAGCTAAGTAACCAGACCTAACCCTAAAGGTATTAATTTCTTTTTTCTTTTTTTTTTTTTTTAAACTCCGTGGAACCGCAAAGTAGACTTCAGCCTAGCACCCCTTAAAAACTATAAAGGCAAGCTTTTATCATGCTCTGGCCCCGAGAGAAGGACCCCCCCGTAGAAAGGCACCCCCCCCCCCCCACTGAAGAGGCCGTTTCGCGAGGAAAATCACAAAAGCAACAAAGAACCTTTAAAGAAATAAAGAAATAAAATAAAGAAAAATACCTTTGCGCTTCCCAGCTCCGGGTTTTCCAGCCGCCCAGCAGCCACGCGGCTTCTCCACGCTGCAGAAAATGGCCGCCGAGAGCTCAGAAGAGAACAAGGCGCCAAAATGAGCAGCGAACAGCGCTGCGATCCTTAATGGAGCTGCCGCCTTCAAACGCAGCCTGAAACCGGTGAATCGCCTACCGGTCAGGTCTGTACCGTTCCCAGATGTCCAGAATGAGCTGTGTCGCCCTGCTATCAACTCCCCACAGCGCCGCAGAGCTGTTTAGCCGGAGCCCCCCCCGGAGCCACGTGTATACAGCCAACGCGGTCCGGCAAGGTAAACTCGCTGAAGGAAGGGCTCTCCCCTGTAAAGTCCGGGGGGAGAGAACCTTTGGCCCCGAGAAGGAGAACAAACGACTTCCTGAGCTATTAATTTTTTTTTTTTTTTTTTAAACTGGCAGGGAGCAAGAATGCCAATACCGTTTTCTCCTTAATTCCTTTTTTTTGTTTTATTTAAAAGAACAGCACCCAAATTACCAAACTCAAACTAAATCACCCGCAAGCTATACTACCTACAAGCTCCTTATCCGTTTCTCCAGAGAGCCTCATACAAGGCTCACTACATCCTCCTGCTGCATGGAGACTGGTCACACTGGGACTGAGGAGAGAGATCAGCAGGCTATATCCAGTGATGTCATGATTCTGACATACCAGTCTCCAAGCTGCAGGAGGTTGACAACCCAGAGGAAGAGGACTGAACTGGAGGAACGATTAAGAACTACAGGCCCGTGAGCCTTACCTCAGTGGCGGGAAAAGTAATTGAGGCGCTCCTGAAAGAGAGAATAGTGGACTTTCTCAAAACCAACAGGTTGCAAGATCCGAGGCAACATGGTTTTACCGAAGGACGATCTTGCCAAACAAATCTGATCAAGTTCTTTGACTGGGTGACCAGAGAACTAGATCAGGGGCATGCGATGGATGTCATCTACCTGGATTTCAGCAAAGCCTTTGATACTGTTCCACATAGGAGGCTTATCAAACTCAGTAGTTTGGGGATGGGTCTCAATGTGGTAAACTGGATCAGAAATTGGTTGACTGACAGACGACAGAAGGTGATGGTAAATGGAGCTCACTCGGATGAAAGGAAGGTGATTAGCAGGGTACCCCAGGTTTTGGTCCTGGACCCGGCACTGTTCAATATATTTGTGAGTGATATTGCTGAAGGACTGAATGGAAAAGTCTGTCTTTTTGCAGATGACACAAAAATTTGCAACAGAGTAGACTCCCCCGAGGGAGTGGTTAACATGAGGAAAGATCTACAAAAGCTGGAAGAATGGTCTAATGCTTGGCAATTAAGATTTAATTCAAAGAAGTGCACTTGGGTAGCAGAAATCCAAGGGAAATGTACGCGACAGGGGGCAAGAGGTTGTTGTGCAAGGATCAGCAGAAAGGAAGAGGTACTTATGCTACTGTACAAGTCACTGGTGAGGCCTGACTTGGAATACTGTGTTCAGTTTTGGAGACCATACCATGCAAAGGATATAAAAAGACTGGAAAACTGTTCAGAGAAAGGCGACCAAAATGATTTGCAGCCTGTGTCAGAAGCCTTATGAGAAGAGACTTAAACTTATGAGACTAAATATGTACACTTTGGAGGACAGGAGGGATAGGGGAGATATGATTCAGACCTTTAAATACTTAGAGAAATAATGAACAAACCAACCTCTTCCAAAGACGGGGAAGCTGTAAAACTAGAGGGCATGACATGAAGCTGCAAGGTGGTAAATTGAAAGGCAATGTCAGGAAATACTTTTTCACTGAAAGGGTGGTGGATGCTTGGAATGCCCTCCCGATGGAAGTGGTGGGGGCAAATACAGTGACAAAATTCAAAATGGCATGGGACAGACACAGTGGATCCCTTTACAGCAATAGGATAAAATCAAAATAAACTGAACCATCTAATTTCTCAACAAATAGGGGTGTCCTACATGGAGCGGTGGGTTCACCCCTAAACAAAGACATGGGGAGGGGTGGCCTGCACAGAGCGGCAGGTGCACCTACTCTTGCCATCTTACTGGGCAGACTAGATGGACCATACTGGTCTTTATCTACCGCCATTTACTATGCTACTATGGAAAGTACTAAACTTTGTTTTATATGTACAGTATATACATAATGTATATACATACTGAGGGCAACTTCCAAACTTGTTTTGTGTTTCTCTAAAGATTACGATATAGAATATATATGGTACATGAAGACAGAAACATTACTCTACTTGGGCAAACAAAACTATGCATAGACAGCTATCAGGAAGGAAGAGGTTGAAAGGGGGGTGGGGAGGAGGAACCAGTGGTGTTATACGAAGCAGGGCAGTGGGACAGGCCCTGTCACCTAAAGAAACCTGTAACTCAAAGAGGAGGAGGAAGACAAGGACCTCTGGTGGTGCAGTTGGGAGTTGAAATGCTAGCAGGGCTCCCATCCCCAGATTACAAATGCAGGACTGGCAAAGTGAAATTTTATTTACCTGAATTTCTTTTCCTGGAATCCTGTTAGACCAGTCCAGCCATGATTTCCCTACTTGTTTCTGTCTGAAAGTCATCCAGATAGTGGACTGAATATCACCACTAGCCAGATAATTTCTGGGACCACGTATGCACCATTCCAGCATTATATGGACAGTGCCAGGGCTGTGAGTAACTATCCAGATATTGTCACTGAAAATCAGCAGACACAGCCAGTGGTACTTATCCAGATACAGGCACTGTTATCCAGAGCAGTACTTTTGAATATTGGCCAGTTGGTTTATTTTTGTTTACTTTGTTTTCCAATAACCTATGATTTATCAGAATTATGGATAGGGTTAATTTTGCACTTGTTAATGTAAAGCATTAATTGACTATTACGCAATTTGTTTTCTTCTCCTAAGGCCTTTAATTGTTATGCATTAAGATTTAAGACAGGGTGGGTGGGAGCTGAAGTAGATGGGTAGGAAAAACACACACTGCTATCAAGAACAACTCTCACACTTCCTGCTACACATATAGTTTTAAAGCTCTATTTTACTCTCAGAAGAAAATGATATACTTTTAAAGCATTTTACATTGAGATGAAGAAATTAGGCCTTACCTGCTAATTGTCTTTCCTGGAGTACTCTCCGGGCCAGTCCAGGAAATCTTGGGTGATCAATCCGCTCCAGCAGCTGAGGACTGGAATCTGACAAAGTTTTCCTGACAACCTATCCAGCTCCCCTAGGTGTCAGCTAATCAGTCTCTCGGTAACAAAGCAGTGAAGCTAACACTAAGAACACTCCCAACCAAAAACAACAAAACCTAACCACCTAGACTACGATAGAGCTAAGACAAAACCAGTCAAAGCGCTGACTGTTACCTTCCTCTTGAGCGATTTCCAGCTCTTCTTTTTTTTTTTTTTCTTCTATGGAAAAAAGCACTCTCCACTTTAAAAACAATCATTTGCCCCGCAGAGGAGCTTGAGTTGTAAAAATTGAGTATTGAATTTCCCAATTTGAAAATATACTGACATTTTTATTTATCTTTCTTTTTTTTTTATTTTTATTTATTTATTTATTTTTTGTTACTCTTGACCACGCCCCCTAAGGGAATCGCAGTATCCACTGCCACTGCATTGTACTGCTCCATGACGGAACACTACGCAAGTAAACAACCACTCCATCAACATGGAAAACTCGCAGATACACTAAGGGAGGGTCCTGGACTGGCCCGGAGAGTACTCCAGGAAAGACAATTAGCAGGTAAGGCCTAATTTCTTCTTCCTAGTCGTCTCTCCGGGCCAGTCCAGGAAATCTTGGGAAGTACCAAAGCAGTACTTAAACACGGGAGGGTCCTGCAAGACCTGCCACCAGCGCCGCTGCGCCCACTCTGGCGTCATTCTGAGCCTGAACATCCAACCTATAATGCTTCGCAAACGCGTGCAACGACGACCACGTAGCTGCCCGACAAATGTCCACCGGCGGAACTAACGCATACTCCGCCCAAGAGGTAGCCTGAGCTCTGGTTGAATGTGCTCGAAGACCTTGCGGAACCGGCGCGCCCTTCGCTTCGTACATGGCGCGAATGGCATGCTTCACCCAGCGAGCGATCGAGGCTTTAGTGGCTGCCTTACCTTTCGCCGCACCTCCGTAGAGAACAAATAACCTATCCGACTGACGAAAAGACTCCGTTACCTTGAGATACTTACGCAACACTCGACCCAACTCCAGCCGTCTAAGGGAACGATCGAAACCACTGTTCCCCAACCCCTCGAACGTAGGAAGGGAAACTACCTGATTGACGTGAAACGAAGAAACCACCTTGGGAAGAAAGGAAGGCACCGGACGCAACACCACCTTCTCAGCTGAAAATTGAAGGTACGGTTCCTTGCAGGATAGAGCTTGAAGATCTGAAATTCTTCTCGCGGAACACAAAGCCACCAGAAAAGCCGTCTTCCAGGACAATTCTCGGAGATGTGCCGACCGATGTCCGACAAACGACGGATCCGACAACGCCTGGAGCACCAGGTTCAAATCCCAAGGAGGAACCACCGGACGCCTGGGAGGCCTAATGTTCTTAGCGGCCCTCAGGAAACGCAGTATATCAGGATGGGAAGCAAGAGGCCTGCCCTGTACCCGGCCTCTGTAACAGGCCAGCGCCACCACCTGCACTCGCAAGGTACTAAGCGCCAAACCTTTATCCAAGCCGCCCTGAAGAAAACCCAAAAGATCCGGTAGCGACGCTTTCCCGGGCTGTAAATCATGGTCAACGCACCACGCTTCAAATAAGCGCCAAATTCTAATGTAAGCTAATGACGTGGACCGCCTTCGGGACTGCAAAAGAGTAGCTATTACAGCGCTGGAGTAGCCCTTGCGCCGCAACCTGCTCCGTTCAATAGCCAGGCTGTAAGACAAAATCGATCCACCTGCGGCATGAGCACCGGACCTTGTCTCAAGAGACCGCTGCAAGCGGGCAACCTCCAGGGAGGGGCGACGAGCAGTCTGATCAGATCGGCATACCAAGGACGTCGAGGCCAATCCGGAGCTACAAGAATCACCGGACCGCTGTGAGCTGCCACTCTTTGGATGACCCTTCCCAAGAGAGGCCATGGAGAAAACACATATAAGATCTGATCCGGAGGCCAAGGCTGTACAAGGCCGTCCAGACCTTCGGACATGTGCTCCCTGCGCCTGCTGTAAAACCACGCCGCCTTGGCATTGGACTGGGTAGCCATAAGATCCAGGACCGGCTGTCCCCACATCATTGAAATTTCTTGAAAAACCGGCTCGTCCAGTTCCCACTCCCCTGGATCCAGACAATGACGACTGAGATAATCCGCCTGAACGTTGTCCTTGCCGGCCACGTGTGCTGCCGATATCGCGGTGAGATGGACTTCCGCCCACTGAAATAACTGCAGGCATTCCTCCAGCAACAGAGCACTGCCCGTGCCGCCTTGCCGGTTGATGTAAGAAACGGTCACTTGATTGTCGGAGAAAACCCGAACAGCTCTCCCGAGAAGCATCGCCGCAAACGCCTGTAACGCGAGACGGACCGCCCGGAGTGCCAAACGATTGATCGACCAGGAGCTCTCTACTGCCGACCACGAACCTTGAGTCACACGACCCAGACAATGAGCCCCCCAGCCGGAGAGGCTGGCGTCCGTCGTGAGCAATACCCAATCGGAGACCTCCAGAGGAACTCCTGCCTTCAGGTGGGCTGGCACCAACCACCACTGCAAACTGAGACGGATGTCCTGCGGACAGACTAACCTGCGGGAGAGAGGATGATCCTGAGGAGACCAACGGGACAACAACGCGCTCTGTAGCGGCCGGATGTGGGCTCTGGCCCAAGGCACCAGATCCAAGGCCGCCGCCATGGACCCCAACAATTGCAGATATCTCCAAGCCGTTGGAGCCTTGACACGCAGAAACGCTGAAACCTGCCGCAAGATTTTGCGTACCCTGTCGTCCGGAAGAAAAACAGATCCTATCTCCGTGTCGAAGAAGGCCCCCAAGTACGTCAGTCGCCGTACGGGAACCAAATGGCTCTTTGCATAGTTGATGACCCAACCTAACTGCTCCAGGACCTGCACAACCCGCGCTGTGGCCACCTGCGACTCCTGTTGCGAGGACGCTCGAATTAACCAATCGTCCAAGTAGGGATGAACTTGAATCCCCTCTTTCCGGAGCGCAGCTGCCACCACTACCATGATCTTGGTGAAGGTGCGAGGTGCCGTGGCAAGCCCAAAAGGCAAGGCTCGAAATTGAAAATGTCCCATGGGCACCGCGAAACGGAGATACTTCTGATGTTCGCTCCTGATCGGAATGTGCAGGTAAGCCTCTGTAAGATCTATGGAAGCAAGAAACTCGCCTGGTCGAACCGACCGAACCACCGACCGCAAGGTTTCCATCCGAAAGTGAGGCACCCGCAAACAACGGTTCACGTGCTTGAGATCCAGAATAGGACGAAAAGAACCTTCTTTCTTGGGTACCACAAAATAAATTGAGTATCGACCTAATCCGCACTGGTCTGCAGGCACCGGCATCACCGCGTGAAGACACAACAGACGGCGGAGAATCTCCCCGACTGCTTCCAGCTTTGCCTGCGGGCCACAAGGAGACAGGACAAAGGCGTCGGAAACCCGATGCTCGAATTCTAAGGCATAGCCGTCCCTGATAATCTCCAAAACCCACTGATCTGTGGTTATACTGGCCCAGGTGGAAAGGAACTGCTGTAACCGACCTCCTACCGGAATTCCCACCTGGACCGGCCTCACTTCATTGTGACTTTTTCGCTGCGGACTGCTGGTTATGAAAGGCTCCTCTACTGAAACCTCTGGACCCTCGAAAGGAATAGCCCCGAGAAGGAAACCGACCCCGCTGATAAGGAGTGAAGCGCGCTCCCCGAAACCTGCGAAAGTCCCTACCGTGACCCCTATGCAGGAACCCCTGCTTCGCAGCTCTTGGTCGGTCCTCCGGCAGCTGTCCTCCTTTGGAGTCACCCAAATCCTTAACAATCTTGTCTAAGGCTTCACCAAACAATTTGCCCTTATACGGCAATTTACTAAGACGTGCCTTGGAAGAAGCATCTGCCGACCAATTCCGAAGCCAAAGGAAACGCCTAGCAGCTATTACGGAGGCCATAGCCTTAGCTGAAATGCGAACCAAATCATAAAAAGCATCGGCCTGATATGAAGCTGCCGATTCAAGCTTCGCCAAGTCCGCAGTAGGTTCATCAACTTTCTCCGAGGACTGCTCCCCTTGCAGCCAGCGGATGGAAGCCCTAGAACACATAAGCTCCACAAACAGACGCTTGAAGGGCCAAAGCACTAGAATCAAAAGCCTGCTTCAGAAGAGCCTCCAATCTACGATCCTGCAAGTCCTTGAGAGCTGTACCCCCTTCGACAGGAATGGTGGTCTTTCGAGTGACGGCGGATACCAACGCATCCACCTTGGGCATACGCAATAAGTCCTTCTCTTCCTGAGGGACAGGGTAAAGCCTAGCCATCGCGCGTCCCCCTCTGAGAGACGCCTCCGGAAACTCCCATTCAGCCTCTATCATCTGTTTGATAATCCTATGAACCGGGAAACACTTCTGTTCAGACCTGAACCCCTGCAGCAAAGGGTCTTCCAGGGGTTTCTGCTGAACTGAAGGAAGGACTAAATTCAGAGCTGAAAGCGACTGCGAGATTAGCGCTCCCAACTCCTCCTTACGAAACATTCGAAAAACATTGGGATCCTCTCCAGGACCCAGTTCCCCTTCCTCTAAATCTCCTGACCAGGCATCCAACCCTGGTTCAGAAAGTATCTCACCCTCTTCTGCACCTGGTGATGGGACAGAAAGCGCCTCTGTATGGTCCACACTCTGGTCCCTGCCGAGAACCACCGAAGAGCTAGACTCTCCCCGGTGAGGTTCAGAAGGACCGGCCACAGGTGACTCAAAGAGGCCCTCAGAGCCAGGAGGGAGAGAAAACTGCGCCTTCTTGAGGAGATAAGCATTATGCAGAGAAAGGATAAACTCAGGAGAAAAATAAGAACTCAAAGTCTCCTGAAAAGCAGGAACAGGCACAGTTGCTGAATCTCAGCAGCCACAGACTTCTTCGCCAATTTCGATTTCCTTTTGCAGGGTTTATTGAGAGGCGCGGGAGCAGCAGCCTGATCTGTTAAAATGGCCGCCGTTCCCGCTCTTTCTCCTGAACTGAGAGGAAAAACGGTAACACTGTCAGAGGCTTTATCCTCCATAGCACTATTGCACGCTACGAAAAAAAGTCAGAAAATGAAACCGCAATCGAAACGAGGGTCGCCTAATCGCGCCAGAACGGACCCCGAAGAGCAACACAAAACCGCGGGCCAAGGAAAACGCCCGTTACCAAGTCAAACACTACGGCAAGAGAAAACCCTCGCAAGTGAAAGAAACGAAACTGAAGACTCACCGCATGCTGGAGAAACAGAGCATCACCAAGCTGTCCTGCACCGCTGTGCCGTTGCTAACGGCAAGCAGATGCCCGGATGCGCACAAATGCAGAGAGAGGACACTGGGGCTCCCAGGCCTGCTTATCTCCTGCTGTGCTGCTCAGCGTCTCGAAAAGAGGCAGGCTCTACCTCATCAAGACGGGGCAGCGAGGATCAAGGGGAGCTTCCCTGACCTCTAGCGCTAGTGCCTGAGCTGCGATCCACTCCAATTGAATCCTTCAATTTTTTGTTAGTGCCTTTGAAAAAGCTCAGCTCGGGAATCTGAACCCAAGCCTGCCAGGCTGTCTTTTTTTTTTTTTTTATGAGGCAAGCAGCCCAAAGCTCTATTTCCAAAACCTGTTCAGTTGAGCAAAGAAATTGTGCCCTTTTGCTAAATCCTATAACTTTCCTAATCGTTTCTCAGGGGAGCTGGTCCAAGCAACGTCCAGTTCAGCTGCTGAGGACTGAAAGACTGATTAGCTGACACATAGGGGAGCTAGATAGGTTGTCAGGAAAACCTTGTCAGATTCCAGTCCTCGGCTGCTGGAGCGGATTGATCACCCAAGATTTCCTGGACTGGCCCGGAGAGACGACTAGGAAGTCAATTTTTCTTCTAAATATTGCCACATAGAACCATAATAAATTGTGGTGCACTTAACCTTAACTGACCTGTCATGATTATCATTCCTATGAGAATTTATGCCATCTGCTGCATCTGCAATACTTACCAACAGAGGTGGTGGTGCTGGGCCTGGCGTGAAGGGCACTCTTCCCCACATCTTTAGGATATCTCCCAGTGGTTGAAAGGTCTCATCACAGGCTCTTTTCACTAGCAAGGACATGGTAAAGTATCCAGCCTGAAACCACTCTGTCATCTCCTGGTTACTGAAAGGACCTGCAAAACCATACATCGGTGTGAGGGTAATAGGCTAAAGAATTTCTTTCAATTTCCCATTCAAATTTGGATTCACTTTACAGTGAATGGTGAACAATCTGCTGAGCGTTTCATGTTCTCTCTATCCTTCAGAGATCTTATCTCTGGTTCCCTGCCTGTCTCACAAATAAATCACAGAGAATTAGTTTGTAGGCAAACAATTTCAGAAGTATCCTTGGTTTCTTATCAGCTTGAGTAGAAAAGACTAAACGTACACACTACTGAGCTATTACACAATTCAATAGATTTTACCAGCTGTCTGGCTCTCTCTTTTCATGAGTGTGTGGAGTTCAGTGCACTCATAAAGAGGTACAGCACCCCTTAACTTTCTTTCTGCAAAAACATATAATATTTCTTCTGAAGATTGAAAAGGGATCGAATTCTGGGAATGTCTCACCTTGTATTTCACCTTGGGGATCCTTGTAGAACCATTTCTGCAGTGTTTCTTGGGATAAGGGCATAGAGATAACTTTTGCTCTATGTTCTCGGATTTTTGCTGCCAGTCTTTCATCATCTAATGCATTGTCCTGCAGATATGCTACCATTTTCTCAGCTTGCTGAAATGGAAAAAACAAGGATTCATTTACAAAACGCAGGGTTAGACATTGAACAAATAACATACACAGCAAACAGCAAAGTTCACAAAGTACTAAGATAATGACCAAGGAACTAAAATTTCTAAAGTGCAATTTGATGCAGATGCCAGTATACAAAAGTGCAGACTACAACGAACAAAAAAAAAAAGATTTAAGAGAAATCACCATACTTGCTCAACATGTATAATTTTAGTAGTGGTAATGGTCCTGGAAAACTGATCTCTATTGCTGAGCCAACAAAAAAATGAATAAATGTTGTACATGAACTTTTATAACTGCATAGGACTCTTTGAAGTATGATGAATGGATAACTGAATATTAAGAGGGCAATTTTCATAAACCATGTATTCAGGTAAATTCTGATCTGCCCATATAAAAGGGATGCCTGAAAATTACCTACCCTTTAGTAGAATAAAATCAAATACACTGGCCCACAGTGTGTGTACTTTTTAGCTGCATTATGGGGTAATGCTCCTAGACGTGTGTTTAAATCAGGGAAACAACATAATATATAAAGACTGCATTTTCAAATCTATGCACTTTATTTTCTGTGGAAATATCATCCACATAATAAGGCATGTGCAAATATCTGCAGATATTTGCAATTTTCAGGGAAATTTTCAAAGTGAAAGTACTTTGAAAACTGCTGCAAAGACAGCATGTAAAAAGTACCTACAGACACTGCAGCAATCCAACTTGAAAATTTTCTTCATAGTGTTTCCAAAGCTTACAACATAATTATCAAATAATTCTTATGCTATTTCAATTGATCCAAGGCTGTATTGTCCTTCTGTCTCAAATGGCTTATATCCAGTTCTATAAGCCACCAGCAGAACAAAACTCCCTATGGAATCCTTGCCTGCTCCAAGTGTTTTAGACCCTCATCATCATCCAGATCAGTGGGAATGATCCCCATCCCAGGAGCAGCAGTAACTGTTGTTGGACCTATTTGAGAGGCAGAAGCTTGGCTGAAAATAGGAGAAGACCGAAGAGGAAGCGAAGAAGCAGCAGTTGTATCTGGTGGACTCTGTGGCACGGGTGAAGCAGCAGGTATTACTTCTGCAAAAAGGAAAAAGGGAAATAAACACTCCACTGACACCACAGCCCAGTGCTCAAGCATAGATAGTATAAAATTACAGTATATAGCATCAATGTGCCGACATACCTTCTACTTTGCTAGGCGCTTTGGGTGGTAGCGTATTTTCTAGTGCACACTCTTTCTGTACTTCTGGTTTTTCTGTTGGTTCTGGGGATCTCCGTTCCTTCCCACTAGACAGGCTGCATGGGGCCGGTTCTTGCAATTGGGGTTCTGGAGGACTGCCTGAGCAAAGTGCTGGTGATGAAGTTCTGACTTCTTCTACTGCAGACACTGTTTGCTCTGTAAATTGCCATAGGTTACTCAAATAAGTGATGAAGCTGCAAATTTCTTGGAGTACAATGCATTTGGTATCCTAAGTCCTTTCCTCCCATTACATGCTCTTTCTTCCTCACTCTTACTAATAATTCTGACTTTTTGGCCACTTTGGTTTCTTGCTAACATGTGACACAAGGAAATCCATCCTTCATACCTGCAGTTACATATTCTGTCCTCTCACCCTCTTTCTTGACCACCTTATCAGGTTCTTTGGCTTCTTCATTGTGGCTGCCTTCTGAATCAGAGTGCTCTTCCCCTTCTTCTGAAGGCCGAAAATCCAGTTCCTGCTCCTCAGGGATTGGCTCTTTCTGAACCTTCTGCAATGGACATTAACAAAGCTGTCAACAAAATCCTTTAGGTTACTAGAAGACTACATAAACTATGGAGTGGGCCTACAATCTACTTCCCAACCAAAACAGGGGCCCCTCATGCCCCACGCTTATTTTAATCAGAGGAATGCTCATGCTATGTGGTTAGATTTGGAACCTTCTACTGATACTACTGACAGCTTACTCATTTTTCCCTACCTCTAGATGATTAGAGCACTGGTTTCCAACTATGCCTGGAGGCAGACCAGTCGGATTTTCTAAATGTCCACAATGAAAGTACCTAAGATATATTAGGTGACCCAAATATAAAAAATTCTCATTCACATTCATTGTGGACATTCAGAAAATAAGACTGGTAAGATGAGCCTTCACAACTAAGCTGAGAAACCTACAGTGCCTTGTCAAAGTATTCATCCCCTCAGTGTTGTCCTCTTTTGTCGCGTTACAACCTGGGATTAAAATGGAGTTTTGGGGGATAGCATCATGTGATATACACAACATGCCTATGACTTTGAAGGTGCAAAATATTCTTTAGTGTGACACAAATAATTAAAAAAAAAATCAAGAGTGTGCACATGTATACACCCCCCCAAAGTCAATATGTTTTAGAGCCACACTTTGCTGCAGTTACAGCTGCAAGTCTCTTGAGGTACGTCTCTATTAGCTTAGCACATCTAGCCACTGAGATTTTCATCCATTCCTCAAGGCAAAATTGTTCCAATCATTCAAGTTAGATGAGCTGCATTGATGTACAGCAATCTTCAAGTCATGCCACAGATTCTCAACTGGATTGAGGTTTGGGCTTTGACTAGGCCATTCCAAGACATTTAAATGTTTCCCTTTAAACCAGCTTTAGCAGTATGTTTAGGGTCATTGTCCTGCTGGAAGGTGAACCTTTGTCCCTGTCTCAAATCTCTGGCAGACTGAAACAGGTTTTCCTCATGAACTGCCCTGTATTTAGTGCCATCCATCGTTCCTTCAATCCTGACCAGTTTGCCTGTCCCTGCCGATGAAAAACATCCCCACAGCATGATGCTGCTGCCACCATGTTTCATTGTCGGAATGTTGTTCGTGGGATGATGGGAAGTACTGGGTTTGTGCCACACATGGGCGTTTTCCCATGATGATCCAAAAGATCAATTTTTGTCACATCTGACCAGAGAACCTTCTTCCATGTGTTTGGGGGGGCCGCCACATGCTGTTGTGCAAACTCCAAATGTGTTTTCTTATTTCTTTCTTTAAGCAATGGCTTTTTTCTGGCCACTCTTCCATAAAGGCCCACTCTGTGGAGTGTACGGCTTAAAGTAATCCTATGAACAGATACTCCCATCTCCGCTGTGCATCTTTGCAGCTCCTTCAATGTTATTCTTGGTGTCTTTGTAGCATCTCTGATTAATGCCCTCATTGCCCAACCTGAGTTTTGGTGGGCAGCCTTCTCTTGTAAGGTTTGTAATGCCATATTTTTTCAGTTTTGTTATAATGGATTTAATGTTGTTCCATGGGATATTCAGAATTTGGTATATGTTTTTTATAACCCAACCCTGATCTATACTTATCCACAACTTTATCTCTGACCTGTTTGGAGTATTTCTTGGTCATGTTGCTTGCTTAGAGATGATGTAGTCAGGGGCCTTTCAGAACAGGTATATTTATACAGGCATCATGCGACTGATCATGTGAGACAGATTACACACAGGTGGACCCTAATCAACAAATTATATGAGTTTTGCAGTTAATTGGTTGAACCAGATCTTATTTAGGGGTCTTATAGAAAAAGGGATGATTACATATGCACTTACAACTTTTCAGTTTTGACTTTTTTTATGATATATACAAGATATTTTATTATCATTCCACTTCACCAATTTGGTTTATATTGTTAGGTTCATTATCAAACATCCAAACGAACCTCCATTTTCATTCCAGATAGTACGTAATGCGACAAAACAGGACAAAAACCGATGGGATGGATACTTTTGCAAGGCACTGTATGTTAAAGGAATTCTAGTTCTGTTATACTACCCATATAATGTCTAGATTACTAAAGAAATACTCAAGCTATAAACCAAACTGAGTCTACTCATTTTTAACTAGTATTATTCCCCTTCCTTAAATATTCAAGTAAACAGAAGAAAAGCCTCTCTCTCCTATGCAACTCAATCCCCAATCCATAACAGTTTACCTTTAGATTATAAAACTGATCATTGGGTCTGTCCTTGCTGCAAGCCATCTATGTATAAGGAAGCTGATTAGATGACTATTTAAAATGACATATGAGATGAACTCACTTTAGAGGGAAGGAATGCCCCAGAAGAATCAAAAGTTCCCATCTCTTCCTCTGCATCTTCCAGGCACCATTCAGGAAGGATGTCCTTATCTTCCTCCACACTGTTACTGCCTGACCTGACTCTCCGATATCCCCGCTCATCGTCACGTTCTCGGAAGTCAAAGTCAAACCGTCGCCGTCGTTCTGCATGTTCCCGCCAGCCTGGTGCACGAAGCCCATCTAAAAAGTAAAATTAACTCAACATGTCATTAGGAACAAGAGACTATCAATTTTGCCATTAACTACAAAAATGAAAAACTTATTTTTGAAGTAGCTCAAGCTACGTTCAGGTACATTAGGTATTTTCCTATCCCTTAGAGGGCTTGAAATCTAAGTCTGTATTGGAGAGTTAACTGACTTGCCCAAGATCAAAAGCAGCAGCAGTAGGATATGAACCAGGCTTCCCTGTTTTCTCAGCCTGCTGCTCTAACCATTAGGCTACTCCTCCACTCCATAACATTTCAATAGATAAAAAATATGTGTTGTGATCTATTTGGTCTAAAAGAAATGGCTATTATAAAATTCATTTAATTCTAATCAATGACCCTCACTGAAATGTAGGTATTTGTTTAGGTTATTGGTATCTGGTACTAAAAAGGGGGGAGGAGCTGTCAATAAATAAGTATAGCATCAAAATTAGTAAAATGCGTAACATTAAATTTGCCTTAACTCCCCCTCAGATTCATTCAGGGCTAAGATGAAAACTGCATACAGAAAATGCTACCACCACCAACTCGGTAAAAGCATAAACTTTTTCTACTGAAGGCTAGTACACCATACCAGCAATACAACTATATTATCTCAGATACCATCATCATCATCTATAAGGAAACTTATGTAGAACATTTATGCGTATGTAGTCGCATATGTACAGCGTCTTATACGAGGGGTGTCCGATATTAAAGGTACAGGCCAAAATTACACTAACATTTGTATTTAAAGAAATTATTCAATACATTCCACCAAAAACTACATACTTTTGTTTACTTCTCCACATAATCGCCGTAAACATTGAGACATTTATCCCAGCGTGACACTAGTTTGAACATCCCTTCACGGTACAGTTGCGTGTCAAGTTGCTTGAAGTAGTCCATAACAGTGTCTTGCAATTCCTCCTGATCTTGCAGAAGTTGAGCTTGCATATGATTTCATGAACAGAACTCTTAGGAATGCCAGTCATTTCAGCAATTTCACAAACTTTAATGCGACGATCCTCCCTAATCAGACATCCGACAATTGTGCAGTTGTCATCAGTGTGTGAGGTCCTTGGTCTGCCTCTTTTCTTTTCCGGATCATCATTCAACTCTGTTCGGCCATCGTTAAACTTGTTATACCAGAAGCTGACTTTTTAGGCTTAAAACGTTCGGGCCATACACGCCCTCTAATCTGCGATGGATTTCACTCTGCTTAACTCCTTCGGCTTGCAAAAATCTGATAACTCCACGCACCTCAAACTTGAATACTCTGCGATTACACACGCCATGTTTGTTTGCTTCCCGAAAACTACTCATAATTTGAGTGTTTAAAAAAACAATGCTACAGACTCTCCTACTACGAGTACAAGTAGTCCTGCATATGATGGCCCTATTGCGCATGCGGAGCTGGTATGATTGCCACCTGTATCTTTAATATCGGACACCCCTCGTAAAAGTATTCATTCACATCCTTGTATAATTCTCATTCAGTTGTCTAAAAAATACAGTTCAAAAATGTATTAAAGTGAGAGTGAATTTCACTTATCTACACATTTTCAATATGAAAAAACAATAGCAATGCTTTTCAAACGTTTATTCAATATGACTCCATTTGACACTGAAAATTCACATGACACCACATGATGTTTGTACAGCGCTTTGTATGTTGCGGCACTTTATAAGTCTTTAATAATAATAATGATGATGATGAAATAAAAATTCCAAACCTCCACTTTCCTCCCTCAGCCACCTCCACCACTTCCTCCCTCCATGTATCCAAAGTATGAAGGCAACAGCAGCAGCAGTTGGCATAGGGTCTTATGTGCCAGTATGTGCTCGCCATGGATTTCCAGTCTAAGAAACTCACTGAGGGAGAATCAGTGCCTATGAGTGTTCACATGCTGACTACCATTACTGGGCATAAGTCAAACATTTTCAGGATATTTCTAATGAATATGTTTGACACAGTGCATGCATACTACCCCTATTCTATGCTCATTTATTTCAAGCATATTTATTAGAGATATCTTGAAAATACTGACCTGTTTTTGGCCCTCAAGGACTAAGCAAGTGCACCTTTGCTATAAAGATCTGAATTATTTTATTTTCAAAGCTAATCCAGCTTCAAGAAAAGGATTCCACCTTGCAATCTGCTGAAAGTCTTCTCTCACCTAAGTAGAACAGCAGCAAGCGAGCACTAGTGACTAACAGAGATCTGCAAGGTTCTTAAAAAGATTTCAGCCTAAATAAGTGAGAAATCATAGTATGTTTTAAAAGTACCACTACTATTATCACTAATTTCTAATAGGGACTTCATTGCAAGCAAGGTAATACTGCGTGGCTTTTAAATATAATCTCTCTGCCTGAGAGCTCTTAAAGGGGTTTTGGTTTTCATTTTTAAAAGCAAATTCTTTTTCTATATTGCAAAAGGGGATTTTTTTGTGGTGCTGGTCCAAACTCTGTTAGAGTTCATCGTTTCTGCTTCTCACTCAGAACAAGCTCTTTGAAGCCTCTGAACTCATCAGGTGTTAGATCCCTCTTTACTCACTCCAGCTCCCACCCACCCCATGAGAACATGCTTGTTTCATAGAGCAACTCCCCAATTAGCTAGACACAGGGACACAGAACAGTGCTGTTAGAACACACTTAAGAGGTTAACTGCTTTTTCTCTTAAAGGACAGCTGAGGAAAAGGTAGGGGACTTTGGTAAATCTCTCTTTTACTTCAACATATACCAAAGCTCCACTAACTGAATGATGGCTGGGAAAAATGATATTGCCAAAGCTGTTGCCCTCATTACAGCTTCTGCCTCTGTCCAGACAAACAGCTGAAGGACAGGTTCCATGTGCAGAATGACTGCAAGCTGAAGCTCTCATGAAACAAGTAGAGGAGCTCAGAGAAGAGGTGGTGAGACTGAGAAGCATTTGAGACAATGAGAAGTACATTGATGAGATGCGTCCTGAAACATCCAAGCTCTTTGACAGAGGTAAAGATGGGAGGCTACAGAATGAAGAGAGTTGGATGCAAGTCCCTAGAGCCTACAGAATCAACAATCAAACTCCTCCAGCCCTTAAACTGAAGAACCAGCATGCAGCCCTGGAAGTCGAGATGGTGAAAGTATCTCAGGAAAGGGAATAACCAGAGCTCAAGCACCACAAAGTTTCAGAATCAGTGACCACAAGGAAGCAGAGGGTAGTGGTGGTTGGTGACTCTCTTCTGAGGTGTCCATCTGCTGACCAGACTTTATGTACAAAGAAGTGTGCTTATCTGCCAGGTGCCCAAATCTGAGAAGTTATGGAGAGTTTGCCGAGACTCAATCAAACCTACTGACTATTATCCGATGTTGCTCATCCATGTTGGCACAAATGATACTGCTACGTATCCCTCTGAGCACATCAAAAGTGACTTCATGGCTCTGGGACAGAGGGTGAAGCAAATAGGTGCACATGTGGTATTTTCTTCAATCCTCCGTTGAAGGTAAAGGCCAAGGCAGAGAAGCTCGCATCCTGGAGATGAATGCATGACTGCGTGGATGGTGTCATCAAGAGCATATTGGTTTCCTGGACCATGTGATGATGCTCTAAGGGCTGCAGAGCAAATATGTTTACGTTTATTAACATTTGATATACCGCCCTTTATGACAGGATGGTTTACAATCGTATTAACATTCAGAAGGTGGCACAAGGCCGGAAAAAAGGAAAAGAACTACAAACGTAACAGAAAAGAGGAAACAGGAAGCATCCTTCTGTCCAAAAAGTGTCCAAGTGTCTTCAGACTGTAGAGGGCTTTAAACCAGATTCGTTGGGTATGGGTAAAGAAAATCCCTCGGTACATAAAAGATTAAATACCTCTGTAGAAATGGAAAAAAGGGGCAACATCTGGAAAGCGGTATGTATAAATCCCCTTAGCACGGGAAACAAGATCCCAGATGTTCAGGCTTTAATGGAAGAGGCCAACTTGGATTTAGTGGCGGTTATGGAGACATGGTTCATGGACAACCATGACTCGCCTTGATCTTCTCCTGGAAAGCCATAAGCTAAATACTAATACTTTTTTTTTTAATATGTAAAAAATATTAAAGCTATAGAATTAGAGGGCTTAAAAGGGAGCGAGGAGGCACTGTGGATTAAACAAGAAAGAGGGAAAGGGAAATCTATTTGCATTGGAGTGATATACAGATCCCCCTCACAGGGAAAAGAAGTAGACAGAGATTTAATAGAAGACAAACAGTATTGACATTAAAAGAGAGTGTGACTGATAGATGATTTCAGTATGCCGGATGTCCCTGCTGTGGTGTCATCTAGAAGTAAGGAGATCCTGGATTCTCTACAGGAAGAACTATTCGGGCAACTGGTAACAGAACCCACAAGTGAAGGGGACATACTGGACTTAGTGCTTACCAATGGGGAAAGTGTTTCTGATGTCATAGTGGGAGATCATCTCACAATCAGTGATCACCAGATGGTGTGGTTCAGTATTAGGCCTAGGACTGATAAAGTCCATTCAAAAGCATGGCCCTTAGACTTTAGGAAAACAAACTTTGCCAAGATGGAAAAATACCTCAAGGAGTTGTTAAGCGGGATGGAAACAGCTGGGGCTTAGTGAAAAGCAATGGACAAAACTGAAAGGGTATATTTTAAGGGCAGCAAACCTTTTTGTTAGAAAGGTAAAATAATTGTAAAAGGAAAAGGAGGCCACTATGGTTCTCAAAATAAGTAGCTGAAATGGCGAAGAAAAAGAGGGAGTCCTTCAGGAAATACGAGATCGAAGAGAGAGAAAGACAGGCATCTATATTTGGAAAAGCTCAGAAAAGCTAGCAAATAGTCAAGAACGCAAAGATAAAAAAAGAAGAAAAGCCAATACAATAAAATTGGGGGATAAGACATTTTTCAGATAAATTAGTGAGAGGAAGAAGGAAGGGCGGCAAAAGCGGCATTATCAGACTCAAGGGTGAAGGGGAGGAATATGTAGAAGCTGAAAAGAATATAGCACAATTACTTAACAAATATTTCTGTTCTGTGTTCTCAGAAGAAAGGCTAGGAGCAGGACCTCAGAAAACACCTGCAAATAGGAACAGAAATGATGGGGATCTTGAACAATTTTCAGAAGACTGTGTTCATGAGAAACTAGCGAAACTAAAAGTAGGCAAAGCAATGGGACCGGATAAGATACATCCGAAAATACTAAAGGAACTTAGGAATGTTCTAGCAGCTCCACTGACTGACATTTTCAATGCTTCTTTGGAGTTGGGAGTGGTCCCAGAGGACTGGCGAAAGGCACATATGGTCCCTTTACACAAAAGCGGCTTTGCAAAATAGAGGCCTGTTAGTCTAACTTTGGTGGTGAATAAATTATTGGAAACACTGCTAAAAAAGAGAATAGTGAGGTTTCTGCAGTCCAATGGATTTACCAAGGCAGCATGGATTTACCAGAGGCAGGTCTTGTCAGATAAATTTGATTGATTTCTTTGACTGGGTGACCAAGGAGTTGGACTGAGGGAGAGCCCAAGATGTGGTCTACTTAGGTTTCAGTAAAACCTTTGATACTGCTCCGCACAGGTGACCTAAATAAACTGAGCACCCTAGAGATGGACCCTAAAGTGAATGACTGGGTTAGAAATTGGTTGAGTGGTCGGCGACAAATGGTACAGATAAATGGAGCTCACTCTGAGGAGAAGGAAGTTATCAGTGGTATGCCACAGGGAACTGTCCTAGGTTAGTAACATAGTAAATGATGGCAGATAAAGACCAGAATGGTCCATCTAGTCTGCCCAGTAAGAAGGCCGGAGTAAGATGGCAGGAGTAGGTGCCACTCAGTGCAGGCTGCCCCTCAGGACACCCCTCCCCTTGTCTTTGTTTAGGGGTGAACCCACCGCTCCATTCAGGACACCCCTATTTGTTGAGAAGTTAGATGGTTCAGTTTATTTTTATTTTATTCTGTTGCTATAAATGGATTCATTGTGTCTATCCCATGCCATTTTGAATTCTGTCACCGTATTTGCCCCTACCACCTCCATCGGGAGGGCATTCCAAGCATCCACCACCCTCTCAGTGAAAAAGTATTTCCTGATATTGCCTTTCAATTTTCCACCTTGCAGCTTCATGTTATGCCCTCTCGTTTTACAGCTTCCCCGTCTTTGGAAGAGGTTGGTTTGTTCATTATTTCTCTTTAAGTATTTAAAGGTCTGAATCATATCTCCCCTATCCCTCCTCTCCTCCAAAGTGTACATATTTAGGTCTTCAAGTCTCTTCTCATAAGGCTTCGGACGCAGGCTCCAAATCATTTTGGTCGCCTTCCTCTGAACAGATTCCATTCTTTTTACATCCTTTGCAAGATACGGTCTCCAAAACTGAACACAGTATTCCAAGTAAGGCCTCATCAGTGACTTATACAGTGGTATTAGAACCTCTTTCTTTCTGCTGGTAATTCCTCTTTGTATGCAGCCCAACATCCTCCTGGCTTTTGCCACCGCCTTGTCGCACTGTTTTGCCACCTTGAGATCTACAGAAATAATCACACCAAGGTCTTTCTCCTGATCCATGCACACCAACCTCTCGCTCCCTATTGTGTACATTTCTCTTGAGTTTCTGCTACCTAAGTGCATGACTCTGCACTTCTTTGCATTAAATCTTAATTGCCAAGCATTTGACCATTCTTTCAGCTTTTGTAGATCTTTTCTCATGTTAAAGATTCCCTCGGGGGGAGTCCACTCTGTTGCAAATTTTCGTGTCATCTGCAAAAAGACAGACCTTTCCATTCAGACTTTCATCAATATCACTCACAAATACATTGAACAGTGCTGGGCCCAGGACCGAACCCTGGGGCACCCCGCTAATCACCTTCCCTTCATCCGAGTGAGCTCCATTTACCATCACCTTCTGTCGTCTATCAGTCAACCAATTTCTGATCCAGTTTACCACCTTGGGACCCATCCCCAAACTACTAAGTTTATTGATACGCCTCCTATGAGGAACAGTATCAAAGGCTTTGCTGAAATCCAGGTAGATGACATCCATTGCATGCCCCTGATCTAGTTCTCTGGTCACCCAGTCAAAGAACTCAATCAGATTTGTTTGGCAAGATAGTCCTTCAGTAAAACCATGTTGCCTCAGATCTAGCAACCTGTTGGTTTTGAGAAAGTTCACTATTCGCTCCTTCAGAAGCGCCTCCATTACTTTTCCTGCCACCGAGGTAAGGCTCACAGGCCTGTAGTTTGACACTTCTTCCCTGTCACCACGTTTGTGTAGAGGTACGACATCAGCCATTCTCCAGTCCTGAGGAACTACTCCTGTTTCCAAGGAACTGTTGAAAACATCCATTAACGGCCCTGCAAGAACCTCACTGAGCTCTTTCAGTATCCGGTCCCATGGCCTTGTCCACTTTCAGTTTCGCAAGTTGTTCTAACACATCATCTTCTGTGAATGGTGTGGTATCTACTTCATTCCCATCTTTATATTTGGGAGTCACAGCTGGTCCTTCTCCAGGATTTTCTTTAGTAAAAACAGAGCAGAAGTATTTGTTTAGTAATTCCGCTTTTTCAATGTCCCTTTCCACGAGTCCATTCCCAGCACTTCTGAGTCCTGTGATTCCACCTCTGATCTTCTTCCTTTCCCGAATATACCTGAAGTTTTGTCGCCACACTTCACATCTTTAGCCATCTTTTCCTCTGCCTTTGATTTTGCTATCCTTATTTCTCTTTTTGTCTCTGAGTTTGATCCTGTATTCATTTCTGTGTTCCTCTGTTTGCAAGCTTTTGAATTTTGCTAAAACTGTGTTATTTGCCTTTATTTGAGCAGCCACTTCTTTGGAAAACCAAATAGGTTTCCTTCTCCTTTTGTTTTTATTTACTTTTCTTACATATTTATCTGTTGCCCCTTTTATTGCCACCTTTGTTTAGCCCATTGCAATTACACTTCCCTTATCTCCTTCCACCCTGTCAACTCCTCCTTTAGGTACATGGCCATTTTATTGAAGTCAGTGTTTTTGAAGTTTAGGACTTTGAGCTTGCTATAGTTGGACTGCACCTTGGCTTTTATCTCAAACCACACCGTGTGGTGATCGCTGCTGCTCACAGGTGCACCCACCCAGGCATTTGACACGCTATCACCGTTGGTGAGGACTAAATCCAGCGTTGAGCTTTCCCTTGTTGGTTCCATCACCATTTGTCTAAGTAACGCATCTTGGAGAGCATCCACAATTTTTTTTGCTTCTTTCCAGATTTGCAGGAGTAATCCAATCCACATCGTGTAGATTAAAGTCACCCAATATGATTGTCAAAATAGCCACAAAGGGGGAAGCAATGTCTATAATCAATTTATCTAGCTCTTCGATTTGAGTCAGAGGTCTGTAGACTACAGCAGTATGGATGACAGTGCCATCTCCTCTTTCCAACACAACCCAGAGCGCTTCTTCTTTTCCCCATGTCCCCTGCATTTCAGTAGCTTTAATATTGCTTTTACATACAAGGCTACTCCTCCTCCTCTTCCATTTTCTCTGTCTCTTCTGAATAGATTATAGCCATCTATGGCTATATCCCATTCATGCGATTCATTAAACCATGTTTCTATAATGGCCACAATGTCCAAGTCCATTTCCACCATTAGGGCTTCCAGGTCTGGAACTTTATTGGATAAGCTTCGAGCATTTGTGCTCATTGCTTTCCAGCATTTAACTGGCTTGCATGTGTTTTGCATTGATTTTGTTCTGTCTACTTCTTCCCACTTGTTTTTGATGTGTGGTTTAAAAGTGTGTCTGTTTCTGATGTTCTGCTTTTGCAGGGAGTGACATCCAGAACTTGACCTTCCCCATCCGTCACCCCCTTTTTCTAGTTTAAATGCGTATCCACATATTGGCTGAATTTTTCACTTAGGATTCTTCTCCCTGAGACAGAAAGATGTAGTCCATCAGCGCAGTATAGTCTCTCTTGTTGTTCCATCTGTTTCCCCAGTCGCCTATAAATCTGAATCCTTCCTCTTTGCACCAAGTTTGGAGCCATGTGTTAAAGCTGTTTATGCGATTTAGCCTTTCTGCCCCCTTACCAAGAACTTCTGAGAATGCTACAGTGTTAACAATGGGCTTTAGTTTCTCCCCCAGAGTTTGAAAGTCCCTTTGAACTGTAGTGGCACTGTTTCTAGCCAGGTCATTTGTACCCAAGTGGATGATAACATCAATTTTGGAGTGCTCACTTTCAGCGCTAAGTACATCAACAATTTAGTTTGTATTCTTGCTAGATGAAGAGACTGGGAGGCATTTGACTAACTTTCCTCCTTTGAACTGTGTTTCCAAGTTGGTGCCTCTGATGATGGAATCACCAAGTAGTAGTAGTTTTCTGTTCCTTGAATCTTTCTTCATAATTGGTTCTTTATCAGGAGATTGGGCATTGACTAACTTATTTAAGGACCCTTGAGCTTCCCTGGCTTGGGCATCCTCATTAATCAAAGCAGAGAAGGCACTATGCAGTGATATCTCTTGATGTACAGGGTGTTTCTGCATTACCGGACGTAGTCTACCAGAGCCCACTGTGATCCATTTCTTCCTGGGATGTTTGAGTCTCTGTGGGAGTGGCGGGGGACTTTGTTTGGTTTGTATCCTAGAAGAGGTGCATTTCATTGCAGCTACTTCTTCCCTTAATAGAGTCAATTCATTTTGTATGGCTGCCAACTTGAGGCATATAGGGCAAGCTCTTAGGTTCCAGATGATTCATCTCAGAATGAAAGCACCACAATTATTGCACTGAATACAAGACATGTGTGGCCGAATTAAGAGGATAGATGTCAACGTATATGACCGCTATATAAGCAATGCAGCCCGGTGTTGGGTGGGGTGAGGGGTGGGGTGAGGGGTGGGGGGTGGGAACCTAAGTGTCCTTGGCCAGCAGGTCTTACCTGAACCGAGGGCACCTTTAGATTTCTGAATGGAGGGCTACCCAAGGAATGCAAGCAGATTATTCCCAGAAGTGAATGTAAAACCAGCAGTTAACTTAGCTACACAAACCACCAGGATAAGTAAACCCAATTAAATATTATATATCAGCTACACAATCAACAGGATAGGTAAGAAAATAGGTAAGAGATACCAAGCTGCAAGCTTATTAAAAGATACAAAGCTATAAACGTATCTGTTTGTATGAGAAGCTGTGGAGCACAGATTCAACCAGGTGTCTGCAAGATACAAAGCTATAAGCTTGTCTGTTTGTATGAGAAGCTGAGAAGGTTAGATTCTTTTTAATAGCTTTGTTAGTGATATTAACATAAGAACATAACAAATGCCTTATTGGGTCAGACCAAGGTCCATCAAGCCCAGTATCCCGTTTCCAACAGTGGCCAATCCAGGTCACAAATAGATGGCAGGTTCCCAAAAAAGCACACAGGTTCCACAATGGTTGCCCCGGGGCAAGCAGTGGATTTCCAGGGTCCTCTTTAATAGTGGTTTATGGACCTTTTCTCCAGGAATTTGTCCAAACTTTTTTTAAACCCAGCTACACCAATAGCTTTTACTACATCCTCCGGTAACGAATTCTAGAGTTTGAGTACGCGTAGCGTAAAAAAATATTCTCTTATTAGTCTTAAATGGGTTGCATTGTAGCTTCATTGTGTCTCCTCTAGTCTTTCTGCTTTTTGATGGCATAAACAGCAGATCTATGTTTACCCATTCCCATCCATTCATTAAAGCGTAGTTACTCACCTGCAACAGGTGTTCTCCAGGGAAAGCAGGAAGTCAGTCCTCACATATGGGTGACGTCGGCGGAGCCCTCATGCGGAGCAATCCCCAGCTTTCGAAGAAAGCCTTTGGGATTGCATCACGCATGCGCAATCCCCTTCCCGCTGTGACATGGCCCTCCAGAGAAATGTTCTTGCTCTGATAGGCAAAAGAAATACATTGGGCAATCCAGTTGGAAAGAGTTCTCTTGGAGACTGGTTGTCCCAAATGAGAAGGATCAAAAGCAACAAAGAGTTGGGAAGACTTTCTATGTTGCTGTGTCCTCTGTGAGTAAAAAGCTAAAACTCTTTTACAGTCCAAGGTATGAAGATTGCTCTCTGCACTTGATGCATGAGGCCCTGGAAAAGACAGGTAGGTAGACCTCTTGGTTGAGGTGAAAAGGCGAGACCACCTTAGGCATAAAATGTGGATTAGTCCTAAGGACCACCTTGTCATGATGGAACCTTGTATAAGGTGGATTAGCTACTAGTGCTTGCAATTCACTGATGCGGCGTGCTGATGTGATTGCAATGAGAAAGATAACCTTCCAAGAAAGGTATTTCAAGGAGGTAGTAGCTAAAGGTTCAAAAGGCGGCTTCATAAGCTGACCAAGAACCAAATTTAAGTCCCATGCCACCGGTGGTGGTCTAATGGGAGGCTTTGTTAAAAGGAGGCCTCATGAACCTTGCTACAAGGGGATGAGAGGAAACAGGTTGTCCCATTTAGAGGCTTGAGTGAAGTTGCAATAGCACTCAGATGGACTCTTACTGAATTTGTCTTAAGGCCTGCATTAGACAGATGCAGGAGATACTCCAGCAACGATTCCAAAGGTATGGCACGGGGGTTAAGACCCTTTTCAGAACACCAGATGGTAAACCTTTTCCACTTAAAGGCGTAAGAACGTCTAGTGGAAGGTTTTCTGGAAGCTTGAAGAACATCTTTCACTTGCTGAGAAAGAGGAAGATCCTGGAGATCTAGGCCTTCAGCAACCAAGCCCTGAGATGCAGAGACTGGGGATTGGGATGCCACAACTTTCCGTCGTCCTGAGAGAGGAGGTCTGGAGCAGACCCTAACTCTACGGAGGGAGCTTGAGAGAGATGTAGAAGCAGAGGGTACCACACTTGCCGTGGCCAATGTGGAGCTATGAGAATCATGTGGCCTCTGTCTCTCTGAAGCTTGAACAGGGTTTTGGGAATTAGGGGAATGGGTGGAAAAGCATATAGGAAGTCTTGACCCTAGTGAAGGAGGAAAGCATCCCTTGCCTGAGCCCCCTGAGCCAGAGTTCTGGAACAGAACCGGGGAAGTTTGGCATTCCACAGACTTGCAAAGAGGTCTATGTCCAGGGTTCCCCAAATTTGAAAAATTTTGGAAACCTGGTCCATATGTAGGGACCACTCGTGTGGAAGCAGAACTCGACTGAGTCTGTCTGCCCAAGAGTTTTGAACCCCTGGAAGATAGACTGCCAGAAGATGAATGTGATGCTCTCTGGCGAGGGCTCACAGTCGCAGAGCTTCATTGCAAAGCGACAGAGAGCCAGTTCCTCCCTGCTTGTTTATGTAGAACATGGCCACCTGATTGTCCGTGTGGACAAGGACTGTCTTGTGGCTGAGCAGGGTGTGGAAAACTCGTAGACCAAGGAAGATTGCTCTGAGTTCCAAGAGATTGATGTGGAGACAAGTCTCCTGTGGGGACCAGATGCCCTGGGTGGAGAGGTCCTGAAGATGAGCTCCCCAGCCCATTGGAGAAGCATCTGTTGTAAGAGTTGCCTGGGGTAGAGGCTGTTGAAAAGGACACCCCAGCAAGAGGTTCTGAGGGGACTTCCACCACTGGAGGGACAAAATGAGGCGACCTGTGTTTGCTATTTTGTCTGACAGGCAGCCTAATGCCTGGGTCCATTGGGTGGATAAAGTCCACTGAGCTGCTCTCATGTGAAGGCGAGCATATGGTACCACATGGACGGTGGAAGCCATGTGGCCTAGCAACTGTAACATCTCTCGAGCAGTGAGTAGGGGTTTCAACTCTGCTTGAGAAGCTAACTGCACTAAGAGAAGGCAACGGGCCTGGGGAAGAAAGGCCCTTGCCTTTGTGGTATCCAGCAATGCCCCTATGAACTCCAGGGACTGAGTAGGGATCAAATTGGATTTTGTGATGTTTATTACCAGCCCTAAGCATTGAAGGAGACGCATTGTGCAGGTTAGAGCAGTCCTGGCCTCTGATTGAGTGGGAGCTCGAATGAGCCAGTCGTCCAGGTAGGGGAAGACAAATATTCCCAGGGTGCGCAGAAAAGCAGCAACCACTGCCATGCATTTCGTGAACACCCCTGGTGCAGAGGCCAGGCCAAAGGGGAGCACTCTGTATTGATAGTGCTTCTCCTGGAAAAGGAACCGAAGGAACCTTCTGTGAGTTGGATGGATGAGAACATGAGTGTACGCATCCTTGAGATCTAGAGAACAAAGCCAATCCTGACTCTGAAGGTATGGCAGCAGAGTTCCTAGAGAAACCATCTTGAATTTTTCTTTGACTAGGAATCTGTTCAATTCTCTGAGATCTAAAATGGGTCTGAAGCCCCCTGTTTTCTTTGGGATAAGAAAATAGGGGGAGTAGAACCCTATGCCCTGTTGATGAGAGGGCACTTCCTCTACTGCCCCTTGGGCTAGAAGAGTGGCAACCTCCTGCTTTAATAGGCTGAGGAAGGAGGTTGGAGAACTGAACTGGTGCACTCTTGTGAGAGGGGGCAAGCTGGAAAAATGAAGTTTGTACCCCTCTCTTATGATGGAGAGTGTCCACTGCTCTGCTGTGATTTGCCCCCATCTGGGAGCAAAGTGACATAGCCTTCCTGGAATGGTGGAGGGCTCTGGTCCGTCTACAGCCAGGAAGGCTAAGTTCTCTAGCAGAAAGTCAAAGGCCTTGAGGGGGCTGAGACTGCTGGGCTGGAGCAGGCCTCGCAGCCTTTGCCTTGGTCTGTTTGGAGGATTGCTGGCGTTTGGAAGGGAACTGAGCTGCAGAAGATGCTCTCTGACTATAAGCAGGATAGGATCTTCCCTTTTTTGAAAAAGGTGTTTTCTTGAACAACCTTTTCTTAGCAGGAGCAGCTGAAGATTTGGATAGTCTATCCAAAGCAGAATTTTCAGCATCCATCTGATTGGCTTTTGCTTGCCAATCCTTACCAAACAGATTTTCCCCTGTACAAAGGATATTTCCCAATTCATCTTGGACCCAGGTCTCCAAATCAGATGCTTGAAGCCAAGCAATCCTACGTGCTCCTATAGCTATAGCTGAGGCTCTGCTTACGCATTCAAAGGAATCGAAAGCTGCACGGTTGGAGAATTTGGAGACACCCTGGGCATGTTTGAGCCTAGAGAGAAATTCTTGCCTTTTATTGTCAGACATAAAAGGACTTAAAGTTTGCAAATGGTCAGTGACTTCTTTTAAGAACATGCCCATGTAGAGACTATAAGAATTAATTCTCGCAGCAAGCATGGAAGCTTGGAAAACTCTTCTACCAAAAGCATCCAGGGTTCTACATTCACGTCCTGGAGGATTAGAGGCATGTCTTTTGGCACGTCTAATCTTTTTCATTGCAGACTCAACCACAATAGAGTGTTGAGGAAGCTGAGTTTTATGGAAACCAGGACGAGGGACACGATACATGGTGTCCAACCTGCGAGAATGAGGAGAGGTGGTTAGAGGTGCTTCCCACATCCTTAACATGAGATCATACAGAATCTCATGAATAGGCAAGGTAGCTGCCTCTTTAGGAGTTTTAGGATATTGTAGAATATCTAACTCCTTAGCTCTAGGCTCTGGACTCTGGGGCTACTGTAATAGAAAGATCCCGAGCCACCTCTCTGATAAAGTCCTGAAAAGACAAGTCTTCTGGAGGAGACATCCTTCATTTATGAGAGGACTCCTCCTGTGGAAGAAGCTTCGCTGCATCGACAGACTCTTCAGAATCCTCAGAGTCATCAGAGGAATCGAAGTATCGTCTGTCGGGATGCTCTTGCAAAGCCCGATACCCGTACCGACCGAGGTCGGTATCGGGAATCATCGGTACCGGGGGTATCGGTACCGGAAGGCTGCAGAGGGCAGGGTACCGGCATGGCTGACACCGATGCCGATGCCACCGGTACTGAGATCGGTACCGATGGCGATACCGGAGCCGGTACCTGCGGAGTAGTCTGTTGCGGTACCACGGGCGTCGATGCCACAAGGAAAGCCGCCAGACTGGGTTCCATGGACAGAATCCTCTGATCCATCGATGCTGCCAATGCCTGGAAGTCGGTACCGGTGGAGGCCACCGGTACCCCAGAGCATGGCACCAGGAGATCTGTTGAGGCCACGCCATCTAGATCGTCCTGGAACCCCGATGATGCTTTAGAAGCCGAAGCCTCCCGCCGGGGTAATTTTGCCGGTGCAGAATCCTCGAGGGCAAGGCCAGAGGCATCTCGATGCTTAGAAGGAGATTTGCCCTTCGAGGACCGGCTGGATTTATGTTTAGTTACCTGAGATCCATGTGAGGAAGAAGCAGCCCTGGAAGACGTCGATGCCACCTAAGCCGCATCAGAGGGAAACAGGGTACTGAGCTTGGCAGCTCAGTTCTGTCGACCTCTCTTAGACATCATGGAACAGAACACACAATCTTTAATGGAATGGTCAGGTCCTAAACATTTGAGACACCAGTCATGGGTGTCAGTGAAGGATATAGTACCGCCACATTTTGTGCACTTCTTAAAACCTGAGGCAGGTTTTTCCATATTTAAGGAAGGTGGTTTTGGGCCTAAGGCCCAAAACTGAAGTACACCTGAAGAAAAAATAAAAGGTCTTTTTTTTTTTTTTTAAGAAAAGAATAAGAACCGGCGGTACCAGTACAGCGTCGAGGAAGGCAGACGTGTACAGAAAAGAAATAAAGAAAAAATAAGGAAATTCTTCTGCGGTGACAGGAACACGACCTGCTGGCTCCGCGGAAAAACAACAACTGAGGAGAGACAGTTGGAAAGGCGGGAAGGCAGCACGCAGGCGCTGTGGAATGCTCCCAAAAGCTTTCTGACTGGACGCTGGGGAGCATTCCCGCGCAGGCTCCGTCGGTACCGACGTACCCCATATGTGAAGACTCATTCCTGCTTGTTCCTGGAGATAAGCGCTTTCCAGAAGAGGAAGCGATAATGGCAGGTAGCCATCGGTTCAAAAGGTGGCCGAGTAAGCTGCTCTAAGACCACATTCAAATTTCATTCCGTCGCGGGGGGGCAAACCGGGGCTTCGGAAGAAGTAAACCTCTCAGGAACATGGACACTAAGGGGTGTACAGAAAGAGGTTGTCCCTCCACTGGGGAGTGGTGTGCTGATAAGGCACTAAGGTGGACTCGGACCGAGTTGGACTTGAGGCCTACATCTGATAGGTAAAGCAGGTACTGCACCACCACTGACACTTGACAGGAGAAAGGGTTTTCACTCTGCTTGGCAAACCACACCTCAAACCTATGCCACTTAAACGCATAGGTTTTCCTAGTCGATTTCCTTCTGGAGGCTAGCAGTACATCCTCCACATTTTTAGGGAGGAGAAGTGGTGCAAGTACTACCCTTTCAGCAGCCATGCCATCAGGCTAAGAGACCCGAGGTTGGGATGGAGTGCACCCCCCCCCTCTTGCGACAGGAGGTTGAGGCGCAATCCCAGCAGAATTGGAGCCTCTGACGCCAGTTGAAGCAGCAGTGGGAACCACGGTTGTCTCAGCCACCTGGGAGCTATAAGGATGACAGAGGCTTTTTCCTGAAGAACTTTGAATAGAATCCGAGCCACCAGGGGCGTGGGGAGGAAACGCATACAGGAGGCCCACAGACCATGATATTAGGAAGGCATCTGCAGCCACCCTGCAGGGGTGTGGCTGTCTGGAGCAGAACTGGGGCAACTGGTGATTTTGTGGGCTCGCAAACAGATCTATGGATGGTTGCCCCCAGCACTGGAACAGCTGCTGGACAATATTGGGATCCAGTTGCCACTCGTGCAGTTGGAGGATTCTGCTTAGCTTGTCGGCTAAGAAGTTCTCCTGGCTGGGTAAGTAAACTGCTTTGAGGTACATACCCTGGTTGACTGCAAAGGAGCATAGGTCCAGTGTCTCTTGACAGAGGACGCGAGACCCTGTGCCCCCCTGCTTGTTTACGTAGAACATTGCCACATGGTTGTCTGAATTAAGACTGGCTGATGAGCCAGGGTTTGACAGAAGGTCCGCAGAGCTAGGCGGATAGCTCAAATCTCTAGGAGATTGATCTGTTGTGTGCTCTCCTGTGGAGACCACACACCCTGAGTGCACAATTCCTGGCAATGGGCTCCCCAGCCCAGCAAGGACACATCTGTAGTCAGCACTCTCGTGTGTGGGGGAGGCTGGAAAAGCACTCCCCCTCCAGTAGGCTGTGTGGCTGAAGCCACTATGTCAATGACAGCACCAGTCGTTTGGACACCTTGATGCTGTCTGTGAGTCTGCCTGTGGCCTGTGTCCACTGGCCCCTGAGGCACCACTGAGCTGTTCTCATGTGGAGGCGAGCATTGGGTGTTACATGAACCGTGGAGGCCATGTGCCCAAGGAGGCGCATGAAGTGCCTTGCTGAGATCCAGGAACTGCGACTTACATGCTGCACTAGGGCCACAAGTCTCTGTGCCCTGTCTTCTGGTAGATAAGCCCTTGCTTGAAGGGTGTCTAACCTTGCTCCTATGAACTCCAGTCCTTGAGAGGGAACCAGATTGCACTTTGTGCAATTGATCACAAACCCTAGGTGTTCCAGCAACTGGATAGTGCGAGACGTGGCCTGTTGGGCTTCCAGGGCTGACTGGGCTCTGATGAGCCAGTCGTCCAGGTAGGGGAAGACAAATACCCCTTAGTTTCTTAGGAAGGCCGCCACCACTGCCAGGCACTTGGTGAACACCCTGGGTGCCGAGGCTAGGCCAAATGGAAGAACCTTGTACTGGAAGTGGTTTCCTCCCACCACAAATCATAGATATTGTCTGTGGTCTGGATGAATCAGGATGTGTGTATAAGCATCCTTTAGGTCTAAGGAGCATAACCAGTCTCCCTGGCGGAGGTAAGGCAGCAATATTCCAAGGGAAAGCATCTTGAACTTTTCCCTCACTAGGAACTTGTTTAAGTTTCGCAGGTCGAGGATGGGTCTTAGGCCTCCAGTTCTCTTTGGTATCAGAAAATACCTGGAGTAGAAGCCCTTTCCCTGCAGGTGGTGGGGCAGTGGTTCTACCGCCTGATCCTCTAGAAGACCTGCCAACTCCCCTAAGAGAAGGTCCCTGTGAAGAAGGGGTCTGAGAGATTCCCCTGGAAAGTAAGAGGGAGGTGCCTGGGTGAGATGTAGCCGATAGCCGTTTTGGACTATCTGTAGAACCCAGGCATCTGTTGTGATGGCTGGCCACCTGTGGGCACACAGGGTCAGCCTTCCTCCTGTGCATGGCCTTACTTCCTTGAAGAGAGGGACTATGCTCTGGGATAGCATAGCTTACGCGGGCCATGCCCCTGTCCCTTGGCCTCCTGCCCCTGTTGGGAAGCTGGGGAGGCCAGATATGTGGGGTAGTTGCGGTAAGCTGTACCTTTTCTCGGGAAAAAGAGCTTTTTACCCGAGCCCTTCTTCTTAGAACGGGCAGAAGTCTTCTTCTCAAGTCTTGTCCGGGTCAGGTACTCGGACTCTATTTCGGCAGCCTTTTCTGTCATGGGCTTGCCAAAGAGGTTTTCACCTCAGCAAGGGACATCGACCAACTTGTCCTGTACCCATTGCTCCAGGTCCGACGACTGTAGCCATGCCTGGCGGCGAGCACCGATGCCGACCGCAGCTACCCGAGCTGACGCCTCGAAGCCGTCATAGGCTGCTTGAATCAAATTTCGGGAACTCCCGGATCCTAGTGGACAAAACTTGGAAGCGCTGCAAAGGTCCCTCGGAGAGGCCAGCTGAGAATCCAGCAATCTCCTTTGCCAGGTCTCATAGGTACATGCTCATGTATAGCTGGTAGGTCTGGATTCAGCATGATAGCATCCAACCCTGGTAGCACTTTCTGCCGAGGGCATCCATGTTGCAGTCCTCCCGGCCAGGAGGCACCGAGGAGTGCGTCTTCTGGCTCTTGAGCCGGCGCATGGCCGATTCCACAACCATGGAGTTTTGCAGCAGTTGTGCTTTTTGGAACCCAGGGCTCTTGCGAACTCGGTAAATGGAATCGGGGGGCACCGGTACAGTAAGGGCTTCCCGAAGGGGAAAGTTATACTGGAGGATCTCGAGCTCCTCGGCTTGAGTAAAGCCTTTGCCATGTCCCAGACGAAGTCCAAGAATAGAGTGTCCTCCGGGGTGGGGGGACCTTCTCCGAGGTTCAGAACCGGGGGAATCCGAGGGGACATATTTGGTCCGATGGGTATCCGGTGACTCCTCGTCTTCCGTTTCCCAACCGGATCCCTCCGAGGAGGAATCGAGCAGCTCCGGCCGAGGGTTTCGGTCTCGACCGCCCCAACGCCGGTAGAATCGGCATAGACGACCTCTGCCGAGGATCAACTCGAGTTCTTAGTGTCTCGAGGATCGGCTCGGCCTCCAGGGTCGACTTTGACATCAATGTCCCGGTGGTCAGGGCGGATGGAACAGTGATACCGGCGATCAGTGCCCGCTGCTGGTCCATGAAGGCAGACATGCTGCGCTCCAAGGCCGCCAACCTCAGACCGAGCTCAGGAGGCCCCGCAGCCCCCGGGTCAGGTTCCGACGCCAGCTCTCCCGGAGGAGAGTCTACAACGAGGACAGTGCTTACCTGCCTCGGCGTCTCTGGGTCCTTACGAGGGTGTTTTGCAGGCCTCTCCGACTCCGAGGATCCGGGGCGGGCTCTGCGACCTAGCACACGAGGGACCAGGCTGCTTGGAGCCATCTAAAAACACCGCCCTCACGGATTTTTTCTTCCTCCGGTGTTCCCGCAAGGCAGACCCCTTTTCAGAGGACACGCGACGCTGCTCCGGATCAGAGAGCTCCCGAGAGGTCGAGGCCTCTGATGAGGTCCAAAATCCAATCAAGTTGCTGCTGCCTGCTCCTCAAGGCCTTGGAAGCCTTTTTCTTACAAGGGCCACAGACCTTCGGGTTGTGGTCGGGCCCGAAGCAACGGAGGCAGCAGTCGTGTGGGGTCAGTGAAAGACATCAATCTCATGCACCGATCACACTTTTTAAACCCGCTGGCAGCCATCGGGGGAAAAAGGGCCCTTGCGAGGTCAAAGGACTGGGCTGCCAGCTAAAAAGAAAAATAGCGTGAACGCTAGTCTCTAAGGACAAAAAACGAAAAATTGGACCAGACTCGATACCGGTGTACCGAGCCCGAGGCGGGAAGGGGAACCAACGTCGAACCGGCTAGAACAGAAATGTTCAGACTTTTTTCCATGAGGGAACTTGGACAACGTCCGTTGGGCTCCGCGGAAAAAAGGAGACTGAGCAAGATGGCATCCTTGGGCGGGAAGGGAACCGCGCATGCGTGATGCAATCCCAAAGGCTTTCTTCAAAAGCTGGGGATTGCTCTGCATGAGGGCTCCATCGCCGCCGACGTCACCCATATGTGAGGACTGTTTGTTCCTGGAGAATTTATATTCCTCTATCATAACTCCCCCTCAGCCTTTTCTTCCAAGTTTAAGAGCTCCAACCTTTTAAGCCTCTCCTCATAGGTGTATCCTTCAATGCCCTTTACCATTTTGTCACTCTTCTTTATACTTTTTCTAATTCAGCTATATCCTTTTTAAGATATGACGATCAGAATTGCACACAATATTCTAGATGTAGTCTGTGATAAGGAAGCTTATCATAGCTCAGGAAGGAGCTATAGGAAAGGTGAAGTGACTCTGAACAAGCAACCTGTCAGTTCTGGTAGAAATAAGAAAACAGAATTTTCCCATAAAAGACTACCAGTCCCAGAATGCACCAGGTTTCTTACAGCCATTAGAGGAGCTGAAGTGGGGAAACGTGTGTTCAATCAGGAGGGCTATGAGGTAATCCCTAAGCACTCATCTCAAAGGGCAGGGCCTGATTCAGCACAGCTGCGCTGTGTTAGGGAGGAGCACTCATCTAGGCAGAATAAGAGTAGAGTTTATTCTACAGATGACCATCTTCATGATCACCTTGGATATCCAGAGAAGGATCATCAGTTTCATCTGAAGGATCATCAGAAGCAGAAGCCAAACCGGACGGACAGAGAGGGAAAGAGACCCTTTGGAAGAAGGAAGAGAAAAGCCTTTGAGAGGTCTAGAAGAGTCCAAAGCAGTACGTATACTGGGAGGCATTTCAAGGGCCAGCATACACCATTGGACTGGGGAAAGCCAGAGGAATGGTGCTGCAGAGCTAGGAATCACCAGACGCTACCTGTGAGGGAGACGGCTGCACGTGGAAGGGACCCTAAGACCTATGCCAGAAGGTATGTGAAGGGAGATCCAGTGTCCAGGGATCTGGATTGGAAGGCTGGACATAAGAACTGGACTACATACTGGCCAGGTTATATAGAGAGGAACTCTAACAGCAATGGAAGCTCAGGTATGAACACTGATCTATGCCCTAGCTATAACCTTGAAAGACAGCAGGGAAACAAGTATTCTCCTGAAAATGCTCCATTGAGAGATTCATCTGTGCCAATCCATGATATTGAACCCATGCTTGTTGAACAAGGGGGAATAATTGCAGATGAAGAATGTGTTTATATGGACTGCTCTCTATCTAAACTCCGTTGGTAACTTTCTGTTATAAAGTACAGCAACCATCACAAAGAAATACACATTTGTTCTTTAATCTACTCAGAAAAGCTCCTGAAGCAGGATTTGACCCACACAGTAGAAAGCAAGCCAGCTAAGGGGTTTCAGCTGGATAACTGCTAGCAATTAAGCTTTACCTAATTGCTTGTGAGCTAAGAGAGAATCACTTCTGAATCTATGTGGGAAGTAATCAGAAGTTAACCTGAAAAGAACAGTTTGTTTCTTGCTTTGTGGCTTTTCATTTGTTGTTTTCCTGATTTTGACTTTGTTTTTCCAAGTTAACACTGAAAGCAAGTTACCTGATTTATGTGCTACCAAGCATATCTGTGTTGGGAGAAATAACCCCATAAATAAATATCTTATTGGCTTTACCCAAGAGCACAACTAAATTATTGTCAGCAGCTGTGTCTGGTGTGAATGAACTACATTGCCCACAATACCTTGCAAATCATATAGATATATGCACTTGCCAAGATTGTGAAGATTCTCACCCAGGCAGCCGTCTGACAAGTCGCACCATGAAATGATACAGAGGCATTATATCATCTTTTGCTTTATTCTCCATTTCTTTCCTTATGATTCCTAGCATTCTATTTGCTGCACACTGGCGGAGGGTTTAAACGTATTATCCACGATGAAGCCTAAATCTTTTTTCCTGGGTGGTGGTTTCTAAGGTGGTACCTTGTATCATGTAACCATAGTTTGAGTTGTTCTTTCCTAGGTGCATAACTTTGCACTTGTCCACATTAAATTTCATCTGCCATTTGAATGTCCAGTCTTCCAATTTTTTAAGGTCCTCTTGCAATTTTAACAACTTTAAATAATTTTATTTTGAATACAAATTTGATCAACTCACTCATTATTCCTATTTCCAGGTCATTTATGAATATGTTAAAAAGCAGCAGGCCCAGCACAGATCCCTGGGGTACTCCACTATTCAACTTCCTCCATTGAGAAAATTGTCCATTTAGCCCTACTATCTGCTTTCTATCTTTTAACCAGTTCCTGATCCACAATAGTACTCTGTCTCCAATTCCATGGCTTTTTAATTTCACAAAGTGTCTCTTATGAGCGACCTTGTCAAAGGCTTTTGGAAAATCCAGATACACTATATCAACTGACTCACCTTGGTCTGTTTATTCACACCTTCAAAAAAACATAACAGATTAGTTAGACAAGACCTTTCTTGGCTAAAGCCATATTGGCTGTCTTCCATTAAGCCATGACTATCTACATGTTCGGTAATTTTGTTCTTTATAATGGTTTCTTTCGTTTTTCTGGTACTGACGTCAGGATCACTGGTCTGTAATTTCCCGGATCACCCCTGGAACCCTTTTTAAAAATTAGCATTACATTGGCCATCCTCCAATCTTCAGGTATTACAGATGATTTTAATGATAGTTCACAGATTACTAATAGTACGTCTGCAATCTCATATTTCAGTTCTTTCAACACTCTCGGATGTATACCATCCGATCCAGGTGATTTTCTACTCTTCAGTTTATCAAACTGTTATAATACATCCTCCTGATTTATCGATACTTCTTTCAATTCTATACTGCTACATCACCTTTATATTGTGGAAGGGCTGTCTGGTAAGGTTTGCTTCTTTGTGGATGATACTAAAATTTGCTTTGCATATCTCGTCAATGGCAACCAAGCGTAGGTTTGCCATTGAAGTTGCCATGGCACGAACGTTGTGAGCAGTGACATGCCCTTCCAGGGAGAGTCCTGCTTTATCTTATGCAAATGAGATGCAGTCTGTTATCCATCTGGAGAGCGTGCGTTTAGATACAGTGGTCCTTTGCCATTGCTCAGCAAATACACCTCCCAGTGATGCACCTCCTGGGAGAATTAATTGTCTTGGCAGACAGACTGAGTCACATCCTTCTTCCCCACAAATAGTCTCTCCATCTGGACACAACCCTGCAGGTGACTAGGGTCAAAGGAGATGAACAGCTGCGAGGCTCTCCAACGCATGCTTGCAATGAAGAGTGTGCAGGGTTGCTTCCGCTCGAAACGCATGTGATTTGGGAAAGACGACTGGAAGGAAAACTGACTAGTTTAAATGAAAAGGAGACACTACCTTTGGCATGAAATGTGGGTGAGTCTCAAGGATGACTTTGTCATGGTGGAACCGCGAATAGGGTGGGTCTGCCACTAAAGACTGAAGTTCACTAATGCGTCTAGCTGAAGTGAGGGCAATTAGGAAAATTACCTTACAAGACAGGACCTTTAGAGAGGTTGTGGCCAATGGTTCAAAGGGCAGCTTGAGAAGTTGCGCTAGAATGATGTTGAGGTCCCAAGCTACCGGAGGTGGCTTAATGGGTGGTTTGGATAGGAGAAGACCTCTCATGAAACGGGCTACTAGCGGTTGAGAGAAGATGGGCTATCCATCCAGTAGGTGGTGAGAGGCTGCAATTGCACAGAGGTGGACTCTCACCGAGTTGGTCTTCAGACCTGTCGATGACAGATGGAGGAAATATTGGAGGAGTGACTTCACTGGAGCAGAAAAGGGATGGAGATCCTTTTCGGAACAGAAGACAGAAAATCTATGCCATTTGAAAGCATATGAATGTCTGGTGGAGGGCTTCCTAGAAGCCAAAAGGATCTCCTTAACCTCCTTGGTAAGGTCAAGGCCTTGGAAAGTTATGCTTTCAGCAGCCAAGCTGTGAGAAGGAGAGACTGTGGATTGGGATGGAGTAGTAAGCCATCGTCCTGGAAGAGGAGATCGGGAGCAGATCCCAATCGCAAAGGTTGAGTCTGACAGGAAACCACAGTTGCCTTGGCAAGTGGAGGGGGGGGGGGGCTATGAGTATAATGGAGCCCTTGTCTGATTGAAGCTTGAAAAGCATCTTGGGAATGAGGGGTATAGGAGGGAAAGCATAAAGCAGATCCAGACCCCAGTGTAGGTGGAAAGCATCCACAGGTTGGTTGATGGATGTCAGAGTTCTTGTGCAGAAGCAAAGAAATTTGGCATTTTGGGGAGTCACAAACAGATCTATGTCTGGGTTCCCCAGGTCTGGAAGATGTAGGATGCTGTGTCTGGATGGAGAGACCATTTGTGGGGAAGAAGGATGTGACTCAGTCTGTCTGCCAAGACAATTAATTCTCCCAGGAGGTGCATCACTTGGAGGTGTATTTGCTGAGCAATGGCAAGGGACCACATGTGTAGTGCCTCCTCGCAGAGCCCCAGGAGTATGTTCCTCCCTGCTTGATCACATAGAACATAGCAACCTGATTGTCCGTCCTGACTTGGACCGGTTGTGCCCTGAGATGGTGTTGAAACACCGAAGGGATTCGAGATAGCACAAAGTTCCAGGAGAATGATCTGGAGTTGACACTTGGGTTGTCCAGAGCCCCTGTATAGTAAGATTGTCCAGGTGAGCTCCCCAACCCAGTTTGGAGGCATCTGTCATCAGGGTGCATTGAAGTGGAGGCATCTGAAAAGGTGACCCTACTAGCAGATTTTCTGGAGAACACCATCACTGAAGGAATCACCATCACTGTAGTCAGAAGGGCGGTAACTCGTATCCTGTCCCGGAGGCGGCCCGAGGCCTGCGTCCACTGGAAGGCAAGAGTCCACTGGGCTGTCCACATATGTAGTCGGGAATATGGCATGACATGTACTGCAGAGGCCATGTGTCCGAGCAGTTGTAGCATCTCTCAAGCTGTCAGATGTACTTGTAGGAGGCCCGGGATGCTAGTTTGACTAGACGGGCACAGTGGAACTGGAGCAGGAATGCCCTGGACTGTTGGGCGCCTAGTAGGGCTCTGATGAACTCTAATTTTTGAGTTAGAGCGAGTTGGGATTTTATCACTTTATCACAAAGCCCAAGTATTGTAACACTGTGATGGTATGATGCAAAGAGAGCAGTACCTCTTGGAAAGTGTCTGCTTTTGTTTGTTTAAATAGGGGAAGACTAATATCGCCAGAGATCTTAGGTATGCAACTATGACTGCCATGCACTTTGTGAAGACTCTTGGGACAGAGGCGAGTCCGAAGGGGAGGACACTGTATTAGTAATATTTTCCTTGAGAAGTGATGCATAGAAACATCCTGTATCCCGGGTAGATGAAGATGTGTGTGTACGTTTCTTTTAGATCTAGAGAACAGAGCCAGTCCCGACTCTGGAGGTAGGGAAGAAGAGTCCCGAGGGAGATTTTGAACTTTTTGTGGACTAGAAACTTGTTGAGGTTTCTGAGGTCCAGAATGGACCTGAACCCTCCGTTTTCTTTGGGATGAGAAAGTACGGAGAGTAGAAGCCCATTCCCTGTTGGGATATGGGGACTTCTTCTATGGCACCCTGAGACAGAAGAGAGGAAATCTCGTCCTGTAGGACAGCAGTGAGAGGGGGTTGAGTTTGATATTCCCCTGTGAAAGTGGAGGGGGGCAGAGTCTGTAGATGTAGTCTGTACCCTTCCTGGACTATGGTTAGTGTCCACTGTTCTGAGGTGATGTGGTGCCATCTGTGGGCATAGTGACATAGTCTGCCTGCTATGTGGAGGGGGTGGAGTTCCTCAAGAGGCAGGGTGGCAATGTTCTCTAGGAAAGAGTCAAAAACCAGGCGCAGACTGTGGCTGCAGAGCTGGATGAGATTTAGCCACCTGTGGCTTCTTCTGTTGCTTAGGAGGCTTCTGCCTCTTCTGTGGGGCCTGACCCTGGTACTGAGAAGCAGGTGGATAAGAAGCGAACTTCTTATTGTAGAAAGACTTCTTTGCAGATGTCTTTTTCCTAGCAGGGTCAGCTGTGACTCTGGACAGTCTCTTTAGAGTAGTGGTTCTCTGACTCTGAGAGGACTTATCTTGACAGTCTTTGCCAAAGAAGCTCTTCCCTGTGCAGGGTATGTTTCTCAGCTTATCTTGAACTCACTGTTCAAGATCTGAGGCCTGAAGCCATGCAGTTCTAGGGGCCCCGGTGTATATGGTTGTGGTCCTGCTTGTATATTCAAAGGCATCGAAGGTGGCCCTATTGACAAATCTGGATACATTTTGGCTATGCTTGACTAGGACAACATAGTCTGCCCTGCTGTCATCTGGGAGGAGAGGAGCAAACGTCTCGAGATCCCTGGATATGTCCTTGAGGAACATTCCCATGTAGAGAATATAGGAGTTAATCCTGACTGAGAGCATGGATGCCTGGAAGCATCGCCACCCAAAGGCATTGAGAATCCTCAATTCCCTACCTGGAAGATAGGAGGAGTGAGTCGTCGAGTTTCTGATTCGGCGCATTGCCGATTCAACCACCATGGAGTGGTGTGGAAGCTGCAGCTTTTGGAAGCCCAGACACTCTGATATATAGTATAGAGTTGACGACTGTGAGGTGAGACACAGAGAAGTCTCCCGCATATGGAGCATAAGGTCATGCAGGATGCGATACAGTGGTAGAGTGGTTGCCTCTGAGTGCTGCTGGGTATTGGAGGATCTCCAATTCCTCTGCCTTTGGCTCCTTTTCCAATGTTACGGTTATGGAGGGACCCTTAGCTAGGTCTCAAATGAATTCCTCGAAGGATGTGTCTTACAGAGGCGACATGTGTCGCTGTTGCGGCAGAGAAGGTTCCGGGGGAAGGTCCTGGGCGCCTCCGGGAATCAAGTGAGACTGCATCCGAAACTTTGGAATCTGAATCAGAGGACTCGAAGTATCGACGGGCACAGTGCTCAGCCGAAGCTAGATGCTGGTACCGATGCTCTGAGCTGTCAGCCTCAGTAAGCCGCCTGGTCTAGGTAAAAGTATCAGTGATAGACTCAAGAAGTGATGTCATAGGTGGCAGTGATGTCGATGCCATCTGCATGGGCGAAACCACCACCGATGTCAATGTTGGTACCGGTGCCGATGGGGTGGTGCCTGGTGCCAACAGGTTTACAGGTACCAAGACTGCCAGGAGAGCTGCCAAGCTCCGCTCCATGGCCAGTATGCACTGGTCCATCGATATTGCTGGTGCTTGGATATCTGTGGCAGGTTCTTGCGCCACTGTCCTGGAGCATGGCACCAGTAGTTCTCCGGAGGTCGAGCCCTTGGGAACATCCTGGGACCCCTCGATGGCTTTGGAGGACAGAGCCTCCTGCCGGGGCTGTTTGGCAGGCTGATTCTCCTCCAGGGCAACGCCCAAGGAATCTCAATGTTTGGAATGAGATCTACCTCTGGAGGGTTTCTCCTTCTTCGATGAAGACTTGTGCTTGGACTTTACCGATACCTGAGATCCATGGGAGAAGGATGAGGCCCTCAATGATATGGAAGCCAAGGATACTGCGTCCGAGGGGAAGAGTGTCCCAGGTTTAGAGGCCCGGTTCTGTAGGCCTCCCCGTGTCATCTTTTGACAAAGGGGACGATCTTTTGGCTAGTGGTCTGGGCCAAGGCATTTTAAGCACCAGTCATGGGTGTCAGTCGCTGAGATAGTGCTAGCACATTTAGCACATTTTTTGAAACCACTAGTTGGTTTCTCCATACCGTCGATGGAGGATATGGTAGGCTTAAGGCCTAAGATGGCATTGAGGTACCTGAAATTTTTTTTTTTGGAAATTAGTAAAAAGAAGAAAGAAAGGAAAGGGGAATCGGTGACATCTTCAAAGGTGCTGGCGGCGATGGGAAGGTAGACGCTATCCACAAAAAAAGACGTTTTTCTGCTGTGATAGGATTTGCTTCCTGCTGGCTTTATGGAAAACGAAGAACTGAGGAGATAGAGTTGGGAAGGCAGTCACAATGGAGTGTTCCCAAAAGCTTTCCAATTGGGCGCTGGGGAGCATTCCCATGTGGGCTCCAGCAGTACCGAAGTAACCCATATGTGAAGACTACATTCCTGCTTGTTCCTGGAGATCCATACCTGAACCTTTATCTTAGCAGAAATAAGAGGAATGATGCAGGACTTTTGGCAAGGTCACAGACTTCTGATTTTCCTGGATTTTTTTTGTAACAGATGGTGGGATGGACATAGTTAAGGCAGTAAAGCACAGTTACTTACCTGTAACAGGTGATCTCTGGGAACAGCAGGAATAAGTCTTCACATATGGGTACGTCGGTACCGACGCAGCCTGCGCGGGAACGCTCCCCAGCTTCCCAAAAAGGAAAGCTTTTGGGAGCATCCCACAGCGCCTGCGTGCTGCCTTCCCGCCTTTCCCAACCAACTCTCCTCAGTTTGAGTTTAAAGCTGAGACAATAGAGAGAGATAGAGGAAAGGAAAGATAGAAAAGAGATACAACTCCTAGGGGAGGTGGGTGGGTTGTGAAGACTTATTCCTGCTGTTCCCAGAGATCACCTGTTACAGGTAAGTAACTGTGCTATCTCCAGGAACAAGCAGGAATGAGTCTTCACATATGGGGACTCCCTAGCTGAGATGCCTGGGAGATCCCCAAGGATATGAGACCCTGAAAGGGGTCTGCGTCCTCCTATGGATCTCAGGCATCCATCCAGGGAAGGAGGGCAGGAGTTGTTTAAGAATGGAACAGGTGTCTGAGGACAGCCTGACCAAACAAGGCATCCCGGCGGGAATCCTTGTGAAAGCAGTAATGGGCTGTGAAGGTATGAACAGAGGCCCAGGTGGCTGCTCGACAGATCTGGTCGATGGACACAGAATTTAAATGAGTCATAGAGGTTGCCATGGCCCTCACATTATGAGCTGTGACATGGCTCTCCAGAGAAAGGTTCTAACTCTGGTAGGTGAAAGAAATACACTGAGCAATCCAATTGGACAGTGTTCTCTTAGAGACTGGAAGTCCCAAATGAGAAGGATCAAAAGCAACAAAAAGCTGGGAAGACTTTCTATGTTGCTGTGTCCTATGTAAGTAAAAAGCAAGAGCTCTTTTACAATCCAGAGTATGAAGATTCCTCTCTGCACTGGATGCATGAGGAGCTGGAAAAAGACAGGTAAATATACCTCTTGATTAAGATGAAAAGGTGAGACCACTTTAGGCATAAAGTGTGGATTTGTCCTAAGGACTACCTTGTCATGATGGAACCTTGTATAAGGTGGATTAGCCACTAAGGCCTGCAGTTCATGATGCGGCGAGCAGAAGTGACTGCAATGAAGAAAATAACCTTCCAGGAAAGAAATTTCAAGGAGGTAGTGGCTAAGGGTTCAAAAGGTGGCTTCATAAGCTGACCAAGAACCAAATTTAAGTCCCATGCCACCGGAGGAGGCCTAATGGGAGGTTTAGTTAAAGTTAGGCCTCTTATGAATCTTGAAATAAGAGGATGAGAGGAGATAGGTTGTCCACTGATGGGCTTAAGGGATGCTGCAATAGCACTCAAATGGACTCTTACTGAATTTGTCTTAAGTCCTGCATTGGAGAGATTCAGGAGATAGTCTAACAAAGAAGTTAAAGGTAGTGCCAGAGGGTCAAGACCCTTTTCAGCACACCAAATGGAAAATCTTTTCCACTTAAAAGCATAGGAACGCCTGGTGGAAGGTTTCCTGGAAGCATGGAGGATATCCTTCACCTGCTGAGAAAGATTCAAGTCTTGAAGGTCTAGGCCTTCAGTAACCAAGTTCTGAAGTGAAGGGACTTGGGGTTTGGGTGCCACAAAGTCCCTTCCTCCTGAGACAGAAGGTCTGGAGCAGCTCCCAAGTCCAGGGAGGGGGCTTGGGAGAGATGCAGAAGTAGAGGGTACCACACTTGGCGTGGCCAGCGTGGAGCTATGAGGATCATAGATCCTTGATCCCTCTGGAGTTTGAACAGAGTCTTGGGAATCAAGGGAATGGGTGGAAAGGCATACAGGAAGCCCTGACCCCAATGAAGGAGAAAGGCATCCTTGGCCTGAACCCCCTGACACGGAATTCTGGAACAGAACCGGGGAAGTTTGGCATTCCACGGACTTGCAAAGAGGTCTATGTCCAGGGTTCCCCATTCTTGAAAGATTCCGAGTACCTGATCCATGTGCAGGGACCATTCGTGTGGAAGCAGAACTCGACTGAGTCTGTCTGCCCAAGAGTTTTGGATTCCTGGGAGATATACTGCCAGGAGATGGATTTGATGCTCTTTGGCGAAGGCCCATAATCTTAGAGCTTCGTTGCAAAGCGACAGAGAGCCAGTTCCTCCTTGCTTGTTTATGTAAAACATGGCTACTTGATTGTCCGTATGAATAAGGACTGTCTTGTAGCTGAGGAGGGTATGAAAGACCTTGAGAGCTAGAAACACTGCTCGAAGTTCCAAGTGGTTGATATGAAGAGAGGTCTCCTGTGGGGACCAAGAGCCTTGGGTGGAGAGGTCTTGTAGATGAGCTCCCCAATCTGTTGTGAGGGTTGCTTGGGGCAACAACTGTTGGAAGGGGGACCCCAGCAACAGATTTTGAGTGGACATCCACCATTGTAGAGACCAAAAGAGTTGTTTGGAGGTTGCTATTTGGTCTGAGAGAGCTCCTGAAGCTTGAGTCCACTGGGTGGACAAAGTCCATTGAGCTGCTCTCATGTGTAGGCGAGCATAGGGTACCACATGTACTGTGGAAGCCATGTGGCCTAGCAGTTGTAGCATCTCCCTGGCAGTTAAGTGGCTCTTTGACTGAATCTGGGAGGCTAGCTGCACTAGACGTTGGCAACGGGCCTGAGGAAGGTAGGCCCTTGCAGTGGTGGTATCCAACCAGGCCCCTATGAATTCCAGGGACTGAGTAGGGATGAGCTGGGACTTTGGGAGGTTTACTACCAGTCCCAGATACTGCAGAATGCGCCTTGTGCGGTCCAGGGAAATCTGGGCCTCTGACTGAGATGGAGCTCGGATGAGCCAGTCGTCCAGGTATGGGAAGACAAATATTCCCAAAGTGCGTAAAAATGCAGCAACTATTGCCATGAATTTGGTGAACACTCTCGGAGCAGAGGCCAGACCAAAAGGAAGGACTCTGTATCGGTAATGTTTTCCCTGGAAAAGAAAACGTAGGAATTTTCTGCGAGATGGATGGATGAGAACATCTGTGTACGCATCCTTGAGATCTAGAGAACAAAGCCAATCCTGACTTTGAAGGTATGGAAGGAGAGTGCCCAGAGAAAGCATCTTGAACTTCTCCTTGCATAGAAATTTGTTCAATTCTCTGAGATCTAGAATGGGTCTGTATCCCCCTGTCTTCTTTGGAATGAGAAAATAGGGGGAGTAGAACTCTGACCCTTGTTGAAGAAGAAGAACTTCTTCTATTGCCCCTTGGGCAAGAAGGGTAGTTATCTCCTCACCTAAAAGGTCGAGAAGAGATGTGGGAGAATTGAATGTCTCACCATGGTGTGGGGAGGAAGGTCTGAGAAATGAAGTTTGTAGCCCTCTCTTATGATGGAGAGGGTCCACTGCTCTGATGTGATTTTCTCCCATCTGGGAGCAAAATGAGCTAACCTTCCTGGAATGGTGAGAGGTTCTGGCTGTGTTAAAGCCAGAAAGTCTAAGTTCTCTAGCATCAAGTCAAAAACCCTGAGGGGGTTGGGACTGCTGGGTTACAGCAGCCCCTGTAGACTTAGGCCTGGCCTGCTTAGGTTGCTGACGCTTAGCGGTAAAGCGACCTGTAGAAGATTGTTGGCCAGAAGTGGAAGGAAACCTGCCCTTCTTGAAAAGAGACTTTTTAAAAGTCTTTTTCTTGGCAGGAATGGAGGTAGACCTTGAAAGTCTATCCAGAGCAGAATTCTCTGCATCCATTTGAGTGGCTTTAATTTGCCACTCTTTGCCAAACAGATTTTCACCTGTACAGTTCAGATTTCCTAAGCCATCTTGAACCCAGGGTTCTAAATCAGAAGCCTGGAGCCAAGCAATTCTGCGAGCAGCTATGGCAATGCCTGAGGCTCTACTGGCACCTTCAAAGGAGTCAAAGGCTGCCCTGTTTGAAAACTTGGAGATGTCTTGAGTATGCTTAAGCCACATGCGGAACTCCTCCTTTTTATCTTCTGGAATAAAAGGGAAGAAAGTGTGCAGCTTTTCTGCCACTTCTTTCAGAAACATACCCATAATAAAGGCTATATGAGTTGATTCTGGCAATAAGCATACTGGCCTGGAAGATTTTCCTACCAAAAGCATCCAAGGTCCTGCATTCTCTTCCTGGAGGAGCAGAAGAGTGTCTCTTTGTACTCTTTATCCTCTTCATAGCTGACTGCACCACAATGGAATGGTGAGGAAGCTGAGTTTTCTGGAACCCAGGACAAGGAGGGACACGATACATAGTGTCCAACCTGCGAGAATGAGGAGAGAGAGTGAGAGGAGTCTCCCATAAATCAATCATGTGTTCATGAAGAATCTCATGAATTGGTAAGGTGACTGCCTCTTTAGGAGCCCTGGCCTAGAGTATCCTAAATATCTAATTTTTTTGCTCTAGGCTCTGATTTAGAGGTTACTGAAATAGAGAGTCCTTTAGCTACTTCTCTTATGAAGTCTTGAAAGGACAAGTCCTCTGGAGGAGACATTCTTCTTTTTGGAGAAGAAGGCTCCTCAGGAAGGGCTAAGGATACTTCAGGAGACTCATCTGAAGTATCAGAATCATCAGAGGAATCGAAGTATCGCCTGTCAGGGTGCTCTTCTAACGCTCGATACGCATATCGAGCGGTATCGACATCGGGCGTCCCCGGTACCGGATTGGTACCGAGGAGTAGCCCTGGACAAGGAACCGCAGCAGTTGGTATCCTGGTCGATGTCGATGCAGTTGGTACCGGCATCGGCGCTGGTGTCGGTACCGGAGCCGATACCGACAACGGAGCTCGTTGCGGTATCATCGGCGTCGCAGCTTGAATGAAGGACTTTATAACCTGCTGCATGGACAGAACATTCTGATCCATCGACGCCATGAAAGCCTGGATGTCGGTACCGGGAGAAAGTGCCGGTACCCCAGAGCAATCTAACAGGTGATCAGTCGAGGCCGTGCCATCGATGTCAACCTGTAACCCCATAGGAGGAGCTTTGGAAGCCGGAGCTTCCCGCCGGGGTTGTTTGGCTGGTGCAGGATCCTCGAGGGCAAGCCCAGAGGCATCTCGATGCTTAGAGGGAGATCTATCCTTCGAGGACCTGCTAGGTTTATGTTTGGTTACCAGAGATCCTTCAGGAGAAGAAGACCTGGAAGATGTCGATGCTACTGCCGGTTCCTCAGCGGGAAACAGCACATGGAGCTTAGCTGCTCGGTTCTGTAACCCCCGATTAGACATTAGGGAGCAGGACGGACAATCCGGAATGGAGTGTTCAGGACCCAAACATTTAAGACACCATTCATGGGTATCTGTAACAGAAATAGTACTGCTACACTTAGTGCATTTCTTGAACCCGGAGGTTGGTTTTTCCATGGGGGAAATTTTCTTGTGGGCCCTGAGGCCTTAAGAAGAAAAATACACCAAGTGAGGAAAAATATCGATATATATATATTTTTTTTTAAAGAAAGAAAGAAAAGACCGGCGGTACCGGTCCGGAGTCGGGGAAGGCAGACATGCGACCAAAGAAATAAAATAAAACAAAGAACTTCTTCAGCGGTGACAGGGCTCGACCTGCTGGCTCTGCGGCAAAGAAGAACTGAGGAGAGTTGGTTGGGAAAGGCGGGAAGGCAGTGCGCAGGCGCTGTGGGATGCTCCCAAAAGCTTTCCTTTTTGGGAAGCTGGGGAGCGTTCCCGCACAGGCTCCGTCGGTACCGACGTACCCATATGTGAAGACTCATTCCTGCTTGTTCCTGGAGATAGGATGGCGGCTTCAGTAGTATTAGATGCTTTGCACAGCTGCTATACATAGCTATAAGACTCTCTAGGCCTGAGAAACAAGGGAAGTGGCAGCCCTGTATTGAAGTTATTGAAGAAGTGCCAATAAATAGCAGGGTATTTTCCCTGCGGTGTGAAGGGTGGGCATGAGCTGCATGAGAAGTGAGTAGTAGCAGGGTTACCTGTGCACTAGTTCATTCAGGATGTTGGCACCAGGTGGCATTCCATTTATCTGATGCTGGAAAGGTTAGAGCAGGGGTGGGCAATTCCAGTCCTGGAGGGCCACAGACCAGTCAGGTTTTCATGATGTCCCTAATGAATATTCATGAGATCTATTTACATCCACTGCCTTTCATTGTATGGAAATAGGTCCATGAATATTCAATTAGGGACATCATGAAAACCTGACTGGTCTGCGGCCCTCCAGGACCGGAATTGCCCACCCCTGGGTTAGAGGAACAACGGGGCTTTTGGTGGAGACTGAGATCAACAAAAGCTCTCTAGGGAGTCACAACTGGACAAATATGACTTGGATCATCAGTACTGAAACCCTTCAAAGATGCCACAGAGGAACAGAGTTTCAGATGGGCTACCCTCAGCTTTGTTATTCCAACAATGAGTATTCTATAGAAGAAAGGATTTTTGACAGCGACAGGAATTAGCAGCAAAGGTCTTGGTGCTGGCGCATTTCTTACATTCTCATATGGTAGGTAACACAGGTACACTACCAAAAAACTGCCTCCAGTTTTGCAACTGATTCCTATAGATTTTGGGGTGCTGAATCCAGGAAAAATAGCCAAAATGTTCCATCACGTCACGTTTTCTTGCAAAATTAGATTTCTTACCCATATAAGGAATGTTCACATAATTTCTTTTTAGCCGACTGCAGTTTATTTTCTTGGCCCAAAATAGAGGTTGTAATGGTTAACTAACTAGAAACACTCCCTCATGATATTTTAGAGTGTTTTGTATTCATTTTATACATTAACAGGACAATTGGGAGGCGGGGGGCTAAATCCAGTACTCGCGCTTGCGCATGTTCTTTCCTGTTCGCCTCGCCTCGTTCGCTCGCTCAAACACGGTGGTTACGACATGAACGTTCCTGTCAGATTTCAGTTTCTTGCAAGTTCATTATTACCTTTTGTTTGCTCAGTCGTAATCCAGCTTTATTCCGAAGTGGTTCACTACAGTTGTAGTTTGCAGTGCTGTGTATTTGTGATGGCTCACAGAGCCAGAGGTTGCGTCAACTCTCCGGACAGTTTTTGTTTTATTTGTGGGGAATATACCATGAAAAAGTGGCAGAGGAACATTTCTGCAGTTATTAAAAAAGTATATTTCGCCTATTTCGGTTTGAAGTTAGGCGATCAAGACAAACCGTGGGCTCCTCACAAAGTGTGCAAGACATGTGAGGAAGATCTACGCTTATGGATGAAAGGTAAAAAACAAGCATTTCGTTTCGGAATACCTATGATGTGGCGTGAACAAAGAGACCACAGCAGTGACTGCTATTTTTGCTCTTGCATTGTGAAGGGATTCAACTTAAAAAATAAGAACATAATAAGTTACCCCAACCTTCCCTCAGCAATTAGGCCTATGCCTCATAGCAACGAAGTACCTGTGCCTGAACCACCAAAATCTTTGGATCATATTTGTGTGGACGGTTCTGATCATGATGAGACTCATCAGATGGCTTTTCCCGATGAGTCCAGTACTTCCGAGTTTGAAACTGAACCAGATCCGAAACCTGAACTTTTCTCTCAAGCTGAATTGAACGATTTAGTCCGGGATTTAGGACTCCCAAAAAATGCTGCCCAACTGCTAGGTTCTCGGCTTAAACAGAAAAATCTATTGTCACCAGGAACAACTTTTTATTGGTACCGCAACCGCGAGACACAATTTTTGAAGTATTTCAGCAAAGAGGAAGATTTGGTATTTTGCAACGATATATACGAAGTGATGGAAAAGTTTAAACTCAAGTATGATCCTGCTGAATGGCGGCTGTTCATTGATTCGTCAAAAGACAGCATAAAAGGTGTTCTTCTTCATAATGGCAACACATTCGCTTCAGTTCCTATTGCTCACTCTGTTATTCTCCAAGAAAAATACGAGAATTTGGCCCTGATTCTTCAGAAGATTCGTTATGATGAGCATAAGTGGATGATTTGTGGAGACTTTAAAATTCTATCCATGCTATTAGGGCAGCAATCCGGTTTCACCAAATATCCCTGCTTCCTTTGCTTGTGGGATAGCCGTGCCCGCGACCTACACTGGGGGAAAAAAGACTGGCCAATTCGGGAGTATTTGAGACCCGGTGAGAAAAATGTTCTTCATGAGAGCTTGGTACCTCGTGATAAAATTCTATTACCACCTCTCCACATTAAGTTGGGTCTCATTAAGCAATTCATCAAGTCCCTTCCAAAAGATGGTGAGTGCTTTCGGTACCTTTGCTCAAAGTTCCCCCGACTTTCTGAAGCAAAGCTAAAGGAAGGAGTGTTTGTTGGCCCTGATATAAGGAAACTCATTTCAGATGGAGCATTCGATGGAGCAAACGATGTCTGAGAAGGAAAAGAAGCCTGGGATTCCTTCAAGGATGTTGTTCTCAAATTCTTGGGGAACAGGCGGGATGAGAACTATAAGGATATTGTTGCCAGGATGCTCAATGCCTTCAAAGAACAAGGCTGTAACATGAGCCTGAAAGTCCATTTCTTGCACTCCCATGTGAACTACTTTCCCGAAAACTTGGGGGCGTACAGTGAAGAACAAGGTGAAAGGTTTCACCAGGACATCAAGGACGCAGAGAGAAGGTACCAAGGAAGATGGAACACCACTATGATGGCTGATTTCTGCTGGTTGCTGCTGCGGGAAACCCCAGATGAAAAATACGCCAAGCAGCGCACCAAGAGAAGCATTCGGGGGAAGAAGAAACGGGCCCACCAGGAGATTGATTGACCCAAGAATGACTTTAAAATCTAAACTGTGTTGACAAATATCGTGTTTTTACTAAACTTTGAAATAAAAATTTGCTAGTTATTACCACAGTGTCGGATCTCATTTATTAGAATTTTATTTTCACACCATCGGGTGTTTGTCTTCATGTATTGCAATGGTGCGGTTTGCGTTTTCTATTCTTACATACATACCTGTACAACATTTTTTGCACATTTCTTTGCTTTGCTTTGTGTCTAACCTCGCTCTTATATGCTCAATGTTTGTGCACATGTATGTGGCTGTTTTAAGTGCAGACAATTTTGCTACCATCACAGTGTGTTTTGTTGACATTACTCTATTCTTATGTGCTGCCTTGTTACAATTTTCATTATTCTTATTTGAATAACTACTAAACAATTAGTATAAAGAATTCATCCAAGAAACTTTTATCTCGATCGCACTCAATCTGAAACGTTCACCTCAAACTGCTAACCCAATGTAGCAAAAAATCTGTACGTGATGGAGCAAATTGGTTACCAGATTTGGATTCAGCGCACCAAAAAATGTAAAAATCGAAACATTAGAGGCAGTTTAAAAAAAAAAAATTTTAGTGTACCTGTGTAATCTGTGATCCATGTGTAAAAAGAACAATTACTCTGCAGTCAGCATACCAAGTTACTAGAGGGAAAACATGGTGATTCAGGTGGATAAAAGAGCACAAGCAGCAAATGATGATGCAGCAGGGAAAGAATAGGCATGCCAGTAAGCAGGAGCAGCAGCTTCTCAGCTGCTATGCCTCCCCGTCGCCCAGCTTAATGAGCCTATTCTCAATGAGACACAGCACAGCGAAATCACTGGCAACAGAAACCCTAGCTACAGTGATAAGAGGCAGAGATTGTACTACTGAAGTCCCAGAATGAATTTCTGTGGCATGTTACCTTGGAAAGCCCATCGAGGCCATGGCTACAGACTCTGACATACTGGGCACAAAATTTTGCAATCTGGCCAGACCTGACCAAAATTGCCCAGCATTTCTTGCCTTGTCCACCAACTAGCATCTCCAGTAAATGTATATTCTTCATGTCAGGTGATATCCACATCATTCACAGTTAGCACCAGGGTTGCAGAAAAGCTAGTGTCTAATGACAAACTCTCTTTTTGCTTGGATCACTCAATTTCCATGTGACCAGGAAGAAGAATGAGTGGAGTACCACTAAGGCCCAGTTATTCACTGTGCTTTCAGTGTCTTTCTGTGTTTTTGCTCATTTTCACTGCAGTCATTACTGCCTTCTGTCTTATTTCCAATGGGTATCTTTAGCCACCCATGAGAAAATTTCAAAAACATTTTAGAAAGCCCTTCATTTTCCCTTGCCTCTCTGCCTACTTTTCCCCTGTATCACTGCCTGCCCTAATGGTTCCCGACTTGCTCTTGAGATCCCTTTGCTCTTCTGTTTTGTAGCTGTGCCAGTCTAGTTGCTGTCACCTATGTTGCTCCTTATTCAGACATTCTGTTGACTGCTGTCTAATTTCCCAGTGGATACTTTTAGCCCCACACCTAAAAACTTAAAAGAAAAAAATATAAAATTAAACACACACACACCTTTTCGCTTGCCTCTCTCTGCCACTGCTGCCCATCATTCTCTACCCTCTTATGCTCCCCAGGTTGTTATTCCCACATGCAGCTTTTCCCCACTCCTAGAATATTCATGTTCCTTGTCCTTTAAAAGTACCTTATGAAAGATTATATCAGGTTTTCTTTCCCTGACAGTCTCCTCAGATGTTTTTGTTCAGGTGGTAAGGCCTTACAGCCTGTCATGCTGCTGTGTCACTATTGAGCTGCGTTCATGTGTTTTAGGGTCTTGCAGCCGATCCAGGTGCAGTGTTGGTCCTCTTTGGGTGTTCTAGTGCCTGTTTTGGATTCCAAACAATCCATTCTGAGATAAAACTGAACAAAGCGCTTTGTGGGGAAATTGATGGCCTAACACTGTCAATGAGCCTTGAACTGTTTCTTCAAAGCTCTCTTCAGATTTCCATGACACTGTTGACTTTGCCACACTATGAGAAGATTAGTTTTCCTAGTAAAGGTGCCTTAAGAGATACATGCCAAACCCACTCCTCAGTGCCTTAAGCTGTTCCTATTCAGTAGTACGGCCTTACAGCTTGTTTTCCATGTTGTGTTGGTCCTCCTGCAGTGTTCTGGGCTTTTGCAGGTTATGTTGCTACCCCTTCTACCCATTTCTATTGCTTTTGGGGCCTTCAACACAACACATCCTCTATTCTCTGTATAAATGCCACAGCATCATATGCCAAGCAGTCTGTGAATTCTTCCCTTAGCCTGGGGGTTCTTCATCTGTACTTCAAATTCCATGCTGGGAGAAAAGAACTCTGTTCTAGGTATCTAATTTGCAGGCACATAGCTTAGCTGGCCTCAATCCACTCCTGCTGTCTGCCATAGACTTGGGAGAAAATTCACCTTTCAGCAGGAATACAACAAAGAGTACCACGATCAATCAAATCTCTGGAGGTTAAAGTGGTAGACTTGGAGAAGCTGAGGCATACAAATATATAGAGACCTTCAGCAACATAGAAGAGAAGTCACAGGAGGTCACGTGATGATGGCAGTCTGACAGGATGCCTGCAAACTGAGCTCCGCTCCTATCCCTCCAAAAACTAGCAGTAGGCGGCTGTTAATTAATTGTTGGAGCCCCTAAAACCCCCCGAGACCTCCCCTGTTTCTGTGGAACTGCCTTTATGGCCGCAGGCAACCATCAATTAGGAAATGACGCTGAAAACGGCTCATATGCCCAAGGAGAAAAACGGAGAGCCAAAGATGGCGGCAGAATGCCACATTTATTTATTTATTTAGCTGTATTTATATCCCGCTTTTCACCGGGTCAAAGCGGTCAATTGGGGGATACATTTAACACGAGGGGATATGAGACACATACGCTAATACTTACAGGGAACATGGGCAATGGAGGGTTAAGTGGCTTGCCCAAGACCACAAGGAGTGCCTATAGGACTAGAAATCCCAGTCCCTCCGGCCTGAGATTGCTGTCCCCAGTTGGGACTTGAACCCCCGGCCCTCCGGCCGGAAGTACCTTGTCCTAACCACTAGACTACTCCTCCCTCCCTCACTCTGTTGAGATCTGTTGTATAAAATTGAACATAGGGGTGAAGATTTTTAAAAGGAAGTCCTCTAATAAAGTTATATATTGAAGTTTTAAGCACTAGGGTTTGTGACACTGAGTTTTTTAAAAAAGAAGAAGATTTTTCAATAAAGAAAATGATTTGAAATGAAAGTTGAAAGAAAATAGGAATGAAAAAGGATTGAAGACCCGTTAGAAGTGTGCTGAAGTAACATTCTAGCTTACAACACATTTTTCATCTTGAACGATCAAATAGCAAGTGTAGTAATACGTTCAATGAAATAGACCAAGTAGCTTGAAATCTCTTAAGGAGCAAGAACTATGGATTATAGTAGAACAATGGCTCCCACAGAACCTGGACCTCTTCAAAGGGACTGAGCACATGGTGGCAGAGCAGGTCCACTAGCTGGGGCCCAGGATAGAAGAGGGGGGTAGACCAAAACACCCTAAATACATTACAACTAGCCATGAATGCCGCAGCCAGAGTTCTATACGGTGTTTCAAAGTGCGAACACATAACACCCATCCTAATGGAGCTTCACTGGCTACCTATTTACTGCAGAATAGCATATAAAGCTCTCCTCATGACCTTTAAGGCGATAAATACTATAGCTCCTTCATCAATTTCAAAACTCATCCATCCGACTCCCAATATTAGATCCAGGAGGTCAGCAGCGGCAAATACCCTAGTTATTCCACAAGAGACCACAAAATGCAAACATTCAACATCAGACAGGGCCTTTGCATACTATGCACCCAGATGTTGGAACAACCTTCCCCACAACATAAGAGCTATTACGGACCTCAAGAATTTCAGAAAAGCTATAAAACACCATCTCTTCATTCTGCATTTCCAAAGCTCATCACCATCCCTCTAACATGCACAGTAAAATTGTATATACCTTATTTACTCAAGATGTAACTAAGAAATCCTATCCCCTGTATATATGTTATTTACAAATATGTACAAAGTTTCCCAAAGTTAAATTCCCAGTTGACTACTCCTGTTATATGTAAACTTATCACAATTTGTTGATTGTAATGAGTATTTCTGTTTAATGTAAACCGCGCTGATGAAAAAGAGTGCGGTATAAAAGAACAATAAATAAATAAATAAATAAATAAAATAAATCCTGAACTTTGCTGAAAAACATATGTTAATAGGCCTGTACAGGAATAATAGAGACTTGAATTACAAGGGAAATAAGCTCAGCTCTTAGTATTGAACAATTACTCGATCAAAGTAACAGAGAGAAGATGTGCCATGGCACCTTATTGTTCCAAACTATCTAAGAGAGGTATCCCATTTCACTCTCCAATTTAAGCCAAAGTACGCATAACACACAACAATATGACCCACCACCTGGAATCAGTAGAGGCAGTGAAGACATTTATGGCCAGATTGCCCCCGCAGAAGGAGGGAGGACAGACATCATAATGGGAGAGTGGACTCAGAGAATGGAGTTAAGCATGCCCAGTTGGCTTATTTATAGTTAAAACAGTTTGGGACTGAAGTTAAACGAGAATAAACTGTGGCAACACAGTGGCGGGCAAACACCAGGAAAGCGGTCAGTGGAAGACAGCGACACCCACAGCTCTCCATGAATCTTGGAATAGAGCGCTAACCCTGCTTGATGGCCTGATGCGCCCCCCCCCCCCATGGACTACAGGTGGTGCGGGGACTATGGACCAGCATCTACACGTGACTCTCTTGTGGCAGCTGAGGGGCCATGACGCGCCACTGAGGATTGCAGAAAGTGGACTTGCAAGCTCTGCTGCATTGTGTGGACTCTTAGATATAGGTGGCAGTGATATACCTGCTGGCACCATCTACTCAGCCAGGGTCCCCCCCCTCAAACTGTGCAGTTGAGTGGGGGCACAGCGTGAGGGTGTGCATGGAATGGATTGAGTGGAGACGAAGGGGTTGGAAGAGACGAGGGAGGGAAGGGGATAAGACTCAGTTTTCTTAGGATTGTTGGGGAGAATAAGAGCTCAAAGGGTGGTGGGGGAGGAGGGGGGGAGGAGGGGGGGATGGGACACGAACCGCCAAAATGTTGGCAGCTACAGTGAACTGAAGGCAAAGGAGGGTCTGCTTGTGACTGGGAGAGGCAGACCTATCTGCACTGGGTTTTAAAGGAAATAGCGATACATCGGGAAGATGTATTACAACTATTTGATAAATTGAAGAGTAGCAGATCACCTGGACCGGATGGTATACATACAAGGGCGTAGAAAGAACTGATATATAAGATTGCAGACCTGCTATTAGCAATCTGTGAACTATCATTAAAATCATCTTTAATACCTGAAGATTGGAGGATGGCCAATGTAACACCAATTTTTATAAAGGGTTCCAGGGGTGATCCAGGAAACTACAGACTGGTGAGCCTGACGTCAGTACCGCGAAAAATGATAGAAACCATCAAAAAAGAACAAAATTGCTGAACATGTAGATAGTCATAGCTTAATGGGAGACAGCCAACATGGCTTTAGACAAGGAAGACCTTGTCTTACTAATCTGTTATGTTTTTTTGAAGGTGTGAATAAACAGGTAGACAAAGGTGAGTTGGTTGATATAGTGTATTTGGACTTCCAGAAAGCCTCTGACAAGGTCCCTCATCAGAGACTTTTGGCAAAACTAAAGAGTCATGGGATAGGAGGCAGTGTACTATTGTGGATCAGGAACTGGTTAAAAGATAGAAAGCAGAGGGTAGGGCTAAATGGCCAATTTTCCCAATGGAGAAAGGTGAATAGTGGTGTACCCCAGGGATCTGTGCTGGGTCCGCTGCTTTTTGACATATTCATAAATGACCTGGAAAAGGGAATAACGAGCGAGGTTATCAAATTTGCAGATGAGACAAAACTAAAGTTGTTAAAACCCATGAAGGATTGTGGAAAATTGCAAGAGGATCTTGATAAAGTGGAAGACTGGGCATCAAAATAGCAGATGAAATTTAATATGGACAACTGCAAAGTTATGCACCTAGGGAAGAACAACCCTAACTATGGTTACACGATGCAAGGTTCCACATTACGAACCACCACCCAGGAAAAAGATTCAGGCGTCATCGTGGATAACATGCTAAAACCCTCTGCCCAGTATGCAGAGGCAGCCAAGAGAGCAAATAGAATGCTAGGTATCATAAGGAAAGGAATTAAAAAAAACCCACAAAGGATATTATAATGCCTCTGTATCGTTCCATGGTGCGACCGCACCTTGGATATTGTGTGCAATTCTGATTGCCATTATCTTAAAAAGGATATAGCGTTATTAGAAAAGGTTCAGAGAAGAGCCACCAAAATGGTAAAGGCGATGGAAGGATACCCCTATGAAGAAAGGCTAAAAAGATTAGGGCTCTTTAACTTGGAAAAGAGACAGCTGAGGGGAGATATGACAGTAGTCTATAAATTAATGAACGGAGTGGAACGGGTAAACGTAGATCGATTGTTTACGTCATCAGAATATAGAAAGACTAGGGGACATGCAATGAAGCTACAGGGTAAACTATTCAAGACAAATAAGAGAAAATATATTTTCAGTCAACGTGTAATCAAACTCTGGAATTTGTTACCGGAGGATGTAGTAAAAGCTGTTAGTGTAGCTGGGTTTAAAAGAGGTTTGGACAAGTTCCTGGAGGAAAGGAACTATTAAAAAGATACCCAGGATATCACTGCTTGAGCCAATACAAGCATTGTGGAATCTGTCTCTTTTGGGGAAACTGCTAGGTACGTATGACCTAGATAGGTCACTGTTGGAAACAGGATATTGGGCTTGATGGACCTTGGCCTGACCCAGTATGGCATATCTTATGTTCTTAATATTTGAATTGGGCTTTGCGTCCTACAGTGGAAGGCAGGGAGTAGTCACCCCTGTGCACAAGAGGGTCCCGTTTATGGTGCCCCACTCTATTGCAGATCCAGAGGCAGATTCCACCTACTGGCGGGAGAGCTACAAGGTGAAAGGATAGCATTCTGCAATTTATATGCCCCCAAATGTGTATATCATGAGTTCTTTACTTCCCTACTAGCACACATATTCGGCCTGGGGGGACTATTCTTGGGTAATGGGAGGTGATTTCAACTTGCCCAGGGACCCCTTTGTGGACTACCGGCTCTCCCGCCCGGAAATGACTGGAGCGGAAAGAGGTGAACTTCTTGCTTGAGGAATGTAAGTTGATAGATACATGGAGAACACTACATCCTACAGCTGTGGATTTTACATGCTACTCTAGCCCACAGGACAGCTACTCTAGCCTGGATTACATACTACTCTCAGAGCATCTGTCCCCAGGGTTGTGCAGCAGAATGGAGATAGCCGATATCAGCATTTCGGACCATGTACCCATATGGATAGATCTAGGACTGCGTCAGGGCGGGGTGGGCCCAGGGAAGGGTGGCTGGTGCATGAAACAGACCCTATATCAAGACCAGGATTTTCATAACCACTTGCAAAATACTTGATGCCTCTATTGGGTGGAAAACAAGAGCAAGGGGATGGATCCTAGGACCCTCTGGGCAGCAGCTAAGTCAATGATGAGGGGGGTGATCACAGAATACACGGTGTGAAAACAAAAAATGGGGGACGCACAAATCTTGCACCTCTCGAAAAGGCTACATGACCTAAGGCACCGGCACATTGGTACCACACACATGGAAGACTGGGAACAGGTCCAAGCAGCCAGGTAGGAGATGAATGCTCTGCTTCAGCAGAGAGTAGAGACAGACATTAAATTGTATAAATGCAGGCTACATAGGTGGGGTAACAAATGTGGGCGCACCTGGTTAGCCCAGCAAAACAAAAAAGCCACAGTGCCCAGATGAAGGGCCCAAACGTGCAAACCGTGACTGATAAGGGCATAAGAGCAATATCCCACCAATATCACAGCCAATTATATGATCAGGAGCCTACGGATGATGAAAAGAGGGCAGCTTTCTTCCGCAACTTGAAACTCCCCTGGTTGGGGAAGAAGAACAGCAATTCCTGAATGCTCCCTTCATACCGGCTGAGGAACTGGAAGAAGTGAAGTTGTTCTAACGGGCAAAGGAACCAGGCCCAGGCGGGTTGGGCCCAGAATTTTATAAGATTCTGGGAGTGGAACTGCCTGTACCCTTCTTGGTGTATGGGGCCATGGCCTTGCAGGAGGGAGTGGGGAGCTGGGACTGCACCAAAACCATGCTACGGTGGTAGTCCTACCTAATCCTGGGAAGGGATGCTACACAGGTTGGCTCTTACCAACCCATACCCCTCAAACCAGGATGTCAAATTAATAACTGCCCTGCTAGCTCAACAAATGGGATGGGTGATCACACACAGCTGATTCACTTGGGCCAAGTAGAGTTCATTCCTGGACACTGCTTCTACCAATTTGTTAAGGGCGCAGTCTGTGCTCTACTAGGGATGGACTTTGGAGGGAGACAGATTCCTGGTAAGTCTCGACGCTGAAAAAGCCTTTGATAACGTCTCCTGGGAATAGTTGTTCTGGGTATTGGAAACCTTCGGGATACAGGAAACCTTCTGGCGCTGTGTCCAAATTTTATATACTACCCTAACTGCAAGGATTATGATCAATAGGTGGGGGCTGTCTGAGCTCTTCTGGTTACGAAAGGGGGCTGCCCACTCTCCCCACTGCTATTCCTCCTTACCACAGAGCCTCTTGCTGCCAACATCTGTCAAACCCAGGAATGGGGGGTGGGGGGGTTATACAGGTGGGCCACAACATATATAAGATCAATCTCTTTGCGGACAACATGTTGCTATTTGTCTATCAAGCAAGTGACAATATAAAACATGTTATGGCCACTCTGCAAGACTTTGGGTCCTTCTCAGGTCTAAAATTAACTGGAGCAAATCAGAAGCCATGCCAGCTGCCTGACAGTGTAAGTGTAAAGAGCGACCAGACTTCCCACTAGCATAGGCAGGAGATTATATCTAAGTGGAGACCCGTAAAGCGTCTATAAAAATGTAAAGGAAAAGATGGGGCATTTAAAGCGGCTTGTGAACGCTGGCATGACCTACCCCTATCCCTAATGTGGCAATTATCATTGGTCAAGATGATAGCACTGCCCTGCCTGCTGTATCCATTGCAGATGGTACCCTTCTGGGTACAGGGGAAGGAGGAGCGCCTTTTTTGGAAAGTCATGAAAGTGTTTTTGTAGTGGGGAAAGGGCGCAAGGATCAGTTACGATACGTTTATTTTGGAAAAGGATGGGGGGCAGGGGGCACCGGATTTGCGCCTTTATAACGTGGCCGCCCCACTGAGATCCATGAACTCCATTCGGGGGAGGAGAAATATGCACAGGGGGATTTTTTTTTTTTTTTTAACACACCTGACACCCATTTTGATTCTTTAACCTGATGCAATTCAACTGAGCAAAGTGGCAGAGAGCAGAAGGCGGTAATGGTGGGCATGACCCCTGGGCAAGGCCTGGAATTGGTGGAGGAAGACACTGCGGAGCGGGAAAGGGCACTCCCCCTTTATGTCTAGTGGACAACTCCAAATTACCCTCCTCCCCCAGGGTGAAGAATGGTCAGTTTTTGATACTTGGGATGCCAAGGGCTGTAAATATGTGGGGCAGCTGCTGGCCCTGGGGCGAGGTCCCTTCTTTTAATCAAGTTAAAGAGAAGTGGGGCCTAACAAACACACATATGAGGGCATATTTCCAGAGCAGACATTATGTGCACTGCAAAATACAACAGGGGACAGTGACAGAGGGCTTCACTACCCTGGACAGTCCTAATGGTACAGGGTGGGAAGGGAGCAATGCAGGGTGGGGGCTGGGAGGTTAAACTAGCGCACACCTGGTTGACCGAATTGGGAGAGATGGTGCAGGAGTCAACATTGCAATGGCTCTTCTGTCACGCTTCTGTAATAACGATCTGCAAGAAGCCTAGTAGAGATTTCTTCATAGGGTTCATATTTCATGGGAGAGAGATGCAAAGATGAAACTGTGGGAGAGTCTGGAGTGCCAGCAGTGCCACAAGCACATGGGGACGTTTGTACACACTTTTTTGGAATGTGAGGGCTTAAGGCTGTTCTGGGAGGTAGTACAGGGCCATCTCAAGGGATTACTGGGCACATCTGGAACGGATCTATACTACACTGCTGCTAGGAGACACCCATTCTCTGATACAGGCTGTAGTGGGGAAGTTGGCACAGAAATTTGCTCAAGTGGCACTATTACTTGCTAGGAAGGCTATCTTGTCTCACTGGATAGAACCTAGACCCCCAGAGGTGATGGAGTAGGTGCAGAGAATGACTGAAATGGCGAGCTGGGTGAGAATGGAAGGAAGGATGAATAAATCTAAAGTGGTACTCTATTACATGGGGCTACAGTTGGAAAGGTGGGAAGGCAGCGCGCATGTGCTGAGGGATGCTCCAAAAGCGTTCCTATTGGACGCTGGGGAGCGTTCCCGCGCAGGCTCCGTCAGTACTGACGATACCCATATGTGAAGACTACATTCCTGCTTGTTCCTGGAGATAAGATCTAATCCATCTAGACAGCTGTTTGTCCCACTTTCTTTGGCACGGCCAGCGTGCATGTATAGCATTGCGCACTCTTAAAGGCTCCTGGTGTCAAGGGGGCATGGAAGTACCTGACCTCAGTGCTTATAATCTGGCTTGTCTCCTCCGACAACTTAAAGTGGCCGTTTAACATGGAGGATTACACTAACTTGGCATGTGAACGGGCGGGCCCTGGTGGCTCCTTTGGCACTAAAATATGTTTTACAAGCACCCACTGCCAAACTGCCTAGCCATCTCTGTGGATGTGTTCTTATCAGGTCCTCTCAATGGGTCTGCAGACGGATATGTAGCAAACTAGGTCATTCATTGTTCCAACTGGTGTATCTACCACTGAAAGTGTAATGCCAATTTTGCTTCCGGAATGTCACTGTCAGTTTTAAATATCAAATACGAAACTTTATTCAAGATTTGAAGCAGGCTGATTTATCAAGTGAATTTGCTCCGACCTGGAGGATTTCTTTCTTAGTGCACAGTCAGGATGGGTCACGGTAGTACGAATACAAAGTTCCTTTGCGGTTCTGGACTCCCAAACTTCATGTCATTACTTAGCGGAACAATGGAATGCAGATCTAGGGACCACACTGACTGGTGAAATGCTGTGAACACTGATAAGAAAAATACCTAAACTTACGACTACAGTCTCTCTTCGAGACCAATACCAGGTGATATGACAGGCCTATCTCTCATCAGGCCGACATTGCATGATTGGTTATAAAGGTTGGACAGGATGCCCTAAATGCGGGGAAGACACAACCCCGTTAATCCACTTGGTGTGGTTCTGCCCTTGGGTACAGGAGTACTAGAAGGCGGTCTCGATGTTTGCGGAGTGATTTTTTGGCCAGAAGTGTCAGTTGTCCCCCCATATCTGCCCTCCTTCATGTGATGGAGTGGGTAACAATCACAGGACTCAGTCTGAGGTGCTGGCTAAGATTGTCTTTGACACTGACAACAAGCATTATCCTACAAAAATGGAAGCGTGCAGAACCCCCTAACTACTGGCAATGGAGGAATGCGCTGCACCAGCACATGCAACTAGATAAGTTATGGGCCAAGGCCTCTCGACAACGTATACCTAGATTCCACACGGTGTGGGATGACTATATCCAAAAATTATCCCCTCGGGCCGTAGCCTGGTCCTGAATGACCTATAGTAGATGGCTGAGAATATGGGTCACCCCAGCATCACAGGTCTGATGGGAAGGAGAGATGGGGTAGGAGACATAGGGGCCCAGGGCAAGTGCTGCTGCTGAGTAGGAACCATAAGGAGGGTGAAGGAAAGGAAGGGGGTGGCTAGGGCGGACTGGGAAAGGGAGATAGATTGTTAAGAGGACAGCATCAGGTGGCTCCCTGGGAGTGCGTAAGACAACCTGCACCTCAGGACATCCACAGATGCATCTGTTGAGAAAGAATAACTAATGGGAGGGTGGGATGGAGGAGGGAGGGAAGGGAAGGGAAGGGAATTCTGGGGAAAATATAAAAATGTTGTTGTTGGTTTATCTGTGATGCCAGTATATTGTTATACCAGTTAGCGTAGTTACTCACCTGTAACAGGTGTTCTCCAGGAGCAGCAGGAATCAGTCCTCACATATGGGTGACGTCAGCGTCGACGGAGCCCTCATGCGGAGCATTTCACCAGCTTTCAAAGAAAGCCTTTGGGAATGCAGCGCGCATGCGCGGTTCCCTCCCCGCTCAAGGGTGCCATCTTGCTCAGTCTGATGACATAGCTAAAATACAGCAAAAAACCAAAATGAAATAAATAGGACTGCAACTCCAAGGGGAGGAGGGAGGGTCGTGAGGACTGATTCCTGCTGCTCCTGAAGAACACTTGTTACAGGTGAGTAACTACGCTTTCTCCAGGACCAAACAGGAAGTCAGTCCTCACATATGGGACTCCCCAGCTCTAGGCTACCGAGAACCCAAAGCTGAAAAATAAGCTCCCTCTAGAGCTTCAGCATGCGTGATAAGAATCTTCTCTGAGAACGCCCCCGAACAGTAGCCCAACACAAGGGCCGGAGGGTAGGAGTTGCCTAAACCTCAAAGAGATTACGGAGTACCGCCTGTCCGAAAGCACTGTCCCTGTGGGACTCCCTCTCGAGGCAGTAATGGGCCGCAAAAGTCTGGCTTGAAGACCAAGTAGTGGCCCGGCAAATGTCTGCCAATGGAACAGAGCGGAGATGAGCTACTGACGCAGCCTTCGCCTGACACGGTGGGCCGTGACTCGACCCTGCAAGGACAGGCCGGCTACCCTGTACGCCCAGGCGATACAGTCTGCTACCCAAATGGATAGGGCACCCTTGGAGACAGGTGACCCCAGGTTATTAGGGTCAAAAGATACGAAGAGCTGAACTGCCCTTCGATGCCCCTGCACACGGTCAATGTACAGTCCAGGGTATGCAAGACCATTTCGGCCCGGCTGGCATGTGGCCTGGGAAAGAAGGTCGGAAGAACCACCTCCTGATTGAGGTGGAAAGAGGAGACAACCTTTGGAAGGAACTTAGGATGAGTCCGTAAGACCACCGTGTTATGAGGTAAGGGCCACCAAGAACAACGCCTTCCAGGAAAGGAAGCGTAAATGACAGGTAGCCATCGGCTCAAACGGTGGGCGAGCAAGTTGTTGCAATACCACATTCAAATCCCACTCAGGGGCTGATGGACGAATCGGAGGCTTGAGCAAAAGCAGGCCTCCGAGGAAGCAGGCCACTAAGGGGTGGACCGACAGAGACTGGCCCTCCACCGGTGAGTGGTGCGCTGACAGAGCACTGAGGTGGACCTGAACAGAGTTGGATTTAAGGCCTAGGTTCGACAGGTGAAGCAGATACTGCAGCACCACCGGAACCAGGCACGAAAACAGATCCTCTTGGCGCTGAGCACACCAGGTGGAGAACCTACGCCACTTGAGGGCATAAGATTTCCGGGTGGATTTTCTCCTAGAGGCCAAAACCACCTCATCCACTTCCCTAGGTAGAAGTAAGGGGTCTAGAACTACCCTTTCAGCAGCCAGGCCATCAAATGGAGGGAATGGAGGTTGGGGTGCAAGAGAGATCCCTGATCCTGAGACAGGAGATCGGGTTGCAGCCCCAGAGGGAGTGGAGTGTCCACCACCAATTGCAGAAGGAGTGGAAACCACGGTTGCCTCGGCCATCTGGGGGCTACCAGGACTAGCGAGGCCCTGTCCCGAAGGACCTTGAATAGGGTTCGGGCCATTAGAGGCGTTGGAGGAAACGCGTACAGCAGGCCCGTAGACCAAGAGATTAGGAAGGCATCTGCTGCTATCTGCAGAGGATGCGGTTGTCTGGAACAGAACCTGGGCAGCTGACGGTTCAGTGGACTGGCAAAGAGATCGATGGTTGAAAGACCCCATTTTAGGAAGATCTGCTGGACCACTAGGGGATTCAAATGCCATTCGTGAGGCTGTAGAATCCTGCTCAACCTGTCTGCCAGGTAATTTTCTTGGCCAGGTAGATAAACTGCCTTGAGAAACATGCCGTGCTTGACTGCAAAGGCGCACAGGGCCTGTTCTTCCCGACACAGAAGCTAGGATCCTGTTCCTCCTTGTTTGTTCACATAGAACATTGCTACTTGGTTGTCCGTCTGAATCAAGACAGACTGGTGAGAGAGGACATGAGAGAAAATTTGTAGAGCTAATCGAATAGCTCGCAACTCCAACAGATTGATCTGCTGTGTGGCCTCCCAAGGGGACCAGAGGCCCTGAGTGCATGCCCCCTGGCAATGTGCACCCCAACCTTGAAGAGAAGCATCGGTCGTCAACACCTGTGTGTGGTGGTGGTGCCTGGAAAGGTACGCCTTTGATCAGGTTCGGGAGATGCAGTCACCACTGCAGGGAGGTCGCTAGTAGTTTGGACACTCTTACTCTGTCTCTTAAGTCTCCTGTTGCCTGTATTCACTGAGCTCTGAGGCACCATTGAGCAGGCCGCATATGCAGACAAGCATTTGGAGTTACATGGACTGTGGATGCCATGTGGCCCAAAAGCCTCAGGAAATGTCTGGCCGAAACCAGAGATCCACTGTGAAACTGCTGTGCCAGAGCCATCAGTCTGTGAGTCCTGTTCCCGGGCAAATAAGCCATTGCTTGTAGAGTATCCAACCTTGCCCCTATGAACTCTACATCCTGTGAGGGGAGCAAAGTGGACTTTGCGAAGTTTATGACGAAGCCTAGGTGCTGGAGAAGAGAGACAGTGCGAAGAGTGGCTTGTCTTGTCTCCTGTGGAGACTGACCCCTGATGAGCCAGTCGTCCAGGTATGGAAAGACAAAGATGCCCTGGTTTCTGAGATAGGCCGCCACCACCGCCAGGCATTTGGTGAAAACCCTGGGTGCGGAGGTTAGGCCAAATGGAAGTACTCTGTACTGAAAATGATTTCCTCCCACTACAAATCTGAGATATTGTCTGTGGTCTGGATGAATGAGGATGTGAGTATAAGCATCCTTCATGTCTAAGGAGCATAGCCAATCTCCCTGCTGGAGGTAGGGCAGCAGTATTCCAAGGGTAAGCATCTTGAACTTTTCCCTCTCCAGGAACTTGTTGAGATTTCTCAAGTCTAGGATGGGCCTGAGGCCTCCTGTCCTTTTTGGTACCAGAAAGTACCGTGACTAGAAGCCTTGGCCCCTCAGGTGGTGAGGCACCAGTTCCACCGCCCGCTCCCTTAGAAGACTTGCCAACTCCTGAAGGAGGTGGTTCCTGTGACGAGGGAGTCTGGGAGGCTCTCCTGGAAAATAGGAGGGGGGTAACTGGTTGAAGTGGAGCAAATAGCCCTTTTGGACTATGCTCAGTACCCAGGTATCCCCTGTTATGGCTGACCACCTGTAGGCGTACAGTGTCAGCCGGCCTCCTGTGCTGAGAGGAGCCAGCTGAGGAGGAGAGGCTATGCAGTGGGAGTCAAAACCTCGCTCCCTGCTGTGCAGGAGCCGGAGCTGATGGCTTGGGGGTTTTCTGCCTACGGGGCCCATGTCCCTGCCCCTTGGCCTATTGACCCTGATGGGGAACTGTAGAGGCCTGCAATTGAGGGTAGGATTTGAAGGCAGTAGCCTTCCTTGGGTAAAAGGGCTTTTTCCCCGAGCCCTTCTTCTGAGAAGGGGCAGAGGTCTTCCTGGACAGCCTTGTCCTGGTGAGAGTCTCAGTCTCGATTTCTGCAGCCTTTTCAGCCATGGGTTTGCCAAAGAGGTTCTCACCCCGGCAAGGAACATCGACCAACTTGTCCTGGACCCATGGCTTAAGGTCCGATGACTGTAGCCAGGCCTGACGGCATGCACCAATGCCGGCCGCTGCTACTCGGGCCGAAGCCTCGAAGCCATCATAGGCTGCTCGAGATATAAACTTCGAGCACTCTCGAATCCCCGACGACAAAGCCTTGAATCTCTGCAAAGGTTCCTAGGGAGCTCCACCTCTTTCCTTTCAGCCTGCCCATACCAGCAGCCTTTAACAGCTTTAAAACTGTCACTTCCACTGGCGGGCCCGCGCCTGAGGGCCCTTTGGCGTGGCCCTTAGGTGTAGGACCGTGCGGGGCCGTTTAAAATGCTGCTACATTGGTTCTGCTTGCTGTGGAGATCGGAGCGGTGGAGGGGTGATGTCGACAGCGGAACAGCAGTGGGTGCTTAAACACCTTGTGAGTGGGAGCTTAAACACCTGGTGGCATGATATCTACCTCTTCAGATGCTATGTGGAGCATTTCTTCTTGTCTCCTCTATTCCTTTAACTATCACTGTATCTCTTATTCTGTCCTATCTAATTAATGGCGTTCTTTTCATATTTTCTGTAACTTTAATGTAATGCTGTAAACCGCTCTGATGCTTTGGCTTGAGCGGTATATCAAATGTAATAAACGTAACATAACATACATGCCCATGTACAGCTGGTAAGTCTGGACAAGGCAAGCCAGCATAGAGCCCTGAAAGAACTTTCTACCGAGGGCATCCAGGTTACGGGCCTCCCGGCTGGGGGGCACAGAGGAGTGCATCTTCTGACTCTTCAGAAAATGCATGGCCGATTCTACAACCATGGAGTGGTGCGGTAGCTGTGCCTTCTGGAACCCAGGACTCTTACGGACTCGATAAATGGAATCGACCCGTTTGCTGAGAACCGGCGCCGAGGCCGGTGCCTCCCACATGTGGAAGAGCAGCCGTTCCAGCATCGGAGGAACCGGTACGGTAAAGGCCTCCTTCGGGGGAGAGTCATACTGGAGGGCCTCGAGCTCTTCGGCCCAAGGCTCCTCTTCGGGATCCGCGGGGAAGGCCAAGGCCTTGGCCATATCCCTCACGAAGTCCGAGAACCGGGTATCCTCCAGGGGGGGACCTTCTCCAAGGCTCCGACTCCGGTGAGTCCGATGGGAGGCACCGGGTCCGAAAAGTGTCTGGGGACTCCTCGTCCTCCATCTCCCACCCCGACCCCTCCAAGGAGGAATCGAGTGGCTCCGGCTGGGCGGGCACCGATGCCATCTGCCCCGATGCCGAGGGTACCGGCGTCGACAACCTCGGCCCTGTAGGGGAGGCCGAGGGAAACCTTGGCCAAGGATAGACTCGAGACTGCATGGACTCGAGGATCGGCTCGGCCTCCGGGGTCGACTTGGACGTCGAGGTCCCGGTGGTTGGGGCAGATGCACCGGTCAGACCGGCGATCAGCACCCACTGCTGTTCCATGAAGGCAGCCAAGCTGCTCTCCAAGGCCGTCAACCTGAGTCCGAGCTCAGGAGACTCAACAGCCCCCGACGGCATCGGGGCCGACGTCAGCTCCCCCGGAGGAGAGTCCATGAGGACTACAGCACTCACGTGACTCAGGGACTCTGGCTCCACATGAGGCAATCTGGCAGGCCTCTCCGGCTCCAAGGACCCAGGACGGCGGTCGGGGCTAAGCGACCTGGCCCTCGAGGGACCAAGAGCATCCACCGACGACGCCCTCGCAGGTTTCTTCTTCCTTTTGTGTTCCCATGAGGGAGACCCCCGCTCAGAGGAGCCCCGACGATGCTCAGGGTCAGACTCCTGAGACATCGAGGCCTCTGACGAAGTCCGGGCCCTGCCGGACACGGAGTCAAAGAAGATCCTTTCTCGCTGATGCTGACGGCTCCTCAACGCTTTCGAGGACATTTTGCCGCACGGGCCACAGATCATCGGGCCATGATCGGGCCCGAGGCACTGGAGGCAGCAGTCGTGTGTGTCGGTGAGAGACATCAGTTTCTTACACTGATCACACTTCTTGAACCCGCTGGCAGACATCGGGGGAAAAAGGGCCCCTGCAAGGTCAAAAGACCGGGCTGCCAGTGAAAAAGAAAAAGAGTGCGAATGCTAGTCTGGAAGGACAAAACCGAAAAAACAGCTCCAGGCTCGATACCGGTGTACCATGCCCAGGCGGGAAGGGGAACCGGCATCGAACCGGCCAAAAACCACGAGTCTTCGAAGGAAAAATCAACTTTTAACCAGGTGACTAAGACACACGTCCGTCGGGCTCCACGGAAAAAAGAAGACTGAGCAAGATGGCACCCTTGGCCGGGAAGGGGACCACGCATGCGCGCTGCATTCCCAAAGGCTTTCTTTGAAAGCTGGGAAAATGTTCCGCACGAGGGCTCCATCGACGCCGTCACCCATATGTGAGGACTTGGTCCTGGAGAACCACTGTTGTATCAGACTGTTGTGCAGCTTGATCTTATGGTTTAGATTTAATAAACAGAAAGTATAATATTTTCTTATCTATTTTCCCCATTTTATCATAGGGAGGAGTGGCTCAGTGGTTGGGACAGGTTATCTCAGACCAGAGGACCAGGGGTTCAATTCCCAAATAGGGGACAAGTAATCTCAGGCCAGAGGGCCACTCCTTGTGGCCTTGGGCAAGCCACTTAACTCTTCATTGCCTCAAGTACGCTTAGATTATGAGGCCTTCGGGGACGAGGGAATAAAAAGTGCCTGTTAGAATATATCTGTAAACCGTTCTGATACACACAGTAAAGAGCAATGTATTTATTTATTTGGATCATTTTTCTATACCGCCCCTTCCAGAGATCAGGGGTGGTTTACAGTGAAACAAGAGCATAATACACTGAACATAGTTATAACAGTTAACTATTTCTAATGAACAGTATGATGCGATAACTATTTACAATGAGCTCTACAACATTTGTGAATCATAGGGTAGCAGTTGATGAGTATGCAGTGTGTATAGTATATATCAAGCCGTTTAGGGGGGATTCTGACTTAGAGGCGTTCAGTCATAATCCCATAGATGGTAGCTTCGCCCCAATGGCTCCTCAGCCAAGCACATACACCAAATGTCTGATGGTGTAGATATCAAGTGCATAAACCATAAAAACCATAGTCTCCTTTTTGAAAGTTAAATGATAGCGCAGTGGATTTTCTTGTTATCCTCCTCCATTTATTAAATCAAATATGATCATGATATGATCGCTATTGCCAAGTGACCCCAATTATGATGGGCATGGGAGTCCAAAGAATTGGGCAGCAGTGAGGGCAAGACAACTGGACTCCTGACAAGTCCACCTCTATCTTTCTCACTGACTAACTCATGGCTTTCCTTCTTTCTGGATTCCTCTTCCCCCACTCTTATTCTTGGGGACTAACATTCATGCTGATAACGCCTCAGATCCTTATGCTTTAAAGTTCCTTTCACTTACCTCCTCATTCAACCTCCAGCTTTGCTCTACTGCCCAAACTCACCAGCATGGTCACTGCCTTGACCTTGTATTTTACTCCAATTGCTTACCCTCAAATTTCTGTACCTCATTCTTCCCTTATCCGACCATCACCTGCTAAGCTTCACTCTTCATCACCCACCACCTCAACCTCGTCCTCTCTCCTCCAACCTATTTAGAAATCTTCATGCTATTGACCCTTTGGTTCTCTCCTTCACTGTTTCATCACCTCTCTCTTCTACCATGTCATCTGAGTCTGTTGATGAGGCAGTAGCTTCCTATAAAGCTGCACTCTCCTCTTCTCTGGATGCTCTCGCTCCGCCCATACCACATCCCGTGAGGCGCACTATACCCCAGCCCTGGCTTTCATTCACTACTTGCTATCTACGTTCCTGTGCCCATTCAGCTGAACGTGCCTGGCTCAAATCCCACTCCCTAGCAGACTTTCTACACTTCAAATTCATGCTCGTCTCTTTCCATTCTGCCATAGCACACACCAAACAAGACTTATGTCCATCTAACTCTCTTGTCTTTGACCCTTGCCGTCTCTTTACTACTCTCAACTTTCTGCTCAAGGTGCCTCCGCCTCCGACCCCTCCCTCCCTTTCTGCCCAAACCCTGGCTATTTCCATGATAAAATCCACAAGATCAACCTCCAATTCCCAACAAAGTCAGCAACTTCTCCTCCTCCCCCTCTCTTTACTCCCAACTTTCGCCCTCTACCTCTACTACCCTTTCTTCCTTTTCTATGATCTGAGGAGGAAACTGCACACCTTCTTTTCCTCCTCCAAACTCACTACCTGCTCCTCTGATCCTTTTCCCACCCATCTCCTAAGCCCCATTTCCTCCACTGTCGTCCCTGCCATCTCTCATATTCTCAACCTATCACTCTCCACTGCAACTGTCCCTGCAGCCTTCAAGCATGCTGTAGTTGCACCTCTCCTCAAGAAACCCTCACTTGATCCTACCTGTTCTTCCAACTACTGACCCATCTCCCTCCTTCCCCTTCATTTCTAAACTATTTGAACATGGGGTTCACTGCCATTTCCTTGACTTCCTCTCCTCTCAAGCCCTCCTAGATCCTTTACAATCTGGCTTTCGTCCTTTATATTCTACTGAAACAGCTCTTGCCAAAGTCTCCAGTGATTTGTTCCTGGCAAAATCCAAGGGCCTATACACTCAGTCCTCATCTTTCTTGACCTCTCTTGCTGCTTTTGATACTGTTGACCACAATCTTCTCCTTGAAACCCTGTCCTCGCTTGGTTTTAAGGGCTCTGTGCTATCCTGGTTCTCCTCTTATCTCTACCATCATTCCTTCAGTGTATGTTCTGGTGGATCCTCCTCTTCTGCTGCTATCCCGCTCTCGGTTGGTGCACCCCAAGGATCTGTCTCGGGTCCGCTCCTTTTCTCTCTCTATACCCAGTCCCTTGGTGCATTCACCTCTTCCCATGGCTTTCAGTACCATTTGTATGGCTGATGACTCCTAGATCTATCTCTCTACACCTGAAATCTTTCCGGCAATCCAGACCCGGATCTCTGCCTGCCTTTCTGATATTGTTGCTTGGATGTCTCACCACCGCTTGAAACTGAATGTGGCCAAAACTGAGTTTCTTATTTTTCCCCCTAAAACCTCCTCTCCTCTTCCTCCTTCCTCAGTCTCTGTGGCTAACTCTCTACTCCTCCCTGTTTCTTCTGCTTGCAACCTTAGGGTCTTCTTTGACTCTTCTCTCTCTTTCTCCACACACATCCATCTGAAAGCTAAAACCTTCCGCTTCGTTCTCTATATCAACAAAATCTTCCCAATCCCTTCTGAACACACTACAAAGACACTTATCCATTCCTTAATCACCTCCCTTCTTGACTATTGTAACTTACTCCTTGCTGGTCTTCCGCTAAATCATCTCTCTCCCCTTCAGTTGTTCAACATGCTGCGGCGCGGCTAATTTTCCGCCAGCCTCGTCATGCTCATAATACCCCTCTTCTCAAGTCTCTTCATTGGCTTCCTGTTTCCACATCCAGTTCAAACTTCTCCTGCTGACCTATAAGTGCATTCACTCTGCAACTCCTCACTACCTTTCTTCACTTATCTCTCCCTACACCACTCCTTGGGAACTCCGCTCTTCTAGCAGATCATTTTTATCTGTGCCCTTCTCTTCTACTGCTAATTCCAGACTTTGTTCCTTTCACCCTACTGCTCCTTATGCCTGGAACAAACTACCTGAGTCTGTATGTCAAGCACCTTTCCTGGCCCTTTACAAATCTAGGCTAAAAACTCACCTCTTCGCTGCTGCTTTTGGATCTTGACTCACCTGATCTTCTTGTGTTTCCTTACCATTCCACCAAGATGTATTCCATGTCTACACCTACTGTGTTGTCTGTCCTGACTAGATTGTAAGCTCTGATGAGCAGGGACTGTCTCTAACATGTCTGTGCAGCACTGCGTACATCTTGAAGCACTATACAACAGCTCAGCAGTAGTAGTAGTAGGGATATGCACAGGGTTGTGTTAGATGAGCCAGGGTATTTGAGACAGCTATATACATGCAGTGTGAAAAATGAAGGATGTAGAGGGCCTGGAAGGTGCAAGAGAATAAATGGATAGGTCTTGAAGTGGTGAGAGAAGGTAGAAATGGAGGAGCTAGGAAGAAGGTGAAACGGGGGCTAAATAAGGAATAAGAAGCAGCATAAAAGGCTGGAGGCCAGCGAAGGTGCTGAGGATGTTAAGGGAATGGAAAGGAAGAGAAAGCAGGATGAACTCACTGTCTTGAGTTCAGAGTGTTGAAAACACAAGACTAAGGATCAAAAGATCAGGATGAAATGGGTTGACAGGGGAGGAGTGAGAGTGGGCGATGGAGATAAGAAAAAGGAGTTCAAGAAAGGAGGAGGAGGAGAGGTGAAATCTAGAAAATAAGTGGATAGAGAGGCAGAAAAAAAATGAAATTAGAAGATCACTGTCAAGCACAGCTGTTGAGAAGGAAGGGAGAAGACCTCAGCCCATTTCCCCCAACCAAATAGAGTAGCTACTCACCTGTAACAGGTGTTCTCCAGGAGTAGCAGGAATCAGTCCTCACTTATGGGTGACATCGACGCCGATGGAGCCCCCGTGCGGAGCATTTCCCCAGTTTTCTAAGAAAGCCTTTGGGAATACTGCACGAATGCGCGGCCCCCTTCCTGCCTAAAGGTGCCATCTTGCTCAGTCCAATAACATAGCTAAAAAACAGCACATAAAAAGTAAAAATGAACTATGTACAACTGCAACTCCCAGGGGAGGAGGGAGGGTTGTGAGGACTGATTCCTGCTGCTCCTGGAGAACACTTGTTACAGGTGAGTAAAGCACAGTTACTTACCTGTAACAGGTGATCTCTGGGAACAGCAGGAATAAGTCTTCACATATGGGTACATCGGTACTGACTGAGCCTGCGCGGGAACGCTCCCCAGCATCCCAAAAAAGGAAAGCTTTTGGGAGCATCCCACAGCGCCTGCGCGCTGCCTTCCCGCCTTTCCTAACCGCCTCTCTCCAGTTCGAGTTTTAAAGCTGAGACAAAGAGAGAGAGAGGAAAGGAAAGATAGATAGAGAGATACAACTCCTAGGGGAGGTAGGTGGGTTGTGAAGACTTATTCCTGCTGTTTCCAGAGATCACCTGTTACAGGTAAGTAACAGTGCTATCTCCAGGAACAAGCAGGAATGAGTCTTCACATATGAGGACTCCCCAGCTAGAGATGCCCGGGAGATCCCCAAGGTTGTGAGACCCTGAGAAGGGCTCTACCTCTTCCCATGGATCTCAGGCATCCAACCAGGGATGGAGGGTAGGAGTTGATTAAGCATGGAACAGGTGTTTGAGAACAGCCTGACCAAACAAGGCATCCCGGCGGGAGTCCTTGTCCAAGCAGTAATGGGCTGTGAAGGTATGAACCGAGGCCCAGGTGGCCGCTCGACAGATCTGGTCGATGGACACAGAATTTAGATGAGCCATAGAGGTTGCCATGGCCCTCACATTGTGAGCTGTGACATGGCCCTCCAGAGAAAGGTTCTTACTCTGGTAGGCGAAAGAAATACACTGAGCAATCCAATTTGACAGTGTCCTCTTAGAGACTGGAAGTCCCAAATGAGAGGGATCAAAGGCAACAAAGAGTTGAGAAGACTTTCTATGTTGCTGTGTCCTTTGCAAGTAAAAGGCAAGAGCACTCTTACAATCCAGGGTATAAAGATTCCTCTCTGCACTTGATGCATGAGGACCTGGAAAAAAGACAGGTAAATATACCTCTTGGTTAAGATGAAAGGGTGAGACCACTTTAGGCATAAAGTGTGGATTGGTCCTAAGGACTACCTTATCATGATGGAACCTTGTATAAGGTGGATTAGCCACTAAGGCTTGCAGTTCACTGAAGCGGCGAGCTGAGGTGACTGCAATAAGGAAGATAACCTTCCAGGAAAGAAATTTCAAGGAGGTAGTGGCTAAGGGTTCAAAGGGTGGCTTCATGAGCTGACCAAGAACCAGATTCAAGTCCTATGCCACTGGAGGTGGTCTAATGGGAGGTTTAGTTAAAGACGGCCTCTCATGAATCTTGCAATAAGAGGATGAGAGGAAACAGGTTGTCCATTGAGAGGCTTGAGAGATGCTGCAATAGCACTCAAATGGTCCCTTACTGAATTTGTCTTGAGGCCTGCATGGGAAAGATGCAGGAGATACTCTAGTAAGGAATTCAAAGGTATTGCTAGAGAGTTAATACCCTTCTCAGCACACCAAATGGTAAACCTTTTCCATTTAAAAGCATTGGAACGTCTGGTAGAAGGCTTTCTGGAAGCATGAAGGATATCCCTTACTTGCTGAGAAAGATGCCAATCTTGAAGGTCTAAGCCTTCAGCAACCAAGCCCTGAGATGGAGAGATTGGGGGTTTGGGTGCCACAACGTTCCCCCCTCCTGAGACAGGAGATATGGAGCAGACCCTAAGTCCAGGGAGGGAGCTTGGGAAAGATGCAGAAGTAGAGGATACCACACTTGTCGTGGCCAATGTGGAGCTATGAGGATCATAGTCCCTCGATCTCTCTGAAGCTTGAACAGGGTCTTGGGAATTAGGGGAATGGGTGGAAAGGCATACAGGAAGTCTTGACCCCAATGAAGGAGGAAGGCATCCCTGGCCTGAACTCCCTGACACGGAATTCTGGAACAGAATTGGGGAAGTCTGGCATTCCACGGACTTGCGAAGAGGTCTATGTCCGGGGTTCCCCAAATTCGAAAGATTCCGACTATCTGGTCCATATGAAGGGACCATTCGTGTGGAAGCAGAACTCGACTGAGTCTGTCTGCCCAAGAGTTTTGAACTCCTGGAAGGTATACTGCCAGAAGATGAATCTGATGCTCTCTGGCGAAGGCCCACAATCTCAGAGCTTCGTTGCAAAGCAACAGAGAGCCAGTTCCTCCCTGCTTGTTCACATAGAACATGGCTACTTGGTTGTCCGTGTGAATGAGGATTGTCTTGTAGCTGAGCAGGGTATGGAAGACTCTGAGAGCCAAGAAAATTGCTCTGAGCTCTAAGAAGTTGATATGTAGGGAGGTCTCCTGTGGGGACCAAATGCCCTGGGTGGAGAGGTCTTGAAGATGAGCTCCCCAACCCTTTGGAGAGGCATCTGTTGTAAGGATTGCTTGGGGTAACAACTGTTGGAAGGGGGACCCCAGCAACAGATTTTGAGTGGACTTCCACGACTGGAGAGAACAAAAGAGGCGCCTGGAGGTTGCTATTTTGTCTGACAGGCCCCCTGATGCCTGGGTCCACTGGGTGGACAAAGTCCATTGAGCTGCCCTCATGTGAAGGCGAGCATAAGGGACCACATGCACAGTGGATGCCATGTGGCCTAGCAGTTGTAACATCTCTCGAGCAGTTAGGTGGGCTTTTAACTGAATCTGAGAGGCTAACTGCACTAAGCGTAGGCAACGGGCCTGGGGAAGATAGGCCCTAGCAGTTGTGGTATCCAGCAAGGCCCCTATGAACTCTAGAGACTGAGTAGGGGTGAGTTGGGACTTTGGAATGTTTATAACCAGTCCCAGATACTGCAGGACACGCATTGTGCAGGCTAGGGAAGTCTGGGCCTCTGACTGGGATGGAGCTCGTATGAGCCAGTCGTCCAGATATGGGAATACGAATATTCCTAGAGTGCGTAGAAATGCAGCTATTACTGCCATGCATTTTGTGAACACTCTTGGAGCAGAGGCCAGACCAAAGGGAAGCACCTTGTATTGATAGTGCTTTCCCTGATAAAGGAACCGAAGGAACCTTCTGTGTGCTGGATGGATGAGTATATGGGTATACGCATCCTTGAGATCTAGAGAACAAAGCCAATCCTGACACTGAAGAAATGGAAGGAGAGTACCTAGAGAAATCATCTTGAATTTCTCCTTGCATAGGAATTTGTTCAATTCTCTGAGATCTAATATGGGTCTGTAACCCCCCGTTTTCTTTGGAATCAGAAAGTAGGGGGAGTAGAACCCTGAGCCCTGTTGAAGAAGAGGCACTTCTTCTATTGCCCCTTGGGCAAGAAGGGTAGAAATCTCTTGACCCAGAAGGTCGAGGAGAGATGTTGGAGAATTGAACTGTCTCACCATGGTGTGAGGAGGAAGGTTTAAGAAATGAAGTTTGTACCCTTCCCTTATGATGGAAAGGGTCCACTGCTCTGCTGTAATTTGCTCCCATCTGGGAGCAAAGTGAGCTAACCTTCCTGGAATGGTGAGAGGCTCTGGTTCTTTTAGAGCCAGAAAGGCTAAGTTCTCTAGCTGCAAGTCAAAGGCCCTGAGGAGGCTGAGGCTGTTGGGCTACAGTAGGCCTTGCAGCCTTAGACTTGGCCTATTTAGGTTCTTGACGCTTTGCAGCAAAACGACCTGCAGAAGATGTCTGCTGACCAGAAACAGGATAATATCTTCCCTTCTTGGGAAAATATGTCTTTTTGAACAACCTCTTCTGGACAGGATTAGAGGTAGACTTTGAAAGTCTATCCAAAGCAGAGTTTTCTGCATCCATCTGGGTGGCCTTTGCTTGCCAATCTTTGCCAAACAGGTTTTCACCTGTACAAGGAAGATTTCCTAATCCATCTTGGACCCAGGGTTCCAAATCAGAAGCTTGTAACCAAGCAATTCTGCGTACACCTATGGCAATGGCCGAGGCTCTGCTGGCCCCCTCAAAAGAGTCAAAGGCTGCACGGTTAGAGAATTTGAAAACATCCCGGGCATGCTTAAGCCAGGTAAGAAAGTCCTCCCTTTTATCTTCTGGAAGAAAAGGGAGGAAAGTTTGCAGATGATCTGTAACTTCCTTCAGAAACATCCCCATATAGAGACTATAGGAGTTGATTCTGGCAACAAGCATACTGGCCTGGAAGATTTTCCTGCCAAAAGCATCTAAGGTTCTACATTCTCTTCCTGGAGGAGCAGATGAGTGCCTCTTTGCACTCTAACCTTTTCATAGCAGACTCCACCACAATAGAATGGTGAGGAAGCTGAGTTTTATGAAATCCAGGACAAGGAGGGACACGATACATGGTGTCCAACCTACGAGAAAGAGAAGAGATGGTGAGAGGAGTCTCCCATATGCCTATCATGTGGTCATAAAGGATCTCATGAAGTGGCAAAGTGGCTGCTTCTTTAGGAGCCTTGGGATATTGCAAAATATCCAATTTTTTGGCTCTAGGCTCTGTCTCAGGGGCTACTGAGATAGAAAGCCCCTTGGTCACTTCCCTTAAAGTCTTGAAAAGACAAGTCTTCTGGAGGGGACATTCTTCTTTTTGGAGAAGGCGGCTCCTGAGGAAGGAGTACCGATGCTTCGACAGAGGCCTCCGATGCATCAGCGTTTTCGGAGGAATCGAAGTATCGCCTGTCTGGATGCTCCTATAAAGCCCGATACGCATACCTTGTGGTATCGACATCGGGAGTCATCGGTACCGATAGGCATCATCGGACAGGGTACCGCTGCAGTCGACACCTAAGCCGATGTCGATGCAACCGGTACCGGCGCCGGTGTCGGAGCCAGTACCGACAACGAAGCTTGTTGCGGTACCAGCGGCGTCGCAGCTTGTATGAATGGCGTAATGGCACGCTGCATGGTCAGAACATTCTGATCCATCGACGCCATGAATGTCTGGAGGTCGGTACCGGCAGATTCCACCGGTACCCCAGAACATTGCAACAGGTGATCGGTCGAGGCCGTGCCATCGATGTCAACCTGTGACTCCATAGGAGGAGCTTTGGAAGCCGGAGCTTCCCGCCGGGGTACTTTTACCGGTGCAGGATCCTCGAGGGCAAGCCCGGAGGCATGTCGATGCTTAGAGGGAGATCTACCCTTCGAGGACCGGCTGGACTTATGTTTGGTTACCTGAGATCCATAGGAGGAAGAAGCAGCCCTGGACGACGTCGATGCCACCGAAGCTGCATCACAGGGACACAGTGTACTGAGCTTGGCTGCTCGGTTCTGTAAACCTCTTTTAGACATCATGGAGCAGGATGCACAATCCGTGATGGAATGGTCAGGACCCAAACACATAAGACACCAGTCATGGGTGTCGGTAACAGAGATGGTACCGCTGCACTTAGTGCATTTTTTAAACCCGGAGGCGGACTTTTCCATGAGGAATTTTTCTGTTAGGCCCAAGGCCCAAAGAAGAAAAAATACACTGAAGTGGAACGGAGTATTCTTTTTTTTTTTAAAGAAAAGAAAGAAAAGACCGGCGGTACCGGTCCGACGTCGAAGGCAGACGCGCGACTAAAGAAATAAAATAAAATAAAGAACTTCTTCAGCGGTGACAGGAACACGACCTGCTGGCTCCGCGGAAAAGAAGAACTGGAGAGAGGCGGTTAGGAAAGGCGGGAAGGCAGCGCGCAGGCGCTGTGGGATGCTCCCAAAAGCTTTCCTTTTTTGGGACGCTGGGGAGCGTTCCCGCGCAGGCTCCGTCGGTACCTACGTACCCATATGTGAAGACTCATTCCTGCTTGTTCCTGGAGATCTACTCTTTCTCCAGGACCAAGCAGGAAGTCAGTCCTCACTTATGGGACTCCCCAGCTTCAGGCTACCGGGAACCCAGAGCTGAAAAATGGGCTCCCTCTAGCCTCAGCATCAGAGAAAGGATTTCACTGAAACATACCCGGCACCGGTGGCCCAACCAGAGGGCTGGAGGGTAGGAGTTGCCTAAACCTCGAAGAGATTCCGGAGCACTGCCTGACCGAAAGCACTGTCCCTACGTGACTCCCTCTCCAGGCAGTAATGGGCCGCAAAAGTCTGGCTTGAGGACCAAGTCGCAGCCCTGCAGATGTCTGCCAACGGTACAGAGCGGAGATGAGCTACTGAGGCAGCCATTGCCCTGACACGGTGGGCCATGACCCGACCCTGCAAAGGAAGGTCAGCTGCCCTGTAAGCCCAGGTGATACAGTCAGCCACCCAGATGGACAAGGTACGCTTAGAGACAGGTACCCCCAAGTTATTGGGGTCAAAAGATACAAAGAGCTGAGTAGCCCTCCTATGCCCCTGCGCACGTTCAAGGTAGAAGGATAAGGCCCTCCTACAGTCCAGAGTATGCAGGACTGTCTCAGCGTGGCTGGCATGGGGCCTAGGGAAGAATGTTGGAAGAACTACCTCCTGGTTGAGGTGGAAAGAGGAGACAACCTTTGGGAGGAACTTAGGATGAGTCCTAAGGACTACCCTGTTCCTATAGAAACGAGTGTATGGCCTGTCACAGACCAGGGCTTGAAGTTCACTCACTCGCCTGGCCAAGGTCAGGCCACTAGGAATAGAGTCTTCCAAGAAAGGAAGCGGAGAGGACATGTAGGCATCGGCTCAAAGGGTGGGCGAGTCAATTGCTGCAAGACCACATTCAACTCCCACTCAGGGGCTGGTAGACGAAGAGGAGGCTTGAGCAATAGCAAGCCTCTGAGAAATCTGGACACCAAGGGTTGAACCGACAAAGAGTGCCCCTCCACCAGTGAGTGGTGAGCTGCCAGAGCAGAGAGGTGGACCCGAACAGAATTGGACTTAAGGCTCTGATTGGACAAGTGCAGTAGGTACTGGAGCACTACTGGCACAGTGCAGGTGAAAGGATCTTCTTTGCGTTGCTGACACCACAAGGAGAACCTCCTCCACTTCAGGGCATATGTTTTCCTGGTGGACTGCTTTCTAGAGGCCAAGACCACCTCTTCCACTTCCTGAGGCAGGCCCCAGGGAGCTAAGACTACCCTTGCAGCCTCAAGGCCATCAAATTGAGAAATTTGAGATTGGGGTGCAGAAGGGAACCCTGATCCTGAGAGAGAAGATCGGGTTGCAACCCCAGAGGCAGTGGTGTTTCCACTGCTAGTTGAAGCAGAAGTGGGAACCAGGGCTGCCTCGGCCACCTGGGAGCTACCAGAAGGACCAAGGCCTTGTCCCTTAGAATCCTGAACAAGGTTCGGGCCACCAGAGGCGTGGGAGGAAACGCATACAGTAGGCCCTGGGACCAAGAAATCAGGAAGGCATCCGCTGCTAACTTCAGGGGATGCAGTTTCCTGGAACAGAACCTGGGTAGCTGCCGGTTCAGGGGACTGGCAAAGAGATCTATGGATGGAAGTCCCCATTTCAGGAAAATCTTTTGAACCACTAACGGGTGCAGCTGCCACTTGTGGGGCTGCAGAATTCTGCTTAACCTGTCTGCCAGAAAGTTCTCCTGGCCAGGAAGATAAACAGCTCTCAGAAACATTTTGTGCCTGAGCGCAAAGGAACAAAGGGCCTGTGCTTCCAGACACAGGGGCTTGGGACCCAGTGCCTCCCTGTTTGTTCACATAGAACATGGCCACTTGATTGTCCGTCTGAACTAGAACAGACTGGTGAGTCAAAGTGTGAGAAAAAGCCTTGAGGGCTAACCGAATAGCTCGAAGTTCTAGTAGGTTGATCTATTGCGTGGCTTCCCATGGAGACCATAGGCCTTGAGTGCAGCTCTCCTGACAGTGTGCACCCCAGCCCTGCAAGGAGGCATCTGTCGTCAACGCCACTGTGGGGACAGGCACCTGAAAAGGCACCCCCTGGAGCAAGTTGTGGGGGTGTAGCCACCACTGAAGAAAATTCAGGAATGGTTTTGGGACGCTGACTTTGTCTGCTAGGCTCCCTGTAGCTTGCTTCCACTGAGTTCTGAGGCACTACTGTGCAGGCCGGCATTGGGGGTCACATGCACAGTCGATGCCATGTGTCCTAGGAGCTGCAGACAGAGCCTGGCAGAAACCTTTGGCATGCTGAGAAACCGGGATGCCAACTCCATGAGCCTTTGAGCCCTGTCCTCTGGCAAGTAAGCCCTTGCTTGCAGAGAGTCCAGTCGCGCTCCTTTGAACTCTAGCTTATGGGAAGGGAGCAAAGTGGACTTTGCGAAGTTTATGACAAAGCCTAGGTCTTGAAGGAGTGATACAGTTCGGAAGGTGGCCTGCCTGGCCTCCTGGTAAGTCTGACCCCTGATGAGCCAGTCGTCCAGATAAGGGAAGACAAAAACACCTTGAGTTCTGAAGTAGGCCGCCACCACAGCAAGGCACTTTGTAAAGACTCTTGGGGCGGAAGTTAGACCAAAAGGCAGCACTCTGTACTGGTAATGGTTTCCTCCCACTATGAACCTGAGGTACTTTCTGTGGTCTGGATGAATGAGGATGTGGATGTACGCATCCTTTAAATCTAAGGAGCATAGCCAATCTCCCTGCTGGAGGTAGGGCAGAAGTGTTCCAAGAGTAAGCATCTTGAACTTTTCTTTCTCCAAGAACTTGAGGTTCCTGAGGTCTAGAATAGGCCTTAGGCCCCCGGTTCTCTTTGGCATTAGAAAGTACCTGGAGTAGGAACCGTGCCCCTGTAGGCGAGGAGGTACAGGCTCCACTGCCTTGTCCAGAAGCAGACCTTGAAGTTCTTGAAGTAGGAGGTCTGTGTGCAGGAGAGGCCTTAGATGCTCTCCTGGGAAGTAGGCAGGGGGTAACTGCTGGAAATGGAGCATATAGCCCTTGTGGACTATGCTTAATACCCAAGCATCACCTGTAATGGGTGGTCACCTGTGGGCAAACAGGGTTAGACGACCTCCTGTGCAGGAACGGGGCAGCAGAGATGGAAAGGCTATGCTGTGGGAGTCAAAAACCCCCTCCCTGCTGGGTAGGAGCAGGAGCCGGAGGCTTGGGGGTCTTCTGCCTATGGGGCCCATGTCCCTGCCCCTGTTGGGGAGCTGGGGAGGCCTGGTACTGAGGGAAAGGTTTGTAGGCAGCTGCCTTTCTAGGGTAAAAGGGCTTTTTACCCGAGCCCTTCTTTTTGTGATAAGGGGCAGAAGTCTTTCTGGACAGCCTTGTCCTAGTCAGGTGCTCGGTTTCGAGCTCAGCCGCCTTCTCAGCCATGGGCTTGCCAAAAAGGTTTTCACCTCGGCAAGGGACATCGACCAACTTGTCCTGCACCCAGGGCTCTAGGTCTGATGACTGCAGCCATGCCTGGCGTCGGGCTCCGATGCCAGTTGCCGCCACACGAGCCGAAGCCTCTAAGCCATCGTAGGCCGCTCGGGACATGAACTTTGAGCAGTCCCGGATTCCTGAGGACAAAGTCTGGAACCTCTGCAAAGGTTCCCCGGAGAGGTCAGCAGAGAACCCGGCAATCTCTTTCGCCAGGTCTCGTAAGTACATGCCCATGTACAGCTGGTAAGACTGGACACGGCAAGTAAGCATCGAGCCCTGGAAGCACTTTCTGCCAAAAGCATCCAGGTTCCGGGCCTCCCTGCCGGGAGGCACCGCAGAGTGCATCTTCTGGCTCTTCAGATGATGCATGGCTGATTCCACCACCATGGAATGGTGCGGCAGCTGCGCCTTCTGGAATCCAGGGCTCTTACAGAGTCGATAGACGGAATCAACCCGCTTGCTCAAGACTGGCACCGAGGTCGGTGCCTCCCACATCCGGAAGAGGAGCCGTTCCAGCATCGGAGGAACCGGCACAGTAAAGGCCTCCTTCGGAGGAGAGTCATACTGGAGGGCCTCGAGCTCCTCGGCTCGAGGCTCCTCCTCAGGGTCCGCGGGAATCGCCAATGCCTTGGCCATGTCCCTAACGAACTCCGAGAACCGGGTGTCCTCCGGGGGGGACCTACTCCGGGGCTCGGACTGCGGTGAGTCCGAAGGGACGCACCGAGTCCGGAAGGTGTCGGGGGACTCCTCATCCTCCGTCTCCGACGCTGACTCATCCGAAGAAGAGTCGTGGGGCTCCGACCACGCGGGTCTAGGTGGCACCCGCCTCGACGCCGAAGGCACTGGCGTCAACACCCTCGGTTCCGAGCGGGAGGTCGAGGGTGACCGTGACCGAGGACGACTTTGAGCCTTCATGGTCTCGAGTATTGGCTCGGTCTCCGGGGTCGACTTCGACGTCGATGTCCCGGTGGTTGGGGCAGATGCACCAGTGAGGCTGGCCATCAGTACCCGCTGCTGATCCATGAAGGCAGACAGTCTGCACTCCAAGGCTGTCAGCTTGAGTCCAAGCTCAGGAGACTCAGCAGCCACCGACTCGGGCCCGACGTCGGCTCCCTTGGAGGAGAGTCCATGAGGACTACAGGACTTAGGTGTCCGACGGTCTCCAGCTCCACACGAGGTATCTTGGACAGCTTCTCCTGTTCCAAGGGCCCGAGACGACAGTCGGGGGGTCTTAGACCTGGCCCTCGAGGAACCAAGGACCTCTTCTGACGCCGCCCTCATGAGCCGTTTCTTCCTCTTGCGTTCCCGATCGGGGGACCCCCCTGTCCGAGGAACCCCGGCGATGTTCGGGATCGAACTCCCGAGACATCGAGGCCTCAGACAAGGTCCGGGGCCCAGCTGGAGGCAGAATCTGAGAAAATCCTTTCTTTCTGGTGCTGACGGCTTCAAAGTGCCTTGGTGGACATTTTGCCACATGGGCCACAGATTTTTGGATCATGATCTGGGCCGAGGCACCGAAGGCAGCAGTCATGTGTGTCGGTGAGAGACATTAGTTTCTTGCACTGATCACACTTCTTGAAACCACTAGAAGCCATCGGGGAAAAAAGGGCCCCCGCGAGGTCAAAGGACCGGCTATCCAGGGAAAAACAGAAAAAGGCGCGAACGCCAGCCACGAAGGGCAAAAACCGAAAAATAGAAAACGGGCTCGATACCGGTGTACCGAACCCGGCGGGAAGGGAAACTGGCGTTGAACCAGAGAAAAAAGACAAAGTAATCGCTGAAAAAAACGTCAACTTTTCCGGGTGACACGGACAGACGTCTGATGGGCTCCACGGAAAAAGAAAGACTGAGCAAAATGGCACCTTTAGGCGGGAAGGGGATCGCGCATGCGTGCAGTATTCCCAAAGGCTTTCTTAGAAAGCTGGGGAAATGCTCCGCACAGGGGCTCCATTGGCGTCGATGTCACCCATAAGTGAGGACTGACTTCCTGCTTGGTCCTGGAGAAAGCTTGATCTTACACATAAGAACAGAAGAAAATACACCCCTACCCTTCCGAGCCCTCTTCATAAATACAGTAGCCTAAATAGTCCTCTTCCAATGTCCCATGATTGTATATAATTATACTGAATGTTCATCCTCATTTCAAGCCCCCTCCTTAATTACACTACATGTTAATAGAGTAGTTACTCACCTGTAACAGGTGTTCTCCAGGAGCAGCAGGAATCAGTCCTCACTTATGGGTGACGTCGGCGCCGACGGAGCCCTCGCGGAGCAATTTCCCCAGCTTTCGAAGAAAGCCTTTGGGATTGCAGCGCGCATGCGCGGTCCTCTTCCCGCCCAAGGATGCCATCTTGCTCAGTCGAATGACTGCTGGAGTTGCAGTCATTCTTATGGTTGCTGTCTTCCGCTATGGAAGACAGCAACCATAAGAATGACTGCAACTCCAGCGGAGGAGGGAGGGTAGTGAGGACTGATTCCTGCTGCTCCTGGAGAACACCTGTTACAGGTGAGTAACTACTCTTTCTCCAGGACCAAGCAGGAAGTCAGTCCTCACTTATGGGACTCCCTAGCTTAAGGCTACCGGAGACCCCAAGCTGGAAAAGAGAGCTCCCTCCAGCTCAACCGCACAGAAGGAAGGAATCTTCTCTGAATACGAATCCGGCCGGTAGCCAACATCGGGGCCGGCGGGTAGGAGTTGCCTAAACCTCAAAGAGATTGTCGAGGACTGCCTGTCCGAAAGCACTATCCTGTGGGACTCCCTCTCCAGGCAGTAGTGAGCCGCAAAAGTCTGGCTAGAAGACCAAGTAGCAGCCCGGCAGATGTCTGCCAACAGAACAGAGCGGAGGTGTGCGACAGACGCCGCCTTCACCCGGACACGGTGCGCCATGACTCGACTCTCCAACGAGAGGCCGGCTGCCCCATACGCCCAGGCGATGCAGTCAGCTACCCAGATGGACAGAGTACGCTTCGACACAGATAACCCCAACCGATTGGGGTCAAAGGAAACGAAAAGCTGGGCAGCTTTCCTATGCTCACGCGTACGGTCAAGGTAGAAGGACAAGGCTCTTCGACAGTCCAGGGTATGCAGAACAGTCTCAGCTCTGCTGGTATGTGGCCTGGGAAAGAAGGTCGGAAGAACCACCTCTTGATTGATGTGGAAAGAGGAAACCACCTTAGGAAGAAACTTAGGGTGAGTCCGTAAGACAACCCTATTCCTGTAGAACCTAGTGTAAGGGGGCTCCGACACTAGGGCCTGTAGTTCACTAGCGCGCCTAGCGGAGGTGAGGGCTACCAAGAAGAGAGCTTTCCATGAGAGGAAGCGGAGGGGGCAGGTAGCCATGGGTTCGAAAGACGGGCAAGTAAGCCTTTGTAAAACCACATTGAGGTCCCAGTCAGGAGCCGGAGGGCGCAACAGGGGCTTAAGCAAAAGCAGGTCCTCCACCGGCGAATGATGTGCAGAGAGAGCACTGAGGTGGACTCTGACAGAGTTGGACTTGAGGCCTAGATCGGAGAGGTGCAGCAAGTATTGCAGTACCACCGACATCAGGCAGGCGAAGGGGTCCTCAGAACGCTGAGAACACCAGGCGGAGAAGCGACGCCATTTGAGTGCGTAAGACCTCCGGGTAGAAGGTCGCCGAGACGCCAGGACGACAGCTTCCACCTCCGGGAGAAGAGTACCCTGATCTTGGGTCAGAAGATCGGGCTGAAACCCCAGAGGGAGAGGGGTGTCCACCGCTAACTGCAGGAGCAGAGGAAACCAGGGTTGCCTCGGCCATCGGGGCGCTATCAGGATCACGTAGGCCCCGTCCCGGGCAACCTTGAAGAGCGTCCAGGACACCAGCGGCGTGGGAGGAAAGGCATACAGTAGGCCTGTGGACCACGAAATGAGGAAAGCATCCGGGGCCACTCTGAGGGGATGAGGATGCCAAGAGCAGAACCGGGGAAGCTGCCGGTTCAGGGGACTGGCAAAGAGGTCCACGGTGGGGGTGCTCCACCGGCGGAAGATTTGCTGGGCAACGCCGGGGTTCAACCTCCACTCGTGGGGCTGCAAGACCCGGCTCAGCCTGTCGGCCAGGCAATTCTCCTGCCCGGGCAGGTAAACAGCCTTGAGGAGGATGTTGTGGTCGACAGCCCAGGAGCACAGTCGCCGGGCCTCCTGACAGAGCAGGAGGGAGCCCGTGCCCCCCTGCTTGTTCACGTAGAACATGGCCACCTGATTGTCCGTCTGCACCAGTACAGACTGGCAAGAAGTGAGGTGAGAGAAGGTCCGCAGAGCTAGGCGGATCGCCCGCAGCTCCAGGAAGTTGATTTGTTGAGCTGCCTCCCAAGGAGTCCAAAGGCCTTGAGTGCGCGCTCCCTGGCAATGCGCTCCCCATCCCAAGAGAGAGGCATCGGTCGTCAGCACCTGGGAGGGTGCGGGAGACTGAAAGGGCATACCCCGTACCAGGTTGGGCAGGTGGAGCCACCACTGCAGAGAGGAGACCAGGCGGTCGGAGATCCGTAGAAGGTCCGCCAGACCTCCTGTGGCCTGATGCCATTGAGTGCGGAGACACCACTGGACAGGCCTCATATGCAGTCGGGCGTTCGGCGTGACATGGACTGTGGAGGCCATATGACCGAGCAGCTGCAGGAACCTCCGGGCCGGAACCGGAGACGCACTGTGGAACCAGCCGGCCAAAGCCATGAGCCGGTCGGCTCGCTCCTGAGGCAAGAAGGCACGAGCTCGCAGAGTGTCGAGCCGAGCTCCTATGAACTCGAGATCCTGAGAGGGGCGCAACGTGGACTTCCCGACGTCTATGACGAAGCCCAAGTGCTGAAGCAGAGCCACCGTACGCTGCGTGGCCTGCGCGGCCTCTGGGGCCGACTGCGTCCATACAAGCCAGTCGTCCAGGTAAGGAAAAACGAACAGGCCCTGAAGCCTCAGGAAGGCCGCGACCACCGCCAGGCATTTTGTGAACACCCTGGGGGCGGAGCACAAGCCGAAAGGCAGCACGCGGTATTGATAGTGTTTTCCGGCCACTACAAATCTGAGATATTGTCGGTGGTCCGGATGAATCAGGATGTGAGTATAGGCATCCTTTAGATCCAAGGAGCATAGCCAATCTCCCTGCTGGAGGTAGGGCAGCAAGATTCCAAGGGTAAGCACCCTGAACTTTTCCCGCTGCAGGAATATGTTGAGGTTGCGCAAGTCCAGAATGGGTCTGAGGCCTCCCATCCTCTTTGGGACCAGGAAGTATCTGGAGTAGAACCCCTGACCCCACTGAGGTTGGGGCACCGGCTCCACAGCCTGCTCCTCCAGTAGACCCTGCAGCTCCTGAAGGAGTAAGTCTCTGTGCAGAAGGGGCCTCGGAGGCTCCCCCGGAAAGTAGGAGGGAGGCAACTGGTGAAAATGCAAGAGGTAGCCCCTTTGAACCACCTGCAGCACCCAGAAATCGGATGTTATGGCTGGCCACCTGTGAGCAAAGTGGATCAGCCTGCCCCCCGTGCTGAGCGACGGGCGCGGAGGGGGAGAGGCTATGCTGGCATTAGTCAAAAACCCCCACCCTGCGTGGCAGGGGGCTGTGCAGCAGGCTTGGGGGCCCGTGGCCTGCGGGGGCCATTCCCCTGACTCTTAGTCTGTGGGCACTGAGTGGAAGCCGCCGGTACTTGGTATTGAAGGTGGGATTGCTTATAGGCAAGCACCTTCCTCGGGTAAAAAGGCTTCTTCCCCGGACCCTTCCTCTTCTGTGTGGGAGCGGAGGTCTTTCGGGACAGTTGAGTCCGATTGAGAGTCTCAGACTCGAGTTCCGTGGCCTTATCGGACATGGGCTTGCCGAAAAGGTTGTCACCTCGGCAGGGGACATCGACTAACTTGTCCTGTACCCACGGCTCGAGGTCGGATGACTGGAGCCAGGCCTGTCGGCGGGCACCGATGCCGGCTCCAGCTACTCGGGCCGACGCCTCGAAGCCGTCGTAGGCCGCCCGAGAAAGGAACTTCGAGCATTCTCGAATACTATCGGACAAGGCCAGGAACCTCTGTAACGATTCGTCGGAGAGACCAGCCGAGAACCCGGCGAGCTCCTACGCCAAGTCTCGGAGGAACATGCCCATATACAGCTGGTACGTCTGGACCCTGCAGGCAAGCATGGAACCCTGGAAGCACTTCCTACCGAGGGCATCCAGGTTACGGGCCTCCTTACCCAGGGGCACCGAGGAGTGCATCTTTTGACTCTTAAGCCGATGCATTGCCGATTCCACAACCATGGAGTGGTGTGGCAGTTGCACCTTCTGGAACCCGGGGCTCTTGCGGACTCGATAAATCAAATCAATCCGCTTGCTTAACACCAGTGTTGAGGCCGGGCTTTCCAACATGCAGAAGAGCAGCCGCTCTAGCATCGGAGGGAACGGCACGGTAAAGGCCTCCTTCGGGGGAGAGTCATACTGGAGTGCCTCGAGCTCTTCCGCGCGAGGCTCCTCCTCTGGATCCGCGGGGAAAGCCAAAGCCTTGGCTATATCCCGCACAAAATCAGAGAAGCGCGTATCCTCCGGAGGGGATCGCCTTCGAGGCTCCGACTCGGGCGATTCGGAGGGGACGCACCGGGTCTGAAAAGAGCCAGGTGACTCGTCCCCTTCCGTGTCCCAGTCCAACGCCTCTGTGGAGGAATCGAGGGGCTCTGTGCAGGCGAGGGTTCGTCCCGACGCCGACGACCTCGGTCCCGAACGGGAGGCCGAGGGAGACCTCGACCGAGGATCGACTCGAGCATGCATCGACTCGAGGATCGACTCGGCCGCCGGGGTCGACTTGGGCGTCGACGTCCCGGTGGTCTGGGCGGATGCACTGGCAATGCCGGTCATCCAAACCCGCTGCTGGTCCAAGAAGGCAGAGATACTGCGCTCCAAGGATGTCAATCTGAGGTCAAGCCCAGAAGACCCGGCAGCCACCGACTCGGGCCCCGACGGTGTCGGGCCCGACGACGGTTCCGGAGGGGAGTCCAGGAGGACAACAGTACTCACGTGCGGCTCCACCTCAAGTCGAGGAAGTTTAGAAGGTCTCTCCGCCTCCGAGGACTCGGGGCGGCTGGCGGGGCTATGCAACCCGGCCCGCGAGGGACCAGGTGCGTCCTCCGACGACGCCCGCGCGAGTTTCCTCTGCCGACGATGCTCCCGTCCAGGGGACCCCCGCTACGAGGAACTCCGACGGAGCTCGTGGCCGGAGTCACGAGACGACGAGGTCCGGGCCGGGCCGGACCGGACTCGGGGTCAGAGAAGATTCTTTCCTTTTGCGATTGCCGACTCCTCAGCGACTTGGAGGACATCTTGCCACACGGACCACAGCTCCCAGAGTCATGGTTGGGTCCGAGGAAAACGGAGGCATAAATTATGCTTGTCTGTAAGAGACATTAATTTAGAACAATGAACACATTTTTTGAACCCGCTGGTAGCCATAGGGGGAAAAAGGGCCCCCGCAAGGTCGAAAGACCGGGCCGCCAGGGGTGGAAAATAAGTGGCGGGAACGCCAGTTAAAAACTGAAAACAAAAAAGAAATGTGAACGGACTCAATAAGGAAAAAATCGAGGCCGGGCAGGAAAAGGACACGCGAACCGAGAAAACAACAAAGAATTAATCAACTTTTTCAGCAGTGGTAACAAACTACGTCTGTAGGGCTCCGCGGAAAAAAGAAGACTGAGCAAGATGGCATCCTTGGGCGGGAAGAGGACCGCGCATGCGCGCTGCAATCCCAAAGGCTTTCTTTGAAAGCTGGGGAAATTGCTCCGCGAGGGCTCCGTCGGCGCCGACGTCACCCATAAGTGAGGACTGACTTCCTGCTTGGTCCTGGAGAAAATACTGTTACTAATGTTATATCGTTAAACTTCATGTTTCTATGTAAAAGTTAGACATTTTGTTTCATGTAAACCCCTTCAACTGGCAGGTGAAGTAGTATATAAGACTTGCTAAATAAATAAATTAATAAAGAGAGACAATAATGGAAAATGGAAAGATGACTTTGAAAAAGGACTTAGCAGAAGACCAACAAAAGAAAAGTGGACCACCCTGATTTTATTTTCACTTTTGAGTGTTTGGAAAATGACCGCTTCAGACATGTGCATTACTTATGTCTTTGTATTTTGCTCAGTACAGAAGGAAATAAATTTCAGTTTTTATTTATCAGCTATTGTATTATTCACAGAGATTGTGTTCTTGGGGTTTCCATTTCTAATTTTTGATTCTTTACTCAGTAACTGGTGAGAAGTTAGTCTGTGTGTGAGAGACTGAGATGAGGAATTCTAGTAGCACATAGCTAGGTCTTCAGAGTTGTGGTTATTAGCAGAAAATCCCAATTAAGACTCACAATGATCTTCCTCAGCAAGCTACCTAACCCAAGGTTAATGATTTTGGAGTGATGGCCTGCTGAAGGCACTGCTTTTGGTGGTGACAAACTGTTTTTACTTTACAATGATAGAATCAACGCCCCAAGAGCTATTCAAACACAAAATAGTTTTTTATTTACAGCTTTACCCGTCCCCTCTGTACTTTGGAATAACTATCCTAGATTTCTTTCAACAGATCTGCATTTGCCATGTTTAGATCTTCATTTCATATTTAACTTATATAACAAACAACTTGTTTCTTCACACAAGAGTATTTGAATCAGTTCAACTACAGTGTCTGGACACAGACAGGCTCTGTTTAACTTATTATGGATTCTGTAAAAGCAAGTTTTGAAACTTGAATTAATTTGGGTTTGCTATGATAAAGGGTGTGAATGCTTAAAAAAGAATGTTTTGTTTTTTTTATTCCAGGGACAGTGGTTTGCCTTTTTAGTTGGAGGGGAGCCAAACTCAAAAACATCCACCCTCTTGCTCCCAGCCTGATTTCTCATTGTATATTTAAGCTTGTTGCCATTTTTAAATTCTTTTTTCAATGTAAATCAGACAGCATAATTATTCTTTCAAATGGATAACTCTCAGACCAACTCAATAACATTCTACTAACAAAGAGTGCAAAGCAGAAGTAGAATATTTTAATGTACAACATAATACAAAAAAACAGTTCCATTCAAATTCTGGTGTCACATCAGTAACTGCAATATAAGCTGCTTCTGTTGCCAGACACTGTGTGAAGTAGTAGTACAAAGACCTGCAAATTAGGGGTATGCCTGAGCATGCATTTAGTTAATTTCAGAGCCTAAAAATTTACAGTATAAGCAATTTCAGGAGTCCAATGGACTGCAGGGATCCAAGACAGCATGCATTTACTGGAGGCAGATCTTGTCAGACAAATCTGGATGGACCCTAAAGTTGCTGATTGAGTTAGAAATTGGTTGAGTGGGAGGAGGCAAAGAATACAGGTAAATGGAGCTCACTGTGAGGCAGAGGTGTTTATCAGTGGTGTGCTGCAGGGATCTGTCCTTGGCCCAATTGTTTTAAACATCTTTGACAGTGATATTGTGGAAGGGCTGTCAGGTAAGGTTTGCCTGTTTGTGGATTACAGCAAAATCTGCAATAGAGTAGACACACAGGAAGGAATAGATAACATGAGGCGAGATCTAGCTAAGCTTAAAGAAGAGTCTAGAATTTGGCAACTAAAATTTAATGCTAAAAAACGCAGGGTCATGCATTTGGGCTGCAAAAATCCAAGGGAGCAGTACAGTGTAGAGAGTGAAGCACTTCTGTCCACAAAAGAAGAGCAGGACCTGGGCGTGATTGTATCTGACAATCTTAAAGTAGCTAAGCAAGTAGAAAAGGCAATGGCAAAAGCCAGAAGGATGTTTGTGGTGCATAGGGAGAGGAATGACCAGCAGAAAAAAGGGAGAGGAATGGCCAGCAGAAAAAAGGAAGTGATCGTGCCTCTGTATAAGTCTCTGGTGCAGCCTTCATTTAGAGTATTGTGTGCGATTCTGGAGACCACACCTTCAAAAGGTATAAATAGGTTGGGGTCTGTGCAGAGGGTGGCTATTAAAATGGTTAGTGGTCTTCATTATGACGCATATGAGGGCAGACTTAAGGATCTTACTATGTATACTTTAGAGGAAAGGCGGGATAGAGGTGATATGATTGAGACATTTAAATACCTCCATGGCATAAATGCACAGGAGGAGAGCCTCTTTTGATTGAATGCAAGCTCTGCTACGACGGGACATAGGATGAGGGTGAAAGAGGATAGACTCAGGAGTAATACGTGGAAATATTTCTTTACTGAAAGAGTGGTAGATGCATGGAATAGTCTCCCAGTGGAGGTGGTAGAGACGAGGACAGTATCTGAATTCAAAAAAGAATGGGACAAATGCAGAGGCTCTCTAAAGTTAGAAAGTGGACTATTGTAGTTGATATGGAAGGGCAGACCAGATAGACTATGTGGTCTTTTTTTGCAGTCATGTTTCTTAAAAACGACTCTGAAGCTTTCCATACATATTAAGCACCAATTCCAAGAACTCAAACTGTATTAACTGTATTTCTGAAAAGTCAGTATTGCAAATATTTTAGAACAGGGGTACTCTTGCAAATGGACAGAGGGAACAAGCTGGATTGCTACAGATTCCTATACAGAACCTACATGTTTAAAAAAAATCCCTCAGTTACATATGAAAAACAGACTGTCGCCTAATCAAGAATGAGAGACTACAAATTAGAAACAAATGTGCAGACAAAAAATGAAATGGAAAACCCAAGAAACTAGACTCTATAAACAGTGGAACACCGAAGAGAAATAGAAATGCATTTCCTCTTTCTTTCATCTGCCTTTTTATCTACTTATAGCTAGATTTTATTCTTCCAACTTGCCCCCACCTCACCCCCAGTACGTACTCTTCCCTTTTTTTGCCTTTTCACCTACCTACATTCTATATATGCTTCACTCCGTAGTCCTTCCATTCCCACTTGTCCCTTTTGTTCCTTTCTAGACTCCCATTTCCATCTGTACTCATCCCATCCCAGTCTCACATACCTTTCTCTGACTCTCAATCCCTCATTAATCCCAGCTCCTTCTTTATCACTCATCCCCTTTCTATTTCCAGTCCCTATCTTATGACTTAGCCCTTTATCCAGGCTCTAATTCCCCCTTTTACCTCCATCATTTCAACATTCTTTCACATGCTTTAAGGACTTATTGATTTCCTTTGCCTTTCACCCTCTCCATAGCCCTCTGCCTCTTTCCCACTTCCACGGCATCCATTTCCAATCCTTGTCTCCCACATCCATCTGCCTAACTCCTTTTCCAATATTCTTTTACCCTGCCCTTTCTTCCTTCTCATCTCAAGCATCCATCTCTCAGCCCCTCCATCTCTACCTTCCCCTGCCTATGTCCCTGTTTCTACCAACCGTCCATCCACAGTATATGCCATCCTCTTCCTTCTCATTCCCCAGCCTCTGCCAATATCAGTATCTGCCAACTTCAGCTTTCAATCCGCCTTCCCCCAACTCTACCCCCAGCAACCCTCCCAGCCTCTAGTAATCATATTAGATATCTTGTCCATTCACCTGCAACAAAATCCACAGTTTAACTGTGAATTGAGTGAAAAAATACTTTCTTCAACATGTGTTAAAGCACAGTTACTTACCTGTAACAGGTGATCTCTGGGAACAGCAGGAATTAGTCTTCACATATGGGTACGTCGGTACCGACGGAGCCTGCACGGGAATGCTCCCCAGCATCCAATCAGAAAGATTTTGGGAGCATCCCTCGCGCCTGCGCGGAGACTTCCCGCCTTTCCCACTGCCTCTCCTCAGTTGAGTTTCATAGCTGAGACAGAAGGAGAGAAAGAGGAAAGGAGATAGATAGATACAACTCCTAGGGGAGGTGGGTGGGTTGTGAAGACTAATTCCTGCTGTTCCCAGAGATCACCTGTTACAGGTACGTAACTGTGCTATCTCCAGGAACAAGCAGGAATGAGTCTTCACATATGGGGACTCCCTAGCTGTGGATGCCAGGGGAGATCCGATAAAATGCGTATTCCTGGGACAGGACGGCATTTCCCAAACCTGGATCCCCGGCATTCCCTGAGGGATGGGGGGTAGGAGTTGAATAGAGAAGAGCTGCAAGGAACAGCAGGTCTAAAGACTACAGGAGAGAGGAGTCTTTAGAATGTATGTCAAGTATCATTAAAATATTTAATGAACCAGTACAATATAGAACTTACCTACTACTGGATTGTAGGAAGTAGAACTGTGATGGAGTGTACTGTAGATGCAGTAGCGGACTCTTCAAGGTAACTTCACAGCAGTGAGGATGAAGTTCCAAACCTGGAATGGGCAGGTGACCCAGGTGTCAACTGGGGCAGGAGAAGAATGGCAGGTCTTCAATGGAAAGCTTTATGGGAAAAAGCTGAAAGCTCTTTTAGGTACAGAGTTATTAACACTGAGGACTAAAAGAAGAAGACTGACCGATCTGGAGAATTAGCCCAGTCCGGAAGGGAAGAGGGGGTATGGAAAAAAGCCCCTATTCCCAAGGAGAACAGAAGTGTACTCAGAAATACAGAAGATGTACACTGTCATTCCTAGCTGGTAAGAGATAGGAAGACAATGAAGTTTGATACTTCATGGATAGGGAGATCTATAATAAAAATAGAAGCTGTTGACGTCACAGCAGTAATTGTGTGTATAACCGCTCCCAGTTACTGAGCCGTATGAGAATAGGCAAGTTGACTGTCTGGACCCCTTAAGAGGGTAAAAGCTTTATAGCACAGTTAGGGAGATAGTAGGTAATACATAGTGTCCTATGGACATCTCCCAAATGGCGCATATATTTATTTATATATATATATATATATATATATATATATATATATATATATATATATAAATAAATATATATACAAGGGGGTACCCAAAAAAAACAGGAATTATTTTTTAAAAGCTATTTATTTCAAATTCTTTACAAAACAACCTTATCCCCTTCAAAATACTCTCCATTACAACTGATACATTTGTCCCACAAGTGCTTCCACTGTTCGAAACATTTTTTGTAGTCATCTTTAGAAACGGCTGACAGCTCCTCCCTCTTTTTTTTCTTGACTTCTTCAATGTTGTCAAATCGGTGTCCTTTCATGCCCCTTTTCATGCGTGGAAATAAGAAAAAGTCGCACGGAGCCAGGTCAGGCGAGTAAGGTGCGTGGGGCAGCGGAACCATGCCATTTTTAGCCAAAAACTGTCTAACAGAGATGGCTGTGTGTGCAGGTGCGTTGTCGTGGTGGAAGAACCAGTCTCCTGTCTGCCACAAATCGGGTCTTTTTTGACGAACACTGTTGCACAATCTTCTTAAAACTTCCAAATAAAAGGTTTGATTGACGGTCTGACCTGGGGGAACAAACTCTGAATGAACTACCCCCTTGGCATCAAAAAAGCAAATCAGCATTGTTTTGATGTTTGATTTGACTTGACGACATTTTTTTGGACGGGGTGACGATGACGTCTTCCATTGGCTTGACTGTTGCTTTGTTTCTGGGTCGTAACCATAGCACCATGACTCATCACCTGTAATGACCTTTGACAGAAAATCTGGATCAGTTTCAAGCTGTTGTTTCAAAACACGACATGTTTCAGCTCGATGTTCCTTTTGATTGTCAGTCAGAACCCGAGGAACAAACTTGGCAGCAACCCTTTTCATTCCCAAATCTTCGTTAAAATTCGCTGAACCGAGCTCCAAGATAACCCACTAATCTCTGACAGTTGATCAATTGTCTGTCGACGGTCTGTGAGCACAAGCTCTCTAATTTTTTCAATATTTTCGTCGATTCGGGCAGTTGATGGACGCCCAGAACGAGGTTTGTCATCAATCGACATGTCGCCATTTTTCAACCGAGCAAACCACTGGTACACTTGACTTTTTCCCATAGCGTCATCTTGATAAGCTGTTTTCAAAATTAACACAGTTTCAGCAACATTTTTACCGAGTAGAAAACAAAATTTCACAGCTGCACGTTGTTCACTTAAACTTGTCATCATAAAAAAAGAAACAAGAACAAAACAGTGCTAACAAAACCAATCACTGCAGATGAACAGAACAAGCCAGGTCGACAACACAGGCGGCACTGAACTGACAATGAGTTACACTATACACGCCTAGCGGCAGAAGTGCATACTACACAAGCTCCGCCCACGGCAATGTTATTCCTGTTTTTTTTGGGTACCCCCTCGTATATATATATATATATATACGTATATATATATATATGTATGTATATACATATATGTATGTGTATATATATATATGTATGTGTATATATATATATGTATGTATATACATATATACATACATATATATATATATATACACATACATATATATATATATATACATACATATATGTCCAGATATGTGTGATATATCTATATATAGATATATAGATATAGAGGTATAGATATAGATGGGCATGGCTTATGCCCATACAGATTACAAAAAATATGTATGTATAGGACATATACAGACATGAATATAAGTCTGAGGATACATGCCTGCAACTGAACCCCATAAGAACATTCACATGGGGAATGTGATGGGAAAAGATTCATCTAATAAGGGGTTGAAAACCACCTGAAGATAAATAGAGAATCTATTTCCGTGGTGCAGGAATGTATTTCAGTGGAATAACCAATATGGTTGCGTGAAAAACAGAGGATAATAGCAGTCTGGTAAGAGCAAGTCAGGAGTACTTGAGGACTCTGACACGTCCAAAGGACAAGAAACGCATAGACTAAGACACCTGGATGACTCAGCCAAGGGACTCAGGGGTATCATGTACAGTAAAAGAGTATGCGTTGTCCAAGTGGAGCAGAAAAGATAATGCCAAGCTGTAAGGAAAAAAGGGGAAGATTCCTGCCAGATTGGGAACTCCTTGGACATTCACGCAGAAAAAACTTGTCTTCTGTATCACAACAGGAGACAAGAGGGTATAAAGAAACTATATAGCCATGGAATGACTATATAAGCTTTTACTATTATATGGAAAACCCTCAGAGACAAAGTTCAATGCTCTACAGCAAGGGCCCATAGTAGAAAGCTTCTCTGAAGATTGCAGAGAGCATTGTGCAGGAGAATTATGAGATAAAACTGACAGCAGTCAGATGTGTTGCCACATCCTAGGTAAGGATATGGCTAAAAGAGGATAACCTGCAGTGAATAGTATCATGCAAGATAGTTGAAAGTAGCTTGCAAGAAGCATTAAAGTAAGCACTGGAACTTCTGCATGCACAGTAACTGAACAAAAGAACAGAAGGGATTCTCCTGTATGAAAAACAGAGAGAAAACAGACAAAGGGAGCGGAGATATTCCCGTCCCTGTCTGATGAGTTGTTCAGAGCATGCATTGAAGGATAGTAGAAAATCTACACTGGAAAGAAGAGAAGTGTTTCAGTATGGTACCAACTCGAGCAGGGGAAACCCTGGAGAGAAGGGTTTGGAAGGTGACGTACCATAGGATAAGTCAGCTAAAGGAAAAAATGTCCATGTGGGGACAGAACTATCATGGGATAATTGTAATCTCCCTTTATGATAAAATGAAAGGGAGAAGTCTGTAACCCACGGACTAAATCCTAAGAGCTGAATATACTGAATAGAAAAAAACCAGTGTAGAGTTTGAAGAATAACTTCTGGTAAAAAGAAGTTAACTGTAGAATTGCAACATACAGGAACCTATGGTTTCTGGCTAAAATTAGCCTGCTTAGAGTCTGGAGACTTCAGACTAGGAGATGTCCCTTGTTTGGGTACATCTGGAGGATGGACAGGAGAAGGGTGAAACTTTCTTTTCTTAGGAAAAGAAGGTTTGGTAGGACATTTCTTACGTCCTGGGGAAAAAGAAGGCTTAGGACGGTTTCCAGAACTAGGAAAGTCAGTGGAGCAATGAGCAACCTGACGTAAAGCCTCTTTATTGAAGAGATTTTCTCCAGTACAAGGAGAATTACCCAGTATATGTTGTGCCCATCTGCTCAAGTCTGAAGCTTGCAGCCAGGCTGTACGACGTGCTCCAATGGCAATAGCAGAGGATCTGCTGACAAACTCAAAAGAGTCTAGAGAAGCACGAGAAAGGAACCAAGAGATATTCCTGCTATGATTAAGAAGCAAGGAATAGTCAGAGGCCTTAGGTTCTGACAAAAAAGGAGACAAGAGAGATAATTTCTCTGTGACCTCCTGAAGTGTCAGACTCATATAGAAAATATATGAAATAATTCTTGAAGCCAGCATAGAAGTTTGGAAGGTTTGACGTCCAAAGGCATCAAGTGCTTTAGATGCACGACCTGGCGGATAAGAAGAATGCTTCTTCTTACTTCTTACCTTTCTCAATGCCGATTCCACTACCATGGAATGATGTGGAAGTTGGTTTTTCTGAAACCCTGGAGAGGGAGGTACCTGATACAGAATGTCCATGGCTGTAGCTGGCAAGGGAACCCTCATAGGTGATTCCCATATCCTCAGAAGAAGATCCTGTAAAGAATGATGTAAAGGAAGCATTATATTTTCATTTTCTACAGGATCTTGGTCAAGAGAAAAACCAGGAATAGGAATGGCAAGAAAAGTTGCCATGTCAAGGAGAAAGTTCTGAAAAGAAGGATTTCCAATAGGAACTAATCCTGGGCAAGCTGAGGTTGAAGGAGCAGCTTGAGCACCAGAAGAGATAGTAGACTAGTGCAGAAAAAGAATCCTGCTCGATGGACAGTGATCCTGAGAGTTCTGATTTGAAGCAGTTAGTACTGCATCGTGAGTGCCTGGTATCAATTCCAAACTAGGCATAGAAAGGATCGATGGCACCGATGGAACTGCAGGAATCGACCCCGACACCGGTATCGGTATCGGGGACAATAATGTCATCGAAGCAGTATTCGGGGGCTGCTGAAGCGGTACCGAGGTAAGCCAAGAGCCTTGATGAATATCCTCGGTACTGTGAAGCCGGAAATGATATGGATCGGTTCCGAAGCGCGTCGGTATGAAATCATCTAGACTGGATATCGATTCCAGACTCGGCATCGAAGCGAGCGAGTCCATCGATACATGTCTAGAAAGTACCGATGTTGTTTGTGGTATCGGCGATGCCGATACAGGAAGGTTAATCGGAGTCGCATCGATCGGTACCGAAGGTACCGAGGACGTCCGAAGACGATGCCCGGTGAAGAGAGGAACACTCGACACCAGCGCCGATGTCGGGGTATCGGTACCGCTCGAAGCCGATACCAACCCCGAGCATGGCGAAGATACAGGACAGTCAATCTGGGTCTTATCGATCGGCCCCGAAGGTACCGAGGATACCAGATGACGATCCCAGGTGAAGAGTGGAACACTCGACACCGATGCCGGAGTATCGGTACCACTCGAAGCCGGTACCAACCCCGAGCATGGCTGGGATATAGGAAAGCCAATCTGGGTCGTATCGATCAGCCCCGAAGGTACCGAGGACACCAGATGACGATTCCTGGTGAAGAGTGCAGCACTCAACACCGATGCCGAGTTATCGGTACCGCTCGAAGCGGATGCCACCTCCTGGCACGGCTCAGGTATGTTCTGTGAGGGGTGAGCCCCAGGAACAACCTGAAACCCCGTAAATGCTTTGGAGCCCGAAGACTCCCGCCGAGGTTTTATTGCCAATGAGGTCTTGAGGGTAAGGCCGGAGCCGTCATCATGCTGGGCATGAGACTTACCCTTCAAGAATTGGCTAGTCTTAACAGACTGTTTGTGGGTTACCTGATCCTGGAGAGAAGAATAAACCGGTGTCCTCACCTCAGGAGGAAAAACGGCATCGAGGGAAACTCGAAAAAGGGAAGGTCTTCTCCCAATAAAATAGCCTGAGGTATCAGGGGAAAAAGGGTCAGGACCCAAACAGGTTAGACACCAAGCATTGGAGTCCAAAAAGAAAACTAAGTTTCCACAATGAAGGCACTTCTTAGGAGAAGAAGGCTCCATGTTGGAAAAAAGGCCTAGTAGGCCCAAAAAAAGTTAAACGAAAACTGAGGAGAAATATTTCTCTAAGTTTGAAAAAGAAAATAATAAAGCACCGGCGGTACCGGTATCGGATGGAAAACAGCCGCGACCACAAGAAAATAAGAAAAATAAGGATTTTTAAAGAAAAAAATTTCTGCGGTGACAGGACGTCCTGTTGGCTCCGTGGAAAAACGAAAACTGAGGAGAGGCAGTGGGAAAGGCGGGAAGTCACCGCGCAGGCGCGAGGGATGCTCCCAAAAGCTTTCTGATTGGATGCTGGGGAGCATTCCCGTGCAGGCTCCGTCGGTACCGACGTACCCATATGTGAAGACTCATTCCTGCTTGTTCCTGGAGATAATCTGCTACCAGAGTTTCCTAGTATTATCTGAAAGGGTAACAGCCATTCCCTATTAACTTGTCCCAACTTACTCAAAATAAGTTATTCACTTATATTCTGCCTATTCCATTCAGTTCTAAGTGGATTACAAAGTTTAGATTTTCAAGATTTCATACACAATTATTGTTCAAAATTCATAGTAAAACAGTCAGAAAATTACCTAATTAACAAGTTTCATACCATTCTAACATACCCCTAATGATTTCCTAGAAATTCCATATATAACTTGAACCATAACTACCAAATTTTAGGTTTAATAATTAAGCAAGACTTTGCAAACCAACATATCTTCTGTCACTCTACTCAAAGCTGAAGAGCCCTAACCTATTTAGTTTTTCTTTGTAAGGGAGCTGTTCCATTCTCATCATTTTTGTTGTACTTTTTTGTAACATGGTGACAGCAGATAAAGACCAATATGGTCCATCCAGTCGGCCCAGTAAGGTTGCTAGGGCAGAACCTGCAACATAAGTTTATGAGTTCTGCTATATTTTTAATTTTTGAACTGGGAAAACCAGAACTGCATGTAATACTCAAGTTACAGTTGCAACACAGATCTATACAGAGGTATTATAATATTCTCAGTTTTGTTCTGCATTCCTTTACCAAAAATTCCTAACATTCCATTCGTCTTTGGCCACCTCCATATACTGAGCTGGGGATTTCAATGTATTGACCACAACTTCAAAATTCTCAGGTCTGTATTAGAAGCTAACAATAAAGTTTCCCTATATCTATCACACTGCACTTGTCCATGTTAAATTTCATCTGCCATTTAGATGCCCAATCACCAGGCAAGGTTCTCTTGCAATTCTTCAAGGTCTGTTTGTGTTTTAACCACTTTGAATATTTTGGTGAGTCACCCACTAACGTACCCAGAGGCTAAAAAGGGCTTGGGTCGTTTGATGGGGCAGTATTTTTATGGCTAGAGCTCCTATGAAGGCATTTTGCAAAGCCTTCTGGATCCTGTAGTTTTCACCATTAGCCAAAGAAGTGTAGTTGAAGCAGAGGGTAAGGTTTAAACTCAGGCTTTATTCCCCGTCCGGGGTGGATTCATAACAGTGGAACTTAAAGCAGGTCAGACCCTTCGTCTGATAACACAATTAAAGAAGAATACTTTCAACAAAACTTAGCTTTCTTCAGCATTAAACCAAGAACAAAAAGTAACAGAAAACAGTTCCTTTTACTCACAGAACTCTGGCACCTGTTTCTTCTTATAAACAGTTCTGGCTGCTTTTAACATAGAGATGCTATACAATCAGATAATGTGTACATGCAGTCCATCTCATTTTCCTCTAAAGATTCCTCAAGAGGTTCAATCTGCATCTCCTCTTCATCAGAGTAAACTTCTGGCTCCCAATTGCCGTTAAAGTTATAAGGTTCTTGTCGGGGAGTTAAAACACTCTCCTCCCCCACTATATCAGTGGCCCGTGGGTAACTACAGTATTTCCTGTAGTTGGGTTCCTGAGAACTACAAAGCTCCTGGTACGTGCATAGAAAGTCAGGGTATTGCAAACCTCTCTTATTAGGGTAAATACGCCTACCTTTAGGCACTGCTGTTTCCTGCTCTCTCGGATAAGCACAGCTCTGCTTTGAAGCCCCTTTTCCACGGTGTTTCTCTGACTCATTCAAATGTGCTTCAGGGTAAAAGTTTTCCCCTTCTGCATTTCTGGTGTTAGATAATTTATATCTTAAAGCCTTGGCTGTTGGACTGCCTTCTCTGCTTGCCTCAAAGCAACGCTCCTGGGAATATTGAGAGGCTGTGCACTGCTGTTCCCAACAGCTTCTCTGAGAATCATCAACCTCATGTACTCTGGATAATCCCCTTGGCTCCGTCCTCACAGCTCCACGGACACTACTCTCAAGCTCAGCAGTTCCTAACGGTTCTCCCGTAGTTCCAACTACAGCCCTTGTAGTTCCTACTACTTCTCTCTCCGTTCTACTTTCTCCTTCAGTTCTTCCTCTACCTTCCGGTAAGTGATTTTTAAGTACGTTCAAACTGGTGTTAGCCTGGGCTCCACCCCCATGCAGGTGCTCTTCATTTTCTAATGAATTCTGTGCTCCCTTTCTGTTCGGGCGTTCCCTAACACCTCGTGGCTTTGTTTTCATCTGTTGCTCATAGCAACCTTCCCCCATGTGTGAACCTGAGCTGTCAGTTTCCCTTACATTTTGCTCACAATCCCCTACTTCCATGGGTTCTGATGGTGCTACCTTATGACAGGTGTCATTTATAGATGTGATCAATTAACTTACTGTTCCAATCATTAACGTAAATATCACTGGTCCTAATAGAGAACTCAGAGATACTCCATTATTTAATTCTTTACATCGGGAAAATTGGTCATTTTGTCCTGCTATTTCCCTTCTTTTAACCGGTTATCAATCCAAAGACAGACATCCTTCCATTTCGTCTGATACTAATGTCAGAATTGCTTATCTGGGAAAGTAGAGCCTGAAAGTGTTTCTTTCCAGAAATAAATTGATCCTCGAGGAATTCACTATAATCTGAAGCACTGAATAGTGGGCCTTCATGAACTGTATTTTCTTATCTCAAAATACATTTTGACTATACAATAGTTGTCTCAGTTTTAACTGCACATTCTTAAGAAGGCCTGAATCCCACAGTCATGAGAATTTGCAGGCATCAATAGCCATGACAGAGGCTCACAATGCCATTTGAAATACATCATACATTAATTTAATCAAATTTGATAAACCACCTACATTACTAAATATCAATGCATCACAGGCCATATAGCCTAGATTAGTATTCCTCAATTCTCTTCTGGAGGCACACTTAGCCAGGCAAATTTTAGGATTATCACAATGAATAAGTATGAGATAGTATTACATATAATGGGCCCTCCAATATATGCAAGAGAAGACTGCAAAGCACTGACAAATGCATTTCACATATCTCAACTTCAACCTTCAATCTTCTATCTTAAAAGAATATCCAGTGAATTCCTAGACCTCCTCCAGGATTAAGAGCAAGTGCTACATAACTAGGGCTTTTGATTTTAGATTTTAACTGAACACCAATAAAATACCCTCAATGCAACAACAAAAAAATTAAAATAGGAGTTTATTGAATAAAAACACCAGAACATACCACTTTTCCTAACTATTCTTGTATCCAACTCAGTTTGTGTGTATTACCAGCACGGACAGCTCTTAAGTAACACAAATATACACATTTGACTCAACGGAAAAGGTATCCAGCAATAGTACCTGTGGCACAAAAACACCAAATGCTGATTTTTTTTGTACCCTCAAAGAACACCTAATAAAAACCTGGAAAATAGACACCTAACATTAACAAATTATAAACACCTACGAACAGAAGCCTATGCATAAAGTAAATCTAATAAGACGCAATAAAAGACTGGACCATAGCAGTCTAATAAAGCGTAGGTACTCACCTGTAACGTGTTCTCCAGGGACAGTAGGAATCAGTCCTCACATATGGGTGACATCGGCACCAACAGAGCCCTCGCGGAAGCATCTCCCCAGCTTTCAAAGAAAACCTTTTGGAGATGCCACCACGTATGTGTGGTCCCCTTCCCGCCCAAGGGTGCCATCTTGCTCAGTCAGATGACATAGCTAAAAGATGGAAAAAATTAAAGAAGGAACTCCAAGGGGAGGAGGGAGGGTTGTGAGGACTGATTCCTGCTGTCCCGGTGAGTAATTACGCTTTCTCTGGGAACAAGCAGGAAGTCAGTCCTAACAAATGGGACTCCCCAGCTACAGGCTACCGAAAGCCCATAGCAAAAAAAGGGCTCCCTCATGGGGAGCCACAAGCAGGAGCAATTCGCCCGTGTACGCAGACAACAGTAAGACCCCTGTGTGTCCCATGAATCAGCACCCTGGTAGCCTGTACACAGAAGAGTCGGAGGGTAGGAGTTGCCTAAACCCCAAAAAGGTTATGGAGCACAGACTGGCCGAAGGCACTGCCCCATCGGGACTCTCTTTCCAGACAGTAGTGGGCTGCCAAGGTATGGACCAGGTGGCGGCCCGGCAGATGTCCACCATCGGGACAGAGCGCAAGTTTGCCACAGAGGTCGCCATGGCCCTGACATGGTGCGCTGTGATGCGGCCTTCCAGCGGGAGCTTCAACTGCTTATAAGCGAGGGCGATACAGTCTACCAACCATGTGGACATGGTATGCTTGGTCATCGCTTCCTCCAGCTTACTGGGGTCATAGGAGATGAAAAGCTGAGCAGCTTTGTGGTGGCCCTGAGAGCTTTGGATATAGAAGGACAAGGCCCTCTTACAGTCGAAGGTGCGAAGGACCATCTCCGCCCGACTGGAGTGAGGTCTTGGAAAGAAGGTAGGGAGCACCACTTCCTGGTTGAGATGGAAGGGCAACACTACCTTTGGCAGGAATTTGGGGTGCGTGTGAAGCACCACGCTGTTCTTGTAGAAACTGTAGGCCTGAAGCTCGCTAACTCTGTGAGCAGAGGTGAGAGCAACCAAGAAAGCCACCTTTCCAAGAGAGGCAGCGAAGGTGGCAGGTAGCTAGAGGCTCAAAGGGTGGGCAAGGGAGCTGCCCCAACACTATGTTGAGGTCCCATTTGATTGCCGGAGGGTGAACCGGGGGACTTTGATAAGAGAAGGCCCCAAAGGAAACGGGTCACCAACGGCTGCACCGAGAGAGGATTACCATCCACAGGATGGTGGTGCGCTGCCAGGGCACTCAGGTGCACTCGTACGGCATTAGACTTGAGCCCGGACTGAGAGGTGGAGAAGGTACTGTAACACTTGAGCCACCAGGCAGAAGAACGGATCAGCCCCGTGTTCGGCACACCATACAGAGAATCTGCACCATTTGAGGGCATAAGCCTTCCTAGTGGAGACCTTGTGAGAGGCTAACAGAATGTCTTCCACCTCAACCAGAAGGTTGAAAGGGGCCAGAGTCACCCTCTCAACAGCCACACTGTCAGCGACAGGGACCCCAGGTTGGGGTGCAGGAGAGAGCACCACTCCTGAGATATGAGTCCCAGGCCAGTCCCCAAGGGGATGGGGGCCTCCACCGTTAACTATAGAAGTAGTGGGAACCACGGTTTCCTGGGCCACAGAGGCGCTATCAGGATGAGCGAGGCACTGTCGTGGAGGGTCCTGAACAAGGTCTTGGCAATTAGCGTCGGAGAGAAGGCATAAATGAGGCCTTACGACTATGAGACTAGGAACGCGTCTGCTGCCACCCTGGAGGGGTGGGCCTGCCGGGAGCAGAAGTGGGGCAACTGAAAGTTGTCCGGGCTGGCGAACAGGCCAATCCCAGGTTCCCCCCAGAGCCAGAAAAGCCAAATGACTACGTGGGGATCCAGCTGCCACTCATGCAGCTGGAGAACCCTGCTGAGTCTGTCGGCCAGCAGGCTGTCCTGACCTGGCAGGTACACTGCCCGCAGGAGGATACCCTGCTGGATTGCGTATGAGCAAAGGAGCAGTGCCTTCTGACAAAGGGTAAGAGACCCCATGCCCCCGTCTGTTCACGTAGAACATCCCCAGCTGGTTGTCCGTCTGGACCAGCACTGACTAGTGACATAGGTGGTGACAGAAGACCCTCAGGGCTAGGTGTATGGCTCGGAGCTCCAGGAGGTTGATCTGCTGGGTGCTCTTGCCCAGCGACCAGTTGCCCTGAGTGCGGAGGTCTCCGCAGTGGGCTCCCCAGCCAAGCAGGGAGGTGTCCATGGTAAGGAACCTCAAGTGACTTGGGGCCTGAAAGGGCATGCCCACCTCAAGATGCTGGGGCGACTGCCACCAGATTAGGGAGTCCACCAGTTGGCGGATCACTGAAACTCTGTATCAGAGGTGGCCCGTGGCTTGAGACCACTGGTACCAGAGACACCACTGCACTGCCCTTATGTGGAGGCTAGCGTCTGGGGTGACGCTGACCTTGGAGGCCATGTGCCCGAGGAGGCGCAGGAGAAGCTGGGCGGGCACCAAGAGGCAGCACTGTATGTCCCGAGCTAGATACCTGAGACGATAGGCTCGGTCCCCGGGCAAGAAGGCCTTTGACTGGAGAACTCCCAGACACTGAGGGGAGGAGGCGAAACTTGGAGTAGTTTATGACGAAGCCCAAGTGTTGCAGAACCTGGATGGTGCATGCGGTGGCCTGCTGCATCTCTGAGGCTGTGCCTCCCTTTATGAGCCAGTCGTCCATGTACGGAAAGATGAAGACCCCCCTGGAGCCAGAGGAAGGTGGCCATGACTGCCAGCCATTTTGAGGTACAGGCTAGACCGATGGGGAGTACCCTGTATTGAAAGTGCCTGCCCCCCACTATGAACCGCAGGTACTGCTGGTGGTCGGGGTGGATGAGGATGTGGGTATAAGCATCCTTGAGGTGTAAGGAGCATAGTCAGTCTCCCTGCTGGAGATATGGCAGCAATGTTCCAAGGGAGAGCATCTTGAATTTCTCCCTCACCAGGACTATGTCATGGATGCACAGGTCAAGAATGGGCCTTAGGCCTCCTCTCCTCTTTGGCATGAGGAAGTATCTGGAGTAGAACCCCTCGCCCTTGAAGTGGTGGGGCACCAGTTCCACTGCCTTGTCCTCGAGAAGAACTGCCAACTCCTTCAGAAGAAGGTCCCAGTGGAGGGGAAACCTGCAGGGCTCTCCTGGGAAATAAGGGAGAGGTGTCTGAGCCAGGTGGAGTAGGTAACCATCCCTGACTAACTTTAGTGCTCAAGAATCGGTGGTGGTGGTGGTCACCCACCTCTGGGCACAGAGGGCCAGAGATCTGCCTGTGGGCTGCTGATCTCCTTGGGGTAGAGAGGCTATGCTCAAGGTGTCAAAAACTCCCCCCTGGCTGGGCTGCGGCCTGGGGCTTTGGAGCCTTCTGCTTACGCTGGCCATGCTCATGTCCCTTGGCCTGCTGAACCTGTTGGGGAGCTGGGGAGGCCTGTAAATATGGATAGTTTCAATAAGCAGCTTCCTTCCTTGGGTAAAAGAACTTTTTACCTGTGCCCTATCGTCGGGGAGAGGCAGCAGTCTTCTTAGAGAGCCTGGTCCTCATCATGAACTCTGTCTCCTGCTCCGCAGCCATGTCGGTCATGGGTTTGCCAAAGAGGTTCTCTCCTTGGCAGGGGACAATCAATCAATTTGTCCTGAACCCACTCCTCAAGGTTGGATGACTGAAGCCAAGCTTGGCGGCATGCACCAATGTCCGCCGCGGCTACCCTGGTCGCCGACTCAAACCAGTCATAGGCCGCTTGAGACATGAATTTGGAGCACTCCCTGACTGCCTTGGCCCCATTCTTGAACTGCTGCAAAGGTTCCTCGGAGAGACCAACTGAGAAACCGGCGAGTTCCTTCACTAGGTCTCTCAGGTACATGCCCATGTACAACTGGTAGGCCTGGATGTGGCAAATGAGAATTGAGCCCTGGTAGCACTTTCTGCTAAGGGTGTCCAAGGTGCGGGCCTCCACCGAGAAGTGTGTCTTTTTCTTTTCAGCTGACGCATGGCCAACTCCACCACCATGGGGTTATGCGTCAGTTGTGACTTCTGGAAGCCCGTGCTCCGGCGGACTCGATACATCGAGTTAAGCCGTTTGCTCACCACCGGCACCAACGCCGGTGTCTCCCACATTCGGAGCATGAGCCATTCCAGGATGGGAGGAAAGATACCGTGAGGGATTCCCACGGAGGGGCCTCGTATTGGAGGATTTCCAACTCATCTATGCCAGGGCCTTAGACATGTCCTTCACAAAGTCCAGGAAGCCCATGTCATCGGGCGGGGACTGCCGCCGAGGTTCCGAGACAGGAGAGTTAGATGGGACGCTGCGGTGGCGATGGGTATCGGGGGACTCCTCATCCTCTGTCTCCCACTCGGAGTAGTCCGTTGAGGACTTGTAGGAGGGCTGCTCCGCAGGCCTCAGGGCCCCAAATGCCCTGCAGACTAAGCAAGATGGCATTCTTGGACAGAAAAGGGACCACACATGCGTGGTGTTATCTCCCAAAGGCTTTTTTTGAAAGCTGGGGGAATGCTTCCGCGAGGGCTTCATCAGTGCCGACGTCACCCATATGTGAGGACTGACTTCCTGCTTGTTCCTGGAGAAAAACAATCAAAACCTTATATTGTGTATGATACTGTACATGCAGCAAGTGGAGCCATGCTAGCACTGGGGAAACATTATCTAACTCTGCTAAAGCTTTCACTAACCATGCTGCAGTATTTTGGATTAAGTGTCAATATTGAATACCTCTTCAGCTCCAGTTAAGAGTGGAACTGCTCCAGTTATTCTCGATTTTCCCATTATGTTTAAAGACAACCTAAAAAAAACAGCAGTGCAGTGTTTCTTTTTACCTTTATTGGAGCTTCTCTATCGAGTTGCCCTAACTTATCTGCTTTGATAGTATTTTTGAAGGATACTAACAAAACAGGTAAGTTAGGGCATCCCAATATAGAGGTTCCAAAAAAGGTAAAAGTAACCTAGATGTTTTTAAGTAAAGAGCAGACAAAGTTGAAAGATTCCAAATTACCTCTTACAATTGATAACCAGGCAGTTAATAAGAACAAAATCCAATCTCTGAAATGCCTGTATGCAAATGCTAGAAGCCTAAAAATTAAGATGGAAGAGCTAGACTATATAGCACTGAATGAAATGTTAGATATAATCAGCATCTCAGAGACCTGGTGAAAGGAGGACAGCCAATGGGACACCAATATCTGCGTACAAATTATTTCGCAATAATAGGGTAGATCAAATTGGTGGAGGGGTTAGAGATGGCATTGAGTCAAAAAGGATAAAAGTTTTACATGAAACAAAATACATCATAGAATCTCTATGGATAGAAATTCCATGTAAAAAGGGGAAGGCAATGGCAGTAAGGGTGTACAACTGTCCATTTGGCCCGAATGAACAGATGGATGATAAAATGTTAAAAGAAATCAGGGAAGCTAACAAAAAGTTACAACAGTGATAATGGCTGATTTCAATTACCCCAGTATTAACTGGGTCAATGTCACATTAAGCTACTGAGATAACGTTTCTAGATTAAATACATGACTGCTTCATGGAGCAGCTGGTTCAACATGGACCAACATCTATTTTAGACCTAGTCCTTAGTGGAACACAGGATTTTGTGCCAGAGATAATGATGTTGGGGCCACTTGGCAATAGGGATCACAACAAGATCATATTTGATTTAATAAATGGAGAGAGGAGAGCAAGGAAATCCATGGCGCTAGCATTCAACTTTCAAAGAGGAAACTAATAAAATGAGGAAAATAGTTAAGAAAAGACTAAATGGAGCAGCTACAAAGGTTAAAGATGTACATTAAGCACAGGCATTGTTTAAAAATACTATCTTGGAAGCCCAGACCAAATGTATTACATACTTTAAGAAAGGTGGAAGAAAGGCCAAATAACAGCCAGCATAGTTTAAATGTGAGGTTAGAGAAGCTGTTATAGCCAAAAAAGTATCTTTCAGGAAATGGTAAAAGGAATCAAATGATGAAGCAGGAAACAAGCACTAGATAAGTTAGATGCAAAGCACTGATAAGGTAGGCAAAGAGAATTTGAAAAGAAGCTTGCCATGGAAGCAAAAATGTGTAATAAAAATTTTCAAGTAGATTTGTAGCTAACAACCTGTGAGAGTCAGTTGGACCATTAGATAAAGGGGTAAAAGGGGCGCTAAGAGAAGACAAGGCCATAGCAAAGAGACTGAGATTCTTTGCTTCAGTGTATACTGAAGATGATATAGGGAATCTACACATGCCTGAAATGGTATTTAAAAGTGATGTATCAGGGGAATTGTAACAAATCTTGATAAACCGGGAAGATGTAATACAGCTATTTGATAAACTACAGAGTAGCAAAATCACCTGGACCAGATGGTATACACCCCCCAGGGTGCTGAAAGAACTGAAACATGAGAGTGCAGACCTATTATTAATAATTTCTGAACATTAAAATCATCTGTAGTGCCTGAAGACTGGAGTGGCGGCCAGTGTAATACCAATTTTAAAAAAGGTATCAAAGGTGATCTGGGAAACTACAGACCTATGAACCCTACATTAGTACCGGGAAAAATGGCAGAACCCATTATAAGGAACTAAATTATTGAACACGCAGATAATCATAGTTTAATGGGAGAAAGCAAACATGGATTTAGCCAAGGAAAGTCTTGTCTCACTAATCCGTTATATTTTTTTGAGCTGTGAATAAACAAGTAAATAAAGGTGAGCCAGTTGATACAATATATCTGGATTTTCAGTAATCCTTTGACAAAGTCCTTCATGAGGGAAAAGTCTGCCTTTTTGCAGATGACACAAAAATTTGCAACAGAGTGCACTACTCTGAGGGAGTAGACAGCATGAGGAAATATCTACAAAAGCTGGAAGAATGGTCTAATGCTTGGCAATTAAAATTTAATGCAAAGAAGTTGAGTGTCATGCATTTGGGATGCAGAAATCCAAAGGAATTGTATGCAAAAAGAGGCGAGAGGCTGGTGTGCATGGTTCAGAAGGACTTCGAAGTGACAGTGTCTGATGATCTCAAGGTGGCAAAACAATGTGACAAGGCAGTAGCCAAGCATCCAGAGAGAAGTAACCAGCAGAAAGGAGGAGCATTTATGCCCCTGTACAATTCACTGGAGAGACCTCACTTGGAGTATCGCATTCAGTTTCTGAGATCATATCTCACAAAGAATATTAAAAAAAAAAAAAAAAAAAAAAAAAGACTTGAAACAGTTCAGAGGAAGGTGATCAAAATGATATGGAACCTGCGCCAGAAGACATATGAGAAGAGACTTGAAGACCTAAATATGTATACTCTAGAGTTCTTGATTTACAGCTTCCTTGTTCACAGTTCATCACTGTGCACAGACAGATCTATCCTCAAGACACCTCAGAGGTCTGAGTCGGAGGTTAGATGACAAATAAGTCACCAGGGATCGTTCTATGCTCTCACCTTGAAAGTCAGAGTTTAAATAGTAGCTAAGTTCATTCATCTTGATTTTATGTTATTTATTTAATGAGATAACAAATTGAGACAAATAAAGATGTTATGGTTTTGCAGCTGAACTTTCTTAGATGTCCTTGAGAAGTTCCTTTAGCAGATAAGGAGGGAATATTTTGAATAAATATTTACATAAGTCCAAACCGGTAACCATGAATGGCTGCAACAATTAGAGTGCAGGTTATTGCAAAACTGTAGCAGTAAATCACAGCACTTCCTATAGCGGTGAAGTGTCAGTGTGAGTGGGGTAGACTTTATTTTAAGACGCATTGTCCATGATTAGAAAAATATAAATATTCCTATTAGTATGGCAATCGAGATGACAGATCATAAAATATTGCATGTGAAATAAAAACAAAAATAGGCCTAGCTATGCTTTCAATTACTTTATATTTAAGAACAAATCAAGCTGACCACTTAGTTGAATGAGAGAACAGTCTAGACCATGGATTCTCAGCCCAGTCCTCGGGACCACCTAGACAATCAGATTTTCAGGATAACTGCAATGAATATACACGAGAGATTTGCATACAATGGAAGCCGTGCATGCAAAGTTCTCATGTATATTCACTGTAGTTATCCTGAAAACCTGATTGGCTAGGTGTGTCCCACAGACAGTTAAAAACCCCTGGTCTAAACAAGTGATTTCCAAACCAGCCCCTGGGGAAACACCAAGCCTGTCAGGTTTTCAGGATATCCACAATGACTACAACTGTGATCAATTTGTATGCAGTGATAGCAGTGTATGAAAATGTATTTTATGTATATTCACGGAGTCTAAACCACCAATTCCTATGTTCTCCCTTTGCCAATTTTTAGGTTCTAAAAGTAAACGAACAAATATACCATAGATGTCATAATTTTGGAATCGTTATTTCTTAAAATTTAGGTCTCTCTTCCATTTTACAAATGTGAGAACCTGGATTTTAATATTAAATGAGTATATACAATTCCCACAGTAACATCACAGTAATGAAAGTACAGAAATTTTCTACATAATGTAATATTAAGAAGCAAAATTGCATCACTGTAGTACCAAATTAAAATATATATTTTTTAAAACCCAAATTTTTCCAGATACACCATTTCCAACATCACAGTTGGCTATGGTGAGAGTTTTCATTTGAATATAAATTTACAAAACCTTCCCCTAGTACAGAGGTTCTCAACCTTTTTTGTACCGTGATGCCTTTTACCATTAGTCAACTTGTGGTGACCCCCAATGATAAAATCAAATGTGTGTCTCTTCCTTTACCGTTAACGCATTATCGCTGTAATCATTTGTTGAATTATTAATATATTATAGGCCTTTGCAATATATTTTTATTTATAAAATTTACTTATTTAAACCACAATCACAACAACAAGTAACAATATTTGATTTCAAAATTATGATTTTGTAGTCAAATCACTAATATGAAATAAAATTATTTTTTCTACCTTTGTTGTCTGACCAATTTATTCTCTGATCATGCTGGTCCCGATCTGAGGCTTCTGCTTTCCTGTCTTCTCTTAGCTCTCTTTCTGTGGTCTATGGTCCATCTGCCATTTCTTATCTCTTCTTTCATTTTCTTCACTTCTTTCGATCAGCCTATTTCCAGTCCCAGTAACCCTCCCCAGTATCAGCCCCTTTCCAGTCCTCACTCCCAGTACCTTCCAATGTCAACTTGCATTCCCATAACTGCTACTGGTGTCCATTCCCTTCCAGTCCCCCCTCCCCTTCCCCACTGACCAGTCCCTTCTAGTACAAATACCATGGCAGCCCCTCTCAGATCCACTCCCTTCCACAGTTCCATTCTCCCATCCCTCGTATCAGCCCATTTGTAGCCTTAGCCCGCAGTTTTTTTCCAGGGCCCATTACCAGTGCTAGCCTCCCCTAATCAGCCCATTAGCAGTCCTACCCCCCCCCCCCCCCAGCAGCCCATTACCAGTCCTAGCCTCCTCTAATCAGCCCATTTCCAGTCCTAAACTCCCCGATCAGCTCATTTCCAATGCTAGCCCCCATCAGTCCATTACCAGTCCTACCCCCCTATCAGCACATTGCCAGTCCCAACCCCCCTTGATCAGTCCATTCCCAGTCCTAGCCTTCCCTAATCAACCCATTACCAGTCCTAGACCCCATCTGCCCATTATAAACCTAACCCGCACTGTCTCTCCCCTCTGTCTAGCATTTATCCCCCATCTCTCCAGTATGTCCCCGTCTCTTCCCTTTGTCCATGTCAGCCACCCCTCCCTCCCTCTCTTCCTTCCCTTCCTCCATGTCAGCCCCCTCTCTCCATGTCATCCCTCTCTCCCTCCCGGTCAGCCCCCCTTGTCCATGTCAGCCCCCCTCCCTCCATCCATCCATCAATGTCAGCCCCCTCCCTCCATCCATCCATCAATGTCGCCCCCCTCCCTCCCACCATGTCAGCCCCCCTTGTCCATGTCAGCCCCCTCCCTCCCTCCATCCATCCATCCCTCCATGTCAGCCCCGTTGCAGGTTCCCTGCCCCCGCCTCCCCTCTCCCTGTCTGCCTGCTACTGCCCTGTTCTTCTGCAGCCGCGGCTCCCTGCCTCTTAGGGAACCGCGGCTATGCCTGTAAAACCGTTGGAGCCTTCCTGTCTCTCGAAGGGCTCCGTGCAGCATTGTCCCGCCACCAAAGGAAGTGGTAAACAACTTCCTTTGGAGGCGGGACAATGCTGCACGGAGCCCGTCAAGAGACTGGACGGCTCCGCAACGGTTTCGCAGGCACAGCCGCGGTTCCCTAAGAGGCAGGGAGCCACGGCTGCATTAGAAGGGAGGCAGTCAGTTTTCCGCTGCCGATAAGCGGACTCGGCAGCGGCAGCAACTTGTGCGGGTTTTTTTTTTTTTTAACGGCGGGGTGAGGCGACCCCCGTGGGGGTCGAGACCCACAGGTTGAGAACCGCTGCCCTAGTGCATGCCTCTGCCTTATGCAAATCTGACTATAAGGCCTATCTGCCTATAAGAAGGCCTATTGCTTGCCCGATTGCTGTCTCCTTCCTGTGCTATTGCTACCTGTTGCACTTCACTGAGGATCATCTAAGCAGGCTTGGGAACACCCGAGGCTGGAAGATGCTCTGCTCACACTGCTGACATCACTCACAGTGATTCAGAAACTGCCTATAAAGCTGGAGTGACCCAGGCGGGTCCCATCTAAGGGGCACGACCAAGGAGCGTGGCACTTAGCACACCACTTGGAATAGGATTAGAGTAGGATTGTGGTTAGAGAGGTAGTTTCACGGGAGGGATTATGTTGATAAGTTGGATGGTTTATTGGTTTTATGGGGAAGTGTGTTGTATGTGTGTCAGTAGAAGTTGTTTGGCCTTTTTAATACGTTTGATGTTATTCATGAATATGGATAGGATGGGTTGGTTTGTGAGGGTTTTATTGGTTTTATATTATATGGACCTTGCTAGGTTTCAGTACTACTACCACGGAGCATTTGTATAGCGCTACAAGAGGTACGCAGCGCTGCACAGACATGTAAGAGACAGTCCCTGCTCATCAGAGTTTACAATCTAATCAAGACAGACAACACAGAAGGTGTAGACAGGGATACAACAAGGGGGACTGGTAAAGAAACAAGATGATCAGGTGAGTCAAGATCCAAAAGCAGTAGCGAAGAGGTGAGTTTTCAGCCTGGATTTGAAAAGGGTCAGAGAGGGTGTCCGGCGTACAGACACAGGTAGTTTGCTCCATGGATAATGTGCAGCAAGGTGAAAGGAGCATATTTTAATAAGGGATTCTGGGGTTTATCTCGGGTTTATGGGCTATGAGTGGATATATTGTTTTGATCAATGATTTGTGTATCTGTTTATGAGCTATAGTTCATTCTCTCCTATTGAGGTCCTTATTTCGAGGGTACGGAAGAATGATAGAGGTGGGATGCTTGTTAGACAGTTGGTACCATTGCATTCTGCGAGATAGCATTGTTTGCCTTCCGAAGAGGTTCCTATCCTTTGATCTATTTGTAATAAGGTGTATCTGATTAAAGATCTTTTGCGTGAGAAGGATCCAGGATTCCTGTTTGTTACGGAATCCTGGTTATGCTCAGAGCAAGATCTGTTGGTATATGAAATTTGCCCACCAGGGTATAAATTTATTAATGTACCCTGGGTGAGAAAGCTGAGTGGGGGGGATTTTATTGTTGTATAAATCTTTTACCAGCTAACAGTAGTGGGTCCTCTTCTGTTGCCAGAATTGGAAGCTTTCTGTTGTGAGGTTCGTTTAGGAGACTCAGGTGAGAAAAGTACTTTTATTTTAGTATATTGACCGCTGGGTTCCTGGTCCAGGATATGCAAGATTTATTTAAACTTATTGATATCTTGGATAGTATCAGTGCAGAATTGTATATTGTTGGAGGATATTAATTTGCACCTGGATGCGGTGGGTAGTGTGCGGGCTCGGGATTATCTTGGTTTCTTAAAGTCCTTGGGATTTTGTAATATGGTTTTAAGTTCCACTCATGTATTGGGTCATCAACTGGACCAATGTGCTTATGGTTTCCGTGCTGGATCTGGTTATTCTCTGACAGATGTGCAAATGGTTCCTTTGATTTGGTCAGACCATTCATTGCTAGAGTTTACACTCCTGATTCCTTTATGTGAGTCATCTAGTTGTTTTTCCCGTGATATAGTTAGGATGCGTAAGTACATAACTCTGGAGGCTTTTTGGGATGAAGTTGGCGTGTGAGGAGTATTGGGGTTTGAGGCTGAGCCCTGGAAGCAGGTGGCTGAATGGTGTGGTGTATTTCAGGCTGTTTTGAATGATTTGGCACAGTTTGTCTTAGGTGGAAGAATGAACGGATGAAGAAAGTTCCGTGGTTTACACCAGATCTTCAGGATTTTAAGAGGGAATGCAGGAGGTTGGAATTTCAGTGGAGGCAACCTAAAGCAGAGTGTGATAGGTGTTTGTGGAAACAGAGATATTAAAAGTATAAAGTCATGGTACAATGGGTTCGGACAGTATTATGAGGCCCTGCTTCTCAGTCTAGATAGCTTAAACGGCAATCTTCCTCACTTTTAGGGGAACAGGTGAGGCTGCGGTCAATGCCCTCTTTGTGTCCCCAGCAAATAGCTGATTTTTTTCCAGGATAAAGTATTGAAAATACAGGGCAATTTTGAAATGTTAACAGTCTGAAATAAAGAATGTGATTTCAAGTATTCCAGGGTATGCAGAGTGGACGCCCTGTCCAGTGGATCATTGCTGGGATGTGTTCTGTGTACGGATTTTTAAAGAATTTGATCGTTGTTTTGGGAAGCGTGCCAGAAAGTTTTCCTACGCCGACTCTTGTCTGCCGGTTGTGTTTCATTCTGCTCAGTTTTCCTTTAAATTATGTCTTTATGAGCTTATTATTGCCTTATTAGCTGAGGGGTGCTACCCAGAGGAAATTGGTGAGATAGTGTTGGTTCCTATTCCAAAAGATATTAAGGATAGTTTGGCCGAGGCTTCAAATTTTTAGCCTACGGCTAATATTCCTTTAATTGCGAAGGTGTCAGAAGCCTTGGTTGCTATTCAGCTTAGCCAATATTTGGATGATCATGCCTGTTTATATTCATCACAGTTTGGTTTTCGGAAAGGTAATAATGCGGAATTATTGTTGGGTGTTATTCTTTCAGGGATTAATAAATGTATTTATTTAGCATTTCTTATATGCCGCCCCTCAGTTTTATCACGGCGGTTTGCATTCAACACAACAATTTTACATGGAACAGTTAACATTATAATTATATTCACATCACAAAGTTGAACTGGTAACATTTCAGCAACAATTTACATTTGTAATATATAAGGTTCGGTTTAGGGTATCATACGATATCTGAGAAGGGCGACCGGCTGAAATTTTGAGTGTTCATGCTTAGCAAAGGGGCAGGCAGTGGTTCTACTGCAGTTTGATTGATGTAGCCAATCATGTGATGATATTGGCTATTTTGGATTATTCTGGCCTGTCAGGGCGGTTTTAGAATGGTTTCAGGGCTTTTTGCAGCATCACGTGTATTGTGTTGAACACAATGCTGAAAGATCGAGATCCTGGAGGTCGCATTGTGGGGTACCTCAGGGATCGCCGTTGTCTCCAATATTATTTTAATGTATTGATGGTATCGTTAAGTTGGATTTTGGCTGGTGTGGACGTACAGTATTATGTTTATGCAGATGATATTTTGGTTTTGGTTTCATTTTCAAGGCATTGTTTGAATTATTTTTCTCAGTTGAATGAGGTTTTATTGATGATGTATAGAAGGGCAGAATGTTTTCATCTTCTGATGAACGTGGTTAAGATCAAAGTACTTTGTTTTCCTAATGGTAATCCTGTTCCAGATTTGTTGTCGACAGCTATTACTCAATTAGATCTGCTTAGGGAGCCAGAGTTGCGGGTGATGGGAGTTCTGTTGAATGTGGAGTATTCAAGTACATTCGTAGAAAAAACCCTGTGAGAGACTCAGTTGGTCCATTAGATGATAAAGGGGTTAAAGGAGCACTAAGAGGCGACAAGGCGATAGCGGAGAGACTGAATGAATTCTTTGCTTCGGTCTTTACTGAGGAAGATGTAGCGTAGTTACTCACCTGTAACAGGTGTTCTCCAGGAGCAGCAGGAATCAGTCCTCACTTATGGGTGACGTCAGCGCCGACGGAGCCCTCGCGGAGCAATTTTCCCCAGCTTTCAAAGAAAGCCTTTGGGAATTGCAGCGCGCATGCGCGGTCGTCTTCCCGCCCGAGGGTGCCATCTTAGCCAGTCAGATGACATAGCTAAAAAAGACAGCATAAAAAATTTGCAAAAAGAACATAAGCAGACGATTGCAACTCCAAGGGGAGGAGGGAGGGTAGTGAGGACTGATTCCTGCTGCTCCTGGAGAACACCTGTTACAGGTGAGTAACTACGCTTTCTCCAGGACCAAGCAGGAAGTCAGTCCTCACTTATGGGACTCCCAAGCTCAAGGCTACCGGAGACCCTAAGCACAAAAATGAGCTCCCTCTAGCCCAGCAGCACAGAAGGAAAGAATCTTCGCTGAATTATCACCCACCGGTAGCCCACATCCGGGATGGAGGGTAGGAGTTGCTCAGACCTCAAAGAGATTACGGAGGACTGCCTGTCCGAAAACACTGTCCCTGCGGGACTCCCTCTCGAGACAGTAATGGACCGCAAAAGTCTGGCTTGAAGACCAAGTAGCGGCCCGGCAGATGTCTGCCAGCGGAACAGAGCGGAGGTAAGCCACTGACGTAGCCTTTGCCCGAACGCAATGAGCCGTGACTCGACTTTCTAAGGAGAGTCCGGCTGCCCCATAAGCCCAAGAGATACAGTCCGCAACCCAGATGGACAGAGTACGCTTGGAGACCGGGAGCCCCAATTTATTGGGGTCAAAAGACACAAAAAGCTGAGCAGCTTTACGGTGCTCCCGCGTACGGTCAAGGTAGAAGTTCAAAGCCCTTCTACAGTCCAGGGTATGGAGGACCGTTTCAGCTCGGCTGGAGTGTGGTCTGGGAAAGAAGGTTGGAAGTACCACCTCCTGATTGATGTGAAAAGGGGAGACCACTTTTGGAAGAAATTTTGGGTGAGTCCGTAGGACTACCCTATTTTTGTAGAACCGAGTGTAAGGGGGATCAGACACGAGGGCCTGCAATTCACTTACGCGCCTAGCGGAAGTGAGGGCTATCAAGAACAGTGTTTTCCAAGACAGAAAACGGAGAGAACAGGTAGCCATAGGTTCAAAAGGCGGACAGGTGATCCGCTGCAAAACCACATTCAGGTCCCAGTCAGGCGCTGGCGGGCGCAGAGGTGGTTTAAGTAGAAGGAGACCTCGGAGAAACCTCGCTACGAGAGGGTCGCTGGAGAGAGGTCTACCGTCCACCGGCACATGATGTGCCGAAAGAGCACTGAGGTGAACTTTGACGGAGTTGGACTTAAGTCCCAGATTAGAGAGGTGTAGCAAGTATTGCAAGATCACCGACACCGGGCAGGAGAAGGGATCCTGAGACTGTTGGGTACACCAGACGGCAAAGCGACGCCATTTAAGGGCGTAGCATTTGCGGGTAGAAGGGCGTCGCGAAGCTAAGACGACCTCCTCCACCTCCGCCGGCAGGAGAAGGGGAGCAAGGACTACCCTCTCAGCAGCCAGGCCATGAGGTTGAGAGACCTGAGGTTGGGGTGTAGTAGAGACCCCTGATCCTGAGTGAGGAGATCCGGTTGTACACCCAGAGGGAGTGGATCCTCCACAGCTAATTGCAGTAGGAGCGGAAACCATGGCTGTCTGGGCCAGCGAGGGGCCACCAGGATCATGAAGGCGTTGTCTCGGAGCACCTTGAAAAGAGTCCGAGAGACTAGCGGGATGGGAGGGAAAGCGTACAGAAGGCTCCCCGACCATGAAATCAGAAAAGCGTCCGCCGCAACCCGAAGGGGGTGTGGCTGACGAGAGCAGAAGCGAGGAAGCTGCCGGTTGTGAGGACTGGCAAAGAGATCCACCGTGGGGAGGCCCCACTTTAGGAAGAGCTTCTGAACTACCAAGGGATCCAGACGCCACTCGTGCGGCTGGAGGATCCTGCTGAGTTTGTCCGCCAGGCAATTCTCTTGGCCCGGGAGATAAACTGCCTTGAGGAGAATGCCGTGACTGACGGCCCAAGAGCAGAGCTTCTGTGCCTCCCGGCAGAGGAGGAAGGAGCCCGTGCCCCCCTGCTTGTTCATGTAGAACATGGCAACTTGATTGTCCGTCTGGACAAGGACGGACTGGTGAGAAGTCAGGTGGGAGAAGGCTTTGAGAGCCAGGCGGATCGCCCTGAGCTCCAGGAAGTTGATCTGCTGAGCAGACTCCCACGTGGTCCAGAGGCCCTGAGTACGTGCCCCTTGGCAATGTGCTCCCCAGCCCAGGAGGGATGCATCCGTGGTCAGCACCCGGGTCGGCTGAGGTGACTGGAAAGGCATTCCGAATATCAGGTTCGGCTGCCGAAGCCACCACCGAAGAGACGAGATCAGCGGCTCGGAGACGCGCACCAGGTCTGCTAGGCCGCCTGTGGCTTGTCGCCACTGCTGGCGGAGACACCATTGAGCAGGCCGCATATTCAGGCGGGCATTGGGGGTCACATGGACGGTGGAAGCCATATGGCCGAGCAGTCTCAGGAAGCGCCTGGCGGAGACCAGGGGCTGGCTGCGAAAACGGTCGGCTAGGTCCATGAGCCGTTGAGCCCTGTCGAGCGGTAGGTATGCTCGCGCCTGAGGAGTGTGCAGCCTTGCGCCGATGAACTCGAGATCCTGCGAGGGGAGCAAAGTGGACTTTGCGAAGTTTATAACAAAGCCCAAGTGCTGCAGAAGAGTCACCGTGCGGCGCGTGGCGTTGGTGACCTCCCGAGCGGACGCTGCTCTGATGAGCCAGTCGTCGAGGTACGGAAAGACATAGAGGCCGTGAAGCCGGAGATGGGCCGCCACCACCGCGAGACATTTTGTGAAGACTCGCGGCGCGGAGGACAGGCCAAAGGGGAGTACTCTGTACTGGTAATGATTTCCTGCCACCACAAACCTTAGGTATTGGCGGTGGCTTGGGTGGATAAGGATGTGCGTGTAGGCATCCTTTAGATCCAAGGAGCATAGCCAATCTCCCTGCTGGAGGTAGGGCAGAAGGATTCCAAGGGTAAGCATTTTGAACTTCTCCCGCACAAGGAACTTGTTGAGGTTGCGCAAGTCCAGGATGGGTCTGAGGCCCCCTGTTCTCTTTGGTATTAGAAAATACCTGGAATAAAAGCCTTGACCTCTCAGGTGGTGTGGCACCGGTTCCACCGCCTGTTCCTGCAGAAGACCTGCTAACTCCTGAAGGAGTAATTCCCTGTGCAGAGGGGGTCGTGGAGGTTCTCCCGGAAAATAGGAGGGAGGGACCTGGTGGAAGTGGAGAAGATAGCCTTCCCGCACGACTTGAAGCACCCAGGCATCTGCGGTGATGCTGGACCACCTGTGGGCGAAGTGAACCAGCCGGCCTCCGGTGCTGGGAGGAACCAGCGGGGGGGGGGGGGAGAGGCTATGCTTTGTGAGTCAAAAACCCCCACCCTGCTGAGCAGGGGCTGGTGGTGCAGGCTTGGGGGCTTGCTGCCTACGGGACCCGTTACCCCGTCCCTTGGCCTGCTGGCCCTGTTGGGGAGCTGCAGGGGCCTGATAATGGGGGTATTGTTTGTAGGCAGCCGCCTTCCTCGGGTAAAAGGACTTTTTCCCCGAGCCCTTCTTTTTCTGGGAAGGGGCGGAGGTCTTCCTAGAAAGCCTGGTCCTGGTGAGAGTCTCAGTCTCAATTTGCGCAGCCTTTTCCGCCATGGGCTTGCCAAAGAGGTTTTCGCCTCGGCAGGGGACATCGACCAACTTGTCCTGCACCCAGGGCTCAAGGTCTGACGACTGAAGCCAAGCCTGTCGGCGGGCACCGATGCCGGCTGCGGCCACTCGAGCCGATGCTTCAAAGCCATCATAGGCTGCTCGGGACATGAACTTTGAGCATTCCCGAATGCCAGTGGACAAGGCTAGGAACCTCCGCAAGGGTTCCTCGGACAAACCAGCGGAGAATCTGGCTAGCTCTTTAGCCAGATCCCGGAGATACATGCCCATGTATAGCTGGTAAGTCTGGACACGACATGCGAGCATAGAGCCCTGGAAACACTTCTTGCCAAGGCCATCCAGGTTACGGGCCTCCCGGCCAGGAGGCACCGAGGAGTGCATCTTCTGGCTCTTAAGACGATGCATGGCCGATTCCACTACCATGGAATGGTGTGGCAGCTGTGCCTTTTGAAAGCCAGGGCTCTTGCGGACTCGATAGATAGAATCGACCCGCTTGCTCAGGACCGGCGAGGAGGCCGGACTCTCCCACATGCGGAAGAGTAGTCGTTCCAGCATAGGAGGAACCGGTACAGTAAAGTGTTCCCTCGCGGGAGAGTCATACTGGAGGGCGTCGAGCTCTTCGGCTCGAGGCTCCTCCTCGGGATCCGCAGGGAAGGCCAAAGCCTTGGCCATATCCCTAACGAAGTCCGAGAACCGGGCATCCTCTGGGGGGGACTGCTTCCGAGGCTCGGACTCCGGTGAGTCCGATGGGACACACCGAGTCCGGAAAGAATCAGGCGACTCTTCCTCCTCAGACTCCCAGACCGACTCCGACGAGGACTCGGTGGGGTCGGCCCGGGCAGTGCGCGGCGCCAGCCGCCCCGACGCCGAGGGAGTCGGCGTCGGCGACCTCGGTCCCGAACGGGAGGCCGAGGGTGACCTCGACCGAGGATCGACTCGAGTTCTCATCGACTCGAGGATCGGCTCGGTCTCCGGGGTCGACTTGCACGTCGACATCCCGGCGGTCGGGGCAGCGGCGCCAGCGAGGCCAGCGAGCAGTGCCCTCTGCTGGTCCATGAAGGCAGACAGTCTGCTCTCCAAGGCCGTCAACCTGAGTCCGAGCTCAGGTGACCCAGCAGCCCCCGACTCGGGCCCCGACGGCATCGAGCCCGACGTCGGCTGTCGCGGAGGCGAGTCCAGAAGGACCACAGGACTTACCCGAGCAGGCATCTCCGACTCCAGGCGAGGTCGCTTCGGGATGTGTTCCTTCTCCAAGGACCCGGGGCGGCTGTCGGGGCTATGCGACCTGGCCCTCGCGGAACCAGGAGCGTCCACAGACGCCGCCCTCGCGGGTTTCACCTTCCGATGATGGTCCCCGGAGGGAGAACCCCGGTCGGAGGAACTCCGGCGACGGTCCGAGCTGGAGCCTTTCGACGCGGAGGCCTCCGACGAGGTCCGGGTACGGCTGGGGTCAGCGAAGATTCTCTCACGCTGATGCCGCCGACTTCTCAACGCTTTTGAGGACATTTTGCTGCAGGGCCCACAGATCAGCTCCTCATGATCCGGGCCCAGGCAGCGGAGGCAAAAGTCGTGTGTGTCAGTTAGTGACATATTTCGGTCACACTGACCACACCGCTTAAACCCACTGGCAGCCATCGGGGGAAAAAGGGCCCCTGCGAGGTCAAAGGACCGGGCTGCCAGGGAAAAATCAAAAACGAAAGCTGACAAAGTCAGAAAAACCGAAAAAAGTAAGAGGACTCGTGACCGGCGTCGCGAGTCCGGGCGGGAAAAAGATCGGCGTCGAACCGAAGGAAAAAGAATAAAATAATGAAGAAAATCGACTTTTTCGCGGGGACAAGACGGGGACGTCTGTAGGGCTCCGCGGAAAAAAGAAGACTGGCTAAGATGGCACCCTCGGGCGCTGCAATTCCCAAAGGCTTTCTTTGAAAGCTGGGGAAAATTGCTCCGCGAGGGCTCCGTCGGCGCCGACGTCACCCATAAGTGAGGACTGACTTCCTGCTTGGTCCTGGAGAAAGGGATGTTACCCATGACTGAAGTGGTATTTAAAGGTGCGGAAGAATTGAAGGAAATATCGATACATCGAGAAGATGTCTTACAACTAATTAGATAAACTGAAGAGTAGCAAATCACCTGGGCCGGATGGTATACATCCAAGGGTGTTGAAAGAACTGAAATATGAGATTGCAGACCTGCTATCAGTAATCTGTGAACTATCATTAAAATCATCTCTAATACCTGAAGATTGGAGGATCGCCAATGTAACACCAATTTTTAAAAAGGGTTCCAGGGGTGATCTGGGAAACTACAGACTGGTGAGCTTGACGTCAGTACCGGGAAAAATGGTAGAAACCATCATAAAGAATAAAATTACTCAGCATGTAGATAGTCACAACCTAATGGGAGACAGCCAACATGGCTTTAGACAAGGAAGATCTTGTCTTACTAATCTGTTATGTTTTTTTGAAGGAGTGAATAAACAGGTGGACAAAGGTGAGTCGGTTGATATTGTGTATCTGGACTTTCAGAAAGCCTTTGACAAGGTCCCTCATCAGAGACTTTTGGCAAAACTAAAGAGTCATGGGATAGGAGGCAGTGTACTATTGTGGATCAGGAACTGGTTAAAAGATAGAAAGCAGAGGGTAGGGCTAAATGGCCAATTTTCCCAATGGAGAAAGGTGAATAGTGGTGTACCCCAGGGATCTGTGCTGGGTCCGCTGCTTTTTGACATATTCATAAATGACCAGGAAAGTGGAATAACGAGTGAGGTTATCAAATTTGCAGATGACACAAAACTATTTAAAGTTGTTAAAACCCAAGAGGATTGTGAAAAATTGCAAGAGGATCTTGATAAATTGGAAGACTGGGCATCAAAATGGCAGATGAAATTTAATGTGGACAAGTGCAAGGTTATGCACCTAGGGAAGAACAACCCAAACTATGGTTACACGATGCAAGGTTCCACATTAGGAACCACCACCCAGGAAAAATATTTAGGCGTCATTGTGGATACCATGTTAAAACCCTCGGCCCAGTGTGCAACGGCGGCCAAGAGAGCAAATAGAATGCTAGGTATGATAAGGAAAGGAATGGAAAATAAAACAAAAGATATTATAATGCCTCTATATCGTTCCATGGTGAGACCGCACCTTGAATATTGTGTGCAATTCTGGTCGCCGTATCTTAAAAAGGATATAGCGATTTTAGAAAAGGTTCAGAGAAGAGCCACCAAAATGGTAAAGGGATGGAAGGATACTCCTATGAAGAAAGGCTAAAAAGGTTAGGGCTCTTTAACCTGGAAAAGAGACGGCTGAGGGGAGATATGATAGAAGTCTATAAATTAATGAGCGGAGTGGAACGGGTAAACGTAGATCGATTGTTTACATTATCAGAATATAGAAAGACTAGGGGACATGCAATGAAGCTACGGGGTAAACTATTTAAGACTAATAAAAGAAAATATTTTTTCACTCAACGTGTAATCAAACTCTGGAATTTGTTACCGGAGGATGTAGTAAAGGCTGTTAGTGTAGCTGGGTTTAAAAAAGGTTTGGACAAGTTCCTGGAGGAAAGGTCCATAAACCATTATTAAGAAGTGACCGAAGATATCAATGCTTGACCCAGTACAAGCACTGTGGAACTTGTGTCTCTTGGGAAACTGCTAGGTACATATGACCTAGATTGGCCACTGTTGGAAACAGAATACTGGGCTTGATGGACCTTGGTCTGACCCAGTATGGCATATCTTATGTTTTTATGTTCTTATGGAGTTGTCATGGACTGCACATGTTAGCTCAATCATCTCCTGTTCCTTTTTTCAAATGCAGCAATCTTAGACTACTTCGACCCTATTTTGCAGTAGGATTTTTTTGTGTGTTGGTAGAGTAAGGTTTTAGCGTTTCTGATTTATAGTAATTTGCTGTTAATTGCACAAAACAGCAGCTTGGAAGGCTGCATGTATGTTAAAATATGGCCACTAAGCTGATTTTTGGGGTCTCTGCTTCTGTTTCTCAGTTATTTCAGACGCTTCATTGGCTTAGGATTTCTGAGAGAATACAAAGAAATTAGACTTACCTGCTAATTGTTGTTTCTTGAGGAACTCCAGTCCAGTCCTGCACCTCTTCCAGCAGCTTGGAGACTGAGCATGTCATCTTTTTGATGACACCAGTGTACTTATGTAACTGGCACCGCCTACCAGCCCACCTATTGACAAAGCAGACTCACAAGAGCAACAAATAAGTAATTAAACATGCAACAAACACAGGATGAGGAGGCCTACCTGTTGAACACCTGAGCAACTCCAACCAGCGGGGAACAAGCGACCAACAGCTCTTCTGGTCCAACCCCCCCCCCCCCCAAACGCCGATTACACCCCACCTCCTTGGCTCCCCCTGGCCATTTCCTCCAGTAAGGGAACCATCTTCAGGGCCAAGGTGAACAACGATTATCACAGAAAGCAGTCAGGGCGGGTTCCAGGACTGGACTGGAGTTCCTCAAGGAACAATTAGCAGGTAAGTCTAATTTCTCTTTCCTTATCACCCCCCTCCAGTCCAGTCCCGCACCTCTGGGATGTATCAGAGCAGTTAAACTAATGGAAGAGACCTGCATAACCGGCCTGAAGCACTGCCGATCCGAAATGAGCATCCTCTGCTGTCTGGACATCCAGGTGACAATGCTTAGATAAAGTATGCAGCGACGACCACGTTGCCGCCCTACAGATCTCCACCAGCGGAACTAAACTATACTCTGCTCAGGAGGCTGCCTGAGCCCTTGTGGAATGCGCAACCCCGATGGCACTGCTGTACCCTTCAAGATGTATGCCGATGCAACTGCCTCCCTGATTCATCTGGAAATGGAGGCCTTAGCTGCTGCCTGACCTTTGCACGGCCCGACAAACAGACAGACTGTCTAATTTCCGAAAGGACAATGTCTTTTTCACATACCTTCGCAGAGCTCTTTTAATATCCAGGAGGCACAGCTGTGGAGTGGCAGGGCCCACATCCGCGCTTGCCAGAACTGGTAAGGAAACAGCCTGATTTACATGAAATGCTGACACTAACCTGGGCAAAAATGAAGGCAATGGGCACAGGACCACTTTCTCCTTAGAGAAGGAAAGGAATGGCTCTAGGCATGACTGGGCCTGAAGCTCCGAAATTCTGCATGCCGAGCAAATCGCCACCAGGAATACCGTTTTCAAGTCAAATCCTTCAGGGAAGTTCAACTCAATGGCTCAAAGGATTCCCCAGACAATGCTGACCTACCTTTGTCCGCTCTCCTCAGTGGACGGAGGTGGATCACCGCTCTTAGAAATCTCAGCACGTCTGGGTGTGTACGCAACAGCACCCTGTGGACTTTCCCACGATGACATGAAATCGCCACCAGTTGCACTCTCAAGGAACTGGCGGCTAGGCCCTTATCAAAACCGGATTGCAAGAATGCCAAGATAACTGGGACGGAGGCAGTGGAAGGGCGCACCTATCTTTCTCCACACCACGATCCAAAGATGCATCATACGCGGATGTATGCCAGGTTCGTAGATCTCCTCCAGGCCTGTAGCAAGATCACTGTCACTGAGCACGAATATCCTTTCTTCTTCAACCTCGCCCTTTCCAGAGCCATGCCCTAAGTGAGAATGGATTCACTTGGGGCATGCGAAACAACCCCTGCATCAAGAGGTCCTTCCGAACCGGAAGCTGCCACAGTCGATCCGCCAGTATCCAAAACAGGTCGGCATAGCGTGGCTGCCTCGGCCAGTCCGGTGCCACCAGAATTACTAATCCCTGTTGTACCTCTATCTGTTGCGCTACCCGGCGAATGAGCGCCCACGGGGGAAAAACAGAGAAGACCCTCTTTGGGCCACCACTGAATTAGAGCATCCAGGCCCTCTGCAATACTTTCTCAACTTCTACTGGAAAAAAAAACCTGGCAGGTCTTGGCCAACTCGAATGTTGCTATTAGGTCCATGACTGGTGTGCCCCATTGGTGGACCACCTGCTCGAACACCCCCTGGTTGAGCTGCCACACTCCAGGGTCCATGCGCACTCGGCTGAGGTAGTCTGCCGTCACATTGTAGACTCCTGGTCAGGCGCTGCCGATAACACCAGGAAACGAGTCTCTGCCCATCCGAACAGCCTTTCGGCCTCCTCCTCCTGGGCTGCACTGCCCATGCCTCCTTGCCAGTTGATGTAAGCCACCGTGGTCGCATTGTCCAAGAGGACTCGGACTGCCTTCCCCTGAAACCATGGCTCAAAATCTTTTAGCGCCAAGGTCACCGCTCGCGTCTCGAGCCTGTTGATTGACCACAGGGCCTCCTATGGGGACTCCACTGTCCCTGAACAAATTGCCCTTCGCAAAGGGTTCCCCAACCTGACAGAACTGGCAGTGGTCATCAACGGAACCCACACCAGGGACTCGAGTGGCATGCCCTCTTCCAAGCTCCCCAGATGCAGCCACCACCTGAGGGCTCTCCTGGTGCTCCCCAGGCAGGGGAGTACTTGGGAAAGGGGTTGACTCTGATGAGACCACCACCGGTGCAGAGCCCTCTGCAGCAGTCGCATGTGCGTCGTTGTCCATGGGACTAGCTTGACAGTGACCGCCATGGTCCCCAGAACTTGCAGATGTCACGCCGACAGTCTAGTCATCTTCAGGAACTGATGTATCAACTGTAGTAGCTCCTGCGCCCAGCAATCCAGCAGGAAATCACTGCCCACATGGGTATCAAAACAAGCTCCCAAATACTCTAGCTCCTAGGCTGGCTGTAACTGACTCTTGCCAAGGTAACCACCCAACCGAGACTTTGAAGGAACTCAACCATGCGTGCTGTTGCTCTTTCACTGTCGTCCCTGGACTTCGCCCGGATCAGAAAATCATCTAGGTACAGGTGGACAAAAACCCCTTCCTTGCGGAGTGTTGCAGCCATCACCAACAAGACCTTGGTGAAGGTACAGGGGCTGGTCGCCAGACCGAAGGGCAATGCTCAAAACTGAAAATGGCCCCTTGGCACAGCAAAATGGAGAAACTGCTGATGTTCTAGAAGGATGGGAGTGTGCAGATATGTCTCTGCAGTTGAGAGACATGAAGAATTCTCTGCTCCTTACTGCCACTATTACTGATCTCAGCGTTTCCATGTGGAAATGCGGTACCGGTGACAGCGGTTCATGCCACTGAGGTCGAGAATCAGACAAAAGGAACCTTCCTTTCTGGGCACCACAAAATAAATGGAGTATCGACCGCAGCCATACTAGCCTCGCAGAACCGGTTCCATGGCTCTTAGCTGCAGCAGATGAGTCAAGGTCTCCTCTACCGCCAACGACACTGTTGCGTCCACTTTGGGCAATCAAAGGAGTTCTCGTTCTTGCTTCAGTAGAGGGTACAGGCACGACATGGATCGCACTCCTTTAAGACCAGCCTCCGGCAGATCACGCTTATCCTGGATCATCTATCATACTACTCTATGTACCAGGAAGACTTTCTGTGATTTCCACACCGCCTGGAGCAGGGGATCCTCCAGCGCCTCTTCCTCTGCTGGGAGATTAGCGGGCATATTCAGAGCCTTGAGGGACTCCAAAGCGAGTGCTGGCAGCTCCTTCCGGTGGAACACCCGAACAATCTGGGCCTGATCCTCCTGTTCTGGGATCTCTCGTTCTCCTAACTCCTCCTGCAGATCAAGTTTCATGTCAAGGTCTTCCCCATCCAGCCCCTCTGACAGTGGTGATTGCTGCCACTCCTCTGAGCCTCTAACCCGCTTAGTCGCCACTGCCTCTGACTCATGCTCTTTTGCGTCCGACACCTTCTTAGCCCCACGTTCCGGGGCTGAGGAGCCGCTTACCAAGCCCTGTTGACGCAGCAAAATGCTTTATGCAGAAGTAAGACAAACTCTAGTGAGAACTCCCCCAGGAACCCTATTGCTCCCTGGGTTTGAGGGGTGGAAGGGCTTGAGGGGTGGACAGTCTGGGCATCACACAGGGACAGGGGGCTGGATCTGTTGAAGGTAACACAGAATCCCCTGCCTCCAGCGTCTTTTGCGACCAGGAGGGACTCTGCTGCCTTGTCTTGCCCTGCAGGCCCTGCTCCAATGACCTAGCCTCTTACGTGCAGTCTAGGAAGACGCCTGCCTCTGAGACAGCTCCCAGTCAGGTCCCGCATATCTTGAAGATTTTTAAATTGTGCTGCCGTGTTGTACCTCAAAGATATGAAATGGACCACGCATTGATCTAATCAGACACTGAGACTTTCTCCAAGTAAAAGTTTACGTTTTTATTATAAGCAATGCCAATGGCTGTAAGAAGTACAGCTTCCCTTACAAGCGATATCACAAATTTAGTAGGTACAGAGTCTAGGCTAAAAGACAAGATGATCATGTCAGGTTACCCTGACCATGGACAGATGGAAGGATTTCATTTGTCTGTTATCCACTGACTGTCTCTGATTTTTCCAGTTATATACATTTCTTGTATGCAGGTGCTTCCTATTTCACAGAACAAAACTGTGACTACACAGCTACTCAGCACATTTTCCTGCTTATCTCATTTATTTCTGTCTCTTTTTTTGCCTGATCCTTCTCAGGAAAAAAAGTCACAATGTTTCAACAAACTGTCACTTACATCTCCTGATCCACCTGACCAGGCACAACGGCTCTCTGAAATCTGCCCAGCAACAAGACAATGGCACATTTAGTTAGGCTTTTGCCACAGGTCATTATGCACTGAATAAGTTTGGAGTTGTATAACACAAGGAATGTTTAAAGATGTGGTACGAAGTGGGATTCACCGCCCTTGATACCATCACATACCAAGCACTGCGGTCTGGCCGGCATGGTGGGAAGGGCTGCAGGTACTCCCCAGGAATGCCCTCAATCTGTACCCGGGTATGTAGAAGAATCCCTAGCACAGTGCACCTCCATGGGCTCAGGCACAGAGCACCTGAACTAAAATAGAATAAAATCTAACAAACAAACTGAAATTGAAAGTAAACTGCAAATGGGCCCCTAGAAAGAAGCTGCTCTGGTCCTGCTTTATTCCCTGGGGCTGCGTTTCCCGGGCACCCAAAACTCAGCAGGGGGTTAAAACACACACAAGCCTGAAGAAGAAGAAATTGTGCCTAAACACAGCGGGGGGAGTTTCCCTCGCCACTGAAGGCTCCCAAACATGCAGCTGCAGGCCGCTCTGTCTCTCCTTGTGTTCCGGTGGTTGCTAGGGGTTCCTGCTATCCTCCTCCACCTGCTGCTCTTACCTTGGCGCCTCTTTGCCATGTGGCTTTTCTACCCCTCGTGCTCGGCCTTCCTTCCCGGCTTCCGCGCTGAGGGGGGGAGGGGACTCGGGACTGCCAGCTTTCACTCCCGTCAATCCAATGCTACCCTGCGGCGGCTTCTCACCCGTTAACAGGTTCAGCAGCCGCCAGAAGTCTCGGACTAAGGAAGGCCTCCACAGAACTCCCCCCCCTCCCAAAGTCCAGGGGGAAAAGGAATAGCCTCCCCTCAGCCCTGTTGCCCCCATGTTCTTTCTGATTTGTTTTTGTTTTTTTTCTTTTCTGCCTTTAAAAACAAAGGAGCTCTAATTAAATTTCCTTAGATGTCCCTTCAGTGAGTCCAGCACCCTGGCTCACTACCTCCTCCAGCTGCTTGGAGACAGAGCATACTGGAGCTAGTAGGCGGTGCCAGCTACATAAGTACACTGGTGTCATTAAAAAGATGACTTGATCAGTCTCCAAGCTTCTGGAAGAGATATACTACCCAGAAGTGAAGGACTGGACTGGAGGGATGATAAAGAATTTATGTTTTCTGTGTTAATGAATAGGTTCTTTAATGATTATGTCCCAGTTTGTTTTGCGGATTTGTTTGTACTTTTGACGCGAGTTCAGTCTAAACATCTCCAGGAGGCGCAGACTCCGTTGTTTCCATCAAGTAGGGGGGTTGTTAGTAAGAAATTATTTATGCGCACATTGCCATGTAAAGCTATGGCGTATTGGTCAAAATTGCCTTTGTCTTTGAAATCTGCATCATCAATTGTTTTATTTAGGAGAAGATTGACAACTTGATTATTTTCTTCTTAACACTGTCTTTTTTTAGTGGGTTTTTTTTTTTTTAAATACTGTACACCTCACTAATCCGACTTGTTTGGGAGTGATGCGATATAGAAATTTAAGGCACATTAGATACAAAACTTGTGCATTAACTATTGGGAGCATTCCCAGCATTTTAGGGATGGTAGCTGTGCAACTATAGCAGAGCAGTCCTGACTATTGCATGTTAAAGGAATAGCCAATGATGTGGAATGAAGTTTGCTACACCTTTGAAGTTGTAGCTAAATGCACCACATTAAGTGCCATATTAGCAGGTTAACTGCAAGGCACAGTCCCCCGTCTATACTATGCCCCAAGAGAAATTTAATGCAACAGTTAGTATGTGATAACAGTTAATATGCTGTTCTGAGCTAGGTGTATATTAAAACCACTTTAAATATCTAGCACAACATAGTAAACAGACCCTATATTCTGTATTATTTTTGTTCTTCCACTGGCCTAATTTTCTCCATTCCCTCCTCCTGTCTTCAATACATCATCTCTAGTCTAAATGCAACAGCTTCAGGAGCCCCAAGAGCACAATGGTCAAATGATTACATTTAAAATAGGCTGTGCAAACCCTGCAAAATCCCAACAGCTTTGGTGTTGGCAATCCTGACTTTGGTTCTGAAGGGCCTGCAGCAAGCTCACCATATCCGATTATCATAAATTTTAACTTGTGTGTTACAAGAAAACAGTATCTTAAAAGTAATAAAACTGTCATATAAGTCATTTCATCTCTTTACTTCTTTCGATACATTCTATTTTGGTCCCTCTTATATTTTCTTTCCTCTTAGCACTCTCTTCTAGGTTGTATACCTCCATTTTCCCCTTTGACTATTCTTTTCCTCTCTCACCTGGACTATGAGGGCGCCATCTCTCACCATCCCGCCGAGATCCAGCTAACCGCCACACACCTCCCTCTTCATCTTCCCCATTCAGTTCCTCTCTCAGGATACGCCAGTTTTCACTCTCAGAACGTGTGAACTCATGTTTCCTCCCTGCAATCGCTGTTCCACCTTCTTCAAAGTTTGGCCTCGCTGGAAAGAAAGCAAGTACATTGTTGTATGCAAACAACTCAATTTTATTAAGAAGGGGAGTGAACACTGAATACTCTCTCAACCCAAAACCGTCCATCTACCTGATATCCACTACTATAAACAGCCAGTTTCCTTAAATGACTGCCCAAACCATGTCATCTTGACAAAGTACATGCTTGCTTCTCCAGTGCATACCAGGTCTAGCAAATTGCCAAGAGAAACATCTGATATTGTTAAATTTGTATGAGTCAGAAATTATTTTAAAAATTAAACCTCATGTGTTCCATTGGGGAAGAGTGTCAAAGAAAACCCATGAAGGCAAGTACTACAGCGAGCTTTAATTGTAAATTTGAGAGAATGAGAATACTCCACATATCTTGAGGCTTAGGAGTGAGGTTCATGACCGTCATGGTATGTGCAAAACTAATCCATTTGGAGAAATTGCCCCCAAGAGAAAAATGTAAGGTACCATATTCAGGCATGCACCTCAATTGAGTAGAGTCACAGGTTATTCCAATGATTTCAAATGAGCAAGAAGTAACTTACATATAAAAAAAGGCAGGATTAACTAAACTAACCTAGCGAGCAACTCATTTCAGAAAACGCACATTTAAACCAATACTTTAAGGAAATGTACTCTATCTCAGGCTAAATATGTAGAAATAATGAAAAATGCATAGCTACCCTCCCATCCCATCATCAAATGGATCTTCCGCAACACCAATTCAGCCTTATGTAAATAGTTATTTTGCACCCAGTTAAGTTACTTATCATTCCCTATGTTCTATGTAAAGTTACTTGTACTTTTGTTCCTTGTAAATTACCATGACTGGTAGATACAGCAATATAAAAAAGTTGCTAAATAAAGCGTAGTTACTCACCTGTAACAGGTATTCTTTCTCTGGGGAGAGCAGAATCAGTCCTTACATAGGGGGTGATGTCGGTGCCAACAAAGCCAATGTGGAAGCATCTCCCTAACTTTAAAAGAAAGCCTTTGGGAGGTGCAGGTAAGTAGCTACGCTTTCTCCAGGAACAAGCAGGAAGTCAATCCTCACATATGGGACTCCCCAGCTACAGAGAACCTGTAAACATGCCACGGTGACCTGTAAAAGTTGAGCCGTAATCAGCAGCAGTCGAGACACTACTGAGAGACTCTAGCAAGACCTATGTGTCCGGCAAGTACCAGAACTCTGATAGCATGAACACAGAAGGGTTGGACGGCAGGAGTTGCCTACATTCCGAAGAGATTACGGAGTACAGCCTGGCCAAAGACACTGTTCCATCGTGACTCCCTCTTCAGGCAGTATTGAGCTACTAAGGTATGGACCAAAGACCAGGTGGCAGTCTGGCATATTTCCATCAAGGGGTCAGAAAACAGATTTGCCACAGAAGTAGGCAGGGCCCTGATGCAGTGCGCCATGACCTTCTGGGTCCAGTGAAATCCCTGCCTGCTCGTAGGCAAGAGTAATGCAGTCTGCCATCCAAGTGGACAGAGTTTGCTTAGTCACTGGGAGCCCCAGATGGTTGTGGTCATAGGATATGAAAAGCTGAGGTGTTTTGCAGTGGCCCTGAGTCCATTGCAGATCGAACAGGGCCCTTTTACAATCCAGATTATGGAGAACGGTCTCCACCCTGCTGGCGTAAGGCCTCTGAAAAAAGGTGGGGAGCACCAACTCCTGATTGAGGTGGAATGGGGACACGACCTTAAGGCTGAAACTTGGGGTGTGTGCGGAGCACCAACCTGTTCTTGTAGAACCTCATGTAAGGGGGGGAGTCTGCCATCAGAGCCTGGAGCTCGCTGACTCTGCGAGCTGATGCGAGTGCTACAAGGTAGATGACCTTCCAGGAGAGGTACTGCAGGTGGCAGGTAGCCAGAGGCTTAGTGAGCTGCAAAAGCACCATATTGAGATCCCACTCCGCTGCTGGAGGGAGGACGGGGGGTTTGGATAACATGAGGCCCTGCAGGAACTGAGACACAAGGGGCTGAGCCAAGAGGGACTTTCCCTCAATGGGAATGTGATGCGCTGCGAAGGTGCTCATGTGTACTCTGACCAAACTGGACTTCAGGTGGAGCAGATACTGGAGTAACACTTGTACCAAGCAGGAGAACAGGTTTGGCTATCATTCTGCGCACATCAAGAATCGGCACCACTTGAAGGTGTACACTCTTCTTCTGGAAGCCTTATGAGAGGCCAGAACCACCTCTTCCATGTCCCGTGGGAGGCTGAAGGGAGCTAACACTACCTTTCAGCAGCCAAGCTGTGAGTGACAGGGACCCCAGTTTGGGGTGTATGAGAGGGCCCTGCTTCTGTAAGAGTAGCGCTGGGGCTCGGCTCAGGGGAATCGGAGATGCCACTGATAGGGAGAGGAACAATGGGAACCAGGGCTGCCTAGGCCACCGAAGAACTATCAGCATTAGTGATGCTCTGTTGCGCTGGACCTTGAATAGGGTCTTTGTGACCAGCGGTATCAGTGGGAAGGCATACAGGCGGCCATCCATGGGATAAGGAACGCATCTGCTGCCACACAGGCCAAGTGCGACTGGTGGAAGCAGAATCGGGGCAACTGCATGTTGCTTAGACTGGCGAACAGGTCCTTAAACCTAAAGGATGCCAAAGAAATGAAACAGCCGGGAAGCTACTACTGGATCCAGGCGCCACTCGTGCGGCTGGAGGACTCTGCTCAGCTTGTCCGCCAGGGCAATGTCTTAGCCCAGGAGGTAAACCGCACTTAGGAACATCCCTGTATGCTGCATAGGAGTGGAGGGCTACAGTCTCCTGGCAGAGGGGGTACAACCTTGTTCCCCCTTGTTTATTCACGGAGAACATTTTGACTTGGTTGTCGGTCTGGATCAGCACCAAATGGTGCTGCAGCTTGTGGTGGAAGGCTCAGAGAGCCAGGAATATTGCCCGGAGCTCTAACAGGCTGATTTGCATCCGGAATTCCCTCTGGGACCAGCTGCCTTGCATCTGGAGGCCCTCGCAATGCACTTCCCAGCTCAGCAGGGAAGCATCTGTGGTGAGGACTTTCGGTGGGGTGGATGTCTAGAAGGGCATCCCAGCCTAAAGGTGATGTGGAATCTGCCACTATCCGAAGGAGTCTGCCAGTTGTCCCCTGAGAGCGGAGGTACCACTGGGCTGCCCTCATGTGCAGATAGGCATATGGGGTCATATGAACCATGGAGGTCATGTGTCCCAACAGGCGGAGCAGAAGCCGGGCAAGCAGTGTCCGGCATCGGTGCACCTCTGCAGCTAACCCCTTGAGGGGTTCTAACCTCTGCTGAGAAAGGAAGGCTTTTACCTCGAGGGTATCTAGTTGCGCCGCTATGAACTTTAGGTGCTGAACCAGAGTGAGGTGGGACTTGGGATAGTTTATGACTAACCTCAGGTGCTGCAGGGTGTTTATAGTGCATGCAGTGGCGCATTGTGCCTCTGTAGCTGTGTCCCCATTAATGAGACAGTCGTCCAGATAAGGGAAGACGAAGGCCCCTTGGAGACGGAGGTGGGTTGCGACCACCACAAGGCACTTTGTGAAGACCACTGGCAATGAGGCTATACTAAAGGACAGCACCCTGTATTGGTAGTGCTGTCCCTTCACCATGAACCAGAGGTATTTTCTGTGACTGGGATGAATTAGGATGTGCATCTAGACATCCTTTAGGTTTAAGGAGTATAGCCAATCTCCCTGCCAGAGAAATGCCAGCAATGTCCCCCAAAGGAGAGCACCTTGAATTTCCTACCTGACCAGAAACATGTTGAGCTCTTGCAGGTCCAGGATGGGCCTGAGGCCCCCTGTCCTCCTGGGGACGAAGAAATACCTGGAGTAGAAGCTTGTGCCCAAGAGATATTTTGACATTCGTTCCACTGCCTTGTCCTGGGATTAGGCCTGCTAGCTCACTGAGCAGCAGGGTCTGTGAAGGAGAGGCCTGATGGGCTCTCCTGGGAAATATGAGGGTGGCACCCGCTGTAGGTGGAGGAGATAGCCCTCCTTGACCAAGTGTAGTACCCAGGTATCAGTGATGATGGCTGTCCACCTGTGGGCAAACAGGGCTAGGCACCCTCCTCTGGGCTGCAAAGGACTTCCTGGGGGGAGGGAGGTCGCACCCAGGCAGTCAAAAGATCCCCCCAGGCTAGGCCGGGGCCAGGGACTTCGTGGTTTTTTGCTTTTGGGGACCATGCCTCTGGCCTTTTTGCTGCTGGCTCTGTTGAGGAGCTGAGAAGGCCTGGAAATGCAGGGTAGCATCAAAACCCCGCTTCTTCCTCAGCTGAAGACTCCAAATCATTGTAGGCTGCTCAAGACAAAAACGTCAAGCACTTTTACCACTGAGGTCAGGGACTTAAACCTCTGTAGGGGTTCCCCATTGAGGCCTGCCGAAACTCCATCGAGGTCCTTCGACAGTTCCTTCAGGTATATACCGATATAGAGCTGATAGTACTGGATCTAGCAAGTCATCATCGAGCCCTGAAAGGCCTTCCGGCTGAGGGTATCGAGAGTTTCCGTCTCCCTACCGGGTGGCACCAATGAATGAGTTTTTTTGGCTTTTGAGCCGGCGCATGGCCAATTCCATGACCATCGAGTTGTGGGGAGGCTGGGTCTTTTGAAATCCAGAGCTTTGGTGTACCTGGTACATGGCGTCGAGGTGCCTACTGACAATTGCTACAGACACTGTATTTCCTACATCCGGAGGAGGCAGTGTTTGAGGATCAGAGGTACCGGTACCATATGGGTTTCTTTAGGGGGTACCTCTTATTGGAGTATCTCCAATTCCTTGGTGCACGGGTCCGCCTCTGCCTCGATAGCAATAGCCTTGGCCACATCCTGCACAAAATCGAGGAAAGCAACATCCTCAGGCGGGGAACGGCGTCAGGTGATCAGGGGAGACGGGTCAGAGTGCACGTCTTGGTGTCGCCTTGTATCCGGGAACTCTTCATCCTCAATCACCCATTCAAACTCAAGTCTGAATATGAGTCCAATGCCGCGCGATCACCTTAGTCGAGGTTCGCTCCAGGCAGTGAGCGACTTCCAGAGAATCTGTGGTCCAAGTCACGGGCGCTCGCCATGGAGTACCGGTGCCCTGAGGAATGGGACCAGGACCTCGTCTATTACTGGGGAATCTCTCGAGGTCAGTGGCGCTCGAGGACCAGCTCAGCGTCCGGGGAAGACCTCGATGTAGAGGGTGCAGTCATCGGGGCGGATGAAGAGGACAAACCGGACATAAATGCCTGCTGTATGGCCACAAGGGCAGAGATACTGCTCTCTAAGGCTGTCATCCTGGTCTCCATACCAGTTGGCTCTGCAGCCTTCGACGCGGGCACAGATGGCTTTGGGTCCAGCATTGGTACTGTCAAGGGGGAGTCCTCGATGAGGATGGACTTGGGGGTCCGAGGCCGATTGGCTGGTGCAGACGACTCCTTGTGGGGCAGCTTGTGAGGCCGCTCCCGCTCATACTTCTCACTCACACCTGGGACTGCAGGACCTGGTGTGGGATTTCCCCTTCTTCCCAGACCCGTCCTCCAAGGCAGTCTTCGAGGGTTTCATCTTCTTGCATTCCACTCTCGGGGGATTTCTGCTCAGAGGAACCACAGCCGCGAGACTCCGAAGAGGCTCGGGATTCGCGTGGCACCAAGGTATTGAAGGAAGCCTGGAGCGTGGTAACGCCAGAGACTCCGGCGCAGAGTCAGACTTCTGGAAAAATTTCTCCTGCTGCTGATAGCGGCTCTTTTGGGCCTTTGAGGTCATAGTTCGCAGTTGGGGTGGTTATATTCCGGGCTGAGGAACCGGAGGCAGCAGTCATGTGGGTCGGTGAGAGACATCATTTTGCCACACTGATCGCACTTCTTAAAGCCACTGGAGGCAATCGGAAAAAGGGAGTCCCCGCCGCTGAGCAGGGGTCTGGGGTATTCGGTTGAATAAGTCAAGAATGCCGGTCAAGGGACACCTTGATGAAAAAAAGAGAAAAATGAACGAACGAACCCAAGAAGCGATGCAGAGGTGAGCTGGCTCGGGGGCGGGAAAGAACCAGTACGCAAATCCGACAAAAACTTTAAAAAAAAAACCACTACACTTTTTCCAGGGGAAAGTGGACAACGTCCGGAGGGCTCGGCGGAAAAAAGGAGACTGAGGCAAGATGGCACCCTTGGGCAGGAAGGAGACCACGCATGCATGGTGCATCTCCCAAAGACTTTCTTTGAAAACTGGGGAGATGCTTCCGCAGGCTCCATCGCTGCCGACATCACCACATATGTGAGGATTGACTTCCTGCTTGTTCCTGGAGAAACAAATTTCATGAACACAAAAGACAAATTAGATGACTGTGGGCTTCACTCTCAGCTGCATGCATGATTTCTATATGTTTGGACACTGATTAGGAGCAGAGCTGGCCCCAGAGTTAGTTCAAGGTTTTGGTGCACTGGACAAACCTTAAGTCTTATGCCCCTCCTGACTGTCAGAATCAACTGTTTAGCTTTGAATGCACTGTGCTTTAGCACCTGCCCCCCCCCCCCCCCCACCAAAAAAAGAAACAGCTGCTGCTGTCCTGGGCAATTGCCTAGTTTGCCTGATGGTTGGGCCAGCCCTGGTTGGGAGGGAAATAACTCATCTGGTTCAGTAAATGAACACTTACTATTGTGCCGCTTACAGATCATGTCCTTTTATAAACAAAAGTTTACCCATACAATATATTTTAAAATCTTTCACAAAATTTACCTATACTAGTAGCTATACATACATGGGCATCACCTTCCCCTTTTTACATGGAATCTCAATCCATTGAGATTCTACAACAAATTTTGTTTCCTGCAAAACTTTAATCTTTTGTGACTCAATGCCATCTCTAACATACAACGCAACCCCTCCACCAATTTGATCAGTTCTATCATTGCGATATGGTTTGTTCCCAGGTATCGCAGTGTCCCACTGGTTGTCCTCCTTCAACCATGTCTCTGAGATACCAATCATATCTAACCTCTCATTTAGTGCTATATATTCTAACTCTCCCATCTTATTTTTTAGACTTCTAGCATTTGCATACAAGCATTTTAGAGACTATTTTATTCATATTAATCTGGCTATCGGTAGACAGGGGTAATTTGGAATCTTTAAGCTCTGTCTGTTCCGTACTCAAAGGCATTTGGGCTACTTTTGCCTTTATTGGAACTTCTCTACTGATATGCCTTAACTTCAATCTTTTGTTAGTATCCTTCAAGGATACATTGTTCCGAAGCATGCGCTCTTGGGCAACTGTCGGCTCTCCCCTATTATCTAGTTTAAAAGTTGCTCTAGCTCCTTTTTAAAGGTTAATGCCAGCAGCCTGGTTCTGTTCCGGTTAAGGTGGAGCACATCCCTTCAGAAGAGCCCCTTCTTTCCCAAGAATGGTCCCCAATTCCTAACAAATCCTTGCACCATTGTCACATCCATGCATTGGGACTCCGGAGCTCTGCCTGCCTTTTGGGTACTGCGTATGGAATGGGAAACATTTCGGAGATTGCTACCCTGGAAGTTCTGGATTTCAATTTCCTACCTAAAAGACTAAATTTAGCCTCCAGAACCTCCCTACCACACTTTCCAATATCATTGGTACAGACAGACATGTACCAAGACAGCAGACTCCTCCCCAGCACTAAGACATTGTCTAGGTGACCTCGCTCCCCCCTCCTTTTTTTTTTTAATGAGTGGAGGGCTGATGAAATAAGCTGCGCTGTCCTTTAGCGTAGCAGTTTAATCCCAATGTTCCTACATTAAGTTTACTCCTGATGTAGCAAGATGTTTTAGTGCAGAAAATCTAAGTAAAAACACTGAAAGGGTAGCTGAATGAGCATGCAAAAATCATGCAAAAGACCAAATCCTTGCACTAACTGTAGAAGAAATGTGCCAAATTTTGAGGGAGATTTTGATTCTCTTTTAAAATCAGAATCTTTACTCAGCTCAGGGCTGGAGGACAGAGGTAGCAAAGGAGCAAAGGATCACATGAGGTGAAGTGTAGTACTTCACCTCAGATGACCCTGCTTAGCCATGATCTCCAATGATTCAAGTGGATCCTGGAGTACTGGTCTGTCACTTCCACAAAATATCAAGGCTTAGATGCTTGGAAGTCACATTGTTTTCCTCCAGTTTCTTCAGTGGCAGTGAAAGCATCATTTGGGTCTGCACTGTCTTTTCTCACCTAGGTCTGGGTAATTTTTCATGCCTCTTCACTTTCGCCGTTTTAGGTGAAATAACTGCGGGGACAAATCAGTCTGGGTTTGCAATGAAAGTCTTTCCTTCTTGTTTAATGAAACCACATTGGCAAGGTTTTGCTTATGTGATTCTTAATTTCATTAAATTCTAGCCTTACCATGGGGGTGGTTCTTTCAACTTGGAAACAACTAATAGGTCGTCCAGCTCATAAAACAACAAATCCTGATTTTTCTGCTATGGCTGACTTTCCGTCCTATTTCAAATCTGAATTATCTGGCTAAATTAACAAAGAGCAGTTAGCACGATTTTTTGAAAAATGATTGTTTTCATCCAAATCAATCGGGATTCCATGTGGGTCATTCAACAGAAACTGCTTTGCTTTCCATGGTCAATGAGGTTGTAACTAATACGGGCAGTATAAAAATGCTCTTCTTATTCAGATGGACTTGAGCTTAGCGTTTGATCCTATAGATGATTCTATTTTTTGTAACATTTGCAAGAAATCGGCCTCACAAACTTTGCTTGGAATTGGTTTAGGTCGTATCTTCAATATTTCTTCAGAACGCAGTTTCCGGGTCTTCGTCTATGGGTCTTACTCTTCCTCTTATCCGCTTGCTTTTGAGTACTACAGGGCTCCATCTTAGCCCTTATGCTTTCCAACATTTATGTGGCCCCTTTGGTTTTTCTTATCCAGAGTTTGGGTATAAGTCCGTATGTTTTCATTGAAGATTTTCAGCATACTATTACACATGATTCTTGGGACTCATCTATTCAGTTTCAATTTACCACTTATTTGATCTTGATTTCAAATTGGTCATCATCTCATAAGCTGATTTTGAATCCCCAGAAACTGAAGCCTTAAGGTTTTCTACAATTGGTTCCCTGCTGCCTTTGATTCAAATTTCTGGTCTTCCAATACCTTTTAAAGGACACTTGGAGGGGGAGGGGGGACTTTGGATGGCAAACTGTCAATTCTCTCCTTTTGTTTCATCTACTATTAGTTCTTTTTATGCTCTCCGTAGAATTAAGACTTAAAAAAACATTCCTAGATACTAGTTCTTTGGAGAACAAAACCAAGATCATAATACCTCTGTATCGTTCCATGGTGCAATGGCACCTTGAATATTGTGTGCAATTCTGGTTGCCATATCTTAAAAAGGATATAGCAGAATTAGAAAAAATACAGAGAAGAGCCACCAAGGGATGGAAGGATACCCCTATGAGGAAAAGCTCAAAAGGTTAGGGCTCTTCAACTTGGAAAAGAGACGGCTGAGAGGAAATATGATATAGGTCTATAAAGTAATGAATAGAGTACAATGGGTAAGCGAAGATAAGCTGCTTACTCCATCAAAAAGTAGAAAGACTAGGGAACACAAAATGAAGCTACAGTGCAACCCATTTAAGAGTAATAAGAGAAAATATTTTTTCACTCAATGCATAATCAAACTCTGGAATTAGTTACCAGAGAATGTAGTAAAGGTTGTTAGTGTATCTGGGTTTAAAAAAAGGTTTGGATCAGTTCCTGGAGGAAAGGTCCATAAACCATTATTAAATAGGACCTGGGAAATCTACTGTTTACTCCAGGACAAGCAGTGTGGAACCTATTTACCTTTTTGGGAACCTGTCAGGTACCTGTGACCTGAATTGGCAACTGTTAGATGGACCTTGGTCTGATCCAGTATGGCATTTCTTATGTCCTTATGAAAACTCTTCTCTTTGGGGATCAATAGGATTGATTATTGTAATTCTCTGTTGGTGGGCCCTCCGTTACATCAGCTTAAATATCTTCATTGACATAGATATAAACATAGAAACATAGAAATATGATGACAGAAAAAGACCACATGGCCTATCTAGTCTGTCCTTCCATATCAACAACTACAACAGTCTCCTTTTTTCCTTTAGAGATCCTCTGTGTTTGTTCCATGCTTTTTTGAATTCAGTTACTGTCCTCATCTCTACCACCTCCAGTGGGAGACTATTCCATGGATCCACCATTCTTTCCATAAAGAAATATTTCCGCAAATCACTCCTGAATCTATTCCCCTTCACGCTCATCCCATGCCCCCTCGTAGCAGAACTTGCTTTCAATGGAAAGAGACTCTCCCACTGAACATTTAAGCCATGGAGGTATTTAGACATCTCAATCATATCACCTGTATCCCGCCTTTCCTCTAAGGTGTACATATTAAGATCCTTAAGTCTGTCCTCATATGCTTTATAATGAAGACTACTAACCATTTTAGTAGCTACCCTCGGCACCGACTCCATCCTGTTCACATCCTTTTGAAGGTGCGGTCTCCAGAATTGCACACTATACTCCAAATGAGGTCACACCAAAACGTATACAGAGGCACTATCACCTCCTTTTTTCTGCTAGCCATTCCTCTCCGTATGCACCCAAGCATCCTTCTAGCTTTTGCTGTCACCTTTTCTACCTGTTTAGCTACTTTAAGATCATCAGACACAACCACGCCTAGGTCCCGCTCTTCTTTAGTGGACAAAAGTACTTCACCCCCTATACTATATTGCTCCCTTGGATTGCTGCAGCCCAAATGCATGACCTTACATTTTTTAACATTAAATCCCAGCTACCAGATTCTAGACCATTCTACAAGCTTAGCTAGATCCCTCCTCATGTTATCTACACCTTCCTGGGTGTCTACTCTATTGCAGATTTTGGTATCATCCGCAAAAAGGCAAATCTTACCCGACAGCCCTTCCGCTATATCACTAACAAAGATGTTAAAAAGAATCAGACCAAGGAGAGATCCCTGGGGCACACAACTGGTAACATCCCTCTCCTCAGAGTGAGCCCCATTTGCCTGTACTCTTTGTCGCCTCCCACCCAAACAATTTCTAACCCAAGCAGTAACTTTAGGGTTCATCCCTAGGGTGCTCAGTTTGTTTATAAGTCGCCTGTGAGGAACAGTGTTCAAAGGCGTTACTGAAATCTAAATACACCACATCCAGGGCTCTCCCTCGGTCCAACTCCCTGGTCACCCAGTCAAAGAAATTAGATTTGTCTGACAAGACTTGCCTCTGGTGAATCCATGCTGCCTCTGAACCTGTAATCCGCTGAACTCCAGAAACCTCACTATTTTCTCTTTCAGCAGCGTTTCCAATCATTTACTCACCACCGAAGTTAAACTAATCAGTCTGTAGTTTTCAACCACATCCTTACTTCCGCTTTTGTGTAAAGGCACCACATGAGCCTCTCTCCAGTCCTTTGGCAACACTCCTGACTCCAATGAGGCATTGAAAAGGTCAGTCAGTGGAGCTTCTAGAATGTCCCCAAGTTCCCTCAGTATTCTAGGGTGTATCCCATCCAGTCCCATCGCTTTGTCTACTTTAAATTGAGCTAGTTTCTCACAGTCTTCTGAAAATTGTTCAAGATGTCCCTCGCTTTTGTTCCTGTTTGTGGGTGTTTTCTGAGGTCCTGTTCCTGGTTCTTCATCTGTGAACACAGAACAGAAATATTTGTTAAGCAATTCTGCTTTATCCTCATCAGCTTCTACATATTCCTCCCCTTCACCCTTGAGTCTGACAATACCACTTTTGCCCTTCCTCTTCTCACTAACATATCTGAAAAATGTCTTATCCCCCCATTTTATTGCATTAGCTATTTCCTCCTCTTTTTGAGTCTTTGCTTTCCTGACTACTTTGCTAGCTTCTCTAAGTTTTTCCAAATATAGATGCCTGTCTTCCTCTCTCTGTGATCTCTTGCATTTCATGAAGGCCTCCCTCTTTTTCTTCACTTTTTCAGCTACCTCTTTCGAAATCCATAGCGGTCTCCTTTTCCTTTTCCTTTTACCTTTATTTACCATTTTAACAGAACGGTTGGTTGCCCTTAAAATATCTCCTTTCAGTTTTGCCCACTGTTTCTATATCCCCCAGCTGTTCCCATCCCGCTAACAACTCCCTGAGGTATTGGCCCATCATGGCAAAGTTAGTCCTCCTAAAGTCTAAGACCCTCACCTTTGAATGGATTCTAACAGCCCTAGTCCTAATACTGAACCACACCATCTGGTGATCACTGGATGCAAAATTATCTCCTATAACATCAGAAACACTTTCACCATTGGTAAGCACCAAGTCCAGTATGGCCCCTTCACGTGTGGGGTCCGTTACCAATTGCTTCAATAGTTCTCCCTGTAGAGAATCCAGGATCTCTTTATGTCTAGATGATACTGCAGCAGGAGTGTGCCAATCAACATCTGGCATATTGAAATCACCTATCAGTAGCACTTCCCCTTTCCTAGCAATGCTGCGTATGTCTTCAATGAACTCTGTCAACCTCTTCCTCTTGTGAGGAAGGTCTGTATATCACGCCAATGCAAATAGATTTCTCTTTCCCTCTTTCTAGTTTAACCCACAAGGCCTCCTCTCTCCCTTTTAAGCTCTGTAATTCCAAAGCTTTAATAGTATTTTTTACATATAGTGCCACTCCTCCTCCCTTTCTTCCTACCCAGTCCTTTCTGAATAAAGCATAGCCAGGTATTTACTCACCTGTAAGAGGTGATGTCCGGGAACAGCAGGAATTTAATCTTCAGATATGGGTATCATCAGTACTGACGGAGCCTGCGCAGGAACGCTCCCCATCATCCAATAGGAACGCTTTTGGGAGCATCCCTCAGCACATGCACGTTGCCTTCCCGCCTTTCCAACTGTCCCTCTTCAGTTAGGTTTGTAGCTGAGTGAAAGGACAGAGGGAGAGAGGAAAGAGACAAAGAGATAGAGAGACAACTCCTAGGGGAGGTGGGTGGGTTGTGAAGACTAAATTCCTGCTGTTCCCGGAGATCACCTGTTACAGGTGAGTAACTACGCTATCTCCAGGAACAAGCAGGAATGCAGCCTTCACATATGGGGACTCCCTAGCTGAAGATGCCAGGGAGATAGCCCCAGGAAGGTGCCACCCTAGAAAGGTAGGCATTTTTCCTCCAATGGATCTCTGGCATTCCACCAGGGTTGGTGGGCAGGAGTAGAATTAGGTCTCAAAGAGATTTGGAAGAACAGCTTGGCCAAAGAAGGCATCCCGATGGGAGGCTTTATCCAGCCAGTAGTGGGCTGTGAAGGTGTGTACCGAAGCCCAGGTGGCTGCTCGACAAATGTCATCGATAGACACGGAGTGGAGATTAGCCATGGAAGCTGCCATGGCTCTCACGTTATGAGCTGTGACATGGCCCTGAAGAGGAAGACCCTTACTCTCATAAGCAAAGGATATGCACTGGGCAATCCATTTAGATAAAGTTCTTTTGGAGACTGGAAGTCCCAAATGACTAGAGTCAAAAGCTATAAAAGGTTGTGAGGACTTTCTATGTTGCTGTGTTCTCTGTAGATAAAAGGCTAAGGCTCTTTTACAATCAAAAGTATGAAGGTTTCTTTCTGCATTAGAGGCGTGAGGCCTCGGAAAAAAAACAGGAAGATAAATTGATTGATTCAAATGAAAAGGCGAAACCACCTTTGGCATAAAGTGTGGATGAGTTCTAAGAACAACCTTATGATGAAACCTAGTATAAGGAGGATCAGCCACTAAAGCTTGCAGTTCACTAATGCAACGTGCAGATGTGATTGCAATTAGGAAGACCACCTTCCAGGTCAAAAACGTAAGGGTTGTAGTGGCTAAAGACTCAAAAGGCGGCTTCATGAGCTGCCCGAGAACTAGATTTAGATCCCATGCCACCGGTGGTGGCTTAATGGGAGGTTTGGTTAACAGAAGACCTCTCATAAATCTGGATATGAGTGGATGAGAGGAAATTGGTTGTCCATTCAGAGGCTTATAAGAAGCTGCAATTGCACTAAGATGGACTCTTACCGAATTGGTCTTTAGACCAGAATTTAATAAGTGAAGGAGATACTCTAGTATTGATTCTAAAGGTATGACCAGGGGGTTTAATCCCTTCTTGGAGCACCATATAGTAAAACATTTCCACTTGCAGGCATAAGATCTTCTCATGGAAAGTTTTCTAGAAGCCTGAAGGATATCTTTTACCTGTTGGGATAGGTTGAAATCCTGGAGGTCTAAGCCTTCAGCAACCAGGCCGTGAGATGCAGGAACTGGGGACTCGGGTGCCATAGCGTCCCGTCCTCTTGGGAAAGGAGATCTGGAGAATGCCCTAACTCCAGAGGTGCAGCTTGAGAGAGATGTAGAAGCAGGGGATACCACGCTTGGCGTGGCCATCGTGGCGCTATGAGAATCATGCGACCCCTGTCTCTCTGAAGCTTTAAGAGTGTTTTGGGGATGAGGGGAATGGGTGGGAGGGCATAAAGGCAGTCCTGACCCCAGTGAAGGAGGAAGGCATCCCTTGCCTGACAATTGTGAGCTGGAATCCTGGAACAGAACCGGGAAAGTTTGGCATTCATTGGACTTGCAAAGAGGTCTGTGTCTGGAGTGCCCCAAAGATGAAATATCTTTGCCACCTGGTCTAGGTGGAGAGACCACTCGTGAGGCAGCAGTACTCGACTGAATTTGTCTGCCCAAAGGTTTTGAATACCTGGAAGATATACCACTAGAAGGTGAATTTGATACTCTGGCGAGGGCCCACACTCGTAAAGCTTCGTTGCATAACGACAGAGAGCCTGTCCCGCCCTGCTTGTTCACATAGAACATGGCTACTTGATTGTCCGTCTGAACTAGGACTGTCTTGTAGCTGAGCTGGGCGTGGAATACTCAAAGAGCTAAATAGATTGCTCTTAATTCCAGGAGGTTTATGTGTAGACGAGCCTCCTGTGGAGTCCAGGTGCCCTGGGTAGAGAGATGATTCAGGTGTGCTCCCCAACCCACCTGTGATGCATCTGTTGTTAGGGTGGCCTGAAAAAGGGGTTGATGGAAAGGAGACCCCACTGTCAGATTTTCTAGTGATTGCCACCATTGGAGGGACAAAATTAGTCAATGACAGTTTACTATTTTGTCTGATAAATGTCCTGTGGCCTGTGTCCACTGTGTGGATAGGGGCCACTGAGCTGCTCGCATGTGGAGGCGAGCATATGGGACTACATGAACTGTGGATGCCATATGTCCCAGCACCTGTAGTAGCTCTCGAGCAGTTAGAGAGGATTTCCCTGCTGCTTGAGAAGCTAGTTGCATTATGTGAAAACACCAGGCCTATGGAAGGAAAGCCTTTGCCTGTCTGGTATCTAGACAGGCCCCTATGAATTCCAGGCATTGGAAAGGAACAAGTTGGGATTTTGGGAAGTTTATTACCAACCCCAAGTATTGGAGGATTTGCATTGTGCGAGACAGTGCAGTGCTGGTCTCTGCAACTGTAGGGGCTTGAATGAGCCAGTCGTCTAAGTAAGGGAAGACGAATATCCCCAGGGTTCGTAGAAATGCAGCTACTACTGCCATGCATTTCGTGAATACCCTTGGGGCCGAAGCCAGACCAAAGGGAAGAACCCTGTACTGGAAATGTTTTCCCTTGAAACGGAATCGTAAGAATTTCCTGTGATTTGGATGGATCAGAATGTGAGTGTATGCATCCTTTAAGTCTAGAGAGCAAAGCAAATCCTGGCTTTGAAGGTATGGCAGAAGAGTTCCAAGAGAAATCATTTTGAATTGCTCTCGAAACAGGTATTTGTTCAATTCTCTGAGATCTAGAATGGGTCTGTGTCCTCCTGTTTTCTTTGGAATAAGAAAATAGGGGGAGTAGAACCCTGCACCCCGTTGAAGAATGGGTACCTCTTCTATTGCCCCTTGGGCAAGAAGTGTTGAGACCTCGTGATCTAGCAGATTGTCTGCGGAGGTTTGAGAATTTAATTGCCTTAGAATTGTAGGAGGGGGCATGCTGTGCAAATGGAGCTTGTACCCCTCTCCTACAATGGACAGAGTCCAATCTTCTGTTGTTATCTGATGCCATCTGTTGGCAAAGTGGCATAACCTGCCTGGGATATTGGAGGGTTGGGGACCCCTCAGAGGCAGGAAGGCTAAGCTCTCTAGGAAGGAGTCAAAGCCCTTGAGGGGGCTGAACTTGCGGAGCTGGTTGGGCTCTCGGGCCTTTTGGCTTCTTTTGCTGTCTAGTTTGTCCCTTTTGGGCAACCTGACACTAAGTTTGACCTGCTGGGTATAGGAAGGATAAAATTTCCTCTTTTTGCTGAAAGAGGGTTTCTTATAAGGCTTCTTTTTGGCTGGATTGGCTGTAGATTTTGACAATCTATCTAGAGTGGTATTGTCAGCATCTAACTCGTTAGCCTTTTCCTGCCAGTTCTTGCCAAAGAGATTCTCTCCCATGCAAGGAATGTTGCCTAACTTGTCCTGTACCCAAGTCTCCAAGTCTGATGCCTGAAGCCAGGCAATCCGTCGTTCCCCAATGGCAATAGCAGAGGTTCTGTTGATGCATTCAAAGCAGTCAAAGGCTGCACGATTCACAAACTTGGAGACATCTTGAGCATGCTTAACTAGAGCAAGAAAGTCTTGCCTCTTGTCATCTGGGAGAAGTGGGCTCATAAGCTCCAAGTCCCCTGTAACTTCCTTGAGGAACATGCCCATATATAGTATATATGAACTGATCCTAGCTGAAAGCATGGAAGCCTGAAATGTTTGGCGCCCAAAAGCATCCAGAGTCCTGCATTCACGACCTGGGGGATTGGGATGCATGCCTCTTTGCACTTTTCATCCTACACATGGCTGACTCCACCACCATTGAATGGTGTGGCAGCTGAGTCTTTTGAAATCCAGGACATGGCGGAACTCGATACATAGTATCAAGCCTCCTAGAATGAGGAGATGTAGTTAGAGGTGTCTCCTACATTCTGAGCATCAAGTTATGCAGTATTTTATGGATGGGCAGAGTGGCTGCCTCCTTTGGAGCTCTAGGATATTGGAGAATTTCCAATTCCTTTGCTCTGGGTTCCTGTTCAGGAGCTACCATGATTGAAAGGCTTTTGGCCACATCACGAATAAAATCCTGAAAAGACATGTCCTCTGAAGGTGACATTCTGCATTGGGGAGAAGAGGGATCTTCTGGGAGAAACCCTGTGGTACCAGCAGAATTGTCAGAGTCTTTGGAATCGGAGGATTCGAAGTATTCCTGCCCACGGTGCTCATGAAAAGCATGGTCCCGGTATCGATCAAAGTCGGTACCGAATTGATCCGGTACCGATCTGCCGATTCCAGCCAAAGATGGCGTGGGAAGAATTTCCCACAGGGGCCGATATCGTCGGTACCGGTACCGATGTAGGTACCAGCATCAGTATCGATGTCGGTACCGGTGCCCGTTGAACCATAGGTGTCAATGGTACCGCAGCTGTGAGAAGAGCTGCAATGCTGTGTTTGATAGTGAGGAACTTCTGGTCTATCGACACTGCCGATGCCTGGGTGTCAGTACCGGTGAAAACGGCTGGGACCCCTGAGCATGGCACCAGTAGTTCTTGCGAGGTCAAGGCCTCGAGAACATCCTGGAGCCCCATTGATGCTTTGGAAGCCGAAGCCCCCCGCTGGGGCTGTTTTGCCGGTGTGGTTCCCTCATGGGCAATGCCAATGGCCTCTCAATGCTTAGCAGGAGAGCTACCCTTTGAGAACCGGCTTTTTTGTTTAGTTACCTGAGATTCATGGGAGGAAGAGGAGGCTCTTGAAGATGTTGATGCAATGGATCTGGCATCTGAAGAAAAGAGAGTACCGAACTTTGCAGACCGGTTCTGTCTTCCTCTCTTAGTCATCCCCATACAGGAGAGACATTCAGATGGAGAATGTTCAGGCCCTAAACATTTAAGACACCAATCATGGGTGTCAGTGACGGAAATGGTACCGCCACACTTAGTACATTTTTTAAAACCACTAGTTGGTTTTTCCATGTTTCAGGAATATGAGGCCTAATGCCCAAAATGGCTCCAAGCACTGAAAAAGAAAAGTTTCTGAAGAGAAACTGTTCAAAGTATACAATTTTTTTTGAAAAAAGAAAAGAACCAGCGGTACCAGTAGGCGTCGTGCGGAGGCAAACGCGACCACAAGAAAACTATTTTAAAGACGGAATTTTCTGCGGTGACAGGGTATGGGTCCTGTCGGCTCCGCGGAAAACGAAGAACTGAAGAGGGACAGTTGGAAAGGCAGCGTGCATGTGCTGAGGGATGCTCCCAAAAGCATTCCTATTGGATGCTGGGGAGCGTTCCCGCGCAGGCTCCGTCGGTACCCGTATGTAATTCCTGCTTGTTCCTGGAGATAGTTACATCCCAGTCATGTCCCAGTTAATACAGAATGTTGTTGTTAAATTGATTTATTATGCACAGAAAACAGACTGTTTCTCCTTTGCTTTTTGAACAGCATTGGGGTTACCAGTTGACTGTCATATTCAATATAAAATCTTATTGTTAACTCATAAAAGTTTTTATTCTGGGTTGCCTCTTTATGTATCCTCAGGTATGGTTTCCTAACAGCCGTCTAGAACATTGACATTGTCGTAAAATAATTACCTTGTAGTTCCTTCTAAATTTCTCCATTTTGCATGCCCTCATTATACTACATTGCTCCTTCATTGTGGGACACCTTACTTTCTGATCTTAGGCTTGAATCCTCTTATAAGATGGTCAAAGTGGGCCTGAAGGTTTCGTTGTTTCGAAGAGCAGTTGCCTTTTTCTTGTAGTTCCTGGAGTACAGCTTCATAGCAGGACAATATATTTTTCTCTGTATCTGTTATTTGTGTCTTTTAGAAATATTGTTGTGCTATTTACACCATTTTATGATTTGTTAGTTCCAGTTTTGATACTGGTTTTGTAAACCTCCTTGATGTCCAGATAAGGTGATATAACAAATAATTGCAAATAAATATAAAAATAAATAAATCTTTCAGATCAGGTACTTCAGTTTGCAGATATCTAGTGGCTTGAAAGGAGCTTTCATCTGCTGAGATAAGACCACTTTGAGATTACAAGACATTATGGGAGGCTTAAGCGGAGGTTTCATAAGAAGCAAGCCTCACATGAATCTAACAAAAGGCTGTAGAAAGATAGATTTACCTTCTACATGCCGACTGCATGTGGCAATTATGCTAAGCGGACCCTTACCGAGTAGGTCTTCAGACCAGACTCTGACAAATATGTGCAACATGAGATAGGATCTAGGAATTTTCCATGACACCAGTACTATGCCCACTAGTACATTTACACGACTTTATGAGCATAATACAAGCAATCATCACACCCCACTTTGACTTTGCTAACCTAGTTCTTCTAGGAACAACAAAACAGAACCTCAAAAAACTTCAGCTAGCACAAAATGTAGTGGCCAGAACCATAATGAAGGTTCATACATTTGAACACACAACACCTATACTAGCCAACCTACACTGGCTACCAATCTACTGCAGGATAAACTACAAAATCCTAATAACCACTTTCAAAGCATTAAATAATAAAGTACCACCGACACTGGGCAAGCTTGTTAATATGGAAACAACTAAAATCGCTTATAGGAGAGGTAATACAAATAAAATTACGGCTCTGAAAGACTTTACAAAAGCCAAAAAGTCAACTAACAACAAGGCATTTTCTCACTCAGCCTCCATCCTCTGGAATACACTACCTGAAGAAATCAGAATCCTAACCGAAATTAAGGAATTCCGTAAGAAACTAAAAACTTACATATTTATGACACACTATGGCCCACAGACAAACTTCATCTCCCATACTGAAAATGGATAACAGAAGAGAGGTTAATTATCAAACCAAGACAGACATAACAAAATACTATATCTAAAGAAAATTTCATTCATTCTCTTTTATCCCGGCAACAATTCTATTTATGATGGCTAGACTACCAACAGCATTGAAATGTAAATAGTCTAAACACAATGTTACAGATGTTATGTATATAGTCGCGAAGCACTCCACAAAAGTTGTTATGCATATAGTAGTTAGTTCAATGCAATAGTTCTTGTTTTATGTATCAAGGCACAAGCCTATTGTACATAGTTCATTGATGTTTTATTTAAAAAGAACAGGTCTATATTTGTTCTGTCTCTTTATATTGTTTTTTGTAAACCGCACCTGATCTATGGGAAGTGCGGTATATAAGTGTTTGTTAAATAAATAAAATAAATAAGACAAAGCTTTTCCACTTGAAACCATATGATCTTGTAGAATCCCTTTCAGAAGCCAAGAGGACATTGGCCACATCAACCAACAAGTTCAAAGATGACAATGTAAGGCTCTCAAATACAAGATGAGAGGACTCGGGACTGGATATTTGGGTGCAGCCATGTCCCCTGCTCCTGCATTACAGGGGTTAGTGAAATGCCCAAATCAGGTCTGTGATGGATAAAGGAAATGGTAATCCTCATAGATGTCTTTGAGTTTCAGAATGTCTTAGCTGTCAAGTATGGGAGGATGTGTTTACCGAAGACCCTCCACCCAAACGAGGAAGGTGGCATCAGAGGCTAGCATGCCATGTGTCCCCATCCTGGAACAAAACCAAAGCACTTGCCTGTTTTGAGGAGTGGCAAAGTAATCTATAGAGGGTTTGCCACACTCAAAAGATACTCTGAGCAACTTCCCTGTCCAGGGTTTAGTAGTGAGGTTGAAGGATATGGCTCAACTTATCCACCAGGATTTTATCTTCACCAGCAAGGTAAGCTGCTGTTTTAAGTGTCATTCTATGAGAGTTAGTGTAGTTCCACATCCTGACACTCAGCATTGGAGGTATAAACTCATTCCTCCCTGTTTACTGGTTGTTCTTTTGAATCATAACAATTTGATTGACTAACCAATCTCTAAAAGCCTTTGCAGCATTCAAGATTGTTCTCATTCTAAGAAATTGATTTGATGAAGACTCTCCTCGGAGGACCACATGCCCTGAATATGAAACCCATCTACATGGGTTCCGTGGAGTAAAACCTCTACATGGGAGTAGAGGAGTAGCCTAATAGTTAAAGCAATGAGCTAAAACTAGGGAAGCTATGGTTCGAATCCCATTGCTGCACCTTGTAATCTTGGGGAAGTCACTTAACCCTCCCCATTGCCTCAGGTATAAACAGACTAAGCCTTCTGAGGCCAGGAAAATATCTTTTGTATTTGAATGTAATGCACATTGAGCTGCTGAGAAAAGGTGTGAGCTAAATCCAATTCCATTTCTGCAGTCCAGTTTTGATTCATCTGTCATGAGAACATGTTGATAGGGAAGAATTTGGAAAGGCAACCACCAGGATAGGGAATCTCAGAGGGGTAACCATAACCAATATGGCGTCACTGAGCCAGTGAGTGGACTGTTTCCACTGTATGCTGAAGGTCCATTGAGCTTGCCTCATTTTGAGACATGCCAAGGATGCAACATGAATTGTAGAAGCCATATGGCCCAACATCCTAAACATGTCTCTTGATGACGTCTGCTATTTCGTACACTAAAGACACCCATCAGCTGAGTGTCTCATGGAAGAAAGGCCCTCATCTGAGTAGTGTCCAGCAGAGCTCTGATGAGTTCCATGTGGTGTGAGGGGCTTAAATTTGACTTTGGATAATTTATGATGAACTCTAGCAACTCCAACACCCAGATGGTGATGTGTACAGATTTTTGAACTCCATCCAAAATTGTGCTCTTGACCAGTCAATTGTCCAAGTAGGAAAACATGTATGCACGCAGTTTGCTTAGACATGCTGAGATACCCACATGCTGCTTGGTAAAAACATGAAGCCAAATGACAGTACGTTATACTGGAAAAGCGTAACAGGTTAGCTCTGGAAACAATGGGATTCAGTCTTCACATGTGGATGACGTCAGCACTGACTAAGCCTAGCGCGGGAGCACTCCACAGCATCCAATAGGAATGCTTTTGGGAGCGTTCCTCCACGCATGCATGGCTACCTTCTCGTCTTCTCTCCTGGTCTCCTTACGTGTATAGTGGAGAAAAAATAAAAATCTTTGTATACTAAGGATGAGAGAAAAAAATGGGACAATTTGATGGGGAGGTGGGTGGGTTGATGACCGATTCCTGATCTTCCCGGAGATCACCTATTACAGGTGAGTAACTATGCTATCTCCAGGAACAAACAGGAAGTCGGTTTTCACATATGAGACTTCCTAGCCACAGACAACCGAGCAAAGGAAGAAAGCCAGGAAATGGAGATTGCAGCCAGAATCCAACATACTCAGCTCATTCAGAGCACTCCTCACGATGTAGTTGTATCAGCGGTGGGCAAGTTGTCTAAATTTGGAAAAGATTACGCAGAACTGCCTGTCTGAATTGAACATCTGCTCTGGAGTCCTTATCCAGGCAATAGTGAGCTGCAAAAAAGTGTGCAGAGAAGACCATGTTGCCGCCTGGCAGATTTCAGATAGGGGAACTGAGCGAAGATTAGCTACTGTAGCCATCATGGCTTTGACACTGTGAGCTGTAACCCGGTGTGTTAGGGACAGTCCAGCTTGTGCATAAGCGAAGGATATACAATCTGCTAACCAATTTGATAGTGTCCTTTTAGACACTGGTATACCCCCAATGGCTTTGATCAAAAGAGACAAACAATTGAGAGGATTGACGAATGTCCTTGGTGCGTTCTAAATAGAACACTAGCGCTCTCTTGCAGTCGAGAGTATGAAGCCTGGCTTCAGCCAGAGATGCATGAGGACGTGGAACGAAGATAAGTAGCAAGCCTGACTGATTTAAGTGAAAACAGGAGACACCCTTCTGAAAGAATTTAGGATGTGCGAGGACCATCTTGTCGTGATGAAAAGTGGTAAAGGGCTCATAGGTTACTAACGCTTGGAGCACACTGACTCTGCAAGCAGAGGTAACTGCTAAGATAAAAAGAAGTTTCCAAGTGAGGAACTTCAAGGGAGCTGTACTCATGGGTTCAAAGGGATTGTGCATGAGTTGTGGGAGGACTACATTGAGATCCCACGGTATGGGAGGTGGACGGAGAGGTGGCTTGGTCAAGAGGAGACTCCATATGAATCTGACCACTAAAGGATGTGTTGAGACAGGACGGCTGTTTAGAGTATGATGGGAGGCTGCAATGGCAGCAGGATGTACTCTCACTGAACTGGTCTTGATACCAAAAGTAGACAAATGTAGTAAGTACTGAAGCAGGTCCGGGATGGGACATGTGAAGGGATCTAGTGTTTTAAAGGAACACCAGATGACCTATGCCATTTGAAGGCATAAGAGCATCTGGCTGAATCCTTTCTTGATGATAAAAGAACCTGCAACACATCCTCTTGGAGATTTAAGTCTGAGAGGACGAAGAGCTCAGCCTCCAGGCAGTCAAGCGGAGTGGCTTGAGGCTGGGGTACAGAAGGGTTCCCTGTTCCTGTGAGAGAAGCGTTGGTGAGCAACTGAGTCAGAGGAGAGGTGCTCGACAAAGTTGAAGAAGTAGAGGGAACCACGGTTGTCTGGGCCAGTACAGGGCAATTAGGATCATTTGTCCCCGTTTGGCCTGAAGTTTGAAGAGTGTCTTCGCTATAAGTGGAAGTGGAGGGAAAGCATAGAAAAGCTCTCAACCCTAATGAATGAGAAGGGCATCTGAAGATTCCCTGTGGGGACAGGGAATTCTGGAACAGAACTGGGTTAGTTGAGTATTAAGGGGAGATGCAAAGAGGTCTATTAGCGGTCTCCCTCAAAGTTGAAACAAGTATTGGACTACCCGAGGATCCAACCTCCACTCGTGCAAGAGTAGAAAGCGGCCAATTGATTCTGATCTCCCGGAAGGTAGATTGCATTAAGTGGATATCCTGGGAGATTGCCCAGTTCCGTAGGTGAGAGGCCTCCTTGCACAGGGCTCAAAAGCCCATACCTCCCTGTTTATCTAAAACAGACATCGCCACCTGATTGTTGGTCTGCACCAGAAGAGAATGCTGTTTGAGTTGGGGAGAGAATACTCTGATAGCACTGAATACTGTTCTGAGTTCCAGAAGGTTGATCTGAAAAGCTCTCTCTTGAGCAGATCAGAGGCCCTGCGTCCATTGAGATGGGCATCTCAGTCTAGTTTTGACACATCGGTGGTTAAGATAAACTGCGGTGCAGACCTCTGAAAAGGTAACCCTTCTATCAGATGCTGTGGATCGATCAACCACTGCAGGTCAGTCTTCATCTGTAAGGTGATGTTGACGAGGTCTGAGAGATGACCTGTGGACTGCTTCCACTGGCTTGAGAGAGTCCACTGTGAGATTCTCATATGGAAATGAGCATAGCGTATGACATGGACCGTGGAGGACATATGTCTTAACAGGCGTAGAAATGTTTTGGCAGGAACCGATGGTTGTTGCTGCACATGATTGGCTAAGGTAATCAGATGGTGTCTGTCCTCTAGGAAGAATGCTCTGCTCCTTACTGTGTCTAGAGCTCAAGCTCCTGGGTTGGATTGAGATGTGACTTTGGATAATTTATCACAAACCCAAGCTCCTGAAGAACATAAAGTATGATCTAGGAGCAGACTGAACTGCTGAAGTAGAGTCTGCCCTTAGCAGCCAATCGTCTAAGTAAGGGAACAGAAAGATGCCCGAGGTTCGCAGATAGGCCGCCACCACAGCTAAGCACTTTTTGAATACCCTGGGTGCCGAGGTGAGTCCGAAAGGGAGGACTCTCTATTGATAGTGGTTTTCATGGAAGACAGACCCGAGGAATTTCCTGTAATCTGGGTGGATGAGGATGTGGATATATGCATCCTTTAGATCCAGCGAGCATAGCCAATCATTTTGTCTGAGGTATGGCAAGATGGTGCCTAGAGAAATCATACTGAATTTCTCTTTGACGAGAAATTTGTTGAGATTTCGGAAATCTAATACAGGCATGTAACCCTCCTGTCTTTTTTGGAATCAGGAAATATCTGGACTAGAAGCCCCTTCCTTGCAGGTCGGAGAGGACCTCCTCTATGGCCCCTTGATCTAGCAGGGAGAGGATCTCCTGATGGAGCAAGGAGTAGTGAAGGGGATCTAGGTTGGGTTGCCCCACAAAATGAGTGTGAGGATAAGTTTGGAACCTTAGTTGTAGGCCCTGGGAGACCAGCTGTAGGGTCCAGAGCTCTGAGGTGATATTTATCCAACGATGTGCGTAGTGCACCAGTCTCCCTGGAATCCTGTAAAGAGGAGGGAGAACTATGGGGAAAGTGGCTATGCTCCTTTTGAAAGAGTCAAAATCTCTGAGACTGCTGATTAGATGGGGCAGGCTGAGGTTTGGAGGCCTTGGGTTTGCTGATCTGCTTCTGACCCTTCTTGTTTCTGCTGCTGCTGTGGGCCACATAGGATTGATATGGAGGGAATTTTTTTTCCTTTTAGAGAAGAAAGGCCTCTTGGTTGTAGCCTTCTTTTTAGAAGGGTCCGCCGTCTTTCTGGATAGCCTCTTCATAGTGAGATCGTCTGTTTCGATCTCTCTGGCCTTCTCCCTCCACCTCTGACTGAAGAGGTTTTCCCCATTACATGTTTATCAGCTTATCCTGGACCCATTGTTCCAGGTCAGATGCCTGGAGCCATGCTGTTCTACTGGCCCCAATGCATGCTGCAGCAGATCTACTGTTTGCCTCAATAGCAGCTCTTGTTAAAAATTTGGTGTCTTTTGGGCATGGGTAACCAAGAACTGGTGAGCCGTCTGCTTGTCAGGTGGTAATAAGGAGGTGACATTTGAGATATCTCTGGCCACATCCTTAAGAAACATGCCCATGTAGAGCATGTATGAATCAATTCTGGATGCTAGCATGGTGGACTGGAAGGCCTTCCTTGAAAAGGCATCCAGTATAACTGCCCTCTCTGCCAGGAGGTACTGAGGAGTGATTTTTCTGACTTTTGATCTTCCTCATGGCAGGCTCCACCACCATGGAATAGTGGGGAAAGCATAGTTACTCACCTGTAACAGGTGTTCTCCGGGGACAGCAGGAATCAGTCCTCACATATGGGACTCCCTAGCTACAGAGTACCAAAAGCCTATACAGAAAAAACAGTTACCCTAGGGGAAGCCGTGAGCAGCAGCAATTGAGTCCACAAGCACAGAATGCAGTAGGACCCGTGTGTCTGAAGGAAATCAGTACTCCAGTAGCCTGAACACAGTAAGGCCTGAGGGTAGAAGTTGCCTATATCCTGAACAGATTACGGAGCACGGCCTGGCTGAAGGCACTGTCTCGTCAGGACTCCCTCTCCAGACAATAATCTTTATTTCTACATTTTATATACTGCTCTTGTCGGGACATTAGAGTGGTTTACAATAAAAAGGTCTAATGAGCTGCGAAGGTATAGATGGAAGACCAGGTGGTGGCCCGGCAGATATCCACCACTGGGATGGAGCACAGGTTTGCCATGGAGGCCGCCATGGCCCTGACATGGTGTGCTGTGACTGGCCATCCAGCAAGAGCCCTGCCTGCTCATAGGCGAGGCTGATACAGTCTGCCACCTGGGTAGATAGCGTATGCTTGGTCACTGCTTCCCCCAGTCTACTGGGGTCAAACGAAACAAAAAGCTGAGAAGCTTTATGATGGCCCTGGGTACGTTGAATGTAGAAGGACAGGGCCCTCTTACAGTCCAAGGTGTGGAGAACAGTCTCCGCCCTGCTGGAGTGAGACCTTGGGAAGAAGGTGGGGAACACCACCTCCTGGTTGAAGTGAAAAGGCGATACCACCTTCAGAAGGAATTTGGGGTGTGTGTGGACAACCCAGTTCTTGTAGAACCTGGTGTAAGGCGCCTCCGCCACCAAGGCTTGTTGCTTGCTGACCCTGGGAGTGGAGGCGTGCGCATCCAGGAACACTACCTTCCACGAAAGGTATCACAGGTAGCAGGTAGCCAGGGGCTCAAAAGGCGGGAAAGTAAGCTACACCAGTATGACACTGAGGTCCCACTCGATCGCCAGAGAATGTACCGGGGGTTTCGATAAAAGGAGTCCCCTCATGAAGCGGATCACCAACAGCTGGGTCGAGAGGGGTTTGCCATCCACTGGATGGTGATGAGCCACCAGGGCACTGAGGTGCACTCTGACGGAGTTCGAATTGAGTCTGGAGTGCGAGAGATGGAGAAGGAACCACAGGACCAGCTGCACCGTACAGGAGAATGAGCTAATCCCGTGCTCCGCGCACCAGACTGAAAATCTGCGCCACTTGAAGGCGTATGCTCTCCTGGTGGAGGACTTATGGGAAGCCAGCAGGATCTCCTCCACTTCGTCCAAGAGGTTGAAAGAGGCTAGGGTCAGCCTTTCAGCAGCACGCAGTCAGTGACAGGGACCACAGGTTGGGGTTCAAGAGAGCCACCCTCCTGCGACAAGTGCCCTGGGGAGCTCCCCAATGTGATGGGAGTCTCCACTAAAAGCCAGAGGAGTAACGGGAACCATGGCTGCCTGGGCCATCAATGGGCTATCCAGATCAGTGAGGCCTTGTTGCGAAGGGTCCTGAATAACGTTTTAGCAATTAGTGGTGTGGGTGGGAAGGCGTACATGAGATCTTCTGACCACGAGATGAGGTAGGGCTTGCCAAGGGCAGAAGCAGGGGCAGCTGGTAGTTGTCTGGGCTGGCAAACAGGTCTATCCATGGTTCCCCCCAGAGGTGGAAAAGCCGGCTGGCCACTCTGGGGTTCAGCTGCCACTCATGCGGCTGGAAATTATGTTTAATCTGTCTTCCAGTGTGTTGTCCTGGCCTGGCAGGTATTTTGCCCATAAGAGTATGCCCTGCTGGACTGTGTAGGAGCAGAGGGCCATCGCCTCATGGCAGAGGGTGCGGGACCACGTGCCCCCCTGCTTGTTCACATAGAACACCACCACTTAATTGTCTGTTTGGACCAATACTGGTTGGTGACGTAGACAGAGGCAAAGGAGGGCTAGGTGTATTGCTCGTAATTCCAGAAGATTGATCTGCCGATTGCTCTCGCTCTGCAACCAGCTGCCCTGGGTGTGGAGTTCTCGCAGTGGGCTCCCCATCCCAGCAGGGAGGCATCCATTGTGAGGACCCTTAAGGGGCACGGTCTGGAAGGGCATCCCTGCCTCGAGGTACTGGGGATTTTGCCACCAGGTCAGGGACTCCACCAACTGGCAGGTCACTACAATTCTGTTGCAGAGGCAGCCTGTGGCCTGGGTTCACTGGTCCCGAAGGCAGATGCCTGTGGCCTTCATGTGGAGATGGGTATCTGGGGTGACATGGACCGAGTAAGGTGCAGCAGGAGCCGAGCGGACACCAAGGGACGGTGCTGTATTCCAGGGCCAGAGCTCTGAGCTGGGCGGCTCGGTCCCTTGGAAGGAAGGCCTTTGCCTGGAGGGTGTCTAATCTTGCCCCTATGAACTCCAGACACTGTGTCAAGAGGAGGTGGGACTTGGGGTAGTTTATTACATATCCCAGATTTTGCAAGACCTGGATGGTACGTGCGGTTGTCTGCTGCACTTCTGAGACCATGCCTCCCTTTATGAGCCAATCGTCAAGGTAGGGGAAGACAAACACCCTCTGGAGGCGAAGGAAGGCGACTATGACTGCCAGGCACTTGGTGAAAACCCCTGGGGCAGAAGCGAAGCAAAAGGGCAGCACCCGGCACTGGTAATGACTGCCCCCCACCATGAACCTCGGGTACTGCCTGTGTTTGGGGTGAATGAGGAGGTGTGTGTAGGCATCCTTCAGATCCAAGGAGCATAGCCAAACCCCCTGCTGGAGGTAAGGCAGCAATGTTCCAAGGGAGAGCATCTTGAACTTCTCCCTCAGCAGGAATCCGTTCAGATTGCACAGATAGAGGATGGGCCTTAGACCCCCTGTTCTTTTTGGTACGAGTAAGTACCCGGAGTAGAACCCCTTGCCCCTGAGATGGTGGAGAACTGGTTCTGCCACTCTGTCCTTGAGAAGACTTGCCAGTTCCTTAAGTAGAAGATCCCAGTGAAGGGGAGACCTGGGAGGCTCTCCCGGAAAGAGAGGTGGTGGTGTCTGGGTCAGGTGGGGAGGTGTCTGGGTCAGGTGAACATAAGAACATAAGATATGCCATACTGGGTGAGACCAAAGGCCATCAAGCCCAGTATTCTGTTTCCAACAGTGGCCAATCTAGGTCATATTTACCTAGGAGTTTTTCCCAAGAGACACAAGTTCCACAATGCTTGTACTGGGTCAAGCATTGATATCTTCGGTCACTTCTTAATAATGGTTTATGGACCTTTCCTCCAGGAACTTGTCCAAACCTTTTTTAAACCCAGCTACACTAACAGTCTTTACTACATCCTCCGGTAACAAATTCCAGAGTTTGATTACACGTTGAGTGAAAAAATATTTTCTTTTATTAGTCTTAAATAGTTTACCCTGTAGCTTCATTGCATGTCCCCTAGTCTTTCTATATTCTGATAAGGTAAACAATCGATCTACATTTACCCGTTCCACTCCGTTCATTAATTTATAGACTTCTATCATATCTCCCCCTCAGCCGTCTCTTTTCCAGGTTAAAGAGCCCTAACCTTTTTAGCCTTTCTTCATAGGAGTATCCTTCCATCTCCTTTACCATTTTGGTGGCTCTTCTCTGTACCTTTTCTAAAATCGCTATATCCTTTTTAAGATACGGCGACCAGAATTGCACACAATATTCAAGGTGCGGTCTCACCATGGAACGATATAGAGGCATTATAATATCTTTTGTTTTATTTTCCATTCCTTTCCTTATCATACCTAGCATTCTATTTGCTCTCTTGGCCGCCGCTGCACACTGGGCCGAGGGTTTTAACATGGTATCCACAATGACGCCTAAATCTTTTTCCTGGGTGGTGGTTCCTAATGTGGAACCTTGCATCGTGTAACCATAGTTTGGGTTGTTCTTCCCTAGGTGCATAACCTTGCAGTTGTCCACATTAAATTTCATCTGCCATTTTGATGCCCAGTCTTCCAATTTATCAAGATCCTCTTGCAATTTTTCACAATCCTCTTGGGTTTTAACAACTTTAAATAGTTTTGTCTCATCTGCAAATTTGATAACCTCACTCGTTATTCCACTTTCCAGGTCATTTATGAATATGTCAAAAAGCAGCGGACCCAGCACAGATCCCTGGAGTACACCACTATTCACCTTTCTCCATTGGGAAAATTGGCCATTTAGCCCTACCCTCTGCTTTCTATCTTTAAACCAGTTCCTGATCCACAATAGTACACTGCCTCCTATCCCATGACTCTTTAGGTGGGGAGGTGTCAGCCCTCCTTGACCACTTGAAGTGCCCAAGAATCGGTGGTGATGGCTGGCCACCTCTGGACATAGTGAATGAACGTCCCCCTGTGGACTGCTGACCTCCTTCAGGTAGAGAGGCTATGCCAAAGAAGTCAAAAGCTTCCCTCTGGCTGGGCCGGGGCTGACACCTGGGGCTTGGGAGCCTTCTGCTTATGATGGCCATGCCCATGTCCCTTGGCCTGCTGACCCGGCTGGAGAGCCGGGGAGGCCTGAAAAGGTGGGTAGTTTCTGTAAGCAGCCCCTTTCCTTGGATAGAAGGGCATTTTACCCAAGCCCTTCCATCGGGGAGGGACAGCGGTCTTTTTAGAGAGCCTGGTCCTCGTCATGGACTCGGTCTCCAGCTCGGCAGCCTTGTCGGACATGGATTTGCCAAAGAGGTTCTCTCCTTGGCATGGGACGTTGACCAATTTGTCCTGAATCCATTGCTCAAGGTCAGACTGCAGCCATGCCTGGAGTCAGGTACTAATGCCTGCTGCCGCTATTTGAGCCGCTGACTCAAAGCTATCATAGGCTGCCGGAGACAAACGTGGAACACTCATGAACAGCTTTGGCCAGGTTCTTGACCCGCTGCAGGGGTTCCTCGTTAAGACCGGCTGAGAACCCAGCAAGTTCCTTCGCCAGGTCTCTCAGGTACATGCCCATGTACAGCTGGTATACCTGGATCCGGCCGATAAGCATCGAGCCATGGTAGTACTTTCTGCTGAGGGCATCCAGGGGGGCACCAAGGAGTGCATCTTCTGACTCTTTACACGACACATGGCTGACTCCACCATCACGGAGTTGTGTTTCAGTTGTAACTTCTGGAAGCCCAGGCTCTGGCGAACTCGATACATCAAGTCAAGCCGTTTGCTCACCACCAGCACCAATGCTGGTGTCTCCCACATATGGAGCATTAGCCATTTCAGGATGGGAGGGATGGGCACCATAAGCGATTCCCTCGGAGGGGCCTCGTATTGGAGGATTTCTAGCTCCTCCGTCCTCGGGTGGGGACCGAAACCAAGGCTCCGAGGGAGGGAAGTCCAAAGGGACATAGTGGTGGTGACGGGTGTCCGGTGACTCTTTGTCCTCTGTTTCACAGTCAGAATAGTCCATCGAGGACTTGAGGGAAGGATGGCTCGCAAGCTCGGGCTCTGGCTCTGATCCCTGCCCCCTGGGCCCCGTGGCTGGTGCAGAGCACACTGGCTGGAGCCGAGAATCTACTTGAGGCCGAAGGACCTCGAGGATTGGCTCGGCCTCCGTGGACGTCCTTGATGTCGACGGCCTGGTGGTCTAGGCAGAGGAACCGGTGGTACCAGACAACAGTGCCCGCTGCTGGTCCATGAAGGCAGAAAAGCTGCACTCCAGGGCCGCCATTCTGGACTCCAGGCCAAAAGGCTCCACAGCCATTGGCGTGGGCACTGAGGGAATCGGGCCCGCCACCGGATCCCCTGAGGGGGAGTCCTTGAAGAGGATGGTGTCAGGCGACCGAATCCGGCCCAAGGTAGAGTCCTTTCGGGGGACCTTCGTAGGTCGCTCCTTCTCCAATCCCTCAGACGAGTGTCTAGGACTGTGGAAACTGGCTCAAGCCTTACCTGGCCTGTCTGAGCCGTCCAGGGACCCCGCTTTCGAGGCCTTCTTCTTCTTCTTGAATTCCCTCAAGGGAGACCCCCTTTCCGAGGAACCATGGCATTGGTCGGGGTACATAAGGCTACTCTAGGATTCCGCAGTTTCTGAGGAGGCCATGGCCTTTGGAGATATCGGGGACTCCGGGAAAAATTTATCGTGCTGCTGCGTGGGGTCGTGGTCAGGTCCCAGGCAGCAAAGGCAGCAGTCGTGTGTGTTGGTTAGAGACATTATTTTGTCACACCGATCACACTTTTTAAAATCACTAGTAGCCATGGGAGAAAAAGGTATCCCAGCGTGGTCGAAGACCCACGGCCAGCTGGGGTGAAAAGAAATAGACTACGAACCTAAGACTCTATGCCGGGGCAGCAGGCTCGGGTGGTGGGAAGAGGCCCGGTTCACTACTGGAGGAGAGTATGAAACTCCGGTTGAGAAAATCAACTTTTTCTGGGGGAAGAGCAGATAGACGTTTGAAGGGCTCCGCGGAAAAAGGAGACTGAGCAAGATGGCACCCTTGGGAGGGAAGAGGACCATGCATGCATGGTGGCATCTGTCAAAGGCTTTCTTTGAAAGCTGGTGGGTGCTTCCGCGAGGGTTCTGTCAGTGTCAACGTCACCCATATGTGAGGACTGACTTCTTGCTTGTTCCCGGAGAAGGAGGAACCCTGTAGAGGGTATCAAGCTTCTTACTTACTGTAGAGGTCAACATGGGGGCCTCCCACATATCATTAAGTTCTTTAAGATGCTGTGCATCGGGAGGGTGACCGCCTCCTCCAGTGCCGAAGGATACTGCAGTATGTCGAGTTCCTCGGCCCTTGGTTCAGTTTTAATAGCCACTGAAACATCCAGAGCTGTCGCCCTATCCTTAATGAAATCCTGGAAGGACATGTCTTCTGGCAGTGAACCTCTTCATTCATAAGGAGGTGAAGGATCCAATGGAATCTCCCTGGGTGCATCGGAATCAACCGATTCCACCTCAGAAATTGGAGTCTAGCAGGAAATCGAAGTAATCTCTAGGAGATACTGGATACCTCCGATGTTCTGACGATCATTGCTTCGATGTCGATGGTATCGGGTCAGCTGGTTCAGAGGGCCTCAGTACCAGTTGCTCCACACCCTGTGGTAGGGTACCTATGATTGGGGGCACCAATGGTTCCGGTACTTGTGCCAGTTGTAGAGCCTCAAAAGTCATCAGCATAACAATTGCTAACAATTTAGCTATTCTACATTCCATTGCGATGACCCAGTCATCCAATGATAGCACCAGGAGAGGAGAGGCTCCAGACACAGATGTGTGAGCCACAACTCCTGATGCCAGTATCGGGGGCTCCACAGAGGATTGGACCTCAGGGGCATCCCCGAACCCCTGAATGGCTTTGGAGGGTGATACTTCCCGCCGGGGTTGTTTAGATGTATGGTCCACAATGGAATGCGAAGAGAGTCGATGTCGACGCTCAGTATCGGATGTCGATGCAGACCTGGAAGTTGATGACCTCGATGCTGAAGCAGTCGTCTTCTTCTTAAGTGCTGAAGACTCTGAGCGATGCTTCTCTCCTGCTGGTGAGTTCTTAGAGGAATGGGAAGACTTAGACTGAGTCAACATCCCCGAGGAGTGCACCAAAGGAGCTGAGTCTGATGGAAACAGCTTAGCCTTCTGTTTGTCATGGTTCTTCTGACCTCTGGTGGTCATGTGGCAACAGGAGAGGCAGGAATAAACATTGTGGTCGGGCCCTAGGCACTTGAAGCACCAAGAATGCTCATCAGTAATTGAGCATTTGAGCACTTCAAGCCACTGCAGGGTTTCTCCATTTTTGAAAACAAAATGGATGCCAAATCAAATTGGGCAATGGTGCCCGAAGAGGCTAAAGGCCTCAAATGAAAAACTATAGAAAAATAAAACTAAAGAAAAAATAAGATAAAAGGAGAGGTGCCGGAACCGACGGAAGTCAATGCGGTCAACAGGAAGGCAAACCGGAGTACTTTTATGGTACTGTAGTTCGAAAAAATGAAGTCTTAAACATGACAGAGGGGGACGGGGTCCCAATGGCTTCATGGAATAAAGATGACTGAGGAGACCAGGCAAGAAGGCAGGAAGGCAGCCACACATGTGTGAAGGAACGCTCCCAAAAGCATTTCTATTGGATGTTGGGGAGTGTTCCCGCACCAGGCTCCATTGGTGCCGACATCACCCATATGTGAAGACTGACTTCCTGCTTATTCCTGGAGATTGGTACTTCCATACAACAAATCATAGATGCTTCCTGTGACTCGGACGTATCTGTATGTAGGTGTAAGCATCCTTTAGGTCCACAGAACATAGTCAACCTTCTTTCTGAAGAAAGGAAAGTGAGGAGCCAACGGAAAACATTCTGAACATTTCGCATACAAGGTACCTTTCAGATCTCCAAGATCCAAGATAGGGCATAATTTCCCTGCTTTCTTGGTTAACAGGAAATACATTGACTAAAATACATAATCTTCTTGCTCTGGTGGAACAAGCTTGATTGTGTTTGCTCATTGAAGGATGTTGAATTCCTGAAGCAGCACCTCCCGGGTATTGAAGCTGTGCATCTGACCTCTCAGAGGACAATTTGGTGGTAAGGTTGAAGAGATGTAATCTACATATGTCATGGACTATTCTGAGAACCCAAATGTCTGAAGTTACAAGGGGCCAATAATCCATTAAAAATGTGAGCCACCCTCCAACAGGAAGGTTGTCCAGGACTAGGACTAGAGTACTAGTCACAACCCCACCTCCAGTTTTGGCTGGTATGTAGGCTGGGGCTGCAAAGTTCTCTTCTGTGGAGTATGGAAGTGAGAACCCTTCCTGATCCAAGCCGAGCAAAAGGGAGAATATCTACATCTATGAGACTCATAGGATCTCCTCTGCCCCCACTGTGGAACCTCTATGATGACAAGGCAGAGTCAAAAGTGGACTTAGAGAGCTTTTAAAGTATGTCACTTTGCTGCCTGATTAGAATGGCAGCCTCCTGTACTTAATCTCTAAAGAGATTCACTCCACAACACAGACCACCACATCAGCAAGCTGATCTGTACATTGGGCTGTAAGTTTGATGCCTGGAGCATGAGTTTTCATACGCCAATATTCAAGAGGAGAGCCTTGATGCTTTATCAAAAATGTGTAATTTGGACAATGTAGTTTCCACAATCCTTCCCTTGTCCTGCCAGGCATTGGTATTGCATAACCTTCTCTGGGGGGACAAAGTCCATAAACTCGTCAAGATAGCACATGATGTTCCACAAGTGCATAACCATGAAGAACTTTCAGGATGGTACATGGAATGCAAACATTCTGAAAATACTTTCTCCCAAAAGAATCCAAGGTCCTAGCCTCTCTCCCTGAAAAGTGCAACTTGGAACTCTTTGCTCTTTTAAGTGAGGATTCAATGACCATGAAATGATGCGGCAGCTGGATCTTCTCAAATCCGGGAGCCTTCTGATCACCATACATAGACTATGTTCTTACTAACTGGAGGCATGGGGGGGGGGGTTCTTGTGTCCTTCAGAGGCTACAGATGAGAATATGGAGTACATGGGCATGGTAACAGTCTCCTTAGAGGGATTGGAATACTGGAGAATATTCAACCCCAGCCCTGGACTCTTTCATTCCCAACTGAAATGGAATTGACTGCCATTACCCTGACAAAATAATGGAACAAGCTCCTCTGGCAGGGGACAAGCGATGCTCATAAGGCAGCATGGGATCAGATGGAAGTCAAGAGATCTCTCCTCCAAGAAATTCTCTGAGTCATACTCATACTTCCAGGAGTGCTCAGATGAGATCTCAAAGAGCATCAGAATCTATCCCTGGGCCAACTTCCACTATTCTCTGGAGACAGATCTCCTATCAGAGCATTAATGCACTGATGATCTCTGACGCCTAGGAGATCGATCGCCCCATGATGCACTCAAGACCAATATCAACTGGGTAGGCATCCATGTTGAGGCCCTTCACGATCTCAACTATTGTTCTCCCACAGGCAGATGATGAGTCTCAAGAACAGGCTCAATGTCATGATGTGCCCACACTGACACTAAAGAACCAGCTTTGTGCAGAGCAAAGACCATAGTCATCCTCTCCACAAGGCCTCTATAAGACATTCCTAAATAGTTGCCATCGACAAAGATGTTGGGCTCGCAACAGAAGTAGCAGATGTTTGTGGAATTTGCTGGAAGGTATTGGGGCTGCTTTGCGGATCAGGATCCATTCAATATCTCCGTGTTCTTGATACTGTGCTCCAATGAACTATGCTGCCTATGGCACTCCAGCCTATGAACCCCAGACCCTGCCTGATGCTCGGCATCCTTGGTTCTTTATGTCTTTTTAGACAAGCAAAAATCCTTTCTTCTTCTGGAGGAAGTCAATGGGAGACCAATCCTGGGTGACCCTACTGGTGCTCGGCTCCAAGTGGGCTTGAGGATCCCTCAATATCAATGCTCTGCTAGAGTCCAGTGTAGGTCCTGAGGCCATGGAGACAGATGCCACCAATGCTGATGGGTTAGTCCTAGCTGGGCCAAAATTTCTTCTATACGTCTCTTCACAACCCTCAAAGCTTCTTCTTGTCATCTCAAGTCAAAAACAAGGTTCATGGGTAGACCCCCAAGCACTGCAGGCACCAATGTACTTTTTAAACCTGCTAACTAGTTTTGTGGGGCATTTCATCCAGAAAAATAATTTTAGAAAAATCGATTTTGAAAGAAAAAAAAACAGCTGACTGGGGTGCTTAAAGCCTAAATATGGCTTTTAATGGCAAAGTGGTAAGAAAATAAGGAAACCTATTGGGGTCATCTTTGACTCTTCTCTTGTTCTTTGTACATATCCAACAGATAGCTAAAACCAGTTTCTTTCTTTACAACATCAGCAAAATTCATCCTTTCCCTTCTGAACACACTATCAAGACTTATCCACTCTCTCATCACTTCCCATCTAGACTATTTCAACTTGCTCCTTGCTGGTATCCCATTGAATCTTCTATCTCCACTTCAATCTGTTCAAAACTCAATTGCATGGCTAATCGTCCACCAGTGTCGCCTATGCTCACATAAATCCTCTTCTCTAGTCACTTCATCGGTTCCCCTATCCGTTTCCGCATAAAGTTCAAACTTCCACTTACCTCCAAGTGCATTCACTTTGTAGCTCCTCATTACCTCATCTTTTATCTCTCCCTACACCCCTTCTTGGCAACTCTGTTTATCAAGCAAATCACTTTTATCCATGCTCTTTTCTACTGCAGACTCCGTTCATTCCACCTTGCTGTGCCATATGCCTGAAATACATTACCCAATTTGGTACATCAGAGTTCATCTCTGGTCTAATTTAAATCAAGGCTAAAAACTTTTATTTGAGGCAGCTTTTAGATCCTGAGCCTCTTATTCAGTCCACACTCATATGCATTTTAATCATTTGCCTTAAAAATTACCCTAGATCCCCATGTGATCTGTTTGTTTGTCTTGAATAGACTGCACGCTCTGTGGAGCAGGCAGGGTCAGTCCAACCATCAGGACAACCAGGCAGCTGCCTAGCATGGAAGCTTCGATGGGGGAAGGGGGGAGTAGGACATTCAAAGCTAAAACACTTCATACTTTCTGCAAGCAGGGTATACGGCTCAAGGTTTGCTTAGAGTTCCAACGCCTTGAACCAACTCTGAGGCCGGTCATGAAGGCAGGAATGGTCTTATGTGTATGTGTATTGTGCTGTGCATGTCTAATAACTAGCAGTGCTACAGAAAGAAGAATAGTAGTAATAGGAAACTGAAAAACAAGAGCACTAATGGGATAATTAACATGCAGCAATGGTAGAGAGAAACATACGAAAAAAGCAAGAGCTACAGCAATCATATAAACCGAACAAACATGTTCAATATTTTGGACTTGTAGTGGATCCCTATGATATTTTTCTTTAATTTCTTTTGCCATTTCCAAGGTTTATCTTCTTTTTATATATGAGATGTTTATCGTGGATGTAACTTGTTAAAATTTTATAAATAAAAATATGTTCTTAGGGGCTCCACAGACAAATGAAGACTAAGGATTTGAGGCGCAGCGGTGGCAGGTGGGAACATACGTATGCGCAGTAGAATCATTCTGAATCTTTAAAGGAGGTGCTGGGGATGGTTCTCATACAGTGCTCTGTCGATGACATTACCCATATGCTTGTCAATGGAGAAAATTAATTTTATTATTAATTTAGAGATTGGAATGTGCCAGCTATTGAAACTTAAATCTGCTGCAGTATCTTTATAGTTTGCACAGTACAGCTGGAAATGCATCAGTATTTCTGTTTCTCAGGTGTTGCATTGCATGCAGAGTCTGGCCTCTTGGGGTTTCAGTTTACTTATTGTCTACATATTTGTATTTTTAGTTTGTAGTTACTTGTACTATACCTTGGTGAGGGTCTATCTGTGTCCTGGGTGTATGGAAGAGGCCAGGTATTCTGTGAGAAATGAATGTGTATAGGACTAATTTATAGTTAATGCAGCTTGTTCAGTTTTTCAAATAGGTGTATTGATGTTCTAGTGCCCACTGCAATGTTTACGGTGCTGTCTTTTTTCTAGGTAGAATCTTATTGTGCGACTCCTGGAAATTAGTGCTATTATGGTATGATAGAATAGTCCTACAGATCCCTCAATGACTATTGTATGGTTCAGTTTGCTTTACAATATACCTAGTGCTGGAGAGAGTTTATGTGACTAAACACCAATATAGATGAAATAGTCCAGACTGGCATATCTGAAGCCTACTGGTCAATTGGCAACCTACAAAAAGAACTGATAAACAAATCGTTTTATACAGTAGTTTCCAGTTACAGTGCAATTGACCACTATTAACGTGCTCAACAGAAAGATGCTGGACTGGGGCTTAGGGCTGATTGGAAGCAAAGTGTTAAAATATCTGCATATATTCCAGAATACTGCAACACTGTTCTGTTTAAGACATTGTATTATTTTGGTGCATTTTGATTTTTTGGCACATCATTCCCTGGAGTGTATTCAGTGTGCATATTACTATCAGTTAACAGAGGTACTAGAGGAGAGGCAGCTGGTACAACTGCACCAGAGCCACTCAGTGCCCCCACTGTGCCCTTTACTGCTAACACATGTGTTGACCTCCACCCCAAAGATTTCTCTCTCTTTATTTATTTATGAGATTTTTATTGATATACAATTATCAAATAAAAAGAAGCAAATACAGAAATACAAAATCATCCTCCATAATATTTCAATACATAGCATAAAGCGATAAAGGTACATTAGCCCACGTTTGGGGAACAAAACCGTAAGAAATAAAGGAGGAAAACAAAACTGGAGAGGCCTCTAACTTACAGGCATCCCCAGTTAACGTAAATAATCTAGCCCATTTCCTACCCACTTACACCTAGGGAAATAGAAAGGAAATAACGAAATACGAAGAGCTATCAGAGTGCTTTTTCCTTATCAAGAATCCATTTTTCTAGATCTGCAACAGATAAAAAGACATATTTATCATAACCCAATGAGACCAAACATTTGCAGGGGTATCTGAGAAAAAAGGTAGCACCCAAAGCAAGAACTCTACCTTTATAAGCCAGAAATGATTTCCTACGAATTTGCGTAGAGCATGACACATCAGGAAAAATGGATACTTTATCTCCACAAAACAATAAATCTTTCTTTCGAAAATAAGCTTTAAGAATATCTACTTTATCATCATCTGAGGACAAGGAAACTAATAAAGTAGCCCTAGTCGGAATCATATCTTGAGTATCCTCTAGAAATGCTGTCAAATTAAATTCATTTCTACCCTCAACTTCCTCATCTACTCTGGATACCGCAACTTTAGAAGGAACATAACACTCGATAAACAAAGTATCTGCATTAGACAAGAGAAGGACATCCTTTAAGTATTTCCTTAATAGAATTGAAGGAGAAATTAGGGTTGTACAAGGAAAATTAAGTATCCGTAAATTCCTGCTACGAGATAAATTCTCCAAATTTTCAAGTTTCTGTTGTATAAACATACTATCCTTCATAACACTAGCCTGAAATAATGAAAGGGAATTAACTTGTTTATCCACATTCATAACTCTTGAATTCAACAAAGTAATTTGAGAATCCAAGCTTTGACATGTAACAATCGTATCTTTTGTAAATTGACACAAAGCAGGAACAGTATCAGTCAAAACACGCTCAGTTCGGTTGACCACCTGCCAGATGTCTAGCAGTGAAATTGAAGGTGCTTGAATTTTATCAGGAGAAACGGTAAGCTCCTTCCAGGTAACCACTTTAGGGAGTTTGCCTACCCCAGAAGGACTCAGGGGGGAAGAAAGCACATCCGAGTTCTAAGAAACCAGATGGAAGTGGGGGAGTTCGCTCTGGTGAGCCAAGGCTGGCTCCCTCAGCAGAAGGAACAAAGAGAGCAGTACCTGACTTATAAGCGGCCGGCGTCAAGATCACATGCTTATCCATGGGGCCTCCAGCGATCTCCGTCGGTGCAGGTTTCTTTTTCCTCTTTCCACCGGACATTGCAGAAGTAAAGCAACAGCCAAACTCCAACTCTCAATGGACTCCTAAGGGGCTCACAAGGGGCCTAAACGTCCCCTTTGGATATGCCCCTTAGGAGATGCCCAAAATAGGCGCCGACGGCTGGCGCCGCAAAACACCGGCGCAGCTTTTATCGGGACCGTTTTGATGATGTCGCTGTGGCTGCCCCACATGGGCCGGCAGATTGCAAAGCCAGCTACGCACTCTCCTCCGCGGGAACACAGGATTGCAGGCAAACACTCCCAGTGTCCAACCCACCTCTCAGGTCTTTTATCGGGGCCGTTTGATGACGTTGCTGTGGCTGCCCCACAGGGGCCGGCAGATTGCAAAGCCAGCTGCACTCTCTCCTCCGCGGGAACACAGGATTGCAGGCAAACACTCCCCCACCCCAAAGATTTCAACTTGCTGTGCCACACTCCAACCCACCTCACTTCACTTCATCTTCCCCAAACAGACAAATCACCGCAACCACCTATGCAGCTCTCACATTCATAATATACTTGCAGACGTATATATTCTTTGAGCTTAGCAAAACAGTAAACTGAGGCTTTGAGCAACAGCTGAAAGTGTGGTTACCTAGTTGTTTGGCAATCAGATTAAAACTATCAAGTTTGGGAAGCCCTTTTAATCAGCTACTTCAATTGGCACCCTTGCGAAATGGCACCCCATTGTGGGGATTCACTGAGCTACCTATATCTCCAAACATTCTGTAAATTAAAAAATGTAATCAACTTAATTCGGGAAGTGGGTAATTAGTAAAGGAGGATTTTAATGATCTTTACTCGATAGCATGGAAATCTGGGAATCTGAAAAACAAGCTGGATAGCTGTGTAAAAAGGCACTTGGCAATGCATTTGGACAGTCCTTTTTATTTATTTATTTTTAAAGCAGCAGAACAAGACAGTGATTTGTGTGTTAATATGACGACACCCCTCCCCCTCTTCAAATTACATAATGAAAAAAAATCTGACCAGTCCAGGATCTACCAAAGGCTAAGGTGCTATGGTTTAACAAGATGCATCTCTTGTAAGAGCTCAATATAAATATGCTGTCTGTGTAAATAAATCAAAATTCTTGTTCTCTCAAAAGGTAGAGATCCCACACGTTGATATTATATTAATACATGAAAGCAACAATTAATGCAGAAAAAAACAAAAAAAAATCAAGTGTACTTAATTTCACATCTAAAACCACATTATCAATTGAGCTGTACAAAAAGGCAGCAAACAAAAAAAAGGGTATAATGCAAAATCTCCTATAAAACACCTTAATACAGGTAAAAATGTATATTAAATAATGTATTATAAAAATCTCTAGGGAGTAATTTTATAAACATGTATATTAAAAAAATCAGACCCATTCACAAAAGTATTTGGTACACTATAGAAGAGAGACTTAAAAAGCCTTTAATCATCGCCTCTGAGCTCAATGGGCAATCTTACTGGCATCCTAAATATACCCCCATCGCTCCCTTAAATCATCATTGCTCATACCAGTGTTGTAACCTAATTTCCAAACTCTTAACTCAAATAGAGAGATCAACAATGTAATTCCCATACTTAAAGTTTGCCAGAAAGTTAAACACTTCGCTTTTAAGTCTTAAGAGATCCATTCCCATGTATATGGTGCCTGCTAAGAAGCCTCCAGTCACCAACACTTTCCCAACTACTGAGCAACATTAACAAATGGCCAATGGTTTCGCCAATCCATGGGCTTCCTCAGAACAAAGTATTATACTTCTACAAAACTGAGAAAATAAATTATACACAAGTTCACATTCAACTAGCAAAACTGAAAATACTCCCGTGCATACAGAGATTACTTACCATGGACTTGTACAATCACTGACTTTCAGAAAACAGGGCATAGCCCACCACTGAAACATCACCACTTTTATAGTCCAAGCAAAACTTCCCATTGCTTACAGCTAGGACTTAGTTCTGTCCTCCCTTCCCTTAAAAGGGGCAGATAAAGGGACCAAAAATCCTTAGGGCAAACACCTACCAGACCATCTCTCCCACTCTAATAGCTTAAAGAAACAGGTCAATAAAACCAGTTCCACTTATTAGGACCATTAAGCCCCTGGGGAGATGTATTCCAATGGAAAATATGAAACCCCATTGTACTAACCGGAAGGTCACATCCCCACCCCCCAAACTATGAACCTGTTCTGTCTGTCTCCAATGGGATACCAAGGGGGCTGTCTCTACTCCCCTATGGATGGCTGAAATGTGTTCAATAATTCTACTTTTATTTAATGATTTTTTAATACCGCCTTTCAGGGTTATCAAAGCAGTTTACAATTAGCTCAACATTTTACATGGAACAGAGGTTAATTACATTGAACTTACTACTACATTACATTGAAGTGAGTTAACAAGCTATGATACATTTTTGGGATATGAGTAACTATGTTACGTTGAACTGGTTCATCAAACTATGATACATTATGATGCTATGAGCAAACTATGATACAATCTAACAACCGTGAAGTTTGACCAATGTACAATTTTTGGCAAGGACATTGGTTGGCATATATGACGCCCACACTTATGCAGGAAGTCAAGGATTTCAATTTAAAAGGTCATCTTAAAGACAGATGGGTAAACTGACACTTCCAAAGTGAATTTGCAGATCATACACTTAACCACACTGACTATGACCCTTCCAACTCATCCTTCGCCACTCTCTGGCAATAGTGTGTATGTACAAGCATGTCCCATAAGTTACGTACCCTATGATAAGCAAATCAGGGCATATCATAAAATATTGGGTGAACCCTTAAAATCCCCCAATGTTTCTGGATATGTGTGACCTGAAAGGTCTGGGAGGAAGAGGGTAAAACACAAGTATGTCCATGAAAATTGGTTTTAGCCGAGCTTGCCAGCAAGAGGTCTCAACTGGCAAATCGCGCCCGGGTATAAGCCTGTTGCACCACTTGCTCAGGATAACTTTTACATTAAAAAAAAAAAATCTATCCCGCATAATTTTAGCTTATTTCTTAAATTCAGCAACTGTGGAACATATGCGCCTGAGATGCAAAAACTGGCCAACTGGGAGATGGCATGGGTGGAAACTGTCAAAGATCAACAGACTGTTCCAATCAGTTTCCTTATGGTATATGGTGGTTTGGAACATACCCTGAGCATTGGAGATGGTGATATCCAAAAAATGTAGTGAATGACATGAAAATTCCGGAGTGAACTGCAAGCACTTGTCCACTCTGTTCAACCATTCCAAAAACATCAAAAAGCCACCATACACCGTAAGGAGACAGAACGGAACAGTCTATTGAACTCTGACAGTTTCCACCCATGTCATCTCCTGGATAATATCCCAGATGGTCAATTTTTGCATCTCAAGCACATATGTTTGAGAGATGCTGAATTTAAGAAACAAGCTAAAAAGTAATGCGGGATCATTTTTATGTAACCATTCTCCCGAGTGAGTGGTGCAATGGGATTATACTTGGGCGCGATTTGCCAATAGAAACTTCTTGCAGGCAAGCTCGGCTAAAACCAATTTTCATGGACATACTTGTGTTTTACCCTATCCCTCCCAAGCCTTTCAGGTCAAACATATCATCCAGAAACAATGGGGAGTTTTAACTGCTAGGTACATATGACCTAGATTGGCCACTGTTGGAAACAGAATACTGAGCTTGATGGACCTTGGGGTCTGACCCAGTATGGCATATCTTATCTTATGTTCTTAAGGGTTCACCCAATATTTTGTGATATGACCCGATTTGCTTATCATAGGGGACGTAACTTACAAGACATGCTTGTACACACACACTATGGCCAGAGAGTGAAGAGAGAATGGGTGGGAAGTTATGGTTGGTGTGGTAGGTGTGTGATCTGAAAATTAATTTTGGAGGTGTCAGAGTTTACCCATCGACTTTAGGACAATCTTTTAAATTGAAATCCTTGACGTCTTGCATAAGTGTGGGCATCATATATGCCATCCAATGTCCCTGCCAAAAATTGTACATTGGTCAAACTTCATAGATGTTTAAAAGTAGAATTATTGAACACATTTCAGCCATCTGTAGGGGGGTACAGATAGCCCCCTAGGTATCCCATTGGAGGCAGACAGAACACACTGTGGAAGATCTACAATGTGTGGTTTTGGAAGAGGTTCATAGGCTGAGGGGTGGGGGGTGGGGGTGTGACCCTCCAGTTAGTACAATGGCAGCAGTCTCTTATTTTCCAATGGAATACAACATCTCTCCAGGGGCTTAATGGCCCTATTGAATGGAACGGGTTTTACTGACCCGTTTAAGGTATTTGAGTAGGGGAGATGGTCTGGTAGGTGTTTGCCCTAAGATTTTTTTTTAGTCCCTTTATCGGCCCCTTTTAAAGGAAGGGAGGGCAGGACTACATCTTTTCAGCTGCAACCAATGGGAGGTATTGCTTGGACTATAAAAGTGGTGATGTTTCAGTGGTGGGCATTGCACAGTTTTCTGAAAGTCAGTGATTGTGCAAGTTGCGGCGAGTAATCTCTGTATGCAGGGGAGTATTTTCAGTTTTGCTAGTTGAATGTGAACTTGTGTGTAATTTATTTGCTCTGTTTTGTAGAAGTATAATGCTTTGTTGTGAGGAAGCCGATAGACTGGCGAAACCATATGGCTGTTTGTTAATGTTGCTCAACAGTTGGGAAAGTGCTGGTGACTGGAGGCTTCTTAGCAGGCACAATATACAGTACATGGCAATGGATCTCTGAAGGCTTGAAAGCTAAGTGTTTAACTTTTTGGCAAACTGATACATAGTATTTTACAGCTTTAAGTGTGGGAGTTACAAATGTTGCCTCCTCTATTTGAGTTAAGAGTTTGTATATCAGGTCACAACACCAATATGAGCAATTATGACTTAAGGCAGTGGCGGGCATATATTTAGGATGCCAATAAGATTGCCCGTTCAGAGGTGGTGACTAAATGCTTTGAGTCTTTTCTCTATAGTGTATAGTATTAATTAGTCCAATTTTTTTATATACATTTTTCATATATTTTTGGCCCAGATTTGAGTGTTTGTTCTTGTTTTGTTAATTTTATAAAGTTAATCCACATGTATGTGGCCACATATTCACAAATGACTTATACAATAACAACTGGCATAAAAATATGCACTTTATCGTGAAAGCAAGTATTCTGTTGGCAGACTAGCTCAGGGGTGTGGCCTGGGCAGAACGTGGACAGAATTTCCACATATATGCACAGATTATAACACATCTTAATCTACACATGTACAAGTATAAAATACACATGGTCATTTACACCATACCTAGCAGATGTAAGTGTAAGGGGCATTCTCTGCCACACATGCTAGTATTTCATAAAGAAAAGTAAGTGCCTACCTGTCATTATTTTAACATATAAATAGGCACCTTGGTAGACACCTACCCATGGCACTCCATAATAAAATTATCCTCTATATGTCGAGCTCTCAGACTGGTATCTAAAATGAGCGCCTTCAAGAAAAACTTATAACCACCAGTTTACTAAAGCCAACCAGTAACATCACCAAATTTTTCCCAAAAGGTGACCAGCCATAGCAAGAGAGATATATTCAGTTGGAATTTTTCTGTTTCTAAGTAAAGTATCTGGTATTTCTCATATGGTTTGTTTGTTTTTTTTACCTTCTCTACAAAATAAATAGAAGGGTCCGCCATTTTGAAGTCCTCTCCCATCTCTCACCCAACCTACACAGGAGGCACAGTGACTGTAAAGAACATCTTCCAGTTTTAAAAGGCACATTCAACTAGCAAAACTGAAAATACTCCCCTGCATACAGAGATTACTCGCCGCAACTTGCACAATCACTGACTTTCAGAAAACTTTGCAAAGCCCACCACTGAAACATCACCACTTTAAAAGGCAAACTAGAATTGCATACAATCCTAAAATCCATTGCACTTCAAATCCCGAGATATCTTAGGCAAGTCAGACAGCTTACAATCACACTCTCTCTGCATAAAATTCAAAACGATAAAGCTAAATGAAGATCTAATTTTAAAAGAGACTACAATACATATTTTCACTCCCACTTTAATCCACAGCAAATAAGGTCCAGAAAACTCCAACAGAAGTTAGTATCTCACATTGCCTGTGAAAGTATGTATGTAAAAACAGATCCACAATCCCTTACTTTCTGGTAATGTATCCTAACAGACCCAGGATAAGTGCATGGAGCGAATGTACAAAAACCATAGCTGCCTTTTTATATAATCCAAAAAGGTTAGAGGTAATCTAATTCTCTTACTCAAAAGCCAGTACTAAAACAAAAATTTGCTCCACATACCAATAAGCTATCTTTCCAACGTTCAATCCTAAGAGAATGAAATTATTCATTCAACCCAGGCTATCGTCCTTCCTACATCAGGTGATGTACACTGAAGGAGCCCACAAAACAACTCACTTGGAAAGCCGCTTCCATGTCTAACCACAAGGGCCCACAACAATCCAAAACAGCCACTATTGCTGGAGAAACATGCCCCCAGAACTCTGTGGCCTTTGGCAACAATGCCCCATCATCAACAATCTGCTACACTGAGGTCAATACATGTGTCTGACGGTTTCATTAAGCTTCCTGTCACATACAATTTAAAAAAAAAAATAAGTTCATCATGGCTGGCCCACTGTTCCTGTTTTATGTCCAAAGTCTATGTGAAAAAAATAAACAAAGAACGATAATGGTAGATTGCCATTTATCACCAAACAGAATGCAAGTCCACAGGGAACATCAGTCAGACAGGGACTAAGGAACTGTTTTAGTACTATCTGACTGATGTTCTCTGTGGACTCACATTCTGTTTGGAGATACTGTAAGTGACAGTCCACCATTATATTTGTTTGTTTAATTATTTTGCACTGACTTTGCACATAAAACAATGTGCAGTGAATCAGCAATGATGAAATGTGCTGCCAGGTATATTACCTATTATTATCTGAGTGGAAGAGTAGCCTTGTGGTTAGAGCACTGGGTTTGGGAACGAAGAGACCAGGGTTCAATTCCCACTAGCACTCCTTGTGGCCTTGGGCAAGTCCCTTTATCCTCCATTGCCTGAGAAGAATCCAAGTTATTAATGTCCCTATTTAATGTATATATTAAACGTATATTAAATCCATTTACAAAAAATTGTAAGGTTATAATGAGTGCCCTCTACGTTTTTCTGGCATTAGGGGAGAGCATATTTATATGAAGCATAGTTAAGTGTATAAAATCTTTTGTTACATTTTTCATATATTTTCCATGGATATTATGTGAAAAACTAACCCATTTAGAGAAACTGCCTCCGGTAGAAGCTTTCTTCCCTAATATAAAAACAGAGATTTTCCCTTGCTAGAGGACTTGCAGGCTTGTCAAAAAGAGACATACTTATTTAAATCTACATAGTCTCAGATTCCTTTTATTTTCAGTAAAAATTCAGTCAATGTTTCTGTAGCCTTCCACAGCAAACACCATAGCAGACTGGCAGGAGATGCACATGGATCAAATGTACATCATCAGCATGAAACGAGATTTTAGCCAAGGGCACTGTGCAAAGCAGGTGTAGGTAAACAGGTTTGGTATGTCTTACAGTATGAGAAAGAGGTAAAAAACGAAGTGCCCAAAGTAAAATACAGTATGATAGGCCGATCAACAGAATGAGTAGGTTACACAGAGGAGCAGAATTGTCAAGTTATCCAATTCCAGGAGTGATTATAAATTCTTTTTTGAGAGCTGTTTTGGTTATTCCACGTAATCTTTATGTTTTTTGGTGCGCTGAATCCGAAAATGACCTCCATTTTGTCATAGGACATCACGTTTCCTGACAATTTAGGTAACTATGTTAAATAAAGCAATACCTCAAAATAAATGGAAATAGTAACATAGTAAATGACAGCAGATAAAGACCAGTATGGTCCATCTAGTCTGCCCAGTAAGATGGCAAGAATAGGTGCACCTGCCGCTCCGTGCAGGCCACCCCTTCCCATGTCTTTTTTTTAGGGGTGAACCCGCCCCATGTCTTTGTTTTAGGGGTGAACCCACCGCTCCGTGTAGGACACCCCTGAATGTTGAGAAATTAGTTAATTTAATTTTGATTTTATCCTGTTGCTGTAAAGGGATCCACTGTGTCTGTTCCTTTGCCATTTTGAATTCTGTCACTGTATTTGTCCCCACCACTTCCATCGGGAGGGCATTCCAAGCATCCACCAACCTTTCAGTGAACATAAGAACATAAGATATGCCATACCGGGTCAGACCAAGGTCCACCAAGCCCAGCATCCCGCCTCCAACAGTGGCCAATCCAGGTCACACGTACACAGCAATTTCCCCAAGGGACACAGGTGAAAAATTATTTCCTGACATTGCCTTTCAATTTACCCCCTTGCAGCTTCATGTTATGCCCTCTAGTTTTACAGCTTCCCCGTCTTTGGAAGAGGTTTGTTTATTATTTCTCTTTAAGTATTTAAAGGTCTGAATCATATCTCCCCTGTCCCTCCCCTCCTCCAGAGTGTACATATTTAGGTCTTCAAGTCTCTTCTCATAAGGCTTCTGACGCAGGCTCCAAATCATTTTGGTCTCCTTCCTCTGAACAGTTTCCAGTCTTTTGCAAGATATGGTCTCCAAAACTGAACACAGTATTCCAAGTGAGGCCTCACCAGTGACTTATACAGTGACATTAGTACCTCTTCCTTTCTGCTGGTAGTTCCTCTTTGTATGCAAAGTAACATCCTCCTGGCCTTTGCCACCGCCTTGTCGCACTGTTTTGCCACCTTGAGATCTGCAGAAATAATCACACCAAGGTCCTTCTCCTGGTCCATGAACACCAATCTCTCTCCCCCATCACGTACATTTCACCTGGATTTCTCCTTCCCAAGTGCACGACACTGCACTTCTTCGCATTAAATCTTAACTGTCAAGCATTAGACCATTCTTCCAGCTTGCTTTTGTAGATCTTTCCTCATGTTATCCACTCCCTCAGGGGAATCCACTCTGTTGCAAATTTTTGTGTCATCTGCAAAAAGACAGACTTTTCCATGCAGTCCTTCAGCAATATCACTCACAAATACATTGAACAGTGTCGGGCCCAGGACCGAACCCTAGGGCACCCCGCTAATCACCCTCCTTTCATCCGAGTGAGCTCCATTTACCATCACCTTCTGTCGTCTGTTAGTCAACCAATTTCTGATCCAGTTCACCACCTTGGGACCCATCCCCAAACTACTGAGTTTATTGATAAGCCTCCTGTGAGGAACAGTATCAAAGGTTTTGCTGAAATCCAGGTAGATGACGTCCATCGCATGCCCCTGATCTAGTTCTCTCGTCACCCAGTCAAAGAACTCAATCAGATTTGTTTGGCAAGATCATCCTTTGGTAAAACCATGTTGCCTCGGATCATGCAACCTGTTAGTTTTGAGAAAGTCCACTATTCGCTTTTTCAGACGCGCCTCCATTACTTTTCTCGCCACCGAGGTAAGGCTCACGGGCCTGTAGTTTGTCACTTCTTCCCTGTCACCACTTTTGTTTTCAATTATTTTCAATAATAATTTTAATCTTCTGTAGTATTCTTTACTGGTCTTTTCTCTCAGTAATTTCTGCTTGAGTGTCGTTCCTTCCTCTACTCCAAGATACTTATATATGCCTTCCTGTTCAAAATCCTTGATGTTGCAGCCGTCAGCCAGGAAGATGTTTTCAGGTTGTTTTTTTAAGAGGAAAATTAAGCAAAAGTTGCCTTAGCACAAAATAGACGTATAAAATTAAAGTTTTATTACAATATTTTCATGAAAATCCTTTTTTGAACTGAAATGAGCTCACCTACACACACTAAACTCGATTCTTCTTCCTTGTGAGGCTCCTCTTGGTGCATTTATTTATTTATTTATTTAACAGTATTTTTAAACCGCCTTATCTTATTAATCAAGGTGGTATCACAACAAACAATCGAGTAAAGTGAGTGTGTTAAAACATGCAGTGAGGGTGAAATTTAGTTGAGTGTGTGTTGTATTGTGTGCTAGATTGGGTTGAGCTATGTACAAGGTGTGTTGTATTGTGTGCTAGAGGGTTTGAGCTATGTACAATGTGGGCTATATACAGTGGTGCTAAAAAACATTTTCTATACATACAGTGTTTAGGCGGCATCTTGTGCTGTTATACATTCTCTTAGGCTATGTGATGTGTCCATAGTGTTCTATGAACAGCATGGTTTTCAGCTGTTTTCTAAAGTCTTTGAGGTCTGTAGTTGCCCTCAAGTCGTTTACGCATTTACGCTTGTGAGTAGCATCTGGAATGTCTCTGAAGGATATAACAGTAGTCTGCCATCATTGTAATGCTCCATTTTCCCTGGTATCTCCTTTCCATCTCTTTAATGACTTGGTGGAATCGTTCACCTTGTCCCTCACTCACAGCTCCCAAAGTTTCAGGAAAGTAGTCAAGGTGGGACTGGAGGAAATGCACTTTCAAACTCATCAGGCAACCTAAAGCTTGAAATGCTTTCAGCATTCGTCCGACGATCTTTTTGTAGTAAGGATCTTTGTTATTGCCTAAAACTTTCTGTACAACTTCTTTAAATGCAATCCACCCTTCTTTTTGAGGATCCGTCATGGTATTGACAAACTCTTGATCAACTATAAGCCTTCTAATGTCTGGTCCGACGAACACACCTTCCTTCAATTTTGCCTCTGACAGGCCTGGAAACTTGGTGACCAAGTATTTGAAGCATTCTCCATCTCTTGGAAGTGATTTTACGAATTGCTTCATCAATCCCAATTTTATGTGGAGAGGTGGTAGAAGAACTTTATGGGAAGGTACCAAAGTTTCTCGGAGGACATTTTTTTTCACCGACTGTTAGCACCCTCGGCTGCCAACTCTTCTTGGTCCAGTGATTTTGTCGGTCTCGACTGTCCCATAGACACAGAAAACAAGGATATTTGGTATACCCAGCTTGTTGCCCGAGCAGCATGCACAAGACCTTCAAGTCCCCACACACTTGCCAACCATGGTCTTCATATTTAAGTTTACGAAGAACCAATTCCAAGTTCTCGTAGGTTTCCTTCAAGTGTACGGAATGACCTACAGGTATGGAAGCGTAAAAACCGTTGTGGAGTAAAACTGCTTTGAGACTTCTTTTTGAAGAATCTATAAAAAGACGCCATTGCTCTGAATCATATTGGATTTTAAATTGACCCATCAGACCTTCGACATCGATGCAATAAGCCAACTTGTCTTCCTGGGCGAAGTAAGGAACGAACTCCTTTTCACCATGTCTGAACCATGAAGACGACACTCCTGGCAACAATAAATTCCTGCTTTTCAGCCTTGATCCGAGTAACTCAGCGGCATCTTTGGGAAGATTCAAGTCTCTTACCAAATCATTCATCTCCTCCTGAGAAAACAATTTTGGTCTTGTATCATCTTCAAAGTCAGAACTTGATTCGTCATCTGGTTCAGGTATGACTTCACCTTCATCGGAGCTAGGTATCTCTTCCAAGGTAGCAGGGGGCTTGGGTACTGGTATATCTGTGCCATGGGAGATGGGACGAATTGCCGAGTGAAGATTGGTGTATGAAATGGAATGCTTCCATTTGGAATTAAACCCTTTCACATCGCATGAACAAAAGTAACAGTCGTCACTATGGTTCTTTTGCTCTCGCCATACCATAGGAATCCCATAACGGAAAGATTTTTTCTTACCCTTGAACCAGTTTCGGAGGTCCTCAACACACCGTTTGCACACTTTATGAGACGCCCAGACTTTATCTTGATCTCCAATTTTTAGTCCAAAGTATGCAAAGTATACTTTTTTCAAAGTCTGTAATATTCTGCTGTTGCTTCAACACTGTATATTCACCACAGATGAAACAGAAACTGTCTGGCGAATTAATACACTTTCGCGGAGCCATAACATAATGGTTGAAGAATGACGAGCTAACACGAATTGCGATGAAAAAGTGTGAATAGCCTAGAACCAACAACCTGATGATGATTCGTGCACAAGTGTGGCATTCAGGAGAGAGCAGCTCTGTGTCTGTACATGAGACGTCACAGTGCTGGCCACGGCCCCCTGCACTGATCAGAGCTGCTGCTATCTGCCCTGTGTCTCCCTCCCACTGGATTTTTCAGGAAAGATTAACCCCTTCTACCATTAGAAGCACGGACTTAAAACTTGCTTAGCTTATGTATATATTGCTGACCATCAGATTTACAGTGCTATATTTTTTTTTACGTAACTCGGACAACCCCTTTAAGGTTTTTTTGGCATTTTATATCTTAAATGCACTTATGTGAATTAATTAATAGTAATTTGAAAAAATTTGATAAATTTGAAGACAATTTTGCATGTTGTGGCAAATCATGTCATCTTGGAGTTTTTTCAATATTTTATTTGTTTTCAGCACACCAAAATACATGGAAATTAGATGAAAATAATCAAACAGCTTTTTAGTCGCAGACCTGTGTTATTTTTTGCCAGTTCGGGTTTTATATTTGTATTGCAATGCAGTATGATATTTGTAGTCCCTGAGTTTACTCATTAGCATTAGAGCTGCAGATCCCATAATGCATCAGAATTAGTGTCAGAAATCCCGGACTGACAAATTCTCACTCCTGCAACTGGGCAAATTTGGCAACTCTGGAGGAGATAGAAGGGATCTACTCCGGGAATCAGACTGCAGTGCGTCCGACGGGACGCACCGAGTCTTGAAGGTATCGGGGGACTCCTCGTCCTCCGTCTCCCATGTGAACTCGTCCGAAGAGGAGTCGGGCTCCAACCGCGCGGGGCCCGGCAGCACCCGCCCCGACGCCGAAGGCACCGGCGTCAACGCCCTCAGTCCCGACCGGGAGGTCAAGGGTGACTGCAACCGAGGATGACCTCGAGCCTTCATGGTCTCGAGTATCGGCTCGGTCTCTGGGGTCGACTTCGAATTCGATGTTCCAGTGGTCGGGGCAGATGCACCAGCGAGGCTGGCCATCAGCACCCGCTGCTGATCCATGAAGGCAGACAGTCTGCACTCCAAGGCTGTCAGCCTGAGACCCAGCTCAGGAGACTCAGCAGCCACCGACTCGGGCCCCGGCGGCGGCGCCGGGCCCGACGTCGGCTCCCTGGGAGGAGAGTCCTCGAGGACAACAGGACTTATGTGTTCAGCAGACTCCGGCTCCACACGAGGCACTTTTGACGGCTTCCGCTGTTCCATGGGCCCGGGATGGCGGTCAGGGGTCCGAGACCTAGCCCTCGAGGAAGCAGGGACCTCCTCCGACGACGCCCTCGCGAGCCGCTTCTTCCTCTTTCGCTCCCGCTCGGGGGATCCCCTGTCCGAGGAACCACGACGATGCTTGGGATCAGACTCCCGAGACGTCAAGGCCTCAGATGAGGTCCGGATCCGGCCGGAGGTCGAATCAGAGAAAAGCCTTTCCTTTTGGTGCTGACGACTTCGCAGTGCCTTAATGGACATTTTGCCACACGGTCCACAGATCTTAGGATCATGATCAGGACCGAGGCACCGAAGGCAGCAGTCGTGTGTATCAGTGAGACACATTAGTTTCTTGCACCGATCACACTTCTTAAAACCACTGGAAGCCATCGGGGAAAGAAGAGCCCCCGCGAGATCAAAGGACCGGCCTTCCAGGGAAAAAGAAAAAAAGGACGCGAAGGGCAAAAACCAAAAAAAGAAGATTGGGCTCAATACCAGTGTACCAAACCCGGCGAGAAGGGGAACCGGCGTCGAACCGGAGAAAAAAATGCGAAGGAATCGCAGGAATAGCAAAGAAAAAATCTAACTGTTTTCCGGGTGAACTAGGACAGACTTCCAATGGGCTCCACGGAAAAAGAGAGACTGAGCAAGATGGCACCTTTAGGCGGGAAGGGGACCGCGCATGCGTGCAGTATTCCCAAAGGCTTTCACAGAAAGCTGGGGAAATGCTCCGCAGGGGGCTCCATCGACGTTGATGTCACCCATATGTGAGGACTGACTTCCTGCTTGGTCCTGGAGAAAACCCCTAGCCTCCTTCCCACTGAAAGGATGTCTGCCAGGAATACCAGAACAATGAAGTTCTCATGGAGGCAGTCAAAACTCCATCCCTGGTTTTGATTGTGGAGCTGGTTGGTTCTTCTGGGCCCTCTGCTGTTTTGGACAAGTGCAAAATTCCTGATGCATTTGAGTAGAGCAGGAGGGAAAGAGGATACTGTACCTTTGCCTATGAGAGTAATATGATCTCCTCAATTTTGAACTTTAACACCCAACATCCTTAAAAAAACAGGTCTGACTGGGCAAATCCAATAAAAGAAATAGATCATCACTGAAACCGACCTAATGTATTATAAGGGACAACTTGAACCTACATGACAAAGAATTGAAATCTTACGGGAAAATTTTTGAAAACTTTCATTTGGTTGAAACGCCAGCAAGGTGAAATTAGACTTACCTGCTAATTGTTGTTCCTGGAGTAGATACAGTCTAGTCCCGGACCTCTGGGTTGTCTACCTTAATCAGCAGCTTGGAGACTGAGGAACCTCCTTCTTTTCATGATGTCACCAGTATATCTTCCCAGGATCCGCCTCCACTTCCCAGTTACCTATTGACAAAGCAGACTCACCAGAGCAACAAGTAAGTATTCATGCAATCTAAAACATTCCTTACCCGTGCTAACCTACCCAAGAGAGAACCCTAATAGAAGCAGAAGCTCTCCAACAATTAAACTGTAAACAGTAACATATAACCTTTAAACATGCAAAGAACCTTCCCCCTGCTCTCCGACTGCAGGAATACCGTTCCTAAGAACACCCCCTCCCTTTGAAAATTCATTCCCAAAACTGACAAAGTCTCTTACCTGTGTCACCTGGAATCTCCTTCAGGCTGCCGCCTTCACAAGTTAACATCACGTGGGTGGGATACGGGACTAGACTGTATCTACTCCAGGAACAACAATTAGCAGGTAAGTCTAATTTCACCTTCCTGATCATATCTCCAGTCTAGTCCCGGACCTCTGGGAATGTACCAGAGCAGTACTCAATGGGAGGGACACCCCTTGGCAGCCTGAATCACTGCCGCTCCAAAACACACGTCCTGCTGCGCCTGGACATCGAGACGGTAATGCTTAACAAAGGTATTCAACGATGACCACGTTGCCGCCTTACAAATTTAAAGAGGCGGTACCAACCGAGACTCAGCCCAAGACGCTGCGTGAGCTCTCGTGGAATGGGTCCTCAGCCCCTTTGGCACCGCCTTACCTTTCAGCACGTATGTGGAAGAAATAGCTTGCTTAATCCATCTAGATATGGAGGCTTTCGAGGCTGCCTCGCCCCTTCGCGGGCCCGCGAAAATCACAAAGTGTCCGACCTACGGAACTCCGCTGTGCAACCCAGATACTTCAACGCCCGCTTGACATCCAAGGTACTCCAAACCGTCGAGTCCTGAGTTCCCGACTCCCCCCGAAACACTGGTAAGGAGATGACCTGACTCAAATGAAATGACGACACCACTTTGGGTAAAAAGGCGGGCACTGAACTCAACACTACCCTTGACTCAAAGAACGACAGGTATGGCTCCTTACAGGATAATGCCTATAACTTGGAGACCCTCCGCGACGAACAAATTGCCACCAAAAACACCACCTTCAATGTAAGATCCTTCAACGACGCTCGACTCAAAGGCTCAAAAGGCTCGCGCTCCAACGCCTCCAGCACAAACGGAAGACTCCACTTGGGCACAAAGTGCCTCCCAGGAGGCCTTAACAGTGCCACCGCTCGAAGGAACCGCTTAATGTCACCCTGTCCCCCCAGCAGTCGCCCACCTATCTTACCTCTGTAACAAGCCAGGGCTGCGACCTGCACCTTTAACGAAGCGGCCGCCAACCCTTTGTCAAAACCATCCTGCAAAAATTGCAATATCTGGGGAACTGTAGCCGCTAACGCTATGGCCGCTCTGTCGGCACACCAGGCTTCAAACACACTCCAGATTCGAACATACGCTAGCGACGTAGATCTCTTCCTGGCCTTTAACAAAGTGCTAATAACCACTGCATAATAGTCTCTCGCCTTTAACCGCACCCTTTCAATAGCCAAGCCATAAGCGAGAACCAATCCAGGTGGGGCATCAGTAGAGGACCCTGCGACAACAGGTCCACTCGCTTCGGGAGACGCCATGGCCTCTCCACCAACAGCCTCACCAAATCCGCGTACCAGGGCCTGCGAGGCTAATCTGGGGCTATCAGAATTACCTGTCCTCTGTAAACCTCTATGTGCTGGATAATTCTGCCTATTAGGGCCCATGGAGAGAAAACATACAGGAGCTGCCCTTCTGGCCACCTATGAATGAGGGCATCGAGACCCTCGGATATTCTCTCTCTTCTTCTGCTGTAGAAGCGACTGACCTTCGCGGACTGGAATGTTGCCATGAGGTCCATGACTGGCAAACCCCAGCGGCACGCTAGCATCTCGAACACCTCCGGGTAAAGAACCCACTCTCCCGGGTCCACCTTCACACGGCTCAGAAAGTCTGCCTGTACATTGTCCACTCCTGCCACATGTGCCGCCGAGAGAGCCACCAAATTTTCCTCGGCCCAAATGCACAGGGCCTCGGCCTCTGTCTCCAGCGCCACGCTGCTGGTTCCCCCCCTGATGATTTACGTATGCCACCACTGTGGCGCTGTCGGAGAACACTCGAACTGCTGACCCCGCAAGAGACCCCTGAAAGCTCTGCAAGGCCAGCGTTACCGCTCGCAGTTCCAGCCTGTTGATCGCCCAGGTCCTCTCCTGCGCGTTCCACTGTCCTTGGGTGAACCGGCCCCGGCAATGTGCGCCCCAGCCCAGTAGACTGGCGTCCGTCGTCACCAGCACCCAGTCGGGCGATTCCAGCAGTCTCCCCCTCTCCAATGACTCGGGAATCAACCACCAACACAGGGCTACACATGTCTCCACTGGACAAAGAAGCCTCCGTGACAGTGGATCCTGCTGGTGCGACCAGCACCGGAGAAGCACCCTCTGCAAAGGTCTCATGTGCGCTCTCGCCCACGGCACCAACTCGATCGTCGACGCCATTGTGCCTAATAGTTGAAGGTATCTCCATGCTGAGGGCGCCGAGCTGCCCAAGAATCTCCTTACTAACGTGCGCAAGCTGGAAGCCCGTCGAGGAAGAAACACATGACCCGTCTTCTGTGTCGAAACGAGCCCCCAGGTATTCCAAATTCTGTGAGGGAAGAAGGTGGCTTTTCCCCACGTTGACCACCCAGCCTAGGCTTTCCAGAAAGGCCACTACTCTGGCCGTAGCTCTGTTGCTCTCGGCCCTCGTCTTCGCTCGAATTAACCAATCGTCCAAGTACGGGTGAACGAGAATCCCTTCCTTTCGCAACGCCGCTGCCACGACTACCATGAACTTGGTGAACGTGCGGGGTGCCGTCGCTAGTCCAAAAGACAACGCCCGGAATTGAAAGTGCCCGAAAGGAACTGCAAAGTGGAGATAGCGCTGATGATCCGGTCAGATGGGAATGTGAAGGTACGCTTCTGAAAGGTCTAGGGATGTAAGGAATTCGCCCTTCCGAACCGCTACTATCACCGAACGAAGCGCTTCCATGTGAAAGCGGGACACGCAAAGACACCAATTCACTCCCTTGAGGTCCAAAATTGGGCAACAACCTCCGTCCTTCTTTGGTACCACGAAATAAATGGAGTATCAACCGCAGCCGGGTTGGTCTCGCAGTACCGGCGCTATTGCCCCAAGGTCTAGGAGCCTCCGTACTGTCCCCCTCACCGCCTCACGCTTGCTTGGCGACTTGCAGGGGGACATCACGAAGGCGTCCCGGACTGGGACCCGTAATTCCAAGGCATACCCTTCTCGAATGACTTCCAGCACCCACTGATCTGATGTGACCCGGACTCAGGCGGCATAAAACTCTTGAAGTCGCCCTCCTACGGGAACTAGGGGCGCCTGGGTCCCCCTGGCATCATTGCGACTTCCGCAGGTTAGAAGAAGAGGACGCAGAAGATGCTCCAAAGCCTCTCCCTGCCCCCCGAAACCCTCGGAAGCCCTGGTTTCTACTGGGGAATCTGCCTCTCTGAGGGAAATTAAACCTCTGAAAGCAATACCTGCGAAAGTCCCTCAACGGGCCCTTGCCCCCAGGCGCCGTCCGACCCTGCTTAGGCTTGTCCTCCAGTAACCTACCACCCTTAGACTCGCCGAGGTCCTTGACTAACTTCTCGAGGTCCTCTCTAAACAAGAGTCGCCCCTTAAAAGGCAGCTTACTTAACCTTGACTTAGATGAATTATCTGCCGCCCAATTATGAAGCCAACGATAGCGCCTAGCCGCTACCGCCGACGCCATGCTTTTCGCCAAAGCTCTCATCAGATCGTAATGCGTATCTGCCAGATAGGCTGCGCCGGACTCCAGCCTGGCGGCTTCCCCGGCGCTATTGCTGCCTCCATCTCCTTGAACCAGCTGTGACCATCGCAGACAGGATCTGGCCACCCATGCTCCACAGGTAGCCGCTTGGAGCGCCAAAGCAGTCATGTCGAAAATCTGTCGCAGCATGGCATCTAGTCTTCTGTCCTGAGCATCCTTGAGGGCTGCATCACCCTCCACCGGGATTGTGGTCTTCTTAGTGACCGCCGCCACTCCTGCATCTACCTTAGGTGACTGGAAAACTTTCTTATCCCGATCCACCAGTGGATAGAGACGGCGCATCACCCTGGCTCCTTTCAGCGGGGCCTCCGGGACATTCCACTCTTCCTGAATCATCTCCTGAAAGACTCTGTGCACAAGAAAAGCCTTTTGAGTCTTCCGAAAGATCTGCAATAACGGATCCTCCAGGGTCTCCTCCTCCGTCGCCCCTGGTACCGGCATGTTTAATGCACCTAGTGTTTCCACAATCAGCGCTGGGAGCTCATCCCTGCGGAACACCCGCACCACTCTCGCTTGATCTTCCTTCTCTGTGAGCTCCCCTTCCTCCAAGTCGTCTTCCAGATCCACAATGTGGCATTCCTCATCGGACATACGCCCGTCCGATGCCACCGATTGATCTTTAAGGTCGTCCGCCATCCGCAACCTCTTCTCCTGGCACTCTTCAGTATTACCGCCGGCTGAGGGCCTCTTCACACCTCGCCTTTCTCGCACACCCTTTCGTTGAACTGGCGAAGCGCCTCCCACTGCCTGCTGCAGCAGAGCCACAAAATCCTTAGAGAAGACAGACGCAAGACCTTTAGTCCAAACCACTGGAGGAGGAGGCAAATCTGGGGCAGAGGACAGACCCGCCACCGGCTCTTCTAGAGGCAGGTAGGACGCCGGATCCGCCAAGATCTCCGCCTCTGTTTCTAAAGACCCCTTTCCATGCTCCATTACTGAGGCTTCCTTTGTGCAACTCTTGCACACCCCTGACTCGGCCACAGAACTTCTTCTAGCCCCACATACAAAACATTGGGGTCTAGATGGCATTCTGCATTCAAATAGCCCCACACAGGCACTCCACCAGCCTCGTCCCGCAGAGCACCTCAGGCAGGCACGTCCGCTCGGAAAAAAGGAACAACGGCCTAGAAGCCGCACCTGGTCTGCGTTTCTTTTTTTTTTTAAACCTAACAATTGCACAGAAAAAAGGTAATAAAATCACTCAGCTACCCCTTTAAAGCATAAGCCCGACTGTTAGCCCGGCGAAATTTCCCCAAATAATCTAAAATGCAAGCAAAACCGGCCCCTGCACGGCCCAATGCTGTCTCTGCCATGCGGTCAGCCTCCCCTCCAATTTCGCGCTCAAACGCGGTGAGAGAACATGCTGGTGCTGGGCCTACTCACTTTTGCCAGATGCTCCCCAAAGCGAACCGTCTCACTCTGTGCCGGCGCTGCACTGGGACTGACATCGGGCTCTTCAAACTTGAAAAGAAAAGTGCTCTGTGAGCTATGCAGACTCGATTATGACCGCAAGAAGCCAGGCGCGCTGACAGGCAGAGCGTCTGTAAAGCGCCGGCTTCAAATACAGAGGGCTCCGGTCTGGGAAGTCGCTTGTCCACTACAGACCCAGATGCTCTGCAGGCACTTGACCACGCACCTCTCCCACACCTGCACTAGCTGGTAAGCCTCAAAGGGGAGGGGGGGGGGAAGGCTCTTGCAGACCTTAAAGGTACAGATCTTCTGGCTTGAGGGAAATTCTGTCCCTCTTTTTTTTTAAACTACCCTTTTGATTAAAGTTAAACCTTAAAGTTGCCTAACACTATCCTTAATTGTTCCTCCAGGAAGCCCGGACCCGCGGGCTCACTCCTTTCAGTTGCTCGGAGACTGAGGTAACTGGGAAGTGGAGGAGGATCCCGGGAAGATATACTGGTGACATCATGAAAAGAAGGAGGTTCCTCAGTCTCCAAGCTGCTGATTAAGGTAGACAACCCAGAGGTCCGGGACTAGACTGGAGATACGATCAGGAACATGGCAGTTAGGCTCCACAGAAAAACGAAGAGTGAGGCAACTCCATATGACAGCAGCAGGCGAAAATGCACATGCAAGTGAAACATCTCAAAAGCTTCTTCCTGTGCTGGGACGTGTCAGTGACATCACCCATCTGTGAGGACAGAGAACAGGGAACATAAGAAATGCCATACTGGGTCAGACCAAGGTCCATCAAAACCCAGTATTCTGTTTCCAACAGTGGCCAATCTAGGTCATAAGTACCTAGCAGTCTCCCCAAAAGACACAAGTTCCTCAATGCTTGTATTGGGTCAAACAGTGATATCCTGGGTCCCTTTTTATAATGGTTTATGGACCTTTCCTCCAGGAACTTGACAAAACCTTTTTTTAAACCCAGCTACACTAACAGCTTTTACTACATCCTCCGGTAATAAATTCCAGAGTTTGATTACACATTGAGTGAAAAAATATTTTCTCTTATTAGTCTAAAGCACAGTTACTTACCTGTAATAGGTGATCTCTGGGAACAGCAGGAATAAGTCTTCACATATGGGTACGTCGGTACCGACGGAGTCTGCGCGGGAACACTCCCCAGCGTCCAATTAGAATGCTTTTGGGAGCATCCCACCACGCCTGCGTGCTGCCTTCCCGCCTTTCCCAACTGCCTCTCCTCAGCTAAGTTTTTTTTTTTTTAAACTTTTATTTTCATTTTGCAACAAACAAAAGAAACAACACACCAAAAGAGACAAAACAAGTATACAATAAGGAAAAGTAAACCCATTACCCCCCACCCCGATGCTTCTTCTCTACCCGATTATATCAGCATGTGAGCGCTTCCAATTAACAGTGATTATACATCAAACGATCAAAAGAGTATCTACAATACAGCATGATCATGGGACAGAGATATATACAAAGTTAGACAGTCAGATGAGAGCATTTAGCAAAATGTACATAGTCATTGAGCATCTTCCATTGAGACCAATGAGAAGGAGTCTGAACGGAGTAAGCGAACAGACGAGGTATTTGTTCATATTTACTGTAAAGACAAGCATGATTCCACCATTCATTGGGGCTCAGATGGGAGCTAATTTTCCAGTATTACTTAATTAGGGAAATAGCAATGCCAAGCATAAAGTTCGAAAGGAGATAAGCCATTTTTGGGAGAGAGGGGATCCCCGCAACTGGGCGAAGTCCCACTATCCTCCAAAAAAGGGGCTCCTGAGAGTGCGAGATAGACTAAATACGACCCCAGACCCGACGCCAGTAATACTGTAGTGCGGGATATTCATGCATAACATGAGGCAATGAACCAATGGCCGCAGGACGTGTCCAGCAACCATTGCCCTGAGTAGTGTTCCATTTGTCTAATCTGTGAGGAGTGTAAAAACACCGGTGGGCTAGAAAGAAGAGGGTCTGAGTGAGTGAGGCGGGTCGGGAACCCGTGTCCCTCTACTCCAGATAAGGCTCCATTGCTCCGAGGTCAAAGTCACATGCAATTCTCTCTCCCATACTTTCTGCGCTATAGGGGTATCTCTAGTTATAGCATTACATAAGGTTTAGTAAAAGTGGATGCTACACCCGGTGAACTACCGAGAGATCGGAAAGTCTCCAAGCAACCTTATGTAGAGAATGCCGATGGCGGGAGTCCTCTAGTGCTCCGAAGGCGATGCTGAAGTTGCACTGACCAGAGTCGGGAGTCTAAAGATTGCATAAGAGTATTAAAGGCACCTAAAGTGTCTAAAAGCATTGATGGATAGTGGGAGTCTGATGGGAGAGTCATACCAGGGAGAAAGGTAAGAGGAATCGGTTTGCAAAGGTCCGCTTCTATATCTAGCCACACAGGTCTACTCGGTACTGGATCTTCCAACCAACGAGCACCTTGTTTGAGAAGAAAAGATTGGGGGAACACTTGAGTAAAATCGCCACCAAGTATTAATGGAGCATTGGCAGAGGCCAAGGCCAACTGCGCAATACTTGCATAGTAAGCAGGGTTGTCCACATTCGGGGCATAATGCAAATACACGTGAATTCACTATCTCCAACCTCAAGGTGTACACGGGCCCATCTACCCTCCTTGTCAGCGCTAATATCAGGTACAGTAGCGTGCAAAGCCTTCCTAACCAGAATGGCTATCCCGTACCATTTGGAAACGGTGGGAGAATAGGCAGCTACCATGTGAGGCTTAGCATTGAGTTTCAGTGTTTCAGCAGAGTTTAAATGCGTTTCCTGAAGAAACACTAAATCAACATGCTCATGGCTAAGATAGCTAAGGATTTTCTTTCCTTTGAGTGGACCATTAATGCCTTTGACGGTGAATGATAAGATTTTACATAAGGCCATTCAGAAAAGTTAAAAATTCTGAGCATGATAGCACACATAATTTCACTATGTCCCTCAAACTGACTGTATCTGGCTGTACACATGACATAGGAAAAATAAGCTAATATAATACAATGAAGCGCCCCACATTAACAAAGAAAACCGCAGTACGGTAGAGGAGAAGCAAAACCCCAAAATTACTGGCGACCATGTGTCTGCGGGGAGAAACCCCAGAGAAGGCCGAAATTGAAAAAACACATAACCTGTAGGACTGTGCGTGCTCCGAATCCGACCGAGGCACACATCATGAAGGGATAGGAGACCAAAAAACAAAAGTCATATAGAGAAAGAAAGAAAGTCCAGGCTATTTCTGTGCTTGGCTATGACCGCCGCATCGGGCCCTTCAAAATGGCGGATAGAGCCGGCAGATAAGAGTCCAAGATTTGGGATCAGCGCATCTGCTCTGCTTCTTTGGAGTCTAAAAATGTTGATAGTAGATCAGGATCTTCGAACGTCCTGGTTTGGTTGTGGAGAGTCACTCGGAGCTTCGCTGGATACAACAGGCCAAAGCGAGCCTGTAGCTGTTGAAGTCGAGGGCGAAAAGCAAGGAGTTTCTTCCGACGGTCAACGGTAGGCTTTGCCAAATCAGGAAAGAAGGAGACCTTACGACCTTCAAATTCCAAATGATGATTCGCTCGGGCAGCATGTAAAATTTGTTCCACTTGTTGATATCGTAGCAAGCTAAAGATAATAGGCCGGGGGGTCGTGCGGTTGAGCGCCATGTGGGCAGGAACACGGTGTGCTCGATCGATTTCCAGTTCTCTGTGAAAAGTGATCTTCAGCAAGGAGGGAAGAGTTTTGAGCAAGAATTCTCTTATATCTCCTGCTTCCACCCCCTCCGGCATTCCGAGGAGCCTCACATTGTTGCGACGGGCTCGATTATTGCTATCTTCTAACTCCTTTTGAAGATTCTGTATCTGGCGCTCAGCCTTGTCCAGTTTGCCCAAGCGCACCTCGTGCGAGTCGAGGACCCCCGCCATGTTGTCCTGCCGTAATGAAAGACTTTCAAGTCGGTCCTGGAGCACTCCAAAGTCTTCTCGCATGGCTCGAAGCGCTTCTCCATTGGACTGCACCAATTCCTTCACGCCGCGTATTTCCTCCAAAATCTCCAGGTGCATTTCGGGGTTTTCACGAAATGGAACCATCTTCTGTGGGGAGGACACCTCTGTTTTGGAGCGTTTTCCGTGAGAAGAAGAAGGAGACCCGAAGTCCAAGCGCGCTGGTTTATGGGCCGCCATCCCCCCCGAGGTGCCCCGGTCAGCTCGGAGCGAAATAGTAAATTTGTATAGGTATTAAGTCAGGATTCTAAGTAGGCCTCTCGGGAGCTTCAACGCAAAGCGTCCTACCCGCTGGACATCAGGCTCCGCCCCCCTCCTCCTCAGCTAAGTTTTAAAGCTGAGACAAAGAAGAGAGAGAGAGAGAGAGAGGAAAGAGAGAGAGAGAGGAAAGATAGAGATAGAGAAAAAACAACTCCTAGGGGAGGTGGGTGGGTTGTGAAGACTTATTCCTTCTGTTCCCAGAGATCACCTGTTACAGGTAAGTAACTGTGCTATCTCCAGGAACAAGCAGGAATGAGTCTTCACATATGGGGACTCCCAAGCTGAGATGCCTGGAGGAGTCCCAGCATGTTGCGAATCAGAGAGGGCCATGCTATTCGACAGAACCTCAGGCATCCTGGGGATGGAGGATAGGAGTTGAATTACAGAAAGGTGCTGTGGAACAGCTGGACTAGCACAGGACTTCTATAGAGGAAGACCCTGTGTAGATGACATTTAGTAGTAAAAATATTGAGTGCAATATTCTAATATGGACCTCCCTTGGTGGTATTGTAAAAAGTTCATTGAGGTTCATATGGATCTGTTAGAAGAGCCAGTAGAAGATCCTCAAGGAGTACCTCATTGAGAAGTAGAGGTAATAACTGTAGAAAAAACAAGTGGAGGTCAGAACCCTTCAGGGTGAAAAATAGCCCCAGGGGAAACTGGGGTAGTACAATCAGGTAGGGCTTTAGCGGGAAACACAGAAGGTAGTATTAAACAAGCTTAAATTCTTTTGGCCCAAGAACAGTACAATCCTAGGACCAAAAGGAAAATAAGTCTGACCGATTTGGACTGACAATAGAAATATTCCATATAGGAGATAAGGGGTATGGAGAACCCCTGTATCGAATAACAAAGTAAGGACAGACTTATGAAGCGTTAAGCTTTAGATTAACTGAAGATCCGTAATGTCTTTCCTAAATGAGGACAATTAGGAAAGAAAAGGTACATGGAGAGCTTCAGAGGTACCTAACCTTGAAAGGTTATGGTAAGAAGAACAAAAATATTTTCTAATTACCACAGGGAGTGGTTGTATGTGAAGAACCCTAAGCATGCTGGCACAGCATTGATAGGGGTAGTGCCCATCTGTCAGAGTCATATAGGAATATATGGATATATGAACCTAAACAGACAGATAGATAAGTACGTGGATACATATCTACCTGAAAGATATAGCTCGATATATATATATATATATATATATATATACAGAGATATACATGGGCAGAAGATACACATGGGCAGAAGATACACAGATACATTATATATATAAATATGTAGGCATATAGACACACGTCTCCACGTATGTAGATGGAGACATGGCTATATAACTAGATCCCCATAGGAAAATGGGAAGAGAGAAAGATTCATCTAATAGCAAAAAGGGTGATACCTGCTTGAATAGATGCATAGAGAATCTTCTTTCCCTGGTTATGATTGACAGAGTCAGAGGAATGGTCTCCCTGACAAGGAGTCGTCTAGATTCCTTTAAGAGTTCGAGCTCTTGAATAACCAGGCTGGCCTACGTGAAAAATGCAGAGGACAACTTCAGTCTGCAGGCAGCAAGTCCAGATCTCTCTAGAACTCCAGTATGGTAAATGGATAGAGGACGCCAATGGAATAAGATATCATACTGACCCGCCTATGAGGGCAAGATGGGTATCATGCTTCCTTCAGTTGAACATGAGCGTCCCCTGAAGTATTGGGAAGGAAGCATATAAGGACGAGCTGCAACGAAAAGAAAACTATCCCTGGTGAGAAGTCCAAGAAGATGTGGACCAAGCCAGGGAATTGGCCATTCTTTGGGTTTTCACGTGATGTAAGGCCTGTGTCTTTGTTTCAAAAAGAGATTTTAGATGAGATGGTAAGGGTAGGGAACACCTACCAGTCATGGGAGCATGACTGGGTGAACCCCCCCTAACCATCTGGGATTACCTGCTAGACAAGATACTAATGCTCTCTAGCAAGGGCCCATAGTGCAAAGCTACTCTGTAGAGTTGCAGAGAGCATGTTGCAGGTTGGTTAGAAGAAAAAACTGGCTGTTTAAAGCCAGCAGGTAACAAACTATTCTGCCACAAACAAGGGAATTGGAGATGGCGAAGAATAGAAGTCAAACCAACATGCCTGTGATAATAGGGTTTCCAAAAAAGGTTGATAACCTGTTTTGGGTTTACTACCCAGGCCAGAAGGATTGCTAGTGGAGGACAAACCCTGGTTGTGTGGTGAACAGAACCAGTGGTTTAACCACTAGGAACTGCTGCATTTGCAGCAATTACCAGGGCAGCGGAAACAAAATCTTTTTCTCTTTTTTTTTTTTAATTGGAAAAAGAAAACAGACATAAGCAGGAGTGGTAAGACTTCCTTATTGTCTGATAAGCTGCCCTAAAGTAAGAATGTGAAAGGGGGAGACAACTCTGGAAAGGAAACCCCTTCCTGGAATAGGTAGCGAACCATAGGGGCTTACCAGTGTAATAGAACCACTCTCACAAACCGAATGTTGTAGTAAGAGGGCAGGTAAGATAGAGTTGAAGGAGATTGATGATGTAGTGAGTCTCTGAAAGGTAAGATGATACATGCTAGTACAGGGAAAACTGTCTTATCGATAGTTGTTACACCTTTTTTTCCCAGTAGGAGGAAGAGAAACCTGTTAACTATAGGCATGATCATCATAAAAACTCTTAGAGCAAAAAGAAAGGATGTCTCGTGAAAAGAGATCCATGAGAATTTAGGATGAAATTAGTGTAAATGCTTCAAGTGAAAAGAAGCAGACTACAAACTCTAACCTCCAAACAGGAGATGTAATGATAATCTATCAGAAACCCTGCGACTGCTGGGTTTGCTGAACCTGTTGAGGTTGTGGTTTCTTTAGCCCGGTTTGATGTTTCCCCTGTCTGGGAACATCTGTATGAAGGGTAGAAGATGGATAAAACTTTTTCCCCCTAGGGGAAGAAAGTTTGCTAGGAAATTTCCTACCAACTGGGAAAGAAGAAGGCGTAGACAAGCCTCTGAAAACAGCAATGTCAGTGGTTAACTGAGCAGCTTGGAGTAAAGACTCCTTGTTAAAGAGATTTTCTCCAGTGCAAGGAGTATTTCCCAGTCTTTCTTGTAGCCATTTTTCCAAGTCTGAAACTTGGAGCCAGGCTTTACGTCGTGCCCCTATAGCTATAGCAGAGGTTCTGCTAACAGACTCAAAGGAGTCTAGGAAAGCACGAGTAAGGAACCTAGAGATATTTTGAGCATGACTAACCAATAAGGAATAGTCTGCTCTTTTGGGCTCTTGAAGAAAAGGAGTCAAAAGTAGTAATTTCTTTGTGACTTCAAGAGATAATCCCATATAGAAAATATATGAGAGAATTCTTGCTGAAAGCATGGATGCCTGGAAGGTTTGGCATCCAAAGGCATCCAAAGTCTTAGACTCACGACCTGGTGGATAAGAAGAGTGCTTTTTAGTACTCTTAACACGCCTCATTGCTGATTCTACAACAATGGAATGATGAGGAAGTTGAGTCTTTTGAAAACCTGGAGAAGGGGGCACCTTGTATAGAAGATCAGTTGCCCTAGAAGGTGGGGATACCGTTAAAGGAGTTTCCCACATTCGAAAGAGGAGATCCTGCAAGGTTTGATGCAAAGGAAGCATGATGTCCTCCTTTGGACTCCAGGGAATATACAGAGATTCTGTATTCCCTGGTGCAGGACCTTGACCAGGTATAGAAATGGCAAATGACTTTGCCATATCAAGCAGGAATGCTTGAAAAGAAAAATCCCCAGAGGGAAGTCCTCTAGAAAGAGGAGTACAGGCTAGATCTGTTGAAGAACTAGCTTTGGCACCCAAAGATCTATCCAAATTTATTGGAATAGAAGACCCTAGGGGGTGGAGCATTGGACTGTCCTTACAGGATGGTCGCCGGTACCGCAGGAGGTCGGGACCACAAGCAGTCGGTAGCACATCGTCCATGCTAGGGATCGATTCCAAACTCGGTATCGAGGGAAGCGAGCCTGTTGAAACAAGCATGGAAGGTACCGACAGCGATGCCAATGCGGATACCGATACTGACTCCGGTACCGTATCCGATACCAATACATGAAGACCAGTCGGTGACAGCTCTAATGGTACCGAAGAAACCGAGAGTGCCCGACATGGATTATCGGAACCGTGCCTTCAGTACCGTCCGGTGTTGGTACCAAGGCGAGTCGGTACCCAGTCATCTAGACTGGAGATCGATTCCAGACTCGGCATTGAAGGAAGCGAGTCTATCGATGCACATCTGGAGGGTACCGATGTCGGTACCAGTGCCGGTACCGGGATCGATACCGTTACTGGAAGATCGGTTTGCAGCGTCTCTAACGGGCCCGAAAGAACCGAGGGCGCCAGACTGCAATCTTCGGTGAGGAATGTTTCATCCAACACCATTGCCGATGCCAGGGTATGGGTACCGCTCAAAGCGGATGCCACCACCGAGCATGGCTCAGGTATGTTCGGAGAGGGGTGAACCTCAGGAACAACCTGAAACCCCACTAAGGATTTGGAGGCCGAAGACTCCCACCAGGGTTTTAAAGCCAGTGTGTCCTCAAGGGAAAGGCCAGAGGCATCTCTATGCTGTGCATGAGATCTACCACTCGAGAACTGGCTAGTCTTAACAGACTGTTTTTGGGTTACCTGATCCTGCGAAGAAGAAACGGTGGTCGGTGCCCTGAAGTTGAATGGGGACCACGTATCGAGGTGAACTCGATGCTGAAGACTTCTTCCGACTATACTGTTGCAGGAGGGACACTCCAGCGGATAGTGGTCAGGACCAAAGCAGGGTAGACACCAATTATGAGTGTCTAAAATCAATTTTGTACCGCCACAGTTTGAACATTTCTTAGGGATAGTGTCTGGCGCTTCCATGAAGGAAAGTGAGTAGGCCTAGCAGGCCGAAAAAAAACGTCAGGCACTAACAAGAAACTGAGGAGAGGCAGTTGGGAAAGGCGGGAAGGCAGCACGCAGGCGTGGTGGGATGCTCCCAAAAGCGTTCTAATTGGACGCTGGGGAGCGTTCCTGCGCAGACTCCGTCGGTACCGACGTACACATATGTGAAGACTCATTCCTGCTTGTTCCTGGAGATAATAGGTTCCCTGTAGCTTCATTGCATGTCCCCTAGGTCTTTTTATATTCTGATGACGTAAACAATCGATCTACGTTTACCCGTTCCATTACATTCTTTAATTTATAGACCTCTATCATATCTCCCCTCAGCCGTCTGTTAATGCAGTTTGCTACAGTGACCCTTAGAAAGAAAAACTACAGACTGAACTCAAGAAAGAAGATTTTAAAGATACGGTAGTCAGCCATGGTAACAGGTAAAACTCGCATAAAAGCATAAGATGAATCTATCATTTGTTCAAATTAGTTTCAATGGCCCAGCTGACTCATGAGAACTGTCAAAATTACAGCGCAATTCATGTAAAATGAGTTGGTCAACTCAGCTCAGCTTGAGTCCACAATAGAAGCACTCACACTGCACCCCTCAGATTTCTACAAAGCTGTGATTTCTCTTTCACACTCTGGCACTGATTTGTGACAAAGAACTGATATGATGCGAGAATTATCTTAAGATTTCGGAATGTAAACACATTCAGAATTTATTTCTCTAAGAGGTTTTTCTGATTATTATGTTTCTACTAAGCTTGGTATCTGCCAAGAATAGGCACATACATCCAAGAAAAGGTAGTGAGGTGTACTGACCTACTAATATCAAAGATGTATATGTAAAAAATATAAGGTAAAGGAAAAGGGTGATCATGTGAAAAAATTCACATATGCCTCCTCCTTTCCAATCTGTTATTCCTCCTCCTTCCCTATAGCTTCTCCTTCCTCTTTTCACTTCACGACCTGTCATTTCTTTCTCTAACACGTCAGCAAAATTAGTCCCTTCCTTTCTGAACATACAGTACTACTAAGACCCCTTATTCACTCTCTAGTCACTTCCTGCCTTGACTATTGTAACCTTCTACCTCTGAATCATCTCTCGCCCCTTCAATCTGTTCAAAACTCAGCAGCACAGCTTATCATTCGCCAGTGTCGCTAAGCTCAAGTCACTTCAGTGGCTCCCTATCCATTTCCACATCCAATGTAAAATTCTCCTACTGATCTATAAGTGCATTCATTCTGCAGCTCCTTACTACCTTTCCTCTTGTCTCACCCTAAATCACCGTCCTTGGGAACACAACTCTTCTAGCAGATCTCTTTTATCTATGTTCTCCTCTGCCACTGCAATCTCCAGACTTCGTTCATTCCACCTTGCTGCTCTATATATCTGGAACAAAACTACCTGAATCAGTATTGTCAGGCTCTTTTTCTTTAGCCCTATTCAAATCCAGGCTTAAAACCCACCTCCTCAAAGCTGCTTTGTCTCCTGATGCCCTTCACACTCAATCACCAATTAAGTGTATCTTACGATACTCTAACCCCGAGTTCTGTGATGTTGTTTGTCTTTTTTTTTTAATAAATTTAAGAGTTTCTTGAATACAATACAGTAAATATAAGAAAATAAACAAGAAACATAACATGTCAATCCAAAAAGAATCCTTCCCACATAGAAAGACCACATCAAGGGAGAAAGAACCGCCCAAAAAAACCCCACAAATATTTTACAATCCATAGGGAAAGCACAGTTACTTACCTGTAACAGGTGATCTCTGGGAACAGCAGGAATAAGTCTTCACATATGGGCACGTCGGTACCGAAGGAGCCTGCGCAGGAACGCTCCCCAGTGTCCAAAAAGAAAGCTTTTGGGAGCATCCCACACGCATGCGCGCTGCCTTCCCGCCCATTCACTTCCCTCTCATCAGTTGGGTTTGTAGCTGAGACCGAAGGAGGGAAGTAGACAAATTAGAGAGAGAGAGAGAGAGAAACAACTCCTAGGGGAGGTGGGTGGGTTGTGAAGAGTTATTCCTGCTGTTCCCAGAGATCACCTGTTACAGGTAAGTAACTGTGCTATCTCCAGGAACAAGCAGGAATGAGTCTTCACATATGGGGACTCCCAAGCTAGAGATGCCTAGAGGAGGTCCCAGCATGTTGCAAATCTAATCGATGGGCCATGCTATTTCCCAGAACCTCAGGCATCCAAGGGATGGAGGGTAGGAGTTGAACTAAAAAGGGTGTGCTGTGGAACAGCTTGACTAAACAAGGCGTCTAGAGGGGAGTTCTTGTGTAGATCATAAATGTTAGTAAATATTAGATTTCAATTTTCTAATGTGGACCTTAGTCAAAAGTATTGCAAAAGTATTTGTTGATGCTAATATGGGTCTGGTGCTAAGAGCCAGTACATTATCCTCAAAGAAAATACCTTACTGTGAAGTAGAGGAAAAATATTTTGCAATACAGGCAGAGGTCAGAAGCCTAAATGGCTAGAACTAATCCCAGAAGAAAAAACTGGGGTTGGACTTTGGATGAGAAGCTAAAGCTTCTGTAGGCCAAAGTTTGAAGCTCTTTGTCCTTGGAGCAGAAAAAAGGCTCTAGGAAAGAGAGGAGATAAATCTGACTGGTTTGCAGAAAAAGGATGGGTCTTTAAGACCCCTCTATCCAAATGAAAGAAAAACATTTGTAATAGGCGGTGTAGCCTCCAATTTCTTGAAGATAAGTAATGTCTTCCCAAAGTGATGTCACTTAGGATCATGACTTTACATGGTGAGCTTCAGATGTAACGTAACCGGAGAGGTTACGGTAAAAGGTAGTTTCTAATTACCATAGAAATTGGTTGTCCATTTAAAACACTATGGCATGCTGGAACAGCATTAATAAGTAACAAATCTTTCAGAGTGAGATATGTGTATCTATATCAACGTACATATATATATATATATATATATATATATATATATATATATATATATATATATATATATATATATATATATAAAGAGAGACTCACTTAATAAAAAGAAGGGGTAAGACCCGCTTGAGAATATGGACAGAGAACCCCTTACTGGTTACACGTGGAAGAACCATGAAGAAGGTTACCTGGAAACCAGTGGAATGTTCCTAGTCAGAAGGATAGGTCTAGATTTCTTTAAAAATTCTAGACTTTGAATAAACAGAAATGGAGATCTACGTGAAGGGGTGCAGAGAAATCCTTAGTTTTAAGAAAACAAGTCTGGATCCTTCTATAACTTCAGTGTGGAGAAAAAGACGCAATAAAAGGGAATACCATATTTGCCTGTCTATGAGGGCAATATGAGTATAATGCGTTTTGTTCAGCATAAGCGCCAATGAAATATTGGGAATTAGAAGGAATGTACTAGACAAGGACCGACTGCAGTGAAAAGAAATGCATCCCTGTTGGAAGAGTTCCACTGGAGATGTGGAACAACTCAGGGAATTAAGCAATTCTTTATGCTTTCACGTGACCTAAGCCCTGGTTCATTTTCCCTAAAAGGAAATTTTAAGGAAGATGGTAAGAGTAGGAAAAAACCGGTCATGTGGGAGCATGACTGGGCAAAGCCTTTTAACCATCTGGAAGTTACCCACCAGGAATGGCTCTGATGCTCTCTGGCAAAGGCCATAGTTGCAGAGCTTTTTGTAGAATTGCAGAGAGCATGTTGTAGGTTGCTTAGTTGAGATCTGGCTGTTTAATTACCAGTGTGCAACCTAATCTATTCTGTGGGAGCCAAAGAATTGAAGATGGCTAAGAATAGTAGACAGGCTGGTTGCCTGCAACGATAAATTGTCCAAGTAGGTCTTGGAACCTCTCTTGGAATTATTTGCTATTAAGGCAGCAGAAGAGGTTAGGTCCTATAGATTGGAAAAGGACCGACAGACATAATTAGAAGTGATAAAACTCAATTATGGTCTGATAAGCTGTCTTAAAAGAAATATTTGAAAGATTGCAGAGGGGAGAAACTCTGTATGGAAATCATTTACTGGAGTAGGTATTGAAGACAATCCTATGGCTTAAAAGGTAAGCCCTCCAGTCAAATAGTATCACTCTTAGAGTGAAAGTCTCGACTAAGAGGGATAGAAAGTAATACAGAGTTGGGAAGACTTACCATTTGGTAAGTCTCTGAAAAAGGTGAAGCTCCCCCCTGCAGTCAAAAGTATGAGATATCCTCGTACAGGACAACTGTCAAGGTGAAGGGCATAGTATACCTTGTAATTAGTTGTAACTCCTCTGTTTACTTTAAAAAGAGAGGAGAAACCAGTTACCTGTAGGGCATGATTATCCTTAATAGCTCTAAGAGCTAAAAGAATGGATTGCTCATGGCAAGAGATTCATGCCTAAAATGGAGGATTGAGCCAGTGTATCACTGACCTCTCAGTAAGGATGACAACAACTGTAAATGCTTCTGTTGTTAAGAAGTAGTGGTTCTGAAGCTAAACAGGAAAAAGATTTAATGAATAAAATATCAGAAACCCTGCGACTGCTGAGTTTGCTGAGACTGTTGAGGCTTTGGTTTTCTTAGCCTGGTATGATGTTGCCCTTCTTTGGAAACATCTGCATGATGGGTAGAAGATGAATAAAACTTTTTCCCTTTAGGGGGATAAAGTTTGTTTGGAGATTGTTTACTAGCTGGGATAGAGGAAAGTTTTGACAATCCTCTGAAAGCAACAATATCAGTGTTTAACTGATTAGCTTGGAATAAAGCATCCTTGTTAAAGAGATTTTCACCAGTACAAGGAGTATTTCCCAGCCTTTCTTGTACCCATTTGTCCAAGTCTGAAGCTTGGAGCCAGGCCATGCGTCGTGCTCCAATGGCTATAGCAGAAGTTCTGCTAATAGACTCAAAACAGTCCAGGGAAGCACGATTAAGGAATTTGGAGACATTTTGAGCATGACTGACTAATATGAAAAAGTCTGCTCTTTTATGTTCTTGAAGAAAAGGGTTCAAAAGCTTTAAGTTCTTTGTGACCTCTTCAAGAGATAATCCCATATAGAAAATATATGAGATAATTCTTGCTGAAAGCATGGATGCCTGGAAGCATCGACGTCCAAAGGCATCTAAAGTCCAAGACTCTGGCGGATAAGAAGAGTGCTTCTTTGCACTCTTAATACGCTTCATTGCTGATTCTACAACAATAGAATGATGAGGAAGTTGAGTCTTTTGAAAACCTGGAGAAGGTGGCACCTTGTACATAGTGTCAAGTGTTTTAGAATGTGGGGATACCGTTAAAGGAGTTTCCCACATTCTTAATAGTAGATCTTGTGAGATCTGATGCAAAGGAAGCATGATCACCTCCTTTGGAATCCAGGGGAATTGCAGTGTCTCTGAATCCCCTGGTAAGGATTCTGTACCAGGTATAGAAATGGCAAGTAACGTTGCCATATCAAGCAGAAAAGCTTGAAAAGAAATCTCCCCCAAGGAGGACCCTCTAAAATGAGGGGTAAAGGCTAGACTTGTTGAAAAATCAGCTTTGGTACCGATGGATTCATCCCAGTCATCGGGATAGGAAGACTTGAAAGGATGAAGCATCGGATTTTCTTTAAAGCGATGTCTTCTGTACCGCCCGAGGTCGGTACCGAGACGAGTCGGTACCGAATCCTCCATGCTAGAGATCGATTCCATGCTCGGTATCGAAAGAAGCGAGTCTGTCGAAGCAAGCATGGACGGTACCGACACCGATGCCGATGTCGATACCGGTACCGAAGCTGATACCGATACTCGAGGAACGGTCTGCAGCAACTCTAGCGATACCGAAGTAGCCGAGAGCGCTAGATTACGTTCATCGGTGAGGAGTGTTTCATCCATCACCATAGCCGATGCCGGGGTGTCGGTACCGCTCGAAGCGGCCACAACCACCAAGCAAGAACCCCGGGAACAACCTGAAGCCCCGTTAATGCTTTGGAGCCCGAAGACTCCCGCTGGGGCTTTATTGCCAAAATGTCATCGAGGGCAAGGCCGGAGCCATCTCGATGCTGAGAAGGAGATCTACCACTCGAGGACTGGCTAGTCTTTACAGACTTTTGTTTGGTTACCTGATCCTGTGAAGAAGATATTCTAGCTGGTGACATCGAGTGCGATGTGAACTGGGTATCGAGTTGTGCTCGATCCTGAAGACTTCTTCTGTTTGAGCTCCAGCAGGAGAGACACTCTAGTGGGCAATGCTCAGGACCTAAACATTTTAGACACCAAGTATGAGTGTCTGAAAATACATCTGTACCGCCACACTTTGAGCATTTCTTAAGGATAGTGGCTGGCTTTTCCATAATGGAAGGATAGAGGCCTAGTGGTCTAAAAACCGTCAGGCACTAAACAGGAAAAATTTCTAAAGAAAAGAAGAAATTCTTTAGTAAAAAGGAAGAAAACACCGGCGGTACAGGTGACGTCGAGGGAAGGCAGACGCGACCACAAAAAACTAAGAATAAAAAGAAGAATTTTCTGCAGTGACAGGAATACGTCCTGCCGGCTCCACAGAAAACGGAAAACTGATGAGAGGGAAGTGAATGGACGGGAAGGCAGCGCGCATGCGTGTGGGATGCTCCCAAAAGTTTTCTTTTTGGACGCTGGGGAGCGTTCCCGCGCAGGCTCCATCGGTACCGACGTACCCATATGTGAAGACTCATTCCTGCTTGTTCCTGGAGATAAGAAATAAGGAGTATAACCACCCCACACTAGGGAGCAGAAACATTTGTCACTTCCTCCAACTATGATCCACCCTCCTCTTTCCCATCCAAAAAGGTTTTTAAGGTATTAACATCAGTATACACATAAGTTTGTCCACCAAGAGAAACTATACAGCGACAGGGAAATTTCAGGAAAAAGGTTACCCGCGGTTTCAAAAAGAACTGCTTTCATCGAACTTGGGTAAACTGACAGACAGCTGGAAAAACTTGGATAGTATGTCCACAAAAGAGAGCGTCCCTATGCTTAAAGTACACTCTCAGAACACGCAATTTGGCAGTTTCAGAAATAAACGTCACTACCAAAGTATTGCATTTTGAAATAGTATCAAGGGAATCCGAGGAAAGCCGTGCATTCCAAGCACCCACCACCCTTTCTGTGAAAAAGTATTTCCTGACACTGCCTTTCAATTTACCACCATGCAGCTTCCTGTTATGTCCTCTAGTTTTACAGCTTCCCCGTCATTGGAAAAGGTTTGTTTGTTCATTATTTCCCTTTAAGTATTTAAAGGTCTGAATCATATCTCCCCTGTCCCTCCTCTCCTCCAAAGTGTACATGTTTAGGTCTTCAAGTCACTTCTCATAAGGCTTCTGACGCAGGCTCCAAATCATTTTGGTCGCCTTCCTCTGAACAGTTTCCAGTCTTTTTACATCCTTTGCAAGATATGGTCTCCAAAACTGAACACAGTATTCCAAGTGAGGCCTCACCAGTGACTTGTACAGTGGCATAAGTACCTCTTCCTTTCTGCTGGTAATTCCTCTTTGTATGCAGCCCAAAATCCTCCAGGCTTTTGCCACCGCCTTGTCGCACTGTTTTGCCACCTTGAGATCGTCAGAAATAAACACACCGAGGTCTTTCTCCTGATCCGTGCACACCAACCTCTCGCCCCCTATCGCATACATTTCCCTTGGATGTCTGCTACCCAAGTGCATTACTCTGCACTTCTTTCCATTAAATCTCAATTGCCAAGCATTAGACCATTCTTCCAGCTTTTGCAGATCTTTCCTCATGTTAACCACTCCCTCGGGGAGTCCACTCTGTTGCAAATTTTTGTCTCATCTGCAAAAAGACAGACTTTTCCATTCAGTCCTTCAGCAATATCACTCACAAATAAATTTAACAGTGATGGGCCCAGGATCGACCCCTGGGGCACCCCGTTAATCACCTTCCCTTCATCTGAGTGAGCTCCATTTACCATCACTTTCTGTCATCTGTCAGTCAACCAATTTCTCATCCAATTTACCATATTGGGATCTATCCCCAAGCTACTGAGTTTATTGATAAGCCTCCTAATGAGGAACAGAATCAAAGGCTTTGCTGAAATCCAGGTAGATGACATCCATCGCATGCCCCTGATCTAGTTCCCTGGTCACCCAGTCAAAGAACGCAATCAAATTTGTTTGGCATGATCGTCCTTCAGTAAAACCATGTTGCCTCGGATCTTGCAACCTGTTGGTTTTGAGAAAGTTCACTATTCACTCTTTCAGGAGAGCCTCCATTACTTTTCCCACCACCGAGGGTAAGGCTCACAGGCCTGTAGTTTGACACTTCTTCCCTGTCACCACGTTTGTGTAGAGGTACGACATCAGCCATTCTCCAGTCCGAGGAACCTCTCCTGTTTCCAAGGATCTGTTGAAAACATCCTGTAACGGCCCTGCAAGAACCTCTCTGAGCTTTTTCAGTATCCTGGGATGTATCCCATACGGTTCCATGGCCTTGTCCACTTTCAGTTTTGCAAGTTGTTCTAACACTTCATCTTCTATGAATGGTGTGGTATCTACTTCATTCCCATTTATATATTTGGGAGTCACAGGTGGTCCTTCTCCAGGACTTCCTTTAGTAAAAACAGAGCAGAAGTATTTGTTTAGCAATTTCGCCTTTTCAATGTCACTTTCTATGAGTCCATTCACAGCACTTCTGAGTCCTGCAATTCCACCTCTGATCTTCTTCCTTTCCCGAATATACCTGAAGAAAGTTTTGTCGCCACATTTAACATCTTTAGCCATCTTTTCCTCTGCTTTTGATTTTGCTATCCTTATTTCTCTCTTTGTCTCTTTGAGTTTGATCCTGTATTCATTACTGTGTTCCTGTTTGTAAGCTTTTGAATTTTGCGAAAGCTGTGTTTTTTGCCTTTATTTGAGCAGCCATTTCTTTGGAAAACCAAATAGGTTTTCTTCTCCTGTTTTTATTTACTTTTCTTACATATTTATCTGTTGCCCCTTTCATTGCCACCTTTAATTTAGCCCATTGCAATTCCACTTCCCTTATCTCCTTCTACCCTGTCAGCTCCTCCTTTAGGTACTCGGCCATTTTACTGAAGTCGGTGTTTTTGAAGTTTAGGACTTTGAGCTTGCTATGATTGGCCTGTACCATGGCTTTTATCTCAAACCACACCGTGTGATGATCGCTGCTGCTCACAGGGGCACTCACACAGACATTCGACATGCTATTACCGTTGGTGAGCACTAAATCCAGCGTTGAGCTTTCCCTAGTTGGTTCCATCACCATTTGTCTAAGTAACACATCTTGGAGAGCATCCACAATTTTTTTGCTTCTTGCCAGATTTGTAGGAGTAATCCAATCCACATCAGGTAGATTAAAGTCACCCAATATTATCGCTTCCCCCTTTGTGGCTATCTTGGCAATATCTATAATCAATTCATTATCTATCCCTTCAATTTGTGTTGGAGGTCTGTAGACTACAGCAGTATGGATGACAGTGCCATTTCCTCTTTCCAACACAATCCAGAGCGCTTCTTCTTTTCCCCATGCCCCCTGCATTTCAGTAGCTTTAATATTGCTTTTGACATACAAGGCTACTCCTCCTCCTCTTCCATTTTCTCTATCTCTTCTGAATAAATTATAGCCAGCTATGGCTATATCCCAATCATGTGATTCATTAAGCCATGTTTCTGTAATGGCCACAATGTCCAAATCCCTTTCCACCATTAGGGCTTCCAGGTACGGAACTTTGTTGGCTAAGCTTTGAGCATTTGTGCTCATTGCTTTCCAGCATTTAACTGGCTGTGTGTATTTTGCATTGATTTTGTTCTGCCCACATCATCCCACTTGTTTTTGATGTGTGGTTTAAAAGTGTGGCTGTTTCTGATTTTAATCTGCTTTTGAAGGGGGCGACGTCCAGAGCTTGACCTTCCACATCCTTCACCCCCCTTTTTCTAGTTTAAATGCATATCCACACACTGCTTAAATTTTTTATTTAGAATTCTTTTCCCTGCAACAGAGAGATGTAGTCCATCAGCACAGTATAGTCTCTTGTTGTTCCATCTGTTACCCCAGTCACCAATAAATCTGAATCCTTCTTGCTTGCACCAGGTCTGGAGCCATGTATTAAAGCTGTTAATGTGATACAGCCTTTTTGCTCCCTTACCAAGAACAGGTAGAACCTCTGAGAATGCAACAGTGTTTATAGTGGGCTTGAGTTTCTCTCCCAGAGATTGGAAGTCCTTTTGGACTGTAGAGGCACTGTTTCTAGCCAGGTCATTTGTGCCAAAGTGGATAACATCAAGTTTGAAGTGTTCACTTTCTGCGCTTAGTACTTCAATAACTTGGTTTGTATTCCTGCTGTCTGAATAGCTTGGGAGGCACTTGACTATCCTTCTCTCCTTTGAACTGTGTTCCCAAGTTGGTGCCACTGATGATGGAATCACCAAGTAGTAGTAGTTTGCTGTTTGGTGAGGTTTTCTTCATATTTGGTCCTTTAGCAGGAGATTGGGCATTGTCTGTCTCATTTAAGGGCCCTTCAGTTTCTTTGGATTGGGCATCCTCATTTGTCAAGGCAGAGAAGGCATTATGTAGGGATATCTCCTGATGCATAGGATGTCTCTGTGTCACAGGTCGCAATCCACCAGAACCCACTGTGATCCATTGATCCATTTGTTCCCGGGGTGTTTGATTCTTTGTGGGAGAGGTGGTGGACATTGTTCAGTTTGTATCCTAGAAGAGATGTGCTTCATTGCAGCCAGTTCCTCCCTCGGTTCCTCGTCCTCATTAGCCAAGGCAGAAAAGGAATTATGCAGGGATATCTTTTGATGCATAGGATGTCTGTGCGTTTCAGGTCACAATCCACCAGAACCCATTGTGATCCATTTGTCCCTGGGGTGTTTGACTCTTTGTGGGAGCAGTGGTGCACACTGTTCAGTTTGCATCCTAGAAGAAGTGTGTTTCATTGCAGCCAGTTCCTCCCTCAGTAGGGTCACCTCTTTATGCATGGCAGCTAGGTCTTCCCTTAGTAGAGTCAGTTCTTTATGCATGGCAGCTGACCTGAGGCACAGAGGATAAGCTCTTAGGTTCCAAATGATTTGTCTTGGAATGAATGTACTGCAGTTACTGCACTGAATACACGACATGCTGAATAAGCAGTCCTAGAAGGAGAAGAAAGGAAGAAGATTATGTGGGCTTTAACCCAAGTTAAAAGGATAGATGGCAATGTATGCGATCACTATATAGGCAATGCAGCCCCTGGGGTGAGGGGTGGAGTGGGCGGGAACCTAAGTGTCTCTGGCCAGTAGGCTGTTCCTGAACAGGGGGCACCCACAGATATCTGCTCCAAGGCTACAAGCCCACATTGGAACACTACGATCCAATTCTATGGACTATCATTAAGTCACTTGTAACTTGTAAAGTAACCTATATATATAACCTATACACATAAAATATATATATATGAATAACCTGTATTTATAGATGCTATATATATGCCAGCAAACACAGTGTATGCTGTACCACCTTAATACTGCTATTGTACCACCTTAATACTGCTATTTTGCCAATTGAAAATCAATATACTGTTAATTTCTTTCTTGATAAATGTATCATCTCTGTATCACATCCTCTCTCTTTTAAGATAGGTTATATATTAGCATGTAAACCATACCTCCTCATTATTTGCAATCTCGTATAACTGCTCCTCTGTACTGAAGAATTCTCAGCACTATTTTGGGGCTCATAAAAGCTTCATACCAGTACTACAGTATAGCTCTTCCACACTTCGTACCTATATATAGGGTCTCACACCCAATCGAAATCCTCAGAATGGCCCTCCAGGTCGCTGTCTTGCTTAGCTTCTACCTCTTCCACTGGCTTGGAACCTCCCAGGCTCTTTACACACCACAAAGCAGGATCCCAATCCTGAATAGCCATGGAAAAAGATGGAATTGCCCCCCTTACTCCAACCCAGGAAGTAACACCTACACGCGCCACTCCCACCTGATTCATGTGGCACTCCAGCTATCCAAGTCAACCAGACAGGAAAAACCTTTGAGATGCCGACCCCTAAAATGTGCCATCATCAATGCACGCTCCATTCGCAATAAATGGCCAGTGGTCCTTGACACAATCTCCTTTTATGACCTGGAAATACTTATGATCACAGAAACATGGCTATCTTCAGAAGACAACGTCATCCTACACCAGCTACTACCCCCCAATTTCTCAATACATACGCGGCATAGGGAAAACAAAAAAGGAGGAGGTGTACTCATAATCTCCAAATCTGAGCTCAACTTCCACATTCTAGACTCTTCCAGCACAAACAGCCTAGACATCCTCTCCATTGCTAATCAACAATGTTCCCTCAACCTGATATATAGATCACCATCCACTTCTCCAGAAGATCTTCCATCTATTATTGACCTCGCAGCTAACACCCTCTCTCCCAATAAGCCAAATTGGTTAATGGGCGATTTCAATCTCCCGTCCTTACCACAAAGCCATGCAAATGCGTTCCTTGATGCAATGGAAGACCTAGGTCTCAAACAAATCATCGGTGAACCCACACACACAAAGGGGAACATTCTTGACATGGTATTTGCTCCGCACCCTGTCATGGACCAAAGCCACTATCCTCCGATATCAGTCATAGAAGTACCCTGGTCCGACCACAAATTGATCATCATACAGATACCCATCAACAATGTCCAACTAGACAGAAGCCGACCTTCGAACACATCCTCTCGAACTACCACCAGATGCTTTCGCCCCTTCGATAGGGAACACATCCTGTCGGAGACCCCATCACTCATCAACAAAACTACACCAGACCTTGATGAACTAATCGCTTACTGGAACTCTAGCCTGCTTGCCATCTCACAACGCCCAAACCCGAAGAATACAGCAAGGTCAAAAGGATGCTCCGCCCCCTGGTTCTCTCCTGAGCTGCGAGCATCCCTTACGCAACTACGTAAACTTGAACGCCGATGGCGCAGATTGCATTCAACTGAAGATCAGACCGCTTACCGAACCCACCTTGCAATACACCGAGAATCAATCACTACCAAAATGAGACAATATCACACTGACACCTTAAAGAGGTCTCTGAACAAGCCACGTGACCTTTTCAATCTAGTCAAATCCCTCTCAAAAGAACCTTCCCCGGTACAGCACAGCGAAATTCACCCGCAGGAATTCGCGGATTATCTGCAATCCAAGATCGTGCAAACCAATAAGGTGGTAGCGGCCCCATATCAAGAACCAACGGGCCTATCACCACTTAACATATTTTCTACACCATCCACTAAATGTATCGAGGACACCATAGCCTCACTCAACACCTCCACCGCACAAACTGACCCATGTCCAGCTTTTTGGATCAAGGAGCTACGTGATGTGTTCAGCCCTGTCATTGCAAAAATAATGAAACTATCCTTCACTACATCATATTTCCCCACTTCACTTAAGCAGACTTCCATTAGACCACTATTGAAGAACCCCAAGCTTGATCCACAAAGAGCTGACTCTTACCGACCAATAGCCAGCATCCCCCTCTTGGCCAAAATAATTGAGAAAGAAGCACAACGGCAAATTCAAGATCACATCGATGCTGCTTCCCCCTTAGATAGCTGCCAACACGGATTCAGAGAATATCATGGGGTAGAGACACTACTCACTGGTCTTTTCAATGAAATCATCACTGGAATTGACAACATCCGTCAAGGTTTTGTGCTAATATTTCTAGACATTGCCGCGGCGTTCGACTCCGTGAGTCACGAAATTCTCCTTGGAAGACTGAAGGAGAAGGGAGTCTGCAACAGTACACTAGAATGGTGCAAATCTTACCTTGACGACAGATGGCAATATGTGAAATCAGGATCAGAAGAGTCAACACATTTCCATCAAAAGCAAGGAGTACCCCAGGGCTCATCGTTATCCTCATTACTTTTCAATATCTACATGCAGCCCATCTGCAATATCATAAGATCATTCAACGTGAATTGTTTGATATATGCAGATGATATCCTATTATACATGCCCTTCTCCACAACTCACATGGACCTGACCCCTCTCACAGACTGCTTCAACACAGTTTCAACTTGGCTCCAAACACAGAACCTTCGCATCCAACATAAAAAAACGGAGGTGCTATTCATCACCAGAGACACCTACTTTACCCCCCCATCCCATGTCAATGTCAATGAAGCTGATTTGCAAACCAAAGATGCAATAAAATATTTGGGAGTTACTTTGGATCAACATCTTAACATGAAAAGCCACATAAGCAACATAGTCAAAGCCGTCTACTTCAAAATACGCTCTCTCAAGCACCTACGCTCCCTTTTGGACCCAGATGACTTCCGAACCATATATCAAGCGCTGATCCTGCCGCACTTTGATTTTGCAAATGCCATCTTACAAGGTCTCCCCCAATCCACATTAACCCCCTTACAGTTGGCCATGAACGCCGCAGCTAGGATCCTTTATGGAGCATCCAGATACGACCACGTGACCCCCATTCTCAAACAGCTGCACTGGCTACCAATCAATGGGAGAATCACCTTCAAAACCCTTCTATTAGCTTTCAAGGCAATCAAAGGTATTTCAGCCTCCTCACTCACTCATCTTATCCACTTTGTCCCTCCCAACAGATCCAGAAGATCAACAGCTGTAAACTTGCTTGCAATACCAAAGGCTTCGACAAAGTACAACATGACAACCACAAACAGGGCTTTCAGCTTTTACGTACCCAAATGCTGGGAATGCTCTACCCCCTGACATTAGGGCCATAGCCAACCTATATCAGTTCAGGAAGGCCCTCAAAACCACCTGTTCCTCCAACACTTACCTGACAGCAATTGATCCTAGATATACCTTTCAGGAATTGACCCAATTTAGTTAGAAAAGACCTACATGCATTATCTGACTTTTATCTATCCTTCCAATGTAAATAGATTATGTATATAGTTAACCCTGTTTTCCAAGTTTATACTCCTGTTCGATGTAAACCTGACAGCTTGTTGTTATGGTCATTAAGTTATAATGTAAACCGCACTGATGCTAAATAGCGCGGTATATAAGAAATTGTAATAAATAAATAAATAATAAATAAGAAAGCAGTCAGTCAGTCAGTATATCCCGAAGCTTAATGTATAACCACAGTTAAATTTTATATTAGCAATATCCCAAACAGACAGTTAAACTCTATATTGGTAGCTAGAAGCCAGCAGAGATAAGAAAGAAAATTATTGTCTTAGCTTTTGGCTTTGTGAGGCTCCACAGCTCATGCAGACTATATATATATATATACATATATATACATATATATACACACACAACCACCAAACCTCACCACTCTACACAAATCCTAGCCCAGCTCCTGCCACCTTTCCCCTTCCTCCCCAGTCCAGCCTAACACCTTTCTGCAGAACATAAAAAAGGTCCATCAAGCCCAGTATCCTGTTTCCAACAGTGGCCAATCTAGGTCACAAGTACCTAGCTGTTTCCCCAAAAGAAACAGGTTCCACAATACTTGTATTGGGGCAGTGGATATCCTGGGTCCCCTAATGGTTCAAGGACCTTTCCTCCAGGAACTTGTCCAAACCTTTTTTAAATCCAGCTACACTAACAGATTTTACTACATCCTTCAGTAACGAATCCCAGATTACTGGGGTACACTACTATTCACCTTTCTCCATTGAGAAAATTGACCATTTAGCCCTACCCTCTACTTTCTTTCTTTTAACCAGTTCCTGATCCACAATAGTACACCGCCTCCTATCCCATGACTTTTTAATTTCGCCAAGAGTCTCTCATGAGGGACCTTGTCAAAGGCTTTCTGAAAATCCAGATACAGTATATCAACCACCTCATCTCTGTCTACCTCTTTATTCACACCTTCAAAAAAACATAACAGATTAGTAAGACAAGATCTTCCCTGGCTAAAGCCATGTTGGTTGTCTCCCATTAAGCCTTGACCATCTACATGTTCAGTCATTTTGTTCTTTATAATGGTTTCTTCCATTTTTCCAGGTACTGACATCAGGCTCACCAGTCTGTAGTTTCCAGAATCACCCCTGGAACCCTTTTTAAAAATTGGCGTTACATTGGCCTTCCTCCAATCTTCAGGTATTACAGATGATTTTAATGATAGTTCACAGATTACTAATAGTAGGTCTGCAATCTCATATTTCAGTTCTTTCAACACCCTTGGATGTATACCATCCGGTCCAGGTGATTTGCTAATCTTCAATTTATCAAATAGTTGTAATACATCTTCCTGGTGTACCAATATTTCTTTCAATTCTTCTGCGGCATCACCTTTAAATACCATTTCAGTCATGGGTAACATCTCTACACCTTCCTGAGTAAAGACCAAAGCAATGAATTCATTCAGTATCTCCGCTATGGCCTTGTCCCCTCTTACTGCCCCTTTTACCACTCTATCATCTAAAGGTCCAACTGACTCACAGTTTTTTTTTTGCTACGCGTGTACTTGAAAAAATCTTTATTACACGTTTTTGCTTCCACAGCAAGCTTCTTCTCAAATTCTCTCTTTGCCTGCCTTATCAATGCCTTGCATCTAACTTGCCAGTGCTTATGTAGTTTCCAATTTTCGTCATTTGGCTCCTTTTTCCATTTCCTGAAAGATGCTTTTTTGGCAACAGTCTCTCTGACCTCATCCTTTAAACCATGCTAGCATTTTTTTGAACTTCCTTCCACTTTTCTTAAAGCGCAGAATACAGCTGGTTTGGGCTTCCAAGATAGTATTTTTAAACAACCACTATGGTTGATGTAAATCATTAACCTTTGCGACTGCTCCTTTTTGTTTCTTCTTAACTATTTTCCTCATTTGATCATAGTCTCCCTTTTGAAAGTTAAAAGGTATTAACTGTGGATTTCCTTACCTTACTTCCTCTATTTATTAAATCAAATGTGATCATGCTATGATCATTATTACCAAGTGGCCCCAACACCCTTATCTCTTGCACCAGGATCTTGTGTTCCACTAAGGACTAGGTCCAAAAAGAGTAGTTACTCACCTGTAACAGGTGTTCTCCAGGAGCAACAGGAATCAGTCCTGACTTATGGGTGACATCGACGTCGATGGAGCCCCCGTGCGGAGCATTTCCCCAGCTTTCTAAGAAAGCCTTTGGGAATACTGCACGCATGCGCGGTCCCCTTCCTGCCTAGAGGTGCCATCTTGCTCAGTCCAATGACATAGCTAAAAGACAGCACATAAAAATGTAAAAATGAACTATGTACAACTACAACTCCCAGGGGAGGAGGGAGAGTTGTGAGGACTGATTCCTGCTGCTTCTGGAGAACACCTGTTACAGGTGAGTAACTACTCTTTCTCCAGGACCAAGCAGTAAGTCAGTCCTCACTTACGGGACTCCCCAGCTTCAGGCTACCGGGGACCCAGAGCTGAAAAAATGAGCTCCCTCTAGCCGCAGCATCAGAGAAAAGATTTCACTGAAAACATACCCCCACCGGTAGCCCAACCAGAGGGCTGGAGGGTAGGAGTTGCCTAAACCTCAAAGAGATTCCGGAGCACTGCCTGACCAAAAGCACTGTCCCTACGGGACTCCCTCTCCAGGCACTAATAGGCTGCAAAGGTCTGGCTTGAGGACCAAATTGCAGCCCTGCAGATGTCTGCCAACGGAACAGAGCAGAGATGAGCTACTGAGGCAGCCATTGCCCTGACACGGTGGGCCGTGACCCGATCCTGCAAGGGAAGGTCAGCTGCCCTGTAAGCCCAGGTGATACAGTCAGCCATCCAGATGGACAAGGTACGCTTGGAGACAGGTAACTCCACGTTATTAGGGTCAAAAGATACGAAGAGCTGAGTAGCCCTCCTATGCCCCTGCGTACGTTCAATTTAGAAGGATAAGGCCCTCCTACAGTCCAGGGAATGCAGGACTGTCTCAGCCCAGCTGGCATGGGGCCCAGGGAAGAACGTTGGAAGAACCACCTCCTGGTTGAGATGGAAAGAGGAGACAACCTTTGGGAGGAACTTAGGATGAGTCCTAAGGACTACCCTGTTCCTACAGAAGCGAGTGTAAGGCCTGTCACAGACCAGGGCTTGTAGCTCACTCACTCGCCTGGCCGAGGTTAGGGACACAAGGAATAGAGCCTTCCAAGAAAGGAAGCGGAGAGGACATGTAGCCATCGGCTCAAAAGGTGGGCGAGTCAGTTGCTGCAAGACCACATTCAACTCCCACTCAGGGGCTGGTGGACGGAGAGGAGGCTTGAGCAAGAGCAAGCCTCTGAGAAACCTGGCCACCAAGGGGTGAACCGACAGTGTGTCCCTTCCACCAGTGAGTGGTGAGCTGCTAGAGCAGAGAGGTGGACCCGAACTGAATGGGACTTAAGGCCCTGATTGGTCAAGTGCAGTCAATACTGAAGCACTACTGGTACAGTGCAGGCGAAAGGATCCTCCTTGCGCTGCTGACACCACATGGAGAACCTTCTCCACTTCAGGGCATAGGTTTTCTTGGTGGATTGCTTTCTAGAGGCCAAGACCACCTCTTCCACTTCCCGGGGTAGGCCCCAGGGAGCCAACACTACCCTTGCAGCCTCCAGGCCATCAAATTGAGAGATTTGAGATTGGGGTGCAGAAGGGAACCCTGATCCTGAGAGAGAAGATCGGGTTGCAACCCCAGAGGTAGTGGTGTTTCCACGGCTAGCTGAAGCAGAAGTGGAAACCAGGGCTGCCTCGGCCACCTGGGAGCTATCAGAAGTACCGAGGCCTTGTCCCTTAGAATCTTGAACAAGGTTCGGGCCACCAGAGGCGTGGGAGGAAACGCATACAGGAGGCCCTGGGACCAAGAAATCAGGAAGGCATCCGCTGCTAACCTCAGGGGGTGCGGTTGCCTGGAACAGAACCTGGGCAGCTGCCGGTTCAGGGGACTGGCAAAGAGATCTATGGATGGAAGTCCCCATCTCAGGAAAATTTTCTGAACCACTAAGGGGTGTAGTTGCCACTCATAGGGTTGCAGAACCCTGCTCAACCTGTCTGCCAGGAAGTTCTCCTGGCCAGGAAGATAAACAGCATTGAGAAACATGGTGTGTTTGAGAGCAAAAGAGCAAAGGGCCTGTGCCTCTCGACACAGGAGCCTGGACCCCCGTGCCTCCCTGTTTGTTCACATAGAACATGGCCACTTGATTGTCCGTCTGTACCAGAACAGACTGGTGAGCCAAAGTGTGAGAGAAGGTTTTGAGGGCTAAGCGAATAGCCCAGAGTTCCAGAAGGTTGATTTGTTGTGTGGCCTCCCATGGAGACCACAGGCCCTGGGTGCACCTACCCAAGCAATGTGCACCCCAGCCCTGCAAGGAGGCATCGGTCGTCAACACCACTGTGGAAAGAGGCACTTGAAAGGCACCACCTGTAATAGGTTGGGGGGGTGTAGCCACCACTGTAGGGAGTCCAGGAATGGTTTGGACACCTGCACTTTGTGAGGCTTCCTGTGGCTTGCTTCCACTGAGTTCGGAGACACCACTGTGCAGGCCTCATGTGGAGGCGGGCAATGGGGGTCACATGCACTGTCGATGCCATGTGGTCCAGAAGCTTTAGACAGAGTCTGGCGGAGACCTATGGCCTGCTCAGAAACTGGTTTGCCAAGTCTATGAGTCTTTGAGCCCTGTCTCTTGGCAAGTAAGCCTTTGCTTGCAGGGAGTCCAACCTTGCCCCTATGAACTCTAGGTTCTGGGAGGGGAGCAAAGTGAACTTTGCGAAGTTTATGACAAAACCTAGGTGTTGAAGGAGGGAGACAGTTCTGAGGGTGGCTTGCCTGGCCTCCTGGGAAGTCTGACCCCTGATGAGCCAGTCGTCCAGGGACAGGAAGACAAACACCCTGATTCCTCAAGTAGGCCGCCGCCAGGCACTTTGTAAAGACCCTTGGGGCAGAGGTCAGGCCAAAGGGCAGTACTCTGTACTGGTAAAGAGTAGTTACTCACCTGTAACAGGTGTTCTCCAGGAGCAGCAGGAATCAGTCCTCACATATGGGTGTCATCGGCGCCAATGAAGCCCCAGCGGAGCATTTCCCCAGCTTTCTATGAAAGCCTTTGGGAATGCAGGCACGCATGCACGGTTCCCTTCCTGCCTAAAGGTGCCATCTTACCTCAGTCAAATGACATAGCTAAGAACAGCACACACAAAAATGAAAAATAAACTATGTACAACTGCAACTCCAAGGGGAGGAGGGAGGATTGTGAGGACTGATTCCTGCTGCTCCTGGAGAACACCTGTTACAGGTGAGTAACTACTCTTTCTCCAGGACCAAGCAGGAAGTCAGTCCTCACATATGGGTGACTCCCAAGCTCTGGGCTACCGAGGAACCCAGGCTGAACAAGAGAACTCCCTCTAGTCTCAGCAGCAAAGAAAGGCTTTTCAAGGACACAACCTCCACCGGTAGCCCCACAGAGAACAGGAGGGCAGGAGTTGCCTAAACCTCAAAGAGATTCCGGAGTACTGCCTGGCCAAAAGCACTGTCCCTATGGGACTCCCTCTCCAGGCAGTAATGGGCCACAAAAGTCTGGCTTGAAGACCAAGTTGCAGCCCTGCAGATGTCTACCAAGGGCACAGAGCAGAGATGAGCCACTGAGGCAGCCGTTGCCCTGACACGATGGGCCATGACCCTACACTGCAAAGGAAGGTCAGCCGCCTTGTAAGCCCAGGTGATACAGTCAGCAACCCAGATGGACAAGGTACGCTTGGACACAGCCAACCCCAACTTATTGGGGTCAAAAGATACAAAGAGCTGAGTAGCCCTACAATGCCCCTGCGTATGGTCAAGGTAGAAGGATAAGGCCCTCCTACAGTCCAGGGTATGCAGGACTGCTTCAGCCTGGCTAGCATAAGGCCTAGGGAAGAATGTTGGAAGAACCACCTCCTGATTGAGGTGGAAAGAGGAGACAAACTTTGGGAGGAACTTTGGATGAGTCCTGAGGACTACCCTGTTCCTATAAATCCTGGTGTAAGGCCTTTCACAGACCAGGGCCTGAAGCTCACTAACTCGCCTAGCTGAGGTAAGGGCTATTAGGAAGAGTGTCTTCCAGGAGAGGAAGCGCAGTGGACAAGTAGCCATCGGCTCAAAAGGTGGGCGAGTCAGTTGTTGCACGACCACATTCAGCTCCCACTCAGGAGCAGGACGACGGATGGGAGGCTTGAGCAAAAGCAAGCCTCTGAGAAAGCGGGACACCAAGGGGTGGCCAGACAGAGACTGCCCCTCTACCAATGAGTGGTGAGCTGCTAGAGCTTAGAGGTGGACCCGAACAGAATTGGACTTAAGTCCTTGATTGGATAAGTGCAGTAAGTACTGAAGTACTACTGGCACAGTACAGGAGAAAGGGTCCTCTGTACGTAGGTGACACCACACAGAAAATCTCTTAAACTTGAGAGCATAGGCTTTCCTAGTGGACTGTTTCCTAGAAGCTAGGACAACCTCCTCAACTTCCTGAGGTAGGCCCCAGGGAGCCAAAACTACCCTTGCAGCCTCCAGGCCATCAAATGGAGAGATCTGAGATTGGGGTGCAGAAGGGAACCCTGGTCCTGTGTGAGAAGGTCGGGTTGCAACCCCAGAGGCAGTGGAGGATCCACCGCCAGTTGAAGCAGAAGAGGAAACCAAGGCTGTCTCGGCCACCTGGGAGCTATCAGCAGGACCGAGGCCTTGTCCTGGAGAATCTTGAACAGGGTCCGGGCCACCAAGGGCGAGGGAGGAAACGCATAGAGGAGGCCCTGAGACCAAGATATCAGAAAAGCATCCGCTGCTATCCGCAGAGGATGTGGTTGCCTGGAGCAGAACTTTGGCAGCTGCTTGTTCATGGGGCTGGCAAAGAGATCTATCAAAGGGAGACCCCATTTCAGGAAGATCTTCTGAACTACTGAAGGATGCAGCTGCCACTCGTGGAGCTGCAGTATCCTGCTCAATCTGTCTGCCAGGTAGTTGTCCTGGCCCGTAAGGTACACAGCCCTGAGGAGCATGTTGTGCTTGAGGGCAAAAGAACAAAGGTCCTGAGCCTCGCGACAAAGGATCCTGGACCCAGTTCCACCCTGTTTGTTCACATAAAACATGGCAACTTGGTTGTCTGTCTGAATCAAGACAGACTGGTGAGCCAGGGTAGGAGTGAAAGCTTTGAGTGCCAATCGAATAGCTCTGAGTTCGAGGAGAATGATCTGCTGTGCAGCTTCCCAGGGAGACCAGAGGCCCTGGGTGCACTTGCCCAGACAATGAGCCCCCCAGCCTTGCAGGGAGGCATCTGTTGTCAGCACTACTGTGTAACCTGGAACCTGAAAAGGCACCCCTTTCAGTAGGTTGGGTGGGTGCAGTCACCAGTTGAGGGAGTGCAGAAATGGTCTGGACACCCTTATCCTGTCTTTGAGGCTGCCTGTGGCTTGTGACCACTGAGTCCGAAGGCACCATTGTGCAGGCCTCATATGAAGCCTGGCATTGGGGGTCACATGTACTGTCGAAGCCATGTGGCCAAGCAGCCTCAGGCAGAGTCTGGCAGAGACCAGGGAGCTGCTGAGAAACTAACTTGCCAAAGCCATCAACCTTTGGGCTCTGTTTTCTGGCAAGAATGCCTTTGCCAGGAGAGAGTCCAACCTTGCCCCTATAAACTCCAAGTTCTGGGAAGGGAGCAAAGTGGACTTTGTGAAGTTTATGACAAACCCTAGGTGTTGAAGAAGAGCAATGGTTCTGAGGGTGGCTTGATTGGCCTCCTGACCTGTCTGACCCCTGATGAGCCAGTCGTCCAGATAGGGGAAGACAAAGATGCCCTGATTTCTCAGGTAGGCCGCCACCACTGCTAGACACTTTGTGAAGACTCTGGGGGCGGAGGTGAGGCTGAAAGGCAGCACCCTGTACTGATAATGGTTTCCTCCCACGATGAACCTCAGGTACTTCCTGTGGTCTGGATGAACGAGGATGTGAGTGTACGCATCCTTTAGATCTAAGGAGCATAGCCAATCTCCCTGCTGGAGGTAGGGCAAAAGGGTTCCAAGAGTAAGCATTTTTAACTTTTCTTTCACTAGGAACTTGTTGAGGTTCCTGAGGTCCAGAATGGGATGAAGGCCACCTGCCCTTTGGGCACCAGGAAATACCTGGAGTAGAATCCGTGACCTTGCAAGTGGGGAGGCATAGGCTCCACCGCCCTGTCCACCAACAGACCCTGAAGCTCCTGACGGAGAAGGTCTGTATGCAGAGGAGGCCTTGGAGGCTCCCCTGGAAAGTAAGGGGGTGGCAGTTGGTGGAAATGGAGGGCATATCCCTTGTGGATTATCTCCAGCACCCAACTGTCCCCGGTGATAAGGGGCCACTGGTGGGCAAAGAGGGCGAGGCGGGGATCAGTCGTCCTCAGGAGGTGTTGGAGCCAAGTCACCGGTCCAGAAGCTGCCGTGCCGTTTGTTGAGAGGTTTCCTTCTCCCTCCCCTTGTCATCAGGCAGGCACTGTTGGGGCAGCCCTCCCTGCGGGGCCTTCTGGCGGGGATTTAATCGTGCCAGCTGGAGTGGGTCCCTGGATCAGTCATCCTCAGGAGGTGTTGGAGCCAAGTCACCGGTCCAGAAGCTGCTGTGCCGTTTGTTGAGAGGTTTCCTTCTCCCTCCCCTTGTCATCGGGCAGGCACTGTTGGGGCAGCCCTCCCTGCGGGGCCTTTAGGACTATTTCCTTGGACCTTTACTCCGAGCGTGCGTCGAAGGGGTGTGGTCAAAGGGGTGTGGTCAAAGGGGTCTGACGTGCCCCTTAGACGCCCCTTCGACGCTGAGACAGCACCCTTTTATATGTTATATTTTCTTCTTATACTGTCTTTTGCGTAGCTAGTTGGGGAGTACTAGTGATTTACTTTGTTTTTTTTGTTTGGTTACGTGTATATGTCCTAGTTATGGGGAAGCGTAAGGCCAAGTCTGGGGCCAAGGCCTCTGGGACTGTTGCCGGTGATTCTAAACCGGTCGGTCCGATAGACAAGCATTTCGCTCCCCTCCCCCTAGCTCAATCGTCCCCTGAGGGTGTCTCTCTTAGCCCCGATTGTAGACCTCTACCGTTTTCTCCTGCTCCAGGTAATTTCTCAGTCCTTTCTAAAGTTGTCTCAAGTGCACCGTCGAAGTTACTGCCTATTACTTTACCTTCCCCTGTCCCGTTGTTAGAAGCAGGTGGCTCCTTGGAACTTACTGCTTCTTCGTCGGGGTCAGAAATTACATTGAGGGATATTTGGACTGCTTTACAGTCTATAGATAGTAAAATGACGGTTTTGTTGAATTCCCTGTGCACTTACTCGCACGCTGCCACGGAAGCTTTCGGGCAGCTTGACGAGAAAATTGTGCAGGTAGATTTAGTTGCTACTAAGTTAGAAGCGCAAGTGTCGCGGCTATTAAAGATTCTCTGGCTCTGCATGCTAAGATTGAAGCGTTGGAAAACTCTTCTCGTAGCTGCAACCTGAGATTTCTTAATTTTCCACAATCTGGTTTGCTTTCACATAGGATTTTGCTTGAAAATTTTTTCAAAGAAGTATTAGCTTTTCCTGAGCCAGTATTGGTTTCGCATTTGTATTATATTCCCTCTACTGTTAAAAAATTAAATAAGGCTGAAGGGGGTTTTGATCAAGTTGCCTCTACAATTGATAATTTGACGGCGTTCCTTGAAGACTCTCAGGATAACATCTCTACTCGTGCCACCTTGTTAGTTACTTTTCCCTCTGTGTAAGTTAAGCAATGTATCCTCAGGACTTTCTTTAAACTCAAATCTGTTAAATTTTGTGGGCAAATGGTTAGCATTTTTCCTGATGTCTTGCGGAATACCCAATTGCGGCGGAGGCAATTTTTACAGCTTAAGCCCCGTGTTTTGGCATTGGGTGCTACTTTTTTCCTCCGTTTCCCATGTAAATGCCTTATTGCTCTTGAGGATGCTTTGTATACTTTCACAGAAGTGTCACATCTTGAAAATTTTCTAAAAGATAAGCAGGTCGTTGTTAGGACTGATAATTAATGAATGTTGCCTCCAATTGTTGAGATTTTGTTCTCTTAATTGCTATTTTGTATTTTACTTTTATAATGGACTTTGCTGATCCCATAATGTGGACTTTATCCTGGACATACTTTCTGTTTTTGCTTATTGTTTTCTTTACTCCTGTATATTCGGATTGTCCTTTCACAGTTTTTTTGGTTTTGTATATTTGACTGAAAACGCAATATTAAAAAAAAAAAAAAAAAAAAAAAAGGGCGAGGCGACCTCCTGTGCAGGGTTGGGAGAGCAGTGGAGGAGAGGCTATGCTCAAGGAGTCAAAAAACCCCACCCTGCGGAGTGGTAGCAGGGGCCTGAGGCTTGGGGGTCCTCTGCCTACGGGGCCCATTACCCTGGCCCTTGGCTTGCTGACCCTGGGGGGCAGCTTGGGCAGCCTGATAATGTGGGTACTGTTTGTAGGCAGTGCCCTTCCTCGGGTAAAAGGGCTTTTTACCCGAGCCCTTCTTTTTATGAGAAGGGGCAGAGGTCTTCCTCGACAGCCTTGTCCGGGTGAGGTGCTCGGTCTCGAGCTGAGCGGCCTTCTCAGTCATGGGCTTGCCAAAAAGGTTTTCACCTCGGCAAGGGACATCGACAAACTTGTCCTGAACCCATGTCTCGAGGTCCGATGACTGCAGCCATGCCTGGCGTCGAGCCGCGATGCCGGCTGCCGCAATTCGGGCCGAAGCCTCGAAGCCATCGTAGGCGGCGCGGGACATGAACTTCGAACAGTCCCGAATCCCCGAGGACAAGGACTTAAATCTCTGCAAGGGTTCCCCGGAGAGACCAGCAGAGAACCCAACCAACTCCTTGGCTAGATCCCGCAAGTACATGCCCATGTACAGCTGGTAAGACTGGACACGGCAAGCAAGCATCGAGCCCTGGAAACACTTTCTACTGACGCCATTGAGGTTTCAGACCTCCCTGCCAGGAGGCACCGCGGATGCATCTTCTGACTCTTCAGATGATGCATGGCCGATTCCACAACCATGGAATGGTGTGGTAGCTGTGCCTTCTGAAAGCCAGGGCTCTTTCCGGAGCCGATAGATCGAAACGACTCGCTTGCTAAGAACCAGCGCCGAGGCCAGTGCCTCCCACATACGGAAGAGGAGCCGTTCCAGCATCGGAGGAACCGGGAGAGTAAAGGCCTCCTTCAGAGGAGAGTCATACTGCAGTGCCTCGAGCTCTACAGCTCGAGGCTCTTCCTCGGGATCCGCCGGAATAGCCAAGGCAGTGGCCAAATCCCGGACGTACTCCGAGAACTGGGTGCCCTCCGGGGGGGACCTACTCCGGGGCTCAGACTGCGGTGAGTCCGAAGGGACACACCAAGTCTTAAAGGTATCAGGATACTCCTCGTCCTCCGTCTCCCAAGCTGACTCGTCCGAGGAAGAGTCGGGGTCCGACCCCGCGGGGCCCTGGAGCACCCGTCCCGACGCCGGAAGCACCGAGGTCGAGGGGGACCGCGACCGAGGTCGACTCCGAGCCACGATGGACTCTAGTATCGGCTCGGTCTCCAGGGTCGACTTAGACGTTGATGTCCCGGTGGTCGGGGCAGATGCGCCAGACAGGCTGGCCATCAGTGCCCGCTGCTGCTCCATGAAGGCAGACATTCTGCTCTCCAAGGCTGTCATCCTGAGACTCAGCTCGGGAGACGCAGCAGCCACCGACTCGGGGCCCCGGCAGCGCCAGGCCAGACGTCGGCTCCCTGGGAAGAGAGTCCACGAGAACTACAAGGCTTACATGTCCAGCAGACTCCGGCTCCACACGAGGAACTTTGGCAGGCTTCTCCGGTTCCACAGGCCCGGGGCGTCGGTCGGGGGTCTTAGACCTGGCCCTCGAGGAGCCAGGGACCTCTTCCGACGACACCCTCGCGAGCCGTTTCTTCCTCTTGTGTTCCCGGTCGGGGGACCCCCTGTCCAAGGAGCTTCGACGGCGCTCGGGATCGGAATCCCGAGATGTCGAGGCCTCAGACGAGGTCCGGGCCCGGCCGGAGGCTGAGTCAGAGAAAAGCCTTTCCTTTTGCTGCTGGCGACTTCGTAGTGCCTTGGAAGACATTTTTCCACAGGCCCCGCACGACTTAGGATCGTGGTCGGGGCCAAGGCACCAAAGGCAGCAGTCGTGTGTGTCGGTGAGAGACATTAGTTTCTTACACCGATCACACTTCTTAAAACCACTGGAAGCCATCGGGGAAAAAGGAGTCCCCGCGAGGTCAAAGGACCGGCCTTCCAGGGAAAAAAAGAAAAAAGGGTGCGAACGCCAGCCACGAAGGGCAAAAACCAAAAAAGAAGAATCGGGCTCGATACCGGTGCACTGAACCCGGCGGGAGGGGAACTGGCGTCGAACCGGGAGAAAAAGAGCAAAAAATCGCTGAAAAATCTAATTTTAACCGGGAAAACTGGACACACGTCCGGTGGGCTTCACAGAAAAAAAGAGACTGAGGTAAGATGGCACCTTTAGGCGGGAAGGGAACCAAGCATGCGTGCCTGCATTCCCAAAGGCTTTCATAGAAAGCTGGGGAAATGCTCCGCTGGGGCTTCATCGGCACCGATGACACCCATATGTGAGGACTGACTTCCTGCTTGGTCCTGGAGAATGATTTCCTCCCACAATGAACCTGAGGTACTTTTTCTGTGGTCTGGATGAATGAGGATGTGAGTGTACGCATCCTTTAGATCTAAGGAGCATAGCCAATCTCCCTGCTGGAGGTAGGGCAGAAGTGTTCCAAGAGTAAGCATCTTGAACCTTTCTTTCTCCAAGAACTTGTTGAGATTCCTGAGGTTGAGAAAAGGCCTGAGGACCCCGGTTCTCTTTGGTACGAGGAAGTACCTGGAGTAGAACCCGTGACCTTGCAGGTGGGGAGGTACCGGCTCCATCGCCTGGTCCAGAAGCAGACCTTGAAGTTCTTGAAGGAGGAGGTCTGTGTGCAGAGGAGGTCTTGGAGGCTCTCCTGGGAAGTAGGTAGGAGGCAACTGCTGGAAATGGAGCATATAGCCCTTGTGGACTATGCTTAATACCCAAGCATCTCCTGTAATGGGTGACTACCCGTGGGCAAACAGGACTAGACGACCTCCTGTGCAGAGATGGGACAGCAGAGGTGGAAAGGCTATGCTGTGGGAGTCAAAACCCCCCTCCCTGCTGAGTGGGAGCAGGAGCCGGAGGCTTGGGGGTCTTCTGCCTACATGTCTCTGCCCCTTGGCCTGCTGACCCTGCTGGGGAGCTGGGGAGGCCTGGTACTGAGGGAAAGGTTTGTAGGCAGCTGCCTTCCTCAGGTAAAAGGACTTTTTACCCGAGCCCTTCTTCCTCTGAGAAGAGGCAGACTTTTTCTGGACAGCCTTGTCCTAGTCAGGTGCTCGGTTTCGAGCTCAGCCACCTTCTCGGCCATGGGCTTGCCAAAAAGGTTTTCACCTCGGCAAGGGACATCGACCAACTTGTCCTGCACCCAGGGCTCGAGGTCCGATGACTGCAACCATGCCTGGCGTCGGGCCCTGATGCCAGCTGCCGCTACACAGGCTGAAGCCTCGAAGCCATCGTAGGCCGCTCAGGACATGAACTTTGAGCATTCCCGGATTCCCGAGGACAAGGTCTTGAACCTCTGCAAAGGTTCCCCGGAGAGGCCAGTAGAGAACCCAGCAAGTTCCTTCGCCAGGTCTCATAGGTACATGCCCATGTACATCTGGTAAGACTGGACACGGCAAGCAAGCATCGAGCCCTGGAAGCACTTTCTGCCGAAAGCATCCAGGTTCCGGGCCTCCCTGCCGGGAGGCACCACAGAGTGCATCTTCTGGCTTTTCAGACGATGCATGGCCAATTCCACCACCATGGAATGGTGCGGCAGCTGCGCCTTCTGGAAACCAGGGCTCTTACGGAGTCGATAGATGGAATCGACCCGCTTGCTCAAAACCGGCACCGAGGCCGGTGCTTCCCATATCCGGAAGAGGAGCCGTTCCAGCATCGGAGGAACAGGCACAGTAAAGGACTCCTTCGGAGGAGAGTCATACTGGAGGGCCTCGAGCTCTTTGGCTCGAGGCTCCTCCTCGGGGTCCGCGGGAGTCGCCAAAGCCTTGGCCATGTCCCCGATGAACTTCGAGAACCTGGTGTCCTCCAGAGGGGACCTACTCCAGGGCTCGGACTGCGGTGAGTCCGAAGGGATGCACCGAGTCCAAAAAGTATCGGGGGACTCCTTGTCCTCCATCTCCCACGCAGACTCATCCGAAGAAGAGTAGGGGGGCTCCGACTGCATGGGCCTCGGTGGCACCCACCCCGACGCCAAAGGCACCGGCGTAGACGCCCTCGGTTCCGAGCAGGAGGTCGAGGGTGACCGTGACCGAGGACGACTTCGAACCTTCATGGTCTCGAGTATCGGCTCGGTCTCCGGGGTCGACTTAGACGTCAATGTCCCGGTAGTCGGGGAAGATGCACCAGCGAGGCTGGCCATCAGTACCCGCTGCTGATCCATAAAGGCAGACAATCTGCACTCCAAGGCTGTCAAGCCTGAGTCCAAGCTCAGGAGACTCAGCAGCCACCGACTCGGGCCCCAGCGGCACCGGGCCCGACGTCGGCTCCCTAGGAGGAGAGTCCACGAGGACAACAGGACTTACGTGTCTGACGGGCTCCGGCTCCACACGAGGTATCTTGGACGGTTTCTCCTGCTCCAAGGGCCCGGGGCGGCGGTTGGGGGTCCAAGACCTGGCCCCCGAGGAACCAGGGACCTCCTCCGACACCGCCCTCACAAGCCGTTTCTTCCTCTTACGTTCCCGATTGGGGGACCCCCCTGTCCGAGGAACCCCGGCGATGCTCGGGGTCAGACTCCCGAGACGCCGAGGCCTCAGACAAGGTCCGGGCCCGGCCGGAGGCAGAGTCAGAAAAAATCCGTTCTTTCTGATGCTGGCAGCTTCGTAGTGCCTTGGTGGACATTTTGCCACATGGGACACAGACCTTAGGATCATGATCTGGTCCGAGGCATCGAAGGCAGCAGTCGTGTGTGTCTGTGAGAGACATCAGTTTCTTGCACTGATCATACTTTTTGAAACCACTGGAAGCCATAGGGGAAAAAAGGACCCCCGCGAGGTCAAAGGACTGGCTTTCCAGGAAAAAAGAGACAAAAAGTGCGTGAACGCCACCCACGAAGGGCAAAAACCGAAAAATAGAAGACGGGCTCGATACCGGTGTACCGAACCCGGCGGGAAGGGGAACAGGCGTCGAACCGGAGAAAAAACCACGATGAAATCACAAGAAAAAAAGTCAACTTTTCCAGGTGACACGGACAGAAATCCGTTGGGCTCCACAGAAAAAGCAAGACTGAGCAAGATGGCACCTTTAGGCGGGAAGGGGACCGCGCATGCGTGCAGTATTCCCAAAGGCTTTCTTAGAAAGCTGGGGAAATGCTCTGCACGGGGGCTCCATCGACGTCGATGTCACCCATAAGTGAGGACTGACTTCCTGCTTGGTCCTGGAGAATGTCTTCCCCTCTGGACAGTTCATGAACCAGCTGCTCCAAGAAACACTCATTTATTTCATCTAGAAACTTTATCTCCCTAGCATGTCCTGCCGTGAAACTGACCCAGTTGATCCCAGGAGAGTTTGAGTTGCTGTGGGCCAATCAGAGGCAGACCGAGCAGGATATGCTGCAGTCACACATAGATGGTGATGTTCTCTCCCCGTCAGTGCATATCTGCAAGCTTATTTTGCACTGACTGTTTCAGGTTGGAAGATTGAAGCCAGATGAGCCTGCGGGCTCCAACGCCCACTGTCACTGTTCTAGACAGTGTTTTGAAGGCATCGTAAGTGTAAAGTCCTTGTCATGGCCCTCCAGGACATGAATGCACTCCAATTTCTCTGGGGAAAGGAACTGGCACAAGTGAGCGAGATCACGCATAATGTCCTTCAAGAACATGCTCTTAAGGGCAGATTCTACCACTAAGGTGTGGTGTGGAAGCTGAGGCTTCTCAAACCCAGGAGCTTTTTGAACTTTGTACATCGAGTCCAGCCTCCTACTGACCAATGGTATAGTGGGGTCCTCCCACATCCTTATTTGCAGCAACTATAGGATGCATTGCACTGGTAATATCACTGCTTCCTTAGAGGCTGAGGAGCATTGGAGAATCTCCAACTCCTCTGCCCTGGAATCATCCTCCATCTCCAGTGAAAATGGGATGGCCTTTGCCATATCCCTCACAAAATCCTATTAGGACATGCCCACCGGAGGAGAATTCCGCTGCTCATTCAGAGGGGAGGGGTCTAACAGGAGCTCAGGAGACCCGCCTTCCAAAACAGTTCTCTGATTTCACATCTGTCACCCAGCCATCAGAGTCAGATTCTGAATGGAAGTCGAAGTACCTCAGACTCTGCCCTGCCTCAAGGGGAGTGTGGGCTTCTACCGGATCGATGATGCACTGAGGGCTTCCGAGATTTTACCAGGGCATCAAAACCCAAGGCACTCAAGAGGGAGATGGCCCTGCTGCAAACCAGCATCTGATTTCTTCGATGCTCTGTCAATGACTCTGCAGAGTGTGCATCTTGAGGATCGGCTGCACAATGCTCAATGATGATGCCGCGGGCACAGAGGCACCAGCCAGCTGTTTCTCCAGTAACAATGTGATGCGCACATCAAGCGCCTGAAGGAGGTGCTCCTCCATGGCTACCGAATACAAAGGCGGTAAAGCATGGCTTCTGTTGTCGAGAGCCTGTCGGTGCCCCTCCGAAACCTTGGAATTTGAGAAGTCTTCTCTCTGGGGCACCTTGATAGGCTGCTTGTACCTATCATTCTCAATGTCTCACTTGGAAATGCTCCTATTCCGATGCAACCAGGCCTTCGCCCGGTGCTTGGATAGATCCCCCTTCGATGCCGACAGAGCAGAGACTGACTGATGGCCATCATGCTCTGGGGCACCACGAGTGCTCAGCTCTGAGTGAGCCTGAGAATTTCTTGATGTTGATGTACCGTTGGCAGATTCTTGAGGAGGCATCAAGACTGATGGTGGTACCAAAGACGCTGAATCAGACCTCTGGCAAAATAGGGATTCTCTCTATTTCTCTCGACTCCTTAAGCCTCTCCTTATCTGCATCTGCAAACAAGCATCCATAACACATTCTGAAAGGCATGAACCTTGACATCAAAGACCACAGTTCATATCGACCAATATCAAGTTTGCCATTTATAACTAAAGTGATTGAATAAGTGATCCAGCAACAGCTAAAGGAACATATAGATAAACACACTCCACTAGACCTGCACCAACATGGCTTCAAACCTAATCATAGTGTAGAGACACTCTTCACATCGCTCCTGGACACCCTAATAACCATATGGCAGGGCTTCATTCTATTCTTCATCGACACAGCTGCAGTATTTGACCATCAACCACAGTACCCTATTAGGAAGGCTTCAAGAAATATACATCCACGGAACAATACTGAAATGTTTCCTATTTTACCTAACACACAGAAAATAAGTTAGATCTGGCAGTCAAGAGTCAAGACCATTCCCACAACCAGGGTATTTCACAAGGGTCAGCTCTGTCAGTGCTGCTTTTCAACATCTATTTACAACCTCTTTGTAACACTATAAAACATAAAATCCAATATAAGATGTATGCCGATGATAATGATATACAGTACACTACATTCAATACTGAACAGCCTGACTACATACAAATTATTTCAAAGAACATAGCTTCACTATAAACTTCAAAAAATCAAAAAGGTACTACAAATCACCAGGAATGAATTATTCTCACCACCTCAGTCTATAAAAATCATACTCCATGATCTAGCACTCAAATGTGAAGTGAAGTACCTTGGAGTTATGCTTGATCAAGAGCTCAACTTTCAGCCGCACATCAAGAGAACAAGCAAGTCAGCCCACGAGAAATTAAGAATAATAAATAAACTTAAGCCCCTTCTCAGCAACAGTGACTTCAGATCAGTATGTCAGGACATGGTGACACCCATATTAGACTATTGTAATATAGTTTACCAAGGTCTCCTGAAAAAAAACAATCTAGCCACTCCAACTGGTACAAAACACTGCGGGCTCGCATAATCACCAGAACTGCAAGGCACTGTCACATAACCCCCCTCCTACATAAGCTACATTGGCTGCCAGTTCTTACACGTTCCAAATACAAAACATTATTAATAATCTTCAAAATAATACACAATTTATCCCTACCCATCCTTCAACCAATGATCATGAAGATTCCAGAGAACAGAGTGGAGGAGTGGCCTAGTGGTTGGGGCAAGGTAGTTCAGGCCGGAAGGTCGGGGGTTCAAATCCCACTAGAGGACAGCAACCTTGGGCCGGAAGGACTGGGGTTTCTAGTTCCACAGGTGCTCCTTGTGGTCTTGGGTAAGCCACTTAACCCTCCATAGCCCATGTTCCCTGTAAAATAGTTATCTCCAAGTTATAATGCTCTGTTCAATGTAATTTCAGTTTGTTCAATGTAAACCACACTGATGCAGAATAGTGTGGTATATAAGAGAATGTAAATAAATAAATAAGAACAAGAAGAACCCCAACCACCACCACCACTCTGGCCATCCTCAAAAGCAAAACAAAAGCCAAGCAAACGTGCAAGAGAACATTCTCCTTTTATGCCCCTCCATTATGGAATGATCTGCCTGATACAATAAGAGCTATTAAAGACACTTTGGACTACAGGAAAGCAATAAAAACTTTCCTCAAGTATAATGCAGTCTTCCCTTGTAAAGACCGTATAACATGTCCCTTTCCCTTAATGTCTTGTAAACCCCTTCCCATACTTTTTCTTGTACATCCTTTCCCTATTTGCTTACCTTGACACTCAGTACATACTCAATTCTCGTTTATACTCTATTGCTAAAAATCCTTTGAGCCGTTTGGCACACCCCATATAGTCATCCAAGTTTAGTGCCCTTGTTTAATGTACATTTCCTGACTGATACTGAAATGTAAACCATTGACTACATAAGACAGTATAAAAGACCTGTTAAATAAATAAAAAATAAATAAATTGCAAGAGGAGGACTAGTGAACAGGCCCCAGGCAATGGAGGCACCAATTAAGCTGGTCAGTGACAGAGATGGTCCTGACACACTTGGTGCACGTCTTGAATCTGCTGGCCGGTTTCCGGGATATGTCCAGGAAGATGGTTGTGGCTAAATCAAAAGGCTCAATGTTGACCACAGCCCTAGTCAGGCCATACGCAATACAAGTGAGAAAATGAAAATTTACCAAAAAGCACCGGAACCGATGAAGGAACCATGACAGGAGGAACTAACGTGGCCGACAGCAGGCACTAACAAGAAATTTGCCAGGAAGGCCCCTGAAGGGGAAAAACACAGCATTTATCAGCAGAGGACCAAAACAATGACCTGGGCTCCACGGAAAAACGAAGATGGGAGAATATGACATGTCTCTATACCCACTCAAGATCTCTAGTCTGATGTAATTGCTTTTATTTAATTATTCATATGCTATTCCCCAGTTAATCCTTGTTTTATTCCACTGTTACCTGTAACTTGGACAAGTTCTCTAAATCTGAGTGTATTTTGTTTAATGTAAACCGCACTGATGTCAAATAGCGCAGTATATAAGAGCTGTTAAATAAATAAATAAATAAATAAATATGACATCGCAGCAGCAGGCGTGCAGACGTGGTGGAGCCTCCCAAAAGCTTCCAATAGAAGCTGGGGAGCATTCCCGCACGGGGTTCTGTCAGAGATGTCACCCATACATGAGTATGTACTTCCTGGCACAGACTAAACGCCTGATAGAACAGGAGGACAAATTCCGGTGAGAACATTCCCAGAATCCCTATCTCACCCAAGCTCTGGTGTGCAGAGGGTCCAGGAAAGGCCGGGAGACAAGAAGATATTTTCTGTGGGGGCAGCCCAGAAACCACAGTATCCTGTGCCTCAGTAACCAGAAAGAGCACCCTGTCTTGTCCTACCCTATCCCTTAGGGTCTATTGTATGGAGGCGGCTTCTTGCACACAACCCCTCTAAATGCCTGCCTCAGAGACTGTACCCGCGCCAGGTCCCACACACAAGGCTCTGAAGTCTTGCAGGCATAATGGGAATAAAAAACAGCAGAGGCATTCCCCAATTGCCTCTGGTCTGCCCTGCGGACCAGCTGGTGCCTATCTTCCTGTGGATACCCTTAGGAAGGCAAGAGCCAGCCTTAAGCACTAAACAAGGAAAAAATCCTTCTTCTTACAATATAACTATACCTCTTTCTAGTTTCTCCCCCCCCCCCCCCGCCAAGAAAATAATAAATCTACCCTGAAAGCTCCAATCCCACAAATCTCCACAAGAAAACAGGGGGCCTGCACCGTGGGAGAGAAGGGAGCACCAAAAAAACTAAGCCAGGAGCAGAGTGGGAGAGTGAGGTAGAAACACCTCCGTGCTGTTCATGACCACATGGCTAGATCTATCTCACAAACTGGGCCTTCCTGCCATGATCAACTGCTTTATTCTACCCACTCTGTTTTATATGTTGCTGCCCTTGTACCTGTGAGAAACCGCTCGTCTCTATGACTCTGCTGGAGAGCTGCTCCTGTCCCTTCTTTCCCTTGCGGCTTTGGTGCCAAGGAGGATTTCTGCTGGCTCTGGGCTGTCTGCCTCTGAAGTGAAATGAGGCTCCTCACCCTGAGAAGGGATCGGGAGCCACTAAGTCCCCTGTCCACAGGAAAAGCCTTCGACACTCACCCCACTCAACCTGGGAGTGGGGAGAGGGGTCCTCCAACTCTTCATTGGTCTCTTTTTTTTTTTTTTCTTTGCAGCTAACCTGCACTACACTAAAAAGAAACTTAAGCTCAAAAGGCCAAAAACAGAAAGAATGAAGGATATAGTTTCTCCCTAAGTTAACTAAACCTCCTTAGTTGTCCCTTCAGTGAGTCCAGCACCCTGGCTTCACTATCTTCTCCAGCTGCTTGGAGACTGAGCATAATGGAGCTTGTGGACGGTCCCTGCTGTATTAATACTGGCGTCATCAAAAGATGACATGCTCAGTCTCCAAGCTGCTGGAAAAGGTACACTACCCAGAGGTGCGGGACTGGACTGGAGGGACGATAAGAAACACAGTGTTTATCAGCAGAGGACCAAAACAATTTCCAGGGCTCCATGGAAAAACGAAGACTGGAGAAGATGGCTCCACAGCAGCATGCATGCAGGCATGGTGGAGCCTCCCTAAAGCTTCCAACAGAAGCTGGGGAGCATTCCCGCACGGGATTCTGTCAGAGATGTCACTCATACGTGAGGATTTACTGAGAAACCTATAGCATAGTTACTCACCTCTAACAGGTGATCTCCAGGAACAGCAGGAATTTAGTCTTCACATATGGGTATCGTCGGTACCGACGGAGCCTGCGCGGGAATGCTCCACAGCGTCCAATAGGAAAGCTTTTGGGAGCATCCCACAGTACCTGCATGCTGCCTTCCCGCCTTTCCCAACTGTCCCTCTCCAGTTGAGTTTAAAGCCGAGACAAAGAAAGAGGGAAAGAGAGAAAGATAGAGAGATACAACTCCTAGGGGAGGTGGGTGGGTTGTGAAGACTAAATTCCTGCTGCTCCCGGAGACCACCTGTTACAGGTGAGTAACTATGCTATCTCCAGGAACAAGCAGGAATGTAGTCTTCACATATGGGGACTCCCTAGCTGCAGATGCCAGGGAGAAAGCCCCAGACATTGTGTGCCCTTGTGAAAGGGCTCCACTTCCCCCCATGGATCTCTGGCATCCTACCAGGGATGGTGGGTAGGAGTTGATTAAGTATGGAACAGTTGTTGAACAGCCTGACCAAACAAGGCATCCCGGCGGGAGTCCTTGTCTAAGCAGTAATGGGCTGTAAAGGTATGAACCGAAGCCCAAGTAGCTGCTCGACAGATGTCGTCGATAGACACAGAGCGAAGATGAGCCATAGAAGCTGCCATGGCTCTCACATTGTGAGCTGTGACATGGCCTTCAAGAAGTAGGTTTTTACTCTGATAGGCAAAATATATACACTGTGCAATCTTGCTGGATGGTGTTCTTTTGGATACTGGAAGTCCTAAATGACTAGGATCAAAAGCAACAAAGAGTTGAGAGAACTTTCTATGTTGCTGTGTCCTTTGCAAGTAAAAGGCCAAAGCCTTTTTGCAGTCCAAAATATGAAGATTCCTTTCTGCATTTGAGGCGTAAGGCCTTGGGAAGAATACAGGAAGGTAAACCGCTTGGTTTAAATGAAAGGTGACACACCACCTTTGGTATAAAGTGTGGATGAGTTCTAAGGACTATCTTATCATGATGGAACCTTGTATAAGGAGGATCAGCCACCAACGCTTGCAATTCACTGATGTGATGTGCTGATGTGATTGCAATAAGAAAGATGACCTTCCAGGAAAGGAATTTCAAAGAGGTAGTGGCTAATGGTTCAAAAGGCGGTTTCATGAGCTGCCCAAGAACCAGATTTAAGTCCCATGCCACCGGTGGTGGCTTAATGGGAGGCTTAGTTAAAAAAAAAAAGGCCTCTCATAAATCTCGCTATGAGAGGATGAGAGGAAATAGGTTGTCCATTTAGAGCAGGGGTCTCAAACTCAAATTGCTTTGAGGGCCAAATGAGGACTTGTAAAGTAACCCAGGGGCCGCATAAGACACGGGGCCTCATTTGCATAAGGGACTCATTTGCATAAATATTTGCATAATGTTGCATAATGAGTATATGGATAAAGAAAGACTAAACAATTTCTATATTACTATAATCCAGTGCCAACCGCCAGGCACATTAGGAACTACTACAAACACTGCCCATTTAGAATCCATAGCAAACCCCCCGTATCATAACAGCACTACCAGGACTCACAAAGCACCAGACCCTACCTATCAAAACCTATTAAGCCGTTGATGTACTAAACCCTATACACGTTTAGGAGACGATTCAATAGTCTCCTAGTGTAACAAAGCAAATAAGGGTGTTGTCTGAGGCTTAATATAAAGATGAGTTGAATTAATACTGAGTAGTAGTATAATGGTGAAAAGTTGAATGAGTTGGATCTAAGTTGACTTATGTTCATAGTAACAATCATTCACTAAGAACGGCCAATAGGGGAGTTTAGTATTCCTACCTATCAAAAGGAAACACTGCAAATATTAAATCAATACATTTCAGAGAACAATACATGACCTACTGGGAAAAGAGAACAAGTAGCAATGTCAAATAGGAATTACATAAACAGAATACCTCAGCTCAGTTACACATGCAGAACATACACCATCACCAAACAAGTTATCACAATTTAGAAACAGGAAGACAATAATTAAATTGGGAACCCCAAAAGCCAAACTTGGAATGTACAACAGCACTGTAGAAATAAAACTATAAATTAATTTCTTGTACTAAACAAAGCACAGACATTAATGATGCACATTCCCAGAGCTGACATATTCCAGTTAATAAATTCAAAATAAAGAGATATTTTCCTACCTTTTGTGCATTTTTTTTCAGTTGCAATTGTTCCAGCCACTTTCTTATGGTTTCTTCGTGTCTTCTGCTAACTCTCCATCGTCTGCTGTCCATTTGTCCTTTCTTCTCTCTTCTAGTTTTTTTTTCATTATCTCTCTCTACATCTGCTTTAACATACTAATCTTTCTCCTTTTGCTCTTTCCTCATTCCTATTTTATCCACTCAAATATTACCCCTCCATCCTCAATCTCCACTTACTCTCCCAAAACCTGGCCAATTGTAGATTTGTCTTCCCTCCCGCACAAAATATTTTTTCCCTCTCCATTTCACTTTCCCAGCTCCATCCCATTCTAATCCTCCCCCAACATCAGCTCCCTTCTAGTTCAAGCCCCACCCAGCATCCGCTCCTTTCTAGTCCCTGCATCAGCCCATTTCCAACCCTAGCTCCCCCCCCCCCACTCAGCCCATTTCCAGTGCTAGCTCCCTCCCCTCACAGCCCATTTCCATTCCAAGCCCCCCTCCCCATCAGCCATTTGCAGTTCAAGCCCCCCTTCCACTCAGCCCATTTCCAGTCCTAGCAACCCCCCCAGCTCATTACCAGTCCTAACCCCCCCCTCCCCCCATCAGTCCAGGTACATTTTAAAAAATCCAAACTTGCTGCTGCTGCTGCCGCCGCCACCGCAGTATCAAGCATCCCTGAGCCCCCCTCAATAAAAGTCAACATAATCAGCCCACAGCACATTACCAGTCCTAAACCCCCCCAGTGGCATTACTAGTCCTAACCCCCCCCCCCCATCAGCCCACAGCAAATTTACAGTAATAAACCCCCCCCCCCCCAGTGCCATTACTAGTCCTAACCCCCCCCATCAACCCACAGCAAATTACCAGTCCTAACCCCCCCCCCCCCGTGTCATTACCAGTCCTAACCCCCCCCCCATCAGCCGTGGCAAAATCAAATGTCCCGCGGGACCCCCCCCCCTGCCCAGCAGAGCCAGCCCTCCCTCCCTGCCTGCTTGCTTCCCTCCCTCAGTCCTTCTCTGCTTCGGCTTAGAACCGCGAAGGGAGAGTTCCTCCCTCGCGACTCTGCTAAGCCTGCTGAAGCTTATGGGAAATTTCCCATCTGCCCCGGCGAGCTTAACAGAGTCGCGAGGGAGAAGCTCTCCCTTCGCGGCTCTGAAAGCCGAAGAGGAGAGGGACTGAGGGAGGCAGGGCTGGCTAACATCGGGGAATTCCGGGGCCTGCCTCCATACCTGCCCGCGCTGTGCACAAAATGGATCCTCAAGGGCGCGTGGTGCCTCGTGGCGTTCGGCTGGCTGCCCCCCCCCCTCCTTCCTGTCTCTCATTGGTTGAGAGCAGGCTCGTGACTCGGGAGAAGACGACTTGAGAGTGTATTTTTTAACCCCACGCGGCCGCGCCGGCAATCAGGTGAAAAGTGAAACCAATGGCGTCGTGGGCCGCACAAAATGCTCTCGCGGGCCGCGTGTTTGAGACCCCTGATTTAGAGGCTTGAAAGAAGCTGCAATAGCACTCAAATGAACTCACTGAATTAGTCTTAAGCCCTGCATTTGATAAATGAAGGACATACTCCAGTAATGATTCCAGAGCTATCGCAAGAGGATTAAGACCCCTCTGCAAGCACCATATGGTAAACCTTTTCCACTTAAATGCATAAGAGCGTCTTGTGGAAGGCTTTTTGGAAGCATAAAGGATATCCTTTACCTGCTGGGAAAGGTTAATACCGTGGAGTTTTAGGCTTTCAGCAACCAGGTCCTGAGATGCAGAGACTGGGGATTGGGATGCCACAGCATCCCGTCCTCTTGAGAACAGAGATTTGGAGCAGATCCTAACTCCAGAGGCGAACCTTGAGAGAGATGTAGGAGCAGAGCGTACCACATTTGCCGTGGCCAACGTGCAGCTATGAGAATCATATGACCTCTGTCTCTCTGAAGTTTGAACAGGGTTTTGGGAATTAGGGGAATGGGTGGAAAGGCATACAGGAAATCCTGACGCCAATGGAGGAGGAAAGCATCCCTGGCCTGACAACCCTGAGCCGGAATTCTGGAACAGAACCGGGGAAGTTTGGCATTCAGCAGACTTGCAAAATGGTCTATGTCCGGGGTTCCCCAAATTTGAAAAATTTTGGCCACCTGGTCTGCATGGAGAGACCATTCATGTGGAAGCAGAACTTGACTGTCTGCCCAAGAGTTTTGAATGCCTGGAAGATACACCGCAAGGAGATGAATCTGATGCTCTATGGCGAGGGCCCATAGTCGCAAAGCTTCATTGCAAAGCAACAGAGAGCCTGTTCCTCCCTGCTTGTTCAGATAGAACATAGCTGCTTGATTGTCCGTTTGAATTAGGACTGTCTTGTAGCTGAGCTGGGTGTGGAATACTCGAAGAGCAAGGAAAATTGCTCTGAGTTCTAGGAGATTGATGTGTAGATAGGCTTCCTGTGGAGACCAGGTACCCTGGGTAGAGAGGTCTTGCAGGTGGGCTCCCCAACCCACCTGAGAAGCATCTGTTGTTAGAATGGCCTGGGGTGGGGGTTGCTGAAAAGGAGACCTCACCAAAAGGTTTTGGGGTGATTGCCACCATTGGAGGGACAAAATAAGGTGATCTGAGTTTGCTATTTTGTCTGACAGGCTACCTGACGCCTGAGTCCACTGAGTGGATAAAGTCCACTGGGCTGCCCTCATATGGAGGCGAGCATAAGGAACCACATGCACGGTGGATGCCATGTGGCCTAGCAACTGTAACATTTCCCGAGCAGTGAGGTAAGGTTTTAGCACTGTTTTGGAAGCTAACTGCACAATGCAAAAGCAGCGGGGCTGTGGAAGGTAGGCCCTTGTCTGTCTGGTATCCAGCAGAGCTCCTATAAACTCTAGGGACTGAGTGGGAGCAAGGTTGGATTTTGGGAAGTTTATGACAAGTCCCAAATACTGAAGGAACCGCATTGTGCGAGAGAGGGCAACCCTGGCCTCTGGCTCTGAAGGGGCTCGAATGAGCCAGTCGTCTAAGTAAGGGAAGACGAATATTCCCAGGGTGCGGAGAAATGCTGCCACCACAGCCATGCATTTTGTGAACACCCTTGGTGCAGAGGCCAGGCCAAAGGGAAGAACCCTGTATTGGTAGTGCTTCCCTTGAAACAGAAAGCGAAGGAACTTTCGGTGAGTTGGATGGATGAGAACATGAGTGTACGCATCCTTGAGATCTAGAGAACAAAGCCAATCCTGACTGAAGATATGGCAGCAGAGTTCCTAGAGAAATCATTTTGAACTTCCCTTTGAACAGAAATTTGTTCAATTCTCTGAGGTCTAAAATGGGTCTGTGTCCTCCTGTTTTCTTTGGAATAAGGAAATAGGGGGAGTAAAACCCTGTACCCCGTTGGGGAATGGGTACCTCTTCTATCGCCCCTTGAGTAAGGAGCACAGTGACCTCTTGACCTAACTGGTCGTTGAGAGAGGTCTGAGAATTGAACTGTCTTACCATTGTAGGAAGGGGCATGCTGAGGAAATGAAGCTTGTAACCCTCTCTTACAATAGACAGCTTTTGGGCAGACTGACCTAAACGATGCCCCTGCTGGGTATAGCAGAGATAAAACTTCTTCTTACTGAAGAATGGTTTCTTATAGGATTTTTTCTTTGCAGGATCATCTGTAGATTTAGACAATCTATCCAAAGTGATATTGTCAGCATCTATCTCATTAGCTTTTTCCTGCTAATTCTTGCCAAAGAGATTCTCTCCTGTACAAGGAATATTCCCTAGTTTATCCTGTACCCAAATTTCCAAGTCAGATGCCTGGAGCCAGGCAATCCTACGTGCACCTATGGAAATGGCAGAGGTTCTGCTTATGCATTCAAAGCAGTCAAAGGCTGCACGATTCACAAACTTGGAAACATCCTGGGCATGTTTGCCAAGGGCGAGGTAATCTTGCCTCTTATTATCAGGAAGGAGAGGGCTCATAAGCTCTAAATCTCCTGTGACCTCCTTAAGGAACATCCCCATATATAAGATATAGGAACTGATCCTAGCAGAAAGCATGGAAGCCTGGAAGGTTCGACGTCCAAAGGTGTCAAGAGTCCTACACTCACGTCCTGGAGGATTAGATGCATGCCTTTTTGCACTCTTTATCCTTCTCATAGCAGATTCCACCACCATGGAATGGTGTGGTAATTGAGTCTTCTGAAACCCAGGACAAGGAGGAACTCGATACATGGTGTCGAGTCTTTGAGAGTGAGGAGATGTCGTTAGAGATGTTTCCCACATCCTTAACATGAGATCATGCAAGATCTCATGAATAGGTAAGGTGGCTGCCTCCTTGGGAGCTTTAGGGTATTGCAGGATTTCTAATTCCTTTGCCCTAGGCTCTTTTTCAGGAGCCACTGTGATGAAAAGACCTTGGGCCACATCTTGGATAAAATCCTGAAAGGACATATCCTCTGGTGGAGACATCCTATACTGAGGAGAAGAGGAATTCTCAGGAAGAAGTACTCTGGTATCAGCAGAGCTTTCAGAGTCTTCAGACTCATCCGAGGATTTGAAGTATCTCCGATCCGGGTGATCGTGCAGAGCACGGTACCGGTACCGATCGAAGTCGGCATCGGAGTGGTCCGGTACCGACTTGTCGATGCCGGATAGACACGCATGACTCAGTCCCGGTAGAATACCTGCCGATGTCGTCGGTGCCGGTACCGGTTGAATTCTCTGAAGCGATTTCAGGAGCATCGAGGCCGTGAGAAGAGCCGCCAGACTGCGTTCAATAGCCAAGAATCTCTGGTCTATCGACACTGCTGATGCTTGGGTATCGGTACCGGATGAAGCGGCCGGTACCCCAGAGCATGGCACCAGTAGTTCTGCTGAGGTTGAAGCCTCGAAAACATCCTGGAGCCCCGTTAGTGCTTTGGAAGCCGAAGCCTCCCGCCAGGGCAATTTTGCCGGTGAAAGTCCCTCAAGGGCAACGCCAGAGGCATCTCGACGTCTAGAAAGCACAGTTACTTACCTGTAACAGGTGATCTCTGGGAAAAGCAGAAATAAGTCTTCACATATGGGTACCGTCGGTACCGATGGAGCCTGCGCGGGAACGCTACCCAGCGTCCAAAAAGAAAGCTTTTGGGAGCATCCCACAGCGCCTGCGCGCTGCCTTCCCGCCTTTCCTAACTGCCTCTCTCCAGTTTGAGTTTTAAAGCTGAGACAAAGAGAGAGAGAGGAAGGAAAGATAGATAGAGAGATACAACTCCTAGGGGAGGTGGGTGGGTTGTGAAGACTTATTCCTGCTGTTCCCAGAGATCACCTGTTACAGGTAAGTAACTGTGCTATCTCCAGGAACAAGCAGGAATGAGTCTTCACATATGGGGACTCCCCAGCTAGAGATGCCTGGGAAATCACCCAGATTGTGAGTCCCTGGGAAGGGCTCCACTTCCTCCAATGAATCTCAGGCATCCAGTCAGTGATGGAGGGTAGGAGTTGATTAGGTATGGAACAGGTGTTTGAGAACAGCCTGACCAAACACAAGGCATCCCGGCGGGGGTCCTTGTCCAAGCAGTAATGGGCTGTAAAGGTATGAACCGATGCCCAGGTGGCCGCTCGACAGATTTGGTCGATGGACACAGTTTAGATGAGCCATAGAGGTTGCCATGGCCCTCACATTGTGAGCTGTGACATGGCCTTCCAGAGAAAGCACAGTTACTTACCTGTAACAGGTGATCTCTGGGAACAGCAGGAATTAGTCCTCACATATCGGGTACGTCGGTACCGACGGAGCCTGCGCGGGAAAGCTCCCCAGCTTCCCAGAAGGAAGCTTTTGGGGCCTCCCACTGCACATGCGCGCTGCCTTCCCGCCTTCCTGACCAGCTCTCCTCAGTTCGAGTTTATAGCTGAGACAATAGAGAGAGGAAAGGAAGATAGATAGAGGATACAACTCCTAGGGGAGGTGGGTGGGTTGTGAGGACTAATTCCTGCTGTTCCCAGAGATCACCTGTTACAGGTAAGTAACTGTGCTATCTCCAGGAACAAGCAGGAATAAGTCCTCACATATGGGGACTCCCTAGCTAAGATGCCTGGGAGATCCCGTTCCAAGGGTTCGCCATCTTCGTATGGATCTCAGGCATCCATTCTGGGAAGGTGGGCAGGAGTTGTTCAAGTATGGAACAGGTGTTTGAGGACAGCCTGACCAAACAAGGCATCCCGGCGGGAGTCCTTGTCCAAACAGTAATGGGCTGTGAAGGTATGAACCGAGGCCCAGGTGGCGGCTCGACAGATCTGATCTATGGCTACAGAGTGAAGATGAGCCATAGAAGTGGCCATGGCTCTCACATTGTGAGCTGTGACATGGCCTTCCAGAGAAATGTTTTTACTCTGGTAAGCAAAGGAAATACACTGAGCAATCCAATTGGAAAGTGTACGTTTGGAGACTGGAAGTCCCAAATGAGAAGGATCAAAAGCCACGAAAAGCTGGGAAGACTTTCGATGTGGCTGAGTCCTGTTGAGGTAAAAGGCAAGAGCTCTTTTACAATCTAAAGTATGAAGGTTCCTCTCTGCACTGGATGCATGAGGAGCTGGAAAAAAGACAGGTAGCTATACCTCCTGATTAAGATGAAAAGGCGAGACCACTTTGGGCATAAAGTGGGGATTCGTCCTAAGGACCACCTTATCATGATGAAACCTGGTATAAGGTGGATGAGCCACCAAGGCTTGTAGTTCACTGATGCGGCGAGCCGAAGTGACTGCAATAAGGAAAAGGACCTTCCAGGAAAGAAATTTCAAGGAGGTAGAAACCAACGGTTCAAAAGGTGGCTTCATAAGCTGACCCAGAACTAGGTTCAAGTCCCATGCTACCGGAGGAGGTGGGATGGGAGGCTTAGTTAGAGTCAGGCCTCTCATGAATCTTGCAACAAGCGGATGAGAGGAGACAGGTTGTCCATTTATAGGTTTTAAGGATGCTGCAATAGCACTCAAATGGACTCTTACTGAATTTGTCTTAAGGCCTGCATTAGAAAGATGCAGGAGATAGTCTAGTAGAGAATTCAAAGGAAGTGCTAGAGGGTCAAGACCCTGTTGAGCACACCAAATGGAAAAGCGTTTCCATTTGAAAGCATAGGAACGCCTCGTGGAGGGTTTCCTAGAGGCATGAAGGATATCTTTCACTGGTTGAGAAAGATTGAAGTCATGAAGGCTTAGGCCTTCAGTAACCAAGCTCTGAGGTGTAGGGACTTGGGGTTTGGGTGCCACAAAGTCCCTTCCTCCTGAGAGAGAAGGTCTGGCGCAGCTCCCAGGTCCAGGGAGGGTCCCTGGGAGAGATGCAGAAGTAGAGGGAACCACACTTGGTGTGGCCAGCGTGGAGCTATGAGGATCATCGATCCGTGATCCCTCTGGAGTTTGAACAGAGTCTTGGGAATCAAAGGAATGGGTGGAAAGGCATATAGGAATTCCTGACCCCAATGCAGGAGAAAGGCGTCGTTGGCCTGAGCTCCCTGACACGGAGTCCTGGAACAGAACCGGGGAAGTTTGGCATTACACGGACTTGCAAAGAGGTCTATGTCCGGGGTTCCCAATTCCTGAAAGATTCTGCCTATCTGGTCCATATGTAGGGACCATTCGTGTGGAAGCAGAACTCGACTGAGTCTGTCTGCCCGAGAGTTTTGAACCCCTGGAAGATATACTGCCAGAAGATGAATTTGATGCTCTCTGGCGAAGGCCCATAATCTGAGAGCTTCGTTGCAAAGCGACAGAGAGCCTGTCCTTCCTTGTTTGTTTACGTAGAACATGGCCACCTGATTGTCTGTCTGAACTAGGACGGTCAGGTTGACAAGAAGGGTATGGAAGACTTTGAGGGCAAAGAAGATTGCTCGCAGTTCCAGGAGGTTGATGTGAAGGGTTGTCTCCTGTGGAGACCAAGTACCCTGAGTGGAGAGGGATTGTAGATGGGCTCCCCACCCTGTTTGGGAGGCATCTGTTGTGAGGGTTGCTTGGGGCAACAAAGGTTGGAAGGGGGCCCCCAACAACAGATTCTTGGTGGACATCCACCATTGGAGGGACCAAAACAGACGCTTTGAGGTGAGTATTTGGTCGGAGAGCACTCTTGATGCTTGAGTCCACTGGGTGGCCAAGGTCCATTGAGCTGCTCTCATATGAAGACGAGCGTAGGGCACCACGTGTACCGTGGAGGCCATGTGGCCCAGAAGTCGCAGCATTTCTCTGGCTGTCAAGTGACTGCTGGACTGAGCTTGAGAGGCCAAGCACACCAGACGTTGGCCCCTGACTTGAGGTAGGTAGGCCCTTGCAGTGGTGGTGTCCAACTGGGCCCCTATGAATTCCAGAGACTGAGTAGGGGTAAGTTGAGATTTGGGAAGGTTTACCACCAGTCCCAGATACTGCAGAAGGTGCCTTGTGCGGTCCAGGGAAATCTGGGCCTCTGATTGAGATGGAGCTCGGATGAGCCAGTCGTCCAGATATGGGAATACAAAAATTCCCAGACCTCTTAGAAATGCGGCAACAACTGCCATGCATTTGGTGAACACTCTTGGAGCAGAGGCTAGACCGAAGGAAAGTACTCTGTACTGGAAATGTTTTCCCTGAAACAGAAATCTTAGATATTTTCTGTGGGATGGGTGGATGAGTATATGTGTGTACGCATCCTTGAGAACTAGAGAACAAAGCCAATCCTGACTCTGAAGGTATGGAAGGAGAATGCCTAGAGAAAGCATTTTGAATTTCTCCTTGTACAGGAATTTGTTCAATTCTCTCAGATCTAGGATAGGTCTGAATCCCCCTGTCTTCTTTGTTATGAGAAAATAAGGGGAGTAGAATCCTGTCACTTGTTGAAGAAGAGGAACCTCTTCTATTGCCCCTTGGGCAAAGAGAGAAGAGACTTCCTGATCCAACAGGCCCAGGAGAGATGGGGGAGAATTGAAGTGCCTCACCATGGTATATGGAGGAAGGTTGGAAAAATGAAGTTTGTAGCCCTCCCTGATGATAGAGAGGGTCCAGTGCTCTGATGTAATTTGCCCCCATCTGGGAGCAAAGTGAGCTAACCTTCCGGGAATGGTGAGGGGCTCTGGTTGTTCTAGAGCCAGAAAGGTTAAGTTCTCTAGGGGCAAGTCAAAACCCCTGAGGGGGTTGAGCCTGCTGAGGAGTGGCAGACGCTGCAGGCTTTGATCTTGCCTGTTTAGGTTGCTGACGTTTAGCAGCAAAGCGAGGCTGAGAAGATTGTTGGCCAGTATTTGTGGAAAATCTGGCCTTCTTGTAGTAAGGCCTCTTGAAAGACTTTTTCTTGGCAGGAGTAGAGGTAGACTTAGAAAGTCTATCTAATGTAGCATTTTCTGCGTCCATTTGAGTGGCTTTAATTTGCCAGTCCTTATCAAATAAGTTCTCACCTGTACAGGGCAGATTCCATAAGCCTTCCAGGACCCAGGGTTCTAGGTCAGAGGCCTGGAGCCAAGCAAGTCGTCGGGCTGCAATAGCAATGCCCGAAGCTCTACCGGCACCCTCAAAGGAATCAAAAGCTGCTCTGTTGGAGAACTTAGAAACATCTAGAAGCTGTTTCACCAGAGAAATGAACTCCTCCTTTCTATCCTCAGGGATAAAGGAGGCAAAATGCCTTATCTTTAGGGCAAGTTCCCTGAGAAACATGCCCATATACAGACTGTAAGAATTAATCCTGGCTATAAGCATACTAGCCTGGAAAATTTTCCTGCCAAAAGAGTCTAGGGTCTTACATTCTCGCCCTGGAGGGGTAGAAGAGTGCCTTTTGGTGCTCTTAATCTTTTTCAGCACAGACTTCACCACAATGGAATGGTGAGGCAGCTGAGTCTTTTGAAATCCAGGAGGAGGGAGGACACGGTACATGGTGTCCAACCTACGAGAGTAAGGAGACAATGTTAGAGGAGCCTCCCATAAGTCCATCAAGTGTTCTTGAAGGATTTCATGGATAGGCAGGGTGACTGCCTCTTTAGGAACCTTAGGGTATCCTAAAATATCCAATTTCTTTGACCTAGGTTCTTTTTCAGAGGATGTGGTAATAGAAAGTCCTTTAGCTAGCTCTATAATGAAGTCTTGAAAGGACAAATCCTCTGGTGGAGACATTCTCCTCTTTGGGGAAGAGGGGTCTTCCTGAAGAACTAGAGACAGCTCATCAGAGTCCTCAGAGGAGTCAAAACACTCAGAAGAATCAGAGTATGCTCTATTTGCTTCCAACGCACGATACGCATACCGATCGGTATCGACATCGGGCGTACCGGGTATGGGATCGGTATCGGGTGAAAACCCGGATCCGGCATGCGGAACCGATCTGCGTTTGGAAGTCGATGGTCTCGGTTCCGGTATGGGAGACGATCCCGGTACCACTGAACGCGGTACCGAGGGCGTCGCAGCATTAATAAAAGCCAGCATGGCTTGCTGCATAGTCTGAACAGTATTGCTCATAGACGCCACTGCTGCCTGGATGTCGGTACCGGTATGGGCCGGTACCCCAGAGCAGTCTAACAGGTGATCAGTCGAGGCCGTGCCATCGATGTCAACCTGTAACCCCCATAGATGGTGCTTTGGAAGTCAGGGATTCCCAACAGGGTTGTTTGGCTGGGGCATGGTCCTCAGATTCAAAATTGAGAGCCTCTCGATGCTTTGAAGGAGATTTGCTCTTTGAGGACCTGCCCGAAGGTGGTTTGGTTACCTGAGATCCATCTGGAGAGGAAGACCTGGATGACTGTGATGCTGGATTATCTGAAGCAAACAGCACATGGAATTTGTTGGCCCGGTTCTGCAACCCACGTTTAGACATCTGGGAGCAGGATGGACAGTCCGGAATGGAGTGGTCAGGTCCCAAACATTTAAGACACCATTCATGGGTGTCTGTGACAGAAATAACAGCACTACACTTGGTACACTTCTTAAAACCAGGGGCTGGTTTCTCCATGAGGAGAATTTGTGTAGGCCTGAGGCCTAACCGAAGTCACCAAGTTGTGCAAGATAAAGATTTTTTTTTTTTTTTTTTAAAGAAAAGAAGAGAGAGACCGGCGGTACCGGTTTCGGTATGGGGAAGGCAGGTACGCGGTCTAAAGAAACAAACTAAAACAGTAATTTCTTCAGCGGTGACAGGAACACGACCTGCTGGCTCCGCGGAAAAAGAGAAACTGAGGAGAGCTGGTCAGGAAGGCGGGAAGGCAGCGCACATGTGCAGTGGGAGGCCCCAAAAGCTTCCTTCTGGGAAGCTAGGGAACTTTCCCGCGCAGGCTCCGTCGGTACCGACGTACCCGATATGTGAGGACTTATTCCTGCTTGTTCCTGGAGATAGGTTCTTACTCTGGTAGGCGAAGGAAATACACTGAGCAATCCAATTGGATAGAGTTCTCTTAGAGACTGGAAGTCCTAAATGAGAAGGATCAAAAGCAACAAAAAGTTGAGAGGACTTTCTATGTTGCTGTGTCCTTTGTAAGTAGAAAGCGAGTGCTCTTTTACAATCCAGGGTATGAAGATTCCTCTCTGCACTTGATGCATGAGGTCCTGGAAAAAAGACAGGTAAATACACCTCCTGGTTCAGATGAAAAGGTGAGACCACTTTAGGCATAAAGTGTGGATTAGTTCTGAGGACTACCTTGTCATGATGGAACCTTGTATAAGGAGGATTAGCCACTAAAGCTTGCAACTCACTGATACGGCGAGCTGAGGTGACTGCAATGAGAAAAATAACCTTCCAGGAAAGGAATTTCAAGGAGGTAGTGGCTAAGGGTTCAAAGGGTGGCTTCATAAGCTGGCCAAGAACCAGATTCAAGTCCCATGCCACTGGAGGTGGTCTAATGGGAGGTTTAGTCAAAAGAAGGCCTCTCACGAATCTTGCTATAAGAGGATGAGAGGAAATAGGTTGTCCATTGAGAGGCTTAAGGGATGCTGCAATAGCACTCAAATGGACTCTGATTGAATTTGTTTTAAGGCCTGCATGAGATAAATGCAGCAAATAGTCTAGTAAAGAATTCAAAGGTATTGCAAGAGGGTTGAGACCCTTCTCTGCACACCAAATGGAAAACCTTTTCCATTTAAAAGCATATGAACGTCTGGTGGAAGGCTTTCTGGAAGCATGAAGGATATCCTTCACTTGCTGAGAAAGGTGTAAATCCTGAAGGTCTAGGCCTTCAGCAACCAGGCCCTGAGATGAAGAGACTGAGGATTTGGGTGCCACAAGGTTCCCTCCTCCTGGGAGAGGAGATCTGGAGCAGACCCCAGGTCTAGGGAGGGAGCTTGAGAGAGATGCAGAAGTAGAGGGTACCACACTTGGCGTGGCCAAAGTGGTGCTATGAGGATCATAGACCCCTTGTCTCTCTGAAGCTTGAACAGAGTCTTGGGGATGAGGGGAATAGGTGGAAAGGCATAGAGGAAGTCTTGCCCCCAATGAAGGAGGAAGGCATCCCTGGCATGAACTCCCTGGCATGGAATCCTGGAACAAAACCGGGGAAGTTTGGCATTCCACGGACTTGCAAACAGGTCTATGTCTGGGGTACCCCAAATCCGAAAAATTCTGGCTATCTGGTCACCATGGAGGGACCATTCGTGCAGAAGCAGAACTCGACTGAGTCTGTCTGCCCAAGAGTTTTGAACCCCTGGAAGATACACTGCCATGAGATGGATTTGATGCTCTCTGGCGAAGGCCCACAATCTCAGAGCTTCGTTGCAAAGCGACAGAGAGCCAGTCCCTCCCTGCTTGTTCACGAAGAACATGGCTACCTGGTTGTCCGTGTGGATGAGGACTGTCTTGTAGCTGAGCAGGGGGTGGAAGACAGAGCTAGAAAAATTGCTCTGAGCTCCAAGAGGTTGATATAGCACAGTTACTTACCTGTAATAGGTGATCACTGGGAACAGCAGGAATAAGTCTTCACATATGGGTACGTCGGTACCGACGGAGCCTGCACGGGAATGCTCCCCAGCATCCAATCAGAAAGCTTTTGGGAGCATCCCTCGCGCCTGCACACTGCCTTCCCGCCTTTTCCACTGCCTCTCCTCAGTTGAGTTTCATAGCTGAGACAAAAGGAGAGAAAGAGGAAAGGAAGATAGATAGATAGATACAACTCCTAGGGGAGGTGGGTGGGTTGTGAAGATTTATTCCTGCTGTTCCCAGAGATCACCTGTTACAGGTAAGTAACTGTGCTATCTCCAGGAACAAGCAGGAATGAATCTTCACATATGGGGACTCCCTAGCTGTAATTGCCAGGGGGAGATCCCATAAAATGTGTGTCCCTGGATCAGGACTGCACTTCCCACACATGGATCTCCGGCATCCCATAAGGGATGGTGGGTAGGAGTTGAAAAGAGAGGAGCTGTAAGAAAAAACAGCGAACCTAAGGACTACAGGAGAGGAGTCCTTGGTATGTATGATAAGTACCATTAAAATTATTTAATGATCATAATATGGAGCTTACCTATTGGATTGTAGGAAGTAGAGAGCGTGATGGAGTCTACTGGAGATTCAGTAGAGGAATCCTCAAGGTGACCTTTCAGCAGTGAGGATGAAGGTCCAAACCTGGAATTGGCAGGTGACCCAGGTGTCAACTGGGGTAGTATAAGAACGGCAGGTCTTCAGCGGAAAGCTTTATGGGAAAAAGCTGAAAACTCTTAGCTACAGAGTCATTAACATTGAGGAGTAAAAGAAGACGACTGACCGATTTGGACAACTAGCCCAGTCCTGGAGGGAAGAAGGGGTATGGAAAAAAGTCCGTATTCTCAAGGAGAACAGATGTGTGAAGGGCTGAAAACTCAGAACTACTGAAAATCTACACTGTCTTTCCTAGCTGGTGAGAGATAGGAAAGATATCGAAGCATGATGCTTCAGGGATAGCGAGACCTAGAGTAAAGTGGAAGCTGTTAGTACCACAGTAGTGGTTGTGTGCATAACAGCCCCCACATACCGAGGGACAGTATGAAAATATGCAAGCCCACTGTCTGGAACCTCTAAGAAGGTAAAAACCTTTATAGCATAGACAGGGAGATAGTATGTAAATACATATCGACCTATAAAAAGCATCTTGACAGATATATATATATCCCTCTATATATGTATGTATATAGATATGTGTATATATGTGTGTATATATATATAGATATATAAATATAATCAAAACATATAAATATATAGAGCTATATATATATATATATATATATATATATATATATATATAGGGGCATAAGTTATGCACACACAGCTTACAGACATATGTATGTATAGAAATATATAGAGATATATACATACATGAATATATAAGTCTGAAGATACATGTCTGCAACTAAGCCCCATAAGAACATTCACATGGGAGATGTGAAGGGGAAAGATTCATCTAATAACAAGAAGGTGGAACCTACTTGAAAGATATATAGAGAATCTATTTCTGCGGGCTAAGAGGGTGCAGGAATGCTATCCAGTGAAATAACCAGGATGGTTGCGTGAAAAAACAGAGGATAATATCAGTCTGTAGAGAGCAAGTCGTGAGTTCTGTAGAACTCTGACATGGTAAATGGACAGAAACGCATAGAAGGAGATACCAGGATTACCCACTGGAGGGACACAGGGGTATCATGCGTTACTAGTAGAATATGTGCTGTCCATGAGAAGTAGGATAGCATGAGGCCAAGCTGTAAGGAAAAAAGAGCATATTCCTGCAGGATTGGGAACTCCTTGGACATTCACGCAGAAAAAGCTTATATTCTGTATTATAACAGGAGACAAGAGGGTGTGGAGAACCCTCACAGTCATGGAAAATGACTGATAAGCTTTTTCTACTGTATCGAATAGCCATAAGAGACAAAGTTCAATGCTCTGTAGCAAGGGCCCATAGTAGAAAGCTTCTCTGAAGATTGCAGAGAGCATTATGCAGGAGAATTAGGAGATAAAACTGACTGTAAGTCAGGTGTGTTGCCACATCCAAGGAAATGGAGATGGCCAGAAAGAAGATAATGTGAGAAGCCTGAAGTGAGTAGGATTATCCAAGATAGATGAGGACTATCTTGGAATCACTACTAAGGCTAGACAAAAGTAGTGGAAGACAGACTGGAAACTTGTGGGAAAGTACCAGTAGTTCAATCACTGGAACTCCTGCATGAACAGCAGCAGAAAGAGACAGCGGAGAGAATCTTCCTGTGTAAAACAGAGAGAACAGACAAAGGGAGAGGAGATATTCCTGTCCCTGTCTGATGAGCTGTCCAGAGAATTTATTCAAGGAAAAAAAGTCTACACTGGAATGGAAGGCTAGAGAGGCTGTTCAGTATGGTACCACTCATTCAGGGGAAACCAAGGATGAGAGGGTAGAGAAAACAGGTAACTGAAGGGTGACTTACCATATGGTGAGTCAGCTGAAGGAAAAAATGTTCATGTTGGGACAGAAACTATCATGGGATAGTTGTAACTTCTCTTCTTGTTAGGAAGAAGAGGAGAAATCTGTAAGCCATGGACAATATCCTGACAGCTTAGCATACTGAAGAAGGGAAACCACGTGTAGAGCTTTAAAGAAAAAACAGTGAACAAACTTCTGCTAAGAAGAAGTTAACTGTAGGTTGCAACCTTCAGGAACCTATGGTTGCTGGGTATGCTCAGACTGGCTAGAGTTTGGATTCTTCAGACCAGGACGAGGTGTCCCCTTGCTTGGGTACATCTGGATGATGGGCAGGAGAAGAGTGAAACCTTCTTTTCTTAGGGAAAGAAGGTTTGGTAGGACATTTCCTACCTCCTGGGGAAGAAGGCTTAGGATGGTCTCCAGAACCAGGGAAGTCAGTGGAGCAATGAGCAACCTGACGTAAAGCCTCCTTATTGAAGAGATTTTCTCCAGTACAAGGAGAATTACCCAGTGTGTGTTGTGCCCATCTGCTCAAGTCTGAAGCTTGGAGCCAGGCTTTACGACGTGCTCCAATGGCAATAGCAGAGGATCTGCTAACAGACTCAAAAGAGTCTAGAGAAGCACGAGAAAGAAACCAAGAGATATTCTGGCTATGACTAAGAAGCAAGGAATAGTCTGCAGCCTTAGGCTCTGATAAAAAAGGAGTCAAAAGAGATAATTTCTTTGTGACCTCCTGGAGAGATAGACTCATATAAAATATATAAGAGATAATCCTTGATGCCAGCATAGATGTTTGGAAGGTTGACGTCCAAAGGCATCAAGTGCTCTAGATGCACGACCTGGCGGATAAGAAGAATGCTTCTTCTTGCTTTTTACCTTCCTCATTGCTGATTCCATTACAATGGAATGATGGAGAAGTTGAGTTTTTTGAAACCCTGGAGAGGGGGGCACCTGATACAGAACATCAGTTGCTGTAGAAGGTGAGGGAACCCTTAAAGGTGATTCCCATATTCTCAGAAGAAGATCCTGCAAAGAATGATGTAAAGGAAGCATTATATTTTCCTTTTCTGCAGGAGAGCCTCGAGTAGGATCACAGCCAGGGATAGGAATAGCAAGAAAGGTTGCCATGTCAAGGAGAAATTTCTGAAAAGAGGGATCTCCAATGGGAACTATCCCTGGGTAGGCTAAGGTTGAAGGAGCAGCCTGAGCACCAAAGAATGTACTGGTCTGGTGCAGAAAAAGAATCCCACTAGATGGATAGTGGTACTGGCAGTCACGATTTGAGGCAGTCAGTACTGCATCGTCCATGCCAGGTATCGATTCCAAACTAGGCATAGAAAGGATCGATGGTACCGATGTAACTGCAGGAACCGACATCGATACCGATACCGGTAGCTGAGTCGGAATCGGAGACGGTAATGCCATCGAAGCAGTCATCGGAGGCTGCGCAAGTGGTACCGAGGCAACCAGAAACACTTGGTGAATATCCTCGGTACTGCGTATCCGGAAACGATAAGGGTCGGTTCCGAGACGCGTCGGTACCCAGTCATCTAGACTAGATATCGATTCCAGACTCGGCATCGAAGGGAGCGAGTCTATCGATGCATGTCTAGAGGGTACCGATGTTGCCGATACAGGAAAGTCAATCTGGGTCGTATCGATCGGTCCCGAAGGTACCGAGGACACCAGATGACGATCCCTGGTGAAGAGTGGATCACTCAACACCGGTGCCAATGCCAGGGTATCGGTACCGCTCGAAGCGGATGCCACCACCGAGCATGGCTCAGGTATGTTCTGTGAGGGGTGAGCCCCAGGAACAACCTGAAACCCCTGAAATGCTTTGGAGCCCGGAGACTCCCGCCGGGGTTTTAATGCCAATGGGGTCTTGAGGGCAAGGCCGGAGCCGTCATCATGCTTGGCATGAGACCTACCACTCAAGGATTGGCTAGTCTTAACAGACTGTTTGTGGGTTACCTGATCCTGTAGAGAAGAAAAGGCTGGTGCCCTCACTCCGGGAGGGAAAACGGTATCGAGGGAAACTCGAAAGAGGGAAGTTCTTCTCACAGTTTTGCAGCCTGATTGTTCAGGGGAAAAAGGGTCAGGACCCAAACAGGTTAGACACCAGGCATTGGAGTCTAAAAAGAAAACTGTGTTTCCACAGTGAAGGCACTTCTTAGGAGAAGGCGGCTCCATGATGGAGAGGCCTTGTAGGCCCAAAAAAGTTAAGACAGAAACAGAGGGAAAAATCTCTCTGAGTTTAAGAAAAAGAAAAGAAAAACCCACCGGCGGTACCGGTGGCGGTGGGAAAAACAGCCGCGACCACAAGAAAACAAGAAATAAAGAATTTAAAGAAAAAAGTTTCTGCGGTGACAGGACGACGTCCTGCCGGCTCCGCGGAAAAACGAAAAACTGAGGAGAGGCAGTGGAAAAGGCGGGAAGGCAGTGCGCAGGCGCGAGGGATGCTCCCAAAAGCTTTCTGATTGGATGCTGGGGAGCATTCCCATGCAGGCTCCGTCAGTACCGACGTACCCATATGTGAAGACTCATTCCTGCTTGTTCCTGGAGATGTAGAGATGTCTCCTGTGGAGACCAGATGCCCTGGGTGGAGAGATCTTGTAGATGAGCTCCCCAACCCTTTGGAGAGGCATCTGTTGTAAGGGTTGCTTGGGGTAACACCTGTTGAAAGGGGGACCCCAGCAACAGATTTTGAGTGGACTTCCACCAGTGGAGGGACCAAAAGAGGCTTCTGGAGGTTGCTATTTTGTCTGACAGGCAACCTGAGGCCTGGGTCCATTGGGAAGATAGAGTCCACTGAGCTGCCCTCATGTGAAGGCGAGCATAAGGAACCACATGCACCGTGGATGCCATGTGGCCTAAGAGTTGCAACATCTCTCGAGCAGTTAAATGGGATTTTAACTGAATCTGGGAGGCTAACTGCACCAAGCGTAGGCAACGGGCCTGGGGAAGATAGGCCCTTGCAGTTGTGGTATCCAGTAAGGCCCCTATGAACTCTAGAGACCGAGTAGGGGTGAGATGGGATTTTGGAATGTTGATTACCAGTCCCAGATACTGAAGAACACGCCTTGTGCAGGCCAGGGAAATCTGGGCCTCTGACTGGGATGGAGCTCGGATGAGCCAGTCGTCCAGATATGGGAATACGAATATTCCTAGAGTGCGCAGAAATGCAGCTACTACTGCCATGCATTTTGTGAACACTCTTGGAGCAGAGGCCAGACCGAAAGGAAGCACTTTGGTATTGGTAGTGCTTTCCTTGGTAAAGGAACCGAAGGAACCTTCTGTGTGTTGGATGGATGAGAACATGGGTGTACACATCCTTGAGATCTAGAGAACAAAGCCAGTCCTGACTCTGGAGGTATGGAAGGAGAGTTCCAAGAGAAGCCATCTTGAATTTCTCCTTGCATAGAAACTTGTTCAATTCTCTGAGATCTAGTATGGGTCTGTAGCCCCCCGTTTTCTTTGGAATGAGAAAATAGGGGGAGTAGAACCCTGAGCCCTGTTAAAGAAGGGGTGCTTCTTCTATTGCCCCTTGGGCAAGAAGGGTAGCAATCTCTTGACCTAGAAGGTTGAGGAGAGATGTTGGAGAATTGAACTGTTTCACCATGGTGTGAGGAGGAAGGTTTAAGAAATGAAGCTTGTACCCAATCTCGTATGATGGAGAGGGTCCATTGCTCTGCTGTGATTTTTTCCCATCTGGGAGCAAAGTGAGCTAACCTTCCTGGGATGGTGAGAGGCTCTGGATGTTCTAGAGCCAGAAAGGCTAAGTTCTCTAGTGGAAAGTCAAAGGCCCTGAGGAGGCTGAGGCTGTTGGGCCATAGTAGTCCTCGCAGCCTGAGACTTGGCCTGTTTTGATTGTTGCTGTCTCTTTGTAGCAAAACGACCTTGAGAAGAGGCCTGACCATAACCAGAAGAAAATTTCCCTTTTTTTGGGAAAGATCCTTTTTTGAACAACCTCTTTTTAAAAGGAGCAGTAGTAGACTTTGAAAGTCTATCTAAAGCAGAATTTTCAGCATCCATCTGGTTGGCCTTTGCTTGCCAATCTTTGCCAAAGAGATTTTCCCCTGTACAGGGAAGGTTACCTAGACCATCCTGTACCCAGGATTCCAAATCAGAGGCTTGCAACCAAGCAACTCTGCGTGCACCTATGGCAATAGCCGAGGCTCTACTGGCACCCTCAAAAGAGTCAAAGGCTGCACGGTTGGAAAACTTGGATACATCCTGTGCATGTTTAAGCCAGGTGATATATTCTTATCTCTTATCTTCTGACATAAAAAGAGATAAGGTTTGCAGATGATCTGTAACTTCTTTTAGAAACATCCCCATATAGAGACTATAGGAGTTGATTCTGGCTACAAGCATACTGGCCTGGAAGATTTTCCTGCCAAAGGCATCTAGGGTTCTGCATTCTCTTCCTGGAGGAGCAGAGGAGTGCCTTTTTGTACTCTTGATCTTTTTCATAGCAGACTCTACCACAATGGAGTGGTGAGGAAGCTGAGTCTTATGAAACCCAGGACAAGGAGGAACACGATACATGGTGTCCAACCTTCGGGAATGAGGGGAGGTGGACAGAGGAGTCTCCCATATGCCCAACATGTGATCAAAAAAAATCTCATGTATTGGTAAGGTGGCTGCCTCTTTAGGAGCCTTAGGATATTGTAGGATACCTAATTTTTTGGCTCTAGGTTCAGTTTCAGAGGCCACTGAGATGGACAGGCCTTTAGCCACCTTCCTAATGAAGTCCTGAAAAGACAAGTCTTCAGGAGGAGACATTCTCCTTTTTGGAGAAGAGGGTTCCTGAGGAAGGATCCCCGATGCTTCAATTGAGGCCTCTGATGTATCAGAGTCTTCAGAGGAATCGAAGTATCGACTGTCTGGATGCTCTCGCAGAGCCCGATACGCGTACTGGGAGGTACCGACATCGGGAGTAATCGGTATCGAGTCGGTACTGATGGGCATCACTAGATAGCGTACCGCTGCCGTCGATGCTGATGTCGATGCAAGCGGTACCGGTATCGGAACCGATTTCGGATCCGGTACCGCAATCGGTACCGGTACCAACAACGGGGTTTGTTGCGGTACCGTAGGCATCGCAGCTTGTATGAATGCCGTGATGGCACGCTGCATGGTCAGAATATTCTGATCCATTGACGCCACCAATGTCTGGATGTCAGTACCCGTGGTAACCGCCGGTACCCCAGAACATTGTAACAGGTGATCGGTTGAGGCCGAGCCATCAATGTCAACCTGTGACCCCATAGGTAGAGCTTTGGAAGCCGGAGCCTCCCGCCGGGGTAATTTTGCCGGTGTGGATTCCTCAAGAGTAAGCCTGGGGGCATCTCGATACTTAGAGGGAGATGAACTCTTTGAGGACCGGCCAGATTTAAGTTTGGTTACCTGAGATCCATGGGATGAAGAAGCAGCCCTGGAAGACGTCGATGCCACAGAAGCTGCATCGGAGGGAAACAAGGTACTGAGCTTGGCTGCCCGATTTTGTAACCCTCTTTTTAGACATCATGGAACAGGACTCACAGTCCGCAATGGAGTGGTCAGGACCTAAACATTTTAGACACCAGTCATGGGTGTCAGTGACAGAAATAGTGCTGCTGCACTTTGTGCACTTTTTAAACCCGGAGGCGGGTTTTTCCATGAGGAAAAATATATCTGTAGGCCTAAGGCCCCAGAAGAAAAAATGCACTGAAGTAAAAGAGTAGTTTTTTTTTTTTTTTTTAAAAGAAAGAAAAGAGACTGGTGGTATCGGTCCGGAGTCGAGAAGGCAGACAGGCGACTAAAGAAAAATAAAAGAAAATAAGAAATTCTTCGGCGGTGACAGGAAACACGACCTGCTGGCTCCGCGGAAAAGAAGAACTGGAGAGAGGCAGTTAGGAAAGGCGGGAAGGCAGCGCGCAGGCGCTGTGGGATGCTCCCAAAAGCTTTCCTTTTGGACGCTGGGGAGCGTTCCCGCGCAGGCTCCGTCGGTACCGACGATACCCATATGTGAAGACTCATTCCTGCTTGTTCCTGGAGATGGAGCTCTACCCTTTGAGGATTAGCTAGATTTATGTTTAGTTACCTGAGATCCATGGGAGGAAGATGAAGCCCTGGAAGACAATGCCACGGAGGCTGCATCGGAGGGAAAAAGAGTGCTAGGTTTAGCAGCTCGGTTTTGCCGGCCCCTTTTCAACATCATCCCACAGGCAACACACTCAGAGATAGAGTGGTCAGGACCTAAACATTTGAGGCACCACTCATGGGTGTCAGTGACAGAGATGGTACCGCCACGCTTAGAACACTTTTTAAAACCCGAAGCGGGTTTTTCCATTTTGAAGGAAAAGGTTGGGCCTAGTGCCCAAAATGACGCGTGGCACCTGAAGAGAAAATTACTGGAAAGACTCCAGAAGAAAGGTTTTTTGTTTTTTGTTTTTTTAAGAAGAAAAGAAAGAACCACCGGCGGTATCAGTGTAGTGTCGAGGGAAGGCAGACGCGACCACAAAAAAAGAAGAATAGAAGGAATTTTTTTTTTGCAGTGACAGGATGTGCGACCTGTCGGCTCCACGGAAAACGAAGAACTGGAGAGGGACAGTTGGGAAAAGCGGGAAGGCAGCACGCAGGCGCTGTAGGATGCTCCCAAAAGCTTTCCTATTGGATGCTGGGGAGCATTCCCGCGCAGGCTCCGTCGGTACCGACGATACCATATGTGCAGACTACATTCCTGCTTGTTCCTGAGATATAAAATTACATCCATGAGAGGTAATTTTATTACAGGTCGACTATCTGCAAATGTCATGTAGACACCTATTTTAAGTCTATGAAGGCACAAAGGTGTCTACAGGTCTCTACAAACATACTAAAGGTATACTAGCAGAAATCACAAGTTTTAAGCTACAAACATTTATGTCTGCTCAGAAGCAAGAACAAGTATTAACACACAAAATATAAATATAATTCCCAAATTCTTCCCCTGAAAACACCTACAGTATAGTTGCATACAAGTATGTGTCTAAATGCACCTTGCATGCTTTTATGCACAAGGTAATTTTATGAAAGGCCTTTTACTTGCATATACTATTGTATATGTGTAAAATGTCCTTTATAAAATTACCTCCATATTGTGCAGTCGAATTCCCTACAGTGCATTGCTCAGAACATAAAACTTCTTGCACACAACCACTTTGAGCTGCATATTTTAATGAAAGTGTTTCTTCCTGACTATGGTTTCAAAACAAGACATTCTACATATACCCCTCTGTGACAAGCACTTTTCAGTTTTATATGCTTTCAATCAGAGAATGTCCACACAGTGACCACCTTACGTTTGCTACACACGATCATGATCAAATCTCTCATGTTATGCTCGGATATTTTAGTTACCAACAATCATTCTACACAGACTTCTACTCAAGCCCATTCTTTTGAATGGTGAAAAAGTAGTCTGTACAAATGCTCATCCAGTGTGTGAAAGTAATGCTTCACTAACACAGTGCACACTTCTATCACCAACTATCAGGGCCAAAACAAGGCTTTCGTGATCTTGGCATACTAAGATTCTGTCTGAACTTGCATCAAAATGTTCCTGTAGTTTAAAAAAAAGAAAAGAAAAGAATTTGCTCCTGAAAAAAAGGGAAAAGCAGCAGAGAGGATTTAGTGATTAAGTAGCATTATATTGGTCAAAATTAATAATATTCACAGCAGGTCTTCAGCAGTTTTCATCTGAAACAATCAGGGCACTTGTTTTCCCGATCCTCTTATGTGCAACATGCGATCAAAAGTTCTTACACTCACAACTAAGTGAAAACAACTAAACTACTTTTTAAATCCATCCTCTCAGCCCCTTTTTCTCAGGCTGCCGTCTCCAGAGAGATACCATTTTTCACTGAAAGTCCTACTTTCACCAGCCCAAGAAAATTTGAACCAGTTGGGACCCGTTTCCTCATTTTGTATTTACAGGAAAAATGTTCATTACATAAGGTTCTATTAAGAAAACAGAATACACAGAAGCTATACAATTGGTCTTGCTACATTTTCAGCATTAACTCACCAGTTTTATCCAGATGTTTATCATCCCTCTCCCTTTCTCCCTCATCCACCGTGTCTGCTGCAAAAAGCTGATTTTCACTGGCAGGAGTTGCATAAAAATGGTTATGGATGAGCATGCCCCAAACCCATCCAGCAAGATTGGGATTATTCTGCTCCTCTAGTACAGGGAAGCTGGAATACCTGAGACCCCCCCCACTGCTCCCTTCTGTGCTAAATTAGTATAGAGATTAAATAGAGAGGTGTAAGAACTCATAAGAACGCACAGCGGAAGACAAGACATTCCTGTGGGCATACATGTGACAACATACAAAAAAAAAAAAGGTTGAACGTTTCCCAAGAATTCCTACAATTTTCAAATAAATCTATTTTTAAATGGAAGGGAGAATGAAGGCATAATGAAAAAAAAATTCCTATTTAAACTGCTATATCAAAAAAGTCTCAAATAAAAGCAGGAAGAAAAGTTCTTTAAGGAATACTGTTCCTTTGACACTAAAAATGAAGTTTTTAACTAAAATTATGCAAAACAAGGTTGCCTTCGCTCCCTCCCCACCTCTCATACATTTGCCCTTCATAACGAAAAGCCTTTAAAGAAGCAAGCAAACTCTTTTACACATTATATCTAATTTGATCTCCCCTCTCACTCAAAGTGCCCAATCATATTAACTTCAAAGGAGGACCATCCCATCTGCATTATAAGCGGAGGAAAACACAACCTTGTGAATTCATTTCCACAAGACATTCCCCCTCACAAACTGGTCTGATACAGCAGCAGGTTTGCTGGACTGAGATTAGTATAAAGAAATACCAAAGGAGATCAGCTTGTTTTCTCTACCTTGTCCGGATCTCAGTGTTGGAACAGTCTTCTATCAACCTGGCATACAGGCAAAGTTTTCTAGCACTCGCGTAAGTAAATTATGCAATTTTAACCAATTTCTTTTGTTTTGCAATCTATTTGATACAGAAGTGTACAATTTAGTGCAAATAAGTTATTAAAAGGGATGATGTTAAGGAAAAAACAGAAATGAAAACGTCACAAAAGATTTTTGTTTTAACAACATATTACACAACATAATCCTGTATGTTACCACTCTGGCATTACCACACAACCCTATTTCATTTTTTTCAATAAATAAAAAGGGAAAAAAAGTCACTAGTCTAATTTAAAAAATGAACTGTATAAATGGATGAAGTTGTAAAGTGCAGAACACTACAATTAGAGCTCCAACATGTGGCAATCACTAGGGTCTGAACTAAAGAGAGCTCTAGCAGCTGGATTTGGAACAAACATGAACTGGAACCAGTAATATATGACATATTCCTAGAAAAAAATGCTTGCGTCAATTTAACTATCTAATACTGCTGATTTTGGAGTCAATCAACTCTCTACAAATAACCTGAAAATTAAATTACAAAACGATACTTAAAAGAGTAGCTGGTAGCCTCTGAGGCTGCACAGGAGTTGTACTAAAATGTTTATTTGCACAGTGAGATCCCTATATGAGAGAAATAGCTCCCATATCAGGGGAACAGAAAAATATGTACCTCTAAACTAATCACCACTAGAGGGCTCTGAAACCTCAAGGCAATTTTTCTGTGCAGTTTAAACACTGTCTCGTGTTCTGAGGAAATCTCACTTGTTTTACCATGAGTTTCTGAAATAAAAGAGCAATCACTTTTCCCAATTTTATGTCACTGCAGTTCTGTGCAAGCTTCATGATTAACAAGAATTTCATTCACTATGGGCCTGATCCAAGAAGGCGAATAGTAGGGCTGGATGTCCCAGCGGGATGCCTTCACCATATGCCGCCTCCTGGCCCTCCTGCATGTTTGGGGATCACCAGAGGGGTGGCCAGCTTATTCCACCTTGGAGGTAGAATAAGCACTGCCCACCTCTCCAGATCAGCCAGCTAGCTCCCCAGCAACAACGGTGGCGGCAAGCAGGGAGAGTCCCCGCTGTCCAATCTAAGCCCTGGCTGCTTCAGTCAGGGCCGGATGGCAGAGAAAAGGGGCACTCTGAGGCAGCGGGCAAGTTGTGCTGCGGAGAGAATGTCCCCGTGGTGATGCAGGGGCAGTGCAGAACCTTCGAGGATCAGTTTCTATGCAGACCATAAGTATTCAAACCCTGCATACCTCATTCTTTCCATATTCAAGTCATCTCACTCTTTCTAGACTCAATGCATCCAAGGCCATGTGTATCCTCAATTGCGTGAACATCTAGCCAAAAATGTCTTGATATATATTATTAGTCTAATGGCAATTTCATCAACACAGTGTCCCTTTCAATACCAAAATTTAACAACGCCAGCAGTGCTTTCAGTATACAGACTACATTCTGAAAACACTTCACTGCAGTGCCCATCACTGAGAACTCTCTTTCTTCAAGCAATTTCTTCTGATTCATTTATGTAATAAATTGCAGCATCACCAATAATTCAAAAAGCAACAACAAAAAAGCTGACCCACCAAAAATAAAATTAGTTCAGAGAAAGACAGAAAGACAAAGAAAGGTAGAAAGGGTAGAGATGATACCTTAAACTCAGGGGGCTATTGACATTTCTGTATTACTTCTGCAGGCAATGTCCTAGAATTCTCAGAAAAGTATCTGACAACTACACAAAATACATTTCCCTAGAGCAAGGGGTCCTCAATCCAGTTCTCAGGACATACTTAGCCAGTCAGGTTTTCAGGATAATCACAATGAATATGCATGACAGAAATTTGCATGCAATGGAGGCAGTGAATGCAGATTTCTCTCATGCATATTCATTGTGGTTATCCTGAAAACTTGACTGGCTAGATGTATTCAGAGGACTGGGTTGAGAATCCCTGTCCTAGAAGAAGGTTTTTCCCCATCTCGACCACTAAAAGCTTCCTCAAAATGCTCAACATCGACTTTAGCCGCCCCACATTTCCAAATACTAGATTTCCTGGAAGATTCACTAATAGGTAAATGTTTACATCCCAAAACTTGGAGATGAATATAAAAAGATACACTGCTTCCTTTCTGCAATTCTTCCCTAAAGTTATTTGAGGGTAGTTTTATAACCTTTTTTGCATGCAAAACATTGTTTTACATGCAGAAAAGGTCTCTAATAAAATTAGGTCAAACTTAAAAGTGTATGTGGTGCAAGCCAGTGTATATAGCACAGTTATTAACCTGTAACAGGTGATCTCTGGGAACAGCAGGAATAAGTCTTCACATATGGGTACGTCGGTACCGACGGAGTCTGCGCGGGAATGCTTCCCAGCATCCAATCAGAACGCTTTTGGAAGCATCCCAACATGCCTGCGTGCTGCCTTCCCAACTGCCTCTCCTCAGTTAAGTTTTAAAGCTGAGGCAAAGAGAGAGAGAGAGAGAGAGAGAGAGAGAGAGCAAGGAAGGGAAAGATAGAGATAGAGAAATGCAACTCCTAGGGGAGGTGGGTGGGTTGTGAAGACTTATTCCTGCTGTTCCCAGAGATCACCTGTTACAGGTAAGTAACTGTGCTATCTCCAGGAACAAGCAGGAATGAGTTTTCACATATGGGGGACTCCCAAACTGAGATGCCCATGTTGCGAATCTAGAAAGAGCCATGCTACTCCTCAGAACCTCAGGCATCCTGGGGATGGAGGGTAGGAGTTGAATTACAGAAAAGGTGCTGTGGAACAGCTGGACTAGAACAGGACTTCTGTAGAGGAAGATCCTGTATAGAGGGCATTTAGTAGTAAAATATTGTAATATGGACCTCCCTTGTTGGCTTTGCAAAAGTCTACTGAGGTTCATATGGATCTGTTAGAAGAGTCAGTGAAAACCTCAAGGAGTACCTCACTGAAGTAGAGATAACAAAAGTAGAAAAAACAAGTGGAGGTCAGAACCCTTCAGGGTGAGAAAATAGCCCCAGGGGAAACTGGGGTAGTATCAAGAGATAGGGCTTCAGCGGAAGACGCAGAAGGTACTATTAGACAAAGCTTAAGCTGTTTTGGTCCAAGAACAGTATAATCCTAGGACCAAAAGAAAATGAGTCTGACCCATCTGGACTGGCAATGGAATTAGTCCAAGTAGGAGAGAAAGGGTATGGAGAACCCTGTATCTGATAAGAAAGTAAGGACAGACTTAGGAAGCGCTAAGCTTTAGATTAACTGAAGTTCCGCAATGTCTTTCCTAAATGGGGTCAATTAGGAAAGAAAAAGGTACATGGAGAGCTTCAGGAGTACCTAACCCTGAAAGATTATGGTAAGGAAAAAGTTTGCTAATTACCACAGGAAGTGGCTATATGTGTAGTGGCTATATGTGTAGAATGCTGCTGGCACAGCATTGATAGGGGTAGTGCCCATCTGTCAGGGTCATATAGAAATGTATGGATATCTGAATCTAAACAGATAGATAAGTATGTGGATACATATCTACCTAAAAGATATATCTCACTAGATATATATATATGTACGTAGATATATATATATATATATATATATATTCGTAAATATATACACATATAGGGTATATATGCATATATATAGAGAGAGATATGTATGGGCAGAAGATACACACATATATATATATATATAGATAGATAGATAGATAGATAGATAGATAGATAGATAGATATAGATATACATATATGTATATGAATATGTAGGCATATAGACACATGTCTCCAGGTATGTGAATGCAGAGATGCCTATAGAACTAGATCCCCCTAGGAATATGGGGAGAGAGAAAGATTCATCTAATAGCAAGAAGGGTGATACCTGCTTAAATAGATGCATAGAGAATCTTCTTTCCCTGGTTATGACTGAGAGAGTCAGATGAATGGTCTCCCTGACAAGAAGGAGTCTAGATTCTTTTCAGAAATCGAACTCCTGAATAACCAGGATGGCCTACGTGAAAAATGCAGAGGATAACTTCATTCTGCAGGCAGCAAGTCCAGATCTCTCCAGAACTGCAGTATGGTCATTGGATAGAGGGCGCCAGTGGAATAAGATACCATAGTGACCCGCCTATAAGGGCAATATGGGTATCAGGCGTCCTTGAGCTGCCACTGAAAGAAAACTATCTCTGGCGAGAGTCCAAAAGAGATATGGGCCAAGCCAGGGAATTGGCCATTCTTTAGGTTGTCACCTGATGAAAGGCCTGTGTCTTATGTCTCAAAAGAGATTTTAGATGAGATGGTAAGGGTAGGGAACACCTACCAGTCATGGGAACATGACTGGGGAAACCCCTCCTAACCATCTGGGGTTATCTGCTAGGCAGAATACTAATGCTCTCTAGCAAGGGCCCATAGTGCAAAGCTACTCTGTAGAGTTGCAGAGAGCATACTGCAGGTTGGTTAGAAGAAAAAACTGACTGTTTAAAGCCAGTGGCTAACATAACTATTCTGCCAAGGACAAAGAATAGAAGTTAACCAACCAGTCTGTGATAATAGGGTTTTCAAACAAGGTTGATAACCTGTTTGGGGTTTAGCACTGAGGCTAGAAGGATTGCTAGTGGAGGAGAAACCCTGGTTGTGTGGTAAACAGAACCAGTGGCTTAACCACTAGGAATTGCTGTATCTGCAGCAACTACCAGGGCAGCAGAAGGAAAAATTCTTTTGCCCTTCTTTTTTTTTTTTAGAGTGGGAAAAAGAAACAGACATAGTAGGAGTTCCTATTGTCTGATGAGCTGCCCTAAGGTAATAAAGGGGGAGAGAATTCTGGAATGGAGAATCCCCCTGTGGAACAGGTAGAGGACCATAGGGGCTTACCAGTGTAAAAGAGCCACTCTTACAAATCGAATGTTGTAATAAGAGGGAGGTAAGTTAGAGTTGAAGGAGACTGACTATGCAGGAAGTCTCTGAAAGGTAAGATGATACATGCCAGTACAGGGAAACAACTGTCTCATTGATAGTTGTCACTTCTCTTTTCCCCCAAAGAGGAAGAGAAAACCTGTTAAATATGGGCATGATCATCATAAAGACTCTTAGAGTAAAAGAAAAGATGTCTCATGAAGAGATATCTAGAAAAGGTTAGGATAGAATTAGTACAGATACTTCAAGTGAAAAGAAGCAGACTGCCACTCTAACCACCCACCAAGAGGGGTAATGATGATCTATTTGAAACCCTGCGACTGCTGGGTTTGCTGACCATGTTGAGGTTGTGGTTTCTTCAGACCAGGACGATGTTTCCCATGTTTGGGAACATCTGTATGATGGGCAGAAGATGGATAAAACTTTTTCCCCCTAGGGGAAGAAAGTTTGGTAGGACATTTCCTACCAACTGGGAAAGAGGAAGGCGTAGAACAGCCTCTGGAAACAGGAATGTCAGTGGCTAACTGAGCAACTTGGAGTAAAGACTCCTTGTTAAAGAGATTTTCTCCAATGCAAGGAGTATTTCCCAGTCTTTCTTGTGCCCATTTGTCCAAGTCTGAAGCCAGGCTTTACGTCGTGCCCCTATAGCTATAGCAGACGTTCTGCTAACAGACTCAAAGGAGTCTAGGGAAGCACGAGTAAGGAACCTAGAGATATTTTGAGCATGACTAACCAGTAAGGAATAGTCTGCACTTTTGGGCTCTTGAAGAAAAGGAGTCAAAAGTAGTAATTTCTTTGTGACCTCTTCAAGAGATAAACCCATATAGAAAATATATGAGAGAATTCTTGCTGAAAGCATGGATGCCTGGAAGGTTTGGCGTCCAAAGGCATCTAAAGTCTTAGACTCACGACCTGGCGGATAAGAAGAGTGCTTTTTAGTACTCTTCACCCGCCTCATTGCTGATTCTACAACAATGGAATGATGAGGAAGTTGAGTCCTTTGAAAACCTGGAGAGAGGGGCACCTGATATAGAAGATCAGTTGCTCTAGAAGGTGGGGGTACCGTTAAAGGAGCTTCCCACATTCGTAGAAGGAGATCCTGCAAGCATAATGTTCTCCTTTCTTCTCCCAGGAATATACAGGGATTCTGAATTCCCTTGTGTAGGATCCTGTCCAGGTATAGAAATGGCAAGTGATTTTGCCATATCCAGGAGAAAAGATTGAAAAGAAAAATCCCCAGAGGGAAATTCTTTTGGATAGGCTAGATCTGTTGAAGAACTAGCATTGGCACCGAGGGATCTATTCAACTTTATAGGAATATAAGATCCTGAATGGTGGAGTATGGGATCCTTGGAGTATGGGATCCTTAGAGGATGGTCGCTGGTACCGCAAGAGGTCGGGACCAGCAACAGTCGGTAGCACATCGTCCATGCTAGGGATCGATTCCAAACTCGGTACCGAGGGAAGCAAGCCTGATGAGAGAAGCATGGAAGGCACCGACAGCAATGGTAATGTGGATATCGGTACCGGCCTCAGTAGCGTATCCGATACCGGTGGATTAAGGCCAGCCGGTGACAACTCTTAACGGTATCAAAGAAACCGAGAGTGCCGGATCTGGATCATCGGAACCATGCCTTTGGTACCGTCTGGTGTCGGTACCAAGGCGAGTCGGTACCCAGTCCTCCAGACTGGAGATCGATTCCAGACTCGGCATCAAAGGAAGCGAGTCTATCGATGCACATCTGGAGGGTACCGACGTCGGTACTAGTATCGGTACCGGGATCGATACCGATACTGGAAGGTCGGTCTGCAGCGTATCCAACGGCTCCGTAGGTACTGAGGACGCCAGACTACGATCCTTGGTGAGGAATGTTTCATCCAACACCATTGCCGATGCCGGGGTATCGGTACCGCTCGAAGCGGATGCCACCACCGAGCATGGCTCAGGTATGTTCTGTGAGGAGTGAACCTCAGGAATAACCTGAAACCCCACACAGGCTTTGGAGGCCGAAGACTCCCACCGGAGTTTTAAAACCAGTGTGTTCAAGGGCAAGGCCAGAGGCATCTCTATGCTGTGCATGAGATCTGCCACTCGAGGACTGGCTAGTCTTAACAGACTGTTTTTGGGTTACCTAATCCTGTGTAGGAGAAGAGATGGTCGGTGCCCTGAAGTTGGATGGGGACCGCGTATCGAGGGAAACTCGATGCTGATAACCTCTTCCCACAGTACTACTGCAGGAGAGACACTCTGGAGGAAAATGGTCAGGACCCAAGCAGGTTAGACACCAATTGTGAGTGTCTAAAATTAATTTTGTACCGCCACAGTTTGTACATTTCTTGGGAATAGTGGCTGGCGGTTCCATGAAGAAAAGTGAGTAGGCCTAGCAGGCCTAAAAACACCGTGAGGCACTAACAAGGGAAAAAGTATTCCCTAAAAGGAAAATTTTACAAGAAAAAAGAAAAGAAACACCGGCGGTACCGGTGGCGTCGGGGAAGGCAGCCGCAACCACAAGAAAAACAAAAAATAAAAGAAGAATTTTCTGCGGTGACAGGACGACGTCCTGCCGGCTCAGCGTAAAAACGAAAACTGAGGAGAGGCAGTTGGGAAAGGTGGGAAGGCAGCACGCAGGCGTGTTAGGATGCTTCCCAAAAGCGTTCTGATTGGACGCTGGGAAGCGTTCCCGCGCAGACTCTGTCGGTACCGACATGCCCATATGTGAAGACTCATTCCTGCTTGTTCCTGGAGATCTGTAGAGTAGGCATGTTCAGTGGAGGAGTTTGGGTGGAGTGCAATATAGACACGCAAAGTACACACTAATATTTATAACGGCTCTTGAGCAGGCATAATGTCCATGCCTACAATTTCTGCAGGATTTGTGCTAGTATTTTAAGCTGTGATCAACATTATTTGCACCCTTGCATTTTAGGTATGTTGTGTACAATATCTTGAGAAATAATTGGAAATATTCCAACTGTATGTCAACACAATATTTTAATAGTATGTTCAAAGGTATACAACAATAAACTAAAAAAGATGTCTGTGCAACTTAGATATAGTAATTTCTGAGGAGATAAAAACAAAATATGACCTGGAAAGGATTAATGGCACCCTTCACTAATATTTGGTTGTACAACCCTTGGCAGTGACAGCCTCCAAAGGTTTCTTGTAGCCATTTACCAATGGCAGATTTCAGCTCTTTCCAAAGGTTCTCAATTGGATTGAGATCAGGACTCATTGCTGGCCAGTTTAAAACAGTCCATTTGATCCTTTTTAACCATTCTTTTGTACTTTTGGATGAATGTTTTGGGTCATTATCCTGCTGGAGGATTCATGACCTTTGACCCAGACAGACCTAGGTTTCTGACACTAGGTAGAACATTTCGCTCCAGAATACCTTGGTAGTCCTCTAACTTCATGACTCCTTTAATATGTTCCAGGCCTCCAATTCCTTAGGCAGCAAAACAGCCCCACAATATTATGGAACCTCCACCATATTTACCTGTAGGGTGTTTTTTTCCTTATAAGCTTCATTTCTTCGCCTGTAAATGTATCACTGGTCTGCATTGCCAAAGAGTTCAAGTTTGGTTTCATCTGTCCACAGAAAATTTTCCCAGAAGTATTGTGACTTCTCAAGGTGGGTTTGAGCAAAGATCAGGCATGCTTTTTTAGGTCTGTCTTTGAGCAGTGGGGTTTTCCTTGGCCTTCACCCATGAAATCATTCTTTGGTTAGTGTGCGGTATATGGTGAGGGTTGAAACCACCACTCCAGATTGTTCCAGGACAGCCTTAAGCTCGTTGGATGTTGTACATGGTGTTTTTCCAACAGTTTGAACTAACCAACCTTCAAAGATTTCTTTGATTAATTTTCCCCCTCTTACTATGTCCTGGGAGGTTCTTGACAGTTCCATGAGCAGAAAACTTAACATTGCAAATTGTACACACAGGAATCCGAAGGTCTTTGGAGATGGCCTTGTACCCTTTTGAAGTTTGATATTTGGTGATAATGGCTTTTCTGAGGGTCTCAGGCAGCTCTCTCCTCCTGTCTTCACGATTGTGAAAGTAGAACAGGGAGTGAATGTGGCCATTTTAAACATTACAGCCATCATTTACTGGTTGATATGTCATATGAATACTGACAATTGATTACAGCAGCGTCTACTTTTACTACAATGGGAATGTAGTTTTTCTGTTCAAACTGATTTGAATGGTTTATAAGAGTGTCAATAATCATGTCCTGGCAATGTCCCAGTTTTTATACTATTTCCTTTTTTAACTGATCTTAGAAACACAGAAACATGACTGCAGAAAAAGACCACATGGCCTATCTAGTCTGCCCTTCCATATCAACTACTACAATAGTCCCCTTTCTTTCTTTAAAGATCCTCTGTTTGTCCCATGCTTTTTTGAATTCAGATACTGTCCTTGTCTCTACCACCTTCAACTTGGAGACTATTCCACGAATCTACCACTCTTTCCATAAAGAAATATTTCTGCATATTACCCTTGACTTTATCCTCTTTCACTTTCATCCTATGTCCCCTTGTAACAGAGCTTGCTTTCAATCAAAACAGGCTCTCCTCCTGTGCATTTATGCCAAGGGGGTATTTAAACATCTCTATCATATCTCCTCTATCCTGCCTTTCTAAAGTATAGATATTAAGATCCTTAAGTCTGCTCTCATATGCTTTATAATGAAGACCACTAACCATTTTAGTAGCCACCCTCTGCACAAACTGCAATCTGTTTATATCATTTTGAAGGTGTGGTCTCCAGAATTGTACACAATACTCCAAATGAGGTTGCACCAAAGACTTATACAGAAGCACTATCACCTCCTTTTTCTCTGCTGGCCATTCCTCTGCCTATGCACCCAAGCAACCTAGCTTTCAGTCGCCTTTTCTGCCTGTTTAGCTACTTTAAGATCATCAGACACAATCACGCCCAGGTCCCGCTCTTCTTTTGTGGACAGAAGTACTTCACCCCCTTCACTGTACCGCTCCCTTGGATTTTTGCAGCCTAAATGCATGACCCTGCATTTTTTATCATTAAATCCCAGCTGCCAAATTGTCAACCATTCTTCAAGCTTAGCTAGATCTCTCCTCATGTTATCTACTCCTTCCTAGGTGTCTACTCTATTGCAGATTTTGGCATCATCTGAAAAGAGGCAAACCTTAACCAACAGCCCTTCTGCAATATCACTAACAAAGACGTTAAAAAGAGTCAGACCAAGGACAGATCCCTGTAGCACACCACTGGTAACCTCCTTCTCCTCAGAGTGAGTTCCATTTACCTCACTCTGAACAAATAGGGGATATCTCAGCAAAAGGGATGACCTACACGGAGCGGTGGGTACACCCCTAAACAAAGGCATGGGGAGGAGTGATCTGCACGGAGCAGCAGGTGCACCTACTCTTGCCGCCTTGCTGGGCAGACTAGATGGACCATGCTGGTCTTTTATTTGCCGTTATATACTATGTTACTATGTTACCTGTACCCTTTGTCACCTCCCACTCAACCAATTTCTAACCCAATCAGTAACTTTAGAGTCCATCTCCTAGGGTGCTTAGTTTGTTTGTAAGTCACTTGTTTTATTTGATTCTTTTATGTTTCAAATATGCGTGCATATATAGTCCAAAGCCATTTCACTGGCCACTTTTTTTTTTTAAGAAGATATTGGACATTATGGGGTTGAACTGTAAGAGTGCCAATAATGTTGACCACAGCTGCATAGAAACACATAAGCACCTGTGTGTCTTGATAAAAAAGGATGAAGATTGGTGCCTTCCAGCCTTAACAATCTAGGAAAGGGAAAGGATTTTGGATTCAGTTCACCCCTTTTTCAGTAGTAATTCAAGATGTGTTACTATTTGGATATAGTAAGTATTTTCCTGTCCCCAGAGCGCTTACAATCGAAATTTGTACCCAAGGCGATGCAAGATCAAAAGGGGAGAGGGTGGGATTTGAATCAAAGCTTTCCTGGTTCTTAAGCTGCTGTTCTAAACATTAAGCTACTCCTAGGTGCCCTGTTCTAAAATTACCCCCTTTCTGTTTACAAAGAAAAGGCCTTTTACACAGTCTCTTCCCTTTTCACACAAAATGCACATGCAATCCATGTGATTGTAGCTTATTAAAATAAATGAATTGAGGTACTGTGTAAAAACAGGATGCCAAACATGCTTCAGGGATTCTACCAGATTCTTCATTTTCCTCTTCCATCAATTTTCCGTCTACCATAGCTATACTGCTATCTATAAATTCTTCTCTGCTATCAAAGTAATGCCACTTCTAAAGTCTATACTATAGGGAAAAATGAAAACCAAGGTGCCAGGTCCCCTTGAAATTAAAATAACTCACAACATGAAATAGTAGCTAAAACTAAAGTAACAAAAAAGCATAAATATGCACGAGTTCCAACGTTCCTTTGAAGCATCCAGAATATTTGGTGTGGTTAGGACACCAAACATTAAAGTTATGGATAGAGGGAGGGGAGACGCGCGCACGCGCACATACACAAACTCAAGCCTTCTGTTCCATTCAGAAAGTAGGCTAACAAATAAGGGAGGGCAAAGTACCTAAGGCTGAATGAACAAACAGTATCTTATAAGTAGTATTTCTGTTGTGCACACATGAAGAAAACACAGTTGTAGTGATGGGCTCCAAAACTCATATGGTTCTTTAAGAACAAGGCAGAGATTCAAAACAATGAATGAAAAACAGTGTTAATATAGCCCAAAAATTGTGGAAGTGCTGCCTCTTTGGATGACACATGAAACACTACTACTCATTTGTATAGCACTACAAGACGTATGCAACACTGTACATATAGATGTAAAATACAGTCCCTGTTCATCAGAGCTTATAGTCTAATCAAGACAACACACATAGTGAAACTGGGGACTAGAGTATAAGATACACATAAGTAGTGGACAATAGAGTGAGGAGCATCAGGATCCAAAAGCAGCTTCAAAGAAGTGGGCTTTTAGCCTGGATATGAATAGGGCTAGAGAAGGGGCCCGACACTGACTCACAGTTTGTTCCAGGCATATGGAGCAGCAAGATGGAATGAACAGATAAAAGGGATCTGCCAGAAGAGTGGAGTTCCCACGGAGGGGTGTAGAGTGAGATAAGAGAGGAAAGGTAGTGAGGAGTCACAGAATGAATGTGTTTGTAGGCGAGTAGGAGAAGTGTGAACTGGATGCGGAAACTAATAGGGAGCCAGTGAAGTGACATGAGAAGAGGGGTTCCATGAGCACAGTCACACTGGTGGAAGATAAGCCATGCTGAGTTTTGAACAGATTGAAGGGGAGAGATGATTCAAAGAGAGAAATATGCATGCAAAGGTTTCAAAAATGGTTGTGAAATAACCCACAACAAAATAATATGTAAGAAACAAACTAAATTTAAAAGCTGGATTCATGTGAAAAATTAATTACTCTGATGGACTTCCTCATAAGACATACAGATGATAACACCCAAGGCCTCCTACTCCTTTTCATAGACATTTCCGCTGCATTTGACAACATCAACCACCTTACACTGATTAATAGATTAGAAAACTTAGGAATAGGTGGGACTGTCCTTAATTGGTTCAAGTCCTACATCACACACAGACTAATACGAGTTCAATTAAACCAGGAAGCATCGGAAACCTTCCCCCAAGGACAAGGAATACCACAAGGATCAGCCCTTTCTGCTCTCCTTTTCAACCTGTACCTGCAACCCATCACAAAAATATTTAAAAAACACAAAATCAATCACTTTATCTATGCCGACGACATCATGCTCGCCCTCCCCATAACCACGAAAAACCCCAATTATAACACTCTATCCGAATGCATGGCAGAAACCTCATCCTGGATGGGAACCAACTTCCTCAGCATCAATCTCAAAAAAACTGAGGCAATGTTTGTATCAAGATCACCTGTGGCTGAAGATACCTACCCAACAACAATCTCCATCAATAACACAACGATACCTGTTAAAAAAGAGGTAAAATACCTAGGCGTTATAATCGATCACACACTCACCATGCTACCTCACATAAAACAGACGGTAAAAACTATATTCTACAAACTCAAAACTATTCAACACTTAAGGCTCCTCCTTGACACGCATGACTTTAGATCAGTCGTTAGTGCCCTCATAACCCCTCACTTTGACTATTGTAATAGTCTCCTAACCGGCCTCCCACAAAAGAATATCTACTTATTACAAAGAGCACAGAACATTTGTGCAAAAGTAGTCACTAAAGCCCACCTAACAGACCATGTAACCCCTATACTGCTAGATCTACACTGGCTCCCCATAAATTATCGAATCAAATACAAAATACTACTAACAACCTTCAAACTACTAAACGATATTGCCCCCTCACATCTATCCACACTCCTTCACGTCCCAAATGAATTAAGAGCCCGCAGACTAAATGCAACCCTCTCACTAGAGCTGCCAAAAACATTCACGAGGACCAAAAACTCCACCAGTGCCAGAGCCTTCTCATTCACCGCTCCCACACTTTGGAATGACCTCCCAATAGACATCCGAATCATAAAGGACCTCTCCCAATTCAGAAAAGAACTCAAGACATACCTATTCTCTGAGCACTTCGGAATCCCCTACCCTCCAAGTCCAGACACACAGCGTCCACAGACACACAAACAAAAAAACCCGCAGAAACACAATTAACTGAACACACAACTCCTCTTCTAACAGCCCCCAAAGACACCCCAAACAACCCACGAAAAAATGGAAATAAATTCCATCACACACAAACCCACTCACATACACACACAAACACACGCACACTTATACACACACACACTCACACATACATACATACACACACACACACACCTGAATAGCGAATCATGTATTCTTGTAAATAATTTCTATAAATAGCAATGCCAGCTCGCTGACATTTCCTCTGTAAATTCAGCAGTATACAAAAGTATACACCCTGTAAATAGTTCTGACAATTTACTGTTCTGTTATATGTAAAAAGTTAAGAAGTTCTTGTTCTATGTAATGTTATGCAAATGTATGCAATTGTTCCATGTAAACCGCCCCTGATCTCTGGAAGGGGCGGTATAGAAGAAATAGATAAATAAAAATAAAAAAAATAAAAAATAAAAACAGTTAAACAACAGATCACCAACAAACCCTACCAAATCCATGGTTTTCCTGCAGCATCTGATGAACCTGAGCTATCACAGTTTATGAAATTACACTGGGCCCCAACAGCAAGCTTTTCATAGTGGTTTTATTTTAAACCGAGGTTGCAAAGCTCAATCTGTCCCCAGTATATCCGGATAAGAAGCACTTACATTTCATACAGGGAAGGGGCGAAATATTTTGTCATGGAACATTTATTAGCGTTTGACTGTTAATGCTTCTTTCAAATTTAAACACTAAACTGATTTGTACCTGTCATAATTTAAGACAGGTGATATAAAACATTTATATTAACCTGTTTCTTGGCAAAAGACATATTAGCAGCAGTCATTTTGAACTTGGACTTGGGAATGACTGAAAAACACCAACTATGCCAAAGAGGCTAAACCAGGCCCCTTTAACAGCCTAAAAAAAGGAGTCCGATTTGGCATATGAAAGTCACGTCCTGACACAAACCTGTTAATGAGATGTCACACATACTTAACCAGATTCCTGGAAGCCTAACTGAGAAATAAAACAGGCTAATACCGAACTAAGGTGGCAGTACAGTTCAGAAACTTAATTATAGTTAAAGCAAATTCAGAATTATTGTTACACTGGAAGTGGCACAGTATTTTTTCCTAGCCAAGCAAACAGACTGAAGACAGGTTATCATAACACTTCAAATTACTTTACTGTTCTTCAGAAGTACTGCGACACTTAAAACTACCAGGATATTGCCCTGCCCTGGAGTCATGTATTTGGCTGTCCTTTTCCTCAGGGAGATTTCTCAGCACCTTTTAGCTTGTTTGGAGTAAAATAGTCCAGTCCTGATCAACAAAAATAGGATCACCCAAGGAGTCAAAGTTTCTTCCAAATGAAAAGAACCTTACTGGGTTTCTCTTTAACAATGTAAAACAAAATAAGCAGGAAGCAAAACATTAGGAGTCTAGAAAACGGCTAATACCTCTGTTCTCATTTTAAATGCACAAACTGCAAATTAACAGACGGGTTCCTGCCTTAATACATCTACAAATGGTAGCATTAAAACGAATTGTGGTGCTCTTACATGATTTAGGGTCATCAGTTTACTGATTAATAGGGATATGCATAAACAAGTTAATTTGACCTTTGGCTCATTTTAGGGCTTTTTCCCAATTTTTGTCGATTGTTTTGGTTCATTTCATACTTTTGCCCATAACTTTGTTAATGCATACTAGAACTTTTTAAAGCACGGAAAATCAACAACGCATGTGAACCGCCTTGACAGAGTTTAACTTACAAAAGGCACTATATCAAATTAGAGATAAATAAAACTTTGTAGGTTGATGCATGTTAAAACTGATTTTTATACACACTATGGCATACTATCGGATATACATTACTACTGATTAGCCTGACAGTTCAAGGAATGATTAATACATAGTGATCACTGGTGATTACTTTTCACTTATTTTTACTTCTCACAAGCTAAACGGCACATGTTCCTTATGTAATTTTATGTGACTACAAAAGATAAGAGAATGTACTGACAGCCAAAATTATCTCCAAAGCCTCGTCTTTGTATCTCAGATAGGATTTCAACTTTAAGAAAGTGTAGGAGCTAGTATCAGTTTGACCACACCTTCCGTCTTCTTCCTCATGACTATACAAACTCTAACCGCAAGTGGACTCATCTGCTATGAACATGCAGAGGCTTTGTACTCTTATGCTCTTGCTCTCTCTGCTTTTAAAAAAGAGGTCTAAACTATAGAGCTAGCTAGCAGCTAAGCACAAATCCCAAAAGCCAGGCCTGCAAAAGTTAAGACCCTTCCACACTACTGCCGCTGCCCACATGACAAAAGCAAGCAGCGAATTCATGCTAACACTTAAGTACAAACAGTACCTGAACCGCTCACTACAGCAGGATGATGAAACAGCAAAACAAAAACAAACGAAAAAAATCTGTGTTGACTCCTCAGCCTCTCAGCCATTCAAGCATTCCATTCACCTCTTCTCATTAAAAGGGGTGCTTTAACATCCAATATCCAGAACATAGAGTTCTCTATCAGCATCTGCTAAGGAGCGGCAAATCAAAGCTAAGTAGAAAGCAGGCAATAAACAATACTGAGCATTAAAAAGGAATGTTCACATATGTAAATACAGGTAGCACTGGCCATATTTACCACATCTCACACACAATTTTGTTTTCAAGTTACATTCCAGACTGGTAAACTAATTTCTGTATGATATATCTGGGGGGTGAGGAGCAGATGGGGAAAAGTCACAGAAAGTTAGACACATTGCCCATCTCTAGCAGTGACGAAAATATGCACCAGTTCAAAAGAGCCATGTTTCCTCTATAGGGAAAAAAGTGTTTGGGGATTATGACATTTGATCTCTTGGGTTGATAACAGTAGGGTTTTGTAGAAGGTCTGCACTTAAGTGATTTTTAACAGTCGCATTTCTTTTCTAGCAGTGATGCAGGCACGGACAAACAGTATGGATGGCACTAGTAGAGCCACTGCCTTCCCTCTCTTGACTGCAAGGCACCAGAGATTAGTCACCAAGGATGGCCACAGTACACTTCGGATGAACAATATCCAAGGCAAAGGCCTGCTATACATGCGGGATATCTGGGGTATTTTATTGGACATGCGGTGGCGCTGGATGATGCTCATTTTCACTGTTTCCTTCATCATACACTGGTTAGTCTTCGCAGTGTTCTGGTACTTGTTAGCAGAAATAAATGGAGATTTGGAGCTGGATCATGACGCCCCACCAGCCAACCACACCATATGTGTTAAGTACATAACGAGCTTCGCAGCTGCTTTCTCTTTCTCACTAGAGACACAACTCACTATTGGCTATGGCACCATGTTTCCCAGTGGTGACTGTCCCAGCGCCATTGCTCTTCTGGCTGTGGAGATGCTCTTGGGATTAATGTTGGAGGCTTTCATTACAGGTAAGGGCATGAACAATTACATCCTTGGTGGGGATGAGGAACCCAAATGAGATGTGGTACAAAAGATGGGCTATGATTGGGGAAGGGGGAGGTATGAGATTATTCAGTACAAATACCTATATGGTCTTGACATCCATCCTATTTTCTAAAAGAGAACCACTGAAATGAGGTATCATCAAGAAATCATATATCTTGCTGATATTTTCTTATAATTTATGTTTTACAAGATTGCTATCACCTTTAATGGGACTTTGTTTTTAACTAATATGTATGTAGACCTACATTTAGTCTTGTTTTAATGCAGTGTATGAAATTTTTATTTGAGAAATTATAGATGTTCACTGAAGAAACTGCTCACTTGTCCAGTAATTGTACATAGTTATATGCTTATTTAATGGCTATAAACAAAAAATACAAGTCATGTTCCAGTCTGCAACTTCAGAAACTGTGCAGGTTTAAGAATCTTTCTGGACACTGGAAGGAACATTTAACAGTATTATACTAGAATGTAGATGTAACAGTGCTATGATACCATCACTGAATGCAGAAATCCTTAACAGTGCAAAACGTCAGGCAACAAGAAGTTAGTAACCAGCATACTGAAAGTGGTTTTTCCACAGTAACCTCACAGTAAAGTATATTATGATGCTATGAGGATTCAAGTTCCATGATAAGCTACTGGTTTCTAATGGGGTGCAGCTGTCCCCATCTTCAGGCTTGTTGCAGCTCAGTCAACTAAACTCATCCTAACTACAAAGGTGGTCACCTTTCCTGCTGCATTTCCTACAGCATAACACAGCTTTGCTTGGGATTTTAAAGCAAACTTTTGAACTGAAATATATTTTTCAGGTTTCAGTTGTATAATAATACTAATAATTTCTAAGACCAGCTGAATCTGTACATGAATGTCTCTTTTTTGACAAATATCAGTTTCACCTTGATATCTATGTATGCACACAATGTTTTCCTTCATACACTGGAAATAAGGGACAGAATAATTTTATCATCAATACTACATCTGTCCTCAAATAGTAACCCAGGATGATGATAAAGTAAAAGAAGTCTGTGTAGCCAGACCAGCTAAAAGATATATCATTAAATGTGGGATGGCAGATTGCCATTTAACAAATTGCTTTTGTATTCACTATTTCAGAATGTTTGTTGCATGCCATACAACAGCTTCACACGTCCTTTTCTATGATTCCTACAGAATAAACCATGGCCATGAAGTTTCCCTTCTGCTTACCAGGCCTATCATTTAAGATTATTCTTTCATTTGTATCTTCTAGGGGTCTTTGTGGCAAAGATTTCCCGTCCAAAGAATCGAGCCAGTTCCATTCGTTTCACAGACTCTGCAGCTGTTGCACATAGAGAGGGCAAGCCGTGCTTCATGTTCCAAGTTGCCAACACTCGGACGAGTCCCTTAAGAGGTGTCAAGGTCACAGCAGTGCTTTATCAGAAGACAGACAATGACCAACTTCACCATACCAGTGTTGACTTCCAGCTAGACAATATCAGCTCAGAAGAATGCCCCTTCTTCATTTTCCCTCTGACCTATTACCATGCCATTACCCAATCTAGTCCCTTGGCTCCTCTACTCCAAAAGGAAACACTCCCATATTTTGAACTTGTGATCTTTCTCTCAGCAACACAGGAGAGTTCAGGGGAAACTTGTCAACGGAGGACATCCTACCTCCCATATGAGATTGTATTAAATCACCGTTTTGTATCTACACTGGTCCAAAACACTAAAGGAGAATATGAACTCAGCATGGAGAACTTTGGTAAGACCATGCCAGAGCGCCCACCTGTGGCACACAACAAAATTCAAAATACAGCAGAGTTGGAGATTTGTGCCAATGGACAGCTCATTGAGAACTTCCAAATCTGTGAGACAGGCCTGGCAGAATAGCATTTATACTTGCTTTCTTTTTTCTAATATGCTAAATATTCTTTTCATTCCATTGCTATTACTTCCCCTCTTAATGCTTCCTTTTCCCCTAAGCTCCATTAGATCATAGAGGTCAATATAACACTTTTGTACAGAATAACAAACAAGGCTGAATTAGCAACAATGAGCTGGGAAGAAACACATCACAAACCCAGAAAAGCATAAGAATACCTGCTGAATCCAACAGACCATGAAGAAAAACTGCATTGATCCTTGAACAACTCTGTTAAATGATGATCTATCAAGTCCCAGTTCTGTGAGTGGAATAGTTGGACAAAAATCTCCTTCAGTCTTGAAGACAAAGATGTAACCTTGTAAAAGCAGACAGACCAGATGCAGCTGAAAACCACCACCACCACTGGAGATATACAATTCTCCGGTGAGACATTGCTACCAGCCATATCTGTTGAGGGAGATAAATGCTCACTCTGCCAGAAGGATATGGATTAACAGTCAACATTATCCAAGAAACACAAACTAACAACTTGCGCAACAATATAATGTCCTCCTTTTAAAATTATTTTTTGTCGGATCATTTGTGTTTTGATTCCTGACTAATATCAGCTAAGAAACCTCTTAGTCCATTTTAATCTTTCATCACTGCTTTGCTTATTAATCACTAACAAATTTATGCTATTATGCAATGTCATTCAAAATACTGCATGATAGCATACATTTGTTAGCAATTAATAAGCAAAGTCATGAAAAGTTAAAATGGACCATGAGGTTTTCTAGCTGATACTGGTCTGGAATCAATACATAAATTTGTCCGACAAAATATAATTTTAAAAGGAGGACATCATATTGTTGCAAAAGGAGGATATGTATGACTGGGGAAAATACTATGATGACAGCAAGCATCACAAGCCCCATTTGTGTGGATGTTCTGCCTAGATATGTATAAACAAAAGAAATAATTCACAAAGTACTAGAACATTTCTTCTGATAATATGAAAGCACTTAAAATTACTAAATGTGATATCATCTCAGCTAATGTTGAATTAATAGTACACTTAACAACAACAACTAAAATATAAAGAAAAAAATCCCTTAGCATCAACAGTTACAATCATTACTTTTCTAGATTAGATTTATAGTCTATATAGGAACTGCTTGTTTTTTTTGCAACCCTGCTTTATGGCCCGTCAAGATATTAAGGGTAATGCCATGGAAAACTGAAATTCGTTGCAAACTTGGGACTGTAATGATAAAATCCCAGTGTCAGAGGTTCTCTGTTCCAAATACATTTACATACTACTTACAGCAATTAAGGACTTTACTCCACCTTGCACACTACAAACACGTTAAAAGGATTTGTAAGAATTCCAGTCCAAAACTATTTTTGTATGTTTTATTTTTAAAGGCCAACATATGCCATGTGTGTTTTTGGAGAGTAAGAGAAGAATTGCTTATTCTGTAGAAGAGTTTGACACCTGTGACAATCACCACTGTGAGAAAACCCCTTAAAACAGGATAATTTGTCTAATGTGTATTTCATGTAATTAAACCCCCTCCTCCCCAATACAGGATCACAAAAGAGGCAGTCTCCCTGTCCAGTCAGCAATTATGATTGATGGTGATATGTAGTATAACACCACAATAATTTTAACTCTATTGACATTTTACTAAAAAGCCCAAGTCCATGGTTTTTTGTTTCACCTTGCAATCTATGCTATATATTTTTCTGACGTTCTACAATGCCACAATTTGCAACTTTCTTTAAAATCATGATCCAATGAATTCCTTAAAAGAAAACAGTTTGACATACTATTATGCATATGTATGTACCATTATGCATGTGTGTGTGTGGAGATACATATATATCTCCACACACATATACAGGGTGGCCCAAAAAAAGTGAGAACATCTCATAAATTAAAAGCTTAAATAGTTTACTTATTTACCTTTTTTAGATATATAACATCTTTATTTCGACAATTTCTGGTCGCCATCTTTGTGTTTTTTAATTTGCCAATCGTTTACATCTGTCTTTTTGAATTTTTAAATAACTTATATGCTACAAGATGTTCTTACTTTTTTTGGGCCACCCTGTATATACACTAGCGGAAAACATTGTGGATACACCTGTACAATTTGAGCTCTCTGCAATAATATCTGTCTTACTTACGTTAATTAAGTATTCTATATATTACTCTATGCAGATTGTAATATATTCCCAAATGTTATGGCAACAAACAAATATCAACATTTATCAGAAAAAACTTTGATTTGGAGTCAGACAAGGTAATTGATGTCTTTCTCAGGAAAATGAAATTTTTCATGAAACTGTCGATCCACTTTAAGCAGGTTTTATGCAGAATCTCATGTATAAACTGACGCTTCAGATAATGTGTGCTATACTGCCAGGTCTATACAAGCTGTATCGAAGTCATACTTATGCTTTTGTTATTTTAACAAATTTATTTATTAGCGAAAATATTTAAAAAAATGACAAATGCTCAATAAAAAGTTTCCAGTTTGGAATATGTTGTTGTATTTTGTAGATTAATGATGGCAGCAACAAAGAGGGTTGACTGGTCTCCTAAAAAGAGAGCAACGGCCATTACTTTGAGAAATGAGGGGTACAGATTTTGTGAAATCGCTCAGAAGATGGGCAATGGAGTGACAGCATCTGATGTACAAAAGTTGTGTGCTCGCTTCAAAGTTACTGAAAGTGTTGCAACTCAGAAGGGAAGAGGAAGGAAAAAATCTACATCTCCAAAAACTGACAGAATGATTGTTAGGCTGGCTTTAAAAATTCGTAAATCATCTGCCAAGGACATCAATCAGGAACTTATGGATCTTGGTGTTCCATTACTGATCGAACTGTTCGAAACAGGCTACTCAACGCCAGTCTGAGGGCAAGAATTCCAAGAAAGAAACCGGCGTTGAGTAGCCTGTTTCGAACAGCTCGATCAGTAACGGACACACCAAGATCCATAAGTTACCGATTGATGTCCTTGGCAGATAATTTACGATTTTTTAAAGCCAGCCTAATAATCATTCTGTCAGTTTTTGGAGTTGTAGACTTTTTCCTTCCTCTTTCCTTCTGAGTTGCAACACTTTCAGAGACTTTGAAGCAAGCACACAACTTTTGTACACCAGATGCTGTCACTCCATGGCCCATCTTTTGAGCGATTTCACGAAAGCTGTACCCCTCATTTATCTGAAGCGTCAGCATATACATGAGATTCTGCATAAAACCTGCTTAAAGTGGATCAACAGTTTCATGAAAAATATCATTTTCCTGAGAAAAAGACATCAATTACCTTGTCTGACTCCAAATCAAAGTTTTTTCTGATAAATGTTGATATTTGTTTGTAATATGTTCCCAAATGTTATGGCAACAATCTGCATAGAGTGTCTAATATATAGAATATTTAATTAACGTAAGACAGACAGATATTATCGCGGAGGGCTCAAATTTACAGGTGTATCAACAATTTTTTCCGCTAGTGCACATATATAGATATAGATATACAGATAAAGATATCGACAGATATAAATATAGATACACACACACACACACTACAGAAGTAAACGTACTAGATATTTGGTATCAAACATTTTAAATTTTAAACTATACGCCTTTTACACAAATATCACTGATCTTTTCCTGTTCTGGGTCTGAAATGTCCAGTCCCCCACAATATGCAACCTTCTTACAACATGTATAACTGATCTGGGAAAGTGGAGTGGAAGGGAAGCAGGCGGACAGCCAGTGAAGCCAAGGATCCAATCCAACTGCTGTTCTCAATAATCTTGGCTGGTCAAGCAACCCTCTAATTGCTCAGGTATAAACTTAGAGGATAAAGCATAGTTACTCATCTGTAACAGGTGATTTCCGGGAACAGCAGGAATTTAGTCTTCACATATGGGTGTCGTCGGTACCGACGGAACCTGTGCAGGAACGCTCCCCAGCGTCCAATTAGAAAGCTTTTGGGAGCATCCCACAGCGCCTGCGTGCTGCCTTCCCGCCTTTCCCAACTGCCTCTCTCCAGTTGAGTTTAAAGCTGAGACAAAGAGAAAGAGAGAGGGAAAGAGAAAGAGATAGAGAGATACAACTCCTAGGGGAGGTGGGTGGGTTGTGAAGAATAAATTCCTGCTGTTCCCGGAGATCACCTGTTACAGGTGAGTAACTAAGCTATCTCCAGAAACAAGCAGGAATGTAGTCTTCACATATGGGGACCCCCTAGCTTTAGATGCCAGGGAGAGACCCCAGAAGTTGTGTGTCCCTGAGAAAGGGCTCCATGTCCCCCCATGGATCTCTGGCATCCAACCAGGGATGGTGGGTAGGAGTTGATTAGGTATGGAACAGGTGTTGGAGAACAGCCTGACCAAACAAGGCATCCTGGCGGGATTCCTTGTCCAAGCAGTAATGGGCTGTGAAGGTATGAACTGAGGCCCAACTGGCTGCTCGACAGATGTCGTCGATAGACACAGAGTGTAGAAGAGCCATTGAAGCTGCCATGGCTCTCACATTGTGAGCTGTGACATGGCCCTCCAGAGGAAGATTCTTACTCTGATAGGCAAAGGTAATGCACTGAGCAATCCAGTTGGACAGTGTTCTCTTGGAGACTGGAAGTCCCAAATGAGAAGGATCAAAAGCAACAAAGAGTTGAGAGGACTTTAAATGTTGCTGTGTTCTTTGTAAGTAAAAGGCTAAAGCTCTTTTACAGTCCAAAGTATGAAGATTCCTTTCTGCATTTGATGCATGAGGCCTTGGAAAAAACACAGGCAGGTAGTCCGCTTGGTTTATATGAAAAGGCGAGACCACCTTTGGCATGAAGTGTGGATGAGTCCTAAGGACTACCTTGTCATGATGGAACCTTGTATAAGGTGGATCAGCCACTAGTGCCTGCAACTCACTGATACGACGTGCTGATGTGATTGCAATGAGAAAGATAAACTTCCCAGAAAGGAATTTCAAAGAGGTAGTAGCTAAGGGTTCGAAAGGTGGCTTCATGAACTGACCAAGAACCAGGTTTAAGTCCCACCCCACCGGTGGTGGCCTAATGGGAGGCTTAGTTAGAAGAAGGCCTCTCATAAATCTTGCTATAAGAGGATGGGAGGAAATAGGTTGTCCATTTAGAGGCTTGAAAGAAGATGCAATAGCACTCAAATGGACTCTTACTGAGTTAGTCTTAAGTCCTGCATTGGATAAATGAAGGAGATACTCCAGTAATGATTCCAGAGGTACCGCAAGGGGGTTAAGACCCTTCTGCGAATACCATATGGTAAACCTTTTCCACTTGAAAGCATAAGAGCGTCTCGTGGAAGGCTTCCTGGAAGCATAAAGGATATCCTTTACTTGCTGAGGGAGGTTAAGATCATGGAGATCTAGGCCTTCAGCAACAAAGCCCTGAGATGCAGAGACTGGGGATTGGGATGCCATAACATTCCATCCTCCTGAGACAGGAGATCTGGAGCAGATTCTAACTCCAGGGAGAGAGCTTGAGAGAGATGTAGAACCAGAGGATACCACACTTGCCGTGGCCAATGTGGAGCTATGAGAATCATACGGCCTCTGTCTCTCTGAAGCTTGAACAGGGTTTTGGGAATTAGGGGAATGGGTGGAAAGGCATAAAGGAAGTCTTGACCCCAGTGAAGGAGGAAAGCATCCCTGGCTTAAGAGCCCTGAGCCGGAATTCTGGAACAGAACCGGGGAAGTTTGGCATTCAACGGACTTGCAAAGAGGTCTATGTCCGGGGTTCCCCATATTTGAAAAATCTTGGCCACCTAGTCTGCATGTAGAGACCATTCATGTGGAAGCAGAACTCGACTGACTCTGTCTGCCCAAGAGTTTTGCATGCCTGGAAGATACACTGCCAGGAGACGAATCTGATGCTCTCTGGCGAGGGCCCATACTCGCAAAGCTTTCTTGCAAAGCGACAGAGAGCCTGTTCCCCCCCTGCTTGTTCACGTAGAACATGGCTACTTGATTGTCCGTATGAATGAGGACTGTCTTGTAGCTGAGCAGGGTGTGGAACACTCGAAGAGCAAGGAAGATTGCTCTGAGCTCTAAGAGATTGATATGTAGATGAGTCTCCTGTGGAGTCCAAGTGCCTTGGGTGGAGAGGTCTTGCAGATGAGCTCCCCAACCCATTGGTGAAGCATCTGCTGTGAGAGTTGACTGGGGTAAGGGTTGTTGAAATGGGGACCCCAGCAACAGGTTCTGAGTGGACTGCCACCATTGGAGGGACAAAATAAGGCGATTTGTGTTTGCTATTTTGTCTGACAGGCACCCTGATGCCTGGGTCCACTAGGTGAATAAAGTCCACTGGGTTGCTCTCATATGGAGGCGAGCATAAGGAACCACATGCACTGTAGATGCCATGTGGCCTAGTAGTTGTAACATTTCTCGGGCAGTGAGATGAGGTTTTAGCACTGCTTGAGAAGCTAACTGCACCATGCGAAGGCAACGGGTCTGAGGAAGATAGACCCTTGCTTTTCTGGTATCCAGCAAAGCTCCTATGAACTCTAGGGACCGAGTAGGAGTTTGACTGGATTTTGGGATGTTTATGACCAGGCCCAAATACTGAAGGATACGCATTGTGAGAGATAGAGAAGTCCTGGCCTCTGACTCTGATGGGGCTCGAATGAGTCAGTCGTCTAAGTAGGGGAAGACGAATATTCCTAGAGTGCGAAGAAATGCTGCTACCACAGCCATGCATTTCGTAAACACCCTTGGTGCTGAGGCCAGGCCAAAAGGAAGCACCCTGTACTGGTAGTGCTTTCCTTGAAAAAGGAACCAAAGGAACTTCCTGTAAGTTGGATGGATGAGAACATGGGTGTACACATCCTTGAGATCTAGAGAACAACGCCAATCCTGACTGAAGGTATGGCAGCAGAGATCCCAGAGAAATCATCTTGAATTTCTCTTTGAACAGGAATTTGTTCAATTCTCTGAGGTCCAGAATAGGTCTGCATCCCCCTGTTTTCTTTGGAATAAGGAAACAGGGGGAGTAAAACCCTGTACCCTGTTGATGAATGGGTACTTCTTCTATTGTCCCTTGGACAAGAAGCATAGTGACCTCTTGATCTAACAGGTTGATGAGAGAGGTCTGAGAATTGAACTGTCTTACCATTGTGGGAGGGGGCATGCACAATGTTCTGCTGTTATCTGCCCCCATCTGGGGGCAAAGTGAGATAGCCTTCCTGGCCCTCAATGGGCGAGAGCCTTCCACCATTCCAGGAAGGTTAAGTTCTCTAGCTGAAAGTCAAAGGCCTTGTGTAGGCTGAGACTGCTGAGGCTTAGCAGTCTTTGCTTTCCTTTGTTTAGGTGATTGCTGACTTTTTCGGGCAGGCTGACCTGCAGAACGTCCCTGTTGGGAATAAGGAGGATAAAACCTTTTCTTTTTTTAGAAGAATGGATTCTTAAAAGATTTCTTCCTTGCAGGATCAGCTGTGGCTTTGGATAACCTATCCAAAGTGGAATTGTCAGCATCCAACTCATTGGCTTTTTCTTGCCAATTTTTGCCAAATAGGTTCTCACCTGTACAAGGGATATTGCCCAGTTTGTCCTGCACCCAGAGCTCCAAATCGGATGCCTGGAGCCAGGCAATTCTACGTGCACCTATGGCAATGGCAGAGGTTCTGCTTATGCACTCAAAACAGTCGAAAGCTGCACAATTGACAAACTTAGAAACATCCTGGGCATGTTTAACCAGTGTGAGAAAATCCTGCCTCTTGTCATCAGGAAGGAGAGGGCTTAAAATCTCCAAGTCTCCTGTGACTTCTTTAAGGAACATTCCCATATATAACATATAGGAACTGATCCTGGCAGAAAGCATGGAAGCCTGGAAAGTACGACGTCCAAAGGCATCCAAAGTTCTACACTCACGTCCTGGAGGATTAGAGGCATGCCTCTTTGCACTCCTGATCCTTCTCATAACTGATTCCGCTACAATAGAGTGGTGAGGAAGCTGAGTTTTCTGGAAGCCAGGACAAGGAGGGACTCGATACATGGTATCTAGTCTGCGAGAGCGAGGAGAGGTGGTAAGAGGTGTCTCCCACATTCTCAACATGAGATCATGTAAGATCTCATGGATAGGCAAGGTAGCTGCCTCCTTAGGAGCTTTGGGATATTGTAAAATCTCCAACTCCTTTGCTCTGGGCTCTGTTTCCGGAGCCACAGTAATGGACAGACCCCGAGCCACCTCCCTGATAAGATCTTGAAAGGAGATATCCTCTGGAGGAGACATCCTACATTTAGGAGAGGAAGGCTCCTCCGGGAGAAGTATTCCGGTACCGACAGAGCTGTCAGAATCCTCGGAGTCCTCCGAGGATTCGAAGTACCTTCTGTCCGGATCCCGATACCCATACCGACCGAAATTGGTACCAGGGGGCATCGGTACCGGTGTATTGGTACCGGAAGGCATCACATGACTGGGTACCGGCAAAGCGGACACCGATGCCGATGCTGTCGGTACCAGTACCGATACCGGTACCGGCTGAACTGTTTGACGTGGTTCTGAGGGTGTCAATGCCACAAGGAGAGCCACCAGACTGCGTTCAATAGCCAGAAACCTATGGTCTATCGATGCTGCCGATGCCTGGGTATCGTTACCAGAGAAAGCAGCCGGAATCCCAGGGCATGGCACCAGTAGTTCTGCCGAGGTCGAGGCCTCGAGAATAATCTGGAGCTCCAATAATGCTTTGGAAGCCGAAGCCTCCCGCCAGGGCAATTTTGCCGGTACAGAACCCTCAAGGGCAATGCCAGAGGCATCTCGATGCCTGGAAGGAGATCTACCTTTTGAGGACCAGCCAGATTTATGTTTAGTTAGAGTAGTTACTCACCTGTAACAGGTGTTCTCCAGGAGCAGCAGGAATCAGTCCTCACTTATGGGTGACGTCGGCGCCGATGGAGCCCTCGCGGAGCAATTTCCCCAGCTTTCGAAGAAAGCCTTTGGGATTGCAGCACGCATGCGCGGTCCTCTTCCCGCCCAAGGATGCCATCTTGCTCAGTCGAATGACATAGCGGAAGACAGCAACCATAAGAATGACTGCAACTCCAGGGGAGGAGGGAGGGTAGTGAGGACTGATTCCTGCTGCTCCTGGAGAACACCTGTTACAGGTGAGTAACTACTCTTTCTCCAGGACCAAGCAGGAAGTCAGTCCTCACTTATGGGACTCCCTAGCTTAAGGCTACCGGAGACCTCAAGCTGGAAAGAGAGCTCCCTCCAGCTCAACCGCACAGAAGGAAGGAATCTTCTCTGAATACGAATCCGGCTGGTAGCCAACATCGGGGCCGGCGGGTAGGAGTTGCCTAAACCTCAAAGAGATTGTGGAGGACTGCCTGTCCGAAAGCACTATCCCTGCGGGACTCCCTCTCCAGGCAGTAATGAGCTGCGAAAGTCTGGCTAGAAGACCAAGTAGCGGCACGGCAGATGTCTGCCAACGGAACCGAGCGGAGGTGTGCGACCGACGCCGCCTTCGCCCGGACACGGTGCGCCGTGACTCGACTCTCCAAAGAGGGGCCGGCTGCCCCATACGCCCAGGCGATGCAGTCAGCTACCCAGATGGACAGCGTACGCTTCGACACAGATAACCCCAACCGGTTGGGGTCAAAGGAAACGAAAAGTTGGGCAGCTTTCCTATGCTCACGCATACGGTCAAGGTAGAAGGACAAGGCTCTTCGACAGTCCAGGGTATGCAGAACAGTCTCAGCTCTGCTGGTATGTGGCCTGGGAAAGAAGGTCGGAAGAACCACCTCTTGATTGATGTGGAAAGAGGAAACCACCTTAGGAAGAAACTTAGGGTGAGTCCGCAAGACAACCCTATTTCTGTAGAACCTAGTGTAAGGGGGCTCCGACACTAGGGCCTGTAGTTCACTAACGCGCCTAGCGGAGGTGAGGGCTACCAAGAAGAGAGCTTTCCATGAGACGAAGCGGAGAGTCGTACTGGAGTGCCTCGAGCTCTTCCGCGCGAGGCTCCTCCTCTGGATCCGCGGCGAAAGCCAAAGCCTTGGCCATATCCCGCACAAAATCAGAGAAGCGCGTATCCTCCGGAGGGGAGCGCCTTTGAGGCTCCGACTCGTGTGAGTCGGAGGGGATGCACCGGGTTTGAAAAGAGCCGGGCGACTCGTCCCCTACCGTGTCCCAGTCCGACGCCGGCGTCGACAACCTCGGTCCCGAACGGGAGGCCGAGGGAGACCTCGACCGAGGAGCGACTCGAGCATGCATCGACTCGAGGATCGACTCGGCCGCCGGGGTCGACTTGGCGTCGACGTCCCGGTGGTCTGGGCGTATGCACTGGCGATGCCAGTCATCCAAACCCGCTGCTGGTCCAAGAAGGCAGAGATACTGCACTCCAAGGATGCCAATCTGAGGTCAAGCCCAGAAGACCCAGCAGCCACAGACTCGGGCCCCGACGGCGTCGGGCCCGACGACGGTTCCGTAGGGGAGTCCAGGAGGACAATAGTACTCACGTGCGGCTCCACTTCGAGTCGAGGAAGTTTAGAAGGTCTCTCCGCCTCCGAGGACTCGGGGCGGCTGGCGGGGCTATGCGACCCGGCCCGCGAGGGACCAGGTGCGTCCTCCGATGCCGCCCGCGCGAGTTTCCTCTGCCGACGATGATCCCGTCCAGGGGACCCCCACTCAGAGGAACTCGTGGCCGGAATCATGAGACATCGAGGCCTCCGACGAGGTCCGGGCCGGACTGGACTCGGGGTCAGAGAAGATTCTGTCCTTTTGCGATTGCCGGCTCCTCAGCGACTTGGAGGACATCTTGCCACACGGACCACAGCTCCCAGAGTCATGGTTGGGTCCAAGGCCACGGAGGCAGAAATTATGCGTGTCTGTAAGAGACATTAATTTAGAACAATGATTACATTTTTTGAACCCACTGGTAGCCATAGGGGGAAAAAGGGCCCCCACGAGGTCGAAAGACCGGGCCGTCAGGGGTGGAAAATAAGTGGCGGGAACGCCAGTTAAAAACTGAAAACAAAAAAGAAATGTGAACGGACTCAATAAGGAAAAAAATCGAGGCAGGGCAGGAAAAGGACACGCGAACCGAGAAAACAAAGAATTAATCAACTTTTTCAGCGGTGGTAACAAACTACGTCTGTAGGGCTCCGCGGAAAAAAGAAGACTGAGCAAGATGGCATCCTTGGGCAGGAAGAGGACCGCGCATGCGCGCTGCAATCCCAAAGGCTTTCTTTGAAAGCTGGGGAAATTGCTCCGCGAGGGCTCCGTCGGCGCCGACGTCACGCATAAGTGAGGACTGACTTCCTGCTTGGTCCTGGAGAAACTTGAGATCCATGGGAGGAAGACGAAGCCCTGGAAGACGTCGATGCCACAGAAACTGCATCGGAGGGAAAAAGGGTGCTGAGCTTAGCAGCTCAGTTTTGTCGACCCCTCTTGGACATCATGGCACAAGCCATACATTCGGAGATGGAGTGGTCAGGACCTAAACATTTAAGACACCACTCATGGGTGTCGGTGACGGGGATGGTACCGCCACACTTGGTGCACTTTTTGAAACTCGAAGCGGGTTTTTCCATAGTGGAGGAAATTTTGGGCCTAAGGCCCAAAATGGCATGTGCACCTGGAAAATAAAAGTTTGGACAAAAAATAGAATATATATATTTTTTTTTTTTAAGAAAGAAAGAACCACCGGCGGTACCGGTATAGCGTCAAGGAAGGCAGACGCGACCACAAAAAAGAAGGAATAAGGAAAACATTTTCTGCGGTGACAGGAACGACCTGCTGGCTTCGCGGAAAATGAAGAAGTGGAGAGAGGCAGTTCGGAAAGGCGGGAAGGCAGCACGCAGGCGCTGTGGGATGCTCCCAAAAGCTTCCTAATTGGACGCTGGGGAGCGTTCCCGCGCAGGCTCTGTCGGTACTGACGATACCCATAAGTGAAGACTACATTCCTGCTTGTTCCTGGAGATTATGCAATCCATGGTGGTCTTTTTTTTAAATGCTGATCGATATGGGTAAAAATAAAATTCCACATATCGAGCAGCAATATCCAGATAGGGGCTGCTGCCAAATATTCTAAATCAGGTGACACTGCCCAGATAGTCCCCTCCATTATCCAGACAGCAGTGATATTTAACCACTATCTAGATAACTCTTAGTACAGCATTTTTGAGGTCCAAAGTTATCCAAGATAGTGTGCTGAAGATCACCACTATCCAGATAATCTGTTGTTGTCATGGCTCTGCCCAGAACACCTTGGCATTATCCATATAGTTCCGCGGCAGTTGGTAATGATATTCAGCACACAATCCAGACAGGTGCTGCTATCCAGATAAATGTTTTTGAATACTGGCCCCTTAGACTTAAGACAACCAGGGACAGGAAAATACCTCCTGTACTTGAATGTAGCTCACCTTGAACTACTTCTGAAAAAGGTGTGAGCTAAATCCAAAATCCCTTCCCTATTTTCACAAAGTATCATACCCCTAAATTCTGGAATCACGTAACCAAAGTTGGAGATAAGGAGAGGGGGCAAATGACAACAAAACAATGACAAATTATAGATATAGCAATGGGACAGAGAACAAGTAGAGTGTCTTACACAAATAAAGAATGGTTGATGAATCAAATGGCTGCAACAGTGGCTTGTGTATAACACAGGTCTGCGACTAAAAAGCTGTTTGATTATTTTCATCTAATTTCCATGCATTTTGGTGTGCTGAAAACAAATAAAATACTGAAAAAACTCCTAGACGTCATGATTTGCCACAACATGCAAAATTGTCTTCAAATTTATCAATTTTTTTCAAATTACTATTAATTAATTCAAATTACTATTAATTAATTCACATAAGTGCATTTAAGATATAAAATGCCAAAAAAAACCTTAAAGGGGTTGTCCGAGTTATGTAAAAAAAAAAAAAAGCACTGTAAATCTGATGGTCAGCAATATATACATAAGCTAAGCAAGTTTTAAGTCCATGCTTCTAATGGTAGAAGGGGTTAATCTTTCCTGAAGAATCCAGTGGGAGGGAGACACAGGGCAGATAGCAGCAGCTCCGGTCAGTGCAGGGGGCATGGCCAGCACTGTGACGTCTCGTGTACAGACACAGAACTGCTCTCTCCTGCATGCCACACTTGTGCACGAATCATCATCAGGTTCTTGGTTCTAGGCTGTTCACACTTTTTCATCGCAATACGTGTTAGCTCGTCATTCTTCAACCATTATCTTATGGCTCCGTGAAAGTGTATTAATTCGCCAGACAGTTTCTGTTTCATCTGTGGTGAATATACAGTGTTCAAGCAACAGCAGATTATTACAGACTTTGTGAAAAAAGTATACTTTGCATACTTTGGACTAAAAATTGGAGATCAAGATAAAGTCCGGGCGCCTCATAAATTGTGCAAACGGTGTGTTGAAGACCTCTGAAACTGGTTCAAGGGTAAGAAAAAATGTTTCCGTTATGGGATTCCTATGGCGAGAGCAAAAGAACCATAGTGACGACTGTTACTTTTGTTCATGCAATGTGAAAGGGTTTAATTCCAAATGGAAGCATTCCATTTCATACCCCAATCTTCACTCGGCAATTCGTCCCATCCCCCATGGCACAGATATACCAGTACCCAAGACGCCTGCTACCTTGGAAGAGATACCTAGCTTCGATGAAGGTGAAATCATACCTGAACCTCATGATGAATCAAGTTCTGACTTTGAAGATGATACAAGACCAAAATTGTTTTCTCAGGAGGAGATGAATGATTTGGTAAGAGACTTGAATCTTCCCAAAGATGCCGCTGAGTTACTCGGATCAAGGCTGAAAAGCAGGAATTTATTGTTGACAGGAGTGTCATCTTCATGGTTCAGACATCGTGAAAAGGAGTTCGTTTGTCAGTATCATGACGGATCCTCAAAAAGAAGGGTGGATTCCATTTAAAGAAGTCGTACAAAACATTTTAGGCAATAACAAAGATCCTCACTACAAAAAGATAGTCGGACGAATGCTGAAAGCAGTTCAAGCTTTAGGTTGCCTGATGAGTTTGAAAGTGCATTTCCTCCAGTCCCACCTTGACTACTTTCAGTTTGTTCAATGTAAACCGCACTGATGCAGAATAGCACGGTATATAAGAGAATGTAAATAAATAAATAAATACTTTCCTGAAAATTTGGGAGCTGTGAGTGAGTAACAAGGTAAGCGATTCCACCAAGACATTAAAGAGATGGAAAGGAGATACCAGAGAAAATGGAGCATTACAATGATGGCAGACTATTGTTGGATGCTTCAGAGAGACATTAAGGATGCTACTCACAAGCGTAAATGCACCAAGAGGAGCCTCACAAGGAAGAAGAATCGAGTTTAGTGTGTGTAAGTGAGCTCATTTCAGTTCAAAAAAGGATTTTCATGAAAATATTGTAATAAAACTTTAATTTTATAAGTCTATTTCCATTTATTTTGAGGTATTGCCTTATTTAACATAGTTACCTAAATTATCAGGAAACGTGATGTCCTATGACAAAATGGAGGTCATTTTCGGATTCAGCACACCAAAAAACAAAGATTACGTGGAATAACCAAAACAGCTCTCGAAAAAAATTTTTTGCAGACCTGTGTAATTTGACATAATTACTTTATGTTGTGCAGGCTCTAGCGAAAGAAAAATGATCAGCATATTAACAGTTCACTCAATTTTATTGATGGAATTAAGTAGCAGAACTGACAGAGATCCTCAAAAAGCCATTTACAGAGCTGGAGACCAAATCTTTGCTTCACAGTCAGCCAACCTATAATAAGGCCGTGTAAACAAGTATTACCAGAATACACCAAGCTACGATTCTGCAGATCCTCAGACTATCTAGCATCAAGGGTGATAACTGAATACTTGCTACTGAAACAAATAATCTGAGATGTTTATTATTTTAATAAAGCAGTTTTGTAACATGGCATGGACGCTGTGCTGGCAAATAAAATGTAGTTACTCTCCTGTAGCATGTGTTCTTCGTGGACAGTAGGAATATGTCTTTACATATGGGTGACGACACCGACGAGCCTTTTGAGAGGCTCCACCGTGCCTGTGCACCTGCCTTTCCACCTGCTGCCGCAGCGCCATTTTCTCCAGCCTGTAGCAGAATGCAACTCCTCGGGGAGGTAGGAGGGTTGTGAGGACTTATTCCTGCTGTCCACGGAGAACATCTGCTACAGGTGAGTAACCATGCTTTCTCTGTGGGCAAGCAGGAATGCAGTCTTCACGTATGTGCTGCCCAAGCCACAGGCTACCGAAACCCGAGGAGGTTATAAGGCCCAACAGGGGCAACAAACAAAAACTGGAGAAACGAGTAGTAACATAGGTGGTCCCCCAGGGGAACTCAACTGATTCAAAATCTTCAGAATATTGCTCCACACAGCAGTATTCTTGTTTTATGAGAGCCTCTTATTGGTAGTCTTGATGGACAGAAGGGCTCTGGTGGGAGGAAGTTAAAATGTAGTAATGCCCAAAGAGACGAAGTATAGACTGCATGAAGTTGCTGTTGCATCCAGAATCCTCTTCCAGACAATAACATGATGTGAATATGTGGACAGACGACCACATTGCAGTCCTGCAGATCGCTTACATGGAAACAGAGCGCAAGTTGGCCACCGATGCAGTCATGGCTCTGACATTGTGAGCCGTGACATGACCATCAAGGCTCAGGCCTTCCCAGGCATAAGTGAAAGAGATGCAGTCTGACAGCCAAATTGAAAGTGCATTTGGAAATGGCAGCCCCTAGCTTGCTGGGGTTAAAAGAGACAAACAGCTGGGTGAATCGTCAATGGGCCCTCATCCACTCAAGGTAGAAGGCCAAGGCTCGCTTGCAGCCCAGCATGTGCAATGCCGCCTCCCCACTGTGAACATGAGGCCTGGGAAAGAAGGTAGGCAGTTCAATCGACTGGTTAAGATGGAAAGCGGAAACCATCTTTGTGAAGAAACGCAGATGAGTGTGCAAGACCATTCTATTGTGGTGGATCCTGGAATATGCAGGTCAGCCACCAGAGCCAGGAGCTTACTGACACTGCATGCTGACTTAACTGCCACCAAAATAAGACCTCCTAGGTCAGTAACTTCAGAAGGCAGAAAGTGAGTGGCTCAAAGGGCACTGACATGAGCTGCACCAAAACCACACTGAGATCCCAAGCCACTGCCAGGGGCCTAAAAGGAAGCTTAGAGAGGAGCAGGCCCACAAAGTGGACAGCTAGAGGTTGAGCCGAAATGGGTAGGCCCTTATCACGCTCAGGTGGACCCAAACAGAATTGGACTTGAGACCCGACTCAGAGAGGTGCAGGAGGGATCCAGTGCCTGGTCCAGAAAAGGTATCCAGGGCCCGGTCAGCACACCAGGCAGCGAATCTTTTCCACTTGAAGGCATAAGACTTCCTGGTCGAAGCTCTCCTGGAGGCCAACAGAACCTCTGTGACACCATCAGGCAGGTTAAGCTCTGAAAGGACAATCCACAACATCCATGCTGTGAGGGCACAGATATTGAGGTGGAGCAAGTTCCCATCCTCCTGAGAAATAAGGTCTAGGGGCTCCTGATGAGCGCGCTAAATTAGCAGAGGAAACCACGGCTGGATGGATTAATATAGCATGATGAGGATCATTGAGCCCTTGTTGGCATGGAGTTTCAACAGGGTCTTCACTGTGAGAGGAATGGGTGGATATGTGTAGAGCAGACCCATGTCCCCAGTGCAGAACGAAGGCATCTGGCACCAGCCTGTCCCTTGAAATGATGCTGGAGCAGAACTGATCTACCTAGGCGTTGCACGGAGTAGCAAAAAGATCTATCGAAGGAGTGGCCCATGGCCAAAAGATCAGGACCACATTCCCTGTTCAGAGTTCACTCGTGTGGCTGGAAGACACAGCTCAGCTGCTCTGCCAGGGAGATGAGGTCTCCTGACAGATAACTGGCCGAGAGCGATGGCAAACCTCCACAAGTGAACTGCCTCCCAGCACAGGAGGTACAAACCCTGTGTCCCCCTGCTTGTTGATGCAGTACTTTCGTCACCTGATTGTCAGTCTGGATCAGAACAATCTGGTCGGCAAGGCAATTTTGGAAAGCCCTGAGAGCATTTTCTATGGCTCAGAGCTCCCGAAAGTTGATCTAGTGGAGGCTCTCCCATTCGGACCAAACGCTTTGCATGCGAAGGCTGTCCAGATGTGCCCCCTTACCCAGTTTGGATGCATCCATCGTCAGCACCCTCTCTGGAGAGGCGACACCTAAAAGAGAAGCCCTCTGAGCAGGTTTTGAGGAGCAAATCACCAGTGCAGGGACTGGACCAGAGGAGCGGTGACCAACACCCGGTCCCAGAGACAGCCAGTGGCCTGTTTCCACCAAGTACTGAGAGTCCATTGAGATTGTTTCATCAACAGATGAGCCAGAGGAATGATGTGCACTGTCGAGGCCATATGACTGAGCATCCTCAACATCCCACGAGCTGTTATCTGACGCCTCCGCTGGGTATTGCTGACCAAGGCCATCAGCCTCTGCAGACGGTCCAGTGGAAGAAAAGCCCGAGATTAAAGTGGTGTTGAGGAAGGCTCCTATTAACTCCAACTGTTGGAAGGACTGGAGATGGGACATGGGGTAGTTGATCACGAACCCCAACAGCTCAAGCATCTAGATTGACAGCTGAGCTGATTGTCACCCGGAATAGAACTCTTTATGAGCCAGTCATCCAAGCAAGGGTAGACTAATACCCCCAGGGTTCTGAGAAAAGAGTCTATGACCGCGAGGCACCGTGAAGACCCTGGGTTCTGAGGCCAGGATTGATTGGAGATATTTCTGTGAGCGGGATGGATTGGTATGTGCATGTACACATTCTTGAGATCCAAGGAGCATAGCCAATTGTTCCTCTTAAGGTAAGGAAGCAGAGTCCCCAGTGAGACCATCTTTGAATTTTTCTCACACTAGGAAGATACTGAGGTTTCGGAGGTCCAGAAGGGGCCGAACCCCCCCCCCCCCCCCCCCCCCCCCCGGTTTTCTTGGGGACCAGGAAGTACCTGGAGTAGAATCCCCACTTGACCTGAGCTGGAGGCACTGGCTCTATGGCAATATCGGGCAGAAAGGTGGAGATGTCTCCTTGCAACACACTATGATGCGGGCATCATGAGAGGGTTTTCCTACATCCTCATCTACAGCATCTGCAAGATCTGTTGTACCAGCACCTCTTCCTTAGGGGCTGAAGGCTCTCAAGCTCCTCCACCCTGGACTCATCCTCTGCCTCCAGAGAAAATTTCCCAGAGGACACTGCAGGGAAATAGTTTGAAAAAAGCTGAAAAAGCGGATAGCGGAAAGTTCCTCTAATAACCACGCCCCTCTAAGCTAGAGGCGAGTGGTGGTGGCGTGACAAGGTCCAGATGTCCCCCTGTAGGCTGCTGATCTCCTTGGGATAGATAGGCTAGGCTCAAGGAATAAAAATCTTCCCCCTGGCTGGGCTGGATTCAGTGGCTGGGGTTTTGGGCCTTCTGCTTATGTCCCATGGCATGCTGATCCTGTTGGGAAGTTAGGGAGGCCTGTAAAGGTGGGTAGTTTCTGTAAGCAGCTCCCTTCCTAGGGTAAAAGGACTTTTAACCCAAGCCCTTCCATCAGGGAGGGGCAGCAGTCTTTTTAGAGAGCCTGGTCCTCATCATGAACTCGGTCTCCAGCTCGGCAGCCTTGTTGGTCATGGGTTTGCCAAAGAGGTTCTCTCCTTGGCAGGGGACATCTACCAGTTTGTCCTGAACCCACTGCTCGAGGTTGGACGACTGTAGCCAAGCTTGGCGGCATGACCCAATGCCAGCCGCCGCTACTTGAGCTGCGGACTCGAACCCGTCATAGGCTGCCCAAGACATGAATCTGGAGCACTCACGGACTGCCTTGGCCAGGTTCTTGAACCGCTGCAAGGGTTCCTCGGAGAGACCAGCTGAGAACACAGCGAGTTCCTTCACCAGGTCCTCTCGGGTACATGCCCATGTACAGCTGGTAGGCCTAGATGCGGCCGATGAGCATTGAGCCCTGGCAGCACTTTCTGCAAAGGGCTTCTAGGATGCGGGCCTCCCTGCCAGGGGGGGGGGGGGGCACCGAGGAATGTATCTTCTGGCTTTTCAGCCGACGCATGGCCAACTCCACCACCATGGAGTTATGCAGCAGCTGTGACTTTTGGAAGCCCAGGCTCCAGCCGACTCGATAGATCGAGTTGAGCTGTTTGCTCACCACCGGTACCAAAGCCGGTGTCTCCCATATTTGGAGCATCAGCCATTCCAGGATGGGAGGGATGGGCACCATGAGCGATTCCCATGGAGGAGTCTCATACTGGAGAATTTCCAACTCATTCCCCCACAGGTCCTCCTCCGATTCTGTAGGGAATGCCAGGGCCTTCGACATATTGTTGACGAAATCAAGAAAGCCCATATCCTCCAGCGGGGATCGCCATTGAGGTTCCGAGATGGGAGATTTGGATGGGATGTTGCGGTGGCGACGGATAGGGGGGGGCGTTGTTCTTGTCCTCCGTCTCCCACTTGGAGTAGTCTGTCAAGGACTCATAGGAGAGCTACTACGCAGGCCTCAGGGCTCCCAATGCTCCACGGCTGGTGCCTAGCATACTTGCCGGGGATGACCGCGGTCCCATCGAGCGAGACTCGGATTACAACCTCAGCCAAGGATTGCCCCAGCCTCCGGGGACATCTTGGACGTTGAGGACCCGATGGTCAGGGCGGATGAACCGGTCGTGACAACAGTGCCCGCTGCTGGTCCATGAAGGCAGACAAACTCAGCTCCAGGGCCGCCATTCTGGTCTCCAGACCAGAAGGCTCCGCAGCCTTTGGCGCAGGCACTGATGGGCCCGACGCCGGCTCCCCAAAGGGGAATCCTCGACAAGGATGGTGTCTGGGGACAGAGGCTAGTCTGCAGTCAAATCCTTTTGGGGGACCTTTGCAGGCCGCTCCTTCTCCGAAGTCTCAGACAAGCGTCTTGGACTGCGGGACCGGGCCTGGGGGACACCCGGCCAGTCAGAACCATCCAATGACGCAGTTTGAGGGTTTCTTCTTCTTCCTGGGTTCCCTTGAGGGAGACCCCTTTTTGAGGACCCATGACATGACAGAGATTGGGTTCGGAAAGTTCCACCTGAGGCATAGAGGCCTCAGATGAGGCCCTGGCCTTCGGAGGCAAGTCAGACAAACGTTTGAAGGGATCTGTGGAAAAAAGGAGACTGAGCAAGATGGCACCCGGGCACGAAGGGGACCACGCATGTGTGGTGACATCTCCCAAAGTCTTTCTTTGAAAGCTGGGGGGATGCTTCCATGAGGGCTCCATTGGTGCCAACGTCACCCATATGTGAGGACTGACTTCCTGCTTGTTCCCGGAAAATGGTGATCCCTGTGAGTCAAATATTTAAACCTGCATATATTCTATAAGTTTAACCAGTTGAAAATATTCTTGAATTCTACTACTACTTATTTGTATAGCGCTACAAGGTGTATGCAGCGCTGTACAGAGATATGTAAGAGACAGTCCCTGCCTATTAGAGCTTACAGTCTAGTCAAAACAGACAACACAACAACTGGGGACTAAGATGTATCTAGGGGAATAGTAAGGAAACACATAGAGACAGCAGGAATCAGTCCTCACATATGGGTGACGTCAGCGCTGACAGAGCCCACATGGATCCAGTCCCCAGCTTTCGAAGAAAGCCTTTGGAAGTTACACCGTGTATGTGAGGTCACCTTCCCATCAAAGGGTATCATCTTGCCTCAGTATGTTATCATAGCATAAGGGCACAAAACAGCAATAAGCTATTCCACGGGGACAGCAGGGAGCGCTGGTTGGCTGGAAGTCCAGCACTGTAGCAGCAACATTGAAAATGCAATTCCCTCTCCAGTAGCCTGAACACAAAGGGCTGGAGCAAAGAAGTTGCACTATTCTCCAAAGAGGTGACAAATTACTGCCTGGCCAAAGGTGCTACCATGCCGTCAGCTCTCTTCCAAGCAGTAGTGCATTGCAAAGGTGTGCACAGAGGACCAGGTGGCGGCCCAGCAGATGTCCAGTAAGAGTACCAAGCACAGGTTGGCCACAGAGGCCACCATGGCATGCACATTGCGTGCTGTGACATCATGGTCCAGAGAAAACCCCTGACTGCTGGTAAGTGAAGAAAATGCAGTTGGCCACCCATCATGAGAAGGTGCACTTGGAGACTGCAACTCCAAGAAAACTGGGGTCAAAGGAGACAAAGAGCTGCACTGAGCAGTAATGGGGCTGCATCCTCTGAATGTAAAAGGACAAGGCCCTATTGCAGTCAAGCATGTGCAGAGAGGCCTGGAGGAGTGAAGCCTGGGAAAGAAGGTGGGGAGTACCACCTCCTGATTCAAATGGAAGGCAGAGACCACCTTTGGCAGGAACCTGGGGTGAGTCCGAAGGATGACTGTTCCTGTGAAATCTAGTATAGGGTGCACGGACCACCAGCGCCTGCAGTTCGCTCACGCACCTGACAGAGTTGTGTGCCTCTAGGAGAACGGCCTTCCAAGACAGATATCTGAGATGGCAGGTAGCTAAGGGCTCAAAGGAGGGAGCCATGAGCTCCCCAACACCACATTAAGGTCCCACACCACTGGCGGCGGACAGATCGGGGGCTAGAACAGCAGAAGTCCTCTCATGAAACAATCCAGCAGGGGGTGCAACGAGACAGTCTAATAAGCCACCAAAATGGCACAGAGGTGCACTCTGATCGTGATGGACTTAAGGCCACTCCTGTAAAGATGAAAGAGGTACTGCAAGACGTCTTGTACTGCACAGGAGAAGGGTTTAAGACCCCATCTGTGCACCACAGTGAAAACATGCCCTATTTAAAGGCAAACGCCCGATGCGTGGAGCCCTTAAGTAAGGCCAGCAGGACATCTTTCACCTCCCTCGAGAGGCAGTGGTGCGCTATAGCTAACCTCTCAGCATCCAGGCCATCAGGGCAAGGTACAGGAGGTTGGAATGAAGAAGCATCCCCCCCCTCCTGTGACAGCAGGTCTGGGGCACTCCCCAGTGGCAGTGGAGCCCTCTGGAGCAGTTGCAGGAGCAGGGGAAACCATAGTTGCCTGGGCCACCTGGGAGTGATGAAAATGACCAAAGCCACCTCCACTTGTATCTTGAGGAGAGCCCAGGGGACCAGGGGTTTAGGCATTAACGCATACAGGAAACCCCTGGACCAGGAGATGAGGAAGGCGTCTGCCACCTCCCATCCCGGACTAGCCTCCAGGAACAGAAGCACGGTAGTTGGGCGTTCTCTGTATTAGAAAAGAGGTCTATTTTTGGGGTTCTACAGTGGCGATAGACATCCCACAGTACCACCAGGTTCAGCTGCCACTCGTGGAGCTGGAGGACCAGGCTCAAGTGGTCGGCCAATAGGTTGTCCTGGACCCAGCAGGTAAACTGCCCCAAGGGAGATGTTCCACCCTGCTGCGAAGTTCAAGAGGTGAACGGCCTCCCAGCAGAGATGGTATGAGCCTGTGCTGCCCTGCTTGTTGAGATAGTATATCGCCACTTGATTGTCTGTCTGGAGTTGAACCACCTGTCCCACCAGATGGTGCTAGAATACCCACAGGGCATGGTATACTGTCCTGAGTTCCAGCAGGTTGATCTGCAAAGGTACTTTCCCCCGGTGACCATGGGCCCTGTGACAGCAGGTGATTGCAATGGGCTCCCCAGCCCAACTTTGACGCATCTGTCATGATGATGCGCTGCACTGGAGGAGCCTGGAAAGACTGCCTGGCTCTGAGGCTGTCCTGCCACCAGGCAAGGGACGTCACCAGGACTGACGTGACTTGGATCCTGTCTTCCAGTAGCCAGAAGCCTGTATCCCCTGGGCACTGAACATCCACTGGGCCTGCTGCATGTGCAGGCAAGCAAAGGGCATGATGGGGCATGTGGCATCTACAGTCCACAACAGGCAAAGCATCTGTCTGGCTGTCATCAATGGGCAGCCCTGCATGTCCTGTGCCAGGACCAAGAGGCGCAGAGTGAGGTCCTGCAGGAGGAAGGCACATTCCTGGGTGGCGTTCAGCAGGGGGCGAAGAACTCCAAGCGCTGCATTGGCAACAGGAGAGACTTTGGGAAGTTGACCATAAACCCTAAGAACATAAGAACATAAGAACATAAGATATGCCATACTGGGTCAGACCAAGGTCCATCAAGCCCAGTATTCTGTTTCCAACAGTGGCCAATCTAGGTCATACGTACCTAGCAGTTTCCCCAAGGGACACAGGTTCCACAATGCTTGTATTGGTTCAAGCATTGATATCCTGGGTCCCTTCTTAATAATGGAGCAGCCTTATAGTGTGGTGCGCTGCATTGCGCACTTTCTCTGGCGAGCTGGCTACAATAAATCAATTGTCCAGGTAGGGGAAGACGAAAACCCCCAGGAGACGGATGCAGGCAGCTACGAAAGCCAGGCATTTGGTGAACACCTGAGGAGCTGATGCCAGCTTGTATTGGTAGTGTTGGCCCCTGACCACAAACTGTGAGGTACTGACGGTGCCTTGGATGTATCAGGATGTGGGCGTATGCATCTTTGAGATCCAAGGAGCATAACCAATCTCCCTACAGGAGATAAGGCAGCAAGGTTCCAAGGGATACCATTTTGAACTTTTCCTTGAACAGGAAGCGGTTGAGGTCTCACAGGTCCAGAATGGGCCTGTAGCCCCATGGTTTTCTTGGGGACAAGGAAGGAGCGGCAGGTAGAACACCAAACCCTGCAAGAGCAGGGGAATGATCTCTACCATGTGAGCATCGAGCAGGGCCTCAAGTTCCCTTGCACAGGGAGCTCCTGCAGAGGGGTCGATAGATATTTCACATGGGATGTAGGGAGGAGGCAGCCGAAAGAGGTACCCCTCCCTGACCACCTGCATCACACTCAGGCATCTGAGGTGATGTCTGCCATAGGTGTGCAAAGTGAACCAGCCATCCTCCCATGAACCTTGGACCTGGAGGAGGAGGGAGGCTATGCCCAAGGAGTCAAACCCCCCCCAGGCTGCATCTGCGGTGCTGTTTGGAGCTTTGGGGATTTTGGCTTATGGGGGCCATGCCCTTGTGCCTTAGCCTTAGCCTGGTGCCCCTGAGGGGGAGACTGGTAGGCTGGAAATTAGGGGTAACCCACATAAGCTTTCTTGGTCTTTGGGTGGAAGGGCTTTTTCCCCAAAGCCTTCGATGGAAAGGGTCAGCACTCTTCCTGGACAGCCAGTTTCTAGTCAGGAATTCTCTCTCTAGCACATCTGCCTTCTCAGTCATGGGCTTGCCAAAGAGGTTCTCTGCAAGGGATATTGGCCAACTTGCCCTGAACCCATTGCTCAAGGTCTGTGGACTGTACCTAGGCAAGGCATTGGGCACTAATGAGCACCGTGGCTACCCGAGCCACCGGCCCGAAGCCATCGAAGGCCACTCAAGACAAACTTGGAGCATTCCTTAACCAAGGAAACCAAGGTCCAGAAGAGCTCAAGAGGTTCACCTGACAGTCTAGCCAAAATCCCAGAAAGTTCCTTTGCCAGGCCCCTCAGGGACATGCCCATGTACAGCTGGTATGCCTGGATCCAGGCTGTGAGCATGGAGCCCTGGAAAAGCATACTCACTCACCTTTAACAGGTGTTCTCCAGGGACAGCAGGAATCAGTCCTCACATATGGGTGACATCGTCACCAATGGAGCCCATGCAGAGCATTTCCCCAGCTTTCAAAGAAAGCCTTTGGGAATTCCACCACGCATGCGTGGTCCCCTTCCCGCCTAAAGGTGCCATCTTACTGAGTCAGGTGCCACAGCTATAGCCCCTTCAAGAAGATAGCAAAAATATACAACTCCTCCAAGGGGAGGAGGGAGGGTTGTGAGAACCGATTCCTGCTGTCCCTGGAGAACACCTGTTACAGGTGAGTAACTATGCTTTCTCCAGGAACAAGCAGGAAGTCAGTCCTCACATATGGGACTCCCTAGCTACAGGCTATTGAGGACCTGTAGGAAAAAGCACAGCAGCGCTGTGAGCAGTCGCCAGTGAAAGCCGAAGGCAACTTGAGGACCCTGGGTCCATGGATGGCCATGCTCCTGGTAGCCAGAACAAGAAGGTTGGATGGCAAGAGTGGCTTAAATCCCGAACAATGAAGGTGTGAGTGGAGGACCAAGTGGCAGCACGGCTGATGTCTGCCAGTGGCACCGAGTGTAGGCGAGCGACGGACGTCGCCATCATTCGGACATTGTGAGCAGAACAAAGCGGTCCAGGAGAAACCTGGCCTGGGCAAAGGTGAGGCAGTCCACCATCCAGATGGGCATGGTATGCTTGATGACTGCCAGCCCCAAATGGCTGGGATCGAAGGAAACAAAGAGCTGCCCAGACCTGGGTGGTCCAGAGTCCACTGCAGATAGAAAGGGAGCACCCTCTAACAATCCAGAATGTGGGGAATCGTCAATGCCTGGTCGGAGTGGGGCTTCGGGAAGAAGGTGGGCAGCACTATCTCTTGATTGAGATGAAAATCCGAGACAACCTTCAGGAGGAACTTGGGGTGAGTCCGCAGGACCACCTTGTTCCCATAAAACCTCGTGTACGGTGCCTCGGCCATCAGCACCTGGAGTTCGCTGACCCTCTGGGCGGAGGTGAGAGCCACTAGGAAGGCCACCTTCCATGACAGATGCCGCAGCAGGCAGGTAGCCATGGGCTGAAAGGGCAACTTGGCCAGCTGCAGGAGGACCACATTGAGGTCCCATTCCACTGGAGGAGGGCAGGAAGGAGGCCTGGAAAGGAGCAGACCTCACATGAAATGAGACACAAGCAGTTGCTCCGAAAGAGGTTTGCCCTCAATGGGGTGGTGGTTCACTGAGATGGCACTCAAGTGAACCCTGACCGAGTTAGACTTCAGCGAGAGGTGGAGCAGGTACTGCAAGATCAAATTGGTAGGGCATGAAAATGGGTTCACTCCGAGCACCACATTGAGAACAGACGCCACTTGAAGACGTAAGTCTGTCTGGTCGAGTCCTTTCGGGAGGTCAAAAGGATGTCCTCGATCTCCACAGGAGACTAAAGCGACCCACTTAGTTGCCATGCTGTAAGAGATGGGGACCTCAAATTGGGGTGGAGAAGCAGACTCTCCTCCTGCATCAGCAGGTCTGGTGAGAACCTGAGCAGGACCGGGGGGCTCCATAGAGACAGAGCAGCAGGGGGGAACCAAGGCTGCCTGGGCCACCTCGGGGCTATAAGAATTACAAAGGTCCTGCCTGCTGGACCTTGAGAAAGGTCCAGGCAATGAGGGGAATGGGGGGGTAGGCATATAGCAGGCCCGTTTCCCACGAGAGAAGACAGACATCTGGGACCACCCTATCTGGGTGCAGGAGGGGACCACAGAACCGGGAGAGTTGCGAGTTCGCAGGACTGGCAAAGAGGTCCAGGTCTGGAGTCCCCCAATACTGGAAATGTCGCTGTGCTATTCAGGGACACAGGCGCCGCTCATGCAGCTGGAGGACTCTGATGAGCCGGTCCGCCAATGTATTCTCCTGACCCGGGAGGTAAGTGGCCTGGATGGTCATGTGCTGGCTCACCACAAAGGAGCAGAGGGCTGTTGCCTCCAAACAGAGGATATAAGAGCCGGTACTTCCCTGTTTGTTCATATAGAACATCATGACCTGGTTGTCCGTCTGGACCAGCACTGCTCGGTGCTGCAGGCAGTCCCTGAAAACCTTGAGGTGAATGGCCTGGAGCTCCAGCAGGTTGACCTGCTGCCGGGACTCCTCGAAGGACCAGGTCCCTTGAGTGCACCACCCCTCGCAGTGAGCTCCACAGCCTGCTAGGGAGGCGTCCGTTGTTGATGCGCTGGGGCTTGGAAGGGCATACCTTGAAGCAGGTTCTGAAACTCCTGCCACCAAAGCCAGAAACTCCGCCATGCTGGGAGACCCCAAGATGGGGTCTTGGAGGCAACCGCATGTTGAGACAGGCTTTGGGCCCAACATGGATCATGGAGGCTATGTGGCCGAGGTGGTGAAGCACTGTCTGGGCCAAGACAGCGCTGTAGCACTGCACTTCAGACGCCAGGGACACGAGGCGGTCCGCCCTGTCCTGAGGAAGAAAAGCCATGGCTCAAAAGGTATCCAAGCGAGCCCCGATGAACTGCAGGGACTGAACTGGAGTGAGGTGGGACTTTGGGTAATTGATCACGAACCCCAGTTGCCCCAGGAGGCAAATGGTGCAGTCTGTGGCCTGCCTGGCTTCGGAGGCTGTGTCCCCTGTTACAAGCCAGTTGTCTATATATGGACAGACAAAGGTGCCCTGCAGCCTTAGGTTGGCTGCAGCTGTAGCCACAGCCAGGCACTTCATGAAGACCCACAGGGTGGATGTGAGGCCGAAGGGAAGTACCCTGTACTGGTAATGGTTTCCCTGAACCATGAAGCAGAGGTACTTTCTGTATTTCGGATGGATGAGAATGTGAGCGTAAGCATCCTTTAAGTCCAAGGAGCATAGTCAATCACTCTGCTGGAGGTGGGGCAGTAACGTTCCAAGGGAGAGCATCTTGAACTTCTCCCGCACCAGGAACTTGAGGTTCCGCAGGTCGAGGATGGGCCGAAGGCTCCCTTGTCCGTTTCAGGACGAGAAAGTATCAGGAGTAAAATCCCCATCCTTTGAAGTGCGGTGGGACTGGTTCTACCGCGCCATCCTCGAGGAGGCCTGCAAGCTCCTAACTCAGGCGGGCTTGGTGCTGGGGAAGCCAACGCGGCTCCCTGAGGAAGTATGGAGGAGGGGCCTGGTCCAGATGGAGAAGAAAGCCCTCCCGAACGACCTAGAGGATCCAGGCATCGGTGGAGATGGACTCCCACCTGTTGGAAAAATGGACAAGATGCCCCCTGACAGACAGCTGCCTGCCAGAGGACGAGAGGCTATGCCGATGGCATCAAAACCCCGAATGTGGCTGAGCCGGCGCTGGGGGTTGGGTCTTGGGACCCTTCAGCTTACGAGGGCTGTGGACTGTAGCCTTGTCCTGGCCGCCCTGAAACGGGGTCGACACCAGCAGATAGGCCAGGTAGCCCCTGTACAGAGGCCCCTTCTGATGGAAGAAAGGCTTCTTGCTCTGCTGCTTCTTCCTGGGGAGGGAGAAAGTTTTCCGGGAGAGGCAAGTACGAGTCACGTACTCTGTCTCAATCTCCGCTGCCTTATCCTCCATGGGCTTGCGGAATAATTGCTCTCTAAGGTAAGGGACGTCCAAGCAGTTTCTCCTGGACCCACTGTTCCAGGTCCGAGGACTGGAGGCAAGCCTGCCAGCGGGTTCCGATGCCAGCCGCTGCCACCCAGGAGGAAGACTCGAAGCAGTTGTATGCTGATCGCAAGAGGTACTTCGAGCATTCTCCGACGGACTTTGAAAGGACCTGAAAACGCCAGAGATGGTCTCCATCAAGGCCTGCCGCAAAGCCTCCGAGCTCTCTAGCAAGGTCACGGAGGAACATCCCAATGTATAATTGGTAAACTTGGATGCGGCATGACAGCATGGAGCCCTGATTAGGCTTGCTCCCGAGGACGTCGAGGGTATGAGACTTCCCGGCGGGACAGACGAATGAATCTTCACGCTCTTTAGCTTCCGCATGGCCAATTTGACCACCATTGAGGTGTGAGGAAGCTGGGCTTTCCGAAACCCATACATAGCGTCCAGGTGCTTGCTCATGATCGGGAAAGAGGCTGTGGTCTCCCACATACGGAGGAAGAGTCTGTTCAGAATGGGAGGAACTGGCACAGAGAAGTTCCTTCAGAGGGGCTTCATATTGAAGAATATCGAGCTCCTCCACGCGGGGTTCCTCCTCCAACTCGGTGGTGAGTGCCAGGGCCCGCGCCATGTCCCGGACTAACTCCTTGGGAGTGACTGCCACTCAGGGCTGGAGGGAAGGGTCTCGGTGGGACAGTCTCCGGGGAGGTCTCCCTGTCGGACTCCCATTTTGAGTAGTACGTGGAGGACTCTAGGTCGGGCAGCACGAGATGGAACCAAAACTTGCCCGGAGCCAGAGGCGCTCGCCCGAGAAGATCTCAAGCCCCAGGAACGGGACGGAGATCAAGACCTGCGCCAAGGATCCTCACGAAGCCTCTGGCTCTCAGGGCCACTGCAGCAGCCTGGAGAATCCTTGAGTCTGAGGTCCCTGCTGTCTCAAGGCGCGTGCCAGGCAGAACCTGGCACCAGTGAGGAACGCATAAACACTGCGTTCCAAGGCTAGCATTCGGGCCTCCCACTTGGGAGTGGGGACCTGCAACACAGACACTGGGGTGACTGGGTTGGGTGTTGAGGAGGAGAGGGAGTCCATGCCAGGACGACCCTCGGGAGACTGGATGCCTTCGAAGTACCTTACTGGGCCGATCCCTCTCCGATTCCAGAGACTGCCGAGGGGGGCTGATGGACCGGGCAACGTGACCTCTCACAGAGTCACCCCCAACAGAGTCCTCACAGCCTTCTTCTTCTTCTTCCACCCGCGTTTGGGCGGCCCCTGGTCAGAGTACCACCAGGCCCGGGGAGGAGCCTTGGTAGACTCCAGAAGTTGCGGGTCCAAAGAGCAGGAGGCTACCAGGGATACCAGGTCTGCCTTATGGAAGAGATTGTCCAGCTTCTGCTTACAACTCTGGATGGCCTTGGAGGACATAGTCTTAAAGAGGAAGCATAGCTCCGGGTCATGGTCGGCTCCTAGACAACAGTCATGGGTGTCTGAGAGACACGCTTTTTGAACACCTATCACATTTCTTAAAACTGGAGGCCACTGGGGGAAAAAGGACCCCTGCGAGGTCAAAGATCCTCGACACGATCAGCGGTTAAAAAAGGCACGAAAGCGCGGTAAAAACAAAAAAGGAAAAAAAAACAAGACCAGGGCCAAAGCAGAGGTGCTCGAGAGGCGGGAAGAGGACCAGCGAAGGCCAGAAAGCAAAAACCGATTGAAAACAGAGAAACTTTTTCTGGGGACGAGACGCACGTCCGAAGAGCTCCATAGAAAAAGGGAGACTGAGTAAGATTGCACCTTTGGGTGGGAAGGGGACCACACATGCTTGGTGGCATTCCAAAAAGCTTTCTTTGAAAGCTGGGGAAATGCTCCACACGGGCTCCATATGTGAGGACTGTCTTCCTGCTTGTTCCTAGAGAACACTTCCTGCCAAATGCATCCATGATGTGGGCCTGCCTGCCAGTGGGCACCAAGGAGTGCATCTTCTGGCTCTTTATGTGATGCATGGCCGACTCTTCCACCATGGAGTTGTGAGGCAGCTGTGCTTTTTGGAAGCCCAGGCTCTGGCTAACTCTCTACTGAGAATCAAGTTGATGGTTCACAATTGTCACCGTCACTGGGGTCTCCCACATCCAGAATAGCAGCTGTTCCAGGATGGGGGATAATGGCACCGTCAGTGCCTCCATTGGGGGGAACTTCATACTGGAGGATTATCGGGCGATGCCATAAAGGTGAGGGCCTAGGACATTTCCCTCATGAGCTCCAGAGGAAGGAAAGATCCTCCAGAGGAGACTGCCGACATTGGTGTGGTGGTGATGGGTCAGAAGGGATGTCCTGGTGAAGGATGATGTCAAGGAACTCCTCATCTGTCTCCCAAGTCGCCATGGAGTCAGAGGAACTGTCAAGCGCGGGCTGTCCGGACCAACTCAGCATTGACTACTTCTGGTGTTCGTACCCTGTCACAGTGGCACCTGACAATGAGTCGTGCCTTCAGCCTGATGCTGACGGAGGTGGCACTGATCAAGCCAACTTCTCAAGGATAGGTTGTGTATCCTCCAGGAAGTCCTCACAGAGGATGGCCCCGTGGCCGGCATCGATGATGCGGAATTACCGGTCATCGGGCCCCACTGTGCCTCGAGGAACGCAGAGAAGCTGCATTCCAGGGCTGCCATCCTGGCCTCGACGCTAGTTGGCTCCACAGCAGCTGACTCTGGTCTTGAGGTCATCAAGCCTGGAGCCATATTCCTTGTAGGGGAATCACAGATGGTGATAGTGTCGACCTGACCCAATCCCCTGACACCGCTGCTTGGAGGGCTGCTCCCAGCTGTTGCCGGCTGGTTGAGGACTCCACACACTGGAGCTGGAGGTCTTACCTGCCGGTCCAGGGTTGGACCTCTCCTTTGGCTTCGATTATGTCCTGGACCAAGGGGAATGTCCTCGGAGGACAATCCCGGTACAAGGATCCGTGATCCCGGGGCTCTGACTGAGTCCTGGTGCACAACCACAAGTCCATGACGCCGGCGTTGAGGGCAGGGATTCAACCCCTGATGCCGATCCTGAGGCAGACTTGCCAAACAGCTCTCCCTGCTGCCTTTCACGCTCCTTGCGGGTCTTTGCAGACATCTGTTGGCAGAGCAGGCAGGTAGACACGTTGTGATCCGCCCCAAGGTACTTGATGCAGATATTCTGGCGGTCCATGCAGGATAGTGCGGTTGCACTTGTCACACTGCTTGAAACTACTGTCCAAGGCCACAGCGGGAAAAACAACCCCCGTGAGATCAAACTCTGATGTCTCGGTCAGCCAGGCATGAGCAAAAAACCATGCGCCAAAATAAAGAATACCCGGGAAGGAAAAAACACACCGCTTAGGCGGTGGACTCGGGTGGCAGGAAGGTGACTGGAACAGATCCTGGCAAAAACACAAAGTCAAACTTGAAGAACTAGGTGAAAAAAATAGATTTTAACCAGAGGGTACAGACAGAATGTCTGCAGAGCTCCACGGAAAAAAGAAGAGTAAGGCAAGATGGCGCCAATGAGTGGAAAGGTGACTGGGCATGTGCGGTATAACTCCCAGAGGCTTTCTTCGAAAGCTGGGGGAGTGGATCCGCGCAGGCTCCATTGGAGCAAACGTCCACCCATATGTGAAGAGTAACTTCTTGCTTGTTCCTAGAGAAACAGGAGACTAAGGGGATCAGGATCCAAAAGCAGTCTCAAAGTAGTGAGTTTTTAGCCTGGATTTTAAATAGGACCAGAGATGGAGCCTGAAATACTGACTTATGTAGTTTGTTTCAGGCATAAGGAGCAGCAAGATAGAAAGACTGAAGTCTGGAGTTGGCAGTGGAAGAGAAGGGCACAGACAGAACAGTGGAGTTCCCAAAGAGGGGTGTACGGAAATATAAGAGAAGAAAAGTAGTGAGGAGCAGCCAAATATAGGCACTTATAGGTCAGTAGTAGAAGTTTGAACTCGATGCAGAAATAGATAGGGAGCCAATGAAGTGACTTGAGAAGAGGGGTGACATTAGCATAGTGGCAGCACTGGCGGAAGATTAGCCGGTCAGCTGAGTTTTGAACAGATTGAAGTGACGGGTGATGATTCAGAGGAAGACCAGTGAAGAGAAGGGTTGCAATAGTCTAGGCAGGAGGTGACTAGAACATGAATAAGGGTCTTAGTAGTGTGTTCATGCAAAGAGGAAGTGAAATCGGAAGGGGGTGGAAGCACGAGTGGTACCACAGCACTGGAGATGAAGGTAACTTAAAAATCAAAGCACCACTCCTTATCTCAGGATCAATTTGGGTGAACCAAAGTATCTTGATGTGCCCGAAGACACTGCTTTTCTACCCTTCCTTAGAATTCTCATTGACCACCGTACTAAAATCTGGCAGATGTCCTTTTCTTCCAAACTGATCTCTAAAGGAACAAAGACTAAATACATGGTCCAATCAATTTTGGAGCATGAAAAGCTTCAACTGCTACCCCACTCAGTTGTAATGGAATTCACTCTAAAAAGATTTCAACCACTCCTACCTGGGAATGATCTCAAAATGCTTGATAACATTAGAAAAAAAAATCTTTCAGATCATGCTGAGTGCACATATGGCCACCCACCCATTTCAAATGTCACAATATCTTTATGACATTCATGTCCAAACATGCTCCTACTGTAGATTCTACTGCACTTCAGTAACTGGAAGAGTGTACCAAATACTTCATAAGGCCAGCTTATGATACAGTATCCAGAAGAGCTGCAACAGCAATACCTGCTGGACAAATAGCATGGTTGAAAGTTTCAGGATGAGAGATGCATTGCAGATGTCCTTTGCACAGTAGAGAAACCTTTTGGGAACAAAGTGAAGGAAAGAGTCTCCTTAGTAAAAGATGACTGCACCACCATTCAGACCTTAACAGATAATAGAAGCACCCTAGGGCTGCTTGATGAGAGGAATCACTACAGCTACTATAAGAAACCATATTACTATTATAGAGGTTAATGGCTTTATCCTTATGGCTACAATAAGCCAAGACTAAACAAGATTGCAATCAAACCAAACAAGACAGAAATCCCAAGACAAAAAAACAACAACTAAGAAACATCTCTTAATAAGAACAAATCAGGTCAAAGTTTTGACTATGATCCATGTCCTGAGATGCCAGACAGAGGCAGACTTTCCCTTTTTCTAGAAAACTAGAAGGGCATTACATCAAATAAGTGCTGAAAATCATTAAGGGTGGTTATTGTATTTGCCTAAAATCCTTGCCCCTGGTGAATGTGCCATCGTTTCGCCATCTTACTGACAAGACAAAAGTTGCTACAGGAGGAAATTTATTCCTCTTTGGGCAAAGAAATCCAGGGGACTACATCAAATCTTGAATCTCAGAGAATTAAACAAATATGCAGACAAGGAAAATCCAAAATGAATTCACTGGTTCCATTCCACCACTGATTCAACAAAATGACTGGTTAACCTCTCTGGGCATAAAGGATGCATACACTTACATTCCCATGCATCTGAAACAGACATTACCTGCGCTTCAAAGTTCAGAGAACACATCAGTACAAGGTGCTGCCATTTGGCCTTTCATATAGTAACAGTATATGACAGCAGATAAAGGCCAGCATGGTCCATCTAGTCTGCCCAGCAAGGTGGCAAGAGTAGGTACATCTGCTGCTCCATGCAGGTCACCCCTCCCCATGCCTTTGTTCAGGGGTGTACTCACTACTCCGTGCAGGTCATCCCTATTTGTTGAGATATGAGATAGTTACATTTATTTTGATTTTATCCTGTTGCTATAAAGGGATCCACTGTGTCTCTTACATGCCATTTTGAATTATGTTAATCTATTTTCCCCCATCACTTCCATCGGCAGGGCATTCCAAGCATCCATCATCCTTTCAGTGAAAAAGTATTACCTGACGTTTCCTTTCAATTTACCCCCTTGGCGGTTTCTTGTTATGCCCTCTAGTTTTACAGCTTCCCTGTCTTTGAAAAAGGTTTGTATGTTCATTAATACTCTGAGTATTTAAAGATCTGTATCATATCTCCCCTGTCCCTCCTCTCCTCTAGCACATACATATTTAGGTCATCAAGTCTCTTCTCAAACGTCTTCTGGCGCAGGCTCCAAATCATTTTGGTCATCTTCTTCTGAACAGTTTCCAGTCTTTTTATATCCTTTATGAGATACGAACAATATTCCAAGTGAGGCCTCACCAACGACTTGTACAGTGGCATTAGTAACTCCTTCTTTCTGCTGGTAATTCTTTCTGTATGCATCCCAGCATCCTTCTGGCTTTGAACACCACCTTTTCATGCTGTTTTGCCACTTTGAGATACTCAATCACTCCAAGGTCCTTCTCCTGGTCTGTGTACGCCAATTTCTCGCCCCTTATCGCATACAATTCCCTTAGATTTCTTCATCCCAAGTGCATGACACTACACTTATTCACATTAAATCTTAACTGCCAAGCATTAGACCATTCTTCCAGCTTTTGTAGATCTTCCCTTATGATATCCACTCCCTCAGGGGAGTCCATTCTGTTGCAAATGGTCATGTCATCTGCAAAAAGACAGACATTTCCATTCAGACCTTCAGCAATATCACTCACAAATACATCGAACAGTATCGGTCCCAGGAACGATCCCTGGGGCACGCCACTAATCACCTTCCTTTCATCCAAGTGAATTCTGTTTACCATCACCTTCTGTCCAAGATGTTCAGTTTATCAATAAGCTTCCTGTGAGGAACAATATCAAAGGCTTTGCTGAAATCTAGGTAGATCACATCCATCGCATGCTCTTTATCTAGTTCTCTGGTCACCCAGGTCTAAGAACTCAATCAGATTTGTTTGGCAAGATCGCCCTTTGGTAAAACGTTGCCTCGGATCATGCAACCTGTTGGTTTTGAGAAAGTCCACTATTCGCTCTTTCAGGCGCGCCTCCATTACTTTTCCTGCCACCGAGGTAACGCTTAATGGCCTGTAGTTTGTCACTTCTTCCCTGTTACTACTTTTGTGAAGAGGTACATCATCAGCCCTTCTCCAGTCCTGTGGAACTTCTCCTGTCTCCAAGGATCTATTAAAAACATCCTTTAAAGGACCTGCCAGAAACCTCTCTGAGCTCTTTCAGTATCCTGGGATGTATCCCATCCGGTCCCATGGCCCTGTCCACTTTCAGTTTTGCAAGCTGTTCAAACACATCATCTTCTGTGAATGGTGTATCTAATCCATTACAAAAAATAAATAACTACCTAAGGACGTAACTAAATAACCAATCAAAAAGATGCCCTTAGAAAAAGATCTATACAGTCAATTATTTTTATTAAAAAATCTCTAGAATAATTCCACAATAAAGCAAATATAACCTCAGGATGGCTTAGACCCTACATTTAGCAAAATTCATCACTACAGAGAATAGCTGACGCTCACATCACATGTTATAAGCTTTCTTTTCATTTTTAACTTTTTATTTCAATTTATCTAATTATATCCAAAAAGTACTTTTTAGGATTCTCAATAGTCAAAAGACTTCTATATGTTAACTTATTTTTAAAAGAAAGAAGAATAAGAAGAAACAGCGTCTACAGTGCGCAAGTGGCCACGGGAATAAATCTTCTATTTGAGATTAACATTCAAGGACATTCAATACATTTTCTAGATGTTAAAATCACTAAATGTGTGGAAGGGTTTTTACCACTGTTTATACTAAACCTACAGACAAACACTTTACTGCATTTTTCTAGCTTTCATCCACAGCATTTAAAATGCAGCTTGCCATATTCATAGTTACGATGTCATCGTATCTGTTCTACTGCACAAGAGTGAATTACAGGCGAAAAAGATGATATCTAAATTTCAGGAATGAAGCTACCCAAATTCTGTTTTAAGAAAAGCCTACAAAAGGGTGAGATACAATCATCGAGGATGGCTTCTGAACCCAATGCCGCCAGTAACATCATCTATAACATGTGTATTACAGCATTCTAGTCTCTCAGATCGTACAGTAGCTTCCATACAAAAAAGATGGAATCTTCTTATGACCCCTCGAAGCTATCTGGGAATTCACTGCGGATAGCATACAGTAGGGGCAGAAACGTAAGGTTATGTCCAGCAGTCCCTCGCCAGACTGCCCCTGCGGTTGTTCAAAAACATGCAAAATGTCATCACTGCTCCTTTTGTAGTATTATGGAAGCTGTGATTTGCTCTAAATATAAACATAAAAGTCATCAACTCAAATATAATACTACCTTATAACACTTCTGTTATATATGCGCTATGGTGTCCTTGCCTTAAATTATATACAGGCAAGACCACATGCTCCTTAACAACATGGTTGGCGGAACATAAATATAATATTAGTAAAGCAAGGATTGATACACCATTAGTTCAGCATTACTTATCTTTGAATCATTCTTTTGAAGAATTACGCTGTACAGTTTTAGAACATATTCCCTATAACATTCGAAGAGGAGACAGAGGTAGATTGCTGTTACAAAAACAGCAAAAATGGATTTACGATTTAAATACTTTAGACCCTTATGGACTTAATGATAAAATCGAGTGGTCTTTCTTTGTATGCTGTTCTGCTAGATAAACTTTGAAGTTCCTTTCAGTTATAGCTTTAATTGTATACTGCATTTTGGTTATGTGTTAGATAGATGACGTTGTGAATAGCGTTGTATTTAATGTGCTTTTCTATTGGCTGAGGATCTCTTTAAAAATGGTTGACGTCAGAAACCGTCTATCGATGGCGAAGAAAGAATCTTTTGATTCATTAGTGAAGATACCAACTAAAGATCTCTGAAGAAGCCAATTTTTGGCGAAACAAAAGCTTTTGTCGGGGATATCTGGTTTGTCTTAATGTCGGATATCTACGGGCGTCTATGCATTTGTTATGGACATTGGAAAATGCAATGAAAGCTTTGAGGCAGTTTTTTGCTTCGACTTTGTGCCAGACCACGGAAATTCTAAGATAAGTAGATATAGACCTCTCAGGCATATGGTTTACTATTTGTTTGATTAGCTTTTATTTCTGTTTTTTTACAGGAATAGAAGATTTATTCCCGTGGCCACTTGCACACTGTAGACGCTGTTTCTTCTTTTTCTTCTTTCTTTTAAAAATAAGTTAATACATAGAAGTCTTTTGACTATTGAGAATCCTAAAAAGTACTTTTTGGATATAATTAGATAAATTGAAATAAAAAGTTAAAAATGAAAAGAAAGCTTATAACCTGTGATGTGAGCATCAGCTATTCCCTATAGTGATGAATTTTGCTAAATGTAGGGTCTAAGCCATCCTGAGATTATATTTGCTTTATTGTGGAATTATTCTAGAGATTTTTTGATAAAAATTTACTGTATAGGTCTTTTTTCTAAGGGCATCTTTTTGATTGACAAAATATACAAATGGGAACAGATTAGATACCCAATCACAGGTGCCCCTTCTCCAGGATTTTCTTTAGTAAAAAGAAAACAGAAGTATTTGTTTAGCATTTTTGCTTTTTCAATGTCACTTTCATGAATCCATTCTAGGCACTTTTGAATCTTGCAATTCCACCTCTTATCTTCCTCTTCTAAATATACCTGATAAAAGTTTTGTCTTCACACTTCAGATCTTTAGCTATCTTTTCTTCTGCCTATGATTTTGCTATCCTTATTTTTCTTTTTGTCTCTTGTAGCTTGTTGTTCTATGTTCCTCTGTTTTGAACTTCTGAATTTTGTGAAAACTGGGTGGTGGTTGTTTTTTTAATTTATTTGTGCAGCTATTTCTTTGGAAAATCAAATAGGTTTCCTTTTCCTCTTGTTTTTATTTGCTTTCCTTACATATTTATCTGTTGCAGTTTTTATTGCCTCTTAATTTAGCCCACTGCAATTCCACTTCCCTTACCTCCTCCCACCCTGCCAACTCCTCCTTCAGGCACTGGGCTATTTAACTGAAGTTGGCTTTTTTGAAGTCTAGAACTTTGAGCTTGCTGTGATTGGACGCTGCCTTGGATTTTATCTCAAACTATGGATGCCCATATGGAGGCAGCAATCATCACATGGAGCAGCAGATGTACCTACTCTTGCCACCTTGCTGGGCAGACTAGATGGACCATGCTGGCCTTTATCTGCTGTCATATACTGTGATGATTGCTGCCTCTCATATGGGCATCCACCTGGACATTCGAAACGCTATTTCCATTGGGGAGTACTAAATCCAGCATCAAACTTTCCCTGGTCAGTTCCATCACCATTTGTCCTACCAATACATCTTGGAAGGCATCCACAATTTTTTTTATTTTATTTTATTTTTTTTTACTTCTTTCCAGATTTGCAGAAGGGATACTCCAAGCCACATTGGGTAGATTAAAGTCACCCAATATGATCACTTCTTCCTTCATGGCTACCTTTGCAATATCAATAATCAAGTCTCTATCCATTTCTTCAGTTTAAGTTGGAGGCCTGTAGACTACACCAGTATGGATGATAGTGCCATCTCCTCTTTCCAACACAATCCACAGCCGCCCTTCTTTTCACCAAGGCCACTGCATTTCAGCAGTTTTAATATTGCTTTTGACATAAAGGGCTACTCCTCCTCCTTTTCTGCGTTCTCTATCTCTTCTAAAT